>OU343051.1:12597919-13899705 GCA_910593695.2 Ocypus olens
ATAAGAATTTGACTGACAAAATTATGAGCAAAATACCTCTTTTCGTTTCTGTGATCCTGATACCAAATCGTAAAATTTTATGAAAATTCTTATAAGAATTTGACTGACAAAATTATGAGCAAAATACCTCTTTTCGTTCCTGTGATCCTGATACCAAATCGTAAAATTTTATGAAAATTTTTAAAAGAATTTTACAGACAATATAAGGAGTCAAATACCTCTTTTCGTTCCTGTGATCCTGATACCAAATCGTAAAATTTTATGAAAATTCTTATAAGAATTTGACTGACAAAATTATGAGCAAAATACCTCTTTTCGTTTCTGTGATCCTGATACCAAATCGTAAAATTTTATGAAAATTTTTAAAAGAATTTTACAGACAATATAAGGAGTCAAATACCTCTTTTCGTTCCTGTGATCCTGATACCAAATCGTAAAATTTTATGAAAATTCTTATAAGAATTTGACTGACAAAATTATGAGCAAAATACCTCTTTTCGTTTCTGCGATCCTGATACCAAATCGTAAAATTTTATGAAAATTTTTAAAAGAATTTTACAGACAATATAAGGAGTCAAATACCTCTTTTCGTTCCTGTGATCCTGATACCAAATCGTAAAATTTTATGAAAATTCTTATAAGAATTTGACTGACAAAATTATGAGCAAAATACCTCTTTTCCTTTCTGCGATCCTGATACCAAATCGTAAAATTTTATGAAAATTTTTAAAAGAATTTTACAGACAATATAAGGAGTCAAATACCCCTTTTCGTTCCTGTGATCCTGATACCAAATCGAAAAATTTTATGAAAATTCTTATAAGAATTTGACTGACAAAATTATGAGCAAAATACCTCTTTTCGTTTCTGTGATCCTGATACCGAATCGTAAAATTTTATGAAAATTTGTAAAAGAATTTTAGAGACAATATAACGAGTAAAATACCTCTTTTCGTTCCTGTGATCCTGATACCAAATCGAAAAATTTTATGAAAATTCTTATAAGAATTTGACTGACAAAATTATGAGCAAAATACCTCTTTTCGTTTCTGCGATCCTGATACCAAATCGTAAAATTTTATGAAAATTTTTAAAAGAATTTTACAGACAATATAAGGAGTCAAATACCTCTTTTCGTTTCTGCGATCCTGATACCAAATCGTAAAATTTTATGAAAATTCTTATAAGAATTTGACAGACAAAATTATGAGCAAAATACCTCTTTTCGTTTCTGCGATCCTGATACCAAATCGTAAAATTTTATGAAAATTCTTATAAGAATTTGACTGACAAAATTATGAGCAAAATACCTCTTTTCGTTTCTGCGATCCTGATACCAAATCGTAAAATTTTATGAAAATTTTTAAAAGAATTTTACAGACAATATAAGGAGTCAAATACCTCTTTTCGTTCCTGTGATCCTGATACCAAATCGAAAATTTTTATGAAAATTCTTATAAGAATTTGACAGACAAAATTATGAGCAAAATACCTCTTTTCGTTTCTGCGATCCTGATACCAAATCGTAAAATTTTATGAAAATTCTTATAAGAATTTGACTGACAAAATTATGAGCAAAATACCTCTTTTCGCTTCTGCGCTCCTGATACCAAATCGTAAAATTTTATGAAAATTCTTATAAGAATTTGACTGACAAAATTATGAGCAAAATACCTCTTTTCGTTTCTGCGATCCTGATACCAAATCGTAAAATTTTATGAAAATTTTTAAAAGAATTTTACAGACAATATAAGGAGTCAAATACCTCTTTTCGTTTCTGCGATCCTGATACCAAATCGTAAAATTTTATGAAAATTCTTATAAGAATTTGACAGACAAAATTATGAGCAAAATACCTCTTTTCGTTTCTGCGATCCTGATACCAAATCGTAAAATTTTATGAAAATTCTTATAAGAATTTGACTGACAAAATTATGAGCAAAATACCTCTTTTCGTTTCTGCGATCCTGATACCAAATCGTAAAATTTTATGAAAATTTTTAAAAGAATTTTACAGACAATATAAGGAGTCAAATACCTCTTTTCGTTCCTGTGATCCTGATACCAAATCGAAAATTTTTATGAAAATTCTTATAAGAATTTGACAGACAAAATTATGAGCAAAATACCTCTTTTCGTTTCTGCGATCCTGATACCAAATCGTAAAATTTTATGAAAATTCTTATAAGAATTTGACTGACAAAATTATGAGCAAAATACCTCTTTTCGCTTCTGCGCTCCTGATACCAAATCGTAAAATTTTATGAAAATTCTTATAAGAATTTGACTGACAAAATTATGAGCAAAATACCTCTTTTCGTTTCTGCGATCCTGATACCAAATCGTAAAATTTTATGAAAATTTTTAAAAGAATTTTACAGACAATATAAGGAGTCAAATACCTCTTTTCGTTCCTGTGATCCTGATACCAAATCGAAAAATTTTATGAAAATTTTTAAAAGAATTTTACAGACAATATATGGAGTCAAATACCTCTTTTCGTTCCTGTGATCCTGATACCAAATCGAAAAATTTTATGAAAATTCTTATAAGAATTTGACTGACAAAATTATGAGCAAAATACCTCTTTTCGCTTCTGCGCTCCTGATACCAAATCGTAAAATTTTATGAAAATTCTTATTAGAATCTGACTGACAAAATTATGGGCAAAATACCTCTTTTCGTTCCTGTGATCCTGATACCAAATCGAAAATTTTTATGAAAATTCTTATAAGAATTTGACTGACAAAATTATGAGCAAAATACCTCTTTTCGTTTCTGCGATCCTGATACCAAATCGTAAAATTTTATGAAAATTTTTAAAAGAATTTTACAGACAATATAAGGAGTCAAATACCTCTTTTCGTTCCTGTGATCCTGATACCAAATCGAAAAATTTTATGAAAATTCTTATAAGAATTTGACTGACAAAATTATGAGCAAAATACCTCTTTTCGTTTCTGCGATCCTGATACCAAATCGTAAAATTTTATGAAAATTTTTAAAAGAATTTTACAGACAATATAAGGAGTCAAATACCTCTTTTCGTTCCTGTGATCCTGATACCAAATCGAAAAATTTTATGAAAATTCTTATAAGAATTTGACTGACAAAATTATGAGCAAAATAACTCTTTTCGTTTCTGCGATCCTGATACCAAATCGTAAAATTTTAGGAAAATTCTTATAAGAATTTGACTGACAAAATTATGAGCAAAATACCTGTTTTCGTTTCTGTGATCCTGATACCGAATCGTAAAATTTTATGAAAATTTTTAAAATAATTTTACAGACAATATAAGGAGTCAAATACCTCTTTTCGTTCCTGTTATCCTGATACCAAATCGAAAATTTTTATGAAAATTCTTATAAGAATTTGACTGACAAAATTATGAGCAAAATACCTCTTTTCGTTTCTGTGATCCTGATACCAAATCGTAAAATTTTATGAAAATTCTTATAAGAATTTGACTGACAAAATTATGAGCAAAATACCTCTTTTCGTTTCTGCGATCCTGATACCAAATCGTAAAATTTTATGAAAATTTTTAAAAGAATTTTACAGACAATATAAGGAGTCAAATACCTCTTTTCGTTCCTGTGATCCTGATACCAAATCGAAAAATTTTATGAAAATTCTTATAAGAATTTGACTGACAAAATTATGAGCAAAATACCTCTTTTCGTTTCTGCGATCCTGATACCAAATCGTAAAATTTTATGAAAATTCTTATAAGAATTTGACTGACAAAATTATGAGCAAAATACCTCTTTTCGTTTCTGCGATCCTGATACCAAATCGTAAAATTTTATGAAAATTCTTATAAGAATCTGACTGACAAAATTATGGGCAAAATACCTCTTTTCGTTTCTGTGATCCTGATACCAAATCGAAAAATTTTATGAAAATTTTTAAAAGAATTTTACAGACAATATAAGGAGTCAAATACCTCTTTTCGTTCCTGTGATCCTGATACCAAATCGAAAAATTTTATGAAAATTCTTATAAGAATTTGACTGACAAAATTATGAGCAAAATACCTCTTTTCGTTTCTGCGATCCTGATACCAAATCGTAAAATTTTATGAAAATTCTTATAAGAATCTGACTGACAAAATTATGGGCAAAATACCTCTTTTCGTTTCTGTGATCCTGATACCAAATCGAAAAATTTTATGAAAATTCTTATAAGAATTTGACTGACAAAATTATGAGCAAAATACCTCTTTTCGTTTCTGCGATCCTGATACCAAATCGTAAAATTTTATGAAAATTCTTATAAGAATTTGACTGACAAAATTATGAGCAAAATACCTCTTTTCGTTTCTGCGATCCTGATACCAAATCGTAAAATTTTAGGAAAATTCTTATAAGAATTTGACTGACAAAATTATGGGCAAAATACCTCTTTTCGTTTCTGTGATCCTGATACCAAATCGTAAAATTTTATGAAAATTCTTATAAGAATCTGACTGACAAAATTATGGGCAAAATACCTCTTTTCGTTTCTGTGATCCTGATACCAAATCGTAAAATTTTATGAAAATTCTTATAAGAATTTGACTGACAAAATTATGAGCAAAATACCTCTTTTCGTTTCTGCGATCCTGATACCAAATCGTAAAATTTTAGGAAAATTCTTATAAGAATTTGACTGACAAAATTATGAGCAAAATACCTCTTTTCGTTTCTGCGATCCTGATACCAAATCGTAAAATTTTATGAAAATTTTTAAAAGAATTTTACAGACAATATAAGGAGTCAAATACCTCTTTTCGTTCCTGTGATCCTGATACCAAATCGAAAAATTTTATGAAAATTCTTATAAGAATTTGACTGACAAAATTATGAGCAAAATACCTCTTTTCGTTTCTGCGATCCTGATACCAAATCGTAAAATTTTATGAAAATTCTTATAAGAATTTGACTGACAAAATTATGAGCAAAATACCTCTTTTCGTTTCTGCGATCCTGATACCAAATCGTAAAATTTTATGAAAATTCTTATAAGAATTTGACTGACAAAATTATGAGCAAAATACCTCTTTTCGTTTCTGCGATCCTGATACCAAATCGTAAAATTTTATGAAAATTCTTATAAGAATCTGACTGACAAAATTATGGGCAAAATACCTCTTTTCGTTTCTGTGATCCTGATACCAAATCGAAAAATTTTATGAAAATTCTTATAAGAATTTGACTGACAAAATTATGAGCAAAATAACTCTTTTCGTTTCTGCGATCCTGATACCAAATCGTAAAATTTTAGGAAAATTCTTATAAGAATTTGACTGACAAAATTATGAGCAAAATACCTCTTTTCGTTTCTGTGATCCTGATACCGAATCGTAAAATTTTATGAAAATTTTTAAAATAATTTTACAGACAATATAAGGAGTCAAATACCTCTTTTCGTTCCTGTGATCCTGATACCAAATCGAAAAATTTTATGAAAATTCTTATAAGAATTTGACTGACAAAATTATGAGCAAAATACCTCTTTTCGTTTCTGCGATCCTGATACCAAATCGTAAAATTTTATGAAAATTCTTATAAGAATCTGACTGACAAAATTATGAGCAAAATACCTCTTTTCGTTTCTGTGATCCTGATACCAAATCGTAAAATTTTATGAAAATTCTTATAAGAATCTGACTGACAAAATTATGGGCAAAATACCTCTTTTCGTTTCTGTGATCCTGATACCAAATCGTAAAATTTTATGAAAATTCTTATAAGAATTTGACTGACAAAATTATGAGCAAAATACCTCTTTTCGCTTCTGCGCTCCTGATACCAAATCGTAAAATTTTATGAAAATTCTTATAAGAATTTGACTGACAAAATTATGAGCAAAATACCTCTTTTCGTTTCTGCGATCCTGATACCAAATCGTAAAATTTTATGAAAATTCTTATAAGAATCTGACTGACAAAATTATGGGCAAAATACCTCTTTTCGTTTCTGTGATCCTGATACCAAATCGTAAAATTTTATGAAAATTCTTATAAGAATTTGACTGACAAAATTATGAGCAAAATACCTCTTTTCGTTTCTGCGATCCTGATACCAAATCGTAAAATTTTAGGAAAATTCTTATAAGAATTTGACTGACAAAATTATGAGCAAAATACCTCTTTTCGTTTCTGCGATCCTGATACCAAATCGTAAAATTTTATGAAAATTTTTAAAAGAATTTTACAGACAATATAAGGAGTCAAATACCTCTTTTCGTTCCTGTGATCCTGATACCAAATCGAAAAATTTTATGAAAATTCTTATAAGAATTTGACTGACAAAATTATGAGCAAAATACCTCTTTTCGTTTCTGCGATCCTGATACCAAATCGTAAAATTTTATGAAAATTCTTATAAGAATTTGACTGACAAAATTATGAGCAAAATACCTCTTTTCGTTTCTGCGATCCTGATACCAAATCGTAAAATTTTATGAAAATTCTTATAAGAATTTGACTGACAAAATTATGGGCAAAATACCTCTTTTCGTTTCTGTGATCCTGATACCAAATCGAAAAATTTTATGAAAATTCTTATAAGAATTTGACTGACAAAATTATGAGCAAAATAACTCTTTTCGTTTCTGCGATCCTGATACCAAATCGTAAAATTTTAGGAAAATTCTTATAAGAATTTGACTGACAAAATTATGAGCAAAATACCTCTTTTCGTTTCTGTGATCCTGATACCGAATCGTAAAATTTTATGAAAATTTTTAAAATAATTTTACAGACAATATAAGGAGTCAAATACCTCTTTTCGTTCCTGTGATCCTGATACCAAATCGAAAATTTTTATGAAAATTATAAGAATTTGACTGACAAAATTATGAGCAAAATACCTCTTTTCGTTTCTGTGATCCTGATACCGAATCGTAAAATTTTATGAAAATTTTTAAAATAATTTTACAGACAATATAAGGAGTCAAATACCTCTTTTCGTTCCTGTGATCCTGATACCAAATCGAAAAATTTTATGAAAATTCTTATAAGAATTTGACTGACAAAATTATGAGCAAAATAACTCTTTTCGTTTCTGCGATCCTGATACCAAATCGTAAAATTTTATGAAAATTCTGATAAGAATTTGACTGACAAAATTATGAGCAAAATAACTCTTTTTGTTTCTGCGATCCTGATACCAAATCGTAAAATTTTATGAAAATTCTTATAAGAATTTGACTGACAAAATTATGAGCAAAATACCTCTTTTCGTTTCTGCGATCCTGATACCAAATCGTAAAATTTTATGAAAATTTTTAAAAGAATTTTATAGACAATATAAGGAGTCAAATACCTCTTTTCGTTTCTGCGATCCTGATACCAAATCGTAAAATTTTATGAAAATTCTTATAAGAATTTGACTGACAAAATTATGAGCAAAATACCTCTTTTCGTTTCTGCGATCCTGATACCAAATCGTAAAATTTTATGAAAATTTTTAAAAGAATTTTACAGACAATATAAGGAGTCAAATACCTCTTTTCGTTCCTGTGATCCTGATACCAAATCGTAAAATGTTATGAAAATTCTTATAAGAATTTGACTGACAATATTAAGAGTAAAATACCTCTTTTCATTTCTGTGATCCTGATAGCAAATCGTAAATTTTATGAAAATTTTTAAAAGAATTTTACAGACAATAATCCTGATACGTATTTTCAAATTTTTCGATGCATTTAAATATTTTTCTTGGGTAAAATACCTCTTTTCATTCATATGATCCTGATCCGTATTTGGAAATTTGTCTATGCATTTAATTAAATGCATAACATAACATAAAGATGTATTGTGGACCAAATTTGTCTCCTAGCAAAAAGTATGAGGATGAGGAAAGTACGAACCTAAGGAGGTACTTTGGACCAAATTTTTTCATCAAAAAAAAATATTAAGTAGTACCAAGAGACAAGGAATGTAAGGAGATATTTTGGACTAAATTTTCTGAAAATTTTTCTCCAAATAAAAAATAATACGAGAATCGGGAAACCATGAACGAAAAAGAGTTATTTTCCACGAAATTGTTTATATCGTGTTTTTACGAGCATCAGGAGACCAGGAATGCAAAAAGATATTTTGGTCCAAATTTTTCTCCCAACCAAAAATTCTGAGTATGAGGAGACCAGAAACGTAAAAAGGAATTTCGGATCAAATTTTTCCACTAATAAAATAAAAATTACGAGGATAAGGAGACTAGAGGATAAGGAGACCAGCAAAGTAGGGGTGTTTGGGACGAAATTTTTCTCTTAAAAAAAAAACCATCAATTTGTTGCACATTATTTATTATTATTCAGTATATTTTTACAGAATCTTTTATTCTTAACACTTAAATCATACTAAACTAAACTAGAAAAATATTTGGTTGATATTGAAAGGTTAAAAATCCTGGAACAAGTTTTTTTCTGCAGATTTCCTTTGTACTCATTATTTGTTCCCTGATTATTATTGAAAAATACAAGAGGCCGCCGGTTACACGAGCGTCCTCTGCCATCAAAACAATTAGTACTATACAATCAACCTAAATGTTAAACTACCGCAGAGATTATATAAAAAATATGTACTTAAAAATAAACAGTGCTTTGAAATATAATAAACGCGCCCTATAAATAAGAGGCCATAACTTGTACAACAAAAATAAATCTAAATCCCTAAGAAATGATGAAGACAATCAAAGAAAAACGGCTCAAAGATAATAAAATTCGATATAGGATGATTAAGAAATTTTAACAGTCTTTTAAACCTATCAAAACTTACAACTATATAAACCTTTTGATTCTGATTGATAAAAATATTAGGCCCCATGAAAACCATAATCATCCTATACAGTAAAACTTCTATCTTGCTTCGATTATTGTCTTAAATATAAATTCTTCCGTACGATATGAACAAAAAATCCTTTCAAATATGTCTCGCGTACAATATATGTAAATATGTATACAGTTATTAACATGTATTTCAAAAGTGTAAACGTGTAAAAATAAAACGTATATCTTAAAACATTAGTGATGATAATGCCCGTTTAGAAAGAAAAAAAAATATCGAAAATGAAAACACATATTCTGGAATGTAAACATTTGAATTAGTTCTAAAGCCCTAGGATTTTCGGTGAATACATCTCCTCTTTTAAATATGAATACAAAATTATATATTTAGATAAAAATATGGGGTTTTATATACTTTTTATGTTTATTTTCTGTTATGTGGTGGTATTACTTGTTTTAGTAGCCGTTGCGTTGGTCTGCGTTGTTGTGTACACTGAAACAAATAAATAAAATGCAATCAATAAAAGTCGTTACAAATATTTGGACATTGTTAATTAAAATTGTTTCAATACAACGTTTTTTATTCCAATACAGAATTTAAAATGAAAACATTTTCATAAAATAGTATGTAAGCAAATGGAAAATTGTTAATAATTAAGTCCAAGAGGAAAAAATATCTGTAAGAATTCAAATTAGATAAATGTAGATGCTTAGTTCAAATTAGGAGAGCATTTATTACCTTGTTGGTTTAATACATAAACTAGAACTTTATGCTTCTGTCTTAAAAATAAATGTACATTATTCAATATATGCATATTATGATACTCAAATAAAACTGAATTTCTCCCAATTTGAACTATGGAAATTAGTAAGTTGGTAAAATCCTCGTGCAACATTCTTCCTGGGCAGGCAAGATCCACAGAAGCAGTCTTGAAGCGAGCGGACAGTCTCATGGGATGATTAGTGATTTTTTGTTAACAAATGCAGAACAACAAAATCACTAGTCTTCCACACGACTCTGTCCTTTGTTAGTAGCAAGTCCACACCAGTTATCTTCTTGCGGGTAAGCTGTGATTATTATTAAATGTGTAAGATGATAATAGTTAGTATGTGCGTACTTGATTAATATAGGTCATTAAAACTAATGTTATTTCATTCAGCATTGCAAGACTTCTTGGTACAATTTTATTTTGTAATTATTCATCATTTGAAACTGTTTAAAAGTATTGCTGTTTTGTTGTTCCCTTTATACATAGTTTTTATCACACACCAGTAGCAGGAACTATCATTGTTAATATAACAGAATTTTTGAGTCTAGAGAATAAAGAGGTTAGCAAGATTGATTGTTTTCTTTAATTAGAATTCTTAAATGATCTTATGACTGATGTGCAACTCAACTTCTTATAATTGAAGCAAATATGGATGGTTGAATAACAAAGCAAATCAAATGCCTTTTGCTTTCTCTACAAATTGCAAAGATGCAAATTTACAATCAAGAGGGTAATTTCTTGTTGAGCAACAAAAACAGCCAATAGATTCCATAATCACCATTTAAAGTGAATTAAATAATTAACAGTAAACACATGTTATAATCTATTGAATGTAAAATTAATACAAAACCATATCATGCATTATTAATAACAAAACAATCAATTCGCATTAAACATATCTCCAATGACAATGAAACAGTGAAATCCACCAGCACCAAAGCAAGTATTTTAAGAGTGTCGGTATCCTTCAAATATAGTTAACGATACATATAACAAGCACCTACATTCAAAGAAAACCCACACTCTGAAATAACATAAAGCCGAAATGATCCAGTCCAGTAAATTATGATGTCACATGAAAACATACTGATTCAGTCCAGTTAATTGCTTGAGATGTTACAAAATAGTACAATTAATTGTCTGTTTAGTTATGCTTTACATATTCACTTTCCTGCATGTCTAAAGTTATAAAGTAGATGGTAAATATAGTACTTACATTTTTATATGGAACAGAGCTATTGATCCAATAATCATAGTAAGTGATTAGAGTTGATCCACTTAAGGATTCGATTCGTTGATTCTTTAATAAAGAAAAAAAAAATGTAAATCAAGTACATGAAAACAGAGTGGTACATAGAATCGTAACATCAAACTCGAGGTTAACCATTAATCGTTTTACGACCGCGCGGAGTTTTCTGAACTAAAAGTTATTTCAATGAAGTGAATATGTGAAGTATAACGGTCACAATTTATGTTGTTAAACGCACAATTTACAACTACAAACAGGTTACATTTTAAGAATTTAATGATTAGACAAATAAAAACAAAGATTACATTTAATCACTGTGTTTATAGTTAGTGGTATTTCTAATTAGTGAAAACAGGTAAAGTTCCACGATTTTCAAAAGCTAATGTGAACGACAGCAGGGCTGTGTTAGGTTACATATTTTTGTGCCTTGTTATACCATGAGATCAAAAAGTAGAAAACAGTTGGCACATTTATTAAAAATCCCTGAAGAATTCAAATATTGTATTGGTTGCATACAATTTTGAGATCCTGTGGTTTTTGAATGTTTTGTACTGAAAATAATGGTTTGGATTTTGAGCATTTATCAATAATAAAAGATTGAAAGACCTCTGGTCAATTTCCTGTGTAAAAGTGTCTCAATAAATGTATTCTCTCTTTCAATAATAAATTTAATCATTCTCTAGTTCAGGTTTTTCCATTCCGAATTTCCCATTTTTAGTGAAGCCACTGAACATTTTATTTTTAAAGGCTGCCAACTATTTTCCACCTTTTGATCTCATTGTACAAATAATAAAATAATTAACTTTGGTACAAGCTCATAAAAATACATTTAAAAAAATTGTCCAAAACTGGTTTCTTCTGTAATTAGCTGGTATGGGCAGTTGTCATGGAAACGGGTTAACACCTCTCTCTCTCTCTCTTTGCCGTACTCATGAAGTTGCCCAAAAATTCTACATAAGCCGGAATTTTCGCGTAATTCTATTTTTTTTAATATTTGCAGTTATACTCTGTTCATATTTTATTCTCACCGCAATAGGCTTTATTAGGGTGACATTTTTGTTGGTAGTAAAAAAATTACTAACAATTTGGTTATGTGTAGTGCAATGTTGCATTTTATATCACTCATTGACACGTAAAAATATTGTTTGACAAGTTAGGTTAACAACATATTTCATTCATTACTATCAAAAATACAACAGGACAAAAAAACACTACGATTGCGATGAGAATAAAATGTGAACAGAGTGTACACAACGACATGAACGATATGGATTTTTAGTACTTGTTAACTTGAGTATAGTTACCTTTGCTGCAGCAGGTACTGCGCCATCTGAATCTGGTTCGGCACACCGGTGATAGTGATGATGCGATCATTGGAACCAGGCAGTGGTTCATCGATAGTGATGCCGGCCCCGGATTCTTGTCTGATCTTCCTGATGCGGCTGCCTCCTTTGCCAATTATTGCTCCAGCGAGCTGGAAAAAAGATCCATAATTATTTTCTGTACTATGTGAAATTAATTATACATCATCTTTAGTTTTAAATTTTCAATCTGTTATTAAATGAAGCCACTTTTTATTTCACAGGGTAATTCATGATGAATGGTACACAAAGAAAAAAAAATAATTTATGTCATAAATATTGATTTTATTGCACAAACACAGATGTCTGGATGTGGGGACCTATTGTGACACAGCAGACCTCTAGATGATGGAAGTGGGTAGAATTTGTGCGTCACTAAGTTAGTGGCGTCACTTGGAGTGGGGGTAAAAAGGGTGCCAATAATTTTGACACACCGAAAATTTGTTAACAGAAAAACTTGATAGTTTTTGGTTCTCACTTTTAAAAACCTCTAAAAAGTTTCCTTTTTGCTGAAATCTCTATGACAAAACATAAGTTTATCAAAATCAACTTGTGGGTCATATAAAAAGGGTCTGACCCGCAGGTCATAGGTTCGCTGCCACTGGTAGAAAAAAAAACGTTGGATCTGGTAATCTGGGAGGGCACAACATCATTGGAACATCATTCGACCCAGCACGGCCAATTCAGTGTTGATCAGTTCTCTGTTGATCTGATGGGGCTTTGCAATACACTTTTTCTGCCATTTTGGATAACATCGACTCTAGTGAGGGTTCCATTGAAACTTGGAAAGTTGCTCTTTCATGTTATAAGTGTGATGTGACATAAATTCATTACAACATGATTTTTTGGATGAAAGCTTGCATTACGTAACAATCTCTAGGCTTCGACAATTTGGCATTACCACTGGATGAAAAAGTTATTAGCTGTGGATTGTGGAAGTTTAGAAGGAGGTTATGGAAGAATAGTTGATTCCTCTTCTACAAAAGTTCACGGACCACCACCGTATATAGAGGTGAGCGAAATGACTCTTTTGAAATAAAATGAGTCGATTCTTGAAGTGCCTCATGACTTTTCAAAAATTAAAAACGTGATGAGCCTGTACATCTCAAATTTAATTTCTCAAAATGAGTCACTTGATTCTCGACACATTTCTAAGAATTGACTCTTTTAGTTGAGTCACTCACCTATTTAGTGTTTAGAAGATTTGCTCAAAAGTTTTGGTAATTAAAGGTTCGCTGGCAATAAATGTATACCAACACCGATAAATGGATCCCATAAGGGCTTAGAAGATTTGCCCAAAAGTTTTGACAATTAAAGGTTTGCTGGCAAACACTGTGAGAAATAAACGGATTTACTTACATCTTTGGGAATAGTGACCTGGGTGGACGTCTTTCCAGCTCCTCCGACGGAACCGTTTCCTGGGGACATGCTACTACTGCCCATCGATTGATTCAAGTTCATCGAAGAGCCCATCATGCTGGGCGGCATCGGCGGAGACGACTGACTCATCATGCTTCCACCGCCACCGTTCATCGGGGACGGATTCCCGTTCCAGCCGTTGCTCCTCTCGAAACTTCCGTTCAGGGAACGCGGTGGTGGCCCACCGAAACCGCCGCCACCGCTTCCAGAACGCGACGGTGGTCCCGACATGCTTCTGTCGCTGCTGTAATTGCTAGAAGAAAAATTAACAGTTTTAAACATGCTAACCTAAATAAATAACGGGAGGAAAGGAAATAGTATTGGTATACTACATCTACCCATAGATTAGAGTTTTTTGGCATCTTTAGTGACAGAAATTTCACTAATCTGCCGAACAACTCCTCCCCAAAAAATAGTACTTTTGAAACTTTGCGGGAAATGTAAAAATAGTAATTTTAATTTATTACGAAAATCGCACTCAAAAATCTAGAATCTCATGACAATCTGGCTGGCAAAAAGTTGTCAAAACAGAAGAACAATAACAAACTGTCAATGTGTCTGCTGGCAACTTCACGTATGAATATATTGGTATACCGGGTACCAACCTGATGTGCAATAAAATGGCATTTTTTTCATAGCCGTGTTGGTACTTTTTACTTTCTAGTGTTCGTCACTAAAGAAGTCAAAAAGTCTAATCTAAGGTATACAGGGTGTCCGAAAAGTATGGAATATCCCATTTAGCTCAGTAAATATCCACTTTAGAGAAAAAAGTTTTAAATAGAAGTGATTTGACACTTAGTTATCCACCACCTTGGATATATCAATTTTATTTTTTGCTATAAACAAAAGCGCAACGAATAACACTTACATTTTTTTAAATGACAAGGCACATATTTTTTATACTCATTTGATAGAGTTTTTGTTTCTCTTTTCAACGGCATAAAACTTGATTATAGCAAAAAATAAAATTGATATAACCAAGGCGGTGGATAACTAAGTGTCAAATAACTTCTATTTAAAACTTTTTCTCTAAAGTGGATATTTACTGAGCTATATGGGATATTCCATACTTTTCGGACACCCTGTATATCAATAATTTGAAGGCTTGGAAAGGAGTGGGAATGAACTAAGAGCAAATTGAACAGTCTTCAGCTTAACCCTACAGAGAATACGTGAAATAGCATAACACTAGTGAATACGTCTCGTAGGCCTCTCAGGTCCAACGTATTCTCTGTAGGGTAGGGGATGTTCACATCTGTTCGTGCGTGTTAAGGGCGCCATCTACTGTCGTGCATGCAAGACGTTCTTACACGATGTTCACTTCTGTTCGTGCATACGAGACGTTCTTGCACGATGTTCACTTCTGTTCGTGCATGCGAGACGTTCACGTCTATAAGATAGTAAATTAGTTTGAATTTTGGTCCGTCGTTCCATCATGCCGTGCTGGATAAACAGATGCTGCACGTTATATTTTGCCTGAACGTACCCATCCAGCATGGATGACGTGCATGTAACTCAATGTCTGTAGTACTTGCACGACAGTGGACGGCCCCCTCAACATCTTTGAAAAGTGATATTTATTTATTTATGGGAAAAATGTAGGAGTGTTAGATGCGTGTCAATTATAACTCAAACAAAAATGGATACCACTAAGCTGTCTTTGATGTAAGTGCTGTAAAATTTGGCGAAAATAAAACGGTGTTCCTCTTACCCCATCGGTCCAGATCTGGACGGCGGTGGTGGCGGAGCCCGTGCATTGTAGCGGTTGCCTGTGATACCGCTTCCGCCGCCGCCGCCTCCTCTTCCACCTTCGCCGCGTCCTCCTCCTCCTCCTCCACCTCCTCCTCCTCCTCGCGGGGCAACTCCGCCGCGACGCATGTCGGGCGATCCACTTCCGTAGCCTCCGTACTCCTCGGCGTAGAAATCATCGTAGTTGTGGGGATTGTAGGGGTTCACGGGGCCCTTTACCGGCGTCTGCGGGACAAAATGGAAATTAATGCAGGTACACTTTAGGGGGGGTCGTGAACTACATTAACTCGACGATATTCGCGACGTCGCGGTATGACGGTTGATAATAAATAACTTTTGTTTTCGAAGATGGGTTGATTTCTTAAAAGAGAAACATTGTATACATCACGAAGTTGACGCTGGAAATCTAAAGTCATGTCCGAGCTAAGATCACACGCGCACGCATAAAGTACTGGTTATCAGATGTTAATAACCCCTAATTATAATATTTGACATATCACTGTTTAACATGACATGACTCCAGTGACAGCTCTCGGTTTTTTATTGGTACGGCCGTGGTAGCAGAGGCGGTAAGGTGCTCTATGATGGACATTCCTCATATTTCCACAAATCTTATAAAGGTAGCTCAACAAAATGAGGTAACCATTGTAAAATTACCACCCCATACAACACATGTTTTGCAGATGTGGCAGTATTTAAGGCCCTAAAACAGAAATGAAACAAAGCGCTGTGTAAGTGGCAAAGGCAGAATCCAGGTAAAAAGATTCCTAAACAAGACTTTATATCTTTTTTAACAAAAGCTGCTCAAGAGGTGTCTACAGGACTACAGGCATCTATGATCCTGAATCAGTCTTTAGTTTAATAGATTTTCAAAAATATAAGAACTTCCCCTAAAGTCCGCAGAGAGAGCCATAGTTGAGCTGCCGTGTACAGCTAATCCTAAGGGGCCACTGACAGAGCTGAACATGAGCAGCCATTAGCAGCAAACACTGAGCACCTGATGGAAGTCGATACAGTGAAACAACTCCCAACACCTGAGCTTGAACAGCCATCAACATCCAAGTGACAGACTTTTGAAGAACTTTTACTGGACCTTTGTAAAAGTAATAATTCCACGCCTGACAAATTTATCAAAGAGTTAGGTAAAACAATATTTTTTCCTGATAAATTGAATGTACTAAGACAGATCCAGTTACCCCAGACAGTTGTGGCAGTCCTCTAATAAGATTTGCCATGAGTGATCCAGTTACCCCTAAACCTTGGGGCAACTGGGGCCGACTGAAACGCGAAACTAAAATTAATTTAAAAAAATTATAAACTTGTAAAAATTGCATTCAAGCCACGTGATGTACTAGTCCGATTGTTTATAAATCATTACGTGTTTTTTCTCAGCCATCCACTACAATTTAAAAATGGGATTGTACTGTCACGTTGTAAAACTATGCCCCAGTTAACCCAGAGCACCTTAATACAGATGGTGCGGTCTCTGCAACCGACTCTACATCTGTATTGCCTACCTCGGCCGTACAAAAAAAGCGAACCGTCACTATATGACTGGAGATTTCCAACGCCAACTTCGTCCAATAACTAATTTCCAGTAACGGGAACGAGAAGCTTGGTATATTTTCGTTTCAGTTCCCGGTCTCGTTGCCGTTCCTGTGCTGTTGTGAAGCCGCTTAAACACTCTATCTTGTTATCTGTGATCATCAGCGCTGCCAACTCATCACATGATGATCAGAAAGCTAACCTAATTCCGCCCTAAAAACTCTAAATTCCCAAAAAGCCCGCACTATTCTCCTATTTTTTGTGCTTGGTTCATTAATGGAGATATAGTTTGATTAACGGATCTTTGCGTGTGCATCATTGCCGAAAACGGAGTATTCTCGCCTTGGACGACATTATCGCGTCTAATTTAACATATCGTAGAGGGAATGAGCGCAAGAAAATATTGTCGGAATTAGGTTGCACGCAAAGATCCATTGATCGAAGTAAGCTAATTTTTCGTAATTGCGTTATGTCAGGTGCGTTTTTTTAACATTCCAGATGCTGTTAATTATTACCGCAATTAACGTTTATAATTTAAAATAAACAACCCTCTAGCCGCATTATCAAATTTGCGCCGAAACGCAAACGTCGTAATTTTGAAAAGCTTTTACGTCCCCATTCGAGCGCCCCCATTTAAATACCAACGAAGGGCCGAACTACTTTCACCCCTTCTGCAAACACGGAACTATCATCAGATAAAATAATACGGGACCGAAGGGGTCGCCGATCAATACACCCCTCCGGTACTAAAATGATCGTCCGCGTTCTATGCGTTCATTAGATCCGGCCGAGAACGTAATGGGCAAACTTCTAAGGGCCTGAAAGGGTATTCTCTCTACTCACGGTCTTAATAAGCCTGATGATTTCCGAAATGGCGTTGATGCACTGAAAGTCTTGACCGTTGATCTGGATGATCCGGTCGGAGCTCTGAGGGGCGCAATTGGAGAAGATCTTAATCCTGGCACCGGTGCTCTGCAAAAGAAAGAAAAAAGAAAACCATTAGTTATCCTTACGGGATTTATTTTTATATACATCCCGATGACAACCCGAGCCAAATTACACATTTCATTCCGAGCATTAATTGCCCGTGGAAATCCGAGTTATTTTCGGTTGATACTTCACACACACTTTAATAGGAGTAGGAAAAAACGGGCAGGAAACGTTAATTAATCTGAAATAAATGAACGTATCACGTGTTGTGCGGAAAAGTTGTCCCATTAAAACTTTTATGAAAAAAATAATAAGGATGGGCAAATAATCGGAGATTTTGGGCGTTCGTTAATTGTGCGCGAATGAGTTTTTAAAGTTTTGCGCTGGAGTTTTGAGAGTTAAATAAGTGGAAGGATTTGTGCATGGACAATTAGCGCTGGTTATATTAGATAAGAATTTTACTTAAATCCTTAAATCTTGAAGATGGCTTCGGTATTGACTGATTATGTTAGATTAGTGTTTCTTAACGTGGGCGATCGACATTCAAATGGTCAATTTGTGGGGGAGAATGCATTTTAAATACCCAGCTGCAGCGATGACTCAATCATGAAATATGGTATAGTTGTCCAATAGATATAAGGCGTTTATGGCCTTTTACTATTTGACCGCCTTAATAAGTTTAGGGCCATCAACTCGTAAAACCGAACCATTAATATTCTCGGGCTGGTCAGCGTTAGGAGGATCCGTTGTGGACCATTTATTGGGGGTGGGGATGAAAGTTTACGGTCGGTCCTTTATAAAAATTAGTGAAAGTTAAATCCATATCATAAAAGGCCATAAACGCCTTATATCTTTCGCTCAACTATACTTCAAATGTTGGAGATACGCATATTAGTAATTGGGTTATTAATCCATTCATATCAATGACTAATCTGCTAACGTATCTTAACATATCCAAGAAATGTTAATAGACGCTCTTGTTTGGAAGAATCCTCCTGGTTTTGCTGACCAAGCCGACTTCAATTTAAACATGAAACCATAAGGTCAACCATCGAGGAAAACCGCGGTATCGATAAACAAATTAATCGGGTTTGACGGCAAAACCATAGGAGCAAGCTTGCGTTTAGCCTTTACGATGATTGACAACAAAGTTTGTAATTTCTTGACTTTCGTGGCTTCAATGCGCCGTTATTTGTGCAATGTGACATCGAGAAGCTTCAACGACTTCGATGCGACGAAGAAGAGCTGTTGAAAAGACAACGAAAATTCTCGTTGCAACGTGTTATAATAAATTAAATACATATACTGTCAAAAGGAAATTTTGTTTTTCCATCGTTTACTAGTATTATTAGTACGCTATAAGACAACGAAAATTCTCGTTGCAACATGTTATAATAAATTAAATACATATACTGTCAACAGGAAATATTGTCTTTCCGTCGTTTACTAGTATTTTTAATACGCTATACAAGGCAACGAAAATTCTCGTTGCAACGTGTTATAATAAATTAAATACATATACTGTCAACAGGAAATTTTGTCTTTCCATCGTTTACTAGTATTTTTAGTACGCCATACAAGACAACGAAGATTCTCGTTGCAACGTATTATAATAAATGAAATACATATAAGGAAATTTTGCCTTTCCATCTGTAACTAGTATTTTTAGTAGCAACGAAAACTTTCGTTGCAACGTATTATAATAAATTAAATACATATAAGGAAATTTTGTCTTTCCATCGTTTACTAGTTTTTTTGGACATAACTTTTTAACGCAATACAAGACAACGAAAATTCTCGTTGCAACGTGTTATAATAAATTAAATACATATACTGTCAACAGGAAATTTTGTCTTTCCGTCGTTTACTAGTATTTTTAGTACGCCATACAAGACAACGAAGATTCTCGTTGCAACGTGTTATAATAAATTAAATACATATACTGTCAACAGGAAATTTTGTCTTTCCGCCGTTTACTAGTATTTTCAGTACGCTGTACAAGACAACGAAGATTATCGTTGCAACGTATTATAATAAATGAAATACATATAAGGAAATTTTGCCTTTCCATCTGTAACTAGTATTTTTAGTAGCAACGAAAATTTTCGTTGCAGCGTATTATAATAAATTAAATATATATAAGGAAATTTTGTCTTTCCATCGTTTACTAGTTTTTTTGGACATAACTTTTTAACGCAATACAAGACAACGAAAATTCTCGTTGCAACCTGTTATAATAAATTAAATACATATACTGTCAACAGGAAATTTTGTCTTCCCATCGTTTACCAATATTTTTACTACGCAATACAAGACAACGAAGATTCTCGTTGCAACGTATTATAATAAATGAAATACATACAAGGAAATTTTGTCTTTCCATCGTTTACTAGTTTTTTTCGGATATATTTTTTTTAACGCAATACAAGACAACCAAAATTCTCGTTGCAAGTGTTATAATAAATTTATTACATATACCTACTGTTAAAAAGAAAATTTTGTCTTTCCATCATTTACTGTTTTTTTTTGGACCAATTTTTTTACCGCAATACCAGACGACGAAAATTCTCGTCGCAACGTGTTGTAATAAATTAAATACATATGCTGTCAAAAGAAAATTTTGTCTTTCCATCGTTTACTTTTTTTTTGTTGATAAAACAACTCTTTAACGCAATGCAAAACAACGAAGATTCTCGTTGCAGCGTGTCATAATAAATTAAATACATATGCTACCAAAAGGAAATTTTGTCTCTCCACCGATTACTAGTTTTTTTTGGATATAAATTTTTAACGCGATACAAGACAACGAAAATTCTCGTTGCAACGTGTTTTAACAAGCAAAGCCTACTACAATATATATGATTTTGTATCAGATCGGCACGATTTTAAGAATGTATATGTTTTGTCTTGTTTATCAAGTATATGTCGTTTTTAAATATTTATAAAACAATATTATTTTAATATGTTTTTTTTTTATAAATCAATCACAAATATTTTATCTGTATTATGTTAAGTGAATGTGTTATGTCAAATTTTCGTATATACAGTATTTATTTTAACGTTTAGTGTTAATGAAATAAGAATGACTTATGTAAACAATTGAAATAATTGTATAACATTAATAAAATTTATTATTATTATTATTATTACAAGAAATTAAATACAAATACTCTTAAAACCAAATTTCGCTTTTCCATCGTTTACTAGTATTTCTTGGACATAACTTTTTAACGCAATACAAGACAACGAAAATTCTCGTTGCAACGTGTTATAATAAATAGGTATACCTACTGTCAAAAGAAAATTTTTACTTTCCATCATTTACTGATATTTTTGGACATTTTTTTTACCGCAATACCAGACGACGAAAATTCTCGTGGCAGCGTGTTGTAATAAATTAAATACATGTACTGTCGAAAGGAAATTTTGTCTTTCCATCGTTTACTATTTTTGTTTATATAACTTCTTAACGCAATACAAGACAACAAAAATTCTCGCTGCGACGTGTTATTAAATGCATAAACTGTCAAAAGGAAATTTTGTCGTTTCATCGTTTACTAGTATTTATTGGACATATTTTTTTTTCGCAATACGAGACAACGGAAATTCTCGTTGCAATGTGTTATAATGAATTAAATACATATACTGTCAAAAGGAAATTTTGACGTTCCATCGTTTACTAGTGGTTTTTGACATAACTTTTTAATCAACGAAAATTCTCGTTGCAGGGTGTTATTATAAATTAAATACATATACTGTCAAAAGAAAATGTTGTCTTTCCATTGTTTACTAGTTTTCATGGGACATAGCTTTTTAAAGCAATACGAGACGACGAAAATTCTCGTTGCAACATGTTATAATAAATTAAATACATATACTGTCCAAATGGAAATTTTGTCTTTCTATCGTTTACTTGTATTTCTTGGACCTAACTTTTTAACGCAATAACAAATAACGAAAATTCTCGTTGTGACGTGTTATAATACATATTCTGTCAAAAGGGAAATTTTGTCTTTCCACAATTTACTAGTTTTTTTTTTTGGACATAACTTTCTACACAATACAAAACAACGAAAATTCTCGTTGAAACGCGTTATAATAAATTAACTTAAATACATATCCTCTCAAAAGGCATTTTTTTCGAAGCATCGTCTACTAGTTTTTTTTTACATAATTTTTTAATCAACGAAAATTCTCGTCGGAACGTGTTATAGTAAATTAAATACATATACTGTCAAAAGGAAATTTTGTCTTTCTATCGTTCACCAGTTTTTTATGGACATAACTTTTTAACGCAATACGAGACAACGAAAATTCTCGTTGCAACGTATTATAATAAATTAAATACATATACTGTCAAAAGGCAATTTTGTCGTTCCATCGTTTACTAGTTTATTGACATAACTTTTTAATCAGCGAAAATTCTCGTTGCAAAGTGTTATAATAAATAAAAAACCTATACTGTCAAAAGAAAATGTTGTCTTTCCATCGTTTACGAGTATTTCTTGGATATAACTTTTTAACGCAATACAAGGCAACGAAAATTCTCGTTCCAACGTGTTATAATAAATTAAATATATATATACTGTCAAATGGAAATTTTGTCTTTCCGTCGTTTACTGGTTTTTCTTGGACATAATTTTTTAACGCTATACAAGATAACGAAAATTCTCGTCGCAACGTGTTATAATAAATTAAATATATATACTGTCAAAATGAAATTTTGTCTTTCCGTCGTTTACTGGTTTTTCTTGAACAGAACTTTTTAACGCAATACAAGAAGACGAAAATTCTCGTTGCAACGTGTTATATAATAATAAATTAAATACATGTACGATCAAAAGGATTTTTTTCTTTCCATCGTATTGTATTGTATTGTATTGTATTTCTTGGACATAACTTTTTAATGTAATACAAGACAACGAAAATTCTCGTTGCAGCGTGTCATAATAAATTAAATACATATACTGTCAAAATGAAATTTTGTCGATACATCGTTTACTAGTTTTCTTTTCGACATAACTTTTTAACGCAATACGAGACAACGAAAATTCTCGTTGCAACGTGTTATATTAAATTAAATACCCAAACTGTCAAAAGCAAAAATTTTTCTTTCCATCGTTTACTAGTATTTCTTGGACATAATTTTTTAACGCATTGGAAGACAAACAAAAGAGTTATAACTACAAAAGACCTTCATATTTCACATAGCGTCACTTGACTCACCAACTCACTTCACTGACTTGGCTGTTTGAGTCGACTCACTCGGGAATTACCCATCTCTAGTTTGAACGGTATTGGGCAAATTATATTTTTGAAGGCTTAGTAATTAAAATAAAATTCCAAAATTTCTGCTGCATAAAACGAAAAGATAAAAAAAGCTCCACGCTTCATAATTTCACCTTTATCATTATTTTCTTCACTACTTCAACATCTCATTCATTTGAAACAGCCGACTCATGTACTCAGTGAGTCACCTCAATGTCTATCTTTATCTGCTTCACTACTCTGAAGATCTAATTCATTTAAAAGAGTCGACGCATGTATCGAATGTCTTAGCTAAGAGCAAAAAAATCACCATTATAAATTTTTAAAATCAAAAGAGTCGTAACTCTAAAAGACCTTCATATTTTACATTAGGTCACTTGACTCACCAACTTACTTCACTAACTTGGCTCTTGGAGTCGACTCACTCAGGAGTATGCCACCCTACATCAAGCCAATGTTAATGTTTCTTCACTACTTCAAGATCTGATTCATTTGAAACAGCCGACTCATGTACTCAGTGAGTCACCTCAATGTCTAATTTATCTGCTTCACTACTCTGAAGATCTGATTAATTCAAAAAAGTCGACGCATTTACTTTTTTCTAAGCTACGAGCAAAAAAATCACCATTATAAATTTTTAAAAACAAAAGAGTCGTAATGTAACTCTAAAAGGCCTTCATATTTTACATTCAGTCACTTGACTCACCAACTTACTTCACTAACTTGGCCCTTTGAGTCGACTCACTCAGGAGGATGCCACCCTACATCAAGCCAATGTTAATGTCAATTACAAGAACGGACTATAATTTGTTTAAATTCATCCAGAGAATACAAAGTGTGAGGACAGTGACTTCAGATAATGACGGATGCTTTGACATTTGAATTGTGCGTTGTGTGCTCGGTGGAGACGGGTTGGGGATGAACATGGCTTACAGGACGGCAAACGTAACTTGCCGTTGCGCAGTGGCAAAATTGTGGGCGGAACCTTCGAAGGGCGCTCTCGATAGATTTCGTGAAGAGTTCGCGAGCCTGGTACATTCAATTATGTGGAGGAGAGCGCCCGATAAAGTCGTAAATGAATAGCGCACGCGAAGAATATGTGTTTGCTTATTACAGAGACTGTACTCGGCCGGCTTTCGCTTGCTCTCTGCGCGTCTGGCCAACTTACATTTGCCGTCCTGTAGTTAGGGGGCGCAGCTAAAGGTTAAAACTTTACGTTTTGGTCAGGTGGGCGTCGCGTGTCGAACGACACACGTCAAATACAGCATAAAGGTTGACGCTTTATATATTTCATACCTCGTTAAATATTAAGTCCGAAAGTGTCAAACGAAACGAATACCTATGTGTGTTTGCGTGGGATGAAAATCAATAACGACCTCACATACAAGTCGTGAAATGTCAGGAACAGAGGCTCTTAAAAATTCTAAGAAAACAGATACATAGAAGAAGAATTCTGCGAACAGCATTTGCTTAAGCCGGAGCAGTCGATAAGATCGTTAATTTTTTAGTAATCATAGAGCTAACAAAGAAAGCGGAGCAGTCGGTAAGATCGTTAATTTTTAAGTAACCCTTGAGCTAACAATGTTAATTACATATTTTGGAAACCTTTAACCCTAACTTCAGCATGAAGAGATGAAGTATTATTGTTAGAAAAATTTCTTTAAAGTGAAGAGGGAGATAATGAATGGTAGTGGCGGAATCTATTGCCTGAATGTTGTACTGAACAAGTTGAAATGCCAACCGCGGCAAATATAATAATGTAAACAGGAGAGATAATGTTTTTATTCAATAATTTTTAGCATCCGTAACAAATGTACCTTCAATACCGATAGTTAATATCACGTTCTTTTCATAGAAACCTTCAAATAGCTTAACACGTTCGCTGCCACTACAATTGGGATTGCACATACGCAAGTATAAAGTTGGATGCACCAGCGCGTCGGTGGCAGGAACGTGTTAAAACGCAGAAATCGAGTTGCCGAAAACGGCGCAGTCGGTAGAATTTGCGTCAGAGGTTAAAACGTTTTGCCATCGTCAATAATGATTATTATAATTGTAACAATTGCGAGACATTTCAATTTATTCATAATAGCTTTAAATTGGAGAAGAAATAATCTAATATAATATGACATTAAATAGAATGACTAATAGTATCCATAAAGAGCAGAAATTTAAGCAGCAAATTCATCACATTCAAGGATTAACTGCAGATTGAGTGATGGAGCTATTACAGCGCCGGAGCTTCCTATAACAACTCGTGTCGCCTCCCCCGAAAGATTTATTGTTCATCACTCGCATCTGAAATTTAAATTCTTCCGGAAGCGTCGCGACGCTCAAAAATTTCAACTGGGATCCCCCATTAAGCGCGCACGAGCTTTCACTTACGTAACCAGACGCGGGGATTCTCGCGTTTCCCATTCACGTCGGAGATGATTAGTTTTAAACTCGACGTCCTTCCATTTGTATCCATTAATATTTTTCTAAACAATTTACCTCCGGGGATGGCGTCCTTTGTGTTCCCGGGGGAGAGCCGGAATCGCGGAATTCCTCCCGACAAACAAAACGGCCAGGCCGGGGAATATACTTTCCAGATGTATGTGTCGCCCGGATGAAAAAGTTTACCCTCCTCTTCCCGAAGCGTTCCCTCATTTATTCATGTCACTCGGTGTAGTTTCCTGGAGCGCGCCGCTACAAAAAGCTCGCGGTGGCTTTGCAAATGTGCGATATAACGAGCGAGTTGAATTTCTTTCCCTGTCGCGAAAAGAAACGCTTGAAAAATTGACTTCTTTCCCGTGGCTGGTACAATTTACTCCCGGCGCACTATTCTCCTCCACAAATTCGCGACTATTAATTTCAATCTCATTTTTTTTGTCCGTTCTCTGATATACCATCATTCATTGTGATTGCACTTCTTTTGAGCCTGAATAATTCATAAAATGTAAAAGTATCTCGAGGATTAATTAAATTTAAATATCCTCAGAAGGAAATCTGGATAAAATAAAAATTAAGAGACGCAACAAATAAATTAACAATAGGTTTTTGTGTGGTACAATATTTTGTGATGTAGTGATGTAATTATTTTTAGATAAAGATTTTAGAAGAAGTCAATTTTTCATTACTACAATTTGTGTTTTAACGCAGCCATTTTGGTTACTGCAACGCTAAGATAATTTTCTTTAGGGAATTGTAAAAACATGTAATTCAGAATTAACCTGTCACAATGACAAACATCTGTCGAAATAATTGCTAGAGGATTTTCTGGAGAGAGTTCAATTTTGGTCATCTTTGAGCAGTATTTTTTTAAATTTTCTAAACCGATACAAAGATATAGTCTGTTCGCTGGAATCTCGCGCCTGAGGTCGTAAAACAGTCGGTTCGCCCTGAGGATCGACGCACCCTCGAAGTCTATAATTGCATCCTGTCCTTCGCTTGTATTGGTATACGCACTTTTACACCAGTACTTCTCAACAAAGATTGGGTGAAATAAAAAAAAATATTACGTCCCGTACTTACCAAACTTCGACCCTCTTTTACGACCACAGCCGCCAGATTCCAGAGAACGGGCTATAGCAGATTTTTTTCAATTACCACTTTAGCATAATTTTTCTTTGTTTTCTCCATGTGGCCAACTTTTAAAAGTAGGCTTTTTTGAACGTGTGCTCTTTTCTACGTAAGTCCTTGTTTCCGGTAGATAATTTTCAGGCCATCATGCATCCTGGCAGATTATTTTCGAAAGCGAAGCATTACAGTCTCATGAGAATAAGATACAGCAGAGTGACCACCAGCCCACAGAGGTATATTAAAGAAGTCCTTAGTAGTTCAAATAACCGTAACGTAATAATTTGCGAGACGTGTGCAAGTGCACCGAACAGCAACTAATCAGGTTTATCGCGCGTGATGCCCGACATAAACTCCTCTAACCCAGAGATCCACAAAGTTTTCCCATAAATGGAAATCCGTGTTACTCGATCAAATATCTATACAGTAATTAAGCAAATTACACCCGTCACCGTCCGTCCGAATAAATTAGTTCGGTTCTCCGGACGCCCTTATCCCCTGAATCCGTTTGGGTAAATTATAATCTTCCGTGATCAAATCATGAGAAAAAATTGGGATAATGGATTATTACTTTCGTACGTACTTAGCGGTAATGCAGATGATCTTGTCGTGTTTGGACTTCCACAGCGGTAGCTACATCGCTCTGGCGGGGGGTGGAAGGGAATCAACACGAACTCATTTCAGACACTCGACTACTTCGCATAACGGTGTTTACTTTGTAACTTGGCCAACAGGAGCCAATTTCAGACGCCCGACTCTACGTACACACATTTGTCTGAGGGGATGCCACCCTCGGTCGTATACGTCACGGCAAAAACAGATCGGCTGCGGTGCATTAAGGAAGTGACGAGATGTCAAGTGGAGGGGGAGCGATGATGATATCGAGAATTGAAGAATTGAAGTTGATGATAAGAGAATATTGGAAATGTAACATTTTAGTTTAATTACATTATTGTCTGTACAGTAAACGATGTTTTATAAACAAATGGTCTTTTTCTCGGTCTATAAAAGTTTCTTTAGAGAGTATTAGGCTAAGTAAAGTCAATTCAAAAAGATTTTAGGCCAAGAATCTTCTTACCATAAAAAAAAAACAATTAACAAGTTTACTGCGGCTACGATTTTTGTTTGTCGCCATAACACGCGGTATGGGTCACATAAACCACGTATATTTTTTTTTAAATTGTGTTACTGCAAACGGAATGGAGTTAATCGGTAGACAGATGAAGGGGGTAAGTGCCGCGTCGAAAATCGATGCATTTTTGATGGTCAGCATATACATAATTCTGAAGTTAATATCAAATATTAGGAAATGATATTTTGCACATTTAGAAAGAAAAGGTTAAACTATTCGTCTATAGGATTTGATTTTTTTTTTAATCATCAGACAAACTGTATAATTTATCCTGAAAATTACCAATATTGGATTGATATCTGGAGCTTTTCTCTTCAAAGAATTAAAAATGTAATGCTACAGAAAAATAGTTTATACCTTTGAAAACAATATGTACGTAATAAAATTGTCATTCGTTATCAAATAAAGTCTCAAAAGCGTCACCTCTGCAAACATGAATTTGCTTCATTTTCGGCGCTGTAATGAACGCCACCTGCATGTAAACAGGTAAACTTAGTGAAATTTTGGGCCCAAGATAGTGGTAATTATTATTTCCTATTAGACCATTCTGGTCTAACTCTGACGCGAGGCACTTAACCCCTTAATATTAATTGGTACCAAAAAGCTTTTAATTCCGTCAAAGTACGACGGAGTAGGGAAGTTCGATGGAATTATATTCCGCCAAAGTCCAAAAATCCACGACAGGACACATATGCCCCGTAACGCTGTGAACGTTATGTTGGTATTTTTATTTCAGCTTTTGCGACCGCAGTTTCGCTTATTGTTATCAAACTACAAGTATTTTAAATTTCCATTAAACAATCTATTTATCCAACTGTTTTACTTTACAATACATTGAACAGAGAAGAGAATATTAGGTTGATCTGGTAGTTGATAAGGGGAATATCAGGATTACCTTGTTGAACCTGTGGTCCTAAAAAGTGAAATGAAAGGCTAGTTTTCGTCTTTATTTAATTTATTTAACGCTTCTGCAACAAGTCAGGGTTTTCAATTTTAATTATGAAAAGCTAGGTACCAGTTATTTGAATTATTAAAAAAAAGTATTACAAAGTCAAAATCTCTACTATTAGGTATTCAGGATCAGGGGCGGCTCGTTATATAGAGCCAAGGAGCCATGGCACTAGCTGTAGTTTCTTGCTCAGCTAAAAATTTTAATTCTTAAAATACTTTTTCGCCAGTTACTTTGGTCCAGGCTAGGAAGATATATCGTTCTTTCTTTCTTTCTTTAAAAATATTTTGATGGCTCTACCATCAACATATTCTACGAGCCGCCATTGTTCAGGATACAATGTCTATATTTTTTGGCGTTAATTACTAACGTGTTTTTTATAAATAATTAGTAAACAAGAACGTGCGGTTTAAAAAGAAAAAGGACCCAGACTGCAGCAACTATAGTCCAGTAAAAAGTTGTTCAAAAAGGGCTTGAAGTGGAAATTGTTTTTTGTGGCTTAGATGTTTTCGGGATGCTGAAGACGGAAAATATGAGAAGTCATAAAGAAAAACACAAAAAATCACAGTTTTATTTGTTTTTCTTCGCTTATAGCTTGCAAAGTAAGACGAAAAATAAAATCAGAAGAACCGTGGGGTCAGTAATAAATGACCTAGTTCTTTCGTGTCACCCTTACTAATTGGATTATCAGTTTGTTTTTTTATAAGAAGTATAGGTCATGAAAACCTATTGATATTGTGCCAGCCTCGGGATTTTGTGACTCCTATTCTGAAGCTGTTCGTTTGGAAGTGAGACCATCTTTACAAATTGACTCGACAGCTTTCCATCAATTCGTCCATGACAACGCAGATTTTAACACTCGCACACTGGATGGGTGTAATACCTTCCATGCAATGGGGGGTTATACTTTTGATAACCCCAAGAAAAGCAATTGCTCTAGATCAGAGAATTGACCGAGTGAAGAAAACACTACCAGCTCAACTAGTTGTCGAGATGGTCGCCGTTTCTTGAAACATTTTGAGAGAGCAGGCTCTGAAGCAGGCTTGAAGGATGTCGAGATTTGTTTCGCCAGTTGATATCATACGCTCTTTGGCGGACCTATTTTGGCTTTACGGCAAGTGGAAATATGTGCCCGGCATTTTAGGATCAAGTGATTTCATGACGCAACTTTTCTTGCATGCCTGCTATTTATCAATGCTCCATAAAATAAAGTTATATAGCTTTACACACTTCTGTAGAACAGTGCAAATCTTTGAATCAGCAAGCTATTGTGAACAATTTCGATCAACCTCTGCACCTAAAGGCGAGATGTATAGTAGCTTGTCTACAAGAAGACACTAATTTTTCTGATGTCAATATTAGAATACGTGGGCTCCACCCGAAGCGTCTCTCCTGGCCGAAAAATAGGTTTACCCCTCGGCGGGGCAAGGAAAGTTACTTTCGAACGGATAAACCAGAAGACTTTTCATTTGAAAATAATTGGTTAGAAACAGTCAAATTTAAGGCCCTTTACGCTATAATGGTTTAGACTTAAGACTCATTAGATATAAGGGTTTACAAGTGACATCAGCGCCGTTTCATGGGTAGGTAGGTATAGTAGGGATGGACAGAATTTGCGGGCATTTTAAATTTTCGGCCAGAAAGGGGCGACCCGGCTCCACCTACTGATGTCTTTCTTGAAGGCAATCGGATATATTATGTAATGGCTGGTAGTGGAGTTATTTAATGCAATATATGCACTGCACTCAACAGAAAAAATCCTGACCGGCCATACCTATTCAAAAGGCGTTGAAGCACAAATTTTAGCGAAAATTATCATTAAGGCAATGGATTTGACCTCAGACCTTCAAGACCAACTTACAGACTTTATAAATGATGCAGATAGGTCTGTGATTAGAAGAATTGGGAACCAAATTTTCTACTGAGCTCCAAGCCTTGGTTAACCGTGGTGCTACATCAAAGCTTCCAGTACTTTGAAATGACTACAGTTGTTAAGCTGTTCATTGAAGCTCAAAGAACAGCCAACTGGAACCTTCGCCTTTAAGTTGTGTACTAGATGCTCCCGCAGCAGACATTTCTTATATGCCAAATGCTGTCACCTGTACCTAGAAGACAAAATGAATGCTGATGAATATGAAAAATTCATGGTCGGCCGGTTCACTGTTCGAATGACCTCACGAGGATAATGAAAATTCCTGGGGGCCTGACTCATGGTCGTGGCGTCAGCGAAAGTATCCTCTGTACGTGAACAAAAAGAAAATGTTTGCGATGAAATGGAAAAGATGTAAAGGGTAGCATTAATCAGTTCAGAACTACGCGTGGAGATGAGAGAAGTAAGGATTAAAAGTGATAGCAGTGATTCAAAAAAAGGTGATGTGAGTGGTTTACGCAACACTATATTTTCCTGATAGAAAGCAACAAAAAACTTTCAAATGGCCAAGGAGATTGGTCTCCTCACAAATGGGCGATGATTTTCAAAATGTTTGTAGAGGAAAGACAATAAACAATACAATCAAAATACAAGATGAAACTATCCGTATCAATGTTAGCATTTTTTTTCACGTAATTAGGATTGGAAACAATCTGATGAAGAACTTGAAGAGTTCCTAAGTTCGAATTGCGCCCGTATCTATTATCTCTTTTCGACGACTGTGATATGAGAACCAACTCTGCTTTATACAAAGCATTTACACGAATTGAAAAGGGAAATCTCCAATGGTGTGTGTATGTCATAGGTGGAGGATATTTTCCGCATAGTGATGTGGAGAGGAGTCAATCATTTTCATCAATTTGTGAAAGTCACGTTTAATTTGATTTAATTTTAAGTCCAAGTACAAGGACAGTGCCGCATATTGCGGCCGCCTATTGACAAAAGTAAAACAACCAAAGATTTTTTTAAAATCTTATATACGTAAACAGATACAGCTGTTAGTATCGAAGGATGTGTTACTAAATAAACAACCCAGCCACCAAATGTTTACACAAAGTTTGAAGTGGATGGGACAGCGCCATCGTCGAGCTCATTACCCATTTATTTGCAGAAGTGAATTAGTGCCTAAATCTTTATAAAATAATTTAAAAAAATTCTCATCTAATTTTGGATTAAAAAAAATTAATTTGTCATATTAATATAAATAAGAAAAATAAATAAAAAAATTGATGCAAATTTTGTATAAGCTTTTAAAAAATGGTTGCAATAAATACGGTGAATGCATTTTTTTCGATTATTCACTTTTTGTATATTGGAAATTTTTAGATTTTTTCTGCAAAAAAACTGCAATTATAGCCTCTGTTTTTTTTTAATTTAGATCAAAATATTAAAAAATCCGATTTGCTAGATAGATTAAAGAGTAATTTATTACATACATCAAGATCTTTATTGAAATTACGTGATAGGACAATTAAACTGAATTTAATCATAAAATTTTAACTGAGATCGCTATATTTACCTTTCCAATAATACACATATTTATTATAATTTTTGATAATACTTGTAATATACTGAAATTTTCAGTTTTGATCCTTTTAAACATAAATTATAAATACCCGAGTAAGGACTTTAGTTAGTCCAAAATACGATCAATCGGATAATTCAAGAAGAAAGTTGCAGAGATACTAAATATACTGAGCGAGCAAGAAGATCCTGCAAACAAACCTCAGCAGATTTGATCTTCGGCGAAACAATGGTACCTACGTGTCACAAGAAAAAAATCCTAGGCAATGTGAAAAACGCTGTAGGGGTGTACATTCAAATGTATACTTTTTAAAGCCAGCCAAAGGGACTGCTCCACTACATTTTTTTCTCCTGACTACAAAGTTGATCAATCGATTGGTAACAACATAAAATCTCCATGGTCTTAGTTATAGGGTCATTCCATGCTATTTCAACAAAAGGTTGTGCTGCACCATTTTAATTTTTTTTTATATTTTGCACAGTTATTTATACATGTTTCTGGAGTTCAAAACTAATTCAAGAAAAATAAAAATTCTTGCCATGTGGCAGCAATGTCCCCGGATGGAGCATGAAACATGTACATTTTTGTAAATGCAAGCGTTTGCGCAAAGTGGCATAACTTTCTTTCCAATTGTGCAAATTTAAAAATTTTAAAAACTCTTAACTCAAATTAAAGTGCCGAAGAGTTTAGTGTAATTTTTATTCATTATTTGTTTTATTTTTTCAAATATAATGGCCGTCAAAGTTTAGCATTGAAATTTGCATTTTTTTCATTTTTCGGCCTTGCTTTGGACTGAGAAGGGGGCAATACACTCAAACCAAAATTAGTTTGCAAGTACAACGGTAACAGTAGATTTTATCTGAGGCAAAAAACCTAAAGTGTTTTAAACCCTTCTAATTTTTTTTCGCTGGAGAAAATTGGCATTTTCAAGAAAATCCGTATTTTTCTAAAGCTGTATCTCCAGTGGGGCACACAGTGAAAATCTGAAATTTATAATACCAATGCTTCTATCCGGGAGCAATACCATTACAAAATTTGGTAACTTTGTTTTGCCTAGTAATAAAAATATTTAAGTTCAAATTTGTAATAATTTTTATGCAATCGGATTAAAAATTGAACTTTAAATATTAGAAGCCGGTACTAAAATGGAACTCACCAGTACTAGCAGTGATTATAATACACTTGTGAATATTATAATCTCTGGTACTAGGCATTAAAGTACTTACCAAGGGTTTCCGTACAACGAGGTGATTGGCGACTCATTAATGCAAATCATAGTCCTGGTGATGAAATTTAAAAAAAAAGATACCATGGATCCTGAATAGAAACTTATTATTATTATTCAAAATGATTAAAGAATAAAATTGAATAAAACCATAAAAGTCATTAGACAATTGTCTTAAATTTGCGGCTGTTGGGAGTCAAGCTGCTGATTACGTTCTAGAATTTCTGTGTTAATCATTTTATTACAATTCTGTTAATCCTTTCATTACTATTGAATTTAATTTAAACTATAATATTAATGAAAGGGCACTTTAGTGCTGAGGTAAATGTATTTTTTATGCAATCGAAAATACTCTATTTTCAGATTTAAAATTGTAATTACTTACGTTTTTCATCTAAAGATGTTCTAGCGTTTCAGTGGTAGAACTTGCAGATGTAATTATAGGTTATGTTGATATTTGTTTAACGCAAGATCAGTAAATTCTTAAGGTTGGATTAGCATCGCGCGCATGGTTTAAACAATCACAGAAATTCTAGAACGTAATCAGCAGCTTGACTCCCGACAGCCGCAAATTTAAAACAATTGTCTAATACATTTTACGGCTTTATTCAATTTTATTCTTTAATCATTTTGAATAATAATACGTCTATATTTAGGGTCCACGGTACCTTTTTAAATTTCATCACCAGGACTATGACGCATTAATGAGTCGCCAAACATCTCGTTGTACGGAAACCCTTGGTAGGTATTTTAATGCCTAGTACCAGTGATTATAATATTAACAAGTGTATTATAATCACTGCTAGTACTGGTGAGTTCCATTTTAGTGTCGGCTTCTAATATTTAAAGTTCGATTTTTACTCCGATTGCATAAAAATTATTACAAATTTGAACATAAATATTTTTGTTACTAGGCAAAACAAAGCTACCAAATTTTATAATGGTTTTGCTCCCGAATAGAAGCATTGGTAGTATAAATTTCAGATTTTTACTATGTACCCCACTGGAGATACAGCTTTAGACAAATACGGATTTTGTTGAAAATGTCTAATTTCACCAGCAAAAAAAATTAGAAGGGTTTAAAACACTTCAGATTTTTTGCCACAGGTAAAATCTATTGTTACCATTCTACTTGCAAACTAAATTTGGTTTGATTATATTGCCCCCTTCCCAGTCGAAAACAGGATCGAATAATGAAAAAAATGCAAATCTTGATGGTAAATTAGAGGGCCAATAAATTTGAAAAACATATCAAATTATGAAAGAAAATTAAACCAAAATATTCACCACTTTAATCTGCGTTAGGAGATTTTCTAATTTTTAAATTTGCTCAATTCGAAAAATTGTTATACCACTTTGCGCAAATGCTTGTAATCACAATAATGTACATGTTTCAAGCTCCATCTGGGAACATATCTGCCACGCGGCAACATTTTATTTTTTTCTAAAATTAGTTTTGTACTCTAGATACATGTATAAATATCTGTGCAAAATATAAAACAAAATAAAAATGGTGCAGCACAACCTTTTGTTGAAATAGCATGGAATGACCCTATAGTTAATGCATGTTTTTATTTTGAGAGTCTGAAAAAATCTCATTATTCCTACATACATCAGCCCATTTAGCGTCCCTACTTTCTACTGGCAGCTCAGCAACATTTTTTGAGAGCTCAAAATCTTAAAGGTCTTGTCTTAGTTATTTAATGCAGGGTTTTCCTTGAGAGTCTGAAGAAACCTCATATTTCCTACTAATCACATATTCAAGTAAATAATGGCTTGAGATCCTAAATGATGGGGTTGGAAGGATACTAAAGATGGTGTAGTACCAGTAACCACGCTACAGCCAACAGCACCTCAAGCCGTTATGAAACTTATTTTTTGGAAGAACTGCCAGAAAAACTGTGGATGCTAAAAAGCAGGCCGCAAGTGCTCCAATATGTGTGTGAACTGCGAAATTAGTTGAAATAACATGCTGCTTACTAAAATCGAAGAGACAAAAATTACCCGAATTCCCAGCATTACTTGAAGGTAACTATGCATAAATAATTCCACTTCACATTACTATTTATTTGTGTGTTTAAAATCTGTATCCCAATGCAGTTTGCATAACTATTCAATTTTCAAACAATTAAAACAAGTCATTAATTATTTTTAATTTCTTTTTTTACGTGTAGAAGAACTGGAAAGCATCCCTGCAGAAATTATGAAACCTTTGTTCAAAAGGGCTTGGCAAGACTGATGAGTTTCATTTCGACGTCTATAATTATTTAATAAGTGTTTTATAAAATACCCACCTACGTATTATATTGTCTTAGATTACAGTTTATCTTCCGAGCCTTGACCTGACAAACTATAATGTAAGACAATATACGTAGGTGGGTATTTTGTAAAACACTTATTATTAAATAATAATTAATTACTGTAAAGTTTGCGCAGAGTGAGAAAGTATTCCAAGAGAACAAGATAATATATATATCCACATGGCGCCCCCTCTCGTGAAATTTAGGATGGTCAATCAGCCGCGACTCGATAGACAAACTGTATACAAATTTCATACTTATCAACCATAATTTGCTGTTTATTTTTTGTTGTACCTATATAGCACAACGTTAACATTATATATATGTGCACAGATGCATATTTGTGCATTTACGTTAAATACTTTCAAAAAGGAGGCGGCTAACTACTTCGTGCATTCGTCACCGCTTTTCTCAGAACTATTCAAGGGCCGAAAAAAATATTTGCACACAAATTGTAGAGAATTTTATATGCTTTTTCAAAGTACAGGATAATGTTTACTTTTCGTGTAATGAAGGGAAAATCTCTGAATAATGCGTTTTTGATATTTTCCAAAAGGTTTTCAACGATTTTTTATGCGCGGCGATCATATGTCGCATAAACATGGATTGTAGGTAATTTTCTCGTCTTTATTTTAATATCACCATTTGCGTAAAAATTGCAAGTTATAAACCAAAAACAAAAAAAAACTGGATTTTTAGTGCTTTTTTGATGACTTTCCGAAAAAAAAAAAAATTTGTTGGACAACTCAAAGTAAACCACTAAGAGCAACTACACCACGACTTTCCAGTTCAAACTACGTTTTGACTGGACTACAATACATACTTATTATTTGAAGGCGAAAGACGGCATTGAACTTAAAAAAATAAAATGAAGTTTCTTGTCCTTCACTGTACACAAATCTAGATATAAGATACTATATCTGGTGCTGCAGCTGTTATCTTTTACGAGAAAATCTTCTTAAAATTAAATTATGCATTGGATATAAAAAATACAGTTTTACCATTAAAACAAAAGTGTTCTTGCCTTTCACTATACAGGCAAATCTAGATAAATGATGCTATTGTTCTGGTGCTGCAGCAAGACCACGAGGAAAAGTTATTAAATTTGGATGCGAAGAATAAGCTAATACCTTTCACAAGTATTTTTTTTATTTCATTAAATTTTTATTGCACATAACAAATATAGTTTTACCATTAAAGCAAATTTTTTTTTTGTCTTTCACTGTGTACCCACCCAAACCCAGATACAGTGAGGTGCTATTACTCTGTTGCTGCAGCAAAACCATGAGGAAATAATTTGGATGCGAATGAATAAGCTAATTATCTTTCACAAGAAAGTTTTCTGTTTAAAATTAAATTGCGCTGAATACGCTGATATCTTTCACAAGAAAGTGTTCTTATTAAAATTAAATCGCCTGTTGATGTAGCCTTGGCATTCAGGGATATGTCACCTAGCCGATGGATGGATCATACAAAATAACTTACCAAGAAAGAGCGAACTATCACAAAAAAAATCTTGGATTTAGCTTCTCATTTGGCACTTGGTGAGATAGATTGAAATATGCAATAATTACACAAAACCACGCGAAAGCCACCCCCGAATGATACACCCAACATCACCAAAGCTTCCCAAGAGTTAGGTAAACTGTTGAATATAATCTAGTAAACACTGGCTACACTTAAAATATAAAACCCACTTTGCACATTAAACACAACCATGCGAGGTAACAACCAGAAATATAATGCAAGCAGATATAAATTGTGAGCACTGATTACCTTTCACGATTCGTCGAGTTTCCTCGGTGGAAATGGACTGTTGGGCCGGTAATTGCAGCCGAAGAAATGACGGACGGTATTAATAGACTCGCCCATCGATTTTCCGCGCGACCATACAAACATTGGAAACGGCTCTCTCACAACATATTTAATTATTTACGGCCACATAAAAGTTTCACGCCTAATTGCACCCACCGATTCCATCGATCCCTTCAAATGATACCAATTTTCCGATGCGTGCCGCTTTGATGGATGAGGAATCAATAATGTACCGAGGCTTCGTGCCAACGTGGGCGGCTCGCTATTTTATTCATGCCATTACCGGTAATCATGTTATTAGACATTAATGTGTATGACCGGCGTGTGTCATTCGAGGTGTATTTTTAGGAACGCTGGCGAATACGTCGATATTTTTGGAAAATTCGAAGTGTTTGTATATTTAGAAACCATCAACGCGCATTGACAAACGAAGCGTGAAATATAAATAGAAGCGATTTAAATTTGAAAATACTAATGTAAACAGATTTTTTGGAGCTTAACACTATACATTCCTTAGCTCTGCACATCCTAGCGGCGCGCAGTTTTTTCCAACTTTTGATACAACCGGCCCCACTGTGCGGCGGCGTTATTATCAATGATTCAGGGGGCAGTATACTATTTTGATACATTACCTATGGTCGATGAGGAGTGAATGTTTGGTACTATTGCCGTGCTAATGTGGCTGTATTCAATTTATTGGGATTTTCTATTCACCGAAAGCAGCACGACAATCTGTCAATCAAAATCAATTTAAATATAGTTTTAAACACACTTAACGTAGAAGATGTGAAACCTTCCACCAATCTGGCTCTTGGCCCGCTCGCGAAATCTGGAACTGGACGGATGTAACCAGAAATACCATCGTGAAGTCAACCTCTCAAGGCAGCCTAGGAAAGACCACCAGTCTACAACTAGCTATAAACTCAACAATCTCCAAGAAGGTGTTAAGTGCTATGCACTTGCTCTTCAGGAAGGAAATCTCTATCTTTTGAAGATAAACTTTCCTCACAAAAAATAAAAACAAAAGGGTGTACAATGTATATAAGAAGTGAACCTCTCAGGGCAGCCTAGGAAAGACCACCAGTCTACGACTAGCCCTAAACTCAGCAATCTTCAAGAAGGTGTTAGGTGCTATGTACTTGCTCTTCAGGAAGGAAATCTCTATCTCTATCTTTCCTCACATAAAAATAAAAGGGTGTACAAGAAAGAAAAATTAAAATATTAATCAAGGTAATGTTAAAATTATTTTGTCGACAGTGCCAGCCATAGCCTGAATCGATTAACGTAGTGTACAACGTCCCTTCCAAAGACTAAATAGGAAACTGTTAAATTAATAAATCTACAAAACAACTCCCTTCCCACGCCCCGTACCTAAAAACTTAATATAAATTAAGTGCCTTCATATTTCAATTACACGAAATAATTTCGAAAGTTCATTATAATTTTTTTGTTTGCTTCTTATTAAATATTAAGGAACACTGCGGAGGGCGGAGGTTTTCGACGTCCAATTTATAAATTACTTTCGGGAAGTTTTATTCGCCTTTGTTGTCTCGGCGCGGAGAACTCTTCAACTTTTCACATTAAATAAGAACAGTAATAATCAATCTGGCATTAATGGTAAATGTGTATTACATCGTGTTTTCATTGCTGTAATATTGTCTTTTTGAGAAAAACAACTTGAAAGCTGCTGAAATTGAAAAATATAAGCCACGTATATCTACTTTAAATCGCAAACAAAGCAAATCCGACACATTATATAAAATTAATTCAGAAACACTGAATAAAACACTTACTAAGTTTTTTACCACAAATTATTTAAATTGTGGTAAAAAACTTAGTAAGTGTTTTATTCAGTGTTTCTGTAGTGAATTACCACGTAGTAACGGTCGCAAACATTACCATGATTGGTGTTTATGTTTGTGTTCTTCCATCAATCCGAAGGAAGCAAAGAATCATCATCTAGGTTACATCTTAACCGCCAAAACGCCTCGAAAGGATTTTCCTTTTTTGTAAGTTTTGATTTTCTTGCATTTCTTTCTTTCACCGAAAGTGAAATAAAGTATTGTAGCTTTAGAAAATTTCAAGTGTCTGGCAATTGCGTTTAGAATTTAGTATTTTCTAAAATAAATAAAAAAAATTGTTTTTTATTTTACCACAATTTATTTAAATTGTTTTAAAAAACTTAGTAAGTGTTTTATTCAGTGTTTCTACAGTGAATTACCACGTGGTAACGGTCGCAAACATCACCATGATTCAAATTAATTCAATCAAATTTGTGAAACGAATCTGTTTATTAAATCCTCCCGGGTTTTTAAATTTCGAAAGCGAATCGCCGCGGAACACATGCCCCGCTTGATGGATGAAAATACCCCAACTGTTCCCAGTGTTGTCATCACCTGCCCTTTTTTCTTGTGGTACACGCATTGTTCGGACACCTGCGATGGCTTTAATACCTGTAGTCTACCGTAATTAGGCCGTAAAACACTTCCGCCGCATCCGCGAATTAAGGCGCGTTAATATGCGACGGTAGTAATGCCGAGTTTCATTACTTCATGTAACACTGAGTAATTGGTGGTTAAAACGGGTTAGGAATAGCTTTTGTTCATGTTTATTGCGCACGACTTCAAAACGTTATAATACAGAGGAAGAATGTCATAAATCCAGCTGCAGTTTTCATTAAAGTTATGATGATATTTGTAATTCTGCGGTATGTCTGTGTTCATGTTATTGCTTATTACAGAATTCGTGTTCCTTCTAAAAAAATATTTATAAAGATGTACTTTACACAGACAAAACTAAAATGAATTTTGAGAGAGCTCACAGATTGAATGAAGAGAGCTCGCAACTCTTCCAATTGTTATAGCATATTGAGGTATTATTATTTCTCGCGTTTTACTTATGTGTGTATTTAGTTGTAAACGGTACCGTTAAATGACGGTAGTTAATAAAAAACACGATTCTTTTGTATGCATAAATAGATCGTGTCAGCCATTATGTGTGACCTACGATGACCTAATAAGGTCGCAGAATTCCAGCTCTACTTTTATAACAGTCTTTCACTGATGTTAACACAAAGGAAATAAATGGACAGACGGTTTTTCAATTTTTGCTTGTTATGACCTATAAGGTCCATAGATCAACTGCCCAGAATTATAGCACTATCTTTTTAATTAATAGTTTTTCAAGGATGCTTGCACGGACGAAATAAATGGACAGACGGATTTTCAATTTTAGCCTATTATGACTTTTAAGATCCATATACCAACGATGCAGAATTTCAGATCTATCGTTTTAATAGTTTTCAATGATTTGCACAGAAATGAACAAATTTTCAATTTTATTTATACAGATTTCATTTCTCTTTTAACAAACATACAGGGTCTTTTTTTAAGTCAGAACATATGATTGTTAATGTCTATGTTCTATGCTATAATAATCACATCAACGCATTGCAATGTATTGATGATGTAGGCAACCATACTTACACTCAGTTTTATTTAATTGACAAAATTGTGTTATTAATAAAAATGTATTACACCAAGGAAGAAAGAATACAGATAATTAATTGGTACAAGAGTGGGAACAGCATTCGACGTGTTAGAAATTTGTTTTCGGTTGAGTATCCGAGCAGACAAGTTCCATCCATCTCAACAATTTGTAATATTGTCCATCATTTTGACAATACTGGCTGCGTTATAGTATATAAACAAAGTTGTACTTAAAAAATTTAGTTAACTAACATCATCAATTTATTAGCGCGAGTTCTGAAGAAATTCTGAACGCACATTCGATCCTTAACTGGCAGTTTTCGTCTGTTACAGAATGCATCTCGCTTCTAATAAATGATTAAACAAAAATAAACTTAATAAATTCAGTTGACGAGGCATCTTTGCTTTGATTAATTCTGATAAAATTCTCCATTCATCCTCGATATTCATTAATTGATTAAGCATTTATAGTTACTCTTAAATTAGAGGAGCATCTAATTTTGTTGCCGCCTGGATACAGTGACCTCAACAACCCTTAAAGATTAGGGGGGTCTTAAAGTTGCCAATCACTCTATGCGGTACGGAATACATTTGAGTCACTTGAAAATTATGTTAATATAACTCATTCGGAAACATACACAACTACCTGCATAATTACGTAACCCATGATATGAAATTTTAAATAGATACAGTAATTCAAAATCACTTAATAATAAATATAGAAAACAAAAGATTATTTTAATTTTAATTTTTTCTTTGCGATAACTTTTACATTGGCGAAACAGAAAGATGAAATAGAATTTAGAAAAGATACAGTTATTACAAGATATATGGAAGTGGGGGTCCTAATAATTCGAAGCTTCGTAACTTCAAAGCTTCGAAGAATCCGAAGAAACGAAGGGAACTTCAAAAGTCGAAGTGGCGGAGTTTAGAAGTTTTGGATTTTTTTGAGGAATCGAATTTGTAAAGTTAAAACACTAAACAGTTAGGGATTTGAACTTTTATGTAATTTCAAAATGTTGACTTCAAAAACCCGGGACGTAACATAAGTTACTGTAATAATAAATTAAATGTATTGGCAAGGTAAAAAATAGTAACATATCTTGCAAAATGAATCGTTTCTATTAATTTTGAAATTATTTCATATAAAATAACTTTTTCACCTGTCAATATTCCCGAAATGATACATTACATTTTAAATAAATTTATGCAATAATTTCTTCAAAGTACAATTTTTTTTTAAATGTTTTCGTTAATATTTTGCGTTGTAAACCAACAATTCTGTTATAAAGTATAAAAAACAAACGTACTTTTAATCGGACACAAACATATTTGCCCACCAACTCATGTAAACACGCATTGAATCCAATGAAATACATTTTCTGTCATTAAATTAACATCTAAACAAATTAGAAACAACTTTACTTGTTGCAGAAAGCATTAGATAAATACAAGAAAACGAATTGTAGCCTGAATATATGAATATTCAACATGTTCGTTAATCTGCAAGCAAAAAAAAAAACAACAATTTTTTTGTTTGCAGATTAACGAACAGGTTGAATATTCATATATTCAGGCTACATTTCGTTTTCTTGTTTTTTAAATTAACAATATTTCTTTTAAAAATTGCCAGTTGTGATAAGACTTCGAAAATTCGAAACTAAAAAAAATCGAAGCTTCGAATCTTCAAAACTTCGAATTTTCGAAGATTTTCTATGAATCTTCGAAGCTTCGAATTTTTGAAATTGAAAATCTTGGAAGAAAAATTCCAGCCCTGGCCTATTTTTACAATAATAATGGATGGAAATTAATTTAAAGATTGTATATTTCTTATATGACGATTATTTATTGGTACCACTAACCTAACCTTAGACACAAGATATTTACTACTAGTTACACCAGAAATAAGTTTATGTAAAAAATATGAGCCGAAACAAATTCTACGCTCTGGTAATGTCATTAAATTTAGATTCAAACGCAATGTTTTTAAATGATTAGTCATGATTTCTGATACGGAAATGGTTTGCGCAAAAACGAATAAATTCAGTTGGTTAACATACAGGGTTGGGCAAATGTGTCGGAACACTTGATTTCGGCTAAACGTCTGCTGTTTTCTTTTTACTTAAAAAAAAAAGTTTATAGTTTTATTTATTGTATTCAGAGACGTATTTTGATTTTATACTGTACACACTATATCACGGATTCTATATTGGTGAACAATATTTAATAATCGAGCGAATTAATGAACAAAAACAAAAGTTTCAGAGTATTCAATGAAAAATGTTTACTAATTCCAATGACAAACTCTAATGTTCTTAATGCACGATATGTAATTATTTTTATTGTGAATCAAAGTTAAGCTTTTGGTGACTTGACACCAAGGTTATTTATTTCACTTACTCTAGACAGAGATGATGTGTCGATAGTATAGTTAAAGTGTGTTAATAGGAGTAATTTTCTGGAGGATGTGACACTTTTGTAGATTCAGTGGTAATTTGTTCGTTTCACACCAATTGAAAATATTGTCTATGTACGTCACCGAAGCATTGGAAATGGTTCTAAAAAGTATCAAATCATCCACAAAGATTAAAAAAACTGACACGATTTTATAAATAGTTTTAAGTCATCCACAAAACGAATTAAAGGGATCGGTCCACAATGAGTACCTTGTGGCACCCCAGAGGGTACCACAACTCTGTGAGAAATGTGGTTATTGATACGGACCTGGTGTGTCCTGTTTATTAGATAAGATTCCAACCATTTTACAACAATTTCGTTAAACCCTAAAGCTTTTAATTTTAATATTAATAATTATATAGAATAAAACACTTTTTTACTTTGTTTGTATAACACTTATTTAAGTGTTATGCAAACAAAGTAAAAAAGCATGTATAACGAAGTAGAAGCATCCTACATAACAAATATTAATAATTATAATCAAATGCTTTGAGAAATCAACCTGTACACCACTCTGGAAAGCATTTATCAAATAATCTGTGTAAGTAACCAAATTGGTACAATAAAAACGTGTTATTCATCAATAATTACACGTTTGCATTGCCATACAAGGCTTTGAGTCACAATTTTGTCGAGCATTTTGGGTTTTGTAGATTGTATAGTTTTTAATTGGATCTTCTTGCTCAGATTTAAAAATCGGAGTGATACAGCTTTCCTTCCATATATCAGGGACATATTTCTCGATTAAAGAATAACAAGTAAATCGTCTTGGAAATTGTAAAAATGCAATTTTTTTACTTTATCGGGTCCAGAATGATTAGAAAATTGTAAGTGCTCAATGCCATTAAATACATCTTGTATATAATATGTTTATTTCAAATAAACTCACAATTGTGATTTTGTTTCATTAAGTGTGTAACACCACAGATAGATAGATAACATCCGAAATTAAAAGTGTTATTTTTAAATTTTCATCTAATAAAGAAAAATATAAGCTTAGAATTACTTATTTATAAAAATAATCTTCATTAGCAGCCACAATTATATTAATATTAGCTCTCGTTTATTTCTGTGGCATACTTCTAAATCGGATTACCATGAAAAAAAATGGTGATGTGGCCATCATGTTACTTTCTCCGACTAGATAGTATCATTTATATTTACGATTTCATGGTTTATTTTTAATTTAAATCATATTTTAAATGTACATCGAACGTTTCGTAGACTCGGATAAAACTGGCGTTTGAAACGTCAAAATTATGAAAGATGAAAAAATTATTAAATTCAAAAACTCAGTTTACTCAAAAACAAAAGGGATTTCGAAAAAAACTTATTCTTTATAAGTTGTTTATTTTAGCATTCTCTACAATTATTATTAACATAAATTTGCTGTAACTATTATCGTTATATAATTATAAATTTAAAATTTAAAAAAATATAATTTTTTTTCTAGAATAAAAATGATTTTATGAAAAATGTTTTCAAACAAAAGATGTTCATTTCTTTGTTGTCTTCAAAGTTTGTTTAAATGTTTTTCTAATATTTTTCATATTTAAGAAAATATTGGCAAAAAACAAAAAACAGTTAAGGTAAACGCCCACTTCCGGTGTACGAAATTTTACCAAAAGCTTTTCAGTTCTTCAGATTATCAGATAAGACGGATGTTCAAAGTTTCATATTAATTGCTCTATTAGTTTTTAAGATACAGCGCGCACAGACAGACACACACACATATAAAATTTTTTTCCAGAAATTGTTGAAATGGCATTTAGGGACCCCAAAACGGATATTTCCGTTAAAAAAATTTTGAAAAAAAAATCACGATCACAATACTTTCTCGTACTTCGTAACGGAGAAAGTAAAAAATATGCAAATCTTCAACATTTACAATGTCCAATCATGCAATTTTCAAAGCTGCATTCACTAATATTTGCCCGACGTAGATCTAAAAATGTAACATCAGAATATATAAATATAAAATCTATTAGTTACAACTTTCCAACATTAATAATAACACTTACAGCTTCAAGTTTGCTAATTTAGTGTTCATTTATTATTTCAAGTTAGTTATAAAAACCGATCTTTAATCAAAGTACCAATAGCAGTACTATTTATAACACGCACATTTTCTTGGTATAATTCAATATCCGATGCGGCATTAGCTGGTTTTAAAAAGTTATTTGGTTTTGGTCACTGTAATACTTACTACTAAATCGACCAGCGGTGTAATACTTAATTTTGTGGATTTACGAACTAATTGTGTATTTATATATTCAGGCTATATTTCGTGTTTATTAAATTTATTTAATACATCTGCATAAAGTGAGCGTTTCCAATTTCAATTACAGTTTCGGTATTTGCATATTGATGATTCATATAAATTCGTAGCAACTTTGCTAATAAATAAAGTTAATGAAGGTAATATGAAATAGATATTAATTCTACTAAATAAAACTAGGTTTAAATTCTGAATGTTTAAAATTCTCTTCAAAATATCATAATAGTCGAGAATTTTTATTTGGCAGAATTAATATCGGTTTTATGAATAATATGAACTACCAATACTTAAATATTAAAACAATTAAGAATTAAGAGTGTATTCAATATTTAAATTTATAATATAATGTGTGGTGAAACAATTGTTGTAGAACAATAAAATTAATTTGAAACCATACACTGTGTTAGTGTTTTATTAAATGATAATATAATAACTTAGAAAAACTAGTAGACGTGACTGAAGGGCACCTGCCAAAGTAAAAAAAAAAAATTATTTAGACACTAAAGTAAGTATTACTTATTAATTTAACGATGACTAAAAGTATTGTTCATTTTTCAAATTGCCGTATTTCAAACACGTAATCAATAATTTTAATTTTGAGTCTCTACAAAGGTATTATATTAAGTCGAAATTAATTAGTACAAAGGGAATACAATATTAAGTATCGATAACGAATGGTTTCATGTGGAATTTTGTTATCCGGAACGTAATACCTTTCCAAGTAGATATTAATTAATACTGGTGCTTTACGAACAAAGGTTTTATATACTCACATTAAGGGTGATTTTAGGGTATTACCGCTGGCACACATTCAAGTGGTTGAAAAAAAAAACGTTGCTACGCACAGGGAAAATCGATGCGGGGTGAAGTGTACACGAGTTTTAAACAGGGGGGCCGCGTTCAAGGGAGTGCGGGTGTAGGCGACACTGGGCACAGCACTGATACTCACACACTGAAGGGGGCGCACCGACTAAAGACAACACACTGGCGCACGAGACGTGAGAAAAAGGGGGGCCTTCGGGTAGAGTAGTGGCGGAGCGGAGTGGAGCGAGCGTCCCTTAACAAAGGAGGTTCGGGGACGGTGTGCGTGCGGCATGCAAGCGAACGCGAGCCCTCGGCCCCGTATCGATCAAGGGTTGGCGCGCCTGTCTGACTCCACACGCGATTGGCAGCGCGTGCGTCTCACCTGCGCCCCATGCGCCTCACCTGTCCCACAGCGGAGGCACTTGTGGGTTATATATACACGTACACGTATATAACGGTCAAGCCCCCCGGCTTCGTGCTCCGATAACTCCCCATATGCAATAATGGAATCACCGCATATTACACATTTAATGCACAACGGACAACATAATGTATATGCCCGGCGCATTCACCAATGTTACATATAAAATAAACGCGCTACATTTATTCACGTGAAAACGATAGCGTACCGATTGTTTGGATTACGTAAAACTACACTATAGTCTTGTGACACCAACATAATAATAAAGCCTGTAGGCATTAAAATGTTGCTGCAATACGCTCCGCAAGAAACATCAACTTTACTTTGTAAAATGAAAGCGGAATAGGTTAATAATTAAAATTGAAAAACCGCCACTTATTGCAGAAGTATTAAATAAATTCAAGAAAGGCGAAGAGTAGCCTGAATTTATAAAATTAACACCTTGCACCCCATTTTTCATCAATACGCATTTCTTTGTTTAATTGTTAAAGCCCTCCTGATAAGTCACTGCGACCCATGTTGAAAAATATTATGCTATAGTAAGTCAAATAGCAGTGTTTCAACATTAACATCAGTAAATTTTTAACAAATGTGTTTTATCAAGCAAGCTTGTACTGAAATGTTACCAACCTTCTCAACACAATATAAATATGCTAAATTCTTTTTGTTTTTGAAAGAAGGAATGATTTTTAAGATTTCGTATTAAGGATACGTGGATGATTAAGGAAACTGGCTTAGCTAACTTGAACTACAGTCAGTCACGACCGATTTTTTTCAAATGAAGCACGATATCCAAGAATCCGATGGGATGTTTCTCGTTAGAAAACACCGGATAATGATTAAAATAATTATTTTAAATTTATGAAATACATTTATTAACAAAAGATGTGTAGTTTTCCTTATTGTCTTTATCTATACTGGGTGGAAACTTTAACTGGAATAAATTCGGTATTTATGAAATGAGAAGTTCCCGAAAAAAAAATCCTCGGACAGGTCGATTTTTGTTTTCTATTCCGCACTTTTTAGCGTCTTCAAAAATAGTATGACGTCATAGATATTTTTTTAAATGGAAACAATTTTTTTTTATTTTACTAAATTTGTAGTCCTTTATATCCTCTTTACAACTGTGTAAAACTATTTTGTTTTTTTTGTTTTTTATTTCAGAAATTAAAAAAAATTTAACTTATTTAATGTATCAAATCTTCAAAATGAGCACCCTTCCTCTTTAGGCAAAAAGCCAATCGGTGATAAAACTCATCCCTTACATTTTGAAATATTTCTGGTGGAATTTGTCTCATTTCAAATCTGAAATTTTTATTTTCAATTTCTTAAATAATAAAAAAAAACAAAATATTTTTACACAGTCGTAAAGAGAATAAAAAGGGCCACAAATTTACTGAAATAAAAAAAAAGGTTTCCATAACAAAAATGTTTATGACATCATACGCGAAAGACTAGTAACATCATACCATTTTTAAAGAGGCTAAAAAGTGCGCAATAAAAAACAAAAATCTACGTGTCCGAGGATTTTTTTCTGGAACTTCTCATTTCATAAATACCGAATTTGTTTCAGTTAAAGTTTCCACCCTGTATAAACATTTATCATATTTTGTTAGTTTTCTATTTTCAACTTTTGGAATTTTACCAAAAACTATTCAGTTTTTCAGAAATTAGACGTATGCTCAACGTTCAAATATTAATTGCTGTATTAGTTTTTGAAATACAGCGCCTACAGGTACACGGACACAATTTTTTTAATTCCAAAATTTCTGTTAAAAATGTTTATTTTTAATTTTCACGATCATAATACATTCCCTGTAGTTTGAATGGAGAACGAAAATAATTTGGTTTTTAGAAACATCACAAATATAAAAGCGAGACGTGAATTTACGATGTTTCTTCTCTAATTGTAAGTTATCAATTATTCAGCGAAAAAAAAACATGGAAGTAAAATTCTGCAATGTTCGCACCGATTTTCAGCCGCAATTTATATTATTTTCTAAATCACTTTGGTTTCTGAAAATACGCGAGTTTTGAGGTTTCGAGTTGAGAAAGACTTGAACTACGCTACAGTAGCAAATTGCAAGATGTACTTTTCATGAAGGTAAAACTATTGAAGCATGTTTCAAAAAGAAAATCGCAGTCGTCAATGAATGGAACGCACATATTTCTAATTAAATTTATAACTGAAATCCAAAAAACTGAAAGGAGGCTTTTATCATAATTAATATTTTACTTCAGCACAAATCGTTGGAAGAATTCGTCCAAACAAGCTGGTGGGAAGTATTCCCTATTTTCTTGATTAACTCCATTGCGAAAATACGATTCCAAACGCTATTTGCACAATGGTCAATATTTTTGGAAAAAAAAAGTAAAGCAATAATTTTTGCGGTTTACAATTTTTCGACTACAAATGAACCATTTTTGGTTTCGAGTTACATTGGTCCCAAAATCTTAATAAGAAACTTTCTGAAAAAAAATATTTTTTTAAAAATAAGTAAACACCGACTTTTCAGCGAGTTCTAATTTTTGGGTGTTTTAAGTTTTTGTTATTGAATAGTACCCACCTAAAATATTATGAAAAGAATATTCTTTCAAAATGAGTACAAAAAAAATTGGTTTTCAAGCGAACTATAATTTTTAAGGGCAGCTTACAAGTTTTATACACGTGAACGAGAAATAAGTTGAAACGTAGAGAAACAAATGTACAGGGTGTTTCTAAATTTATGCGGATTTAAATCGTGATTTTTCAGGAAAAATGAATGGAAATCTTTCATATAACTTTTTATTCAAAACCTCTTCCTCTCCAAGTTATACCCTTCTAGAGTTAAGGAAAAATTGTTTTTATTCCATATATCCACTATGGAAGAATTTAGAAGAGTGAAATTTGGCAGATAACTGTTCCTAATAAAATGCTCAGGAGCAGCTGGTTATATAGAACCAAGGACCCATGGCACTACCTGTACTTTCAAGATCAGCAAGAATTTTTAATTAATTCTTTTCTTGGGTACAGGCGAGCGATTGTGCTGTGTGGGTTCGATTCCCAGCCCAGGCGAAAGATTTTTCGGGGGATCGGGAAGTATTCGCTCGGGTCCATGGTAGTTGCAAACGTCTGACATTCATTTGTTCATTTAATCATTTATTCATCCAAAAATTGTATATAAATAGTAGCCGCCTTGAGCTATCCATATAGGCTACGTTCCTGAGGCCAAAAAAAAATTAATTCTTTAAACACTTTTTCGCCTAGGAAGATAAATCGTTCTTTCTTCCTTCCAAAAAGGAGGGGGTTGGGTATATTGTTTAAGTGACTCTACCATCAACATGTTCCATGAGCCGCCACTGGTTAAAACCGTTCGTTGTTTAAAATTGAACACATCCGCCTTTTTATTAAATTTTGGAAAATTTTCATTTTAAAAAAGACTAAATTTGCGAAAAATTGTAAAAGTTTTTGCAACTCAAGAAAAATATATAAAAACAATTGCTATTGATTTAAAACTTTCCAAACTTACCTAAATCTTATTTGTTATTGAGATTTTGTAAAATTTCACATTCGCCGTTTTATTAAATTTTGAGAAATTTGCGAAAAAATGAAACAGTTTTTGCGACTCGAGAACAAATTTTAAAACAATTGCTATTGATTTAAAACTATATCAATTTTCTCAAAATGTATGTATCATTTAATTTTGTAAAAAAACACATCCGCCTTTTATTAGATTTTGTGATATTTTCATTTTACAATGAAGAAATTTGTGAAAAATAACAGTTTTAGCGACTAGGTTAAAAATATTAAAAAAAAAACAATTGATATTGAGTTGAAAGTGTTTAAATTTACTAAAAATGTATTTGTTATTTAGTTCTATAAGAACCCACATCTGTCCTTTAATTAGATTTTAGGGTATTTTCATCTTAAACGCGAGTAAATTTGTGGAAAATTGTAACAGTTCTGGCGACTCGACCAAAAATATAAAAACAATTAGTATTGATTTGAAATTTTCCGGATTTCCTCAAAATGTATTTATAATTAAATTTTATGAAATACCACATCCGGCATTTTCTTAAATTTTGGGATATTTTCATTTTACCAGGAGGTAAAGTAAAAAGTTTAAACTCCAAATTTCCTAAAAATGTATTTGTAATTAAGTTTAATAAAACCCACATCTGTCTTTTAATGAGATGTTTGGATATTTTCATCTTAAAAGCGAGTTAATTTGGGAAAAATTGGAACAGTTTTTGCGACTCGATAAAAAATAAAAAATTAATTGCTATTTATTAATTTAAGACTTTCTAAATTTCCTCAAAATTTATATGCCGTTCTTTTTTATAAAAATTCAGATTTTGGAATATTTTAATTTTAAAACCGAGAAAAATTGTGAAATATTTAAACACTTTTTCGCCAATACTTTGGTCTAGGGAGATAAATCGTTTTCTCTTTCTTCAAAAAACGGAGGGGGGGGGGGCATATTGTATAAGTGGCTCTACTATCAACATGTCCCACGAGCCGCCACTGGCACAGATCGACTAACCAACTAAATTATTGTACACTCAAATAAATTTCTGATGAAAATTGGTCTGAATAAAGATGTACGAATATATCTAGAGGCACCCGAATATGTCATTGTTTCGTGCTGCTGTAAACGACATGAAGAGCAAACATTCGTCAACTTTCAATTTGGGAAAAAATCCTGCGCGATTATTTATGCATGCGCTCGTAGCAAGCCTCTTCAGGCAACTCGTGCAATTTTCATTTCATCAAAAATGCCATTTCAGTCTCCACACAACGCAGACACCACTGGGGATCGGCGAAATTTCAGCGCGCCGAAATGCCACCTGAACAATTTACGAGAACTCTACATTAGCTATTTACAGATAAAGAGTTCAATAAATAATTTTGAATTTTCCAGAATTTTTTTATAAAAATTGACCATTGTTCAGCATTAAAACTGTGAATAATTAATTAATGTTTGTTTTGTCAACTACTGTATTGTGGTTTTCGCTGAAACGCCATCTGAGCATTTTACGAGAACTATGCATTATCTATTTACAAATAGAGTTCAATAAATAATTTTAAGGTAGAAACGCCAAAGTGGCGGAATCTATTGCCTGAATGCTGCACTGAACCAAACACCGACAAGATATGGACATTGTCAGCGACTGCAAATATAACAATAATAATGTAAACATCAAATATTGTTCCCCCATCAGAACACCTACAGTCGGTTTCGACCTTTCAGGTCTCATCAGTGTAGTTAGTTGATGATGAGGAACTTTTTATTCCAATAGTAATCTCCGTTTCCCCATCAGCAACTAACTACACTGATGAGACCTGAAAGGTCGAAACCGGTCTGTAGGTGTTCTGATAGGGGAACAATATTTAATGTTTAAATAATCTTAAATTTTTCAGAAATATTTTTATAAAAATTGACCATTGTTAAACATTAAAATCGTGAATAATTAGTTATTGCTTCTTTGTCAACTGGTTTCGACCTACGTTGGTCATTAAATGCCATCTGACCAATTTGCGTAAACCTACAAATAAAGAGTTCGATAAATAATTTTAAATTTTCCAAAATTATTTTTGTAAAATTTCCCTTTTAAAAATGCGGCGATTTATGTATACAGTGCGAACGTTGGCTGTGGAACGCTCCAAATAAGAAATTCCCCGATCATCTTTCTAATTCCATTAAAAAAATGGCGATAACGTCATTCCGCAAAGGGGTGGGGTATGAAAAATTGACAACTATCAGAAAAAATAAGGTTGACGTTTCGGAGGATTTTGGCCGCAAATGATCGGGAATTTTTTATTTAGAGCGTTCCACAGCCAACGTTCGTACTGTAGATTAATACAATGTTACCAAAACACTACTCGAGCTTGAATCCACTTTATGATAATAGAAACCTCTGAAGCTCAGAAAATTGATGTCAACACACCCCGAGGATAATGACCATTGTACACAGCCAGTATTCCCGAGATTACGCCTTGCAGTCTGTATTATATCCTGTTCATCCCAACAATTTCCCTGCTGTGTGTTGACCATCTGGATGTACGTGTCCGCGGTGGACCGTAGTACGAGCTTTATAAGCCGTCGGTGCCCCGGAAGCTCCACAAACACGAACACATCTCACGTCCTTCGCTTGCAAAAAAATCGGCCCAATTCTTGTTGAGTGAAACGGGAGAAGCGGATTCGTCCCGCAGTCTTTCGCATTTAAATTGCACCCCAACGTAATTCCCTCAAAGCGGCAGCTTAAGTTGCTTGATTCAATTAAAATGTGAAATCTATGTTTAATACTCGATTTGAGTAATTAAGAAATTTTTCATTAAGACGTTGAGCTTAGTGAAAATTGAGCGAAATTAAAGCGAGCTAAAGGAGGATGGTTTTTGAGGTAACAAGAAGTAAGCTCTTGTCGTCTTCAGAGGCTACGCGCTGAATTCCGATGTGAAGTAATTAAAAAATAAAAAGTAAAGCCAGGGGTAAAAAGTCGGGTTGAAAAAATCCTCCATAAAAACAGTTGGAATATATGTCTCGGGACAAAATTATGAATCCATACACAGCAGTGGTAGCCAACCTGGTCCATACTGGCCACTAAGGGTTTTGATGGTGAGCGGTAGGGGCTTTGAAGAAAGTGCATTTATTAGCAAATTCAAATATTTAAAGTATTCAAATTAGGAAAACGAGTAGCGAAAAATAAAGAAAAACGAGCGCAGAAATAATTATCCTGATATTACGGTGTAACACTAAAGTAAAAAAAAAAAAAAAGTTTACGTACTTTAATACAGGGGACACGTGAGATTTTCCAGTCATTTCTATCATGGACAATGACACATTTTTTTACATAAATTCTGTTATTCCATAGTTTGCCATAGCAAAAGCGTAGTTACAATACATGTCGAATGTAATTAAGGGGGGCGATACATGTAAAAAAAAAATAGATTTTTTTTGCATGAATAGTTGAAATAACATCTCAAAAATATGCCACTAAATTTTTAAAATGAAATTCGCATTATTTATCAATTAAAAACTCATTTAAGTGCTCCGCCTTAACTCGGCGCTCGAGCGCTATGAAGACTGTACTGTAGCGTTCGACTCGCACTTGACCTTGACTTTCCATTAGAAATGACGTCTGTATAGCTACTATAAATTATTTTAAAACCAGTGTTGTTATTTCAGTTCAGTTCATTTAGGTCTGTGCGGAGTGATTTCGTCAGTGAAAAAAATGGAGTTTTATCCTAAAAGTGGAAAACATGGATCAGCTCGTGCTGCGAAACCACCAAAAAGAAACTTCCATGGAAATCGATATACTAACACAAAAATTGAAACGGAACCGGAAAGTAAAAGCGCGAAAAAACTCTCTAACGCTGCCGATGAGGATGTCCACACTTCAATGCACTCCATGGGTATCGTTTCATAGAGTTTCTTACAGTGTTTACAGCATTAGCAGAGATGCTGATATGTCGTGAGTGTAAATCACCAGTGAAATTTGAAGAAAGTGTCAACAGATGGTTAGGTTTCAAAATCGTCGTGTTATGAGATATTTTTTCTGGGCCATTAATTAATAATGGATTTAAAGTAAATCGGAGAATTCTGCTTGTGATGCGTCTTTTGGGTCTTGCGAGGGAAGGAATCAACTTTTTTGTAACATGATGGACATTTGTAATGGTATAATTGAAAGTTCCTCTAACGCCATCATCTCGCTAGTATACACCGCTACACAATCAGTATTTCAAGCTTCTTGTGTACAAGCTGCCAATGAAGAAAAAGCTGAAAACGAAAAGCACGAACGGCCAATCTTGAATTTGAAAGTTTCTGGGGACGGTACATGGAAGAAGCGGGGTTTCAAGTCGTTGTATGGGGTCACAACCCTTATTGGATATTACTGCAGTAAAGTCATTGATTTAGTTGTTAAAAGTAGTTACTGTGCAATCTGTGCTCGTTGGAAAAATAAAACTGATACTGAAGAATACCGTGAATGGTTTGAAGAGCATGAACCAGACTGCCAAGAAAACCATAAAGGCTCTTCTGGCGCTATGGAAGTAGTTTGCACGATCTGAAGAATTATTTGCTCTCAAGTACGGAAACTACATAGGAGATGGGGATTCTAAAATTTTCAAGGGAATTATTGATTTAAATCCGTATGGTGATGATTTTCAAGTTGTGAAAAGCGAATGCATTGGCCACGTTCAGAAGAAGATGGGTACTCGACTCCGAAAAACTAAAACAGGCAATCACCTGGGACGAAGAGGTAAACTCACGGAAGTGATTTGTCTTTATACTTTGGATTAGCTATTCGGAGAAATGTTAACAGCGTGAAAGACATGAAAGATGCGATTATGGCCACATACCACCATTTGTGCTCCACAGATTACGAACCAAGACATGAGTACTGTCCGTCTGGTTCCGATAGCTGGTGCAAGTGGCGCAAAGCTGAAGCTTTAGGGGAAAATCCTAAAAAAATTAAACATCCTGCTCCATTACATCCTGATGTTCAAACCCATGTCAAGCCGATTTTTGAAGATTTGCCCCGCGATAACTTCCTCGAAAGATGTTTGAGTATGCAAATGAGAGTTTCAACTCAACTATCTGGCGACTGTATCCAAAACACCTGAATTCTGGACTGAGGATCATAGAAATTAGTGCTTTCATATCCGCGGGACTGTTCAATGACGGATACACATATATCTTACGTGTAATGAACATTTTACAAATTTTTATTGGCCGCCAAAGCATGTCCTACAAAGACAAAGTCGATGACCAAAGGGTGAATCGAGAAAATCGTCGCAGCTCTCTGACAACCAAAAAAGCTCGTCAAGCATGCCAAGAAGAACTTCAGAAGAAAACCGAATACTATGAACGCACTGAAGGACTTATGTATGGCCGTGGAATCGCTAACAAGTTGGTAAGTCGCTGTAATCGTAGAGTTTCTGTGTGTCAAAACTTCAAACGCGTTTTTCTCAAAACTACTTTTTCTAAATTGGCGGGACTTATAACTCAAAAAGTTCTTAAACGATTCTTATGAAATTTGGCACACGTCTTCTCTATAGTATTAGCTTGAACTTCAAAAAAGCCAAAAAAAAATTCCAAAATTACCTTTGACCTAACAACCATCGAAAAATAGGTGGAAAATCTAACTTTTTTTTCTGATTTTACGATTTTTTTACTTTTTTGTTTTATATTAGTTCAACTAGAAGATACATTTTATATTAACACGCTTAAACTAAAATTTCTGATTTCAGATCGCTGTAACAGAAACTAAAAATCCCGCCGATCGATGCGCCTCTCGCCGTGTGGGTCTCAGGAGATTTATTTCTACGGCAGCCATTTTGGGAAAAAAATATCTGATACTTGTATTTTAATATATGATGAATAAACATACTTAATTTAAAAACGATTAATTTATTCCTTCACTTTTAAATAACCCTCTGAAAAACGGTCAAAATTCAAGCGGTTACATGTATCGTCCCCCTTAATAAACGTTCAATTATAAGACTTAACGATGAAGATATCATTGGTATTTTTCTAGATAAGGATGCGCAAACTGATGAACACAATTGTGCTGAGTCTGGTACACCAAATATACAAAGCGAAAATTAAAGCTCAAAACTGAAGACCAGTTTCTCTAGTAGATGAAGAATCGTCCCTAAGAGCACGTGAATATTGTCTGGGAGGTCCAAGCCATAAACGCCATTGTTAATTATTTTCCGCCCATCTTCGGCAACATTGAGACATTATAGCAACATTAAGTCCCACATAACATCAATATTACGACGTCTTGTAGCCCTATTATTCTACCACGCTCACAAGGAGAGGATCAGATGTGTGACTCACCGATTTGATCCATCTTTGGCATACGTGTAGGTCATTACTAGGAGTGTAACAGGTGCAAGTAATAGGGCGCACTATTCAGCCGTTTACGAGAAAAAAAGTTGATTGATTCTAAAACTAAGATATTTAAATACACATGGGATTTATAAAAACTATAAAAAGAAAATGAATGAACCCAACTTCAACAATGGAGTTCGATCCTTCGACCTTCCGATTTCGAATCGGAGGTTTAATCGATGCGCCAAAAGGTCGGTATATGTTTGTTAACGCAAAAGGTATATAAACATACGAATGAGTAACACATTTAAAAACAATGTTTTCTCGAAAATGAATTTAACGCATGTTACATAATTGCCAATGATAACTTGATTTCTATATTATATATATTTCTGATATTTTAATCAATTTTTAATATCTTTCCTGAAAATTTCATCAAAAATTGATAACCTTTATTGCTTGTTCATTTACTTATGCCGAACAGTTTATTATAAACAGTTTAATCATACCTATATAAAAACACATTGTCCGTTTCCACGAACTAAATTGTAGCATAATTACGACAATACGTTTCCCTATCAAGTCCGTATGTCATAGGCCAACAAATGGTATGCACGTTACGTTTCCTGGAATATAAACTGCATGCATATAAAAGGCGTAAAAAAGTCGTCGTAATGACCGTAATTAGTCCGTGGAGAAAAACCTTTCAAGGCAACATATGTTTCCCCTAGGTCATACCCTAGAATTTACCTGATAGTAATTTGTACAAAATGAGCATCTGTCGCTATTTCACATGACTATTTCAACACGAATTCAATTGTATTTTGCGGCAGTCGATATTTTTTTTTTTTTCGACGTTAATTTGAGAGTAGTTATTTTAAGTGTTTTGATGTTGGGTATTTATTTATTTCGAAGGAACAGTAAACAAACGGACAAGCAGTGTGCGGCGCAAACAAGCTTAATGAAAGTAAAGGCGTCAAGATTTCAAGCGAGGATAAAATGTTTCTAAAATATATTGCATATATTACTGATACGTTTTTATTAACCGTTTTTGTTTTATTCTAATACGCCAACTAATTGTATCGTGAGATCACAAAGTCGAAAGTAGGTTCGCAGCCCTTAAAACATAAGCTATGAAAGAATGAGAATTTTGAAATGTAAAACCCTGAAATTTAAATAAAACTGCTGGATATTTAATTTTAAATGTATTATTAATAGTGATGATCAGTTCTGGAAATACCTAAAATCCACAAAATCGACACATAAAACACACAAAAGAATTTTTAAAATAATTAACAAAACATAAACTCCACTGCATTTGAGAATTCCAAAAAGCCAACATAATTTTACTTGAATTTTTATAGGGATTTTCAGAAAATGTGCTGCCAACTATTTTCGGCTTTTTAATCTCACGGTAAGTTCTGCACCAGAGATGAATAACTCCTGATTGAGTCGATTTAAAGACTCAACTCAGTGAAGTGAGTTGGTGAGACTTTGTAAAATGAATCAGATCTTCAGATGTAGTGAAGCAGGTAAATTGTTCATTGCTCTCTGTTTACACATTGAGGTGACTGAGGAGATGATTCGACTCTTTAAAATAATTCAGATCTTCAGATGTTATAGTGAAGTAGGTAAAGATTGGTAAAGGTGAGATTATAAAGCGAGGAGGTCTTCCCTTTATGTACTAGAAATTTGATGACTTTTTTGCTCTTCGCTTTCACATTGAAGACATTTTCAATTAAGAACGATTGTATTAAGACATTAAGATGATGGATAACCCGCTCATGACTGAGTCATGTAATTCAACTGACAATGAGTCAGATCTAGTGAAGCAGTAAATTTGCACATCTCTATTCTGCACATGGGCATCGGACATTACTGGCGCGCCAGGAGTATGACCTATACAGTTTTTGACCGGTTTTTGTCTATTCTACAGGGTGTATACCCGTTGAAAATTTTCAAAAAATCGATTTTTTTGCATTTTCGGCATCCTCATACTGTCTAGAATGTGTCAAAATGCCAATTCGATATACAAAGTCGTTACGAAGATGCAGCGAGAAATAGGGGACAATAACTGAGCAGGTATAAACGTTGTCGTTTAGAGGAAAAAATGTTCCTTTCTCCCACCAGGTGGCGCTAGAGTTAGTTTGTTTTGATGATATTAGTTATACGGAACCGTGCGGTTCCCGTGCTATAAAACGGTTTAATTTGTCAGTTTTGGAAGGGAAAATTAGTCCGAAATTCGGCGAGAAGGGGACTGATGAAGAGCGACCACTAAATAGGAGCAAACAAAAAAACGGCAATTTGGGCAACATTTCTTCACAAGATTTCTACCGACAAACACCCGCAACATGAATGGTGTGACATCTCGTGGTGCTCCTACAAGCGAAGGAATCCAATGCTTTGAAGATCTATGTTCCTCGGCCGTTGCCGTAAATCGTCCAGAAGGCAATTCGACCAATTTACGAAGACCTTTCTGATAAATAGCTGGTTTTACTCAAAACAGCAACGAAAACTCCAACATCTTGTCGATTGCACCGAAAACCAAGACCCGATCGACTTTGCAACTTCGGTATCAATCGGAATCTTCAATGATGGCTACAACAACGTATTGTCAATGATGATACTGCTGGGATTGACACTCGGTCCAAGTAGCCACGAATTGCAGACAAGATTGAGGAAAACCGCATCGGCAAGGCTGACGTGAAGCGTTACGCGAGCAGCAAAGAGGCCCGACAACTGCTTGCTGCTTCGAAAAAGGATACCAACGAGCGGTATCTGCAGTCGGAAGGAGATGTGTATGGTGCCGGAATAGCAGAGTCGCTGTTAATTTTGCGTTAAACACACTTAAATATAATTTAAATCTTTAACGGCGTATTTCTCGAAACCACATTTTTTTAGATTTCTGAAATTATTCGATCAATTTTGCTGATTCTTTTGGTTTTCTTTGTAAAAATGAATTATTTAAAAGGTAGCGTAGAATTTTTCGGAAATTGTAGCATAATTACGACAATACGTTTCCCTATCAAGTCCGTATGAGTCTTTGCAACGAATTTTGGTTTTCTTTGTAAAAATGAATTATTTAAAAGGTAGTGTAGGATTTTACGGATATTACAACTTTTCGATTTCTTATGCGCATTTTAGTAGCTCGAAAAATGAAACTTTGTTTTTGAGCGCCGCCATTTTTATAATTTTGCGGATTTCGAAAAAAATCCTATGCTACCATTTAGGTAATTTAATTTAGAACCCGAAACACTAATCAATTTTTTTCTCCGAAGTTTCTGTACTGAACGCGCTGTCCCGCAAGCGACCAATGCACCGCATGCAGCTGTATATTGTCAGGGCTGCCAATGGCAGGCAGGCAATTTTTTCTGCTGAAAATTTCCGAAAATAAAGCAGAAATATTATTTTATAACATGTTAAAAACTCAACGCGATTACATTTATTCTAATGTCTTAAAAAAATTATCAAAAAATACCTTTCTTTAGCAAGAGGGTGTCTCTTTATGATTTTCTTTGTTTTGCAGATCCGACATATAAACGATGTGTTTAAGCAAAGAGGAATGCATCCAGGCCATTTTGATGTCTGAAGAAGCGGCTGCAGAGTTCAACAGATTGCATCCCGAATCACATTCTCGTGTGTTGCAAAATGTAAACAAGCTCCGCGGAAGATAAGCCACATAGAAGTCCCCCACGACAGTCAACATCGGGCGCAGTTCTTAGCAGGTTTCAAGAAAGTCCTCAGAAATCTCTGCGGCGAATGGCTGCCCAAAAGAAGCAACCACAGAATTTTGAAGGCATCCGTACTAACTGCAAATTTTGCAGAAGTTGAGTGAGGATGATCTAGATCGGGGCTGTCCAACCAGTGGATCACGGCGTGATTTAAGTAGATCATTACTTTCTCGCTTTCACAAAGTATGTAAGTATAAAGTGGAAATTAAACGAAGCTTCTAAATAGCCTGCTGTTCAAATATCGCCTGATGGACCGACGACATCAGGTTGGCTGTATACCCATTAGTACAGCAACTTCTGTTGACTGCCGATGTGTCGGCCATGATTGCCGACGATTATTTTGACTTTTTATCTTTGCTTTCACGATAAAAGGTGTTTAGAATTGAAGTTCTGCCCAGTGCTTTGCAACTTCGGTAAATGTGCATAAATAAACATACACAGTACTTTTAAAACTTATACATGAAGGTAAATTGTTTAAAAATTTGTGAGAGGTTATGTAAACTTACAAAATAAATTTATATATTTAGACTGATTCATGCAACAAAAAAAAAAATCAAAACATATCGTTATCACGATGAATGGGAACATGCATTTTTCTTTACCATGATTAAAGATATATGTTGCTGCTTAATATGCAGGTCGGCTATGGCGATTCCGAAAAAAGCAATGTAGAAAGACATTTTCGTACAATGTACTATAAATATGAAACTGAATATCTAATAAATACCGACAAAGGCCAAGCAAAAATTTGAAAGTTCTCCCAGCAAAACATGTTTGTAAGAGCTCTTAATAAACCACTCGGAATAATCATTGAATCTTTAAGAGTGTGTCATTTATTAACCAAAAATAAAAAGCCGTTTCTTGATGGAAATTTGATTAAAGAACTCATTTTGACACTCATATTTCAAGAACAAAAATTTCTGTAGTATTTCTTATACGAGAGTTTCAAATTGATAAAACTTATACATACATAATATTGGGTGACATTGCTCGTGATAAAGATCTGTAAGACATGATATTATAAAAAAAAATAGATTGTGGTATAATAATCCTGACAAAACCAGTTTATATCTTAAAATTAGCATAAGCGACGAACCCAAATTATAAATCACACTCAAAGGTTTTAAATCTGCCAAAAATCTTCGAATAATGTTTACAACCGTTGTTTGAATAAAAACGCTTCTACGTACGTTACCTATTTTAGGCGAAACATTGTAATAATTTAATGAAATGGCTAATTGGAGTTTGATGGGCGTTATGTGCCTCAAAAATAAATGCTCTCAATTTAGTAATTGTAAATGCAAATACATTTTAGGCAAACAGTTCAATTTAATTACTATCACGGTATTTTCAGCTTCATATATTCGCAACTCATCATAAACTGATTTAATGCTGAATTTAGTTTAAATTAACATTCCGACAGACGCTAATATTTATTTCAAATGATACTGTTTCATTGATTGAAATTATTATTAATACCAAATGATTATTACATTAAAATCATTTAATCTATCTTATGTAGAGATACCGAATTGACATCTGCATTATAACCAATATTACTTTAGCAGTGGGTTATTAAAGCCGATTACCTACGGTATACTCAAACAAAGACATAAAATAGCCCATTAGGCAATCCTAAACACATTACGTCCCATTTTATCAACCATAAAAATTAATGCAGTTAATTAATGGTTTATCAACGCATTAAATTCTCGTTGAATTTGGGAAATTTAAAAACGGAAATAAACCCACAAAATCTCCGGGATTTCAAAGGAGCGCCGCGTCGCTATTATTCGGGAATCAATCCACATTGGCGCAATACAATATTTATTCAAAAAGTCGGATATTAATGATCCTCGGAGTGCGCAGGAAAATACAAAATAAATAACGGTGCATTCAGTGCGCCGAGTTTTATATTCGCTGTTGATCCGGGGAAGAGCAGCGGAAACGGGGAATTTCGAGTGAATGGGAGAATATGTTTTTGTGATTTACTTAAAAATGTTGGCGATCTACTTATTTACTACACATGAAAATTTGTAAAAAAATAAAAAAATAAAATGCAGTACTACTGATGGTTGTAATTTGGTTTTTTATAAATTTTTCGAATTCAAAATTTCAACAGAAATTCAACGATTCCGACCATGTTTAAAAAATGTGTTTGTATCTGTCTGTATCTACTAAACTAATAGAGATTTTTAAATTAAACTTTAAACTTAAGACAATCTAAAAAACTGAAACAAAACACAATTTTTTTGTGGAAAATTGTAGTAATAAGGGAATACATGTTTAAGGCGTGCATGAACAATCTGGAGCGATTAGATTGGCGCAGGATAATTTGGTGCGAACAGTTTGACGCAGTCAATGATTATTGGTTATACTTAGTTTGCCCAATATCAGCAAGAATCTCAGCAAGAATTTTTAATTAACACTTTTTCGCCAGTTACTTCGGTCTTTCTTCAAAGAAGGAGGGGCGAAGGAGAGTATATTGTATAAGTGGCTCTACCATCAACATGTTCCATGAGCGGCCACTGGGTAAGGTCATTCTTAAAAATGACCAACTATTTAAAAAAAAAATGCCTATATAATAGACATAACACTGTTGACGAAAAGGAGAATCTGTAAGTGCAACCAAAAAGGAAAGTCTGAAAACGTCACTGACGACTTCGACCACAAATTGTCACACTCTTTCAAACCTTGTCGGATAAATGAGTCCATATGGATAATAGTTTCCAATGATTAATTAAAGCTTTCCACCGTTTGTTATTTTTTCAGCTCCCCGATAACCATCAACTGATTCACCGCCCATACCCTTTCCCAAAAATAAACCATTACTAATTCCCGACCGACGGCGCGCGTATCGATCCCCTTCCGGTTATTTTTAGCGAAAACCTGGAGTAGAAAATAGAAGTATTAATTGTTTATCGCCGGTAGTTTTTCACGTGAAGAGCTTTGTTTGTCGGAGGAATGTTTGTCCTGCGCCGTGCTGCTCATCAACATTTATAAGCTCCTTCCTTCCATCCCCCCCGCGCCCGTATATTCCATGTTTATATATAGACGTGGAGAGCTTATCGACTTTCCCGTACGCTCGCAGATTTTGATAAAATTTAAAGCGGTGTCATATCGAACAAAGGTCTTCGAGCGATGATGGATACACTCCCGTAATTTGCACAAAGGGAGGATTTGAATAAAAAAAAAAGGTGGGGCCCGTTTAGCGAATTGGGATATGAATGAAAGGGGATAATAATCTAAGTTGGGACGAGTATAATGTGGAACTGAAGTTTTTGTTCCTTTCCTATGCCGTGATATTTTCATTAAATTTGAGGAAGCTATTTTGAGAATCAATTTAATCCAAATTTTCTTAGAACTGTAAAAAGTAGTTAAAATCATCTTTGGCAGAGAAATGCAAAGATTAATCATAATCCATAATATTAAAAAAACAATGTGTTGTTTGCATTTTACTTTTGATACATTTTACATACTCGATACAAGAAACGCAAAAAAAATTAACCATAAGTTATAACATTGTTTGGTTTCCCATTTTTGGCAAAAATTGCAAAATGCGTTTCAATTATTAACAACGTATTAAAATTACTTACTTATTTTTTATACAGATTGCATGTAGATTTAGATATTTCAATTTGGCGCGAATATGCTGGTAGTAAGGTAATCTGAATATTGGCAATATTTGGACGACATCTATTAGTAAAAAAACTGATAACTCTGAGCGCATGGACCAAAATGCTCACTTGTTTTCGGTCGTTGTAATTGAAACGAATCATTGTATTTAAGCAGACATCGATAACGATGATTTTATGTGCCTCTAACGAATTTTAACGGGTTTCATCTAATCTGTGATGAATTTATAAAACACTCACCGTGCTTTGCTATTCCTAATCCTTTTATTTCAAACATTTGCACACCGCAAAAGCTCTGATAAATGAAAACACTCACCGTGCGTAATTCTTTGATCTTCGCGCCTCCTTTTCCAATAACACAACCGGCTTGACTTTGGTGGATCATCATGCGGAGATCCAGGTCGTCGTTCTCCTTGGCTCCATTCTATAACAATAAATATAAATTAGGAAAAGTTGGAAGATGTTTTAAATTTAAGTCGTCAAACCTTCACATTCATTTCTTGATCTTATAACCCACCGCAATAAAACATAGCCAGATTAAATAAAAAAGGTTGAATAATTCAATATTTTTGATTTATAATAAAACGAAAGCAGTTGATAAGCTCGTAATCTTTTTAATCATGTATTTTGGCAAAATTCGATAAAGGGGATAAGTAAATAATACATCAGTATTTTTTTTATTCTCTTGAAAATGCCATAAGGCGAAACTAGTCGATAATTTTAAATATTAAGAATTTAAACTGAGTTTTTATTTGGTGGAATTAATATCTATTTCATATTATTATCCTTGGGAATTTGAATTAATTATTATTTTCCAAACTGCTTTATCAGTTTTTCGATCGATGTTCTTGGAAAAAAACCAAAAACCAGCGACTCATAATGTATGAATCGGTGGAAACGGAAGTTTACGGAAGGCAGTGCGCCCCGCCGGGAGACAAGTCATCGCCGGCTGTTTGACTTCCGGTTTCAAATTGTTTGACTGGCTGCCGAGCGGAAATTGGCGCCTGCTGGATACATACGCCCGCGATGTACTCTAATATTGCAGAAAATTGATTTCCTCATTTGTCTACGTACTCAAAAAATAAAACAAGGATTTGTCTGGAATAATTTTTATAATAAATCGCTGTATTGTAATAGGCAAAGTATTTTGCCTAAGACGAGCAGCTGCTATGACGTAATTCGTAATTATGAATATACAGAGGTGCAAAACATTTAACGATCTAATCTACAAATAATATGATTCTTAATCAAGATGAAAGATAATGAAAATTGAAAACCCTATTGCAGAAATGCAAATTTGAAACTCTAACTTGTTGCAGAATTGCAGAAATGCAAATTTCTTTTGTATCATTATTGCATCTTGTGTGGTATTCGCCAGGGAAGATCAATAAGCATCAGATACTAATAGTGCTGATGAGACCTGAAAGGTCAAAATCGGTCTGTAGGTGTACGGAAGGGGAAACAATATTTTATAAGTTATTTGTTTATAGCATTAGTAAGACTTAATTTTGCAGAGTAACAAACTAATTGAATATTCATGTGTTTCGCCCAGGTTGAAACTAAATTTAATAAGTTATTTGTTTACGGTCTTAGTAAGAGTTAATTTTGCAGAGTTACAAACAAATTAATTGTTTATATGTTTAGTCCAGGTTGAAATACCATATGTAACTCTGTTGTAAACTGGGTTTCAATTAACTAGAAACAGATTGAGACAACTACATTCCTAGCCAATAATACCACTCATAGATCACAAAATATTGTGTAAATACTGAATCTTAATTTTTAGATGTATTGTATAATCTAAAATCAAGTAAAGCATTTAAATCATTTATATAGGATTAGAACAAAATTCTACAAATATATTGCTAAGATATTGGAGAAATCTCTCTCAGATGATCATAATTTATATAGTGTAATTTACCTTCTTGGCATCGCAAAATTTAGCTGCTTTATTTGAAAAGCTCGACATTGTTATTCTAATTGAGAAAATTATTAATAAGGATGATAATAAAGAATTGGTAGATGGCAGCGTCTCCGTGAAATTTTGTAAAAGTTACTTGCTGGCTTCACGTTCACCAACACGTATATCGTCATCACACAAGACGTGGTGTGTGATGTTTGGGGCGAAAGCAATAACGTCAGCATCAGATAAGGCATTTGAATTGCAACGAATAAGATTGCTCGCAACTGAGACATGTCGAGTTATCACGTCGTCAGTGACCCGCTGACCGTTAACTAAACGGTTACAGCTATGAGAAACATGCGATAAGGGCTTTTCCGCGGGCTAAGATATCATATCAAAAGAAAGTGCATGCAACGTTGCGCATTGTTCTCTTACAGAAAATGAATGCAGCATTATTAAATAAAATGATTAGCAATCCGTAGGCTAATGAAGCAGGCAGTCCCACTGGTGGGAATAATGCAACATAATCGAAAAAGGAAACAACAGCGCGAAAACATACCTAAAAATTTAATAGGAAGTATATAATCAAGTTTTATAAAAACATGTAAATAATAATATAAAAATTTCAAATTTGGAAACAACATCATTGCTACTTCACAACAAAGTATCGGGAACTATACTGTAAATTCTTCATGCGATGATTTCATACGAAGTTGCAGTTCAATTATTAAAAATTAAAAAGAGCTGCTTCATTACCAAATAACAGCCTTATCAAATTAACAGAACAAAATGACAAAATGAAAATGTATGTAAAAGGTCCAGATTGGCATAGGAAAGACAACAAACACAGTGCGAAATAAACTTTGTTATACCACATACATTAAAAAATAAGTTTTGACCATACGCTGGTCATTTATTAAACTAAGTATAACCTAATTAAAAAAAACTATGAAAAATTAAGGAGGTGGTTTTTGTTGTAAGGATTCCACTTTTAAAATAATTGTCTTAGGAACAAAAAACTTTTGGCCAGCTCTAGACGGATGGCACATTGCAAGGCACACTTCCTCATGTTTGGGGGTCTTTAATAACGACTTTAAATCACGACACAATTTGGATTGAAATATAATTATATTTTAATGTTACCGTCTCTCTGATTTATATCAATTAGATAGATATTCATATCAATTAAAAATAAAAGATCGACCATGTTTAATCCCTTGAGTCCCAAGCAGCGCAATCGCGCTGTTGATATTTTTTGTTGAAAATTCCCAGTAGCTTTCGAATGGTATGGACAACTGATGGTGCAGTCACCTCACTCAACCTACGTTTTGACAAGCGCTATCGCGCCGATTTGCATTTTTAAATACAGAATAAGGCGAGTGCTATCGCGCCGCTCAGGCCTCTTCGCAATCGATAAAGACAAGCGCTAATGCGTTTTTTGATGATGTTTTTCCAATGAATCCTGGGACCAAAGGGTTAAAGGAGGTGAAATATTCAGAAAAGACAGGTTTTCGAGCAACTCATACCGATGAGGGCCAGAATAATGATGTAATTTAAATCCTTCATTTCTGCGCCACTTTTACCTTATTTATTAGCTACGATTAATTTTGAATGCGTGAACGGCGTTTATGCGCAGAATAAAAAAAATATTAATTACTGTTTCCATTAGCAGTACTACACTTTGATTATGCGAAATCTGAAGGCAAAAGACTGAAGAAATAAGAGGTGTAGGAAGTAGAAGTAAAAACAAGTTAATGAATATAAGACAATGGACAAGACTGGACAAATAAATCATATTGACGCAAACATCCGGAAAAATTTCGAGCGCAAAGTTGAAAAAGGGACAATAAAAGTCATAACAGAGGATGCATTACGAGTGCCAAAATAATGATAATTTATATGAGCCCATCAAAGCCTCGATAAAAAGCTATTGTTATTTGGGCCAACAAATTTTATAGTAAATTCTATACGAGCTCATATTTTCAGCCCTAATTATTCATAACAAAGAAAAATACGACACTTTTCGTCTTCTAGAATATTGTAGACTACAATAAATAAACTGATTCTTTATTTAAAGATCGTTTCCTGGCTAGTGGCACGACAAATATATAAATTATAAAGGGTGGGCCATCTAACGTTTGGAATTTGAAATGCCGTTTATTTTGATTTTGAAATGTAAAATGACATTCATGAGTTGACAGAAAGTTTTATGTTTGACATTTACGAAATGGGACGCTTTACACTTGAACAAAGTTGGGAACTATTGAAATCTTATTTCCAATGTCAAACGGTAAGAAATTTACGAAACAAATTCGATAGAAAAGTGTGCTTCAACGCAGTTTGTAGACCAATTTGTGAAGAGAGTTCGCGAAACTGGATCGTTAGTGGATAAAACAACACGTTCAGGTTCTCGTCCAGTGCGCTCAGCCGAAAACATTGATGCTGTTGCTCAAAGTGTGCGTAAACATGCAACAAGATCAACTCGTCGTTCTCAGGAACTGAATATTTCTCGGACTTCTCTGAGGAGAATTTTGCATAGACGACTTTATGCAAAATTCTCCTCAGAGAAGTCCGAAGTTCAGTTCCTGAGAACAACGATGAGCTGATGTTGTTGCATTGAAGGCCTACAAAGTTCAATTAGTCCAAGAAATGAAGCCTTATGACCATCCAAAGCATTTTCAGTTCGCCCAATAAGCTAGAGATCGTTTGGCCGAAGATGAGCATTTTTATCGAAAAATCGTGTTTTCCGATGAAGCTCATTTCCATCTCGGACTCTATGTCAATAAGCAAAATTGTCGCATTTGGGGATCAGCGAATCCACACATGACTATTGAGCAGCCATGAGTAACTGTTTGTTGTGGATTTTGGTCCGGCGGCATCATTCGGCTATTTTTCTTCGAAAATGAGCAAGGAGTCGCCGTAACCATCAATAGCGAAAGTTACCGTGCCATGATGAAAAAAAAATTGTTTCCAAAAATTAAAAAGTATGACATGGATATGGATGACATTTGGTTTCAACAGTACGGGGCCACTTGCCACGCAGCCAACGTAACCATCGATCCTTTGCGCACTGTTTTTGGAAATCGAATGATCAGCCGAAATGCTGATGTCAATTGACCACCTAGAAGCTGTGATTTGATCCCGATGGATTTTTTTTTGCGGGGAGCCCTTAAGGATAGGATAAGTGTTACGCGAACCATCCAGAGACGATTGATGCCTTGAAACAGGAAATCGAAGTTGCCATTCATGCAAACAATCGAAAATGTACTGAAAAATTCCAAATCAAACCAACCATGGCAGTCATTTGAATGATGTTGTGTTTCATTCGTAAATGAAAATGTCCAATCTTTCTAATAAACTCACAATTTTGAAAAAATATTCATTAGTTTTTTCTTTTTAAAGCCGATTCAAATTCCAAACAGATGGCCCACCCTTTACAATAAATAATTTATAATATCTAAGATATCAAAATAACATAAGGTTACATGTATTTATTACTTTAGTTATTGTGGTTACGACGGTTATGTTCACACTTTCAATTGTTATTGATGTTCAACTCCAATGATGTTGTTTAAAAAGGTGCATACCAGAGCTGGGTGGGTAACTCATGAGTGAGTCGATTTAAAGATGAGTCGAAAATCAAATGACTCCTGTGTAAATGTGTCCCGACTCATTTTGATTAATGAAATTGGAGAAATGGTGGGTACATTGAAAATTTGGAAGTTTTTTGCTCGTCAGAAACCTAAAATACCTTTTAATTTTCCAAAAGAGTGATGGGTCACTTCAAGAGCCAACTCACAAAACCGAGTCATTTCTGGTGCATTACCCTATTACACCAAACGCAATAATTGGAGAAGAGGTGGATACATTAAAAATTTGGAAGCTTTTTGCTCGTCAGAAACCAATTTAATACCTTTTAATTTTTCAAAAGAGTGACGAGTCACTTCAAGAGCCAACTCACAAAAACGAGTCATTTCTGGTGGATTACCCTAACACCAAACGCAATAATTGGAGAAGAGGTGGGTACATTGAAAATTTGGAAGCTTTTTGCTCGTCAGAAACCTTTAATACCTTTTAATTTTCCAAAAGAATGATGAGTAACTTCAAAAGCCAACTCACAAAAACGAGTCATTTCTGATGCATTACCCTAACACCAAACGCAATAATTGGAGAAGTGGTGGGTACATTGAAAATTTTGAAGCTTTTTGCTCGTCAGAAACGTTTAATACCTTTTAATTTTTCAAAAGAGTGACGAGTCACTTCAAGAGCCAACTCATAAAAACGAGTCATTTCTGGTGCATTACCCAAACACCAAACGCAATAATTGGAGAAGTGGTGGGTACATTGAAAATTTTGAAGTTTTTTGCTCGTCAGAAACCTTTAATACCTTTTAATTGTTCAAAAGAGTGACGAGTCGATTCAAGAGCCAACTCACAAAGACGAGTCATTTCTGGTGGGCATTACCCAAACACCAAACGCAATAATTGGAGAAGTGGTGGGTACATTGAAAATTTTGAATTTTTTTGCTCGTCAGAAACCTTTAAATACCTTTTAATTTTCCAAAAGAGTGATGAGTCACTTCAAGAGCGAACTCACAAAAACGAGTCATTTCTGGTGCATTACCCTAACACCAAACGCAATAATTGGAGAAGAGGTGGATACATTGAAAATTTGGAAGCTTTTTGCTCGTCGGAAACCTTTAACCTCTTCACGTCCAGGTTCGCCACATGTGGCAACAAGCAAAAAATGAAAACAAAAACATTGTACAAAAAAAAAATACTTCTCTAGCGCCATCTATGGAATATTTTTTTCATATTTTTTTGCATAAATGGGAAAGTTTGTGAAAGTGAAATCAGATTTCGTAGAAAAAGTTAACGACAACAAAGAAATAATTTTTCATCAGACCTGGGATTAAATCAAAGCAGCATGGGCGCGAAGCGGTTAATACCTTTTAATTTTCGAAAAGAGTGATGAGTCACTTCAAGAGCCGACTCACAAAAGCGACTCATTTCTGGTATATACCCTAACACCAAACGCAATAATTTCTACCTGGATCAATAATCCCGTGAGGTATAACAACATTAAAAAAAATCAAAAGCGAAGTTATATTGTTGAGAAATAAATTCTAAAACGCGTGTATAGATAGGTCAACGACTAAATTTTTAAATTTAATAGGTTTTATTAAAATTCAAGCTTAATCGTAATTTCTGTTTTGTGGTCTATCTAAGCCCAATTGCAAAATGTATCATATTTTTCATTATGTTTTACAAAAGATATCTTTTATGGGGCGCCATTACTGGGAGTACTTCTACATTATGTTAAGTGGGATATAACAATTATCAAATCTATTACTTTGTGTGAAATCAACAGTGACGGTTCGCGGGTTTTTTTCTGGTACGGCCGAGGAACAAGAGGTGGTAATACAGATATGTAGGGTCAGTTGCAGAGACAGCTGACTGCATGACCGCACCTCGGCCGTACCAGAAAAAAACCCGCGAATCACTGGAAATCAATATCCAAGAGGTAACAATGTACAAATATATCGGTTAGTCGAAAAAGTATTTAGCCCATTTCTTGCTTTAGAGTCACATATCTCAGGTGAAATAAGTTACATGGCGTCATACTTCGCGTCAATTGAAAGCTGACATTTGACAGTAGTAAATGTGCAACAATGTTGGAATTCTCATATTCAGATTTAATCTAGAGCGGCTTAAAAATGAGTGTGAATTCGGTAAATTTTACAATTTTATTTCGATAAAGGAAGACTTGTGAAGAAATTTCTGTTGCTTATGATCAAGAGATGTTATCAAAAACAACAGGAGAAAGTCGCTTTCGTTCTGAAAATGTTGATGCTCTTCGCACTAGTCGACCAATCACAGAAATGATAAAGGCAGGCTTGTGAAGAAATTTTTGTTGCTTATGATCAAGGAATGTTATCAAAAACAACAGCGGAAAGTAGTTTTCATTCTGAAAATGTTGATGCTCCTCGTACTACTCGACCAATCAGAGAAAATATAAAAGCAGGCTTGTGAAGAAATTTCTGTTGCTTATAATCAAGAGATGTTATCAAAAGAAACAGCGAACAGTTGCTTTCGTTCTGAAAATTTTAACGTCACAGATGCTCTGTGCACTAGTCGACCAATTGATGAAATTATGTTAAAAGTTCATCAAACATGCAATGAAATCGCTAAGGAATTAAACATCCATAACAAAACAGTTTTTAATCTAACTATTTGAGGAAAGCTGGCCAAAACAAGGAAGCTCGGTAATTGGGTGTCACATGACTTGGCGCAGAAAAAAAAACAGATTAATTTTAGCCATTTCGGAAGCGGCTGATCACAGGCGTTGAAAAGTGGATCAACAATGTGCGAAAAAGAAGAAGAGAAGTTCTACAACCTGTGATAAAACCCGGATTGACGCCAAAGAATGTCATGCTGCTATTATGTTCCCGGCACAGCTGATAATTGTAGGACCTTTGATGAATTTTGCGAAAGTCATAGTCAAATCTGTCCTAAATTAATTTTTTGGAATTATAGAGGAAGCTGAAGTACTTAAAAAAAATTCTAATATTAGAACCTCGTCGATTGGTATTGGCAACATCAGTTCAAATACATTAAAACTTTGCCTTACATAATCCATATTATTTATAACGTTTTTCCTGATGCTTGTAAATCATCTATTATTCAACCCATTGCCAAAAACTCGAATCTTAGCACTTGACCTATCAGCATCTCAAAATGTTTACAAAATTTCTATGCAATCAGTTGTGAGAATTTTTAGACCAAAATAATATAATTCTTGAAAGTTAGTAGGGTTTGACATGCACAGCACTTTAAATTATAATACTGAAGTTAATAATAGCTTACGATAATCTAAAACTCATTTTTATTTTTGCCTGGGACACATGTCATGTGGCCAGCTCTAGGCTATTTGGGAAAGGACGCTATTGGGTGTGTCATAATGACTTTATTTAAACTCATTTATCCTCACAGATACTACAAATCTATCATAGTGAAAATTATGCTTTGTTAAAATTTAGTGATGTGTTTTACTCATCGCATGCAAATTTATGATGCATGTTGATTAAAGATATAATCTGAACAAATTACAATGGTTGTATGAGACAGATATTTGGAATAAGAAAATTTGATAATATACCCCACGTTACAGTATAAATTTTATTTTTTGCGGCCAAACTATTGATTGACTTTTGATGAGATCCTGCCAAGAATTACGATTACTCGTAATTGAATTTGATGTAAATACATTGCACTGATCAGAACTAATCAAATAAATAGATTCCGACAGGAAACAGATACAACTTTCGCAATTGATGTACGCGTTGAATTGCGAGTATAATTTGTATTTTTAGACGTTGCAACATACCGTTCACGAGGTGTTGAACTTTGCACGTTAATCAATCTTCTGTTACCTTCAGAAGAATGATCTAATGAAATACCCGAGGAATTTCATGTAAAAATTCGAAAGTGAAACTGCGCAGTTCCTGCAAAAATGTCGAATTCAATAGGAGACATCAGCTGCGCTACGCATTTTTCATTTGTCGGGCACGATTTCAGACGATTTTTCCCAACTGAATTGCGACATTATCGTGAAAGGAAAGCGAAATCGCGAAATGGCTTGATTAGATTGGGCAGTTATAAAATTGATAGTAGGAAAATAGAAGATAACAATGGTAATATTTACTATTCTCTAATCAAGAATGTGCCATTACAAAATTGATAGTAAGAAAATGGAATATTTGTTGAATTTGGTTCTCGTTTAAAAAATTGTGAAACCAACCGAGTGCCTCATTTCAACAACCTTTAATAAGAAAATAGAAGATAATAACAATGGTAATATTTATTATTCTTTAGTCAACATTGTGCCATTACAAAATGATAATAAGAAAATAGAATATTTGTTGAATTTGGTTCTCGTTTAAAAAATTGCGAAACCAACCAAGTGTCTCATTTCAACAATCTTTAATAAGAAAATAGAAGATAATAACAATAGTAATATTTACTATTCTCCAATCAAGATTGTGCCGTTACAAAATTGATAGTAAGAAAATAGAAGATAGTAACAATGGTAATATTAACTATTCTCCAATCAAGATTGTGCCATTACAAAATTGATAGTAAGGAAATAAAAGATAATAACAATGGTAATATTAACTATTCTCTAATCAACATTGTGCCATTGCAAAATGATAATAAGAAAATAGAATATTTGTATAATTTGGTGCTCGTTTAAAAAATTGCGAAACCAACCAAGTGTCTTATTTCAACAATCTTTAATAAGAAAATAGAAGATAATAACAATAGTAATATTTACTATTCTCCAATCAAGATTGTGCCGTTACAAAATTGATAGTAAGAAAATAGAAGATAATAACAATGGTAAAATTAATGATTCTCTAATCAAGATTGTGCCATTGCGAATTGATAGTAAGAAAATAGAAGGTAATAACAATGGTGATATTTACTATTCTTTTATCAGTCCTCAAATCCACAGATCTTTCAAAATGAGGTTATTTTAAGTAACCGAATGTTTTAATGTGCGACAAGATGCGACTGTGTACTTACTTCATACGTTTCACAAACACGCGAGCGTCCATGTAAAACCTGTGTAAGCACGTTTGATTTACAAGTCCTGCTCATGTCTGGTCGCGCGTGATCTGCACACTTTTATTGTTAACAAAAAAAATAATTTTGAGTATTAGCCTCTGTAATACCAGCACGTTCCGCCTTACCCAAAAAACAATTTAAAAAATCTTACAGGCCTTACTGATCACCCTGTATTATTACCAATGTGCCTGCATGCATGTTAAAATTTTCCACAACATGATTTTTTAAAACAACACTATAGACAATATTTGTTATGTAAGAAGTTTCTACTTCAATATACATGTTTTTATATGATCAATAAAACTCTTTTTAACTTTATAGACACAATAGTCATTCAGTATCTGCGCAATTTCAATTTATGATCTAGCTGCTATACTCCGTCCACTCATAGATCAGACTTTTTTGAGATCTTGAGTGACAGAAATTCCACTGGGTTGCCGAACAACTCTCGCCACAAAAAGTAGTACTTAATAAACAGAATTTATTACGAAGAATTTTATCGCGTAGGTGTGTAGTTGGTTCGTCACATCATTTAGAACGTTCCCCATGACGGAAATCAAGAACCATAACAATAACAAACTGTTAATAATGTGTCTATTGGCGACGTTGCGTATGAATATATTGGAAGTATACCGGTACCAACCTAACTTCCTGCAAAATTACTTTTTTCTCAAAGCTGTGTTGGTACTTTTCATTTTTTAGTGTTTGTCACTAAAGATGTCAAAAAAGTATCAATGAAATAACTACAAACAAAAACTCATAATTATTGATAATGTTTATTAAACCACCCAACGTAATTTCATCACGATCTTTCATTTAATAAACCCATCACCTATTTTACACTTTCCTTCTAGTTAATTCAAACTCATTACAAGATTTCTTCCTGCAAATTTTCCTTTTGTCTTCGGTCGTCGGTTGATGGAAAATAAATGCGTTTATAATGCGCGAGCGCGAAAAATTAACTTCCTTTCGCCGTTCCGGATTTCAGGTGTTCAGTTTCTGATTAATTTTGAGTACCGCCGGCGATGATCTATCGCCGATTATTAATGTCCCGGGTGATTTATCGACTATAAATGGCAATGATATTTAGACACTTTAACGATTTTTTCATTGCCGAGAATGCGGCGCACCTTGAACAGGTTGCCATTGAACTCCGCGATCGAAGTTCGCAGAAGATTAATGCGAAGAAGGAAAAAAAAAGATCTACCAGACTATGACGTAATTTCCATGCCGTCAATACGGAAGATCGTTGATCTAGTAAACACATATTTGGCATTTGGAACAAGAGTGAAGTGATAATATACCAAGCTTTTTGTTTCCGTTACCGGAAATTAGTTATTAGCTGTGTATGTCAACATGCGAATCATATCATTTAACATTTGGTTCCCGTTCTCGTTACCGTTCCAGGGTTGTTGTGAAGAGGTATTAAGTGTTACCCCCTTAATCAATCAATTTCGGTGACTGAATGGGTTATATCCCTCATAGTGAATCCGTTTCCCCATCAGCAACTCTACTGCACTGATGAGGTCTAAGAGTCCAAAACCGGTACGGGGAAAATGATTTATTGCTTTATTTATTTATTTGAATTGTTTTAGAAGAATGAAACGAAATCAGACAAAGGTAAATAATGGGAGGCCGTTTTGATGCTAAAATAGGATTCATGTAATTACAGTTGTCGATTTCGCAAAGTTTGTTTATTTAACAAAAAACATCCATTTATTTTAGTTGTTTTAGATTGTTTTTATAAATAGAAGAATTGAACGAAATTAGAGAAATACAGGTTTAAGGTTAATAATGGAAGGTCGTGCCAGTACTGTTGCATAACCATGAAGGTGATCTTCTACTGGCACGACCTTCCATTATTAACCTTAAACCTTCTATTTATAAAAAAATCTGAAACAACTAAAATAAATGGATATTTTTTGTTAAATAAACAAACTTGGCGAAATCGACAACTGTGATCACAGCACTGAGGGTGGGACAACAACTGCTTCAAAAGGCCGCTGATAGGAAGAGTTTTGGTGAAGTGGTTGCAAACCTTGTGTAATGAAGATGTATAAGAGAAAGAACAAGAAGATAAACATGGGAAATGGCTTCAAAGTTTAAATTTAAAACAAAATTAAGGTAAAATACCCGAACTTGATTGTAGATAAATATTAGGTATTTTATACTCGCAAATGATTTGTTGTATAATTCAATATCCGTCGTGGCATTAGCCAGAAAACTAGTTGTTTAAAAAGAATTAGTTTGTTTATCGAAGACAATTTTTGAAGACAAAAATTATATTAATAGGGTTTCCTAATTTCTAGTTTGAATAAATAAGTCTAAATATGGATTCCCAATCACAAATGTTCGGCTCTGATGATGGCTTGTGGAGGCGCAGGTGTGCAAAAATTAAATGTAGCAAAAAAGATAATTCTAAATAAACCGTATTTAAACTAATTTGGCAGTCTGCGGTAGTGATGAGATAAACGATTATTTTTCAGTAACGGTAATAACAGTTACAAAATAACTAGTTATTTAAACGATTATTTAGTAACTGTTATTCACTGTAAGCTTTAGTTCGTAACAGTTTGTATCTCAGATTGTGATAAATTTTTTTTTCCGATTCCAAAGTATAATTTTTTGTACAAATTTAATAAAACCATAAAATTGTATCTAGGAAACATATTTATTGTCTTTTTTGTTAGATTTGGTTCTCGTTTATCACGTGGTGAATCATTTTTTAAAATTAAAGGTTGTTGAAATTAGGCACTTGGTTGGTTTCACAATTCTTAGATGATGTAAAAATCGAAACTAGTCGGAATAAATTGTAAAAAATTGTGAAACCAACCAAGTGCCTAATTTCAACAACCTTTAATTTAACCTTTAATTTTATTTATTATCTAATCAGCAAATGTATATCAATAGTCGTGATTCGATGATATTAAAATAACAGTGCCTCAAACGTTGACTCAGAATCAGGACGTATATACCACCTCGGGGTGACTCGCTTATATTGGCACCGATTTAGATGAATACACACTGACACCCCCCAGTCAACATGCTACAGACATTTTTGGCTCCAAGCCTCCATTCTCTTTGAAATCTTGATATTCAACACACCTGGTTTCAACAGGATGGAGCCACCTTATACACTGTCCATTAGATAGCTCTGGTTTCGCAATTAACTGTAGAAAATCTATTCTGAAAATGTAAATGTTTGGTGCGGGATTTCAAATGATCGAATAATTGGCCCGTTCTTTTTCAGTGCAGAATAGTATATTGTACAACGAGCATATAATGATGGCTATTAATCACGAGAACGAGCCGTAGGCGAGTAGAGCAAATCGTTTGAGTGATTAATAGCCATTATATGCGAGTTGTACACTATACTTTGTTCACGAAAATTAAAATCAAAATTAAAATAAAATAAAAACAAAATCAAAATTAAAATTAAAATCGAAATCAAAGTTGTAAACACAATTACAATTGAAAAAAAAATTCAGGTAAAATCAGTATTAAACAGGGTAAACACAATATTACCATAAATCGCGTTCTGTCAATTAAAGTACGAATTAGCGTGTTTAATAACCATATTAAACACGCAAATGCGTGTGCGTGTTTAACAAATTGAGTGTTAAATGTACCGTATTAATGCTGCCCATACAATTAAATAATGCGCACATTATAACATTTTCGTGAACAAATTTTTTTAAACTTTTAGAATGAGCAATTTCATTAAACCCTAGAAAAGCTACCAATATTGCCAAGAGGAAATTTGTATATGCAATTAAATAGCACGCCCATTCATAACGCAATTATTGTAAGCAAATGGTTAAACCTAAATTTTCCTATGCGATGGATAGGTTGTAACAGTCCTTTAATTTCATTTCAACCCAGATTTCCTGTTATCACACTGTTGGATTTTTATTTGTCGAGATTACTAAAGCAGTGAAAGGTTTGGGATCACATAATTTCAAGGATTGCCAACATCGCTTGGCAGCCATGATCTCCAGACTACTTTTTATGGGGACACAATATTGCCAGATCTACCGTTAAAGCGGTGGATCTACCGTTTTCCTATTTTTCTTTTCAAGTGTAAATGCTCATTCTGAACATTTTTTGGGATCACATAATTTCAAGGATTGCTAACATCGCTTGGCAGCCCTGATCTCCAGACTACTTTTTATGGGGAGACAATATTGCCAGATCTACCGTTGGTAGAGCGGTGGATCTGCCGTTTTCCTATTTTTTTTTTCAAGAGTAAATGCTCATTCTGAACATTATTTGTTTACAATTTTTTTGCAGGACGTCCAGGAACGGAGATACGGAATTTTTCCTCAAACATATTTTTCCATTTTTTTCAGCTCATTTTGAACACTATTTGTCTATAAAAAAAGTTTTGTGGGACTTCCAGGAATCGAGATACGCAAAATGACGTTTTTCATAAATAGTGCTTAAATCGACTGGAAACGCTTAAAAAACGATTAAAATAAAAACACTGAATAAAACACTTATTATGTTTTTTACCATAATTTATTTGATGGATGTACAAATATTACATATACATACATATCACGACTTAAGTTTCGACGTTTTACTGTCATTATCAAGTAACTTGATATGTAATATTTGTACATACATCAAATAAATTGTGGTAAAAAACATAGTAAGTGTTTTATTCAGTGTTTCTATAATGAATTACCACGTAGTAACGGTCGCAACCATCACCACGATTAAAATACATTTTTCTTCAAAAATTATTTTTTGTTTTTTTTTTTAAGTCTAAGAGCTAATTCTGAACACTAATCTATAAAAAAAAATGTGGGACAATAGCTATCTCCCGTTCTTCAGTTTTCGCCTCTGAATCTACCGCTTTTTATACGATATACATTCTTGTATATTTTTTTTATTAAAACATAAAATATTATTTCAGAGCAAGGGTTTTGATCAGTGTTTCTGGTATTAGGGGAATCACGAACATATTTTGCTATTGAATTGGTATAAAGCTTATCGAACCTGTTACCGTACCTTCTTCGCTGTATAATTATAATTATATACATGTATAAAAACGATAATTTAAAAAGTCGGGCGTTTTAAAAAACAATGATATTTTCAATGTTGATTATTGAAACCCCCAAAATTGGTTACCTTTGGATGACATGTATTTTGGAGCTGGCATAAATTCATCTATTCTGGAAGGACTTGATTAATAAATTGTCTTTTTTGTCCGCACAAATTCTGCAAAATTTTCCATTAAAAGATGATTTATTAAAGGATTTTAATTTTTTAAACCAATAATTTGTGGATTAAAGCATTGCTAAAATTATATTAAAATTACCAAATTTAATAGACAATAATGTAATTGATACTTTAGACATTGTGTGGCGATTTTTGAATTTTGGAATGAAATCTCATCAATTGTAATCATGCTCTAATGTTTAGTAATCCTTATAACTGTTTATATATAGTCCTGGCATTCTGAGAACTGAGGTAACGCAGAGTGATAAAAAAATATTAGTGATAAAAACAGACTGCTGTCACGTCACGTGAGCTCACGTGCTATTAAGGAAACTTACGCGAAAAATACGAGGTATTGTTTAGCACTGATATCACGCTACCGACCTCACACGTGATAGCACGGTTTGATTTTGTGTAGTGACTACATATTTTTGACAAACTGAAAATATAAATATGAAGACGTTTCGGATCTATTTCTAATTCTGGAAATAATCGATTAAATTCTCTTAACTGTCCTCTATTTTTATTCATTACATGAGCACATGTTCGGGGGGTTCTTTTCTTAGAATTGAGAGCAACGTACGCAACCACAGCCTCAAGGTCTTCTTCCCAAACAAATTGGGGTTAACCTTACTTGTTGCAGAAAGCATTAGATAAATACAAGATTGTATTTATCTTCTTCCCAATCCGAAGAACTACGATCACTTTCTATTTTCAATGCTAATCTTTGGAAGACGAAGTATTATTATTATGGTTCTCCGTCTATACGTAAACCCCTATCATACTGTCACGTGATAATAGTGTTCTTCCAAGCTTGCTTTAAATATCCCATCGTGATAGCAAGTGAGCTTACGTGACGTGATAAGTCTATTTGCGTCTTTACATTCACAGATGTTTACAACTTCACCTGCTAGTAATTGGTGCTCTATCCGATTCTGTATATACATCAGTGGGTCTTAAAAAGTTACAGATAACATGTATGCAACTCAACACCACATGAGAACCTTAGGTATTCGAGATGCAAAAAACATCCGTCCAATGCCTAGGCGCGGACTGTCCTTGTTGATCACCTCAGTTGGCTTCTTAGAGCATTTGGACTTTATACATCGTCACTTAATAAGGTACATTCTCACCGCTTATACCCAGCCGTCCGTACTCTGACGATAACCGAACACAACTACAAACTGAAATAAATACCGTGCGATCCATGCAACTCCAGCAACTCGTCGATTACAATCCTTTCAGCTCCGGAATGTAATGTATTCAAGAGTTACCACCCGGCCATTAATCCTCCGACCCTACAGCGACCACGCGAACGTTACTAAATTCGTAATAGTTCCGACGCAGCGAAATTCCGCCGCGCTGAATTCGTAATAGTAAAAGTTTTTAATTAAACCGCAGAGTACGACCGTCCTCTGAACACCGGACACCTACAGTGGACAATGGGCATTCCTGCATGGAAACCGGATTGTGCCAATTTCTTGGGCGACTCGAACGAACGGCGGCGGTGGCCCCGTTATTAAATTCCATAGAGGGTCGGAGGGTCCGAAACATCCGTTTCCCGTTTTAGAACAAAACGCGGGCACAAGGGCCTGATAAAAGATCACCGCTGCAAGGGCCCGGATTAGTCCCTCGGGCACATCAAAAGGCCAAGACGGATGGCCGCGAGCAGATGGGAGGTAATCATTGCTGCCAACAATGGAGGGCATAATGTGGGCTCCTTCAGTGTGCCGCACAAGATTTATGCGATAATTTCGAAATTTTAAAGTGTTTTGCGTCTTGAATAATCCGACATGAAGGAAACGTTATAGAGATTGTTATCGAATTTTGAAAGGAAACATTGTCTTGATATCGCAGAGAAAATAAATATGGGATCCAACGCAGTTCGAAAGCGAAAACTTGGCTAATTGAGTTTGTAAACTAACTACTCAATAAGATGCTGGTGTACAAAACATGTTTCTTACTGGTAAATACTTGTGGGAAAAGGTGATTCATTCCGATCAATCTTAAAATTCCCATATGACTTGTCAACATTTAAAGTTGGCGCTAAATAAAAAAATGTGATTTAGTTTCCAAATTCATGTTTCTAAGATGCCTTTGCATTATTCTCTCTTGTTTCTTCTGATAAATTACTCTAATTTTATGGTATGGTTGGGTTTAAATAAGAATTTGGGGCCCACCAGTGAACTGCTGATCGCACTTTAACCCTTAGCTGCACCACTACTTTATAGTAACATAGCTGCACATTGGGGTCTTTCATTGGGTTATTATTGACCTAAAAAATCAGTTATACTAGGGACTCACGTTTAGGATTGAAGAAATAAGTGGAGGAAATCGGAAAAATGCATTTTCTTTTAAAAAATTCATAGAACTCTTATTTCGTTATGTTGAGGCTTAAAATTGTAGGTAATGGTTCATTTCATATTACATTTAAAGAAAATAACAACAGTTCAGGAGTTACTTAAAAAAAATATATATTTATTCTGACAAAAAACTACAGCTAAAAATTGTAAAAAATAATTTACATAAAAAATTGGTATTTTTACAAGAACAAATTACATCCCCATAGCAATGAAGACATAAATAGAAGAGATGTTCTTCGCAAATTGATTGTTTGCATGAGCAGCATCCAAATTTTGATTTTTTATCGACTCTTCTAGGGCACATAGCACATTGTTGCTTCCGGTCAAATTCTATTTTTTTAAATTCTTTAAGATTAGTTTAGTCTCCGCATTGAAGTAATGATTGAAGATTTATCTTCAAATCTTTTTGGAGCAATTTGTTCTGTAATCTTTGCTTCAACATTGGAGAGATCAAATGGAGAATTACTTTCTTCTTAGAAATTGATTGAACGTATATGTACTACTGGGGTCTTTGAGGACCCCACGCGTTATTTGAAGGCGCATAGATGCAAATTTTATACAAGCAAACACATTCACTACTCAGTTCAAGCTGGTAAGTTTACTCAGAAACGGTAAATGTGCGTCGCTGATTTAATTTTTGAAATTAATTAACATATTAACCGAGTTTAATCAATCGAAAATGTAGAAAACTTAAAATTATAATTTTTAAAATTCAATATCGGCGTGGCAAATAGCTTACCCTGCTATTATTTTTTTTAGATATTAGTTAATTGTATGCAAAGGCACTAAAGTTGACTTTTTATGACGAGCATGGTTTATTATAATCCATGTGCGTCTTGAAATAATAACTTTAGCGCTAATATGTACATTAATTTTTTTCTGAAATCGAGAAATTAATTAAAAACGTTTAATAGTAGGCAACCAATAATGTCCCTGCAGTCCTATTACATTCAAATTTGACTCTTCTTCCATGCTTTACAGACTCCAACGTTTACAGACGATTTAATAAAACAGATTTTTTCCTCTGCATGACAAAAAATATATCTTGCGAAAACATACATATGCGTTTCAGCGCCCCGGGGTCACCGGTGACCACCAGCAAGATAAAAGCGTCACACATGATTAGACACTAACTTGTCTGTTGTAACCAATATGTAGGAAAAAGTTTTTTAAAGATCTGTACCGGCCAAACTTGTATAAATTTTCCCAAACGAGGTGGGCGATGGGGGCCTGCCCAAAGTGCCGAATCGGTATTTTCTCCAAAGTGCCGAACTTCATGCTACCGACTATGCCCAAAGTGCCGAACGACGTCAAGCGACGTCGCATCGTTCGTAGATAAGACGTCGGAACCGAATGCGAATCGGCACTTTGGTCTTTCGACAGAACGTCTTCGCACGCACCTATGAGTAAGCCCCAAAATGCCGAATGCACGCCCTTATGTATGTTCGTAATGTGCGAAAATAATTTTTGATAATAGATATTTATCAATGGAGAGTAGATGGTTTCAGGGCTGGAGAATGTTTTTTTTAATTTAAAATAAAACAAATTGTATTTTTGTTTTAAACGTTTTTAAACGTATTATAACATAAATATTCGGCATTTTGGGCCCTCTCGTAGGTGCGTGCGAGTAGTGCCGAATCGGCAGTTTGGGGCTTACTGAGCGGTCGGCGCGAGGACAAAGTGATGAATGTCCAAACTGCCGATTCGGCTCCGACGCCTCGTTTACGAACGATGCGACGTCGCTTGGCGTCCTTCGGCACTTTGGGCATGGTCGGTAGTATGAAATTCGGCATTTTGGGTAAAATACCGATTCGGCACTTTGTCTCGGACCCTCGCGGGGGCCTGCCCAAAGTGCCGAATATCCAAAGTGCCGAATCGGTATTTTACCCAAAGTGCCGAATTTCATACTACCGACCATGCCCAAAGTTCCGAACGACGCCAAGCGACGTCGCATAATTCGTAGACAAGGCTTCGGAGCCGAATGCGAATCGTCATTTGACACAACGTCTTCGAACGCACCTACAAGGAGACCCAAAATGCCGAATGCACACCCTCATGTATGTTGGTAATGTGCGAAAATAATTTTTGATAATACAAATTTATCAATGGTAGGTAGATGGTTTCAGATTTGGAGATTTTTTTATTTAAAATAAAACAAATTGTATTTTTGTTTTAAACGTATTATAACATAAATATTCGGCCCGTAGATGCGTGCGAGGACGTTGTGCCGAATCGGCGTGCATTTGGTAGTTTGGGCCTGACTTATAGGTCGGTGCGAGGACAAAGTGACGAATATCCAAGCTGCCCATATGCATTCGGGTCAGACGCCTTGTTGACGAAGGATGCAACGTTGCCTGGTGCCGTTCGGCACTTTGGGCAAGGTCGGTAGTATGATATTCGGCATTTTGTGCCAGACCCGTTTCGTGTATTGTAAAGTATGGCAAAAAGTGGATCTATCGATATCCAAATGAATCAAATTAGTGTTTAAGCCGTGGCCAATCTACAGAATCGGAAAAAGTCTATTTAGTTGATTCTGGTTTCCGAGATATTTGCTATTTTATCGATTTTTGTCGATAATAAATAACAATCCAAGGAGTACTTCTAAATTTAAATTTTACGAAAATACTGCTTTTGCTATTTGGAATTTTAAACTTATTTTCATTTAATTTTGAACGTGGCCAATGCGGTCAGGTTTTAAATGATGTCTTACAGACTTACTTACCAAATCCGATGATAGCTTTTCATTAAGAACGACACATTTAAAACTAGGCACCTCTGACAAGGCAAATTCTAACTTCAAAGACTTCTCAAGCTTTTATTTCAGAAGTAAATGGTGTCCTATTATTAATTATGGAGGGCTACACAAAGGAACAACGTGTTATCATTGTGAAAAAAATATTACAAAAACGGGGAAAATAACGCTGAAACCGCTCGCAAACTTCGCGGAATTTTCGGTCGATAATGGAGAGTACGTCTCCTGTGCGCCAATTCGGCATCGTTCACAACAACTTAAAATTTCGAGAAACACCACGCGAATTCTTAATAAGGACCTCCATCTTCATTCCTACATTATTCAGCTGACCAGGAGCTCATACCAACAGACCTCGCACCAGCGCCCTCAATTCGTTGAATATGTGATGGAGCAAAATTAAGTGGATGCCGATTTTTCGAACGTAAACATGAGGCGCACTTTAATTTGAACGGGTTCGGTAACAAACAAACTTCTCAAATTTGGGGCTTAGAAAACCCGCACGTGATCCAAGAGAAACAAATGCATCACCAACGAGCCACTGTTTGGTGCGGACTTTGGGCTCGTATTTTTTCTAAAATGATGTATGTAATTCTTAACGGTATCGCAACATGATAACGGAGTTTTTGTGGCCTCACCTGGACAGTATGGATCTGTAAAACATGTGGTTCCAGCAGGACGGCTACACCTAGTACGCAACCAGCCGTGGTGACTAGAGCATCGTGCATATTGTACTTTTTATACAGTGGCGTTTTAAAATGAGCGCTGCAATTGAAAATCCCGCCAGTTGTGAAGTGCGTGGTATGATAAGGCTTTTTTTGGCAAAAAATTACAAACCGATTAAAATTTAGCGCCAGATTTGTGGCGTGTATGGCAACGGAATAATGAGTGCATTGACTTTAAAAATAGCCGAACCAATGTTCACGATGAGGATCGCAGTGGTAGGCCTAGTCTTGTGACTGATGAATTGTTAGTGAAAATGAATGAACAAATCCGTGAAAATCGTCGTTTCACGATTACGAAACTCTCGGAACATTTTCCGGAGTTTAGTTCATGAAATCGTAGTTGGTAAACTTGGATACCACAAATTTTGTGCCAGGCGGATTCCGAAAATCCGAACGGAAGACCACAAAAACAAAAGACTTGCTGCAGCACTGACATTTTTGGAAGAGTACGACAAAAGTGGAAACCATGTTATCGATCGTATCGTAACTGGTGACGAGAATTGGGTACAGCTCGTGACCTGTGAAACAAAACGGCAGTCGATGTAATGGGGTCACACGCATTCGCCCTAAAAACGGAGGAAGTGTCTGCAGACGCTTTCAGCAAGAAAAATCATGGCTACTGTGTTTTGGGATGCTCAGGGAGTGATATTCGTTGATTTTCTTGAACGTGGCCAAACAATCAATTCAAAGAGGTATTGCGAAATTAAGTCGCGCGATACAAAACAAGCTCGGGGAAAACTTAACGATAAAATTTTGTTTTTCTATGACAACGCTCGTCCACACACAGCCAATCGTACTCAAGAGCTCTTGCGTGATTTTGGATGGGAAATTTTCAGTCATCCGCCATACAGCCCGGATTTGGCCCCGAGCGACTACCATCTGTTCCCAACGATGAAGACGTGGCTCTTTGACACCGACGTTCAACTCCATGCCGGTGTAAACCAGTGGTTGAACTCGCAGGCGGCAGATTTCTACAAAGAGGGCATTGAAAAGCTTGTAAAACGTTATGATAAATGCCTTAATTTATATGGCGATTACGTCGAAAAATAGCCTAAGAGTTTACCTTCAAAATGTATGTAATAAAAATTAGTTTTTTCACTTTGTTTATTTTTTATTTCAAAACGTCACTTTGTGGATTACCCTCGTATATACGAATAACGTCGGAAATTATTCACTTGAAAACAATAATATATTCAAATGGTAAAATACTGGGACGTACGTCATTTTATTACCATTTACATATTACCTAGTAATCATGGATCACAACACCAACAATAATATATTAAATTAATTTAAAGATAAATATCATAATTTAGCATTTAATGCATATTTTTATCGCCTGAAGAAGCCACAAACATTATTTCGCATGTATAAAATTGTTCAATTGAATACTTAAGAGTATTATCGATTTTTTTTACTTTTTTGATTTTTATAAAAGTAAAAGCTATCTGAAGCAAATTGTCTTGAATGCAGTTTTACTGCGAGGAGTTTTTTTGAGTTACTTTCAGCATTCGTTTTGAATTATTATAGGCATCAGAAACATGTATGCCAAAGCAGGATTTGTTTGTTGGGAGTAGTCCGTACAATATCGACGATTAATAATTCAGAGCACTCAATTTTCGTAGTCTGAAATATTAATTTGTAACTAGTTTCGGCGCGCATCAAAATTCATGGCCGACAAATTGATTGCCATTAGCGACTGCCAGGATTAGGATTCACTTCGTCTATAAATCTCTTCGTTGATTTACAACCGGATGAAGAACATAATGTAATATATGTATATAATATATGCACAGGGTGTTTTAGAATAGGAATCATATTTAATAAATCCCGTAAAAAAATATTTAAAAAATATTTTTTAGGGCCCCTCTGACCATTCGGTTAATCACCTCGGACGACTTCGTAGCGCGGCTAGAGTATATCGGTGGCCATGAAACGTAACCAAACTTATAAATGCTCTTCTATGGTGGTCATGAACTCTCTTGCCAAGTGTGCTGTAGCTCCATCCTTCTGGAACCATGTTTCAACATTGTAACAGGGAGACTGCTACAATTCTGGGGCGAAAAAGTAACGAAGAATGGCACAGTATCAAAGACTGTTCACGGTTAATTCGCAATCCCTATTTTTTTTAAACAACAAGTTATTTGTTTTAAGTTAAGTTTCTGGTTTTTATAGATTTACGAAAAGGTTGAATTTATTGCTTCTGCGCAAATAAGGCTTTACAATTTGAATCGAAACCTTGTATTAAACAACTTTGCTCTATCATTGCAAAGGAATGACACGAAGGTATCGATTCTGCATTGTGCGCTAATAAATTGATTTCGAACTTGTCAACAATCTCCAAAACTTTAAAAGTTAACTCCTAACTCACGACACACCAAGTCAGTACATTTTCAATTCATCTCGACATTTCGCATGTAAATCACACATGTAATTGTGTGAGCGTCCTCAAAGAAGCGGCTCCTTTCCAGACGTCTTCCGCGCTTCCACCATAAATTTATTTACATGCCGGAGATAAATTTCATATTTCATGAATATGATCGGGCGGAAGTTGCGCGATAAAACTTTTCAGGCACTTGATCCACTGCACAACATGAACCTTCCCGATACTCTGACGGGAGTTTTAAAATCAAACAATGGTTTAAGGATGAGCGCGGACGGTTTTAAAATAAACAGACGAATTTTCTGTTTATCTTGCATGGGAAGTAAACTTCGCCTTAAAAGTTATTAAGTATTCAGTACGTTTTTGTTTGATCTCGGGGGAGTATTAAAAATTATAATAATAAATTTGCACAAAAAACTGTTTGTTGAATCTTAAGAATGTATTCAACTTAATATTCCCAAGTAAAAATTAAATGTGTGTATTCAGTTTGTGTGTATAGTGTAAATATAAGGGGAGGGGCGGAAAATTATGTCGCTACTTGTTTATCATGTATCAATTCATTGTGTCGTACAAAAGACAATTTAAGGATAAAATGATTTGCTTAGTTATAAATAATTAAATCTTATATTTTGATTTGTTTTTGTAGTTATGGGTGAAATGGCCAGAAGGAGTACATGTCCAGCATTGTATGCTTTTTGAGTTTTGAGTAGTAACGCAACAGTTGCCACCAAAAACATTTGCGATATTTATCCAAGTGCAATAGACGTTCGTAAATGCTAAAAGTGGTTTTCTAAGTTCAGATCCGGTAATTTTGATCTTTGCAACTCGTATCGATCAGGAAGACCTACAACTTTAGATAATGACGTGTTAAGAGCGGAAGTGGAAACAAATTCATGTCAGAAAATTGAGGAACTGTCAAACACTCTTTACCAACCTTGGTCGACCACCCTAGAACTTTGCAGTAAATTGGTACATTATAGTAATAATAGGATATAATGGATGGATATAGCCTGTTCTTTGGAATCTGGCAGCTGTGGTCGTAAAAGAGGGCAGGAGCTTGGTAAGTAGGGGATGTAATATTTTTATCTCAAACCAATCTTTGTTGAGAAGTACTGGTGTAAAAGTGCGCATACCAATAGGAGCGAATGACAGTAGTAAATGTATGCAATTAGACGAACCACCAATACCTTTTCTTCGAGGGTGTGTCGATCCTCAGGGCGGACCGACCGTTTTACGACCTCAGCCGCCAGATTGCACCGAATAGACTATAGTACTCCATACGTCTCTGAAATTGTACCATACGTCAGCCTCTACAACTTTAAAGGGTTAAAGGACAACTATGGCAGTGGAAATATAGAAGGTAAGATAGAAGAAATTTACTCGATCGATTGAAAAAAAACAACAAATTGAATAAAGCGAAAAAGAAGAAATTATTTTAGTACAATAGGAAGAACCAGCTTTTAAATTGAAATAATAATAAACTGATGAGGTGGTGTCTGCTTTTTCATTAATCGTTATACGAGGCTAACATTTCAGACCTCGCAGTTTAAAAATGTCATAGTGAACTTCGCGTGATCTACAAGAAACCAGTGGCGGCTCGTTATATAGAGCCAAGGAGCCATGACACTACCTGTAGTCTTAAGCTCAGCAAGAATTTTTAATTAATTCTAAAAATACTTTTTCGCAAGTTACTTTGGTCTCGGAAGATAAATCTTCAAAAATATTGTATATGTACCATCAACATGTTCTACGGGCCACCACTGATATTAGGTACGGCCTTAAGCAATGCGATTATGATAAAATATTTCTAAAACACTTGCTGCGTATGTTCGAAAAAAAAAATTGTATTTAAGCCCTGATTTTAACCGAAATTTCAAAAACTGATATTTTCGACTTTTTAGTTGAATAACTCAAAATCAATCTGCAAAATTATTAAAGCCCTGATAACCATAAGTAATTTTAAGGGACACAACATTGCGCTTTGCTATGATTTTAACCGAAATTTCACTTTTCCTCAATATATGTGACAAAAACTGACATTTTCAAGTTTTTAGTTGAAACTCTAAAACCAACTTCGGAATGTTTTGATCTTTTGTTTGAATATTAGAGTCTTGATAATGATAAATAATTTTGAGTCACAGTTCGTTGTGATTTGCTTCGATTATAACCGAAATTTTAGCTTTTCCAAACGTTTGTTTAGCCATTTTCGAGTTTTCGGTTTAATAACTCAAAAACCATCTGCAGAATGCTTAAATATTGAAGCCTTGGAATTGATAAGTGATTTTAAGTGACTTGCTTTGATTTTAAACAAAATTTCATTTTTTTTTCAAGATTTATTACAAAAAAATAACATTTTCTAGTTTCTAGTTGAATAACTGAAAATTAAAGCCCCAATATTAATACGTGATTTTAAGTAACAGTTTATTGTGATTTGCTTTGATTTTAACCAAAATTTCACTTTCCCAATATTTGTTACAAAAATTGACAATTTCGCGTTTTTAGTGAAATTACTCAAAAACCATCTTCAGAATGTTTATATATATTGCATAAATATTAAAGCTCTGATATTAGTAGGTAATGTTGAGTGATAGTGACGATTTTAGCCAAAATTTCACTTTTCCCAATATTTGTTCCAAAAAAATAATATTTTCGAGTTTTTAGATGAACAACTCAAAAACCACCTACAGAATGTTTTGATATTTTGCTTGAATATTAAAGTCCTTATATTAATAAGTAATGTTAAGTGATAGTCCGTTGTGATTTGTTTTGATTTTAGCCGAAATTTCACTTTTTCTCAGTATTTGTTCCAAAAAAATAATGTTTTCGAATTTTTAGTTGAATAACTCAACAATCATCTACATAATGTTTTGATATTTTGCTTGAATATTAAAATCCTGATATTGATAAGTAATGTTAAGTGATGGTTCGTTGAGATTTGTTTTGATTTTAGCCGAAATTTCACTTTTTCTCAGTATTTGTTCCAAAAAAATAATGTTTTCGAGTTTTTAATTGAATAACTCAAAAATCATCTACATAATGTTTCGATATTTTGCTTGAATATTAAAATCCTGATATTGATAAGTACTGTTAAGTGATGGTTCGTTGAGATTTGTTTTGATTTTAGCCGAAATTTCACTTTTTCCCAGTATTTGTTAAAAAAAAATATATTTTCGAGTTTTTAGTTGAATAACTCAAAAACCATCTACAGAATGTTTTGATATTTTGTTTGAATATTAAAGTCCTAATATTGATAAGTAATGTTAAGTGATAGTCAGTTGTGATTTAGTTTTTGATTTTAGCCGAAATTTCACTTTTTCCCAATATTTGTTCAAAAAAATTGATATTTTCGAGTTTTCAGTTGAATAACTCAAAAACCACCTGCAGAATGATAATGAGTGATTTTGAGTGACAGTTCATTGTGATTTATTTTGATTTTGAACGAATTTTTATTTTTTATCAAGATTTAATATAAAAATGAACATTTTCGAGTTTCTAGTAGAAAAAAAAATCAATCTGCAGAATGCTTTGATATTCTGAATGAATATTAAAGCCCTGATATTAATAAGTGATTTTAAGTTACAGTTCATTGTGATTTGTTTTATTTAAAATGAAATTTCACTTTTTCCCAATATTTTTAGTTGATAATTAAAAAATCATCTCCAGAATGTTTTGATATTTTTTTTTTAATATTAATGTCCTGATGATAAGGTTTGCGTGATAGTCTGTTGTGATTTGCTTCGATTTTAACCGAAGTTTCAGCTTTTCCAAATATTTGATTAAAAAAATTGACATTCTCGAGTTTTCAGTTGAATAACTCAAAAACCACTTCCTGAATATATTGATTTTTTGCTTAAATATTAAGTACTGATAATGAATTAATTTTAAATGATAGTCCGTTGTGATTTACTTCGATTTTAGCCGAATTTCATGTAGTCTGGTATATTGTATTTTAAAGGTGAAATGGGGTTGTTTTGGGGAATGTTTTTAACTTTTATGTCAGGCGGGTGCGGCTCGTTAGACAAAGGCAAGGAGCCATGGCACTTCCTGTAGTTTCAAGCTCAGCAAAAATTTTTAATCAACTCTTAAAACACTTTTTCGCCGGTTACTTTCGTCTAGGAAAATAAATCGTTTTCTCTTTCTCCAAAATATGGTATATGTGGCTCTACCATCAATATGTTCCACGAGCAGCCACTGCAAGAAACCACTTCATCATCCAAATTGTCGACTGCTTAACTTGAATCAATGGCAGATACGTATTCCCTTCATTTACCCGAAACACCAAACATTGATTATCGATAAGCATCCGGTCCGAGGTCCATCGCACTCATCGCCATCAACACGTGTTATCTGTCGGCTTATCATTTGTAGCACGCTCTTACGGCGTCAAAGCGAATCAATCGATTTCGGTTGCCGCAAATGCGGACCTCTCGAATATCGTACAGACTGTAATCAACAAGTGATCCTGTTGTTAACGAGAATTTATCTTTGCGTGCGAAGTGTTTCCCGGATGTTCCGGTTATTGTTCGAAAACGGCGGGCTGATACACAACCCGGCGCATTAGGCTTCATGACTCATTAGGGGCTTCCCCGATCGTGATACCGCGCAATTTTTTTTTTGCGTTACGTGCCAGTCGCGCCTCTTCGCATGTTCCAAAATTAGATAAACACAACAATTAACAAGCTTTAGTGCATTTTTTTTTATGCGCACAATAAAAGACATGCGATTATGCGGTCAGTGCACACACAACACACACCGATGCTGGGGGTTGATTGGCCAACTCTCGTGTCCGCGGTGCATTTAATAAAGTCGATATTGGTTTGTTTGTACGTGCATTTTTAGAGCACGCTAGTTCTACGAAACCACCGGCGTCGCGACGCTAAGTGCACGGGAAGGCAGTTTGCACGATAAAAGCGCCCACCCAGAGGGTACATCAAACCCGTCCCCCGGCAAATCGACTTTTTTTTCTTATCTGTTTTCCTTTTTTATTATAGCGCAACCGTCGCTAGCGCCACTCTAAAAGTTTTGTCCCTTCCACCCCCTGAACGTCTATCAAGTGGGCGGATGGGGGCGAGGCACGCGACCCTTGCTGCAAGGAACGTCTTTCAAAAACGTCTTCATTGTCTCAGACATGGTAATGAAAAAGTTTTATGTATTTTCATTTAAATTAGTTTTTAAAATACAGCCAAGAATATTCCAGATTTTACAATGATTTAGTAACTAAGTGTTGGTGATGCTTTTAGGTTACAAAATAATTTTAAAATCTGGAATATTCTTGGCTTCATTTTCAGAACTAATTTAATTGAAAATACATGTTTTGTATCAGAAAAAACTTTCATTATAATGCCGGAGACAATGAAGACGTTCCTTGTAACTAAACTTTGCCAGTTCTCTAGCTTTTGTATTGAGCGAGGCGGATGGAGGAGAGGCAGGCGACCCTTACTACAAGAAACGTCCCACCAAAACATCTTCATTGTCTCAGACTGGTAAAGTAAAAGTTTTTCCGATACAAAACATTTTATTTAGAATTTTTCTGAAAATAAAGCCAAGAATATACCAGATTTTACAATTGTCTTGAAATCCAGAAGCATCACCAACTTCAAATAACCAAAGCCAAACGTAAAAGAATGGCAGTGCTACCTATCAGGCAACAAAAGGAAAATTTCCGAACAGGGCTGAAAAAACTGCCAACTTAACAAGAACAGAATTACAGATGACCAGGCGAACAGCAACCACAAAAACAGCTGAAGGAGATTAAAAGATGATTACCATTATCAGTGACCAGAAAGATGAAGAGAACACTAATGGCCAGATGGTCAAAGAGAGTTATTAAACAGCTAGACGAAGAAGAGCAAAACTTAACAAAAACGGAAACTATTTCAGATGACCAGCCGGACAAACCACAAGAGCAGCTGAAAGAGATTAAAAAATGATTACCATCAAAACTTTAAAAAGAGTATTAAAACACAAGCAGAAAGATGAAGAGAACAAGAGGTCACTAATGATCAGTTGGTCGAAAAGTGTCATTAAAATGGACGAAGAGATGAAAAAAAAAATGGAGTGCTACCAGACAGGTAAGAAAATGAAAAGTTGAAAAAGTTAACTTATCAAGAACAGAAATAATTATAGATGACCAGCCGGACAATAACAAGACCAGCCGAAGAAGATTACCCTATTAACGCCTGAATTTTGTCTTGGATTTTTTTTTCGGTTTTTATTATTTTTATAAGATCATTCTAAAAGCACTTTTTATGTATCACTTTTAGTCGGCGTATTTTTTCGATAAAAACTATTGGATAAAAGATTACAAATTTTGCATTATATCATTGATGGCTATGGAAACCAGAGAAACATACACATATGCCACATTTTTTGGCACTATGTGCGAACTGCACTTCCTTTACGACGATCGCTCGTACATCTGCGTTTTTTTTTCTGCCAGGTATCAATTCGATGAAATGATCGGTTCTATCAAACTGCTAAATGTATGAACATGGAACTTTGAAGATAAGCCTTATTTGATAATCCAAAGAACTGAAAAGCTTTTGGTAGAATTATATACACCGGATGTGGGCGTTTACCTTAACTGTTTTTTTGTTTTTCTCTGAAAAATTTTTTAAATATGAAAAATTTTACAAAAACATTTAAACAAATCTTGAAGACAATAAAAAAAATAACATCTTTCGTTTGAAAAGAAGAAAAAATTATTATTATTGTTGTCATTGTTGGTTTATAATAAGGAAACGGCGATAGTTATATCAGATCTATATTAACCCTTTACTGCATTTTGATGCATATGTGCAACATCAAATAAATTATGCATTAAATATCTATTGAGAGTTCAAAATAACGCTAGACGTACGTATTTGCAACATAATCGTTTACATTATTTCAAGTGGTGGGGACAATGGAAATTATATTTTACGTGCCATGCAAACTCATTCATCAGCAAGAGTGGTTGTGCATCGTTAGACTGTGTCGCGTTCTTTGAGTAGCAGCGAAAATATTCAATTTTATTATATTGTGAGGGGAAAATATTACCATCAGGTAACGAGTACATTTATTTGTTTTGTTTCAAAATATTTTTCATTACCGAATTTTGGTAAATGTGTACAACTGATTTTTATTTGTGGTTATTATATGCACTATTTTTCATGTAGACTATAATGCACCAATATACACAAACAAAATGATTTACATGTATGCAATATCGTATAGGTAAATTATTATTTTTAGACACAGGTAGTATGAGAAACATAGACCACTTACACAAAAGGAATTAGAGGACGCAATTGCGAATTTATCTGAAAGTGCGGGTGACCTTCAAATATCCTCAGATAAAGAGAAGAGGATGAAAAGTTTCCTCTCGAAATTGAAAATATTTCCGATGAACTGTACGATAAATCTGATGAACTATTTGATTTTGAAAATATTCCAATTTTCTTTACCAACGAAGAAATCGAAAATCTGGCACAAAAGGATGCACATAATTTACCATCTACATCACAGCATCAAGAACATGGTTCCCAAATTCAGGAAGAAGTCGAAATTTTGATGAATACAACCAATTTACCATCTATTTCAATTCAAGAAAAATATAATCTTCAAATTCCGGCAGAAAATCTAGGAACAAAAAATGTTCAAAAACATGAATCAATTCAAAATAAGAATCATTGTGTAGGTCTAAAAGAAACAATGGAAGCTGAAAACATTCCACCTTCTTCTCGCATAGAAGATCAAAAAAAAAGGTTCAAGAACATGAATCAATTCAAAAAAAGAATCATTGTGTAGGTCTAAAAGAAACAATAGAAGCTGAAAACATTTCACCTTCTTCTCAAATAGAAGATCAACAAAAAAGTAAGTCTACGGAAAGGAAGAAACCAAATGGAGGACACCAATTTAGAAAATGAAACACAAAAACGATCTTCAAATACCAAAAGAAAAATATGCAAATATAAAGTGGAGAAATGGCAATCTACAACTACCGGAAGGTGCTATAGAATTTCGAGGTAATGAAGAACTCCCAGCTACCTTTTTGGAAATGCGTTCACTTTTTCAAACATATCTTTACGGATAAGTTTTTTGCTGAAATAACAGAAAAGTCCAATTTATACTCAACTCAAGTTTCACCAGACCATCCACAAAATTTGACTTTAGTGGACATAAAAAAATAAGTAGGTGTTTGCATATTGATGTCGTCATACATCTGCCAAGTGTATGGAGCTATTGGTCTAAATCAATTTGCATAGACATTATTGAGCAAATAATGCCTCAAAAACATTTCGGAAATATTCGTTTTACATTTCAATGGCAAATCATGATCGATTGTATAAATTGCGTCCAATTATCAACTATTTATTGGAGCGTTTTCAAACTGTGCCATATGAACGTGACTTATCACTTGATGGGCAAATCTGTACGACTAAATCAAGAAGTTATTTGAAACAATATATGCCTGCAAAACCACATAAATGGGGTTACATTTTTTTTTGTATTATCAGGGGTTTCAGGATATACCTATAATTTCGAAGTTTATACTGGTCAAGAGAATACCGATGAGAATAGGTCAGATACTGAACCAAATCTTGGGGCTGGTGCTAAAGACTAGTTCCAAAATTACTAGAAAAAGTTAACCATCTAGTTTACTTTGACAATTACTACACTGCAGTTCCTCTTATGGTACATCTCGGTCAAAAAAAAGTATTCAAGCCTTAGGTAGAGTTCGCAGAAACCGACTACCAAATTGTAAATTACCAGATATTGAAAAATCACCCAAAGGGAGTGTGCATGAGTACATAACTACAGTCGACACTATTGATGGTCTGGAAAGACAACAAAGTCGTAACTCTTCTATCAAACTATTGTGGAGTATAACAAGTCCAACGTTATGATAAAACGCAAAGGAAGAAGATTGCAGTAGATTGCCCAAACCTGGACATATGGGCGGGGTTGCCCCTTCCGATTGTCAGACATAAAATTACTACAAAGTCAACGAAGTGGTATTTTAGAATGTTTTATCACCTCATACAGGGTTGGGCATATGTGTCGGAACACCTGTATTCTGGCTAAACGTCTGTTGTTTTCTTATTACTTTAAAAAGAAAAAGTGTATAGTTTTATTTATTCTATTCAGTGACTTATTTTGATTTTCTACAGCTTCCCTATTTTTCGAGATATGACGTTGACGTATGCAGGTTTTTTAAATAGATCACACTGTATATTTTTACATTTTCGAATAGATATTTTTCCAACAATTTTAATGATGTATGGTTTGTGGTTTTTTAAATATTAAATAAAATATTTCTACATCGAGTTGGCTTTTTACATCTTTTTACACTGTTTTCTGATAAAACAATTTTGTTTTTTATGTTTTCTATAACTGACAGATAGTATACATGTGAAGTATTAACATTGCTGTTCAATTTTGGGTGAACTTACTGAACGTGAAAAAATTACTTTGTTAATGATGGTTTTGAAAATTGGTAGAGATCTTTACAAGATACATCCAATATTTTTAATGCAACATTCCCTGAGAGAAATTCTAATATTTATAAATCAAAATTTTCAAAGGTTGAACAAATTTTTTACGAAATTCACAAATTAAATTTTTTATTATTTCATTTATTATTTAAAAAAACATAAGGCGCATACCCACCAAACCCTATATCATTGTAATTGTTGCAAAGGTGTCTATTTGAAAATGTAAAAATATACAGGGTGAGCCATTTAAAAAAATGCCGATGACGTCATATCTCGAAAAATAGGGTAGCTGTAGAAAATCAAAATAAGTCACTGAATAGAATAAATAAAACTATATACATTTCTTTTTAAAGTAATAAGAAAACAACTGACGTTTAGCCAGAAATCAGGTGTTCCGACACATTTGCCCAACCATGGATATGTGTCATTAGTAAATGCTTGGCTGCTGTATAAGTGTCTACATGCTCAACAAAAAAGCACATCAAGATTAATAACATCGTTAAATTTTCGTGTTGAAGTTGGTATGGACTTGGGATTGGCAGGCTTAGGAGTTACCGAAGAACGAGGACAAAGATCTAATCTTGAACAAGAGTTACAAAGTAGAAAACGACGCCATCCAGCTTCATATATTCCCCCTCAAGGTGTACGCCAAGACCAGTTGGCGCATTGGCCAATTTGGCATAACAAACGTCTACGATATAAACTACCAAAATGTAAAGGCTATATGTATGTTATCTGCGAGAAATGTTATGCATCTCTATGTTTTAATACAGGAAAAAATTGTTTTAAGCAATTTCATCAATACATAAACAAAACTACAAGCACGTTTAATGTTTGTTATATGTTTTTAGATCTCTCTGTATTATTACTGTACATCTTAGTAGAAATTAACAATTTTTGACAGTTGTAAATTGTTATTTTTGGCAGTTGAAAAGTTCCTTTTTACTGCCAACGTGCCATTTGTGATGCTAGATATGTGCGATTTTTGACAGTTCGAAATTTTCATTTTTAGCCGTTGAAATTTTTCTTTTTTTAAAAATCAAAAAATGCCGTTTTTGTTTACAATTTGTACATAAACAATACTTAAAATATGGTACTTAAATTTATAATACAATTGCACTATGACACAATAATACATATATGATTGTAGAGTATTAATGAAAATTAATATATAAATATATGCCAAAAGCATAGAAACTAAAATAAAATATGAATAGTTATTTTCAGCAATTGAAAATTTCCTTTTTACTGCTAAGTGCCATTTGTGATAGTAGTGCTATTTTTGACAGTTCAAAATTGTCATTTTTAGCAGTTGAAATTTTCTTTTTTTTTTTAATTCAAAAAATGTCTGATAGTAAAAAAAAACAATTTTTGGCAGCTGCAAATTTCTTTATGTGCCGTATGTGGTAGCAGAAATGCAGAATTTACGACTTTTCTTTTTCTTTTTAATTTAAAAAATGTTGTCTTTGATAGTAAAAAAAAACACAATTTTTGGCAGCTGCAAATTTCTTTATGTGCCGTATATGGTGGCAGAAATGCAGAATTTTCGACAATTCGAAATTGCCACTTCTAGCAGAATATCAAAAAATGACGTTTTTGATAGTAAAATCCACAATTTTTGACCGCTGAAAATTTCTTTATGTGCCGTTTGTGGTGGCAGAAATGAAGAATTCTTGACAATTCGAAATTGTCATTTTTATACGGTTATTTACTCGAAATTTCTGTATGAAAGTTTTGCCCCATATCTCCGTCGTCATTGACAGCGGAGATAAAGACATACTTAATACTACTAATTTTTGTAGATAAAGACAAGTTTGAAATACGAAATGAAATAAAAATTATGAATGTATAAATAAAATTACAAGAATAATTTTTTTTACTATTTTTCTGGAATTCTGTGCATTATTTTACATAATTGCGCAGTAAAGGGTTAATAATGATTGTAGAGATAAACTTATAAAAATATTGCACTTTTTTGAAGTTCGTTTTTAAAACTGCCAAAACACATGGTTCGAATAATAATTGTTTGCGAGCATTTCCAATTATTCAGCACTGTGCACTTACCTCTATCAAATAATGCCTATAAGACGACAACTGTCCCCCATCCATCTCAAAAATGATAATCCACAAACAACACTCCACCACATTATTAAACTCTTTTCACACCGAACTCGTGCACAGAACTGGAAAACTTTGTCAGGTGCGACCAGCCTTATCATCTCACCTCACCTTTGCCCCGGAGGCAAATTCACAGCCGGCGTTGATATCGCAAAACCGCATTCTTTCTTCACCTGTTATCAGTGCTTACCTACGCAGCTCCAATTCCAATCAAATTCATTTTGATCTGCACACAAGATAGACAAAGATGCAAATACCTGTTTTCATTGAAAGTCGGGCAGTTTATCTTCCGGCGAATTGGATTAACGAAAATAGATTTTAATTATCAGTTATGAAGATGGACAAGTGATTAAATGAATTTGGTTGAATTTGATTGAATGCATTTTTCAATTTAATTTAATATATCTCAACACAAATAAGGAATTAGTGGAAGGAATGACCATCAGTTCGATAGCCCTTTACAGATGGTACATAATGTTATGTTATGCTTTACAATAATATATATATATATATATATATATATATAAAGAATTATATTAATTAAGATATTGTATAAAGTACGGAATAAATTCATTAAACAATTAACAATTGTTTAATTAAAATATTCCTCGGACAGATCGATTTTTAATTTATCAAAATACAGAATTTACATTCATTCGATACTTCAATACGTTTGATGTACATTTAAAATATCATTTAAATTGAAAATAAACCATAAAAGTATAAATATAAATTATACCATCAAGTCGAAGAAAGTAACATGATGGCCACATCACCTTTTTTCAGATTATTACTGGAACCCAAAATGCGCAACTTTGCCCCAATTTAACTGACGCTCTATTTATTCAAATAGCCGAGATCCCTATACATTTTGGCGAAATACGGACACCCTGATTACAATTCTTAAGAAATTGAATTTATTGTATTAAGAAAAAATGTATGTTCATAGTAGATTCCTAAGTTTTCTCATTCGGCAAATTTTGTCGACTCCATTCTTACTCTAAAATTTGCAACATCGGTCTAAAAAGGTGCCAGAACGCCATGACAAAAGCACAGTTTATAACCAGGGTCTTGTTCTGTGATCTGTGGCCATAACACTATCGTGTGAGCCACAAAATTTTGTTTCAAAGGTGGCTGTGAGATAAATGAGGTATGTCGAATATTATTATTAGTTCAATTGAATTAGATTTAAAAAAATTAAATAAATAATAATCGAAGTTTCTCCGTATATAGCTGAATCAAAAGTGTGAACATGCCTCCGACAGGGATCGAACCTGCAACCTCCAGATTTATTTAATTATATCAATACACCGTAATTCGGGAAATCATCGAATATATTTAAAAAAATGAATTAATTTCAGACATGACTGCTATGTTTTTCTCTTTCTCAGGCATGGCCAACTCAGAAACAAAATTATGTGGCTCACACTTTATATACCTAATAGTACATATAAGCATTAGTAGTACAAAATATACAGCGTGTCTAAAAATTATAACTTTCGCAAGCAAAACACTTTCAATTTTTAAAATTTAAATGCCCGTATTAACTTTTTATTTTCAAATGGGAGACCTATTGCGATACCTCAAACAAAAGTAATTCAATAAGCAATCGTACTTTTAATTTAAAATTAGACTTTTTTTTTAAAGAATTTCAACTGATTCATCCTACGACGCCGAGGCCACAAATTATTATTTACCAACGCTTTCTAAATAATCTTTTGTGATACTTCACGATGCATCTGTTCAGATTTCATAGCTTAATGAACATCAATCGAATTAGTATGCAGATACCGAAGAACTACCTGCGAACATGCTAATGCAAATCAACTCCTGCCTCCGGCCGCTGCAGGTATCCACACCGCAAACTTGCATACACGGAGTATTCCAATTTATGGACGCTTAGTTCGTGTGTCATTCTGACAGTGATGTACGCCGGAATGGGCAGGTGCGCACATTAATTGGAATATGCATTACAGTAGGCCCATGTTTGAATATGAAATCAGAGTCCTGCCGAGAGAGCGAGAGTCACATTTGTGAATGGTCAACATGGTAATCTACTCTTATTGCTGAATAATTGAGCTTATGCAAATGTTTGTAAGGCAGTAAAATTTTATTGGCCATAAATATGAAATTAGCTATCATTTTTCATAAAAATTGTATAATAAGAAAAGTAAGCATGCGTAAGGATATCAACTTTACAATCCGCAAATGTAAGACTAAGTGCTGTTCTACTTACCAACTTCCATCAGTGTGTAGGGTGTAGAGGTCAGACCATATAAAACAGGTACAGTTTGATCAATGGATCTTTGCATGTGCGTTATTATCGAAGACTGAGTGCCCTCGTCTTGGACGATATAAGTAAATAGATTATTGCGTCTCATTTAACCCTTTGTACTTGTATTAATATTTGAGAGCACAATGGTGAAACGTATTTTGGCGACCATAAGTCGACAAACGAGTGCAAAGGGTTAACGCGTTGACTGCTTTGTCAGTCACCGGTGACTGACACCGAAGTATTCCAATGGGGCCACGTCAGACACCGGTGACTGACACCGAAGTATTCTAATGGGGCCACGTCAGACACCAATGACTGACAGTGGGTACCTACTTTAAACTTACTATTTAGCGCTGTCAGTCATGAAAATGAATTAAATTAGCTTATTCTTATATTAATATTGTTCGCTCTCTATGGCTTGCACGTAAATATCCGTTGATCAAAGTATACAACTCAAATATGTAAATGCAATCTTTCTCTTCTTGCCCGTCTTCACTCCATACTTGCACACCGAGGGCAGGCGACTGTACATTTAGGGCAGCGTGCCAGCAGTGGTTGACTCTGTCGAGTTCGGATGTATAATATTCCTAATTTAAAATTTTTCAAGTTGTTTTTGTACAATAAAAATTTGTTTGGATGTAAAGATTGATGTTATCGTTCCGGCGATGTGATTTAGATTGATCAAAGTCAATCCCCGCGTAAAATAACACGACTATAAAGTAGATCTCCTCGATGTCGGTCCGCCGTTTTCCACCCTTCGGGCGATATAAAATATGATAGAATTTTGAATGGCAAACAGGTCGTCCGCCCGCCACCCACCCCCAGACCCTAAAAGGGTAAATAATAACGGCCGGAATATTTCGCTCCCGCAGAAAAATAAGTCCATTGAATAAATGAATAATGCCGACGTTATTTTCCCCGATGCTATGTCATTTATTTTATTTATTTATACGGCACGTTACCGGAGGAATCCTTCGTAGCCGTGGAATGAAAATAAATCAAAACCCGGTGTGTGTGGGGGTTTTCGTCGTGGAGTTAATGGGATTTCTGGAGTATATGCGATTTGTAATTGGGACGTTAGTGCTTTTTCGTTGGAAATTTTCTGACATTAACTTTCGTCTAGACATTAGTGTTTTATTGACAAACATTCGTTATTGTTCTCAATCATCAGTACAGCACAGATTTTAAAACAATTAGAAGTCCTAATAATTCGAAGCTTCGCAACTTCGAAGAATCGAAGGGGACTTCGAATACCGAAGTTGCAAAGTAATAATAATAATAATAATTCGTTTATTTGTACATCACCATATTTGGTATAACATTGTCAAATATAATAGAAGAACACAATACGTTCACACAATTCTTACAAAATAAGGTAATTAAAAAAGAAAATACAAATATAATATAATATTACATAATCACAGCTACGTTGTGAGGTCTGTTTAATGATCAATTTTCAGGATGATGCATTATTTAATTAATTGTATGTATTTGTACAACTTATAACTAGAGAAGTTTGAGTATAATTCAATGGATATGTAGAAACTTAAAAACTATAGAAGTTAGAACATAATTGGACTAAAGACATGCAACAATTTTGAAGAATTAATCATTTTGTGATTGAGAAAGCAATTACTTTGTTATCACCATAACATGCTAAAGAAGTCTTTATACGAATGTAATACTTCACTTGTTAATTTTACCTTTATAACATGTTTGTATTGAGTAAAAGGCAGCTCCCGTATATTTTTTGGTAGATGGTTAAACATTTTTATTGCGAGGTATTCATAATTTGTCTGAGTTTGATGAAGTCTCACCTTGGGCAATGCTAGATTTGCGTTGAATCTAGTGTTATGGTTGTGATTATCTAGATGTCTTTTATGGCTGTCTAAATTTTGTTTAATATACTTCAAACAATTTAATACACATATACCAGGTGTAGTTAGTATATTGAGTGAGCTGAAATACGGTCTACATGATGTAAAATTATTTACGTTCTTGTTGATCGCTGCAATTATTCGTATGGCTCGCTTTTGGAGAATGGAAATGCGATCTGCTTCTGTAGAACTACCCCATAGCAATATTCCCTGTCCTATAATTGAGTGAATGTATGCATAGTAAACCGTTTGAGTAATATCTGCGTTTGTGAATTCTGCTATCTTTCGCAACAGATACAGATTTCTATTGATTTTTTAACTTAAGCTATTTATCTGCGTATACCAATTTAAATTTGCTTGTAGATTTAAGCCAAGAAATTTAACATTTTTACTGCGATCGTTGTTGTGTAGATCAAAAGTAAGGTATTCAGTTTTGTCATGATTCATGGACAGACCATTTGCTTTAAACCAAGTATCAGCCTCTATAAAGGCTGTTGGAATATTAGAATTTCCGCATACGTATAGGTTTTGGCTGCACAGATATTACTTTCAATATCATTTATAAATATTATAAATAATAAAGGCCCCAGGATTGACCCTTGTGGTACACCGTGTCGTAAATCTGCGATCTGAGATAATTTTCCGTTATATTTTACGATTTGTTGTCTCCCAGTAATATACGACTTGAATGAGTCAAGTGCAGTGCACCTTATGCCGTATTCAAGTTTATGAATGAGTTTAATGTGACAGACACAGTCAAATGCCTTACTCAAGTCTATGTACGCTGTTTCTAGTTTATGTCCTAGTTCAAATACCTTGTTTATATTTTTGGTTAGTTCACACATTGCATTTATTGTAGACTTTCCTTTATATCGAAGTTACGATGTTTCGAATTTTTGGAAGAATCAAAGTTTTCGAATTTTTCAATCCAAACACTAATATATTGGAAAATGAATCGTTTTTATTATTATTTGAGCACCTAAGACATAACCGACCTGATAGACATGGTGACGAACATTGTTATTTCGTCGGAATTGAAAAAGCAGCTGCTTTTTTGAAGCAAACTTGATCGAGGAGGACGCGAGGAAGAGGGCCATTTTTACATTTACAGCCCATGCCTGCCGGTGAAGCCAGAAAGTAAGCATTTTGGAAGTGAAGAAATTTAAACTTTATAACGAAAAAGAAAGTGCTGGGAAATCCATAAACGATTGGGCAGAAAGAGTGCGATTGCCAATTTAATGAAGAATTACTAACAGTACTAAGGAATACACTTATTATGGGCTTGAAATTGAAAAGAAAAACACTAATTTATAGACTAAGACTTAATTTAGCAGTTACGAAAATGTTGAATATTCATATATTCAGGTTACTCTTCGCCTGTATTTAATTTATTAAGAGCTTGTGTAATGAAAACATTTTTGAGCGTTTGTTCGAGGAAGAAGTCGACATCGCCCTAGAGGGAGTCGGCAAGGTAGTCACGTGTCAGCAAAAGTCGAAATGGGCTAGCCATTTTGCCATGTAAAAGGACCGTTCCACCACGTTAACTACACATCATAGAAAAGTAATGATTTTGTAAGTTTCTGATTTTTAAAAGACCAGAACTGCCGAATAACAAACAATAACATGGCGATTTTTAACTTGAATATTCGGTAGGACTCTACTCTTCCTAAAAACGTCTTTTTTTAAATTAACGCCTAGAACCGCTTCCGAGAGGTATAATTATCAATCGACTATTTTCTTCCTAAAGATTAGGCTAAACAAAATCACAGTCGCTGATTTTGAAAATGACATTAACCCTTAATAGTCACACCTCCGAAAAATGACGTAATAGTCATTCGGGGTGTGGTACACCACACGCCTTTGAACTTCGGTCAATTAATGTTAAATTGACAAATAACAAAAAAAAAAACAATTTGGGATACGTTTTGAACCTCTAGTTATGAGAATATGTGAATAGTTTTCGAAACCTGCAACTTTACATGTGAAAAAAAATGTTACAAAATTCCGCAAAATTTGAGTTTTTTTGCAAAAAATACGGTAGTAATTTCAATTTTCAGCTAAAAAAAATAGTTTGAACCTGAAATAGTATCATTCCAAGTAGTATTAATACATTTTGCGACCTTTCCAAACCCTTCCAAAAAGTATATTTATTTTCACGATCGAAGGTGAGATTTTTTACGAGAAACTTATATATATACTTCTAGTATTTTTCTGATATAAAGTCAATTTAATATTAAATATGAATATGAAAATATTTTGAAAACTATTATTATGAAGAAAACAGGCTATTATACTAAAAAGACAATTATTCGATCTCAAACGAGCATTCGGCGCACATATAAATATGTGCGATGTATGTCGCACATCGACCTTTTTCAACTGCGACATAACATGTGCAACTTTTTGTCGCTTCTTCTGGAACAAATATCGCAGCGCTCGTGTGTCGGCAATCTCGGAATAATCCACAGAGAAAAAAATTGTCAGAATTTTTTTCTAGCACAATGATCACACGGGGTGTCGTACACCCCACAATTTTTCACGAGTCGGCTCAAACAGGTACCACATTAACACTGACGCGTGAGCTCAAATAATTCCTACTGGGGTCCACAATAGAGGGTTCAAACTATCTGTAGATGGAGTAACATGTCTCGTTTACTTTCAATTTCAGGACCGTATTCAACGTCAAAAAAAGGCTGGAGTGTATCACACCCCTGGTGACTGTTAAAGGTTAAAAATTACAAATACTTCAGGCTTGAAAACATAGTTTTTCATTTAGACGATCTTGATGTAGAAATGGAAGACAACAATATTGAATAAGTCGTTGTTTAATAAGTTTTTAACAGTCATTTTCAATTTGAAAGTTTTGAATGAGTTTGGGCTTAAGGCGCTCCGACAGCTAAGGTCATTCGCGCTTGAAAGTTTTGATAACAATATTTTCATGTTTGGGTGCCATTTTGGATTCGTCATTTTGTATTTCTAACTCTGAACACACTGTACTGGAACCTTTGCATTTGAATTTTAAGATTTTGTTACCTCAAATGTATTTAACAAGTAGGCCTAATTTGCTGACATTTTGTAAAATTTTTAGAAAGATATGGATCGTCAAATACAACGTGCCGCTATTATTATAAGCTCTAATGTTTACGAATTGTTCGCGAATTCGCTATAAAAAATTAACAGTCCAGACAGTAATTTCTCGTTATGAAGAGTTGAGAAACCTAAGTGACCATGCAAGAAGGGGACATTCGCGAACTGCTGTTACACATCAAAATATTGGTAACATCAAGGACAGAATTCGATGAAATCCAAGACGATCGATGCGAAAGATCTTGGAACTTGAAATAAGCGGAGAGAGCATCCGGACTATTGTTAGAAAGAAGCTTAAAATGATGTGTTATAAGTCAGAAAATCCATGTATTACCTACAAATACAGCGGATAATAGGGTACCAAAGCCCAGGAGATTGCTTTGGCACGCTTTTGGAAATTGGTACATTTCGGTCTTATTTACAGCTGAAAAAGTTTTTACTATAGATGAATAATTTAATAAATCGAATAATTTCTCGTATTATAGAAGACGGCAGTGATAAGGGTAGACACGACTTTAAGTCAGCACATCCCTCGTCAGTAATGGTCTGGGCATGGATGGAAAAATTTCTTTGGTGTTTATCGACCAGGGCATTAGGATGGCCGCAGAAATATATCGAAGGGATGTGTTAAGGGACATGGTAAAACCATGGTCACATCAACATTTTAGAGAATCGGTAGACTTTTCATCAAAACTCTTGCAAGGCCCCATACAGTGAATGCCACTATTGCTTGGATTCGAGAGAATTTTCCAGACATCATTTCGCCTAAAGATTGGATTACGCTATATGGGCTATTCTACAGGCAGCGACTTGTGCAAAATGTCATGCTAATGTTAAAGACCTAAAGCGTTCCGTAGGGTCGCGATTTACAGTAGACCATTTTAAACAAAGATTTCGCGCCCGCATTCGCGCACGTAGAGGAATTTTTGAAACTTTCCGAGTTTATTTTGGCTATTAATGTTTGATGTTTATATTAGAGTGAAGTTTATGAAAAAAACATCAGAAAATAACCAAACTACCCTTCTTATGGCGGCGGAACTTGATTGCCACTCTGTATTTTAGCCTCAAAATAAGCGAATCGTTACACTGGAGCAGTGACCCAAATGCAGCGTCTGCGGAAGGAACAACCAGACATAAGAAGCCTGTAATTTTTGTGAATGTCGTCATATTTGTAATATTAAAGAGCAGCAGTTTGTCGTGACAAAAGTAATTATTTAAAGAGAAATCAAAATAAATGCAATGTACTGTGCGATCAAAAATTACTTAGATAAGGGGCAACTATGACTGTGTCAGTGTCTGAATTTTCGTATCATAAACGTCAAGGAATTGTAAAAACTTTATATACATTAAAATTTGATTAATAATTTTTTTCCGCTACCGACAACGTAAACAAGCATTGCATCCATAGTTACAGGTACCGTAAGTGGCTGATAACATTCGTGATGTTTGTTGTCCTTGGCGACGGAACTTAATTTTTACTTACGGACCTAGGAAAACAATAAACAGAAACGTAACGCTCCAACAAGCGAGCAACACATTTTCGTCTATACCTACAGCATCGGCATCCTTTTTACATAATCGTAACAGGACACATACCTTTTTTGATTTTGTCGGTAACAGGTTCTAACACGCAATATTCGCAGCTTCGTTTGCATCGATGCCCGCAAAAACTGTCACTGGATTGACATAAACAAACAAAATTCGACATTGTTTTCTCGGTTGCTGGGTTACCATAGGACGCATAGGTGGCTATAAAAAATTTAATCCCAAATGTTACAAGCCGCAATTTAGAATATTTTCTGATCTTTTTCAAGTATTATATTTCCGATAGCGGAAAAAAAATAATAAGCAACACGGAACGTAATGACAATTAACATTTTTGACAGGCGACGAGCCTCAACTGTTAATACGTCCTTGCGTTCCTTGTTGCTTAAATAACTATTAACTTAAAAATGGTTTTTACTTCAGAACATAAAAGTTTCAGAGAGTCTATTTTATAATCAGTTTTGTTACGCTTGCTAGTCGGCCAATTTCGGCGTCGACATGTCTTCAGCGATCGATTATACAGTAATTAAATGCTCTACTGAATGGTCCAGATCCACGTCCGCACATGCTCGCTTCTAGCCAGCCGAGGAGCAACCGCCGACGGCTCGTGGGGTGACTCATGGTACGGCCGAAGTAGCAGAGATGGCAATACAGATAGGTAGGGTTGGTTGTGCCGATCTGTATTACCACCTCTGCTACCTCGGCCGTACCATGAGTCATCCCGCGAGCCGTCACTGCTCTCTAGTAATGAGCAAACGCAGGAATACCAGTGACAAATACACGTAGAACAAGAAATTTAAGCCTTTGTCTCATTTCATGATTATAATGACTACCCGATAAGCTGTCTGGAGTAAATACGGCTGTCTGGCTATGTCTTACTGATGATCAATAAACGTTTTGAAAAACAATTATTTTAATAATAGAATAAAAGCTCACCTGCTCCAAGTTCGGTATGACATCAGTGATAATCTTGCAGATGGTGGGCAGATCCGAGGAGAGGGTCAGCATCCTGCAAATGTTCGTGCTTTAGCTCATTTAACACCAGCAAAGCTCATCTTGGGGGGGTCATTTGGGACCGATCAATTTTATCTAACGGTTACAAATGGGCGATGGATGCCCCCATTTAACAGCACATCGCTTACGTAAGGGCCGCCGCGCAAAATCAAAACAAAAAAATCAACTAAAAGTGTCGTGGCAGGGGAGGGCGGGCATTTCCATTACTTCTCTCTATATCACGTGACTCGGCCCTAAGTGTCACATATCGAACGCGACGCTTTCGGTTTGGCGAGATGAAAGCGCCTGTTGAATATGTCGGTCATCATCAGTGTGCATATAGTTGTTTGTTAGTTATGCGGGGCTCTCAAAATATGTAACCTCAACCTAAGCCGAAGCAACTTTGTATTGATTTTTAGGTTAAGGGGCCGGCTTTGGGCTGGTTGCACCGCCTTTAAAGACACAACATAAAAACACTAAAAAAATAAAAACGTTACAGGAGAATGTAAGCGACAAGCCGTAGGATTGCGATGCTGCTTACACACACCCGCGTGCATCAACAACAGTCAACCGTTGGGCGTCTTTAAAGGTTAATCGGTCTGTAGGGTCCTCAATGTTAGGGATCAAAACGTCGCTCGGGGCTCGCACAATAATTCGTTACTTTCTTTTCAATTAGATTAGAGGGGATTGTAAATAAGGCAGCAGTAAGTAAGACAATGAAAATATAAGAGGGTATTAGCTAGGTAGAGCGCAGTGCAACCAGGACCGGAGTGAGCACAACTAAAGTAGAGGTGAATTTGTATTTTACCGTTCTGGGCCCGGACAGTCAGGGACAGTAATCGAGGCTTTGTACTGTGGTGGGCCGGTGATATGCCAAGTCAAAATGTTGGTGGGCGGGCAGGTGGACGGGTGGCCGGGCCGGGGCAGAAGAAATTAGTTAAACATATTGGCAAGTGACACACTTTCTGTAATCTTAAAATAATAGACATAGGGCACTAACAGGTGAGCAACGGAGACCTTACTCACCCGTCGGGGCACAGGGATATTAAAAATAAAGTTCAGCTTAAACTAAACTTTACATAAATCATATAGAATAACATAACCTAACTTAACTAATCAAAATAGCAATTTGACTTATATTGAATAGATGCATCTTTATTGTCGAGTTACAATATTAATTAGTTTCTATTGATAATTGCAAGATGAATGTTAAAATATTTTATTGTGAGATAATAATAAGGCTTATTTGCAATGCAGATGTATATGGTTTTATTCGAAATTTAATTATTTTAATATTCATCTTACAAATGAATACTGGGTTATCCTAGAAGGCTTAAAGATAAACTAATAATTACTGAATAAAACAGAAGAAAACATGTGAAAAATTTGGCTAAAATAAAAAAAAAAACGTGAAAAAAATTTTGTCTAAAATAAAAAATAAAACGTGAATAAAAATTTGGCTATAATAAAAAAACACACGTGAATAAAAAATTGGATATGTAGTGAAGTTCAAAGAGCTCGAATTTAATTCAATATCTTTTAATAAATTCGCACGCACTTGAACTACAGTTTGAAAATATTAATATAAAAAATACATGTTTATAAAAGTTGTAGATTTTATTTTGGACATGCGAAATTAATACACGTTTGAGTAAATCCACGTTAAACAATTGGTGAAATTACGCGTCCGAGTTTTCCACAAGGAAAGGGTCAGCCCAGCGGAAGTGCAATGGAAGGGGGCCTCAGCCTGATTGATCAAGGTAACCCTTACGCCAGGTACGTATCGGGTGACTGTAATTGATTGGCAGTATTGTGGCGAAAGTCATAGGCGCACGTGAAAAGTATCCAGAAATGATAACAAACGTCGCACACTTTGACAAAACTTTATATTCAAGAGTAAAAAACATTTTGAGATGAAATTGTGGGCACCCTAATGATGGGTAAATCATGAGTTAAAGAGTTAACTCTGAGAGAGTCAAGTGACTCATGTGGAAATTTGCACCTCTATTTGAGTCATGAAAATTGTTTGGAAGTGAGGACCTTTATTTATTCTTGTTTTTTTCTGCTCTCTACTTTGTCAGCGGGGTAAATTGTGAAATTTTAGAAGAGAGGACCTTATTTTTTTGTTTTGCTCATCAACAATTTTTTGAGAAGAGATGAGCTATTTTGTGGCTCTTTTCACTTCAAAATGAGTCGACTCTTTCTAACCCTTTAAGTCACGAGCAGTGCGATAGCGCTGGTAATATTTTTTGTCAGTCTATAAAGACGGCGTTTTTCGAACATGTGCCCAGGATTAAAACACCTTAAAAATTGACTTCTTTCAAAATTTTCCATAAAGTTCATAGCGACTTGCCAACGTTTTTGCAATGTTTTCTAGATGAAATTTTGCAAAGCCAATCGATTTAGCTTGTTCTTCTGATGAAAAAAGTTGTAACATAAAGGTCTACAATGATTATTAAAAAAAATGATTCTTTCGTTTTTTTTTTCCATTTTCGAGTTTTCTTTGCTGACACGTCACGGACTTCAAATTGACATTTGTGGTTGCGCAAGTATATTTTCTGAAAGATCTGGAAGGGATCTCTCCAATGACGTATAGAAACCCCGAATCGAACCAGTGGCTTGTTCAATTGATTTTTAATTCTTAAACATTTTGTCTACAAGACAATTTTTCAATTTTTTTTTTAATGAAAAAAAAAATATATTAAAAATTGGCGTACTTCTCAAAACCAAAACTCCAAAGAATAATAATACTCAATTGATTTTTAATTCTAAAACATTTTGTCTACAAGACATATTTTTCAATTTTTTTTTATGAAAAACAAAATATATTAAAAATTGGCGTACTTCTCAAAACCAAAACTCCAAAGAATAATAATACTCAATTGATTTTTAATTCTAAGACATTTTGTCTACAAGACATATTTTTCAATTTTTTTTTATGAAAAACAAAATATATTAAAAATTGGCGTACTTCTCAAAACCAAAACTCCAAAGAATAATAATACTCAATTGATTTTTAATTCTAAGACATTTTGTCTACAAGACATATTTTTCAATTTTTTTTTTAATGAAGAACAAAATATAATAAAAATTGGCGTACTTCTCAAAACCAAAACTCCAAAGAATAACAATACTCAATTGATTTTTAATTCTAAGACATTTTGTCTACAAGACATATTTTTCAATTTTTTTTTTATGAAAAACAAAATATATTAAAAATTGGCGTACTTCTCAAAACCAAAACTCTAAAGAATAATAATACTCAATTGATTTTTAATTCTAAGACATTTTGTCTACAAGACATATTTTTCAATTTTTTTTTTTTATGAAAAACAAAATATATTATAAATTGGCGTACTTCTCAAAACCAAAACTCCAAAGAATAATAATACTCAATGGATTTTTAATTCTAAAACATTTTGTCTACAAGACATATTTTTCAAATTTTTTTTTATGAAAAACAAAATATATTAAAAATTGCCGTACTTCTCAAAACCAAAACTCCAAAGAATAATAATACTCAATTGAGTTTTAATTTTAAAACATTTTGTCCACAAGAAATATATTTAAAAAAAAATTAATAAAAAAAGTCTATTAAAAATTTGCGTACTTTTCAAAACCAGAACTAATTTCGAATGAATAAATCTTTCTCAAATTGCTTTTAAGTTTTGTATAATTTTGTCCTCAAGAGCAATATTTTCTGTATTCGAGAACAAAAACGTAAAAAAATTGTAACTAAATCGGTGAATTTCGGTAAACCAAACTGTTTTATGGTATTTACAGATTTTTTCTTTTCATTATGTTTATCATTCAAGTGTTTACATCTTGAAAAGTGAGAATGTAAAAAAATCATATTAGTTTTTAAAATCGGAATTTTAAAATATTGTATCTCTACAAGAAATAATTTTTAGATTTTATAATTCTAAAAATAAATCTTTTTAAAATTGACGTATTTCCAAACCAAAACTACTATGAATAAACCTTTCGCAATTGCTTTTAAGTTTTGTATAATTTTGCCTTCAAAAGCAATATTTTCTGTATTCGAGAACAAAAACGTAAAAAAATTATAACTTTTTGAAATCGGAATTTGAATTTCGGTAAACAAATTGTTTTATGGTATCCACAGATTTTTTTTTATTATTATTTTCATCATTCAAGTGTTTACATTTTGAAAACTAAGAATGTAAAAGAATCATATTTATTCTTAAAATCGGAATTTTACAAGAATACAAGAAATATTTTTTGGATTTTATAATTCTAAAAATAAATCTTTAAAATTGGGGTATTTCCAAACCAAAACTACTTTCAGATGAATACACTTTTCGCTATTGCTTTTAAGTTTTGTATAATCATTCAAGGGCAACACTTTTATTCGAGTTTGAACCAAAAAAATAAAAAAATGTAACTGTTTTTAAAATCTGAATTTCCGTAAATCTTTAATTGCATCCACAAAATAATTGTAAAATTGTGTCTTTTAATCAAGTGTTCACTTCTAAAAAAAACTAAGAATTAAAAAAAATCCGTACCTGTTTTAAAAATCGGTTTATTTTCAAAACCCAAAAACTGATTTAGAATAAATAAACCTTTCTCAAATATATATAAATAATTTTGTACGAAGAATAAATTTAATTTAAAAGTATTATTTGCGGATGCAAGTAATTTTGATCTAATTATATTACTATTAATTTCGAAAATTATTATTTGTATTTGTAATTTTTTTTTTGACTTAGGCTGAGCCATTCAGTCACACACGGCTGTTATTTTTGTATTATATACAGGGTGTATTTGAAATGCCGAACAGGCATTTAAGGGCACATACACAAAATATTTGTGAACCCATTTCCGTCAAAATTTATTCGAAATTTCTTTTTTAATTTTCCTAATTTTTCGAGGTTCTTTAAACATTTTGAGAACCGATGCTTTTCTCATTTAATTAGTCTGCATGGAATGTGTGTTTGTTCATTTAAAACGCGAGATACGATTTCTTGCCTCGAAATTCGAAACTTTTTTTTTTTTGTAAAAGATAAACAGTCCTCAAGTTCAAAGAGCACTTATTTCGATATCTAAAGCCGATGTCGTTTAAAAATTAGGTCATATTACCACTGCCCCCAAACATGTTGCGTATTTTCACTCATTGACTTTAATAATTAATTGCGGGCTTTTTGTTACAGTTATAAACAAAATAATTGCGAATATTGTTTAAAAATAAAATAATCTCTTTGTGGTTACGAGCCTGTTCGTTATTTCAAATACATCCTGTATACAACAATCACGGACCCGAGCGAATACTTCTCGATCCCCGAAAAATCTTCCGCCCGTAATGGGAATCGAACCCACACGGCCGCGGTGCAGCCGGCACAAGCGCTCGTTTCTACCCAATATACCAACTGTATTTGTACATAATTAATATAAATTAAACTCTCTTAATTGCTTTCAAGTTTTGCAAAAATTTATATTCACAATCAATTTTACTTGTTCGGAATAGCATTCCAGGGTCAAATTTATTTCAACTTGTTCGACGCATAACGCATGATTTTTATCCCAAGAATAATTATCTCTAGCTTTATTCTGTGCATGTAAAAACGGCCTTACGCCACACTGATTCGCATGCAACCCAATATGCACATTGCTTGACCATTAAACCATTCTTGAAACAAATTTCATCTTTCAACTTTGTTCTACGCATGTCATGCGTTTTGCTTCGAGCAAAGCTGAAGCAATTATTTTATCCCAATAATAGTTTTATTCTGTGCAAGTAAAACCGATCTTAAAGTACCTAATATAAATTATTCACATGCAACCCAATTTGCGCATTGCCTGGCCATTAAAATGTAATTTGATTGCGGGTTTTGACTCGTTCTAATGACACATTTTCGTGTTTCATTTGGATAAAAAAGAGAACTACGGGCTGCTCTGTTTTATTGCAAATATTTATAGTGTATTCGTTGTGTACCAAACCAAATCAAACATTGACAATAAATTCCATTTATCACAAATATTCACGTCCGCTCCCAAATCCCGATCGGAACATATTCAAATCGCCGCTAATCCAGAAATTAATCAAGCCTCCCCGCCGAAATTAATTATCATCCCCCGGCCGTAATCCTCATAACGCTATCAAACACAAAAACGGGCCAATAATCCCCCCGAGGGTATATAAATAAACCAGCCTCCGCCTCGCCTCCTGCGATCTTGAATCAGTTCGAAGCTCCGCCGTAGGAATTAGATTAAAATCGATCTTCGCCGACGATAGCGGGGTGGAAACGGGGGATGATCAGATAATGCCCGGAAGCTGACACTTAAGTGGAGACATTAATTGTGCCGAATTTAATTAACGGACTGCGGAAATCAATTCGGAACGTCTGGAGAGAGAGAAAAAGGGGAGTTCATTATAAACAGATCAGGGGGATCGTTTCCACGAGGTGCGCCATTAGTTTGGCAATTTTCCCGCTATCAAATTTTCATTATGACTATTTCAGAATTCTTACGCGAGATGCTATCTGAAGTTGAAATACATTCCATTAAGTCGTTATAAAGCTGTAGAAACTTGTAGAACCGGTGCACATTATAGTAACAAGGAGATGCATTTCGGCAAAGCCTACGCACAAATTGCCTTTTAATTATAAAATTCTACTCGTTAGGCGTTTCTGGAGCGAAGGTAAGTAGAAGTAAGGAGGGGACAGATTTGCTTAGAGTTGGTTGTAAAATATTCGCCCATTAACTCAGCTTGCCAAATATCCATACTGGCTGTGCATTAAAAATAAATCAAATGTATAATGCTTTTGTTAAACATTGCATTCATTTTTAGAAAGATGAAACTCGCACTATTGAGATATTGCGAGGGAAGCCTTTTTTTAATTTTTGATTATTTAAGTTTGTTACATCAATTTTTCATTATTATGGACTAAGATGGAAAGCACATATCAAAAAAAAGGCAGGAACTTGACCTTAACCCTTTCAGCCCTGGATTTTTAAATTTGAAAAAAAACATTTTTTTGATAATTATTATTAATGGGGAGCTTCTTCAGACCATAAATACCAAATTTGAACTCATTTGGTTAATTAGTATAGGAATTCATTAGTGAGGCTTTGTTGAAGTGACATCTAGTGATAAACAGAAAAAATATGGATTGTCATAGTAAGTAGAGACATGTAAATTTTGCGGTGGCAATTGCCACCACCAGGGCCGAAAGAGTTAAGTGTAGACAACTACTCGGTTTTGGGAAAGATATCAAAATTAAAGATACATAATAAAAGAATTATATGAGTATCCGAAAAGTACTACACCAGAGGTCAAATCAAAATAATTATTTAGTGTATTTTGCGCATTGGCCTGGAAGGTGGAATCTCTGGTTGCTGAGCACACGGGAAACTATTAAATTGTGGAATGCAAGTCGTGTTAAATTCTGATGCGTCATATCAGTTCATCGGTAAGCAACCAAATCATCTTTCGGTGAATTGGTGTCTTTGTCATCTTGCTTGAACGACACAAGATGCTCTCCACGGGCATCCAGTGTTGCCGATCTACATTGCCATATAACTTTTATCATCTATAGTTTTTTTCGTAAAATGCGAGGCTTTGTCAAGCTTCATCAATCGAAAAGATGAAAGATCAACATTGCCATATAACTTTTATCATCTATAGTTTTTTCGTAAAATACGAGGATTTATCAACCTTCATCAATTGAAAAGATAAAAATATAAAGTATTTCAGAAAACGGATGAGAATTTGTTTCCTGTAAATATGGATTGATGGTGTCTCTAAGATTTATGTGAAGGCGTTTAGGTGGGGCCGTGACGCGAGTTCAAAAGTTAACCCCACGTGACTTGTGCGGTGAGAAATGGAATCTAACAAGTGAAATAGAGTGAGATCAATCAAGATGTAGACCACAACTGTAAGAATTTGACAGATTCCGTTTTCAATTTATAAGCAACCCCTTTTCAATATTTTGGAATACCTTGGCAGTCTAGGTGTGAAGTTTCCAATTTTCTCTCGATGACATTTTGCTCAATTTCGCAGTCAACCTCTTCAAGAAATAAATCGAAGCAGAAACAATAACAATGACCCGATAGCCTGACAAATTTTTCAATCAAAAAAAAAATTTCTGCATGAAAATATTTACTGATCTAAAAAAAATAATCATCGTACCAAATATGCGGCACAGGAAGCGATGATTGAAATTGAAATTTAAATTTTGCTTCGTGGTAAGTTAAATAGTTAAAGAAAATGAAGACTAGCACAATTAGTAATATAAAATTACAATTTTACCACCAACTATACAGTATACAGGGTGCCCGGATTTCGTAGGGACAACATGGGCAACTTCTGCATTTGAAGAGATAGAGAGATGGTCAAATTAGCAAAAAGGTGCAGGTTCGAGGGCTCGTTGAGAATCCACCCCCAAATCCCACTTGTCATGGCCTCCACAATAAAAATTAAAAGAAAATCTGAAATTGAAGAAATTGGGAAATTTTGTTTTAATTTTTATTTTGAACAAGTGAGCCATGACAAGTGGGATTTGGGGGTGGATTCTCAACAAGTTCATTTTGCAAAAACTCTAGATATCAAGTTCTCACCTTCAATTGTCATTTACTCGAAAAATGTCTTATGTAAGATGGCAATATTTTTATACTGCCAGTTCGACAATAAAAAGATCTCTCAAAATCAAGAACAAAAATAGGGGGTTGCCATTTAAAAAGAAAATGGATGACGTCATTACTCAAAAACAAATGGCGACTGAAAATTGACTTTCATGCAAAAATGTGTATTTTTATAAAAGAAAATCGACGTGTTCGCGGATTTTTTCCAAAAATATTTTATTTCGATTTTACTGACTATATTCCATACTTTACGCGCCCACGGTATTGTAAATAATTAAAATACTAGCAAATAATTTCAACTTTCTTAACCCGTAATTTGAGCCTACACAAAAATCTTGGTTAAAAATTATAAAGCAAGCCATCCAATGCAATAACTGCCGTTTTGACTAATACTATGATGAACATTAAATTACATAATACATAACGTGTACAGGTTTTTAAAATTTAAAAAAAATTGTTGATATGGTCATCATGTAACTTTCTCAGATTTGACAGTAAAAAAGGGATTTGTATCATATTTTGCACATTTATTGTTGTTTTTTTTTTAAACGCGAGGTATTTCGAAAGAAACTTATTCATTATAAGCTGTTTACTATGGCATTTTCAACAATTTTTGTTTATACAGGGTGGAAACTTCAACTGGAACAAATTTGGTAATAATGAAATGAGAAGTTCCAGAAAAAAATCCTCGGACACGTCGATTTTTGTTTTTCATTGCGCACTTTTTAGCGTTTTAGCGTCATTAAAAATAGTATGACGTCACTAGTCTTTCACGTATGACGTCACTAGTCTTTCACGTATGACGTCATAGACATTTTTTAAAATGGAAACCATTTTTTTTATTTCACTAACTTTGTAGCCCTTTTTATTCTCTTTATGACTGTGTAAAAATATTTTTTTGTTTTTGTTTTATTTAAGAAATTGAAAAAAATATATTTTTTTTAATATACTTATTATCTATCAAATGTTAAAAATGAGAAATGAGCACTTCCACTCTTGGCAAAAAGCCAATCAGTGATAAAACCCATCTCTCACATTTTGAAACATTTCTGGTGAAATTTGAACATTGGATACATTAAATAAGTTTTAACAAAAATCAATTTCTGAAATAAAAAAACTAAATATTTTTACACAGTCGTAAAGAGAATAAAAAGGGCTACAAATTTAGTCAAATAAAAAAAATGGTTCCCATTTAAAAAATGTCTATGACGTCATTTCCATTTATTTACGGAAAATCACCTTTCTACAAAATAATGCAATAATCTTTTATATATAAAAAATATAAACATATAAACAGGTAAATGAAAAAGTAAATATTAACCCAAGTGGCATATAGTAATATAAGAAACATATATGTCATACGTGAAAGACTAGTGACGTCATACTATTTTTAGAGGCTAAAAAGTGCGCAATAAAAAACAAAAATCGACGTGTCCGAGGATTTTTTCTACTTTTCATTTCATAAATACCGAATTTGTTCCAGTTAAAGTTTCCACCCTGTATAAGTCTGATGTATAGTTTGTCTAGGGAGCCGCGTATTCGCAATAACTGTCGTAAAATTCAAGAGGGGGCGCGCCAGAAACTTATAATTATTCAGCGAGCGTCGCGTGAACATAATGTAAAAATAGACACAGAATCACAAAGTGACTATTCATATTCAATTCAGGGTACGGCTACACGGATATATGTTATCTCCTTCTCTTCGAATACTTTCTCGCTCTGCGCAATTTTTACCTCCACCTGCCACGGCTCAGTTGATAAACTGTAACTAAGATTATTTCGGAATTATAAAAAAATGTAATATTTATTTTTTAGGTTTTTCTCGAAAATCGAAGAGTTTATTAAATATATTTATTAACCAAAGATGTGCAGTTCTTTGTTATCTCAATTATTCATATAAAAAAAATGTGCAATATTTCTCATATTTAAAAATAATTTGGAAAAAACCAAAGCATGTTTAACCCACTTCCGAGTTTTAGAATTTTACCAAAAGCTTTTGGGTCTATCGGATTCTCAAATAAAGCTTATGTTCAAAGTTTCATTTGAAAATATGAAGTAGTTTGTGTCCAAAGACAATTGCAGACTTAAAAAACTGTTATTTAAACATTGTCGGTAGGAACCTTAAAGTAGAAATTTCTGCTAAAAAATAATTTTTAAAAATCTTCACAAACGCAATACTTTCCGGTTTTAAGACAGTAAAAATAACATTAAAAGTCAGCAAATAGAAAAATTGTATAATATTAATATCACGGAATTAGTTCTAAAAAAAAAAATTGTTCCAGAATAAATCTATTTTTGACATCCTGTTAAAATAATGAATATGCAGTAGCTAGAAAAAAAATTCAAAACTTAAACTGAAGAAAAGATAATTGCATTCGGCTATTAGAAAGTTTGGAAGAAGATAATATCGACTAAAATGATCTTTGGTGGTGGAAGCCGCCATTACTTTGTGATACATTTTCAATTCAGAAACTTTTCAATAAAATACACTTTGTTGATATAACACACACGTTTTTCGTTTATTTTGCGTCTTTAATCATAAAAAAACGTGTATGTTTTTTTTTGCGGACGATGACAAATTTTCGTTCGTAGACTGCCGGAGCGTGAATTTCAGTTGGAAAATATTTAGAAAATAGCAAATAGATGCAGAATTTTCCAGAATCAGAATTTTGATTGCATGCTTCCTCGGTCGACAAAATCATCCAAACTGTTTTTTTTCCAACAGCTATATCTAAAAAGTATCATTTTTTAAAATTTTTTGGAAGTCAACAAAAGCTTCCTTTTTTTGAGTACTTCAAGGGGGGAAATATATTGGTGTGTATTTGCGTTTTAGATAATAAAAAAAATGCAAAAAACTGGGGTTTTTCGTGAAAAATTGGCATATTTCCATGTTCAGCCCTGCGACTACATATCCGAATTTTCCATTAGCCATTTTTTTGTGCTCCATACTTTAATGTTAAGAGAACATTTCTAGTCCGTCCGGGGATTTCAGGGGTTCGAATTTTACTTTTGTTAGTCATTTCTGCATATTGAAGGAAATGTTCTTCACTGATTAGATAGACTAAGAATTGAATTAGAATTATCTTGGTCCCCCCCCCCCTCTCAGAGTACTCAAAAAAGAAAACTTTTGCTGATTTCCATTTTTTTTTTAAATGATACTTTTTAGATATCGCTGTTTGAAAAAAAAAAACAGTTTGGACGATTTTGTAGACCGAGGAAGCATGCAATAAAAATTCTGACGGCGGGAATGGATTCCTTGGAAAATTCTGCACCGATTTGCTATTTCTAAATATTTTCCAACTGAAATTCTCGCTCCGGCAGTCTTCGAACGAAAATTTGTCATCGTCCGCAAAAAAATTAAAAAATCACAAAATTGTCGGTAATTTGGAAATGGTACAATATCCCGGGCTGAAAATTTAAATTTTTTGTTATATTTTTCAAATTTAAAAAATGTATTTGGAAAAAAAAAACACTTGGTATTTTTTGGGTTGTCAAATGAGACTTATGTTTAAAGTCTTAATTTAAAAGTTTAAATGTTTCCTGTTTTAGTTTTTGATTGTATATTGCTGTAGCGCGCAGACACATTTTTTCAGATGTTGAAATCACCTCCATGGACCCCAAAACGGATATTTCCGCAAAAAAAGAATTTGAATATTTTTTACGATAACAATAATTTCCCGTACTCCGTAACGGAGAAAGTAAAAATCTAAATCATGTTTAGCCAGGGAAGTAGTTATTTCAAGTCATTTGTTTGCAGTCTTAATAAGACTTAATTTTGCAGTCACGAACAGGTTGAATATTCACATATTCAGGCTTCTTTCGTCTTTATTCAATTTATTTAATGCTTCTGCAACAAGTGAGATTGTCTTAAATTTATTTAAATCAAGTCATTGACTATCTGTAGACGCATTTTGAAGTTTATCACTGATCCATACAGCTTTACCTCTGATTTATCTGATAATCTACAGAGCGAACGTTCCAAATAAAAAATTCCCCGATCATCTGCGACCAAATTCTCCGAAATGTCAACTGTATTTTTTGAACGCGCATCTATTCTGATAGTTGTGTATTTTCCATACCCCCACCCTTGTGGGCGTGTAATGACGCCATCGCCATTTTTTTTAAATGGCAACCATCACATTTTTCGATGGATTCTGATTCTCATTAAAATCCTACATACAGCAATATGCAGTTTGGTGGTGTTCATTTGATTAGTCAGCGAAACTATTGGGATTTATGAAAGAAACTGATTCATGTAAAATTGAAAACAAAAATTTAGATAGCTGTGCAATTTTTATCAATTTATTTGAATCAGATGAATAGCATTAAAAAAATAAAGTTGACGTATCGGAGGATTTTGGCCGCAGATGATCGGGGAATTTTTTATTTGGAGCGTTACACAGCCAACGTTCGCACTGTAGATTATCAGATAAATCAGAGGTAAAGACCTGTACGGATCAGTGATCAAGTTAAAAATGCGTCTACAGATAGTCAATGACTTGATTCCAATAAATTTAAGACAATCTCACTTGTTGCAGAAGCATTAAACAAATTGAATAAAGACGAAAGGAGCCTGAATATGTGAACCCCTCAGAAACCGATGAAAATTGACTGGCAATGTCAGAACCATTTAATAGAAACCAGTGTAATTTTTTTGTACTAATAGTGATATTCTTGACTAGTTTTTAGTCTCTTAAATTGTCCTCAAAGGAATTTGTAAGACTAAAAATCCAATTTATGTCATACTTGTTTATTATTGAAATCATAATGGCATGGAAACAACGTATATTGAATGACAAATAACGCTCTAGGGCGTTATTTCTATAACGCCCACTTATGGTAATTATCAACAGATCGACTGTCAACAATTCGCCAAACGCAAATCAAACGTGCGAACGGCGTAGACACCTGAGCAGCGCGGATTTCGACGCGACAATCTGTCAGAAAATAGTATAAGAAAATCTTCGATAAATTTAAACTGCAAGTATGACATAAAACGTTGAAGGCACCACGGGCGACGTACATCCCTCGGGCTGTACACCATCGACCTGGGGCGTTATTGTACTCATAACGCCCTAGATACCTTAATTACGATTAGGTCACAAGTTATAATGTTGAATTCACCAACAATAACGAAATGACCGACAATAGTCCTCTGCTATAGTATTTCGTACGATACTTAACAATATAAACATCATCAATCGTAAATTCAATTAGCATTATTGCATCGGCAATTAAATTAAATAAACACTATTAGGGCGAATGGAACTGTAATTAGATCCGGCACAATGACCTCTGAGCATTTTAATCCACTCGCGCGTTTTAGTTTAATTGCTCAGATATGACCATCATGAAGGTGAGGTAATCGCTTTTTATATTCAACTAAAAAAAAAAAGATAAAACAGTCGCTATTTTCTAGAGCGTAATAAGCTTTAATTTCCCTTTTCTATCACAAAACAATAGAATTTATTTGTATTCATAATTGTGTTTGTGCAGTGTGTGCATGTGCCAATATTGCTTATCTGCAAGCATATTTGGTAATGAATTGCTGTTAAAATTATCGCATGAATTAACTGGCTAATTACTGTGCGCACTAATTACGTCTAATGATGCTGGTGTATCTTGATTGCTCTTTGGTATTTGATGAAAGGATTGCGATATTATATAAACTGGAGTTAAATTAATATGATAGGTTTGGTATGGCAGTTGGCTTTTAGTAAATTCATGGCGCAGTTTATGTTCCAATATACACTTTGATATTGTATTAGTTCTAGGATCGTGTGTCTTCGTACAGCTAGTCTAGCGAGCCGTGGTAGGCGGGGGTCAAGTTTGCGCAGATTGAAAAAGTATTCGAATAGAACGAGATAACAAATCAAATATACTCTATTTAATATTTTTTGTTTTTGATTAACATCTGCCACTAAACTATTTTTCTTTAAAGGTAGAAACGCCAAAGTGGCGGTATCTATTGCCTGAATGCTGTACTGAACCAAATCCGGGTGGCTTTAACACCGACAAGATATGGACATTGCCAACGGTGGCAAATATAACAATAATAATGTAATGTTTAAAAAAGTTATTGAATAATCATTCAATCACGACACGGTTCTTAAAAAATAAGCCTAATGTGCAATGCAGACTTGATTTCATAAACAATAATTTTGATATGATTTGCCACCTGCAGGTCGATCGCATAAACTACACATAATACCACGTCTCGTTCTTCAATCACCTTATAACATCTAAATAGCAGTTAAATCGCCGCCACTTTTCCGATTCCAATTATAATTAGTAATGTGCAACGACTTTCCATCAGATAAACCCTCACAAATTACACGTTCCGGCGGAATCTAACCCCAACAATCGAACTTAATACCCCCCAGATAAATCCAACCCGGCGGCGCGAACAATTAAAGATAATCTCAACTAGCGACCACCACGCGGATTAATCAGATTCAATCAATCCGCAAATGACCGCATTGCACCAGAATGTAAAAATGCATCTATCCAATATAAAAAAAAAAATAATAAATTAATACAAACCAAAAGCTATTAATAAATTAACACGTAACATTTAACAGTACAGTAACTTAGTTTTGTTATCAGGGGATACCTCATTTCTGATCCTGTCTTTGTGGAAAAAATGGGGAAATCGAAAAAAAAACAAAACCAAACTAAAACAAATCTAATTGCAGCCATTTTTATCAACGGGGGAAATTAGCATAAAAATTATTATTGATTTTAATAAACGTGCTGTGACTGTCAATGTTAAAGTGTTACGGGATTTATATCGTGTGTTCGTTGAAGTTCTGCATTCTAACGTTTTCCAACGTTTTCGAGATTGGCTCGAATTCGTTTTGGGAACGTCGCAGATTGGAAAATGTTAAAATTTCACCAGGGGATCTCCGTCTCCCGTGGCATACTGACCTGGTTCCTCAGCTTCGTGATGTTTTGGCCGCCCTTGCCGATGATAGAACCAGCTGCCTGGAAATGGAAAAAGAAACAAAATCAATTGAGATTTCACCCTGCGGATAACACATCAATTCCGTTATTCGCTTTTCGATCTGAAGGACGACGATACGAGCAACAGATTTGGTAATAGGCAATAAGATAAAGGTAATCAACTTTCGATACATCGCGAGTGAAATTCTCATCCGCTCAAAATTGAACAGTACAAATAATTCTAATACAAAAATTGTAAATTATATCGTGTGAGCTACAAATTTTTTTTTCAGCGTTGGCTGTGAAATAAATGAGGTATGTTACATATTATTACGTCATAAGACTAGATTAGTTCAATTGAATTAGATTGAAAAAAATGAAATAATCTCAGACATGACTGCTACGCTTCTCTCTCTCAGGCATTGCCAACTCAGAAACAAAATTCTGTGCCTCGCACTTTACAAACGTTGTTACCGAACGACTTCGAACTGAGATCGAATTTTTGCAATTGGTTTTTAGGAGCTATTGATGATAACAACGAGTTTGCCTCAGAAGTTTCACTTTCAACAGGGACTGTTTTAACTCCCATAACTACGCTTTAGAAAATCTAAATGTCCAAAAAAAATATTCAAAATAATTTGATAAATTTGGCCTAAAATCCGGCTTAAGGTATTTGGGTGCGTCAGTGATTTTACGAGAAAATGTCGTAATTCGTTTTAAAATTACATTAAATTCGCCACATTTTGACGATTGAATCATCAAAATCGAACACCGCGTTTAGAAATAAAAAACAAAAAATCGAAATTGCAATTTCAATCTTCGGACTTGCAATTTTGTTGTTTTGAGTTAATTTCTGCCAATTTTGAAAAGTTAAAAAATCTGAACTGGGAGATATAATTTGCCCCCTCCTGTGATTTCACGAGAAAGTGTCGTAATCCGTTTTAAAATAACACTAAATTGGCCATATTTTGACATTTAAATCATCAAAATCGGCCATTTTGTTTTCATTTCAAGAGAAAATTTAGTAACCCATTTTAAAATTATACTAAATTTGCCTATTTTGGCGTTGTGTAATTAAAAAAAATTAAAATCACTATTTTAAAATCTTCAAACATAAAAAATTGAGATTTTTGCATTTTGTGTTAATTTCACGAAAACATTTTGTAATGCGTTTTAAAATTGCACTAAATTTGCCATATCTTGACGTTGAAATCATCAAAATCGGACAACACATTCGGAAGTTGTGTAATATAATAAATTAAAATCGCGATTTTAAAATCTTGGAAATTTAAAAACTGCAATTTTTGCATTTCGTGTTAATTATAAGAGAAAATTTCGTAGCCCGTTTCAAAATCACACTAAATTTGCCTATTTCAACGTTTGAACAAATCAACAAAATCCAACAACGTTCCGCAGTTGTGCAATTTCAAAAAACAAAATGACGAACCTTAAAAGTGAGATTTTAGCGTTTTGTGTTAATTTCATGAAAATATTTTGTAATTCGTTTTAAAATTACATGAAATTTGTCATATTTTGACGTTGGAATCATCAAAATCGGAAAACGCGTTCGACAGTTGTGTAATTTTAAAAAGTAATGTCGCGATTTTATATTTTCGAACTTTTGGCATTTTGCGTTGATTTCATGAAAAGGCAAAATTAAACCGGATAATTAAATAATAAAATTACAAACACGCGGTAGTGGCAGGTGACCAAGCAGTCAACGCAAAATTTCACAATTTAATTGTGAAAAAAAACCGGATAATTCAACTCATGTATAAAAAGGTGCATTTAAAACGGCGAACAAAAAATATGCAAGTGGTAAAAATTTATTTATCTTCTCCATGACAACAATAAAATTATTACATTTTTTCACCGTTTTTTGAATGAAATATTGCACAATTAAATTGTGAAAAAAAAACCGGATAATTCAACTCATGTATAAAAAGGTGCATTTAAAACGGCGGACAAAAAATATGCAAGTGGTAAAAATTTATTTATCTTCTCCATGACAACAATAAAATTATTACATTTTTTCACCGTTTTTTGAATGAAATATTGCAAAGGCTATCTTCGGAATGGATTTATTTTTTTTTTTCACAAAATCAATCATGAATTAATATTGAGTGATATTGTGAAGTTTCAAGTGAGTAGAAATTTTGTTTTATATTTTTTTCTAGTCAACTAAATGATTACAATTTGTAACAAATTTACATCGGGTAAAGGTGCATTTAAAACGGCGGACAAAAAATTTGCAAGTGGTTAAAATTGATTTATCTTCACCATGACAACAATAAAATTATTACATTTTGTTAACCGTTTTTGAATGAAATATTGCAGAAGCTATCTTCGGAATGAATTTAATTTTTTCACAAAAACAATCATGAATTAATATTAAGTGATATTGTGAAGTTTCAAGGGAGTAGCAATTTTTTTTATATTTTTTTCTAGTCAACTAAATTGTTACAATTTGTAACAAATTTACATCGGGTTTTCATGAAATATCGCAAACATTGTTAAAGGAATGTATTGCAATATTTTTTTAAATCATTCTTGAATTAATATTGAGTGATTTTGAAAGGTTTCAAGTGGATAGCAGTTGTTTCAATTTTGTTTTTTCGCGTCAACAAAATGATTACAATTTGTAAAAAATTTACATCGAGTTTTCATAAAATATCGCAAACACTGTTAAAGGAATGTATTGCAATATTTTATATATCATTCTTGAATTAATATTGAGTAATTTTGAGAAGTTTTAAGTGGAAAGCAGTTGTTATAATATATTTTTTCCCATCAACAAAATGATTACAATTTTTCATAAATTTACAACGGGTTTTCATGAAACATCGCAAACACTATTTAAGGAATGTATTTAAATTTTTCACCAAATGATTATTGAATGAATATTGAGTGATTTTGAGAAGTTTCAAGTGGATAGCAGTTGTTTCAATTTTTTTTTTTTCAACAAAATGATTACAGTTTATCATAAATTTACATTGAGTATTCATGAAATATCGTAAACACTGTTAAAGGAATGTATTGCAATATTTTTTTTAATCATTCTTGAATTAATATTGAGTGATTTTGAGAAGTTTTAAGTGGATAGCATTTGTTTTAATTTTTTTTCGCGTCAACAAAATGATTACAATTTGCCATAAATTTACATCGAGTTTTCATGAAATATCGCAAACACTATTAAAGGAATTTATTAAATTTTTTAACCAAATCATTATTGAATTAATATTGGGTGATATTGAGAAGTTTCAAGTGGGAAGCAGTTGTTTTAATTTTTCTTTTTCGCGTGAACAAAATGATTACAATGTTTACAACGGGTTTTCATGAAATGTATCAAACGCTATTAACGGGATGTGTTGAAATTTTTCACAAAATATTTTTTTTTTAATTAAGAGAAGTTTCAAGCCGATAGCAAATTTTTTCTAGTTACAATTTTTCATAAATTTACAGCGTGTTTGCAAGAAGTGCCTGATAAAAAATCAGTTAGTCAATGTTTACTTGGATTTTTTTTTATAAATTCGACGTTAAGTCAAAGGTAGTAACCATTTATCTGTCTCGAAGGTTCTATTGTTTATTTTAACTATCACGACTGACAGCGTTCTTTTTTTCTAGGTTAGGTTTTAGCAACGAACGTTTTACTTTTAAAATATCCCGTTTGTGAAAAAAATTGTATATACATATACCTCGGGAGAGAATGCTATTTTATTTTTTCATCGAGCGAAAGCCCTCGGGATACAAATTTGCACCTCAGGAAAAATCACGCATTTCCCTCCCTCTACTATAAATCACGGGGAAAAGTCACGATTTTTTAAACCGTAGTAACTTGGTTTAATTTGGTTGAAAATCGATGAATCTTTCAGTTTGGGAAAGATTCAAGTTTTATCTTGTAGTTTATTTTGACCCCAAGTCGAACCCACCCCCCGTAACAACGCGATAAAAAAAATGTTTTTATGTACCGTGCGCAAAAAAATAGGCGGGAAATTTCACCACAATGGCAGAAAAATTTAATCAATTTCCTTCAAATGCCTTAAAAATTCGAGGGGGTGAGCGCTACTCGTGAGGAATGCGTTGAACTAAATTTCGTCGCGCGCATACAATTTTTAAGCAATTTTAAGAAATCTAACTTCTTATTGAAGTTGAGTAATTGGCTATCAATAATGATGAGTTTTAGTATGCTCACTTTAAATTAAATTATCTATGTATCAAACTCAAAATAAGTTACTATAAAACAATTTTACGCTAATTAATGACAAAAAAATAAGAATTTGTTTTTTTTTACAATAACACATAGTTCAAGACATAAACAATTTAATTTAATTTATAATTTTTGATTAACTGTTTACAAGATCAACTTTAGGAGAACAATATGAAGTTTCAAGAAGCGTACGAATTCCCTGCCCTTAATAACACAACACTATCATTACTAATAAGTATTCAACTGAAATTGGAAACTCCCTCTTGTTGCAGATGCATTGAATAAATTTACAAAAATTCATTGTATTATTTGTTATATTAACATTCTAGAGGATGTTGATAGAGAGTATAAACACTATTTCCAATGTGTATAAAAGTTGGCCAAGAATGTAAGTATCCGCGTGTTTGCTTCGGGCAAATACGCACAGGAAAGAATTCATGGGTGCGATCGCAAGCCAGGATATTTGCAAAGAGTGGAAACACCAGTAACAACATTTCCCTTCGTGCACGAGACGTGCGGATGAATGAAGCACAGAATTAGCACCGCAAAATTTACTTTGGCGCCCACACCATGGGCCTGCAAACCGCGTAAATAAAACACGCACGAAACGAGCTGATGATTAATGAAGCTCGGCCCGGTGCAGATAAAGCGTCATTAAACATGTTACACTCGTTGTACAGATCGGGCGTTTCAATTTCAGTCGCGGCCCTTATCTATCTCGGTTTTTCCTGTTCGCGTGACAACGTCCTTTTGGCGTGCCGGTGACATCTGTCTGCTGCCGGGCGTCCGGTTTATTACGACAGCGAAAATCCCGCAGAAATAAAAAAGGAAACTTCAAAACTCCGCGTCTCAAATGCACAGCACAGATAAGTGAAGTTCGTGGAAGTAGTGGAAGTAAACACAAACATCCATTACTCACCCGGCCCTTTTCAATGGTGTTTTGATACAAATAGATTGGGAAATTAAACATGATTTAGATTTGTTCGATGCGGAATGCTGCTCGTATCAATCTTTACATTGGGAATTAACATAATTGACTTGGATGCCATCAAACGGATTGCTAAGTAAACTTTGCAAAGCGAGTAGTAGCGAACCAACATGATATTCAAACGGGTGTGTGTGTGTGAGATCGGTCGCCACTCAATTTGAAGCGTGTGAGAATAAACAATTAATCGTGAACTGTATGGACGGATGTGTATAAATAGTATATAGTACAACGAGCATGGAATGACACACATTTCTCGCGAGTATGAAGTTTGCAGCATGCGCTGACAGTATTGGTAGTGTTTAAAAGAATGTACATTTGACGAGGTACAACTTTCGCCCCATGTATGTAGAAGCGGCGAAGCAAACATCTTTAAATCTACTCCGTCATTTTGACACATTGAAGGTTAAGTTTTATTTCTCACGCCATTGGTCATGCGCAGCAGTACGGGAATGATCACAACTCATTCTTGCTGAGATAATCAACACTGGAACGAAAGGAATGTAATGAACATACATATATCCTAGTTGTCGTAGGTACAATGCAATTTCAGTAGAAATTAAAATGATTTGAAAAACGTACAATTCGCCTTTCAACCGTAACAAATTGTAAATTTCAACAACGAATTAATAAAACCTTTAAAAGCAAGTCCCCTACATGACACAATAAGTTTTATATTCATCATCAAGCACCACCAGAACACAAAGCGGAATTCGCAATATCCAATTTAATTCATTTGAAGTATTATTGCGATTTGTTAATATGAGGCCATATATCTATTACGATCCGTTTCCTTCCAAATCGTGATTGGTAATTGAATTAATTTTATGCTTGCGGCGTGTCCTCTTCAAAGCAAACTTCAAATAAAGTATTCCACGTTTTATGTTAATCAAGGACTTGATACGTTTTCTGCACAACATTCCGATTTTAATCAGTTACAGCAGTTATTAACTTCCACGCTGTCTGTGTCGTTTGATTAAAATGACACTGTCGAATGCATACAAACCGGGCGCTTTATTTTATACGCGATTCAAGAATTCCTTCTTTTGTTGTTTAAATTAAATTATTTTGATGTAATGGGCTTATTCAGATATCTCGGGTCAATATCTCGTTTCTTTGTATGTATTATTTATTTCATGTTTTGACAGTAAGTCTTACATACGTCAGAATAAGTACTCGTAGAATATAATAATACAGTAGTGGTATGTAATAATATTAACTTTCCAAGTATTATTTATAAACATAGCAAACTAGGTATTTTAGAAAGGCAAGAAAAAGGACTTTAAATTTCTATTAAAAAATACTGGGTTTTTCATTTAAAAAAAAGTTACTATACATTTAGCGAAGTTCTTCTTACTTAATAAAAATAGCCTTACATTACTTAAACAAACCTAATCATTTAAAGATGTAACATTTTTGTTAAAAAACGCTTCGATAATTTTAAAATACCAACTTATTATTTTTCTGTGACAGAATAACTCAGAAACGGTTAAATTTAGCCCAATAATAGTAATTTTTCTGTAGCCGTCCCGAAAATAAAACTTTCGGTATGATTTATTAAATCGAAAGTACCACTTTACATAAATCCTACCGAAAGTAGTTATTTTCGGGACGATTTTTTTTCACTTTCGGAACGATTTCTATACTTTCGAGACGCCTTTTGTTACTTTCGGGACGATTTTGCGTATATATGTAGGCGGCCTTGACAAAAACAACAACTTCGTATTTAATTATGACAGCGCTTGTCATAACATGCGTGTGTTTTTGGTTTTTTAACATAAAAAAAACGGCTGCAGAAAAAATATTGTACGTAACTCATTCCAAAAGTGATTTTACGGGACTCGCAGGATTCCAGAACTCGCCTACGGCTCGTCCTGGAAACTTCCTACTCATCCCGTAAAATATCACTTTCGGAACTTGTAACGTAAATTACTATTACGTAAGGAGTTCCGAAAACGATATTTTACGGGATGAATAGGAAGTTTCCAGGAATCAGGTCCTGGAATTCTGCGAGTCCGAAAGTAGCAAAAATCGTCCCGAAAGTAAAGAAATCGTCCCGAAAATAAATACTTTCGGCACGATTTACGTAAAGTGGTACTTTCGATTTAACAAATCATACCGAAAGTTTTATTTTCGGGACGGCTGCAGAAAAAAGTTATTGTCAGTTTATTTAGTATTAAAAACTACGCATAAAATGCAAAAATATACCTAGTGTTCCATAAAAAAAACATAAGTTTGTGTTAGCACCCTGTCTACATAAAAATATTTTTCGATAATAATCTACAACTTTTACATAAATAATATTTTTCTACCTTAAATATTCAAGGCTCAAAAGTTACTTAAATAATACTACAAAAAAGCTTTAAATAAAAGATAAATAAATTGTCTTAAGACACCAATTTTAAATATTTTTGAGTATACAGTGTGATTCATTTGTAAAGAATACGTCAAAACTATTTTTTTATTGGAACACCCTGTATATTTTTCATGTTTTGAATACACTCCCAAATTATGAATGCAAGTGTGAAAACTGTATGGTCGTAAGTTTATTGGTTCGAAAGTTACACACACAAAAAAAATTGCGATGTGACCATCATGTTACTTTCTCCGATTTAATGGTATCATAGTTAATATTTACAATTTAGATCATATTTTCAATATACATCTAGCATTGTGTAAACTAGGATAAAAAAAAATTATGAAAGATGGAAAAATTATACTTAAAATTCACAAACTCAGTTTACTCAAAAACCAAAGAGATTTTGAAAAAAACTTATTCTTTATAAGTTGTTCATTTTAGCATTTTCTACAATTATTATTAACATAAAATTGCTGTAACTATTATCGTTTCATAATTATAAACCAAGAATGAAAAAAAGAACATTTTTTTCTCGAATAACAATGATTTTATAAAAAATGTTTTTTAACAAAATAATCTAATTTTTTTTATTGTCTTCAATATTTTTTTAAATGTTTTTGTGATATTTTTCATAATTAACACCCACTTCCGGTGTACGAAATTTTACCAAAAGCTTTTCAGTTCTTCGGATTATCAAATAAGACATATGTTCAAAGTTTCATATCAATTGCTCTATTAGTTTTTGAGATACAGCGCGCACAGACACACACACACATTTTTTTTTTCTAGAAATTGTTGAAATGGCATCTGGGGACCCCAAAAACGGATATTTCCGTAAAAAAAAAAATTAGAAAAAAAAACACGATCACAATACTTTCTCGTACTTCGTAATGGAGAAAGTAAAAAAAAATAGGGAAAAAATAAAAATTATATTTTTTTTGTTACACCCAATGCTCGTCATTTAATTGTGCCTCTTTGTCTTTCTATGTGTTTTGGAAAACTTAATTTTAAATAATTTCAAAAGTTGACACTAAAATGTGGTTAAACACCATCTTGCTGGAACCAAATGTTATCAAAATTATTGGCAACGGAATTTCTTACTTCGGGAACTATTTGGATTTGCAACATGTCTAAATAAAGGATGGGGCATAATGGAGTCCCACATTTCCGAGGTGAATTCTAAAAAACAGTACGGATTATATTAAGTTATGTTTTTTTTATTTACTTAAAGTTTTTTATTTATATAGTACGGTTTCTTTTGGTTAGGTTTTAAAAATTGTATCGTCTAAACTTTGGCCTTGACGAGCGATGCTCATATGGAGGAGTTCCTTGAAGTTTTCTTCATAATTCTAGCTAAAATCTTAACCTTACCACACGGAAAATTTTAAAATTCACAACTTTTGTTTTCTTAACTTTTTTTTTTGTAAAACTGAACGTTTTCAGTTTCTATTGGCATTTGTGAAATAATAGTGACAAGGTTTCAATTTTTTCACAACTTCTTCATTTTAGCTAAAATGTTAACCTTACCGCAGGAACAACTTTGAAAATTATATTAGTATTTAACCAATAGACTTTACAAAGGTGTTTTTATGTGTCCTCACGGATTTGGGATGCCCTGCGGGTCTTTAGGATTTGCCCTTAAATTTTTGATACATTTCAAAATCGTTTGCCTATCAGGAACACTTTCCTTTGAATTGACGAAATGTCATCTGCGCTGTAGTTACAGACTCAGCGTGTTTGAAGTAGTGATTGACGAAATATCTCTTTTTTGTGAGTCGACTCATCGTGAAAAGAGTAAATCCTTGAAGTGACTCATGACTGTTGAAAATTTAAAATTGAAGAACAAAAAATAAAAAGGTCCTCACTTCAAAAATTTTGCAATTTAGCCCGAAAACATAGCGAAGACCAAAAAAAGTCGACTGTTCACGATTAATCAACTCACAAAAAAAGAGTAATTTCGCCAATCTCTACTTTGAAATGAGGGACTTTATTATGCCCCACCCTCTACTTTTGTCTGTTTGAATAACCCTCAGTAGAAAAAAAAAACAATGTGGTACCAACAATACCAGCTTACACATACTTTGAAAGGTCTATGGGTTCTGTATGCGCATCCATCTCCTTGTACGATCAGCCGCTTTTCAAGAAGTTTAACTTGTCTGGAATTCACTCTTACAATTATGCTTGAAAGTATTTTCTGGTCTCTAACTTCCATTCTGAACAATAGTAGAAGAATCGGCACGGTACGCTAAAATATTCTGAGTATGTAATGTTCTGCCACTAAATTCCTAGGACTTTGAAGAACACATTGTACTGCATTATAAAACCTGCACTGAATAACACTTGTCTGTAACAATCTAAAATATTCTCCTATTTAGACTGTGAGTCTTAACAATATACACTGTGTAGCAATTTTCTTTGACAATGGTAAATATTCCCTCGTTAGTTTTAAAATGCAACAGAGCGATACAATAGGTAAAATAAGCTTCATGTCCACTATCAAAACCCACATTTCCAACTAGAGTCACCACATTTAGCATAGTTACGAAGGAATGTTACGCAGTAGAGATTGGCGAAATGATTCTTGTAACTGCTTCACAAGCACTTACTAAAAGAGTCGAATCCGAGAGTCAGTTCATGACTCCGACGTGAATTGTAATTTTTTCCCAAAAAAAATATTGAGCAAAAAGTCCTAAGTTTCAAATTTTCCTATTTACCCCGAAAACATAGTGGAGAAAAAAAGTCAGGTTGTCGACTAATAAAATTTTGGGAAACACCTTTCGTTACAAGAAAGAGTTGACTAATCGTGAAGTGAAGAGCTACAAAAAAAGTCATCACTTGAAAATTCCAATTTGCCATGAGAACATACTGTAAAGCAAAAAAAGGTCCTCACTTCCACAATTTTAAAAACCATCCCGAAAACAAAGTGGAGACCAAAAAAGGTCCTGACTTCGAAAAAATGTATCATGACTCATAAAATCTTGCAAATTTCCAAAGGTATCACTTGATTCCGCGACTCACTTCTCAGCGTTGTCTCTTTGAGTAGGCTCACTCATGAGTTATGCATGTATTACGCAGCGTAGACAAGCCTGTTGTCCTTGCCGTGTTTGTTTTGCGCTGCCCTTCTGGGCTTTCTGGGCTTCTAGTTTTCGACTGTGGTGCTCGTAATATCTTTTATTATATCTTTCTTTTCCGTGTCTATGCGCTGGATATTCCTGCCACACCGTTTTCTAGTGGATAGAAGAAACATATTCTTTGAGCCGTTTCCCTTAGATAAACTCTGATCTATTGAACAATACAGTTCGCAAGATTGGCAATTGAAACTAAGTTGCCATTGTAAATCTGCGCCGGTGCAGTACTGTGTATCAATCTATCCACCTTCCAGTGCCGTAATTTTGAAGTAAGAGTTGTTTTAAGATGGCTACTACAAACGCAAAACCCGCCAAATGCGAGATTTGCTTCTGAATCCATTTTCTATAACCGGAAGGCTATAATGCGGCAGAATTCATCGAAGATTGTGTGGTGTATAAAGAAAACATTATAAGTGATTAGCACTGTGGAAATGGTGTAGGCTTTTTCGGGAAGAATAATCTGATGTTTATGATGAAGGAGATCAGGTAAAGAAGTCGGTAGCCACACACGGCACTGTCGAAAAAGTGAACAAGATAACTGGTCAGAGCGCTGACGGTTTACAATTTTTGAAATGTGTTGATTTTCCTTTAAACTTACATTTTTTTAGCTAAGTGCGATTGGGAAAGAAGTAGTTCGGCTGAAAATCGAGATGCAAGATTGGATGAGAATCCAGGCAATAACATGTAGAGGGTATGCAAAAACTGGTTCCCCTCTCCCACAAATACCGAATAATTTAAATGGATGAGTAACTCTTGTAAATATTCACTTTCCTTATGGTCCTTATTTACATATGTCACCTCAACAGCACTTGAGCTTTCGTATATCGTATAAGACGTCTTTTAAATTAAGCATTTTTTAATTCTTAGATAAAACACAGATGGCGTTCCGAATTTGCTTGGGTATTGAGAAGTGAAATGGACAACATTTATAGAAATGAAGTCGCATACATATAACAACGCGTTCAGATTATTTTATAAAAATGGGCATTCAGAGGATTTTCTTTTCGAAAAATTCGAAGCTTCTGTAACAAGTGAGAGTCATTTAAATTGATTAATTACGTAATATTTACGGTTTGCATAATCACTCAACTTAATTCAGTCGAATTGTTCAAAAAAATCAAGGAACTGTTCCGGCAGAAGATATAGTTGTAGCAGTCCTCCACAAGAGCATATTGACCCTTTATTACTATACAACAGCAGTGTCCAGTCTAGTTGTTGATGTCCATTGGTCAAGGTTTTCAATATCATCTTCTTGAAGGTGTATTAGTAACTAGCATCTGCTATCTGTGTTAGGGAGTTCCTCCAACTCGTTATCTTTCAATATTAGTACATTTATGAAATCAGTTTCATGATACTAATTGTTAAACAATATTCTTGTAGGAACTAGTGAACAATGTTTTTTTTTTATCTGCGAATGGTAGTCAACTGGCTTCGGCGTTTTTTCTGCTCTCCTTTAATCACAAATAAGAATCTCGCAATCCTTGCAAAATAATTATTACTGAAGTGATGTTTCTCGTGGCAGTTGCACAACCGCGATCGAAACATTCTCGAAACCTCTATTTTGTTGAAAAACCAGGCCGCTAGCAAAAATCAACTCACAGGAATACTTACAACCAAGGTCAATGATTCTGTTGGCAAAAAGGAATACAAAATTACGTGGTCGCATCAATATTTTCCAGCAATTGAGAACAAAGGGCCCAGTTCTAATAGAGCTTAAACAATTTGCATTCAACAAGATCCAAGCCCCATTTCAATTTTCTCAGCCGATCATTGTTACTTCTATTTACAATGTGGTTATTTCTACACTTTTACCTTTGAAAGAGCACCATAACGTTATAATTCGGATCAAGATAATTGCCTTACAAATAAAGGTAGAGTATTTATACGTATCCCTTAAGTTAGCCATTAAGTATATCTAAGAAGAGGAATACATACTTCAGAAGATTGACAAGTATCAGTTTTAAAACAACAATATTGTGAAAAAATTACTTGGTAGTTAACGACAGCTTCTTAGAAAAAATACTGTTAGAATGACACATTCTTGTTGTAGTCGGTTCTGCTTGGAAATCATCATTTTGTAAACATCTTCTAACAAGAAGACTTTACGCAGCCTTGGGACAAGGAAAAATATTAGGTGGACTTAATACATTATGGCGCAACGCTGACTTTTCGTTTCTGTAAATAATCTAACATCTTTGGGAATGATTTTGAGTGCTTAAACGTCACAACTTCAGATGGGTTACCAGTGTATTCGGATATATAATTTTCCTAAGAAACTGATTAATTAAACAGGTTAGAAACTTGACAATACCATTAATTTATTATAAATACTATTTAGTACGTGAGCGATATAATATCGTAAGAGGTTTCACTCTTTAAGTGTGGGTACAAAATTCCATATCGCACTAGGGCGATATTATTTATCGAAAGAGGTCGCATCCATCAAGCGTGCTTGCGAATGATAGCATTCTTGCGTAATTTTCTTAGTACCGTAGGAAAAATAATGTTCATAACTCGGTCAATTGTATTTGCCTCACTTGGCATGCTTCGCTTCGCCTCGTTTGTCAAACTTTACACTCGCTAGTTTTTTGCCACTTTCGGCACTCGTTATGAAATCTACTATTTATATCAAAATTGACCAAATATTAATTGCATTTATCACGTACGATCTTATTTACCTAGTTACCTCATTATAACCCTATTTCTAGATTTCCACTCGATATAACTATTTCATCCAACGTCGCCACATCCAGTTACGCTTAGTTGGCATTATTTCCTCATCCCAATTCAGTCCGGTTCATCCAGCGTGCAGTAATTTCGTAATAACCGAACATCTGTCTGCGGCTAACCATTTCGACGTTTTATTTTCAGGCGGTAATTTCACGTTATTTCTATTTTAATCGCGCGCTCTAATCTCGACGCGGCCATTAATAAAGGCGACAATAAAATCCGACATTAATAACGAAGAAGGGCGTACAACAATTCGACGGAATATCTCCGGAAAATGCCGTAACCGGATATTTTATGCGGGTTTTATTGTGTCGCACATGTAATACAGGCGACACTATTTCGGAATTTATTTTCGAGACTTTAAAAAAAACATCTGGATGAAAAAAATGATGTATAAATATAGATGAAAACAAGTGTTTACACTGCCTGATTTATAATTATGAAATTTCAGAGGCGCTAATTTTAAACCCTCGGTCGTCAATATTAAAACGGGCTTTCAGCGGTTTATTTTTTATTTTTGGAGCTGTTTTAATGTTCACGATAAAAATGCTGAAATAACTTGTTTGAAGTTCTATTTTATTTTGTTGTTCGCAAATTTTGGGCAATTCGTAAAATTTATGTACTGGTTTGTTTGAAGTTCTTTTTAATACTCGATTTCGAAAGGTTAATGGGATATTTTTGCGTTGATTTATGGTTCATCTAAATTTTGTGTGTTGATAATTTGGAATCTTTTATAAATGTTTCTAATTTCGAAAACCAACATCTAAAGCAAATCTCTTTCGCTCAATATCCGCATTACAAAAGTAAAGGACAACCGTAAATTTCGACCAAAAATTTCAAACACAGAGTTAATCAACAATTTCAAAATATATGCCTTGGGACTTCATAAATGTGGTAGCAATTGAATTTTTAACGGCAACCATTGGAAATGTATTCAAAATTGAGGAAGCCCAATTTGGCTACTTCTTTAAACATTTCCAAAAATGCGTATTTTGGAAAAAAAAAATGTTTCATACAAAAGATGTGAGTGCTAAGGAATCTTGCAGGAGAACATATCTTATTCAAAATTTTCCTATAATGTTACGGATTAACTTATCATATAACGGGTGTCCGAAGAGGTTTTTACTATTTTAAAAAATTATAACTCATTCAGTTTTAAATTGCATTAACATTTTTTATTTTTTAAATTTACTAAAATGTGGAAATTTATTTGTGAAAAATTATGCCGTCGAGATGGCGTCCCCCACGCACACCATCTCCTCCAAACGCTCTCTGAAATTGGCAAACACGCGGACACAGACTTCTTGTGGAATTGCTCGAATTTCATCGCGAATTCTTTGCTTCAACTGATTCAGATTTGCAGGAATGCCAGTGTAAACCTTTTATTTAAGGAACCCCCGCAAAAAAAATCCATGACAGTTAAATCGGGACTTCTGGGAGGATAATTGATATCGCCATTTTTTGATATGACCTTTTCTGGAAACATCTTTCGAACGACCTGCATGGTAAGATTCGCAGTGTGAGCAGTCACCCCATCCTGCTGAAACCAAGCGTCTTGGTTGAAGCCATCAAAATTTTGCAATTCTGGTTCAAGAACATTTTCCAGCATTGCCCTATAACGATTAGAGTTAACGGTGACACTGCGTTGATTTCCATCTTCAAAGGTTTACACTGACATTCCTGCAAATCTGAATCAGTTGAAGCAATGAATTCGCGATGAAATTCGAGCAATTCCTCAAGAAGTCTGTGTTCGCATGTTCGCCAATTTCAGAGAGCGTTTGGAGAAGACGGTGCGCGTGGGGGACACCATCTCGACGGCATAATTTTTCACAAATAAATTTCCACATTTTGTAGTGAATTTTAAAAATAAAAAATGTTAATGTAATTTAAAACTGAATGAGTTATAATTTTTTTAAATAGTAAAAACCTTTTCGGACACCCGTTATTTGACGCAGTGTTCAAGTTTTTCTTCTTTATAATTTTGTTCAAATAAAAAAGTAACCAGCGCAGACAGACTGACCTTCACTATATTCCTTAATTATACATTAGACCGCTTTTGATTAATACCACCCGTACTTTTATTCCTCACAACATTTTCATAACTGGCAATAAAACCCAAATAATGATTCCAAGAGGAAACATAATTTATGCAAATCCACCCCTGGCACGCAAATCATCCATTCAACAACTCATTTCTTTTTTCTAGAACAAAACGAACCTTCTGCATCCGACTGCGTTATTGATGTTTTTTTTTGCGAGAGGCACAGAAGAGGGAAATATAAAAACGGCCCTTTATCACGCCCTATTATTCAACGCCTTTTCGTCCGTGCCCTTCGGCGCGTCTAACGACAGTTGTAGTTTCTCCGATGGAGAAATTAGGTTGAAATTATCTCCCGGAGCGAGTTATTTCATTGTGTGCCAGGACGGAGCCATGCTCTCCCATTGTTAAAGCTTCAGATTGCTATCTGTTGAATATATTAATTCGGAAAATTCCTCGCAGCCGGTGCACACTTGATGCTCACGTCCCGGAAGTGCACCGGTCGATTATTTCTCTAAAAGACTGAACTTGACTCATCGAACGTACAAAATGAAATCAAGAATGTGGACGATTGAAATCTTATAATTTCACTCACGTAAAATGGAAAGCTTTTTCGAGTTCCACCATATAAGCAGCAGTTTCCAATTAGTCAGTCTCAATTAGGTAGGAATGTTGGCGTTCATAAGGAACAATACGTACTGTTCTGTTATAATTATGTTCCAGGTGGTCATGATTGAAAATATAATTATTCTGAATTGAGTTGAATTATGTTTCAGCAAAAATACGTATTTGTCGATGAAATAGTGATTTTTTTCAATTTACTTAAATTAGTAACGGTGCCAACTATCCCATTGAAAATATAATTTATTGTGGTTGGAATTTAGTTTTCTGCAATTGCATAAAATTAACTGAAGAAACTGTCACAAGATATTGCTTTGGAAAAACTTGTCTCAATGGATGATAGAGTGAGTTTCGTGAAACTTGTAAAGCCTGGGAATAACGACATATTCAACTAAATAATGAATTAAAATTGCAAATGTTTGAGCAAATTTTAGTTGTTCAAATTGGCCGAACTCGCGTGATTGGACAGATATTCTTCAGCACCTGTGCAAAATATATATTAAAAAAAACGAAAGGTCATTTGAAAAATATTTGGCTACAAAAGTGGGCCAACCCCATCGCTCCAACGTTTTTCATTGACGAGCAATGAAATAAATTCAACACCAAACCACAAAAATAATGACAAATCAAAATGTCAAATTACATAACCGTAGCTTGCAGAAGAAAACTGATTTTAGATTTGAAATCAGCATTGTCAAAATACTCAGAATCAGTTGAAACATCTCATGCAACAGATTTTTTTTTGTTGCCCAGTGTTACTAAATCCTGTAAACCCTTCACAAATGCTACCGCACAAACAGCTCACTTAGTTTGATAAAAGCAACGCGAACTCACGACTAAATCCTTTTGAATTGTCCAAAATAGTTTTTGAAAAAAAATCTATCAAGGCGATCCGCACGTTCTTCGCAACGGCGACATGTAAACTGGTCCAGTTAAGTGTGAGGAGCAGAATAAAAAATCTTGTCTCGGCGCAGTTTCAAATTTCAAAACTCTGGGGCGATTTAGCATGGGAAGAATTATATTTTAAAAACAGATTGTTTAATACCACGAGGGGCTATAATTTGGCCGGATAAAATTTATTTTGCTAGAGATAAACATTTGGAGAATGAATTCGGATGAAAAAACCACGGACGCTTTAGCAATTCATCCGAGAAATTTGCGATGAAATGGCGAGTGCCTAAAATAAATTTTATCCTGCAGAAATTTAACCACGAATGGTATTTGTTTAGATAATTTTACGGATAAATAAAAAATATATAAGTTCAAATCGTTCAGATCGATGTTATGGCGAAGGTAAATAAAACTTTGCAAGTGGATATTTTTTTATCGGGTTCTTCGGTTATTTTAATTGTGCATTTATATACACGAATTAAATTATCTTTATAAGTTGTTCATTTTGGCATTCCATGCAATTATTCATTGTAAAAATTGGACCCAATTATTATCGTTTCATAATTATCAACAAAAAAAAACCTAATATATATTCTTTTAGAAAATATTTTCAAACCAAAGATGTTTATTTTATTGTTGTCTTCAATAGTTGTTTAAATATTTTTGTAATATTTTTCATATTTAGGAAATTATACGCAAAAACAAAAAAAAACACCCACTTCCAGTGAACGAAACTTTACCGAAAGCTTTTCAGCTCTTCGGATTGTCAAATAAGACATATGTCTAATTGCTTTTAGTTTTTGAGATACAGCGAGCACAGATATACGCACATAGACACATTTTTTCCAGGAATCTTTGAATCGCCACTAGGAACCTCAAAACGGATATTTCCGTTAAAAAAATTCACGATCACAATACTTTCTCGTACTTCGTAACGGAGAAAGTAAAAACTGGTGTTCCTTGAGCCGTTTATGAGAACTATACAGCTCTATTTTAAAAACGAGTTGACATATCTATAAATTTCATATTTTTCCAAGTCCTCTGCCAAATTTTAAGAAAATCTGAGATGGTGGGGTTTACACTAGTGCTGGGAATATTTATGATTTGAGTATTCAAATATTCGTTCAAGAAATACTCGAATTATTCGAATACTCGATTTATTCGAATAATTCGAGTATTCGAATAATTTGAATATTCGAATATTCGAATATATTTTTTGATAATCATATGATACTAGGGCTGCGAATCAAATACGAATAAACCTACAGGTAATTGTAATAAATATTTAAATACTAGACTACCAATAAACGTTATAACGTTTGAAATATTTGAAAAATCTTGAGATTACAAATGTTCATAATTAAATTTTCAATAAATTATGTTATTTTTTCTAGGACACACGGTAATGTCTGAAAAGTGTACACTTCCTTTTGTTCTCTCAAATATCTCAAAAATGATTAGTTTTATAAGCAAAACATAAGAATAGAATACATATGTTTAGAATTCAATTTCTTATAAATGACCATTTTCTTTGTAAGAGATGCAGTAGTGTCGGTGCGCTCTCGGTGTTTTTTTTTTTGTTTTTGGAAAATGTTTTAAATTTCATTACTTTTATAAGAAATATATAAGAATACAAATGTGTTAATGTTCATACAAATTATTTCTATATCATTTTTGCTGTGGCACACGGTAATGTGTGTACACTTTAAGTATCACTTTGATGAGAAAAGATAAGAATACAAATATCTTTAGAATTAAATTTCCCATAAATTTAATTCTTCTCATTTTTTCCGCAAATCTGAATTCGAATATTTTTGAATAATATTCGAATATTCGAATACTATTCGAATAATTCGAATACTCGAATATTCGGAAAATATTCGAATAATTCGAATACTCGAATATTTGAATAATGCGAATATTCGAATATTCGAATAGTCGAATATTCGAATAATTCGAATACTCGAATATTCGAATAATTCTTTTGTAGATTTATTCGTATTCGAATATTCGAATTATTCGTACTATTCGTATTCGAATCCCAGCCCTAGTTTAGACCCCGCGTTGATGTGGAATTACCCTGAATGGTGTGCGATTGTGAGAATGGGTTATCGACCCTTACATTTTCTAGAACAACAACATCACGGCAACATTTAACGCTGATCGCTGAATCGAAATGCTCGAAATTATCCTCTTCTCGGAATGTGCGACGTCAGGAGTTTCGATTGCCGTCGAAGGGGAGAAATTTCCAGGACGACTCATGTCCAAATTCGGCAACATCTCTAGCACCCTTGCTCCCAAGACTTGAGGGTGCGATTCTTTTTTTGTGGAGGAGTGTATGTGGACAAACCACGATCCCTTGAGAATCTGAAAACTAACAATCTTCTTCCCGGAACCTTAGACGTCGCAAATTGACTATTAGAAGAGTTTGGTTTCGGCAGGATGGTGCTACTCTACAGTAGATAATTTCTATACACGGCACGTGTTTCGATGGCCGTCGAATAGAGGAAATTGCCAGGACGGTTTATCTCTAGATTCGGAAACATCCTCTAGGTCCCATACTCCCCATACTTGAGGGCGCGATACTTTCTTTTAGTGAACACACCTCAAGTCCCGAGTGTACGTGGACAAACCACAATCCCTTGAGAATCTGAAGGCTGACAATTGGGAGAAAATTAAACGTATCCCGAGTCAGATCTTGTCGGATGCTGCTCAGAGATTCTGGAATGGTTGCAATTGTGCATCAACGTTGGCTGTCATCTGCGTGATGTGATGTGATTTTTTCAACTTGAAAATTACCAAAAAATCATGTTTTATTTTCTCCAGGATTTTACAGTAGTAAACAAAATTAAGCAACAATTAAGTTCGGGGATTCCTGTGGTGGACTCTGTATTTGTAGAGGCAAGCAAATAGACGTCGCAAATTGACCATTAGAAGAGTGTGGTTTCCGCAGGATGGTGCTGTTGCACACACGGCACGAGTTTCGATGGCCGTCGAAGGGGAGAAATTTCCAACACGACTCATCTCCAGATTCGGCAACATTCTCTAGTTCCCTTGCGTCCTAGACATGAGGGTGCGATTTTTTTTGAGACACCCGAGTGTATGTGGACAAACCACGATCCCTTGAGAATCTGAAGACTAACAATCGGGAGAAAATCAAATGTATCCCGAGTCAGATCTTGACGGATGCTGCTCGGAGTTTTCTGGAATGGTTGCAATCGTGCATCAACGTTGGCCGCCATCTGCGTGATGTGATTTTTTCAACTTGAAAATCGTATTACCAAAAAAACCTGTTTTATTTCCTCTAGGATTTTAACATTGAGTTCGGGGATTCTTGTGGTGGACCCTGTATTTGTAGAGGCAAGCAAATAGACGTCGTAAATTGAGCATTAGAAGAGTGTGGTTTCGGCAGGATGGTTTGATGGTCGTCGTACGGGAGAAATTTCCAAGACGACTCATCTCCAAATTCGGAAACATTCTCTAGCCCCTTGCTCCCTAGACATGCGGGTGAGATTTTTTTTTTGAGACACCCAAGTCCCGAGTGTATGTAGACCAATCACGATCCCTTGAGAATTTGAAGACTAACAATCGGGAGAAAATCAGTCAGATCTTGACGGATGCTGCTCAGAGTTTTCTGGAATGGATGCAATCGTGCATCAACGTTGGCCGTCATTTGCGTGATGTGTAAAAAACACGTTTTATTTTCTTTAGGATTTTACAGTAGTAAACAAAATTAAGCGACATTGAGTTTGGGGATTCCTGTGGTGGACCCAAAATCATATTACTAAAAAAATATGTTTTATTTTCTCTAGGATTTTACAGTAGTAAACAAAGTTAAGCAACATTGAGTTCGGGGATTCCTGTGGTGGACCCTGTATTTGTAGATGCAAGCAAATAGACGTCGCAAATTAACCATTAGAAGAGTGTGGTTTCGGCAGGATGGTGCTGTCGCACACACGGCACGAGTTTCGATGGTCGTCGAAGGGGAGACATTTCCAAGACGACTCATCTCCAGATTCGGCAACATTATTTAGCCCCCTTAACTACCCCAACATAATGACTGAAAGTTCTCTGAACCTTTAGGTGCTCCACACGAGTGTTCTTACGGAATGCAGTTGATGCTTATGGCGCTACTTTTTTTATGGAACCGGGATACGCAAAATTACTTTTTTTGTTGATAGTGCATGAATCGACTGGAAATGCCGAAAAACGATTAAATTTAATTTTTCTTCTATTATCTCGGTTCCTGTAAGTCCCACAAAAAAATTGTACAGACAAATTGTGTTCAAAAATTTGATAAAGAAAAACACTTTTGTTCCATGATTTTATTTTGAATTTCCTGACACGTGTCTCGATCTTTACAGATCATTATCAAATGTTATAACTTATAACTTTTGAAAATCCAACCTTTGAAAATGATCTGTAAAGATCGAAACACGTGTGAGGAGGTTATAACTGATAACGATCTGTAGTGATCTAAACACGTGTCAGGAAACTCTAAAGAAAATCAGGGAATACAACAAGTGTCTTTCTTCACCAAATGTATACTTACGAAATTATCATTTACTCGGCGACAGAGAAATTGCAACACCAATAAGGAATAAGAATTCTTTGGCTATTGAAAAGTACCGTTTCATTAAAATTTAGAGGAAAAAGAACTAAGGGTTTATAATTGATTCCAACAGGTAGTCTAAGTCGATGTGTGTTGTTGTGTCACAAGCAACTCGTAATTTATGACAGAGGCCCACTAATGCCTGCGGATAATTTTCCAAGTTCGTTAGCCTTCTCCCTATCATGTCCCTCTTACTTATTCAATGGGCAAAAGGTCTAAAGATCTAGGTGGCCATGGCAAGACGTTAATGTGAGCTTCTTCAAAGAATTCAAGAGAAGTCCCATCAACATGTGGATGGGCATTATCTTGCTGAAAAAGACGATTTTCCAGCTGCCGTCAGTAGGAGCTGCACGTAGTGTTCACCACCTCATCAACATTTCACCGAGGGATCAAATTGCCTTGAATCAAGACTAGAAGAGACCAACTTCCATAGGCAATAGCATCCCATACCATAATAACGACAGTTCGGTGCGCAGGCTGTTCATCTGAGACTTTAACATTTCGCCGGTATAGATGTCTTTGACAATTACCATTTACCTCTCAACAAAATGTTTCATTGTAAAGATATTGTTGAAAACCAAATCAAATCAGAAGGAAGAAGTTACATATAAACAATCTTTATTTACAGAAATGGTTTTACAAATTACAACATATACTGGTTTGAATGAAAACCAAGAAGTTATGGTCAGATTTTAATGAAAATTTCACAGAAGTTGTGTTTGAATGTCTCAAGTAAACAATCAAAATTTCAGTTAAAAAACTTACTTACACAAGCATTTTTTTACTAGTGAGTCGGTCCTCCGTTGTTTCTAATGCACTCATTCACGCGGTTCGGCATGCTTTGAAAGTGGTGATCAATATCTTCTTGGGGTAGCTCATCCCAAGCTTCCTGAATCCGCAAACGAAGTTCGTCCAAAGTGTCTGGGGCACGGGGTAAATTTCCTAGTCTGACGCCTATCATATCCCAAACATGTTCGATGGGCGAAAAGTCTGGTTAACGAGAAGGCCATGGAAGCACTACAACGTTAGCTTCTTCTAAACACTCTATTGTTACCCTTGCTGTATGTGGGCGAGCATTATCTTGCTGAAAGATAGGGTTTTGCAACCCTTGTAAGTACGGCAGTGAAAACTAATCCAAATTCCATGTTTATAAGAACACCATTTGATATTGCTATTTTTCGTATATAAAATCATCCTAAAAAGAGGTTTGACGAAGGAGTTTTTTATTGAAATTTTAATGAGTTACTTTTTATACCGAAAGCCATCAATTGTAGAAAAATTAAATAAATTCTGGCTGTTTTTCTTGGTGTTTCTGCCCAGGAAGAAGTGAGTTCTTACGAAATTGTCTAAATTTCTATGTGACTACTACCCATCAAATGCAGGAAAGATTACCATTGGACAACGATTTCTTCAAACATTTAATTTTTTTGAACGAGTATTGAAAAACGAGAACAATACACTGTGGAAACATGTGGCACCATATACAAGAAATATTGCATAAATACCAGTCCCTTAATTTTATGTACATATCTCCTTGAGAATCACCAAAGGTCGAAACTAGTCGGAGAGACAAATAAAAATAGTGAAACAAAACCAAGTGTTTTAATTAATCAAAAACATTTTGTTATGATTTGACAGGATCGCATAGAACAACTATAAGCTATCCACCTTACGTTAAAGCCTAGGATGACAACTTTTAAGACTAATGTGGAGTAAGCTCAAAAGAAAACAGACTGAGCGTGAAAAATGTGCTGACATATTAAAATGATAAGATGAGAGGATGAAAAATAATTCTGACTGCGATTCTGAAGCAGAAAAACAACTTAAACTTATTACCGGGTAAATACTATTGCAAGTCCGATTATAATTCATTATTAACCCTTTCGGCCCTGGTGGTGGTAATTGCCACCGCAACATTTACATGTCTCTACTTACTATGACAATCCATATTTTTGCTGTTTATCACTAGATGTCACTTCAACAAAGCCTCACTAATTAATTCCTATACTAATTAATCAAATCAGTTCAAATATGGTATTTATGGTCTGAAGAAGCTTCCCATCAATAATAATTAAAAAAATATATTCAAATTTAAAAATCCAGGGCTGAAAGGGTTAAATTAATGAGATTACAATAGTTAAACAATGTTACACTAAAGTGGTGCCCAATTCTCTACTAACAATTAGATATTTTTCAGGCCAAAAACCTCACTTCCACAACATGACGCATGTTGCTGTGAAACCTTGACATTCAAATAAAATTATACCATTTATGAACAATAATCAATGCCAAACCTGATTTGAACCACCATCCGTAGTTAATGATTTTGGAGTACTTTGTAAGAAGTCGAGAGTTCCTGCTACACAGTAAATTATCGGAATTGAAAACATTTTCCTTCTCTGAAGTATTTAAATCTAAACCATTTTCGATGTTATGTCTGCAGATTACACTAATTACGATTAAACTGACCTTCCTGTGTCAGTGACCGAGACATCGAGCTCCGGTCGACCCTGATTTCGGCGTTTCCTGATTCCTATCAATAGATTACATAAATCTATATCGTTCCTAGAAGCCGAGTGAATGGCCCGAAGCCATCATTATTGATTTTTTTACGGTGATTATGAATGCACGATTTATTTTCACGCTTGATTTGATTCCATTCTTTGAATTTAACATGACAGCCAATTATATACGTACGATATTTTAATAAAAATGGGACGCACCGTAGTATTCTCCTTCGGGGCAACGCGAACAATAACATCGTATTCTCCGGATTGGCATTGTTTTCGAACTGGATATCCATGCATCACGGTATTAGCGGAAATAGGATTTCTCTCCGTATTTCAGGAACCGGCTCATTATCTCGTAAGAGTTAGGTAAGTTATTGCAATTGTTCGACGCAAACAATATATAAATTAGCGACGATATCCTCGAGCTGTCGTTATTTGTTCGACCGTTTGTTGGAAAGAGAAAAAGTGGGGTGCATACGAATCGCCCGATTAGATCAAGTTGAAATTGAATGTTTGCAAAAGTATTATGGCTCTTCATTTACTTTAATGACTTGGTGGATTTGTGAAGGAACCCGTACGGTCAGTACAACTGGATATTACAGGATGATTTAAAAAATTATAGCAAATAAGTAGAAACTTGTTCTAAAAAAAAAACCCAATTACTGACTGGTGTTCGAATTCGGCTCCCTTCAGCAACTCTACAACTCATCCTTGACTTGAAGCTCAGAACTTGAATGTATTTTTCTGCGCATCAAATGATTTTGCTACAAACTCGTTTTCGGCATTATGAGATGATTTAAAGTTATGGCCAATCAGTAGAAGTGTGTGGTGTTTGTAGATAAATCAGCAACCAAAATAAAACCGAATGTCTCATGTTCGGATACAGCTCCATTTTGCAACTTCACAAATCAACTTATGAACACCTGTCTTCAACTCTCTGAGTATATTAACATAGGTAAACATAAACCGTTTCAAATTAAATTGGTGTAATTCATCTGGACTGACCCTGCACAATATTGCACAAATATTAAACGTTAAGAAGAAAACTGTTTATTTTAATATACGTTAGCAGTACTACCCTCATCGACAATTAAAATTTTTAAGATATATACGTCGTCAAGCAGTGGACATCACATATCGTGATAAGTTTGCATAAAACCCATCCGAACCTAATCACCACAAAGCAACAATCCGATTACTCAAATATCAATTTCCCAATGTCCCGTCTTTCCCCCAGATAAAGAGCATAATCTACAAATTACATTTTTATGTGCTCCAGTAGAAGCCTTCAAAGGAAAGAAGCTTGCTCCCGGGAGTCGATTAAATTAGACATCCGAGAAATTATAAACTCGACGGTTGAAACGATTATATCGGATCCTACCTTACAGTCGCGAAAATTCCCATTTCAGATGAAAGGCGCGTTCGCTGTATTCAAAATTTGGGCGTGTCCTGGAGGGAATTCAATTAAAGGCCGCCCGAGTCGAGAAAATTAATTTTTCGCAATGTTTATTACAAGTTGATCATTACGAATTCGAGGAGAGTTGTCGTCAAAGGGGGATTTTTCGATTGATCTATGTTTCACAAAACGTACGTTTCTGTTTAGCCCAAATTGAAATTGTTGTGAAATCCATCCTTTGATTTGTATATAGAGTTCTCCGGAATCCATTAAGGGCGATACCCGAACTATACTATCGCAGCTGGTAAACGAAATACGATATTCCGCAGTAAATCGTATTAGATTAAACTTCGGGAAGTCAATTTGCATATAATAATAACTAGGGCTTACCTTGCTAGGAATTAATAAGCGAACTTCTTCGTCGCCGCGGCGAGATCTTTTCTGTGGGGATCCCATTTCACCGTCAGCTTCACGTTTCATGGCTACCGATACCTGAAAAAGATATAAAAAAAGGAATGTAAGAAACTCTATTACAAGTTACATAAAGTACGCATATTCGGATTCATTAATTAAAGTCTCATCTCGCCCCCTTTACCCTAAAAGAATGTAGCATCATCAGAGTGGTTTTAGAATAGAGAAATATTACTCCAAATAAGAAAATATATATACAAACATCTTTATTCACAGAAATAGCATCTAAATACATTATGTTAAAAACTTGAAATCCGCTTTCCGTTGTCTGCGGAAGGGCTATCGACCGGTGGTTTTTCAGCCCATGTTTATTAAAATTAATGAGATGGATGCAAGAAAGGAAAATATGGAAAATTACAAACATAAACATCTTTTTCTACACCCATTATTGTATTGCTATTATTAGCATATTTTTCGTGACAAATCGTACCTATAATCCAGTGTAGTGAATAATGAATTCATAATGTATGTGGTGAGTGGCCAATCACAAATACAAATTCAAAAATCAGTAATTCAACAATATTTTAAATCGCCCGCGATCAATTATCTCTAGATAATGCGATTTTTCAGTTGTAAAAATAGAAAATAAAGAAAAGAAAGAAACCAATTGTTTCTCCTGCAAATTGGACAATTAATTAAATCTCTATTTTATGTTCATCTGGTTGGAGGGCCCACCCACCATCAATCGCATTAGCTTTTATATAAACTACAAAACTTTGTTTAGGTTAAGCTACATTCCATTATTACTTTATTAGAAAACATAACTAGTTTTTCAAGCTAAAGCTACTTTTAGGTAAAATTGTCTTCTTTAATAAATTTTTAAATTAAAAAAATATTTTTTTTTAATTTTTAATTTTTATTAATTTTTAATTTGAAATTTAAAATTAAATTTTTTTTAAATTTTTTTCAATTTTTTTAATTGTTCATTAATTAGAAAACATAGGAATCACAAAAAAAACCATTTATTTCGGTCTATAATTTGTCATCTGACGGGCAATGGTAATTCATGCTTTGTAATTGAAGTTTCAGAGAATTGGAGGGTGGTGGTTGGTTTCTATCCAACAATGCAACCAGTTGAGTCGAAAATAATGGCTTTTGATGGTGAAAACCAAAAAGCATTTGAATGTTTCTTGAAAATTGAACCATTTCTAAAACTTTGGTTTATGATCAACTAATTCAAGAGTGGGATGGGACCCACCCGCCACCTATCGACAACTAAGATCATTAGCGCATTGAGTTCTGTTTAGGTTAAACAAAATTTTATTGTAAATTGATTAAAAACATAAATTGGTAGAACCACCAAAAACAATATTTATAATTAAAAGTTTCATTAAACCACCAAAAACAATGTTTATAATTAAAAGTTTTATTGAACTCGAGCGCGGTGGGTGGGCCTATAATCAGTTACACGTTAAACAATAGTCTCTGCAGAAAATCTAGAAAATCAAAAAAATAAAGAAGAAAATGTTGATTTTGTTGTTCTTGAAAATTGGATATTTTGTAAAACTTTGCTTAATGATCAACTGGTTGGAAAATAGGACAGAGCCCACCCACCGCCCTACATAGATCAACTGGTTGGAGAACAGGACAGGGCCCACCCACCGCCCATAGATCAACTGGTTGGAGAACAGGACAGGGCCCACCCACCGCCCTACGTATCAAGTTAAACTCAATATTAACTCTGTTTCGGCTAAACGAAACTTTTGTTAATTATTGATTGGAACCAGAGCCCTGCAGAAGCGGGTTTTCGAAAGCCCGGCCCGGCCCGGCAGTGAAAATTTAAAACCCGGCCCGGCCCGATGAAACGAAAACGTGCTGCGGGCCCGGTCCGGCCCGGAGCTGAATATACAAAGCCCGGGCCGGCCCGTCCCCAAAAAATGTTGAATTAAATAAATAAAATTACCCATGTATTCCTTAAAATTCTTAAAATACATTGAATACGTGTTAATTTTTTTTTTCAATTCGGCTTTCCGGGTTGGGCCAAAGCCTCTGATTGGAACCGGCAAAAACAATGTTTGAATTTGAAGTTTATTAGAATTCGAGGACGGTGGGTGGGCTGTATCCAACAAACCAATCACTTAAACCAAAAATAATGGGTTTTGATGGTGAAAAAAAAAAACACATAAATGAAGTGAAGAAGACAAAATTGACTTTGCTGTACTTGAAAATTGGACAATTTTTAAGAGTTTGATTAACGATCAACTGATTGGAGAGTGAGATGAGGATCACCCTCCACCCTTCGTATCAACTTTAACTCAAGATTAACTCCGTACAGGTTAAACAAAATTTCTTCGTTCATTAATTATAAAACATGGATTGATAAGAATTAGAAAAAAAAACAATGTTTGTAATTGAAGGTTCTTAGAATTCAAGGGTGGCGGGTGGTCTCCATCCAACAATCCAATCACCTGAATTAAAAATAATGGGTTTCGATGGTGAAAACAAAACAAGAATAAATGAAGTGAAGAAGACAATTTTGACTTTGCTGTTCTTGAAAATTGGACAATTTGTAAGAGTTTGATTTACGATCAACTGATTGGAGAGTGAGATGAGGACCACCCACCACCCTTCGTATCTACTTTCACTCAAGATTAACTCTGTTCAGGTTAAACAAAATTTCCTGGTACATTAATTACAAAACATGGATTGATTAGAATTACAAAAAAAAAATTGTAATTGAAGCTTCTTAGAATTCGAGGATGGCGGGTGGGCTCTATCCTAGAATCCAACCAGTTCAACAAAAACAGAAACAATAGTATCTCTGGTGAGAATTAAAAAAAAACAAAGAAATTGAGAAGGAAATGTTGACTTTGCCAGTTCTTGAAAATTGGACACTTTGTAAAACTTTGCTTTATGATAAACTGATCGGAGAGTATGATAGGACCCACCCACCACCCTACGTATCAACTTGATCTCAATTTTAACTCTGTTTAGGGTAAACAAAATTGCATTGTACTTGAAAATTGTAACTAGAAAACATGGATTGATAAGAACCAGCAAAAGCAAAGTTTGCAATTGAAGTTTCTTAGAATTCAAGAGTGGCGGGTGGGCTCTATCCTACAATCCAACCAGTTGAATCGAAACAATAATTTCTCTGGTGAAAATCCAGAAAAGCAAAGAAATAAAGAATAAAATATCGACTTTGCTGTTCTTGAAAATTGGACACTTTGTTAGTAAAACTTTGCTTTGTGGTCAACTGAGAGTAGGATATGACACAATCAACCGCCCCACCCACCGCCTAGGGCCCACCCACTGCCCCACACAACGCCCTTCGTATCAACTCGAATTCATTTAGCACAATTAGCTCTGTTTAAGTTTAAAAAAAAATCACTGTATCACATAGTAGTTTCTCCGGTGAAAATCCAGAAAGTCGAAGAATTGAAAGATTTTACTGTTCTTGAAGATTGGACAATTTTTAAAACCCTATTTCATGATCAACTGATTGGAGGGTGGGATTGAAGCCATGCACCCACCCTCGGGTGGGCTCTTTCCTATAATTCAACAAGTTGTATCGAAACTATAGTTTTTCTGGTGAAAATCCAGAAAGTCGAAGAATTGAAGGAACAAATGTTGATTTTACTGTTCTTGAAAATTGAACAGTTTTCAAAACCCTATTTTATGATCAACTGATTGGAGGGTGGGATTGAAGCCATGCGCCCACCCCCGGGTGGGCTCTTTCCTACAATTCAACAAGTTGTATAGAAACAATAGTTTTTCCGGTGAAAATCCAGAAAGTCGAATAATTGAAAGAACAAATGTTGATTTTACTCTTCTTGAAAATTGTACAATTTTCAAAACCCTATTTTATGATCAACTGATTGGAGTGTGGGATTGAAGCCATGCACCCACCACCCTTCGTTTTATCATTAACTCAAGCTAGATAAAATTGAATTGTTTATTTAATTATCAAATAATAAGAACCATCAGAAAACAGTGTTTATTACGGTTGTTTAATTGAATTTGACTGTAGGCCCTATTTCATAGTTAAAACAAAAGTGAGCTATACCGGATAATACCCGTGGGCGTTGAATGTAATTCTATCCTATAATCGAACGTGTCCAACAGAAAACAAGGATTGCAAAACTGAAAATAAACGAAAAAAGGAAGCAAATGTTGATTTTGTTGAAAGTTGGCCAAATAGTAAAATCTTTATATTCAACTTGTTGTCGGGTAGGATAGTGCCCATCTGCCCTTCATATAAATTTAAAATGACGCTGCAATACTATGTTTAGGTTGAAAGAAAATTTCTCCTTCAGTAATTTGTAAACTTGGTAACAACTATTAGAAACAATTATTTTAAACCAATTTATTGACGAGTAAAAGTTATTAACATGAATAAAGATTTTCATTGTAACCAGAAATGTTGCTCTTTGAGTCTATTTTCAGGATAAAATTTTCAATAATGCCTTCGTTTTGTCTGCAAAATCTGTATCTGGTATTCCCCATGCATGCGCTACTGAATCTCTGGGAGAATTGTTTGTATTATCTATTGGAATTATAGACATCTTTGTGTGCCGTGAAGAGGAGCGTACCACCAATGGTACATGTACTATCCGCGCCCCATACCTTGGCGAGAAGCCGCGCAGTCCGAATGGTCCCGACTGCGCCGTTTATAGACGATCGACAAATTGAAAATGTTCCGCGCGGCGGTCAGTGGCGTAACGCCCAATACCACTGCTGTTCGTCGCTACTTCTATCGCATGTTATTCGCCGCCGCGGCACCGCTGGAATTTTTAAAATGTAGCGGAAGTAAAATACCACTGCGCATCCGAGCCGCTCGCCAAGTTATGGGGCGCGGACTGTACCATAGTTTGAGATACCTAGTAAAACATGATTGGAGTAAATGCGAGTTTCTGTTTGTCCCCATGCATGGCGCTACTGAATCTTTCAGGGAATTGTTTGTATTATCTATTGGAATTATAGATATTTTTGTAGACCACTAAGAGGAGTGTACCGCCAATGGTACGTGTTTTATAGTTTGAGAAAAAAATATGATTGCAGTACATGCGGTTTTTGCTATGAAATCTTTTGCGGCCGTCTAGGGAAAACAATATTGTCGGAGGCAATTTTGAACTAAATTCTTATTATTACAGAAAATTTAGCAATTTTAAAGTTCATTCCAGCAGGAGAAAATATAGTATTATACTTTTAGTACCTCTAGTAGTTTTCCACATCTATACGTTCATCACTTTTATTTGCTCTTATCATCTAACTGATGCTTCTTTTGTAGGGATTATATTTCCAAGTAGGGAGCAACTTTCATTAGGAATCAAAAATATTGGTCAAAGAAACTTAATCTTTGGAAAGTTTTGCTAGATTTAATAAATGAAAACAGCTGTTAGGTACTACCTAGCAACGCTTCTATCAGTGTTACTGAGAAGATAATTGTGTTAATTTTATCAGGGAGCTTCTAATCGTATAACGCTGTAGAGATCTAGCATAAAATACTTGCTCATGCCTGGACCAAAGTACTGGATTAATACCCATAGTTATAATATACAAGCACCAGTGGCGGCTCGTGGAACATGTTGATGGTAGAGCCATTTATACAATATACCCCCTCCCCTCCGTTTTTGAAGAAAGAAAGAATGATGTATCTTCCTAGACTAAAGTAATTGGCGAAAAAGTTTTCTAAGAAATACTTAAAAATTCTTGCTGAGCTTGAAACTACAGGTAGTGCCATGGCTCCTTGGCTCTATATAACGAGCCGCCCCTGCACCATGCGAAGACTTTTCATAAACTACTCCATGAGCTTTTAGTATCCAAACTCTATAATATCTTAATAATAATTTAGCATTATCATTAGCCAATCTTTTGAAAATCCGGCTCTAAGCAACGGTTTGATCACGAAGTATTACATAATGCTCAGTCAACAACAACATACTCTCATGCCAAGAAGATCTACCGTGAGGGATATCTACCAAATAGATGGATATAGTGGTTTTAATATAATTGGACTACGAGGAAGCTTTTGACAAACTACCCCAAAAAAGGTACTTGTGTAAACCTACGTTTCATATAATACTAAAATCGTAGTGTTTTTTTGCAAAGCTGCTACAATTTAGAAAGCGCTGTTCTATGTTCATCTCAATATTTTTGAAATTCCATGAATTTTAGTAGGTGATTGTCGTGATAATTCGAACTATTTTTTAAACCAAAAACATGTTTTAGTTTTAAAATAGAATTTTTAAAGTTCGTTTGAAAATAGATACAATCTCGTGGTTGCAATCATGTCACATTCCATTATAGAAATTTTTATACTTTATCCATTGCATACGTGTGTGCACAGGAATATTAAACCGTAATCTAATATTATTACACCGGTTGTGCAAGATTATACCTTTCTTGTTTATTTCATTTTCGAAGGTAATGATAGGCATCAGGTATGCAGGCAGCGAAATGAAATGTTTAGCGTTTCCCGTGGATCGTGTAACGATCGTGTTTTCGCTTTGAACCGCATACCGTACGTAATTATTCCAATAACTCAAAGTTTGCCCGAAGGCATATAAGGAATCGCTCGATGTTCATTTGACAAGAATTTCGCAGGTAATAAAGATGGGCAACAGGTTGGAATAATTTTGCAACCCCGTAGAGAAGCACACCGTGGCCCCGTGCGCACTGCATAATTCGGATCGATCCCCATCCTCTCGCCCCCAACCCCCCGCCACTTATAAAGCCAGCTGCCTCGCATCCGTTTCCTCTCCATGCCACTTTCCTCTCTAACTCATACACACACACGAGTACGGAAAAACTTTCCGCCCTAATAAACTTTCCCCCCGTCAAAAAAGTAATGCCTGAAGAGAACTGAATGGTAAGTGGAATTAAAATAAATCTATCCTTGTTAAAACTTTAAAAAACAAATTTTGATGTGAGAAATATTGGATCATAAACCTTCGCAACTTCGAAGAATCCGAAGAAGCGAACATAACTTATTATTATTATTATTTTTATTAATCAGGTACAAGAGTTACATAAGAGGTAACTATTTGGCACGTCAAATTCACTAAAAACTATTACATACACGAATTACAATTTAACTTCGAATATAGAAGTTTTCGGAGATTAGAAGAATCGAAGTTAGGAAGATTAGAAGTATCGAAGTTGCGATGTTTTCGATTTTTTTATACTGTGCGACGTTGCACGTTACACTCTAGGAACATGAACGTTTGGTATCAAATTTTCCGGGACATCTATATTTGACTTTAATGCAAGAACCATCTTTCCTGTGCTCGGTGCTCTTGGGATTGACAAATCAGAATTCAAAACTTCGAAACTTAAAAAATTCGAAGGTTAGAAGATTCGAAACTTCGAATGTTCGATACTTCGAATCTTCGTAATTTCAATCTTCGAAGATTTTCTATGAATCTTCGAACCTTCGAAATTGGAAATCTTCGAAGAAAAATTCCAGTCCTAATTTACACTAGTACAAATTAAGAGTTAATTATTTATAATTCACTTGATAACGACGGTAAAACGTAAAAACTGGAGTTATATTTTCTGGATAATAATTAGTTATGATAACTTTTGAAATTTGCATGTTTCGCGGTAAATCGATCACACGATATCTATATTGCAGTTTATTGCACCCTTAAAATTGTCTGAATAAAATTAGGGCGGGGTCGTCCTCAACAGTAACATCGGAAATCATCGCCGTTTCATGAGCAAGTACGGCAGGGATGGAATTTGCGGGCATTTTAAATTTTCGGCAGGAGAGGGCCGACCCTTATTAGTGAAACTGGTTAAAACCGGCCCGGCCCGAACTAAATTATGCACTGGTTGACCCGCACGAACGTTGTATTATCCGGTCCTGACCTTGCTCCGGCTTTAGTTGAACTATATAAAATTAAGGAGCATTGTACTAAATAATAATACTCGTTCGAGCACATCTATTGTTTAGATAATATATTAGAGTATGCCCCATGTAATTAATTTTATTCCATATCTGCTATTTCAATGCCTACCAATATCATTATACAAATAATGCCTCATTAAATAGTTTGTTATAGCAACAACAATAATAAAATGGTAATTACCATGTTGAGTTTGTTTTTCGTTACAGATAACTAATGACCTTCCTCATTTTATTATGAAATTTTGTTTTGTCTAGAAATCATTATAATAATAAAAACAATTCAAATTAATGAGAACGAAACAAATTAAATTTACATAAAATAGCAAACTTGATATTTTGTAATAAATATTTAACATCTCTATTTTAAATTATTTATATAATAACTTCATGTATGAACACTTCTGGGTAATAAAGCAATAATAATAATAATTTATTGATGCCATCCATTACCACAAAAATTTACATACGTCAAAAAAAGAACTTACAACCCGAGCTGTATACAGGGTGTATTTGAAATAACGAACAGGCTCGTAACCACAAAGATATTATATTATTTTTAAACAACATTCGCAATTATTTTGTTTATAACTGTAACAAAAAGCCCGCAATTGATTATTAAAGTTAATGAGTGAAAATACGCAACATGTTTGGGGGCAGTGGTAATGTGACCTAATTTTTAAACGGCATCGGCTTTAGATATCGAATTACAACAAGCGCGTAGGAAATATCTGAGTGCTCTTTAAGCGTCAATGAACTTGAGAACGGTTTATCTTTTACAATTTTTTTTTTTTAAATGATGCTCTGATTGGGGAGAAAACGGTTAAATATAAATGTCTTACAGCACATACATAATAAAATATAATAAATGAAAGTAAAACAATTAAAAATATTGGCAATCGAATTTACTATTGTAGCCAGTGGCGTGCTGATAATGATTAATGGATTCACTCATTGTTGAACGAAATGTACGAATCAAAAACACGAGTATCTTTGCTAATATCACACACAATTACTTAAATCAGTGATTCCCAAAGTGGGAGACTTGACGGGGATTGTTGACGTTGGCGTGAAAAAAAAAGGGGGTTCACAGGTTTTAAGTGGGGGTCCACGAAAATGTATCAGGTTTCGATAGTAAAGAACAAAAATGTTGGCTTGGCCTCACCTATCAATGTAGGCAGATAAGACACTACTCAAGAAAGTGAAGGGAGCAAAAGTGGCGAATGGCAAGAGGAGCCAGGGGCGGCTCGTTATATAGAGTCATGGCAGTACCTGAAGTTTCAAGCTCAGCAAGAATTTTTAATTAATTCTTAAAACACTTTTTCGCCAGTTACTTTGGTCTAGGAAGATAAAATGGGGTGTGTATACTGTATAAATGGCTTTACCATCAACATGTTCCACGAGCCGCTACTAAAATTAAGTACAGTTTTTGAAAATCCACGAGTTGTGAATTAAAAAAAATATTTTCGAATTCTGAAATACTGGAGCAAAAAAATAAAAAAAAATATAAAACGTGTCGACTAAATTCTAAAAAAAATAAATTAGATTTGCAAATCATCGTTTTATTAAATTAAGGGTAGTTTTTGAAAATCCACCCATTATTTCGCGAGTTGTGAATTTTTGAAAATTTTAGTTTTTGAATTGTGTAATACTCGAGCAAAAAAATAAATACAAAACGTGTCGACTAAATTCTACAAAAATTAAAGATTTGCAAATCATCGTTTTATGAAATTAAGTGCAGTTTTTGAAAATCCACCGATTATTTCGCGAGTAGTGAATTTTTGAAAATTTTAGTTTTTGAATTGTGTAATACTCGAGCAAAAAAATAAATACAAAACGTGTCGACTAAATTCTACAAAAATTAAAGATTTGCAAATCATCGTTTTATGAAATTAAGTGCAGTTTTTGAAAATCCACCGATTATTTCGCGAGTAGTGAATTTTTGAAAATTTTAGTTTTCGAATTGTGTAAAACTTTAGCAAAAAAAATTTAAAACGTGTCTACTAAATTCTACAAAAATTAAATTTGATTCGCAAATCATCGTTTTATCAAATTAAGCAGGGGCGGCTCGTTATATAGCGCCAAGGAGTCATGGCACTACCTCTAGTTTCAAGCTGAGCAAGAATTTTAATTAATTCTTAAAACATTTTTTCGCCAGTTATCTCGGTCTAGGAAGATATATCGTTCTTTCTTTCTTTCTTTCTTTAAAAAAGAAGGGGATATATTGTATAAGTGGCTCTATCATCAATTTGTTCCACGAGCCGCCACTGAGAGGAGCTACTCGAGCTTAGCACCAATGAGGAGCTGAAGGTGAAATTTAAAAAAGACCATCAAACATTTTAGCTGCAGGCTGAAATACCCGCTGTGGGAAATTGCGAAAAAACTTTTGATAGCGTTTCCCTCGTCATACCTTGTCGAAAAAAGTTGTGGTGCCGTTACAAACCGATTAACAAAAAATAGGAGCAGATTGAAAATCACAGAACGTGGAGATTTGCGGTTATTCCTTACAAAACTGAGCCAAATATTTATAATTTGCTGTCAATCCATCAAGGACATCCCTCCCATTAAAAAAATAACATTTTTTTTTTATTGTTGATTTGCATTGTTGAAGAAGTTACGGTACCGTTATTAATGTTTACTTATTCTATTAAGTCCGTAATCATACTATTTTATTAGATAGAACACAAGAAAATATAACGGATGTGAAGTCAGCAATAGATCCAGCAATGGATTTTAAAAATTCATATCTCGGAGAAAAGAAAAGCAATTCGAAAAAAAGTGAACCATACCATTAGGGAAGGTCTAAATAAATAGACCTTCCCTAATTCGATTTCGAATTGCTTTTCTTTTCTCCGAGATATGAATTTTTAAAATCTATTGCTAGATCTATTACTAACTTCAACTCGTGAAAATATACTATTTTTCTTTTTATTTTTACCACTCCAAATTTAGGGATAGAATTCAGCCGCGACGCAAATTTCCATTGTTAGATCTAACCTTTTTTTTTGACGAGTTTTGTGAATATGGTAGAAATGTAGCAGCATGGGGCCCACCGAAAGCAGTAAAATTTTGAAAGTGGTCTACGAGAAAAAGTTTGGGAACCTCTGATTTCAATTAATGCTTTTAGTGGCCAAATCCAGGGGCGGCGGCCGGCTGGCCGTTGAAATATAAAGACGAAATTTTTATTGCGAAGTAAACGACAACACTATGGAAGATTCATCACAAAAGTTTAAAAATTCACGGAGAAGCGTTTTCAACAATTCTCAACTTTAATTACAATAACAGGTTTAGATTTTTCAAATTGAAAGAAGAGGATCTATTCAAACATTGTTTGGATCTTGAAGATACACTCGATATAAGTTTGCTTACTTAAATTTATTTTAATTTAGTTCAACTTATTTGGTCTTATTTAGTTTTCCTCTTAACGTAACTTATTCTAATTTAGTTTAACTTTCATGTACGCTGCATGAGATAATTATATTTTTGTTGTACAAAGGTATTTACCGCAAATAAATAAATAAATAATTAATTCTTTTAAAACCTAAAAAAAAATATATATATTTTTTACATGGTTTTGTGGAACCTATTTCGACGAAATACAAAGAAATAAAAAAAACAAATTAAAAACCTGTATGTGTTCAGCAGAAACAATATAAAAAACAACTAGAGATAAGTCGGTTCATTTGTGCTTTCGTTTGTCGTTGGAATTTAAATTTATTTATTTTGCGTTTTTATTGACAAAAAACTGTCGGCGCGCCAGCTTCCGTCTACTGATTGATATGTTTCCTAATCTGGCGATTGTTTTTGTTTTGATTATTCCATTTGAAAATGACCTACAACCGTTAAAACTTAAGTCGTGTTATTGCGTATACAGGGTCCTGCATTTCATCTCCCGTCTTTTATAGCTCAGTTACTAATTATGTTGGAATATTAATATTTTGCAGAATAAATTTGCATCCTAGAATGCATTTCAGGAAAATATTTTTGATTATACAGGGTGTCCCAAAAAGCGTGACGTCATGATGATATATTTTTTTAAATTACATGCTATGTATTTTATTGCTTATTTGGGTACCTTTAATGGTTGCCTACATAGACCTATAATTTTATTGGAAGCGATTCAGGAATATATAAAAAAAATTAAAACCAAAAAAATCAGTTTTGCACTATTGGTTAAAAAAATGAATAAAAAATAAAAATAGTGCCTTGTTAATAAAATCATACAAGGTACTTATTAAATAAGGTCTGATAGTCCCGTTAACCAAGTTTGATCGATATGAATTATACAGGGTGTCAAAAATTTTGTGTCAAACATTTCAAACGTTGAAGCACTTTATTTTTCTTATTTTAAATTGGAGCCCCTGTGTATTTTTATGTCATTCCATGCAGAATTAAAAAACAAACATTTTTCCTAATAACAACCCTGTCCCAATTCCTAACGCATTAAAAGTTATTTGCAGAAAACTCGTTAATCAACCATTTCAATTGCCATTTTCTAAATAAAAATCGAAGGTGGCTTTGAAAAACAATTTATTGACATTAAAATTTAACAAGGTGACAAGAGACTGTTTTGACTTTGGTGATGTAAAAGAGTAAAGCATTGTTAACTTAAGGTCTTTGTACTCAAGAATTATTTTTTCCATGACAAAATACATTGACATGGAACTGCCCATAGTGAACGGAATTTAAATTTAAAAACACATACATGTTGCCTATTTCTTTCACAATTTATAAGTCTAAAAAGCGAAAAACAATCAATGTTTTCATCTTATTTTCATTATGAATAAAAATAATAATTTCTTGTTTTCATTTTGAGAGAAAAGTTTTGAGGCCCGGGGCGCGCGCCTGTTCATAAATCCGCCACTGAGTGAGCCACAGCGAGTTTTAAATAAGGTGTAATTATTATTAATACAAACGTTATATCAGATTTTCTACAATAACTATTTGTAGGTAACAGTACATAGTTTTCGCGAAAAATTTCAAATTCGAAGTTTCAACAAAAACAACAAATATTATAAAGAATGTCAACATGAACAACTTTTAGAAATGTCAATAATTTGAAAAAAAAAATCCTTTATGTACCATAAAGTCTGAGAAAGTTACAATATTTTCCAATTAAGTTTAATTATGGTTTACCACATATTAACGATGACAACCATCGTTGCTATTTGAAATTAAGAGAAACAGAAGTATTGGCACATTTACGAATTCCAAATTTCGGACAAAATTTCCATTCTATCTCTGTTAATAAAAATACGCCCCTCAAGGAAATATGCACAGTAAATCTTTAGCATGATTAAACAAACAAATGTAACATTTTCTAAAATTGTCAAATGAGCACCTGTGAGGAACAGGAGTTTTTTTTTAACAGATCCAAAAATCGTGAAATTTATTCTTCCTCTCCTTGTTAGTTTGCGCGGGAAATTGCGAATTTACAAATTTCATTTAATCTCCGTTGGTTTACGCTCCTTTTTTATCTTAGAACAAATAATTAAGCACGATTTGTACCGCAAAACAAACATTTGCTGTAGCATTTTCTAAATTTGAATTGTTATTTATATATTTTCTAAATATTGTTTGTAAATCCCTATACACTGGAGTTATATCTAATATTGTTAATTGACCTGTGTAATCTATTACTAACACCAATAAAGATTTATCATCATCATTCAAATCGTTAAATGAGCAGCTTTTGCGAAACGGTGTGCATTTTTTAACACATCCTGAAATTGTATTTTTTTTCTCACTATCTCGTTTAGTAATGATTTTACGAACGGTATACCTCCGAAAGCATAATTCAATACGCTTATAAATTAGATTTAAAATAGAATTTGTTTGAGTATATATAATATAAATTGTTGTATTAATTATAGGAATGATTTCACGACAATATTTTTTAATATTTGGAACCGAGCCGACGAAATAGGTGTAAGGAAGAGCGTGCTACGACGGACGTAAAATTGGCGCCAAATTTTCCGCCATTGTGTTCTCCTCCGCGCTGTTATGCGGGCAAGCCACGCCATTTTTATAATCGCGTTTTAACCACAGGTTTCGAACAATGGTTACGCTACTATATAACTACGCCTCTCAACGCGTGGAAGTAATTTGATTTAACGATTATTTTGTGAAATTAGATCAATTTTGTGTACACAATACGCTATCCTCAAGGTCCACGTTGAATTACACTACCGCACATGTTGATGTTTTATCGTTAAGTGACGACCTTCAAACTTTTTTTTACTATGACTTACATACAATAACGATTATTAACATCCATTGAAATCAATAATTTTCCGATCGAAACACAAAACTGAAACAAATGCACCACAGAACAGAGCGAAACACTAACATCACACAAATGCACGGGATCAACTGGTGTAGATCCCAGGGTTGTAGTGGCGTGGTACGAAAATAATATTATTTTTATTACCTAACCAAAGGCTCCGTTAGGGTAAGGGGATTGTCTGGCGACCCTCTTCTATTCTTATTTTTCAAAAAAATGCCAACGACGTACGGACAGACGGAAGGAGAGAGCGAATGGCAGACGTGCGCGCGGCTCAACAGCAGAAACGTGAATAGCCTCTGTTCGTTCGGTCAGGCGAGGGCAACGCATAGAAAAATACCAAACTAGAAATTCTAGTTCCACACACTTACACACTCGTACACGGATAGAGAAGGTACGGAACGGAGAAGGAGCGAACGAGGAGGGAGAGAGAGAGGATAAGGCGCATTTTCGTGCCGACGACTCGACCAAGCAAGGATGGAATTCGTTTCCTTCCAGTGTAGTTTTCATTACTAAAAAGGACATGGCACTTATTACAGAAGAAATAATAATATTCATATGCAGCTGCTGCGTAGGTATTTGATTTTTCTCTATTGGTAATAAATTTAAATGGATTTTGTATGAATTACACCAGAAAACAAAAGTGTATAGTTCGACAGGACAAAATTGAATAATCGCTAGGCAATAAAGATCTTGTGTGTAGGGCCGTTTGTGTTTTTAGGCGTAGTCCTGTTCAGTGGCGGCTTGTGGAACATTTTGATGGTGGAGCCAAAAACTTCGCAATTTCGTTACTTTAAATCTTCGCAACTTCAAAAACGAAGTTCTGTTCGAAATTTTGAATTTTAGTAGTCACGAAGCTTCATTTCGCGAATATTGACAAATGAAAATGTTAATTTATATCATTATTATTGTTCAGGATTCAAACGAAGGAGCTTTGAATTTGCCGCGTTTTGTATTTTGTTTTTTGAATCGCGCTGTGCAGCCAATTTTGGGGACTTTGCCCATGCGCGACGGTTGATGTAAAAAAGGAAAAAGTCCTCTTCCTTTTTTGAGAAGAGATCATAAACGGACGTGAGAGAGTGTGCATCGTGTTCCTCCTGATCTGAATGTTGTCGTTCTCGTACAGTATAAGTCCTCGTCCTCGTCAAAGCCAGATCAGGGAGACCGCGTCGAAGAAGCCCGACCCGCGATACTCAAGGTAAGTGGCCCATTTTTTGCTGCACGGCCCAAACCGTCATTACGAAAAATACAGTCCACTGTTATAAGCCTTCCACTGCACAGGTGGATTGCCATCAATTATTATTTAAAAATTAACAAAAACGATTAATTTTGTAAGTTTTCTTTATTATTACAGCTTCAATCATTCAAATTAGATTACTTCAATTTGCGGGTCCTAATACATAATTCGAAGCTTCGCAACTTCGAAGAATCAAAAGAAACGGAGAGAACTTCGAATAACGAAGTTTTCTAATTTTTCGAAGATTCGGAGTTGTGAAGTTTCAAAATTTTCGAAAGAGCGAATTATTAGGACCCCTACATTGAAGTAATTTAAATTAAAAGATTGAAATGATAAAAAAATAAAAAAATTGCAAAATGAATCATTTTTGTTGTTTAAATAATAATATAAATGAATATTTTCATGCGCGAATGACCTTAGATGTAGTTTTAAGCTCAGCAAGAATTTTTAATTAATTCTAAAAACGTCAGTTACTTTGGTCTAGGAAGATATATCGTTCTTTCTTTCTTTCTTCAAAAAAGGAGAGGGTAGGGTATATTGTATAAGTGGTTATGCCATCAGCATGTTCCACGAGCCACCATTGGTTATAACTGTTAGTAGTTAAACATGCATTTTTTTAATTGCGTTCAAAATTGAGCATTTTCTAAAATAAAAAAAAATATTAAAAATTTAAAAATAATTCAATAATCAACTTCTTAAATTCAACAAATTTTTAATGGGTTATTACTGTTCGTTGTTAAACATGCATTTTTTAATTGAGTTCAAAATTGAGTATTTTCTAAAATAAATAAAAAATATTAAAAATTGTTTAAAAATTCTGAAATAATTCTACACAACTCCCACATTATAATATTTTAAGAACATAATCAACTTCTTAAATTCCAACAATGTTTAATGGGTTATTACTACTCGTTGTTAAACATGCATTTTTAAATTGAGTTTAAAATTGAGCATTTTCTAAAATAAATAAAAAATATTAAAAATTGTTTAAAAATTCTGAAATAATTCTACACAAATCCCACATTATATTATTTTAAGAATATAATCAACTTCTTCAATTCCAACATTTTTTTAATGAGTTTTAACTGTTCGTTGTTAAATTATGTATTTTTTAATTGCGTTCAAAATTGAGCATTTTCTAAAATGAATAAAAAATTGTTTAAAAATTCTGAAATAATTCTACACAACTCCCAAATTATAATATTTTAAGAATATAATCAATTTCTTAAATTCCAAGATTTTTTTAATGGGTTATAACTGTTCGTCGCTTACGCATTTTTGAATTGCGTTCAAAATTGATCATTTTCTAAAATGAATAAAAAATATTAAAAATTATTTAAAAATTCTGAAATAATTCTATACAACTCCTTAATTGTTATATTTTACAATTTCTTCAATTCCAATATTTTTTTAATATGTTATAACCAGGAGCGGCTCGTTACATAGAGCCAAGGAGCCAGGCACTACCTGTAGTTTGAAGCTCAGCAAGAATTTTTAATTCATTCTTAAAACACTTTTTCGCCAGTTACTTTGATCTAGGAAGATACATCGTCGTTTCTTAAAAAAAAGGAGGGGGGGGGGGTATATTGTATAAGTGGCTCTACCATCAACATGTTCTACGAGCCGCCGCTGCCTTAGATGTCGATGCGCCTTAAACCCAAAATTCATTCAACATTTTCATTTGTCAATATTTGCGAAATGAAGCTTCGTAACTACGAAAATTACAAATTTGAGAAATTCTAAGCCTCGAATCTTCGATTTTTTGAATCTTCGAAAATTCAATCTTCGAAGATTTACTATTAATTTTTTTAATCTCCGAATCTTCAAAATTGGAAATCTTCTAAGAAAAACTCCAGCCCTACTTCAATGCGCATATTTTTCAGAAACAAAATATAACGATTAAACTTTTGAATGTTGAAATAAAAGTAATTAACGAAAGGATAAAGAATTTAAAAAAATAATTGAAATAAAAGTAATTAACGAAAGGATAAAGAATTTAAAAAAATAATCAATGAGAAGTTTCAGATTTTTTCACATAATCTCTACTAACATTTTATTTGATTGAAGGCATAACATTGCAATTAATTTAAAAGTGTTATTATTGTAACCAATTTTGGATCTTGGAGAATAGTATTACGATAAAGTGCATGTTTTTTTTGTGCAGAAAAAAAAAATCAAAACAAGGAACACACTTGTAAAGCTCGCGCTAACTTCAAAAGTCATCTCAAAAGTTAAAAATTTGCTTTAAACGCGTCTAGTTGTTTAAAACAACTTCATTGGGCGATCCATTTTTGTAAGACATTGAAACAAGAAATTGTTTTTCTGAGCATTAGGGCGGTAGTACGGTAGAAAATTCCGTTGTTATTTTTTACTAAGCGACATTTCGTAGGAAAATATCAAAAAAGAGTTAAATCACCAAATAATGTTATAATGTTATTAGAACTGTCAATATTTCGTTTGAAATAAAATGTGTTCATTTAGTTTCCAAAGCATTCTATAAAAAAAAAGATTACAATTTTTGACAAAATCTATGACACAGGGATGACTCGATCGATGGCCCTTTCTAACATATGCATGTTTTGTATGTATGTTGGAATGACGTTCATGTATATATCTATGACACAATATCAAGTGTGATACAGCGTTTAAATTCACAAAAAATACTTTCAGAAAATATTAAAATCCAAAATTGCGCCCACAAGAAAAACAAAAGTACAACAATAATACTTCAGGGTATCTCAAAACCAAGTATGCTATTGTATTCTTAGTTTAATTGTAAACGTCTAGCTTTACTGGTTTTTGGTAAAAAAAAATAAAAACGATATTAGAATTTTTTTAAATATATCAAAAACAAAACAAAAATTGATAATTTTTCAGGTTATTATTGGGCCGCAAAATTCGCAACTTTCCGATCCTCTATCTCTGCAAATAACCCAGATCTCCATACATACGGACACCCTTTATACAGGGTCCGGCAGGGAGGTATGGAAGATTTGAACGGGGCGCCAAGCAAGGTGGGGTGAACCTAATGTTTTCGGAATAGGTCGTATCTACTCGTCACGAGATGCCATTTTAGTTACCATGGAGCCGTGGTCTATTGAACATCGTGTGTTTGTTTATAACACTTTCATTGAAACGGGTCGTTCTGTCATTCAAACACAGAGACGATTCCGAAATCATTTTAACGTTGGCCGTCACGGTCGTGTTCCGAAGTTTGAAACGATCATGAAGTGGGTGAATACCTTTCAAATAACCAGTTCTTTGAGACCTGGAACTGCGCGAGGAGGTGATCGAACGGTAAGGACCCCGGAAAACATTGAAAGGGTGCGTCAAGCAGTTGAAGCCAGCCCTACGTCACGCTCGGGCCCTACGGATGACAGACCGCTCAGTTCGCCGAATTTTACCCCTCGACTTACATTTTAATCCGTTTAAGATGATGGTTGTTCAAGAATTGCAGCAAAACGACTACGGCAGACGGATGAGGTTTGCAGAAGCGATGTTGGAAATCTTGACAGATGACATTGTTTTGATATTGAGTGACGAAGCCCACTGTCATTTGTCAGGGGTGGTTAATAAACAAATTGGCTATCGGGTCTTTAAAAACCCGCAACAGCTCCATGAACGACCTCTCCACAGCGAAAAGGTAACTGTTTGGTGTGGCATTAGTCGAAACTTCATTATTGGTCCGTACTTTTTTCGTGAAAACGGTCGGACCGTCACTGTCAACACAGATCGTTACCTACAGATGTTGCGTGATTATTTTCTGCCAGAACTGAGAAGATGACGTATCAACCTGAATAGTGTACGTTGCAACAAGATGGGGCGACTTGTCATACATCAAGAGCTACAATGGGTTTTTAAGGAACACATTCCCTGGTCGTCTGATTTCATTGCGAGGAGATGTGGAGTGGCCCCCTCGATCACCGGACCTCTCACCATGTGATTACTTTTTATGGGGCTTCTCAAAGCACGAGTGTACATAAACAAACCACGTACACTCGAAGCCCTAAGTGAGACAATAATCCAAGAGATTCGTGCAGTTCCACGTGAAATGCTTCGGAGGAGTATGCAGAACTTCTCACAACGTCTTCAGGAGAGTTTCACCAAAAATGAACGGCACTTAACCGACGTTATTTTTCGTACCTAATCAATTTTTGTTTTCTTACTCTTAACTGGTTTTGTAATGGCAACATCTAAGGTACACATTCAAAAAATAAAATTTGAGTTTAGGTAAAAAATGAGTTTTTTTCAAATCTTCCATACCTCCCTGCCGGACCCTGTATAACAGAGATCTTCATACATACAAATATTCTGCAAATAACCGAGAACTCCATATATACGTATGTGACTGTTAACAACTTTATTTATGAAGTACCTACATAACAAGTTTTGCAAGAGCAAGAATTTATCTTCCGCCATGTTTCAGTGTAATACGGGGGGGGGGGGGGGGGGGTGGCGATGCGCACCCAGGCGAGCAGGGAATCTGTTTCCATGGGATTTATTAGAGGGCCTTACGGAAAAAATATGTTTTCACGCACGGCACGAGAGGGAAAGGACCTTCGCGGAAGAAGGGCCAGAAAGATCAATCGGTTGCGTAACGTGACGGCGAACAGGAAGAGGAAGGACGGGAGTAGCGTAGGGGTTAAATTATTATATCAGCGTACCGGTCCCACCTACGCGGACTCCACTGGATCCACTGAACTCGCATGTTATGCAACATCACGGGCGAAGATTTATGCAGCGAGTTACAGAAATGCTCCTCGGCCACATTCATTATACGATAAATTCTGATTTACTCTAACGATTTACCTTTTAGATGGGAAATGTAAATGATAACCAACAACGTTACATTACTGTCCGATCTGGGATTGGATTTGTTGCTACATCTACATACTTCCTACGTACTATACACACATATAATAAAACTTAACTGGATTACTATTTTCTGAAGCGTACAACATAAACATGGAAGACATTATATTAATTGGAACCATTTATTAGATGTATTCAGGTTGGAGTGTGCCAAGTTGGCTCCCCAATGAAGAGTTCTGATAGTTCTGAATAAAGTTTTAAATCGATTTTGATGTATCTAAAAGTACTACCAAATGAAGAGTTTTGATAGTTCTGAATATAGTTCTTAATTGATTTTGATGTATCTAAAAGTACTACCAAATGAAAAGTTCTGATAATTCTGAATAGTTTTAAATCGATTTTGATGTATCTAAAAGTACTACCAAATGAAGAGTTTTGATAGTTCTGAATATAGTTCTTAATTGATTTTGATGTATCTAAAAGTACTACCAAATGAAAAGTTCTGATAGTTCTGAATAGTTTTAAATTGATTTTGATGTATCTAAAAGTACTACCAAATGAATAGTTTTGATCAGTGGCTGCTCGTGGAACATGTTGATGGTAGAGCCACTTATACTATATCCCCCCTCCTTTTTTGAAGAAAAAATGAACCATTTATCTTGCTAAACCAATCGAATATTTTGGATAAAAAATCAAAAATCTGGAACAAAACAACCGAAGATCTAAAATATTGGCCAAAAAAAATCAAAAAACCTGGTTTAAAAATAAAACTACAGACCAAAAAATTGAAAATACAAGCAAAAGAAAAATAATTTGCCATTTTCTTCAGCCCCAAAAATAACTCTTTTTAGCTTAAAATAAGTTCCAATGAGAAATTCGAAAATAATAGCAAAACTAAAAATCGATAGCCCTTTCACAGACAACGGAAATCGGATTTCAAGTTGTTAACATTATGTATTTAGATGTTATTTCTGTGGATATATAAAAATTAAAACAAAATTCGCAAGAAAATCTAAAATATGGGACAAAAATTAGGACCAAAAATCTAAAATTCGTACCCAAAAATCAAAGCGGTAGACCAAAAAATCAAAATTTTTAACAAACGAATCGAAAATTTAAGTCGAAATAAAGAAAAGGACACATTGAAAAAAATTTCCACATCATGAAGAATAATACAAATCGGTTTTGGTTCTTTTTTGTTCACACTGCTATACAGGGTGTCAACATACACAAAATATTGGATAACTGTTTTTGTTCAAATAGAACACCCTATATATCTTGCCACCAATGCATGGAATTTTTAATAAGCTTTCCAATGATGTACAATTTACATTTTTCTTTTGTCACCTCTTGCTCATTTTTGGATTTTCAGCCAAAACTATGCATTTTCTGAAAAAAATAATAAGAGACCAAAGTTGCAGAGCGGTTTCGATCGATATAGGTCTTTCGACTTTTCCAATAATGCATGCATTGCCCGCCAGAGTGCGCAAAATCGTGACCAAAAAATCAGAATTTTTAACAAACGAATCGAAAATTTAAGTCGAAATAAAGAAAATTTCAGCCAAAAGACCAAAAATTGAAACCAAGATAATCGAAAATACAAAATACAGGCCAAAAAAGTAAAAACCCATAACAGGGCCTTAAGAGGTGAAAATTTAGACAAAACATGGAAAACTCGGGCGTAAAGATAAAAAAATGCAGACAAAAAATCCAAAATTTCTACAAACCAATCGATTTTTTTCGTCAAAATAAAGAATATTTAGATCAAAAAATAAAAAAATCTACAATAAAGCCTAAAACGGTGAAAATTTAGACAAAACATCGAAAACGAGCGTAAAGATAAAAATTTCAGACAAACATAATCGAAAATTTCCACAAACCAATCGAAATTTCTCGTCAAAATTAAGAATATTTAGACCAAAAAATAAAAAAAATCTACAATATAGTCTACAACGGTGAAAATTTAGACAAAACATCGAAAACGAGCGTAAAGATAAAAATTGCAGACAAAAAAATTTCTACAAACCAATCGACTATTTTAGTCAAAATAAAGAAAAATTTAAAAAAAATCGTAAATACAAAAATCTAAAATATAGTCCTAGGAATCAAGAATTACAAACCAATCGACTATATTGGTCAAAATAAAGAAAAATTAAAAAAAAATCGTAAATACAAAAATCTAAAATATAGTCCTAGGAATCAAGAATCCTGATCTAAAAATAAAAAAGCAGAGAAATCGAAAACTTGAGTAGAAGCAAAATAATTTGCCACTTTCAGCCGCTAAAAATAAATTTCTGACCAGAAATTCGAAAATAAATATAATAAATTGATAATATATAAAAATAATAATAATAAATTGACTTAGATTTAATTATTTCACCTTTAATTTTAGTTAAACGACGAACACATCCGCCGCAATGAAAAAAATATGTATTTCATGTTTATTTAATTGTACATGGTGGCCAAAAGTGCAAATAAATAAATAAAATAAAAATAAAATAAAAACAGCAAGAAATTAAAAAAATTCACGAAATAAAATAAATAATCCACAGTGGACCAAGGAAAGAAAAATTTTAACAGACAAATAAAAAAATTAAGAAAAATTTAGAGCAAAAGATTTATAAAAAAAAATCCACAATGTTGGTCAAAAAGTCGAAAATTTAGACAAAACATGGAAAAGTCGGACCTAAAAATAATAAATGCAAACTAAACGAAAAATCAAAAATAATATATTTTTTTTACTTAGGCAGGTGCCCTTCGGTCACATCAGTTCTTGTATTTGTACTTGGCTAATAAAAAAACAAAAATGGGGGCTAAAAAAATCGAAAATTTTAACAATAAAATCGAAAATTTATAATAAAGAATATTTAGGTCAACAGATCAAAAATTTAGACTCAAAAAAAAAACGAAAATACAGGTAAAAAATCTAAAAATGAAAAATTCGGCGGGAAAATCAAAAATGCGGGCCAAAAAGTCGAAAATTTAAACAATTAAATCGCAAAAGGTCAAGATGAAGGATATTTAGGCTAATAGTTAAAATATTTTGATCGAAAATACAGGTCAAAAATTTAAAAACCGAAAATTCGTCAGGAGAAATAAAAAATGCGGACAAAATAGTCGAAAATTTTAACAATGAAATCGAAAATGTAGGTCAAAATAAATAATATTTAGGCAAAATGATCAAAAATTTAGCCAAAAAACAAACCGAAAATACAGGCTTAATAATAAACAATACACACGAAAAACAAAAAGAAACAGCCCTTGGCTCTATATAACGAGCCGCCCCTGGTTTTGATAGTTCAGAATATAGTTCTTAATTGATTTTGATGTATCTAAAAGTACTGCCAAATGAAGTATTTTGGTAGTTCTGAATAGAGTTCTTAATTGATTTTGATGTATCTTAAAGTTCTACCAAATGAAGAGTTCTGAATAGTTTTTAATTGATTTTGATGTATCTAAAAGTACTACCAAATGAAGAGTGAACACTTTAGAACTTAAAAATAGAGTTCTGTAAAATTGAGCTGTCTGTTTTTTTTTAAATGAGTTGTCAACTTGACACCGCACCCCAACATTGTAATCGAATAGTTTTGAAGTGGCTTTAAGATGTATTTGGATTAGTACTATAGTTCCTGATATTTTTGAAAACGAGTTCTGTTGAATTACCAGAGATAAAAATTTTTGAAGTTCGGAATATTCTAAATATAAACTATTGGTTTAATCAAAATATTTCTAATTATGCATATAACTCATAAAAAACTGTGGGAAACACCAATCAGAACTATCCGGAACTACCAAAAATATTTTTTGAAAAAAATCGCAAAGGCAATTTGTCCATTGCCTAGATCTACATAAAGAGTTCAGTAATTATTTTTTACAAACAAATTCGATAGTGGCATTTCGATTTATGGCATTTTTTAAATAAAGTTGTAAATTCAAAATTAACAATTTAATTTCGAAAATACCAATTTCCTGTCATTGTGATTTATCATAAGAATTTTCTTTAGATCTCCTTGAGTACAACCCATAGGTCAGATCAAAACGCTTCGAACTATTAAAAAAAAAAATAGAAAAAGAAGAAAATAAATTAGAAAAAGAAGAAAATAAATTAGAAACAACCTTACTTGTTGCAGAAAGAAGAAAAGTCAAAACATTTCAAATAACAGGAAATAAATGTAAGCAGGGCGGCCCATTGATGTAGTAGGTAAGAGAGAGTGCAACTGCCTGCTGCATCACGAGCCAAGTGGGTTCGATTCCCCACCCGAGCGGTACATTTTTCGGATAGAGAAATATCCGCTCGGGTCTGTGGTTGTTTTGTTCGTGTATCATTATTCATTTATTCATTTTATTTATAATTTGTAAACACATTTTAAAAATTCTAGTTGATAGCTAATGGTAATTAACCGAGAAAAACGGTCTTAAAGTAAAAAAAAAGAAATTAACAGACTAATCCTATTTATTGGGGTTTTAAAGAAATAAAAAAATAAGGCTTCAACAATTACACTAAATGTTCAAACTGATGACCCTGCACCATCTGACAATACCCAAGACGGCAATAAAAATAATTAAACACGTTTTGAAGCATTTGAGGTATTGAACTTTAATAACGTTTTTTTTTTAAATTATGTAACCTATTCAAATTTTTATATGGTTGAAACCAGATTGAAAAACTCTAGCGAAATAAAAATTAAAAAAAACACAGGTTGTCATTAAAAAAAAAGTCACAACTTTTAAAACTGAAAAATTATTTTACATATGCGCAGTAATTTAAATCGCTATACATCTTTTAGATTTTTCTCTATCATACACATTAACGGAGTTACCGAATTTATCCGCTACTTCATTTCCACACTGTATAAGCAAACGGTTTAAGCACTAAAATATATTTCAAATAAATACCAAGACCTCATCAATATAACCCTTCATCTTCATCTGATAATCCTGAAGTACAATGCTCCGGAATAATCGTGATGGACAAGAATCCGCGGATTCTCATGCGTGTCCGCGAATTCACTTTCTCGCGATTTACATGTAATCGCAATTATCTTCTATGGATTACGCAAGCCGTGGCGCAATAAATTTTCCATATGCGCTCAACAATAATACTGCGCAGTTTATTGCGCGAAAAAGTTACGCTATGCACAGTTAGACGATTGTAGTGGAATGCGTTAATGTATTGCGCTTAATCACTTATGGTAATAACTGTATTTGCAGCGGTATTTTATTAATACTTTTGTGCTTAGTCTAATAAATCACTTGATATGTTGAGATCATTATATATCCTTGTTTAAACTTACATAATATGGAATAATTATGATGATGGATTTTCATTATGAAATTACAGAGAGAGAGAGAGAGAGAGAGAGAGCATCTATTAATTGATTATTTTTCTTCCTTTATGTCCATCTCTGATTACGATCAATACAAAGCAAACATCCTTTTAATTAAAGTTCCCATTAAATTTTAAATACCAAATATTTCTTAAAATCAATACACCACAATACATAATAGAAAACAATTTCTGTCTTTATTTAACTCTTTGATGCATACGGGACTACAATTTGAACCACCAAATTTAGGCAAGCTGTGACACATCGGCTTACAAAATAGACCACAAAGTTTGCGGTTTAACGAGTGTTGGTACATATAACGCAAATTATAATTCTGGCAAAAATCTCTCGTTTCCTGATGCCTATGAAAACTAGATATTTTCTTCTAGGCAACCCTATTAGTCTCTGAGTATATTTAAATATAAATTTTTACCACTAGCCGCTAAATAAAACTAAATTTATACAAACTGCTTTGTATGGCACGTTACAGAAAGGGGTTAATTTTTGTGCTCAAAACACAGAATTTTACAATTAATTTTAATTATGGACTATCGCATATTAACATACTTATAGGCAACTCAATTTGCACTTTTTTTGCAAAGAAAGTAAATCACGATTTACCTTATTTTGGCGCCGATTTCAGTTTGTTGTTTACGCCACAGAATTCAATGGTTACATAATGTATAATGGATTAACATAAATAATATCGTAAACATCTTTTATAGCTTTATTTGGAAATTAAATTGGCATTTAATTAATCGCAGGTAGTAACTGATGAATAAATTAAATTAATTGAACGGCGCATCGATTGATTATGGATCGCAGTAAAAATTTCTAAAATTAGCAATGCCAAATATGTTTGTTATATTTATTCAATTGTTGTAGACTTTATGACTAAGCAGTCTGGCTTATGTCAGGAAAGAATTTTAAACGATTGCGGTCACTGATGTGGGTCAGGTAAATACCCAGTGGGTGGGGTAAAAATTGCGCATTGAGGCTTAACGTCCATCTCCGATATAGTTTTTCAAATTTCATAGCCGCATTAAAAAAAACCTTCGAACTTCAAGTTCATGTGTGAAAATAAGTGAATAAATTATTTGAGATAATAAACCGCTTATCTAAACAAAATTACAACAGTTAATAAAAACTATTAATAACAAGTTCAGCGACAGGAATTAAGAACAAAACAAACAACTTTTGTTGTTTTTTTTTGCCATTTAAAATAAAATTACTCAAAAAATCGATATTTAAAATGCTACAAAAAAAACCAAAGAAACTTATTTTGGAAAATTTTCAGAAAGTAATAAATTTCTGGAAAAATCTAAATCTACTGACTTAAAAGTTAAGATTGCATTAAAAAAAGAATACATTTTTTTACTGACATTTACAGAAAATGAAATTCAACACTTAATATTTATTTTCAAGAATTGAGACCTCCAAATACGTTGTACCGTAATGAATTATCTTCGAAGAAACAACCTGTAAGGTTTGTACACGTTAATCAATGTTGATCTTTCGAATACTAAAATGTGCAATATTTGAGGATGTTCAAAATTTATGTTTTCGAGAAATTGTGTACTAGTTCTAGAAAATGGCGAATATGAGAATTTTTAGTGGTAGGAGTTGCTTCATGATTTTATATTTATTTCCTTTACTCTAAACGCATAATAAAGTAAACATTCAAACTCTAATGTTCATTTTCTTTATTCTAAACGCATAAAAAATTGAATATTCAAGCTCTAAAACTTTCTAACTTCTTTTCTATAAAATCAGTAGTGTGCCAAAAGTTTGGGATTCTCATCTTCATGTCAACAGCAATTTGATGATACCTACATTAATTAGTGATTTTTGATTATATAAACACTAAAATTTCAGTAAAATGGTGCAATTAAAAAAAATGTATTATAGTTTTTAATCATTAGAAAAATAACTGAAAAAATTGAATTATCTACTAAATTGAAAGTTAAGCCTTTATTTCCGAAGAACAGATTAAATAAAATCTTTACAAGATTTTCAGAAAATGAAATTAAAGATTTCTACGATTTTGTATTTTTTCTTTCAAGAAGTTAAACCAAACACGTTCCAAAATGCAGTCTTCAAAGAAATAACGTGCTACATTTGAACACGTTAACGAAAGCCAATATGTGAAGGATTCGAAGATGCTCAAAAAATCTTGAGAAATTGTCAACGATTAAAAAAAAATGGTGATGTGGCCATCATGTTACTTTCTCCGACTTTATATTTACGTTTTCATGGGTTTATTTTCAATTGAAATCATATTTAAATGTACATCGGGCGTTGCGTAAACTCGGATGATACTGACGTTTAAAACGTCAAAATCATGAAAGATGGAAAAATTATACTTCAAATTCAAAACCTCGGTTAACTTAAAAACTAACGAGATTTCGAAAAAAACTTATTCTTTAGAAGTTGTTCATTTTGGAATTCTCTACAATTATTATTAACATAAATTTGCTGTAACTATTATCGTTTCATAATTATAAACCAAAAATTAAAAAAAAATATTTTTTTTTCTCGAATAGCAATGATTTTATGAAAAATATTTTCAAGCAAAAGATGTTCATTTCTTTTTTGTCTTTGATATTTGTTTAAATGTTTTTGTGATATTTTTCATATTTAAGAAAATATTGTCAAAAAACAAAAAACAGTTAAGGTAAACACCCACTTTCGGTGTACGAAATTTTACCAAAAGCTTTTCAGTTCTTCAGATTATCAAATAAGACGTATGTTGAAAGTTTCATATCAATTGCTCTGTTAATTTTTAAGATACAGCGCACACAGACAGACACACACGCACACACACAGAGACACACACACAGACACACACAGACACAAAATTTTTTTTCCAGAAATTGTTGAAATGGCATCTAGGGACCCCAAAACGGATATTTCCGTAAAAAAAATTTTTGAAAAAAAAATCACGATCACAATACTTTCTCGTACTTCGTAACGGAGAAAGTAAAAAACGAATTTGATCATCTTTAATGAAAAAAAAACTGCTTCATTATTATTATTTTTATTTTTTGCAATGTAACTGCCAATTATCCTGCAGGGAATAATAAAGCAGAATAAAAAATAAGATCAATAAGCTAATCATATAAACTGTTAATAAAGTCCTCTGATAAAAATGTTACCTTCATGGTCAAACGGGAGGTTTTAGTACGGATGTAAGTGAACTGAAATTTTGCATTTGTGTGTATTTAGGTATATATTTTGTGGCCTTCTTTCAGCATTTTTAGTGAAAGATAATAAAAGAAGTATTTGTATAAGAATAATTTACTGATTTAAACTCTAAAATGTGTCGACATTCATTGACTGAAATTTTAATTTTCGTTTTTAAGTTTTATAACTTAGATAACTAAAAAAACAAAATGCTGTAAAACCTCCTATGTTAAAAACAAATCTGAAATCAGTATAAAGATCTAAAAGTTTCATCTTAACGTCAACAGCAGCCACAGACTGATTGACGATATCTAAATTCATTAGCGAATTTTGATCATACAAACGCTAAAAGTTGCAAAATTGGCAGATCTATAAAATTTATAGAATATGATGCATTGAATTAGTTTTGTACTTATTGCTAAACTTTAGTGCTACCAGATGAAACAAATTTGGCAATAACTAAATGTAATAATTAATTATAATATCTGGTCATTGTTTTGAATTTTTTAATCTTCTTAATGGTCAATTTAAATTAATAAAGTTATAGAATAATTAGCTTTACTTAAGCTATAAGAAAAATATTTGCACTGTTTGCTGAAATTGAACATTTTCAAGCCAATATTTGGTATTTTTTAATGCGTATAACTTTCAATAGTCGTTTGAAAGTTATACGCCTTAAAAAATCGACATTCAAAATTTGCGGTTTTCAGCATTTTATTCTATAAATTCATTAGAAAATGCCTAAATTTACGCGAAATTTACGGTTTTCAACAAAAAGTACTGAAATACTTTTCTATAAATTAAATAGAAAATGTACAAATTTAAGCCAAATTTACAGGTTAAATCAAAAAGTATTAAGACACTTTTCTAGAAATTCAGAAAATGCCAAAATTTAGGCCAAATTTACGGTTTTCGACAAAAAGTATTGAACTACTTTTCTAGAAATTCAATAGTATTTGCCAAAATTTAACCCAAAGCGGGTAGCGGGATAAGATGGGTATGGCGGCCCTTGCGCGGTTTGAGTTGCAAGTGTAGAAACCTTGTTTTAAATATTAAAAAAAGAGATTTACATGCTCATTAACTGCGTTTTTCTTAAAACACTGTAAAATTGTGTGTATTTTTTCCGGTCAGTTTTGTGATCGGATTTAATTGATTTAATTTTATTACACCCAAAACTAGAGAACGGCATTTTTTCCAGATTTTTTACGGGTCATGGGACTCAATTTGGTGTAAACATCGGAAAAAGGTGAAAAAAAAATTAAATAATTTTACCACATTTTTGGTAAAAGTCGAAAATGAAAGTCATGCAAATCGCATTTTATTAATATTTAAAACAAGGTCTCTACACTTGCAACTCAAATGGCGCAAGGGCCGCCACACCCATCTTATCCCGCTACCCCCTTTGCGATTTTCAGCAAAAAGTATTAAATTTTCTTTTTTATAAATTCAATATAAAATGCTAAGATTTTATTTTATTTTAACTTATGGTCATTGGTAATTGGGACAGTATGGATAACACGTCTATCCTTCGTTTTTACTATCATAAACAATTAATCAAATTGCTTATTTACTTCAAACAATTGTTAAAAGAATTGGTTCAACATCCGTTTGCTTACTTACATACATATTGTTGTTATTGCTGGGCTGATAAAACATCAGATATTTACCTGAAACAAAAGAAAATAAAAGTTAGTAATCAAAAGTTTTTGGTAAATTACCATTGTAATTATTGAACAATAGTCTTTAAGAAATTTACACAGAAGGCTTAAAATAAGTGATTGTGTGGTTTGCACTGATTTTAAACCATTTAATGGTTCAAGTATGTTCAAATAATTGCAAAACAGGAGCTAAATCGTAACACAATTTATAAATTTTAAGCTTCAATATGAACAGTTTCCATTAAATTGATTTAATGCATAGCTGCAACAAGGGAGGGATGCCTATTTTAATTGAACAGTTTCTAGTAACATTTGAATTGGTTTTCATAGTACAAAAGCAATCGTTTCACCGGCAGCGTACAGTTATAGTTTGATCAATGTATCTTTGCATGTGCGTCACTGCCTAAGACTGAGTTTTCTCGCCTTGGTCGATATACGTACATACATGATTGCATCTAATTTAACTTATCGTAGAAAGAGTAAACACATGAACATATTGTCGGAACTAGGTTCAGATATTTATGACGTGCACGCAAAGATTCATTAATCAAAGTATAGCAACACATCCATAAGAAATACATTGGCGCACTTAACAAAGTTAAATACAACTTATAGTATAGTATCTTTACGGCGAAAACTTCCGCCCACTTTTGTTAACCGGATGAGTTATTTTTTTTTATCAGGTTTCTGGAACACATATTTTTATCGAATTGGTGTGGTGTCACAATTTGTACCTATTTTCGTTGCTCCACTTTCAGACATAAATTAAATACCAGATAATTTTTAATCAAATCAAAATATCTTAACGTCAAAAGCTAATACAGAGATGAGTGCATCAGTTGAAACTAACAATAAGCAATTTCCATTACGGAGTTACACTTTGTTAAATGCGCCAATGTATTTCTTATGGACGTACTGCTGATTATTATGTTGCAAACTGTACCAGCCTACAGTTTCATATTTTACCGTGTGTCGACAAAAAAAAATTGAATATTTCATAGTATCTTGTTGATGCATTCGCATGTTTGTCTCAAGATATGTAAGCAAATATTTGCGCCCTAATTGTCCCTCGAATGCACAAGAGGGCTCGGAAAAATATCTCATGTCTCTTAGAGCTAATATGATTCCCTTTGTTGGACGTTCGCAAATCCGATGAATAATAAAAGAGAATTTCTGAACGGAACTCGACGGATATATTCTGCAGTGCTCTCGGTACGGCATTCACGGGAAATTTTATTCAACTTCCAATAGAAAGAATAGCTTATGCCGGATATTGTATTACAAAGATGTGAATTGTTCAATTGTTAATATATTTAATTAAATAATAATAATAATAATAATACATTGTCTTTATTGAGAACACAAAAATAAAAATACAAGAAGTACCAATAGGAATTTAATTAACGGATAAAATAAGTTGTGAATCATAAGGAAAAAGTAGATGTTTCGCCGAATTTTCACAATTACGAAATTAGAAAATTAACAAATATTCAGAGAAAACCAGACTTTGTTACAGTTTTTTAAATTTTTGCGCAATGTGAGCTGTTTTTCCCTACCAATACAAAGATTCGAAACATCGAACGCCGCAATTTATAATTTTCATCAAATTATTAAAATATAATGTAAAACTGCTCACAGCAATTTTATGACACCAATAATCAAAGCTGTAAACAGCATTTATTTTATCCTATAATGTTAACACATTGGCTGCCAACAAGTTTTTTTTGTAAAATGTCAAATAAGTTTTCTTTGTATTTAAGTTTTATTTTATAAAATGAGTAAGAATAACTCGTGACTGACAGCGCTAAATAGTAAGTTTAAAGTAGGTACTCACTGTCAGTCATCGGCGACTGACGCGACCCCATTGGGATACTTCAGTGTCAGTCGCCGGTGACTGACAAAGCGGTCAACGTGTTAACATGTCAATAACTCCTTGCATCAAGTAACGTTAAGGTACCATTAACAACATTAGTGTTTTTAAGTAATTCTTAAGAACACTAGTGTTGTTATATGTATCTAACGCAACTCGTTGTTATGGAGATATTGGCAAACAAACATGATTTACTTTTTGACGGTTTTCATTAAACATGTTTTTAAATTAAAAAAATAGAAATAGAATAAAATAAACTGTGTTACGACACACGTAACGTTATTAGCTTTTACATAACTTGAGAATTTAAAATCACTGGCATCCTACGTCGTTCGTACTTTCAAACTTTTCTCTCGTAATGTAAAAACCTTCATAACGTTACTTGTATCGTAAATGACTATTAAGTCACTTGCCGATGTTACGTTATAAATTCATGAAATACGAAGTAGCAACTTATTTGAATAATTATTGTTTTTAAAACAATCTCGTCGGTCAGATCGGACAACAGAAAGTGATATGCAAATGCACAACTGCGGCGGTTCTTAACGCTAGAGACGGACAACAGATGGCGGTAAAACGTTTAATCGACCAATTCCAGTTAGTAAATGGGTTATATCTAGAGATGGGCAAAACTGCTACTTTTGAATCACTTTGCTACCTGTGATTGCTACTTTCTAATATCAGTGATTTTAAACTGTGACTATGATCACATCGTAGAAAAAAATGTAAAAAACGCAGGAAAAATTCTATAAAAAATTATCCTCAGTGGCCGAAGTACCGCTTATTCAAAATTAGTTTGGTTTTTGTAAATTCAACCATTTACAATAGATAGGGATTTAAAAAAAATATTTTAATTTTTTGAGCACCTGAACGAAAACATCGTAGAAAAAATATAAAAAACGCAGGAAAAATTTCATAAAAAATCATCCTCAATGGCCGAAGTATCACTTATACAAAATCAATTTGGTTTTTGTAAATTCAACAATTTTCAATAGAGATATGGAATTTTGAAAATTTTCGTTTTAATTTTTTGAGCACTTTAACAAAACATCGCAGAAGAAAATATAAAACATGCAGGCAAAATTCTATAAAAAATTATTAATGACCAAAGTACTGCTTATTCAAAATTACTTGAATTTTTGTAAATTCAACCATTTTCAATAGAGATATGGATTTTTGAAAATTATTGTTTTAATTTTTTGAGCACCTGTACAAAAACATCGCAGAAAAAGGATATAAAAGCGCAGGAAAAATTCCATAAAAAATCATCCTCAATGGCCGAAGTATCGCTTATTCAAAACCAATTTGGTTTTTGTAAATTTAACAATTTTCAAAAGATATAGATTTTTGAAAAAAGTTATTTTAAATTTTGAGCACCTGAACAAAAACATTGTAAAAAATAATATAAAAAACGCAGGAAAAATTCCATAAAAATCATCCTCAATTGCCGAAGTATCCCTTATTCAAAATCAATTTGGTTTTTGTAAATTCAACAATTTTTAATAGAGATATAGATTTTTGAAAATGTTCGTTTTAATTTTTTGAGCACTTTAACAAAAACATCGTAGAAGAAAATATAAAACATGCAGGCAAAATTCTATAAAAAATTATACTTAATGGCCGAAGCACTGCTTATTCTAAATTAGTTTGGTTTTTGTAAATGCAACCATTTTCAATAGAGATGTGGATTTTTGAAAATTGTTGTTTTAATTTTTTGAGCAACTGAGCAAAAACATCGTAGAAAAAAATATAAAAAACGCAGGAAAAATTCCATAAAAAATCATCCTCAATGGCCGAAGAATCGCTTATTCAAAATCAATTTGGTTTTTGTAAATTCAACCATTTTTAAAAGAGATATGGATTTTTGAAGATTTTAGTTTTAATTGTTTGAGCACCTGAAAAAAGGAGGAGCATTTGGAGATTTTCGCAGTTTGGTGAATTGTTTTTATTTTTGTTTCAGTTAATCAAGTTTGCAATTTCAAAATTGGTTTCGCACTTAATCTTAAATTGAAATTAATTTTGAGTCATTTTGGGTTTACCATTTGTAGCAATTGTTTTTATATATTTGTTTTTAAGTTGATGAAAATCGTAATTTGAAAATGAACGTAATATTAAATGAGAGTATACAGTATTGAATATAAAATAATATTTTGAAATGCTATTCTGTATTGTCTTCTAACAACCACAGTTGATTTTAAGGAGCAATCACAGTTTAAAACACTGTTTAAATAGGAGTGATTTTAAGTGGCAGTGATTTTTAGTAGCAGTGACGTTTAGTAGCGGTGATTTTAAGTAGCAGTCATTTTTAGTAGCGGCGATTTTAAGTAGCGGTGATTTTAAGTAGCAGTGATTTTAAGTAGCAGTGAAATTCGCCTATTGGTAACTGTAACGACCTGTGATTTTTCAATACTAGTGAAAATCACAGGAACGTGAAATATCGTCCATCCCTAGTTATATCCATCATGGTGAATCCGTTACCCCATCAGCGACTCTATTGCACTGATGAGGACTAATAGTCCGAAACCGGTCTACACCTTTTCGTCTTGTGGGGGAAATCATAATTATTGCTTGTTTGAATTAATTCATTTAAATTAATAATTCCGAGACGGAATGACCATTTGCGCTTAGAACTAGGAAAGGTTGCCCAACACATAAATGCAAAAATACAAAACAATATAAATACCGGATTTCTAACAATAACAATTCGCGGATGCCATATGAAAACAATAGACTGCCTTTGTTTATTTACAATCCCATTATGTCTCACTGCACACAATAGCACACTTTCGTACCGGTCCAAAGCATTTTAGGCCTAATTATACCCTCCGTCGAGCAATTAAATGCGTCTTTTGTGCAACACGAGGACGCGCATACACACTATACTCTTATTCGCATGATTTATACATCCTCAAGAAACAAAAAAAAAATAAACGCAGTTGACGTTAATAACGCCGGAGTGTGTGACAAGAATGCTGCGTTAAATTTGCTCGAGCCTTACATCATCATCCTTCTTCTATCCGGCGTATTTTCAAGCAGGGAAATAAAAAGAAAAATTTAATAAGCCGACGCCAGAGTGGGTTTATTTTAAATCGGAGCGCCAGTGGTGTGAAAATATAGAAAAGTGAGAAATATAGATATTATTAACCCCATTTAGAGCAGCAATATTTTTTTAGCCACGAATCTATAATTTTTGGTATATATGTATTTAAAAATGCATACCAAAAATTATTCTATAAGGTTTTTTGTAAATCAAAGAATTTTTAAAGTTATTAATTTAGATTGTCTACTGTTAGGTTAATCAGTAACATCTTAGAACATTTAGTCGAACTATAAAGTTTACAAGTTTTTACTTATTGGCGTTTAAAAGGATGGTGGCGCCATCTGGGTTAAACTACCTAGATTTAGAAGATACTAGTTGTTTTCTTCCCGACCACGGTAAGTAAAAGTTGTTAAATTGTATTTGAACAATTCAGAGCTTTGATGATAATTCCAACTCTTGATCAAGGTAAGCCAAGAGGAAGAAGAAATCTTATGTTCTGCTATTGTTTACTTCTCTAATGAAGGTATAGGTTTACTCGTAAAAGAATTAATTTCATTCATTGCCAGTAATTGAAGGTCCTGGAGGTGGTGGCCTTCAACTTTTGAGAGAAATAGCAAACGTTTTTAAAGTTTCAATTGGTATTGCTAGGAGGAATAAAGATTCATTTGTCAGCGTTGCTCAGTTGCTCCAAATACTTAGCTATACTCTACCGAAGGACGAGTCTAGGAGCTCCTAAATAATGTCCTAAATTGTTAATTTCATTCATTGCCAGTAAATGAAGGTCCTGGAAGTGGTAGCCTTCAACTTTCGAGAGAAATAGCAAAAGTTTTTAAAGATTCAATTGGTATTGCTAGGAGGAATAAAGATTCATTTGTCAACGTTGCTCAGTTGCTCCAAATACTTAGCTATATTCTACCGAAGGACGAGTCTAGGAGCTTCTAAATCATGTCCTAAATTGTTAATTTCATTCATTGCCAGTAATTGAAGGTCCTGGAAGTGGTAGCCTTCAACTTTCGAGAGAAATAGCAAAAGTTTTTAAAGATTCAATTGGTATTGCTAGGAGGAATAAAGATTCATTTGTCAACGTTGGTCAGCTGCTCCAAATACTTAGCTATACTCTACCGAGGGAGGAGTCTAGGAGCTCCTACATAATATCCTATATTGTTAATTTCATTTATTGCCAGTAATTGAATGTCCTGGAAGTGGTAGCCTTCAACTTTCGAGAGAAATAGCAAAAGATATTAAAGATTCAATTGGTACTGCTAGGAGGAATAAAGATTCATTTGTCACCGTTGCTCAGCTGCTCCAAATACTTAGCTATACTCTAGCGAAGGAGGAGTCTAGGAGTTCTTAAATAATGTCCTAAATTGTAAATTTCATTCATTGCCAGTAATTGAAGGTCCTGGAAGTGGTAACCTTCAACTTTCGAGAGAAATAGCAAAAGTTTTTAAAGATTCAATTGGTATTGTTAGGAGGAATAAAGATTCATTTGTCACCGTTGCTCAGCTGCTCCAAAAATACTTAGCTATCTTCTACCGAAGGAGGAGTCTAGGAGCTCCTAAATAATGTCCTAAATTGTTAATTTCATTAATTGCCAGTAATTGAAGGTCCTGGAAGTGGTAGCCTTCCACTTTCGAGAGAAATAGCAAAAGTTTTTAAAGATTCAATTGGTATTGTTAGGAGGAATAAAGATTCATTTGTCACCGTTGCTCAGCTGCTCCAAATACTTAGCTATATTCTAGCGAAGGAGGAGTCTAGAAGCTCCTAAATAATGTCCTAAATTGTTAATTTCATTCATTGCCAGTAATTGAAGATCCTGGAAGTGGTAGCCTTCAACTTTCGAGAGAAATAGCAAAAGTTTTTAAAGATTCAATTGGTATTGTTAGGAGGAATAAAGATTCATTTGTCACCGTTGCTCAGCTGCTCCAAATACTTAGCTATACTCTACCGAAGGAGGAGTCTAGGAGCTCCTAAATAATGTCCTAAATTATAGATCAAAATAGGGCTACTTGAAAGAGTAACGCCAAATGCGAATGTTGAAAGACACAAGCATCTGCACAAACTTGATGGAAGATGTCCTCACGATACATCTCTAATCTATGACAAGGATGAAAAAATTAAACCTTGCTGATGGTAGTGTTGAAAGACACAAGCATCTGCACCAACCTGATGGAAGACGTCCTCACGATACACATGTCATCTCTAATCCAGGATAAGGAGGAACAAAAATTAAACCTTGCTGATGGTGACTCATAATGGAAAATTCATTTTAAAATGAAGCCATACTTTACGCTATAAAATTGAAACCTATGATTCCGTTCGAGTAATGTTTTGCACGATATAAGAACCGATTGCTGCACGCTTCTGGATGATAAAACATGATATAAATCGCACGCTCGCATCGACATCGATCACCTGTGACGCCAAGAAGGAAGCACCCACCGTCAGTACCAGTCACGGAATGTAAGCAAAAAGTCAACGCAAAAAGAATTGATGCCGAATGGATTCGCGCAACGGTTACGAATTGGAATTCATGATATTGGACTTTGAAATGTAACGATGGTTTATTATTGTGTCCCTGGTGGGCAGTTACTGGATGCCGAAGATGCTGACGATCACTTTATAATAGAGAATTCATTCTAAAGTGTGAGCCACAGAATTTTTTTCAGAGTTGGTTATGCCTGAGAGAGAGAAACATAGCAGTCATGTCTGAGATTAATCTATTTTTTTAAATCTAATCTGGTCTCATGACGTAATAATATGCGACATACCTCATTTATCTCACAGCCAACTCCGAAACAAAATTTTGTGGCTCACACGATATAAAGGCACATGTACTTTCTAATGAATTATGGATAATTGAAGCTGCAGAAATAAAAGCTTTAATGGAGGAAACTTATAACATTAATGTCTTTAAAAATTTGTTGTAGCAATACATAAACGTGAAAGCATTTTCATCCATTTCCAAAGTATGATTTTTCACCCAGCAGGTTCCTGCATGCGTGCAGAAATATTTGTTTTAAGAAAATCCAAATTATCAGGCTGAAAGACCTCTGGTCAATTGCCTGTTGAGATCATTTGTAAAAGTGTCTCAATAAATGAGTTGTCTCTCTCTTTCTCTCTCTCTCTCTCTCTCTCTCTCTCTCTCTCTCTCAAAATTATCCTGAATCTTTTCCAATTTGTCTACACTCGGATATTAAAGAGTTAAATGCTAAGCAGAGAACACACCCCTGACCCAATTTCTTGCATACTTAAACTTTACACTCGACACCCCCCGCAAAATTACCATCTACACCCTCATATATCCCAAAGGGGATTTTCTCGTCCCAGACTTTTCCATCCGATATGTTCCATCTATCATTCAATCAGTCGGATCTCGTCCCTCTTAAATTTGCATCTATCGAATTCTCAGGATGCTCCCTGCAGGCGAACACGAGAGTTTCGCAGTGTCAGTGCGAGCCGTATCGGGTTAAGCTCCCTGCGACACCACCCCGAAGAAATTTACATCGCAAAAAAACCACCGACTTATAACTTACAAATATTCGTACGTGTCTGGGAGAGTTGCAACTTGTAGATAAATATCCGAACGGGTGGAAAAAGCCTTGCGTTTTATTCGAGAGGAGCGATGTTTCGGATGGAAACGTCTCGAAAATGAATTCAATACGAGGTAGTATTTCGGCTTCAGTGGATTTATTTGATCGAACGGTCACAAAATTAGATAGTAGCTGTTTCAGAAATGCAATTTCCCTATTGGAAATACTTGATAAATATGCAATAACACCGATTGTTTGTAACACGCGAAAGGATATCCTTTATTAAAAATATCTCTAATTGGAAACGGTGTAAATATATTCTAAAAATTCAGACCGGCGTTCTTAGGATCTCAAAAACAGGTCCTCACCTCCAAAATTGTTGGGAAACATGTTTACTTACAAAGAATCGACTCGTAATTAAAAAGAGTTTTTTTTTGTTTTTTGTTTTTTTAATTAAAAGGAATGGTTAAAAGGATGGTTGACGGGAATTCGGGTTGAGGAAGTGAGAATGATTTGGAATTGGCGTAAGCATGTACTATTCGGCCACTAACGATACCTACGTTGAGATTTCATTTCAATAATCAATGGGACATACACTAGACATCCATGGACCCGCACGGCCACTTCTTCGTTCCGAAAAAGTGACCGCACGGATGGGATTCGAACCCACGACCACGAGGCCCGTGAGCAGGCTCTACTCACTAGGCCACCGCGGCCCCCTAAAAAGAGTTGACTAATAATTTCAAAGAGTCGGATTTTGAAGAATTACTTTTTCAAAAGAGAAATTTATCCCCAAAAAAATTTTATGAGCAAAAAAGGTCGTCGCTTCAAAAATGTATCTCCAAGAAATTTTAATGGGCAAAAAAAAAGATCCTCACTTCGAAAATTTCATGACTCAAATTGAGCTGCTTTACATAGGAGTCACTTGACTCCGCGGTCCACTAAGGATTGTTTGTTTGTAACGAGAACTAATTTCATGCTCATTGTAAATAATCTACAGGATATCTTTAATTGAAAACGGTGTAAATATATTCTAAAAATTCAGACCGGCGTTCCTAGTATCTCAAAAAAAGGTCCTCACCTCCAAAATTGTTGGGAGTCATGTTTATTTACAAAGAGTCGACTCATAGTTAAAAAGAGTTGACTAATAATTTCAAAGAGTCGGATTTTGAAGATTCACAAAAAAGGTCATCACTTTTTCTAAAAAGAAATTTATCCCCAAAAAATTTTGATTAGCAAAAAAAGTCCTCTCTTCAGAAATGTATCCCCAAGAAATTTTAATGTGCAAAAAAAAAGATCCTCAAAAATTTCATAACTTAAATCGAGTTGGTGTCACTAGACTCCGCGACTCACTTCTAAGAGTTGATTATTTGAGTCGACTAACTCATGAGTTTATGAGTTACTCATCTCTAGTACAGACTAACTCATGAGTTACTCATCTCTAGTACAGAGGCCATTCCATGAAAAAAACGCCCCGAAAAAAGAAAAGTTTTTCTTTTCTTAAAAAAAAAAGATTTTTTTTCTTAAAAAAAAACAATACACGCGATAGTTTAAAATTTAAATGTATTATATTAAAAAAATTGTTTAGTACTTTTGATCTAAAATCTGGCAACATTGAATTCTCAAGATGGCAGATCTTTAACTACTTTGATCTGACTCTCACAGAGGTATTTTAAAAAGCTGATATTTTGTGTTTTAATTGAATCAGAGCATATTATTGATCCTACTTTAAAAACTTAAGTATTAATTGTCTTTTACTACCTTCATATCAGTAATTTTTTTATTTAAAAAAGTGACGGGTGACGAAAGTTTTAAAATTTTTTCCATTTCAGCTTTAAAATATTATATATCCATAGAACTTCACATTATTTTCTTAATTTAACAATAAACCATCTTACCCTTAAAATTTCAAAAATTTAATCTGCACCCAGATATGTTATGTAGCTTCCTTATTATTTGTCACGTAGAGGGTGTTTAAAAAAAATTCGAATAACTTTATTCTCCGTTACTGTTTTTTGTTGCAATTTCGAGTAGCTGCCGCATTGCAGAGCTTAAATTGATTAAATATCTTTGTATTATTGTCAAAGAGCATGAATAAAAAAAACATGAACTATCAGTAACACGTTTCGAAAAATCTTCAGTTGAAAACCCCGGTGCGTGAGACCGGCGTCACCATTGATCAACGTCAAATTTGCGTCACCAATGGCGGGTTAATAATTGGGGGAGATTGTTTTTCTATCAAAACTGCGCTATTAGAATAAATTCTCAAGGACGCTTTAAAATGGTGTTAAATTTATGGAAATTTTGTTGGGAGCAGCACTTTTTTTCCTGCTTCAAAAAACTTCAAAAGGCATTTTTTCTCATTTCAGATTCTAAAAATGACTGAACAATAAACAAAATCAAGAAGTGCTACCAGAATGAAGAAAATGCTACAGCGGTTAAAAGTAGAACATCCTGAAAGCATGAAACCTAAAGGATCCTCTTTTTAATAATTGGGAGATTTTTTTCTATAAATTGCGCTATTAAAATAAATTCTCAAGGACGCTTTAAAATGGTGTTAAGTGTAAAGAAATTTTGTTGGGTGCAGCACTTTTTTCCCTGCTTAAAAAACACTTCAAAAGGCATTTCTTCCCATTTCAGATTCTAAAAATGGCTGAACAACAAACAAAATCAACAAGTGCTACCAGAATGAAGAAAATGCTACAGCAGAACATCCTGAAAACATGAAACTCAAAGAATCCTCTTTTTAATAAGTGGAAGAGATTGTTTTTCCATGAACTGCACTATTACAATACATTCTCAAGGAAGCTTTAAAATGGCGTTAAATTTATGGAAATTTTGTTGGGAGCAGCACTTTTTTCTCTGCTTCAAAAAACTGTAAAAGGCATCTTTTCTCATTTCAGAATCTAAAAAATGGCCGAACAACAAACAAAATCAACAAGTTCTACCGGAATTAAGAAAATGCGACATCCGTTAAAAGCAGAAAACCCTAAAACTTAAAAAAAAACAGGAAACCCAAAGAATCTCAGAATTGTTTTTCTCCACGACCACCATAGAATTTAAGCATTCTGAAATCAATTTTGATTATAGAACGTACACATTCTCACTCTTGTTATGGAACAAAACACTATGCGCTTATGCGTTTTGCATGTAATTCATTCCATAACAAGGGATAGAATGAATATTCTCACACCGTTCCGAATAAAACAATTAGTCTTGGATATCACAATTGTCAAAATACCATAAACATAACCACAAACGTAATAATAAAACGTAAGTTCCTTGTGTTCATTACTTTATTAGTCTATTTTATCTGGTCGAGGAGAAAGTATAGTCTACTACTCGGTAAGAATGGAAATTCTGATGCTCGTGGTTCCTCGCGCTCGCCTCGCGGCTCGCGCTCGAAATATTCCACTCGCATCGAATTTCCATTCTAACCTTGTTACAGAATATACTATTCCCTTCTTCAAAAAACTTCAAAAGGCATTTCTTTTTATTTTAGATTCTAGAAATGGAACAAAATGAATGAAATGGAACAGAATAAAAAAAATGCGACAGCAGCTAAAAGCAGAAAATCCTAAAAACAAGAGAAAATTAAAAAGCATAATATGAGTGAAATAAAGACTTAAGAAAAAAAAGTTGCAGAGAGCAAAAGCAAAGCTGGTGCGCACAATTCCAAATACAAGTAATTCCAATTCTTAGGAGAGCCCAGGATTGTCCACTACTACATCTCCTTATAGCAATAAAAAATCTTTTGAAAAACTGTTTGGAAAATGGAAATCAGTGTTTCATGTCAAGCAAAAAAGTCAAGACTTTTTTTCTATAGGCCAGACTTATAAAGAAAATGACTCTCCAAAAACATCATCTCACTATGTTTATCAGGAAGGTTTTTTTTTATATTTAAGGAGAAATCCCCATATTTTGATATAGGCTTTTCACAATTTTGTAGCCTCGGGCCGATTTTTTTTTTTGATAAAAATGCACCAAGTTCTTTACAAATAATTAATTTAAAAACATTTTATGCGACCTTCGTCCGATTTTTTATACAAATCCGCATGTTTTTTTTTTTAATTGTTATAAAAACCGAGAATTTTTAATTGTTCAACATATTTAACTCATTCACATAGAAAAGGAGAAAAAAAGCGCCACTCGAAAAATCGCGAAAAAACTCGATTTTTCAAACCGTCGTAACTTGATTCAATTTGGTCGAAAATCGATGAATCTTTCAGTTTAGGAAATATTCAAGTTTTATCTTTAAGAATGTGTAGTTGATTTTGACCTCAAGTCGACCATCCCCCCCCCCCCCCCGTAACAACGCGATGGAAAAAAATGTTTTTTTATGTAAAAAATTGTCCAACTTTCACCACAATGGCAGAAAATTTTTATCAATGTCCTTCAAATGCCTTAAAAATTCGAGTGGTTTTGATGATTTAGAGCAAAGTTATGAATTTTTGAAGAAAAAAAATGATATTAAAATGAAAACAAGTTGTAAAAATTTAACATGTTTTGTCAATCCAAAACACTTTTTGTAGGGGTTTTCAGGGGGTCACGAAAGTCGAAAACTTCTCAGATTGCAAAATTCCATCGAGTTTTGTGCGAAATTCGCCTGGTTATGGCCAAAAAGTCGCAAAATAAATTTTTTTCAAAACTACATAACTACGCGCCAAATCATCGCATCAACTTGAATTTTGGAAGAAATTGGAGGAAAATGATTGAACTTTATTGCCATGCTGACCGATTGAGTCCACGTTTTAGCAACAAAAGAATTCACATGACGTTGAAGAGAAAATTTGAAACCGTTCAGACTGCAAAAGTTCATCGATTTTGGTGCAAAATTACTCAAGTTATGACCAAAAAAGTGAAAAATGTCGTTTTTTGTATGCGCACTAATAAATGATTTTTTATGGCACAACTGAAAACGTAAAATATAAACTTCAAAAAATTCTAAATCGCAAGAAAACGCATTCATTGTTCAGCACTACTAACGCAAGCGCTGCGCCAGGAGTTGAGCTCGAACTCGATGTGATTGGCCCAAGCGGCTCGCCACGAGTTGAGCTAGTGCTCGATGTGATTGTCCCAAGCGGCGCGCCACGAGATTTGCTCGTGGTCGTTGTGTTTGGCCCGAACATTTAAACACGAGTACTCGTGGTTGTAGGTCAAGGGTTAAATAAATTAATGAAGAAAACAATCAGAAAGAAAATTTCAGCAGAGGGATTTCACCGCGGGATAATGTTTTAACTTTTTCTGGAATTTCCAAGGTGCAATTTTTGCTGCCTTCACGTATGACGTGTGACGTTTAAAGATTAAATGGACATAATGCTATGGGATGTGAAGTGACTTACTGACCGAGAAGATGCCAAAGTTTGAAACGCGTGTCTGTTTATCAGCAATCGGATATTTCAGTGCGACCCTATTCGAATATAAAAAAAAATTCGAATCACTTCACATACCATAACATGATATCGGGCGAGATAACAAGCGCAATAAGTTCTTGGACGAAAAGGTATAAAGAAAAGCAATCAGTTTTCCTACGATAAACATTTCTTTAGTGAATACCGAAATAATCATCCCAATCAACTTAAAATCAGTTATGTTTGTGGACTCTTCATGCCGATGGCCACTTTAAGTAAACGATACTGTTTGCCTCTCTAATAAGTCACCGTAATAGCTCCTGGAAACATCAAACGGCATAATTATATGAAATTGTTGTGTTTACGTGGTACGACTTTGTTTGTGTGTTTAGGCAATTACGTTTTATTGTGGGTTATAAAAATTCGCCGTTCGACAATCCCAAATTGCAACAATATAGTAGCGAATTTATTGCCGCATTTTACGAATGTCGCGTTTCTGGAGAACAGATTATTTATGACCGAATTAGTGCAAGTATCGAGTGGTCGCGGGAAATTGCAAGCGATGCACAATGCGGTTTTATAGTACTTATTATGCATAATGATGTTATATAACGCGAACGTAAATTACATAAGTGTATTAACGTGAATAACTGGTTATTCAGATATGTGCATTATGGTTGTTCAGGACTGACGAGCATGGAAAGGCGAAAGAGAAAGGTATCATCATAATATTTTATTAGAATCTGGAGGAAGATCGTTACTGCTATTGCACGCTAAAAGAGTATTTTAATACTTTAATACTATGATGAAAAGATATGGAGTGGTAGTGGCGTGACGCGAACTTGGCTTAACACATTCACTGCCAGTGTTAGATAAACTGATTCCCAGTCAAGCCTAAACTTGTCTGTAAGGTTTAATTTCAAAGAACGTATCACGCACCTAGTGCGTGGTCGGCCCCAGCGTTAGAATCAATACCACGCATCTAGTGCGTGGTCGGCCCCAGCGTTAGATCCAATACCACGCAAATAGTGATGGGTCGGTACTGCAAATGTTAACAGCTACACAAAAGTCTATAAAAGCTTGTAGAGCAATGTACACTGAACCTTTGATCCGTGTAGCCAAGTTCCATCTTTACCCGCCACTGGTGACATCGTGTGTATGGCTCTGTTGTTCGTCACTGCACACTTTTGACTAACTATTTTTTTTAGAAACTATTGTAAACGATAAGCATATTAAATTGTCTTTTAAACGGCATATATTTTTTTATCTGATGGATAGTTGCTAAAAACAAAAAAATTGTGAAAGTCAAAAGTTTACAGTGGGCCGATTTCTATGCACGTAAGTTTATATTTCCAATAACAGACGGAATTCAATGAAACTCAAATGTGTAAAATACAGACTTAAAAAAACCTACTTTTATGCGATTTCAACAGGATGGAGCAACTAATCTCTCTTGAGTAACAAATCCCGCAAATATAAAAATTAACGCAGCTTATAAAATAAAGAGGCTATAACAGATGAAATAATATTTAACTAAACAATTAAAATCACATTTCAACAAAATACCCATCATCATAGCTTCTCACTGTTTGCACACCAATTGAACAAATACCTTTATGTAGTTAATCCGAGTACAAACCGCTATCGCATCCGTGGCGTGTTTGTGTTTGGCTGCCGCATTAAAGTTCCAGAGGCACGTAGCGTCGCGACGCCGCGCGGAAAAGCGTCGGTGTTTATTCAATCCGTCCGCCTCTCTATTTGCACGAATTCGGGACGCTCCCGCGAAAAAAAAAATGATCCCCGTTACGACGTGTTTATTCTAAAAATTGAAAAGTAATCGCGGGATGGATAGAGTGCCATTTCCATTCCAGATTATTTGTTGGAGGGTAGCAACAAAACAAGAAAAACATAACGTGGTCGGCGCTTTTCCTCGCCCTCGGGCAAACATACGTGACGTTGTCTCGGGCGAGAGGATAGTTTATAAAATCTGCGCAGATTTTTATGTAATTTTTTAAATTATAATATCGACTGCACAGAAAATGTTGGATCGATACGCTATTCAACAAGTCTACTCGCCAGTCGGAAAAATAGCCTCAAACCAGATACAGTTAGTAAGATGAATAGAAATAACTAATACCCACATCCATATTCCGGTTCGAAGGACCATCCCATCCCTACTCACATCCCAATCTTATCCGCTTACATCAAACACAGCTAATAATATATAAACACACACATACATCATCGAATTAAAGGCGAAGCCCTCGCATCCCATAAATAAAGTAGATTAAGACAATGCCAGTATCAGCAACAAGGAACTTGTTGAGCACGCCATCAATCAAGGCACTTTCTCTCTTCGCAACAGATCTAATCCCATTAGGATCCGACGTTTACGTAACGCGGGCATAAAAAGTGGAACACAAGGACAAGGTCTCGCCTTAAAGATAAACTAACACAACACACTCACACAGGCGGACTAAATACCAGATGCTTAGAGCGGGCTCAAGTTGCATAATTCGCACGCGATCCAGATACGCTTTGTGCATCAGCGAAAACGAAGAAAAAAAACCAACAACAACGTGAGCTGCAAACAAAGACCGTAGGAATTCATCTTTCTGGCATTGGTGTCCCACGCTACCGCGGTACTTGTTCATGCTCGGTTTTAATGGAATCACGGCCTTGCAACTCATCTGTGTTTTGTTTTCGAAACGAAACTGGAGAGCGGTAATTGGGCCAAATTATCTTCGCGATTTAATTAACCAGTTTATGCGTGACTTCGAGATTTTTTTAATTAGCGGCCTCGGTCGAAAGTAACGACTTGTCCATTCGAAAAAGTTGATTACTTGAAATCTTTATGAGAAATAAGAAAATCGTAGAAATCTGATATTAAAACTGTTTAAGATTAGACCTATTACCTCAAATAAGCAGTCTTCAATTGTTTCGAAGAAATATAACAGAGTAGCAGTTTGTGAGGCAATTTCATCTTATACTGAATGAACATTATTGGGTGTTGGCTACCACCAGACTGGCCCCAGCCGGAGGAATAGCGATAACGCCAGAACGGATTAGGGCATTGTATTCCAGGAAATTAATTGACCTCACCTAGGAAGTTGAATTCCTGAGAAACTACAAGCAGTAGGGTTTTAGTACAAAAGACCCTAACTAGATCACATCGCTGTAAGGCTTTCCGCACACAAGCGACTCCGTATAATCTAGTCTAAATCCAATCTATTGAAACTCATTTTACAAAAGTTACAAATGGCCATTGGTCAAAGTCTTTCAGCCTATTTCAGTAATAGTATGTTTGAATATATCTAGACATATCTGAGGAGTTAAAATAGTTGATGAGAATAGATGTTTTCGAAGCTATACATAAAGAACCTTTTGACGATCAAGCACCAGATAAGGAAAATTTTGTGGGTGAACCTAAAGCTTTGATGGTGATATCAAACAGGATATTTATTTTTTTAGATAAAGATGTGAAGATGAAATAAACCAGATAATGTTGAACTAAGTACACATGTATAGATAAGCTTTAAAAATTCTACTTGAAACTTTGAACAAATTCTTCAATCAGAGAATGTTGAATTTGATAGTGAAAAGTGCACATCGTTAGATAATCTTTCAAATTTTGCCCATTTATTTGTTTTTATTGATATAGTACTTATCTGGTTTTGGTTGTAAGCCGGCGATATCTTCCAGTCAATGCAAGTGCCTACTAATAATAATAAATCAAATTAAAGGACCTTATGTAACAAAGAGGACTGTTAGAATGAAAATTTGATCTGATCTAAATCTAAGAATATAGCCATCAGAATTACTGCCACAAAAATACCTACATAGAATTTCAAAAAAATCTACTTGAAACTTTGAACAACTTCTTCAACCAGAGAATGTTGAATCCGACAGTGAAAAGTACACATGTTTAGATAAGCTTTAAAATGTTGCCCATTTATTTGTTTCCAATGGTGAAAGGTGCTAACTAAACATTTTAATTTAATGGCACAAATTGGGCAGAGTTCATCTCAAATGATCTTCGACTCCTACCAGTTAAATGACAAAATTCCAGAAGGTGGAATATTTTCCTCGTAGTCTTTATTTAGGCCATAATTTCATTATTTTATCCTAATATTTTAAAAACAAGTAATCAAGTAAATCAATGAGAATCAAGTTGGAAATATTTTATCCTAGATTGGAAAAATTGATGTGTGTAAAGTTTACATCTCGGTTGATCTTTTACTCGTGGGAGATGAACGTCAAACAGCAAACATTCTTCCAAAATGCGGAATATTCTTCTCGTTGTCATTGTTCTGTGGTATTTATTAACCCAAAATTTTAGTATTTGATTCCAGATTGGAAAATTGTGTAAAATTGTGCCAGTGACTGTAGAACCTTCGAAAACGAGGAAATCTTTTTGGCGCTATATTTTGCAGGATGCTTCAATCTACTCAATGGAATATAAAAAAATGGTGATGTGGCCATCATGTTACTTTTTTCCGACTTGATGGTATCATAGTCAATTATATTTACGCTTTCAAGGTTTATTTTCAAGTTAAATCATATTTTAAATGTGCATCGAGCGTTCTGTAGACTCTGAAACTGACATTTAAAATGTCAAAATTATGAAAGATGGAAAAATTATACTTCAAATTCCTAAACTCAGTTTACTCAAAAACTAAAGATATTTCGAAAAAAATTATTCTTTTTGGCATTATCTACAATTATTATTATCATAAATTTGATGTAATCATTATCGTTTCATAGTTAAAATCAAAAATGAAAAAAAAAATTAACAAATATTTTTCTCGAATAACAATAACATATTATAAAAAAAAGATTTTCAAGCAAAAGATGTGAATTTCTTTGTAGTTTTCAATATTTGTTTAAATGTTTTTGTGATATTTTTCACATTCCGGTGAACGAAATTGTACCAAAAGCTTTTCAGCAGGGTTCGGAAAATATCCGATATTTATATAAATATCAATATATCGGATATATATTGGATATATATCCGATATATATCAACTTCTTGATATTTATTCTTGGTCATTAATATTAATGTTTATATGACTTATTAATTATATAATACGCATACTTTATTTATATTATATGTATTTATTGCAAATAAACACAGTTGCTTACAAAATAGTAAAAAAATAACATTTAAAATGTCAAAATATTTGACGTCAAATAGAAAAAATTTTGAAATGAAAACTTTTTCTTTTCACTATGTTTTCAGGGATAAATTGAAGAATTTTCGAAGTGAGGACCTTTTTTTTGAGTTTTTTTTGCTCACACTTACTTTTTCATTTTTAAGTCACTTCAAAAATCAACTCTTTTCGACAAAAAAGAGTCATTTTGCCCATCTCTAGTTTAAATTAAAGCAAATACTTACTATTCATATTGCTGCAACTGGGAATATTTGAGAAACGGGGGAATTTTTTGGTCTTTTGTGTTTCATAAATATCCATGATATATATCATGGAATATACATCATGATATATATCGTGATATATATCATGATATATATCCGATGATATATATCGTCCGAACCCTGCTTTTCAGTTCTTCGGATTATCAAATAAGACTTATTTTCAAACATGAAACATGAAACTTTGAACATAAGTCTTATTTGACAATCCGAAGCATTGAAAAGCTTTTGGTAACATTCCGCACTGGTTTTTTGGGTTTTCCAAGAATTTTTTAAATATCGAAAATATTACGAAGATTCAAATAATTATTGAATACAACTAAGAAATTAACATCTTTTTTTTTTTAAATATTTTTCATAAAATCATTTATATTGGGGGAAAAAAATATTTTTTTTCATTTTTGGTTTATAATTATGAAACGATAATAGTTACACCAATTTACATGATTAATAATTGCAAGGAATGCCAAAATGAACAATTTATAAATAAGTTTTTTTTTTAATCTCTTTGGTTTCTGAGTAAATTGACAATTAGAATTTGTGAAATTTATTTATTTTTACGTTTCAAACGTCTCGGCTCGTGGAACATGTTGATGGCAGAGCCACTTATACAATATACCCTTTCCCTCCTTTTTTTAAAAAAGAAAGAACGATTTATCTTCCTAGACCGCTGTTGAAAAAATTATAAAAACAATTTCCATCGACTTGAAAGTCTTCAAATTCACTTAAAACACATTCTGGATTATGATTATGTATAAATCCATTTAATACTCCAACCGTGCATTTTGAATTTTCGTAACGAACTGAGAGTAGATTTAAGAAAATTTGTAAAAATTTCCCGCTGTTGAAAAAAATATAAAAACAATTGCCATCGACTTGAAACTCTTCAAATTCACTCAAAACACATTCTAGATTATGATTATGTAAAAATCCATTAAATACTCCAACCGTACATTTTGTATTTTCGTAACGAACCGAGCGTAGAGTTAAGAAAATTTGGTAAAAATTCCTGCTGTTAAAAAAATATAAAAACAATTGCCATCGACTTGAAACTGTTCAAATGCACTTTAAACACATTCCAGATTATGATTATATAAAAATCCATTCAGTGGCAGTGGCAGCTCGTGGAACATGTTTTTCTTTTTTGACGAAAGAAAGAACGATTTATTTATCTAGACCAAAGTAACTGGAAAAAAAAGTGTTTTAAGAATTAATTAAAAATTCTTGCTGAGCTTGACAGTACAGGTAGTGCCATGGCTCCTTGGTTCTATATAACGAGCCGTCCCTGATAGTAGGCAGTTGTACCCACAACATGTATTGTATCAATTTTTAATATGAAAGAATGCAGGCTGTTTTCACTTTTTTAAATCCTTTTACTCCATATTGCTGTAAAAATCTGCAAACATCCCTAAACTACATTTCGAGGTAATCCCAAGAGAAAAAAATATGTAATTATCTAAAGTTGCACTTTTTCTCAGGCGATTAAAAAAATATAAAAACAAATGGGAAACACTTTTTACTCAAACAACATATTACTCCAACATACTGCCAAATCTGGAAACATGCCTTCACTGCATTTCAAGCTAATCCCAAGACAACAAAATTTGTAATTATCTAAAGTTGCATTTTTACTCGAACGCTTAAAAATATAAATACAATTGCTAAAGCTACTCAAAAAATAATTTACTTCATTTTCGGTCAAAGAGGCAGTATGCAAGAAAATCAAAACTTACAAAAGAGGAAAATTCCTTGGCGGTTAAGATGTAACCTAGATGTTTCTTTGCTTCCGTCTGATTGATGTGTAGAAATGGAGCGGAACACCAACACACAAATCCTGAAGATGTATCACAACACAACGGGCACTAAAATTTTCGAAAAATAAATATTCCGAACCAGAACGCACATTCTTTGCGACCGCAAACTGCAAACTGAGTTGTTATCAACAGGTACAAGCCGCGAGCTGGTGATAAGAATTTAATCTCGACAAAAAAAAAAACGAATATTTTGATTATCTTCTCGGGCCACCTTGTGCAGATTAAAAACTGCCCGAGTTTTAACACGAGGGTCAAAGTAAGATGTACAAAATTAGAAACATTCGATAGCCATTATACTATCATTTGTAAATATTGTAAATTTCTGTATATGTAAAGTTTTAGAAACATTGCTAATTATATACTACACGGTGTTGATGAACCGCGTGGTCAATAACTAGTTGGAATATATAATTACTATATTCATCAAATTTAACGGTTGAGTTTCTATTCATAGTTTTCTTAAAATATATGTTTTGTTTAAAATGAGTATTTTTTTATTTTTGAGAGAACGCCAGATAAAATCGAAAAAGACGTATGAACGAGAAGATGCAATTTTAAAAAACAAACAAGAATTTATTCATTATCCTGTGTTGTTTCAAAAATAATTTGATATAGAAAGATAATTTTCACTGGTGTTTCTGAAACATCGAAAAACTAGAAATTTCGAATATCCAAGAAAAGAAAAATATAAATAATTATTGTACCATCAAATTGGAGAAAGTAACATGATGGCCACGTCACCATATTTAGAGATGTGAAATTATAGAAGAAAAAAAAAATCTTAGCCAATGTAAATGCCTACTAATACTTTTTTTTTACTTTGGCAGGTGCCCTTCAGTCACATCGATTATGTATTATTCATGTTAAATGAAATAGACATTCACAAACACCCATGCCCTCGCCTGGATTCGAACCCGAGACCCTCCGCATTAGTACTGGCACGCTAACGCACGCGGCTAGTGGGCCGGCCCTACTAGTACTAAATCACTTAATTATATTAATTATTTAATTTATTTACTACTTCTGGAACAAGTGAGCATTTCAATTTTAATTGAAAATTTTAATTTTAAAATTATCTAAATTCTATGCTTCAAAAACTAAGAACAATGTGATGGACCAATAAAAATTCCATTCTATTATGTTTTTAATAGTATAGTACCCATCACTCCAGATACTCCTAAATAAATGTTTTAATTCAGTTTTATGTCTTGTTGTTAAAATACCATTCAAACTCATTTATAACAGAGTTTATTTAATCCTTTGAAGAAATTCATTTCGACTTCCGAAATGGAATCTGCACACAATTGTTATTTGAAGTTCGAAGGCAGGATAATAATTAATAGGCAAATAGTTTATTGTTCGCAGCTAATTAAACAAAACGTTATGTGTTTGTTTAACAATGAAAAATATTGAGCTAGTGAGGTTATGGGCATAAAAGGCGCAGAGTTTAACCGCGGTCATAACGAGAACTCAAGATGACCACTGCTGTGGACGCCAAAAAAGTGTGACTACAACAGAAATGCGAAAGACCGAGATTGAGCAAAATAGCCAAAATTTTTATCTGTCAACAGATGTAACCTACAAATACAGATCGAGATTGAGCAAAATAGACAATATTATGCTTGTAATAATGTAACCCACACATTGGGCATAAGAAAAGATTACGTTCTAAGCAATTTTAAAATGAACTGGAATTTTGATAAAATGTTCTGAAAAACGAATCGATACACTTCGTCCTACCGGACCTACAATGAATTCCGAGCACTGGATCTCTTATACACCTGATTTTTTTAAAGGGATCGATTTTACCTGTAGTATTGAATAATATGTATATTAGATAATTTGGTTGTCCCCAAGATTGATACCGCGTTTGCAAATATAAATAACTTTCGAAATACGGTCAGAAAATTTCTACTGACTTTTGGTTTGGTTTGTAGAAACCAATAAAACATGTCGCAGGAAAATAATATTTTCGCTAGAACATTGAAAAATATTACTGCCATCTAGAGGATGAAAATGGCGATTTATTTTGAAATGCCCTGTAACTAGTACTCCTATAATTTACTTCCATGCCTTCAATATTAACCGAAATTGGTTCCCTTAGATTTTCAACTTATTAGTTCAAAATTTTCTTACGTGGAAAGAGGTTGTCATTCGAAGAAGATTCTCAGAGCCTTGGAGCTTGTTATCAAAAACAAAAATGATTTGAACTTGTACTCTGGGTTCATGCTGTAAGAATAATCATACATAATTCTAAATATTCCGGTTCAAAATTTTTAGTTTCATTGAGAATTTCATGTTCTAAAGATTATGTTTTGAACATTAAAGGCTAAACCTTTCATCGAAGAAAAAGGTCCACCCAGTAGAGTTCCAGACTAGCCATCATGTTCATTTTTATATTTTATTTTTATAGGTCCATGGAGAATACATAACTAGGCTATATCTTTAATTGTAGTCTATTTTTTAAACATATCGCCATCTCGTCTCTACCAAGTAATACCTCTCATAGAAAGTCCGAAACCGGTCTATATATTTTTTTATTTGGCGGGGAATAACAATTCAAACGTAGGAAATTATACAGGGTGTAGATGAGCAAAACGGAACATAGGATTTTCAATCTGAATTTCTTTATATTTTAATATTATCTTAGCTCATCATTTTAGAGGAAACATGTACATTTTTTGTAAAGTAAAAATTTCTGCATCATGCTATTATTTATTTTTTGCATTTATAAAAACCCGAAATAATAATAAAATACAAATGATCATTTTCGCGAAAATAATGGTTGCCATGAAATTATAAAATAATAATGCGCTGTTGATATATTGGCGTCTGTCAAATTGATTGAATACTTCATAACTGTATACAAGTTTTTTCATTAAAAATGTTTTGTATTCAAGAAAAACGTGGTGGCAGTAATATGTTTGCCATTAAATGTTCTGCATGGATTTATGCTACTATTATTTCTATTTTCATTCATAAAAACCAAACAAATCAACTATGCCATTTTTTTTAAATTTCATGGCAACCATTATTTTCGGAAAATTATATTTATTTTATTATTTTTTCGGGTTTTTATGAATGCAAAAAATAAAGAACAGCATGACTGTATGCAGACATTTTTACTCTACAAAAAATGTATGTACATGTTTACTCTAAAATGACCAGGGAAGATAATATTCGGGCGTAATACCACAAGAGGTTTAATTTAACCGGATAAATTTTATTTGTTTGCACGAGCCATTGAATCGATACAAATTTCGAGAATGAATTGAGAAAAAAAGCGAAATTCACGACTTCGCATTTGTGAGTGGTACAAACACTGGGATCCAGCCGTTAAAATGATATTAATAATTATTGTTGTGCATGAATATTATTACTTACATTTAGTATATATTTCTGGCGTTTCTTACATTATATTATAGGTTATAATTCTGACACATACACACACTACAAGCGACATGAAGTTTGGAGACCAATAACGGGTGATCGTTTAATCACCGGAGCACGTATTTCCGACACACATGAAAGAGAAGACGCCAAGTACACTAATATATAAATGTTTATTTCACACTATAAGAACATGATAGAACAAGATGGATATTAAATACAATGCAATTCTGCAATTCACGCATCGCATCAACGCTAACCGCACGCTTGCGACATCTCGCGGCCGAAGTACGAAATGCAGTTCCGTCAGTGTCACCGGCTTTAAATATCGAATGTACGAAACTGTAGTAAACTGAAGTAGGATCCTACAAGAGGGTTCTTTTAAATTAGACAGCAACTTTTAATTAAAGTAGCTAACTATTTATTGAATAAAAGTGATGGAGTTTGGTACAAAAACAGATGGTGATGTTAATTGTTTAAACAGCGGAACAAGACTGGCGCAGAGAGGCTACCCCCGTACCTGTGTGGCGGTCAGTGTGTTATCGCGGATAACACATTTGATACTCTGGAGAATGCAACATTTGCATTTCCCCATTAAAACTAATTAAGTAGTGACTCTAAATTTACTCCTACCAGTTCGGTGAGAACCGAAAGGTTTGCACAAAATAATCTTTAGCTGAAAGCAGAACTTCTAAGATAATAAAGAAACTATATCTTACGACTCTGTGAGAAGCACGAATTTTGATTCTAACTACTACATTTAATCACGCCCGTCACACAAGTATTGGGTTTACAACAAAACTAAATCTATAATTAAAGAAAAGACAATATTTACCTCCCTGGCACATGGGTCGGAATGACAATCGTGAACAATTTTTCACGCAGAAGCGTATCCGAAACGGATTTCAATTATATTTCACCGAGGTATTCAGAACTGACACGAACGGCCACTGTTCAACTGAAGTTACCGGTTTCCTAAAATTGTTAATATAAAGATCGTCATGGTGAAGGTAAATAAATTTTTGACCATTTGCAAATTTTGTTTGTCCGCCGTTTTAAATACACCTTTTTGTACATGAGTTGAATTATCCAATATAAATAAATTAACATTGAAAATCCTATGTTCCGTTTTATTCCACTCCACCCTGTACAGACTCTCGCTATTCTATATTATTTTTGGAAATAAATAGAAATACCTGCGATTACTTACTCAGGAAGTACGTCGTACGGGTTAAGCCCAAAAATACCGCACGTTTGTATCAACGACACTATTTGGCAAATATTCAAACAATCACTCAACGAGCGTAAATATTGAATCGGATGAAGATTTTATGATGACTGGCGCAAATATTTACGCAACTAATACACTGACTACTCTTAAGATTCCAAACCAAGAAAATAATGCCATCATAAATATTCAACGGATATTCAAATCGTGTGCAGTGCTGCAATACTCAAGGCTGGGCATAAGTGTAACAATTAAAATTCGAAATTGGCCACTTCAAGGTTGTGAATATGAGTCGTTTATGAAAATTAGATGATATTTTATGCAAATTTAGATAAACAATAATAAATTATGTAAGACTTGTATATTCAAATAGGAGTCACATGGTAATTGCGAAGAAAATATTTGTTATCAGTTTCTTAAATCAAACCATGTAATTTATTGTATGATTTTTCAAAAACTGACAAATGCTTACTTCCAACTTTAACAGAATTACTGGGGAATAATTTGACTTTAATATTCTAAAAAACATCAAAGAACATTAATTATTTGTTTTTTTTAGATAATCACCATCCAACTGAAGAATTGCTATTTTCAACGCTCAAAAATCATTGTTTTTTAAAACCTAAAATTAATGCGTACTTCCAACTTCTACAGCATTATTGGGAATAATTGGGCTTTAATATTATTAAAAAATCAAACCATGTTAATTATTCCGTTTTCTAGATAAATCATAATTGTAGAGATTAATTGTATAATATAAGCGACTTATAAAGAATAAGGTTTTTTTGGAAATCACTTTGGTTTTTGAGTAAACTGACTATTAGAATTTCAAGTATAAGTGATAAAATTCAATATATCATCTTAAATTATTGGCTTCCAATAGTCTAACAAAGGTCAATTGAGGGAAACCAATTTCTGCTGCACGTGCACAGGTGGATTCCTAGGTGGAGTGTAGTTTGCATGTCGGACGCAACTTCTTGCAACACTCGGCATTGGCGCTTCATTGCCAAACATACCTTCACCGGTGAGCTCTTTTACATAACAAATGAGCACATCTGAGAGGTATTCGTCATTACGCTCGTCGGAGGAATGGGAATTTTCTTCAGCCGGGCAATTCGCGTCTCGTACACGTGAGGATTATGTAAATACATTCCGGCTATGACTGAAGACATCGGTGCCAGCAGAAAAAAAAGGCTGCGTGATTAAACTCGTGATTTGTCTGAGTAATAATAATATGTGATACTTCTGCAAAAAAATAAGTTGGCAAAAGATTACGTCATATAGCAAAGGTAATGATCGTGTTATCCAAGAATTAAAAAAAAATAATCGATTACTAATAGCAAATTGCTTTCGATCTTTAGACTTTTAGGGAGAATTTAATGGCTTTTTAATTACTTTCGATAAACCATTCAATGGTATTGATGAAACTATCCTCATAAAACAAATATGATTTTCATGACTTAATCTATTCACAAAAAGGCAAAACATATGTGACCAGAAATTATACAATAAAATTAAAACAAACTTCTTCAAAGAAGTACATTTTTACATACACGTATTCACATTCAAACCTACTTTATGCGAGTTTTCTAAAGTTTTGGAAAAAAAAAATTGACCAATGTCAATGCTAGTTTTGAGTAATTCCATTTCAAAGTTATTCTCTGACTGACATTGGTCTGTTTGTTGGCCTTCACATCACAGCAGGTTTGTATTATTATTATTTAAAAAAAAGCTCTCTTTATAGGTACTAGTCAGCTAAATACCTCAAAATTCCAAATTTTTGACATTGGTTCTTCTTAGGTTTAGAAATTATTCCCATTAAATCGTAACTGACTCGATGCCCAGAGGTCCGCACTCCGATCATCATTGTCCATTAACGAGCAATAAAATCACCAAACCATGAAAATCCCAACATTAGATTTCAATCGGCTCGAGTGATTCAAATGAGGAGCAACAAGTTCATGCTAATAACACTGCCGACTTTTGTCAGTCATCCATAATAATTACCATCGACTTCCTAGTACATTACTTTCAATTACTCGCCTGACTTACGTAATTATATACAAAACGTGCACTCCGGGAACAATCCGAGAAATGTAACGATTCGACGAAGGTCGCGGTCTCTCGAAATCCTCGCAATAGAGACGCCCCGGTGTCGTGATCGAAAATAAAAGTTGATCGTGATGTGAAAAAGTCTGTCCTTGCTTTGTCGAACAACGCGTTTGTTCGCAATTTGCTTAATGGAACGAGTTATTTCCTCGAAGGGTAATTACGATCTTGTGTATCGCAGGCCATTGTATTTTAATTTGTGATGGTGATGAAGTGTGTTTTTGTCCTAAGAACTACTTTGTATAAGTATTAACACTAGATAATTTTAATAATAGACGATGGCCGTAACTGCCATCTCTAATAAGCGCTAGGCATTATTTCAACTTGTCTGCTTGTTGTTCCTGGTCGCGTTTCCTGCTATTTAAAAGACTTCAGAGCTTGGCGTAATTTCCCTTCCTCAGCAATCGTCCATTCTTGAAACAGCAGAAGTCAGGAACTTTTTAATTTTGAATCAAAATGTGTCACAAAGTAATGGCTTCCACCATTAACCATATCATAGCAGAAGTATTGAAGAATGTTTGCGTTGACTACTTGGGACAGTTTTCTGCCTCAATTTTCCTGCTTGAAGGTAAGAAAATTTGGGCGTTTTGCACTTTGTCGTCCATTCTTGAAACTTTTCAAAATTGAAAAATTCCTGAATCAAAATGTATCACAAAGTAATAGCTTCAACCATCCACCATATGATATCAGAAGTATTGAAGAATGCTTGTGTAGACTATTTGAGACAGTTTTCTGCTTGAATGCTGGGCCTTGAAGGTAAGGCAATTTTAGCGTTTTGCACTTCGAACTTTTTTTCTTTGGGTTTGTTAAACCAGAGATACAAGGCTGCATTTTGAGTCATTTGAATGCATTGGTTAATAATGTATACTTGTTACCCGGCACTAATTAATAGGAACCTTATATTAGTGGAACAGAATAATTCTCTAATAAACAGATTTGTAAAAAAAACATGGTCACATGCAGATAGTAATTATGGTATTAAACCAGAAACACATTAACCTCCCGATTCTTTTACATCGTTTTACTCATGATTAATATGGGTTAATCAAAAATATAACTTTGCTTTCATGCGAGATTAAGTAATCAGTCTACAACACGAAGTCCAGTCATCTGTTGAGTATACTTGTAGCATTTCAGTGTGCAAGATTAGTTGCCTACTAATTTTAGTAGTTACGAGTTTGTTGGTGAAATAATTTTGCAACTAATCTCGGTGAATCGGTGCGAACGACCAATTTCATCGCATATGCACGTCGCCCCCTACACAAATATTATCACCATCCCCGGGGAAGGTAGAGGGGGTTGACGGAGGGGGTGTTAGCCTTTCGTGGCCCCATTTATATATAGGTCTATATTGATTTGAATATCAGTGGTTACTGATCCTCCGGGCGCTATCGCACTTAATCAACATGTTTGGATGTTCACTTCGATCAATACTCCACACCGCACCCTCGCGGAACCTTATAAAAACGCGACTTCCCCCGAAAATTCATTAACAATGAATTTCAAGTTGTAGTACACATGTTAGTAAATATTTGATGCTTCAGGTGAATTTACATTTACACTGTAGCTGCCCACGTCTTCACGCCGCACGAACCTTGACCGCGCCGTTCCTCTTCCTCGTCCGTCCTCACCAACAGCACAAATCCTAACCTGATGAATTATTCGTGCGGACGATAAATCTCTGTATTATTCAAACGTGGAGCCAATTTGCTAATGAACCGTGCCCACAATTAACTATTTAGGCCGCCGTGCCTATAGAAATTTTCGGGCCGTACGCCCATCAAGTATTAACGCTGAAATATTTAGCTCCGGAATATGATTCTTCAGTGGAAACAAGAATAATTGCGGTGGTATCATTCAAAATTACGTTTGTTAAATATCTACAACGTATTTTTTTTTAAGATAAAGTTATCTGAAGTATCCGGTGTATACAAAAATCCAGTGCACTGAGTGTATGTAGGTCGAAGAGATCGAAGTGTATCAATTCGTTTCTCAAAACGTTTTCATGCTTTTAAAAATCCATTTCATATTCAAATCATTGTGCAATCTCTAAATTTTTAATAAGTGCAACAAAGGCACTGGGAATATCAAAATAGCCGAAATTACATATGTATTACAAATCTCCTTAATGTTTTCGCCTCTCAAATCTTACCCAACCTTGTGACCAGTGGTGGCTCGTGGATTTCCGTAGGGAGGGCAAAGACAAAGATGCCGCTCTTGTCGCACTATTTACTCTTATGGAGGAAGCAAATATTTCGTTGCTGTTTCAGTCAAATTTTCTTTCGTTGCCTCACCGTCGAACATCGACGAGCCGCCACTGCTTCCAGAGAGCCCCGAAGGATTAAATAGGGAGAACGCGCAGGCCAGGCCACGGGACCTCCTCTTCCAATTCACTGGTTATCAAATCGCTGGTTCAGATACTGGCGCACGTTCAAACCAAAGCGTGAAGGTGCTCCATCATGCTGAAACCACATGTTCGCCCTATTGTCTAAGGGGAAATTTTTTAAAAATCCCGCTAAAATATTTTGCATAAAATGTTGATCAAAGTTTGCGATTAAACAAGCAGGCAACAAGTAAACTATTTTTGTTATCGCCTCACGCGCGATAAAAATGCATTCGAATACGAATAATCAACACGAGCGTTTGCATTGTGATCTCATGCAGTTCTTCGAGAGTTATATATAATTTATTAATTCATATTGCAAATGTGCACATAAACTTTCATGCGAGTGCGTGTATACGTATCAACTGGAACTCTTCCTGTGACTGGATTTTAAGAATAAATTTACCCACTTCATAATTATTTATTCTATAGCTGTTTTTTTTTTCTTCCCAAAAACGGAGCGTTTTCGGATATATATTTATGAAACCAAAAGTATTTATTTTGATGTCCGCTACCACCCCTTAAGGTTTTATATTTATGGAACACCCTGTATATAACATTTGAAGACAATTTAGTATATCAAGGTGGGCAAAAGTATCGATCTATGTAAATATCTTTGTATTGGTAATCGTGATATATTTTACACAATAACTATTTGTGATTAATACATACGAATTTTCCAATCAATTTGAATCATATTGTCACCTACTATAAATATTCTACTTCGTGTGTAACTATGCCGTAAAAGATGATTCGTGGAAACCTTTTTTTTCAGACGAATCAATTTCCCTCCCCGATCGCAATTAGCATTTGTCCGCGCCGAATTTGTGGCCCTATTATGCAAATCCGCACATCGGAATCCCGTTTTGTATAAATTTGCGATTTGTAAGAGTCAATGGTGACATCCTGGCGGTTTAATTGCGCGTTCAAAATTCCGGCGGAGTAATAATTGTAATTCCCGTAATTGAATTAGGGCCGTTCCGGGTTTTTCTTCAGGATCCTCCGTTCGGTATTAAACGGGAGATTTGCATCGTCGACGAGTTTTAATTGATGTTTGTTCATCGCGTTCTCTATTCACCGAAAATTAAATCTGGTTTTTTTGTCAAGCAGTGATGATTGTTTATTTGTTTCAAACAAAAAAAGCATGTTAACAATAAAGTTATACGATAGCCGGCAAAAATTTAAAAAAGGTGTAAATTAAAAATCGAATAAATTGATTTTTCGAAAACTGACTTAAGTACAGATCTCCAACTTCAACAGCATTATTGGGGAAAAATTGGGCTTTATTATTCTAGAATAACCAAAGCATATTAATGATTAAGTTTTCTAGATAATCACCAACAAACCTAAGAATAGTCATTTTCAACAATCAGAAAGTGTAAATTTTTCAAAAACCTACAATAAATGCAGACTTGATTTTCAACTTTTGCAGCATTATTTAGGAATAAATGGCCTTTATTCTTCGTAAAAAATCAAAGCATTTAAGTTATTTAATTTTCCAGCTATCGCCATATAACCCAAAAATTGCCATTTTCAACGCTCAAAAATGGTTAAAAGCGTTAGATTTTTAAAACCTTACTCCCCGACTGATTTCTACAAGTCGATTCACTCGACCCATTCACTCAAAAAATGATAAGAACGTCCAGAAAAAAAAAGTTTGAATATATTTATATTAGAAACTAAATCTAATAAACGAAATTAAACAGCGTGTTTGGATTTAGCGTACCAAAATTTGCTTGGAAACACAATCGTATGCACAAGGTACAGATTTATACGTTAAATTCAAGGTTTTCGCAAGTATAATCTGGTATTGGATTTTTTTGGGATTTTTATTGGTTTGAAATTATTCTCAACGTTTCGGCGATATTGCAATCGACATCTTCAGGAGCTCTGGTAGTTCGAAACCAGTTTTAATGACCTCTGCTGGAAGATATGGATTTCAACGTGATATCTTATCCATAGGGCGCTACTTGCGAAAGAAACTATATTGCACGAACAATTTCCTCGTCGTGTAATTTCCGGAGATGGTGACGCTGATTGACCCGCGAGATCGTGCGATTTAACACCATTAATTTTTTTTCTTTTAGCGCAAATAACAACATTCCTGGAGTTATTGATGAAAATGATCAGATAATGTGCAACAAAGTAGTCTCAAATTTTGGAAAAGGAATCGAACCGATGACGTGCAGATTTATCAGATGTTATCTTTTACAAATAATATAATTTAATTTTAGTACTTTGTATTGATAGATAAATGAGTTTCAAAGAATCAAGAATTTTAACATAAATAAAATTGTCAAACGCGCATGCAGAGACACCCTTTATTAGTTGACATTGCCTGCTATTCTAAGGTAGGTTTAGGTAAGTTCATCCAGGAATATAATTTTAAGAAACGATGTATATCGAGAAAGTAAACGAGTGAAAACGAGCCTGTTTTAATTTTAAAAAAACGATTTACTATTTAAGAAAACTAAGAAAATGATTGCAATTTGCTTTTTCTTCTTATACTTTGCGTAGCAACGAACGAAGATTTCTGCCTTTAGAATGTAGTATACTTCTACCAAACATGTTTAATTAAAAAAAAAACAATGTTTTTAACAACCTTGGCAAGCAATCCTTCGGCGCGAAACCAATTATGACGGAACCGCTAAACAAACGCAGACATTGACGCTAAAAGTAACGATGTTATTTTTTTCATTAGCACATCTGGAAAAATACGACGGGCCACGTCGTTAAAAGGAACTTTCTTAAATGTTAGCAAATGCGTCAAATTTAAAGCAGGTAATCCAAAAGATAAACTAAAAATCGTCCTTAAATATTTGTAATGAACACGATACACTAATAACAAAAAATAACTCTTGATGGCTATGAAAAATACCTCTTTAAAGTGGTACATCATTAATTTTGACTTAAATTGAAAAAAATACATATATAATATTAAATCGCACCTTGATTGCTACAATCTGCTTGTAACAGATTTTTTTTAGAGAGCGGCCATCTTGCCGTCATGACGTCATCGGCCATTTTTTCAAATGACTAAAAAAAAATCATTAAAACTTTTTTATAGAGATTTTTTTTTGCTATTCAACGATGTAATCATTTCATAGGCTTGCATTACATTTTCTTAGAGAAAAACGCAAAGCCAAAAGAAAAAAAAGTTTGCCATGGATTTTTTTTATTGATTATTAAAAAGAAAGTAAATTAGAACAAATGTAAAACCTAAAACTAAACTGGTGGAAGTTACACGGTCCACAAAAATAGTGTGAAATCAAAAAACGACATAACGAGTTAAAGTTTGTTACATTTGCCAGTGTTATGTAGCATGGAATTTTAAAATTCGGAAAAACAACAAAATTACACTTGTTTGGAAAAAGTTCATTTTTTGACTTTTCTGCGGCTCGTTTTTTTGCAACATAAAATCAATAAATATATATTTTTTAAATTCATGGTACATAAAATTGTGGGTATGTCCTCAGAGTATTTGGGAAACATTTCAGATGCAGTAGCATCCGTCTGCGCACAGTCACTTCCACCAATTTAAAAAACACTGTTCTGAGAAAAACGCGTTTGAAAATCCCCGCCAGGCGGTGCTGCTTTGTACGTGGCGCGCTTAGGCCCGCCGTTTATAAGCATTTCCATTTGAAATAGCAACTTGCCGCTTGGACACAATATTCTATACACCTACAGCTTCCAAAAAAATGCAAAATAAAAAAAAATTGAATCTAACAAGGTAGACGGTACACTTAATGGGTTTTGCGTTTTTCTCAAAGAAAATGTAAGTGAAACCTATGAAATAATTACATCGTTGAATAACACAGAAAATTCTCTATAAAATTGTTTCAAATTTTTTTTTGGTGCCATTTAAAAAAATGGCCGATGTCATGACGGCAAGATGGCCGCTCTCTAAAAAAAATCTATTATAAGCAGATTGTAGCAATCGAGATGAGATTTAATATTATATTTGTTTTTTCAATTTAAGTCACAAATAAAACCATTTTCGTGAGACACACGGTATATGTCTACGAATGATCAATTCTTCGAAGAGAGAATTTTTCGAATTTCAATCATTTTTATTGTGGAAATAAAGTATGATTGAAGTAATTTATGATTAACAAGAATGTTAACAACAAATTGGGTCAAAATCAAATTTTGAGGGAAATGTAATTAAATCACGTATGTTTAATATGGTCTCCATAATTACGGTAAGTTTTTAATATACATATATTAAAAAATTATTAACGTAAAACCATCCGATTTTATCATTTTCAATATCAATTCCTTTATTTAATATTTTAAATATTTAGGATTTTTTAAATGATTTTCGGAAACATAAATTTAAATAAAAACTTATACAAGGCGCACTTAATTTGTTAGTAACAATGTATTTAACTATATATTATTTAATTATGTATTGCAAATTCGAAAAATTCTTTGGTCATTGGATGAATTGGAATTCGAAAAATTTACTTTCGAAGAGTTTGCTTTCTAAAAATTTACTTTCGAAAAATTTGTTTTCGAAGAATTTATATACAACCCCTCAAGAGACCTTATGGCCAGAATGTAATATGTAGTTGTATTTGATGGATATGAAAAGGATTTTGAAATGAAATTTTGAAATATATGGTCGGATGTTTGGGTTCAAATTTTAGATTTTTTATTTTTTTTATTTATTATTATTTGTATTTGGACGCTACTGTAGTCAAAGAAAAAAAGTTATTCAAATTAAAAAAAAAACACACACTAATATAAAAATGTATATAGTAAAAAAACACTTTAAAGTTTAGTAATCAAATTTCGGATTTTAGGGACCAAATTTTAAAATTGAAAGCGTACATTTTAGATTTTACCATTAAATTTTAGATTGCACTAAACAGATTTGATATTTGAGAGTCTGAAATTAGCCCAAAATTTTGGATTTAATTATGATTCAAAACAAAACCCCTCACCTAATTTCTGGAATTTAATGTCTAAATTAGGAATTTTAAGACCTAAGTTAACAAATTTGAATATTTTAATTAAATTTAATTTAAATTTAGGCCCTATTATTTTGGTATTTAATTTTCTCGCCCAAATTTCAGATTTTGAGTTTCAAATTTTGTGTTTTAGGACACAAAACTTTGATTTGAAAGCACAAATATCGGATTTTGATATTAAATTTTGAAATATATGGTCGGATGTTTCGGTCCAAATTTTAGATGTTAAATTTTGCAGCCATTTTTTTAAATTATTATTTTTATTTGGGCAAAACTTCTAAAATTAGACCTAACATTTGAAATGTTCGTCCTACAATATCAAAATTTGAGTCAAATGTTTGCATTAATTATCATACATTGTGAATTTAATGGTCAAATTTAAATTCAAATCTTTTTGTTGTGTCGCTCAAAATTCACATTTTGTGATTTAGGGCCTTAAACTTTAACACTTTAACCACGGGCAAAATTATACACGATTACAACACCAACTTTTTTTTAAATCAAACTTACTATAATATTTCGCCCTTCTCTTTGAATTAAAACACTAAATCGTGTATTGACAACTACCGTAGTGAAATTAGACCAAAGTTCAAATATCGGATTTTATAGAGCAAACTTTGGAATTCAATATCTAAATTTTGAATTTTTTTCTTTCTTGTGTAATTTCTCATTTTCCGGATTTTAATGATTTTTTTTTATAATTTATGCTTTTATTTAATTTTTCCGCAGGAATCCTGACAAGAGCTTCTTTTTTTCTTTTTAATGTAAATCATGTCACAGATTTTCTCATTTTCTCCGGTTTTAATGATTGGGCACAAAATTTAAATATAAATTTTTATAATGGATATTTTATTTTTTATTTTATTTATTCACAGGAATCCTCACTAGAGCGTTAATGTTTAACCTGTTAAAGCAGTAACATTTTAAGATCAACGACATAAAAAAAAAACATGCAAATTCTGAGATAACGTACTTTTTTCAGTGCTATGAACTCGAACGGCAGATTTCCGTTAATAAAATTTAACGGACCTGCGTGGGTCTCGAACCCACTGCGCCCACACTAAAAGCAGCGCAATTTATACAAATTTATTTCAAATTGTATTTTTATCAACCAAGTTATTACACTGAATAGCGCGCCCTAGTCCTTTACAAAAGTAATAAATTCTACAAAAAAATCATGGAATGGAAATTTGTTCAAATGGTAAATAATCAAATATTTTGAAATATATTTCTGAAAATATAACGTGACAAATAAAGTTGGACCTGAACATGAAAATCAATACCAGATGAGGGGACACAATATCTCCTAAGTTGCAGATATTAGTTTATTGGGAAAATTTTAACAACTAGCTGTAGCCCGGACTGCAAAAACCATAAATATTGATTTCATAACATCCACATCACTTCTAAGGTGTAGTACTCATTAAAAGTACCCTTGGCTTATCAACAACCATACCAGTTTTTTTTCGAATTTTTGTTTTAGCGTAATATTTTCGTAACAGCCAATGAACTCGAATTTGTCTGAATTTTTGGGATACTTTAGCATTGTTGGAACCGCCTAGAGCAGCATGATTAATTTTCCATGTGTATACATGACATTGGCTGTACGAAAATAGCAACTCAAATAATACAAGTTCACATTTTATTTCCGAACAGCAGTTTGTTATAAAAAAGGTTTTTCATTAGATATAAGCTAATAATGTTGAACATTAAAAACTGCAATTCTGAAGGACATTCTGTAAAACATCTAAATATTAATCCTTACCTAACAAATCCCGCCATATACGCGATAACAAAATAAACTTGAGTGCAAAATATAAACTGTTGACTTTACTATTTTTTTTTATAAGCTATTATAAACGATAAGCACTCTTGATAAATTTTAACTCATATTAAAGCATATTAAATTGTCTTTTAAACGGCACATATTTTTTTTGATCTGATGGATAGTTGCTAAAAAAAACAAAAATAGTTAAAGCCAAAAGATCGAAACGTCACGTAAACGTTAAGTTCCCGGCGCTTGCACCATAATAGCAATTAATAAATGACCTTGCCAATTTTAGTTATCTATAAAGCTATGGTTGCGATGGTGCGTCACCCATGCCATTTTTTAGCATAGAAATGATCTTTTTTTCAATTCCGGAACAATGGAATATAATTACATGCCGCGCGATTTAATCAATTCTTTAGGTAATTATAAACCGAAACCCATTATTTTCAATTAATGGCCGTGTTCGGCTTAATTAATTCCAGCTGTCCACGCCACGTACCGGAGGACAAATTGCCTCCATTCAGATAATTCACCTTCAATCTACTTTGGGGTCAATTAAGAGTGTTTATCCAATTTAGAGAGGAAATTGAAAAATGAAAAAAAAATGATTTCCTTTAAAGGCAATAAGACAAATATTTAGAAGTCATAACGTGAAGTAGCGAAATACGTGTTCATTCAGAGTTGACGCCAGCTTGTCAAAACCATACCGTTAATGAATTGAAATAAATTAATTGAACTTATTAAGTTAACTATGAAATAAATTGGAGTAAAAAGCCTTCACTTTCCTTTGATTTTTAATTACGATTTACTGCCCCCGCGCCGGCGGATAAATCATCCCGTTTCCCTCTGTTCTGTCGCGCTCGGAAATAGCCGGAAAAATTCGCCGTTTGTAGACCGGCACACACACACACACACACAAAATAAACTAATTTATCGCTCGGCGAGAGAATAATTAAAAATGCGGCTCTTGGCAGCGCCGGCCATTTCCATTTTTCATCGGGCCCATTTTTCCCCCGGAATCCAGAAATTGGTCGTCGCCGTCGGTGCCGAACGAAAATAGGTGGAGGATCGGGCCGCGGCTGCGCAATTTATGGATCGACTATTTCCGTCGAGAGGAAGGCATAATGAGGAGGCGGGCGAGGATCGGAAAATCTAAAATTGGCGACCGATAACTATCGACAGAAATAGGTCCCGCGGTTTCTTCGGCGGTCTGTGAAATTTTAATCGCGACATCTGAAGGATTTTGGCTGTTGTGCGGGTTTTTGACCGGTTCGAAGGACGATTTTTTGGGAGTAAATTTATTGAGGCACTTTTACAAATGACCTCAACAGGCAAGTGAGCAGAGGTCTTTCAGACTTAAATTGAGAATTTTAAAATGCCCAAGTCGATATCCTTTTTACTTTCTCCGTTACGAAGTACGAGAAAGTATTGTGATCGTGATTTTTTCTTCAAAAATTTTTTTTACGGAAATATCCGTTTTGGGGTCCCTAGATGCCATTTCAACAATTTCTGGAAAAAAAAAATTGTGTCTGTGTGTGTGTGGGAGAGAGTAACATGATGGCCGCATCACCATTTTTTTTCTTGGGCATTGCTAATTAGGGGGGCTTGCAATTTTTTGAGATTCATTGTAGAGTTCTTGCTCTATTTCAATTGCATTATAGATTATAATTTTTCTAATTGAAGCTTTAAATGTAAAGAATTCAGTTGGAATGCATAAGCCTTTCGAATCATGCTTTAGAGTTAGAGATATGATTATTGTAGTCTCTTAGAGACTCTTAAATTGTAGAAGACGAAAAGTATCGTATTTCTCATTCTATGATTATTTTAATTAAATAACTTCATTTCAACTAAAAATGCGATTTTACAATGTTTTCGAACAAAATGTATACTCGTTAATAAAATCCTTTGATATCATTATTAATTTTCGAACAGTGGAATTGACCAACTTGTATCGTTTTTTTTTAATTATACCGTTGACAACTAGGTCATCTGCCACAACCTTTTATATAATATTAAAGATATCGTTAAAGTTGAATTGTTTCTTACCATGAAGACCATTGTGTACATCCTAATCGAAAAATGTAAAGACCGGAATTGGTTGCTAAATATAAAACATATCACGTCAGAAGTAAGAGAAACATCCGACCGCCTGAAAGGATCTTGGGACGCCTCGTACATTTTATCTCATCTGCCCGCCTTTGCCGAACAGCGTCATCCCTTTGTAAAATTGTAATTCCAAGTCGGGAATCGAATTGATAAAAAAAAACCGCTGCCCTTCCATCACCTGTCCCTCGGACGTAGTGATAAGTTCGTGACGAGGCGAGAGGGCGAAAAAGCATCCGAAATATTTCAACAGATGGAGCTGATACGTGCAGATGTGACGCCTTAATTAAACATCGCATGGATGCGCCGCCGAGGCTTTTGGTGTTTGGGGGGAGCGCGGGAGGCGATGATTGAATTACATGAATGTGTCAAAGTTCCCCGTTTTCAGTTGAATGTGCTTGCTAAGGTGTAAATATTTGACTAATCTCATTGTGACGCTCCGAACTTTACTAATTTATACGGCGCAGTGAATGCAATATACGGTGGATGAATAGTATACGAACATAAATGAAACAAAACTAAATTTTAAAATGGTTAAAATAACTGAGGTTGGCGGCACTTACTTCGTGATACATTTTTAATTAAATAAAACACGCTTTTACTTTCTAAGTAAAAGTGTGTTTTATTTGGTCAAAATAACGTTCATTTTTCAATTTAGTTTAATTACCGATTACCACAACTCTGGACGAAGAATATTCAGAAATCATTCCTAGAGGATGTCACACGCCAACTTTTTTTTTTAATTAAACATGCTTCGGATAAGTGTTTAAACAAAATCAGAGAAAAATGGAAAATACTGAATTCGTTTTTGTAATTAAATCTTTTGCGACTAAAGTAAAAAAAAAATAATTAACATTAATTGCGTGCAACCGGGCTAATTCTCAACTGGAAAAAGTGTGTAAATAAGGAACCGACGAACTGCTTGCATCATTGATTTTAGAAGTTCTTAACAGTGTCTGCCAATTAAACAGTGATTACTTCTTAAAACGTGATTGCTACTTCAAATGACAACTGTTGCTCAAACTGTGATTGTTACTTAAACGGTGACTGTTACAGTGATTTCTGCTTAAATTGTGATTGTAACTTAAACGGTGACAGTTACAGTGATTTCTGCTTAAATTGTGATTGTAACTTAAACGGTGACTGTTACAGTGATTTCTGCTTAAATTGTGAGATGATTGTAAGAAGACAATATAGAATATATTCTCGCACGAGAACTGCTCTTTATGTTCAAATTACGATTTTCATGAACTAAAAAGAAATATGTATAAAAACAATATCTATTAGTTCACGATATAGCAATTTACAAATAACCTAGTGTGTCTTAGAAATACTTCCTGCTATGGTAAAATTTAACTTAACCATTTGGCCTACTTTCCTTACGTCAGAATGCAGCAGCAGAAACCAGTCCGACTGAGGCACGCCTGACGTGTCCAATTGTATGCGCAAAAATTCATGCTTTTTCATGGTACAACTGAAAACGTAAAATAACACTTCAAAAAATTCTGTTTCGCAAGAAAATGCATTCATTGTGCAGCACAACTAACGCAAGCGCTGCGCCAAGAGTTGCGCTCGTACTCGATTTGATTGGCCCAAGCGGCTCGCCACGAGTTGAGCTCGTGCTCGATGTGATTGGCCCAAGCGGCGCGCCACGAGATACGCTCGTGGTCGTTGTGTTAGGCCCGAGCATTTAAACACGAGGAGTACTCGTGGTTATAGGTCAAAGGGTTAATGATTAATGATACCTACTCCTTGAAAATGGGTTTTCAATTTTGTATGCACAGCATCAAATAATGTCAAACATCAAACGAAAGTATTCCGATGATACATGTTATGTTTATTGAGGGCTCGTCTTGAAGTGTATCGTTTTTATTTCATCCCTTTCGAGAGGTGGTCATGTGCCTGAAATGTGGGGCCGACGATTCCAGTCACGTCCGCCCTATACGTGAGATCATGTGTAAGGTCGCGTTGAATAATCCAGGGAAAGGTGCGTAACGGGCGGAGGTCCCGAATTTATCGCCGCCACTGGAATAATTTGTATTAATGCATTCCGGCAGGCCGATTCTCGCCCCTTTAATGCCAATAAATTTTAATGAGCCGGCGCCAGTGGCGGCGGGCCGTAGTGGGCGCCACGGTCAAGCGTCTTCGGCACGATGTCCAGGGAATAGTAACAACCATCCTGATTTTGGATCAAGAATTGTGCGGATTGTGCACGTATTGTTATAGTTGCGGGGGCAGAATAATAATGTATATCGCACATAAAGGCAAGGGGGTCATTCTATATCAATACAGCCACAAAATAAATTAAATGTCGCTCACCACTTCAGTTTTGTACGAAATTGTTTCTACAAGTGACCGCGTAGAGGAGCCATCCTATATATTTTTGGCTTAAGTCAAGTTCTCAATGGAAGAAGGCGATTTTGCCGTTCTTGTGGCTGTAGTCTTGTAGCTAGTAAGAAAAAAAAACCTCACAACTCAGTAAATTATGAATTTATTGATGCCAAATATTTAATAATAAAAAATTATGACCATATGTACTTTCAAAATTTTGATGTAAAAGAACATGATTTTTTCAAAATTATACAGGGAGGTGAGGCAGTGGAGTGTAGACTTTTTGAGAGACCCAGAAGTACAGTCTGACTGAATTTTAAATATAATTAATGGGATTTAAGCTGCCTCTGTAAAAGTAGCGTTGCTGTTTTATATGGCCCCTTTAAGCTTAATAGTTATTTAAGCAACAAGGAACGTAAGGACGTATTAACATTTAAGGTAGGCGAATACGTTGCCTGCCGAAAATGTTAATTGTCATTACGTTCCGTGTTGTTTATTATTTTTTTCCGCTACCGGAAATATAATACTTAAAAAAGATCAGAAAATATTCTAAAATATGGCTTGTAACATTTGGGATTCAAATGTTTATAGTCACCTATGCGTTCTATGGCAACCCAGCAACCGAGAAAACAATGTCGAATTTTATTTGTTTGTGTCAATCCAGTGAAACTTTCTGCGGGCATGGATGCAAACGAAGCTGCGAATATTGCATGTTTGAACCTGTTACCGACAAAATCGAAAAAGGTATGTGTCCTGTTACGACTCTTTTAAGCAGTGGTTATGTAAAAAGAGTGCCGATGCTATAGGTATAGACGAAAATGTGTTGCTCGCTTATATGTTGGAGCGTTGCGTTTCTGTTTATTATTTTCCTAGGTCCGTACGTAAAAAAATAAGTTCCGTCGTCAAGGACAACAAACACCACGAATGTTATTAGTCACTTACGGTACCTGTAACTATGGATGCAATGCGCATTTACGTTGTCGTCAGTGGAAAAAATACATTAACGCACAGGCCTAATTATAAAGTACTACACAAGAAAATGAGAGCAAGAGTTACTTTAAAATCAGTCATTTTTCTAAGAAAAAAAAGTAGACTTACTTCAAAATCTCATTGAAATATATTCTTCATTCGAATTTGAGTAAAGCATCTTGCTGTAAAAATTGGCTTCTCGAAATTCTAAAGGTTGCGCAATAAATGATGTGTTATAGCCATTAAAGATGCATCTAACAGGTGAAAGGTTTCTATGCAGGAGTATTTGGAGAAGTAATCAACAGCCTTCGATACGCTCATACCTCAATCTTTCCATATCAAAGGAATAATCACTGTATTTAAAAACCCCGGAACAGACTATAGGCATTAACAAATTTATTGTATTGCTAGATTTTACCAAAAACTATTCAAAATGAAGTTCAAGGCTACCGCTGAACTTTAGATTGTTGTTCAGTTCACCCAGTAGTTATCAGAACTCTATCTTAAGATTCAGAAAATATAATGGCTTCAAATTTGTGTGTACTATCTGATGATTAAGAACATAACAAAGCCATTGTGTATGAAACATAAAATAGTTGCAGTTTTTGAAATTGTATCACTTTCAAAAAGTAAATGATTTGACATATTTTAGTGCAAGAATGTTTTCAATCCAGCCCGGACTTTAACTTGATAGCATTTTTCGCCATGGAGAAACTTGCGCTGAGATTGGAGAGACAGTAAAGCAATTAGGAGCGAAAGAAAGTCTTCAAACTTCAAAATACAATTGAAAGTTATGACAGTAATATTAATATGCTATAGAAATTAATTCTACCAAATAAAGACGTATGTTTAAAATTCTCAACTAGTTTTACCTAATTATTATTCTTTTGAAAATACCGAAATAAGAACTAGTCGAGAATTTTAAACATTCAGCATCTAAAATGAGTTCTTATTTGGTAGAATTAATATCCATTTCTCTGGGCCTCGTGGTCGTGGGTTCGAATCCCATCCGTGCGGTCATTTTTTCAGAACGAAGAAGTGACCGTGCGGGTCCATGGATGCGTAGTGTATGTCCCATTCATTTAAAAAATGAAATCTTCAAAAACTTACGTTAGTGGCCGAACAGCAAATCGTTTACGCCAATTCCCTTATAGTCATTCACTATCCTTAACCCGGAATTCTATCAAACATCCTTCCTTTTTAATATAAAAAAAAATATATCCATTTCATATTACTATCCCCAATAATAAGGTGTGAGCCACAGAATTTTGTTTCTGAGTTGGCCATGCCCGATACAGAGAAACATAGCAGTCATGTCTAAGATGAATTCATTTTTTTAAATCTAATTCAATTGAACTAATCTTGTCTCATGACGTAATAATATGCGACATACCTCATTTATTTCACAGCCAACTCTGAAACCAAATTTTGTGGCTCACACGATATGAACTATCATTACGTAAATATTAACCACTCTAGCGGCCTAAAAATAAGCCTAACTTTGACGATTTATTTTGGGCCTGGGATTTCTTTTTAGAGGGTTTATTTAACACTTATTGAGGTATGAAACAAAACATTTGTATTATCAATTTATTGCAAAATGGCGGCAATAGAACCGATCTTTGAAATCGCCGTTTTCCAAACTTCTAAACGGGAGGACGGATTTCTCGGAAAGTGTAAGACCTGAGATAATAGCATATTAACAAACGAGTGAGAAAGCGATCGGGTGAATCGAACTTCACCCTCGTGGCAATGGCCAACTTGTTCACGAGGTTAATACTATACTTTTTCGCATCATATTAAATAATTACCTAAAGATTTTTCTGTTTGTATTAAATTATAACGAATAATTCTTCTTTTTGGAAATTGCGGTAGTTCGCTGACAAAAACAAATCGTAACCATAGTAACAACTAAAATGTTGGGCAGTGAAACCGCTATCATTTGATTGGACGTCACCTGTTGGGCAATGAAATTGCTATCATTTGATTGGACGTCACCTGTGGAGAAAATGATTCGGCCGAATAATGGACAACTTTCTCAATTAAAAACGATGTAACAACGTTTATATTATTTAATAAGATGCGAAAAAAACATTTGTTTTTATATAATTTAGTTACCATTGGCCATGAAAGTACGTGTTTTTTTTTCTAAATTGCATCATTTCCACAAAATTTGATATGGAAATTTTGTTTTTGAAAAAATGTATCGATTTTGGGCCAAAATATAAGCAGTAAATTGTTTATAAAAAATACACATTAAATGAAAAATGGCTACGTACTTTCATAAAGAATATTATTGTCAAGATACTGTCAAAACTCGATCCATACAAGGGTGTTCAAGTAATCTGTCCTCCCAGTTTGAAAAAAGTGGTTTTGCGAATAAATGTGTTTAATTTTTTACGAGGACATAAATCTTTATAGCATTCGCGCACTTTGGTGCACTGAGGGACCCTAAGGAACCCTAGGACCAACAGGATATTGTTTATAAGACCCCATAATATTGTTTAAGAAAAAAAAATAGTTTTCTAAAATTCTAGAGTGGTGTTACCCCTTAATACAATTAATTACAATTGATAGAGTTTTCAGCTTTTGCACAACAAATCTAGAATACAATTCTTTCTGGCTACTGAAAGACGAAACTTTATCAGAAACTCGTCAGAAAACAGATATAAATAATAAACAAACTAAAACAGTTACTTGAACTCGCAACTACCACCAGTCTGTGCCTATATTAAGTGTTTCTTCAGGAACTAAAAGAGTAAGTATGGTGAGGACTTTATTTTAGTTTTAAATTTCAAAGGAGAAATTCCTACCATAACTCTGCACTAACCCTAGCGTGTGTTGACACTCACTGTTTTTTTAACTCTTGTGTCAAAGCCCGAAGAGAAAGGTGATCTTAAAGTGCAATTTATGGATCCTTTCGGACAAGTTCCGTCATATAACTGGCCTTCAAGAGCTATGTGCCTTTGGGAATTTAGCACTCCAGTTGCCAAAGGATATGATCTAGTCTACTACTTGCCTGCAAAGGAAACTGAATTTGTGCAATAGCAATATTTACAAGGTTTCACAAGAAAGTGCGAATTTGCGATACAATTTAATGTCATCACCTGCTTAGTTAGATCTTTGGTTTGTAATTGTAATAGATAATAAAAAAGGGTAAAAGGTGCAAATTATTTGCCAAACATAACTCACTTATAAAGAAATAATAATAAATTTATTATTTGCCAAACATAACTAACTTATGAAGAAATAGTAAACTGTTCGGGTTGTGGAAAATAAAACAACAAATGCTGCAACAAACAAAGCAGTAAGAAGCATGGGATTCCATCATCCAGGAACTAAACACGTGCAGAGAGGAACATGAAGCATGGAATAAGGAAGAGTGTTGCAGAAAGTAAGAGGGAACTGTTTAAGATTGGTGGAGGAATAGAAGATGATGATTTTATGCCATTAACACATTGACTGCTTTGTCAGTCACCGGTGACTGACGCTGGAGTATTCCAATGGGGCCACGTCAGTCACCGGGGACTGACTGTGAGTACCTACTTTGAACTTACTATTTAGCGCTGTCAGTCACGAGTTAAATTAAATAAGCATATTCTTACTCATTTTATAAAATAAAACTTAAAAACAAAGAAAACATTTTTTGACATTTTACAAATAAAAAACTTGTTGGCAGCCAATGTGTTAATGAATGAGAAATCGGTCATTGGGTTGTCGAATCCCTTGAACAGTAATGTGGATTATCTGCTATTTCTAAAGCATCTACATCAAATGCAAATGCATCCATCACTTCCAATAAATCTTTAGCCACTCCAGTGAACAGACATATGTTGTTACAAATTGCTAATTTTATAGATTAGAATCCGAATCTTAGATGCCATTTTTGGCGTCTTATAATGTAAGAACTTCTTATGACTTTAACATCTGATTTATGGTCGGTGCAACACTTTAAGAACGTCTTATTTTTAAGATAGGTTTTATCTACTTAAGATTCAACCGGGCGTTAGCTTTTCATCAACTAATCATAGGCAGCTAAAATCCTAATCATTGCATTCTATATTCTCTTAGGTCATACTTCTAATATTTTACAAAAGAGTTGATTTGGTAACTCCACTACCTCACCTCTCTATCTAATATTGAGGTCAAGTTTTGTTACCTCAAAATTTTAATAGTGCATATAGTTATAATGTTTGTGCTAAGATTCAAAGCAGCAAAATACGTTAAAACTATCCTTTACACTGCACATTTCATAGAAAATTTGGCATCAAATGGATTCATAATTTACTGAGTTATGATTTTTTTCTTAATAGTTGCCAGACTGACGTGGAACTAAAAGAACGACAAAAACGTCCGATTTCTTTAAACTTACGATCTCAATATCTTGGAAAGAATGTTCTTGACTTAGGCCAAAAATAGTTTGTGTGCCTTGTACAAAGCAACTTGCAAAACAAATCATCAAGTTATGGGTAACATGGCGTGGCTGTGATCTGATGTGGATCGACCCAGGATAGAAATTCCAAGTTTAAAGCATCAGCGAAATCATAAAGGCTTCATTCAGCTATATTGAAGGGTTATTTATTATGCCATGGATTATTCGGATGACAAGATCTTAAAGGCCAATGCGCACTAGAGCGAAGCGATGATCAAATTTTCCATTATATGTTTTCTTATGTGGAAGACGCTGCGTGTTTTTACTTACATGCATTTACATAAAAATGAAAATGCACAGATAATTGAACACATTTCAATGCCCTTTTGGTGGATCGAGTCGACACATTTTAAATATTGGATGGATGAGGCTGTTACTTGTTGAAACTCCATGGTATTATTTAATAAAACACTAACACAGTGTATGGTTTCAAATTATCTATATATAATTTGAAACCATACACTGTGTTAGTGTTTTATTAAATAACGACACATTTTATCCAACTCGGTACACGTTGCCAAAGTTGGACGTTATTTTGCCCAAAAACGTGTTTTTCTTGTCCGGTGGTTGAAGGGTTCGAAAAGGAATCATTCCAATCTAAGTTTACCCCCTTAAAGTAGCGCCAAAATGAGATTTTTTTCCCGAAAGAATCATCAAATTTGGTTGAAAAGTTGAGTTGTGAGCGAAAAACTTCAAAATGCACTTTTATTTCAAACACCCATAACTTGGTGCCGAATCGTCGTAGGAACTTCGTTCTTCGAGTCCTGAATAGAAAATTGATCAGATTTTAATGCCTTTATGGTGGATTGAGTCGACAAAATTTTTCCAACTCCGTAGACATCGTCAAAGTTGGACATGGTTTCCAGAAAAAAAAAAAAATTTCACAGGGACGCTGGAGGGGGCGGAAGCGGTTACGCTTAATTTCGCATGCATGACTTTAAAGAAGACACTTCAAAGTTTTTTGTACTCAAAGATTCAACAAAATCAATTGAAAATACGCCGAGTTATGGCGGTTTGAAAATGGTCAAAATTTCACGAATTTCAAGTGTTTCATTTTTTTCCACCAGTGTATTTCAAAAAAATGGTGATGTGGCCATCATGTTACTTTCTCCGACTTGATGGTATCATAGCCATTTATATTTACGTTTTCATGGTTTATTGAAATCATATTTTAAATGTACATCGAGCGTTGCGTAAACTCGGATGAAACTGACGTTTAAAACGTCAAAATTATAAAACGTGGAAAAATTATACTTCAAATTCAAAAACTCGGTTTACTCAAAAACTAACGAGATTTCGAAAAAAACTTGTTCTTTAGAAGTTGGTTACTATGGTATTCTCTACAATTATTATTCACACAAATGTGCTGTAACTATTATCGTTTCATAATTATAAACCAAAAACTGAAAAAAAATTAATACATTTTTTTCTCGAATAGCAATGATTTAAAAAAAAATATTTTCAAGCAGAAGATGTTCATTTATTTGTTGTCTTCAATGTTTGTCTAAATGTTTTTGTGATATTTTTCATATTTAAGAAAATATTGGCAAAAAACAAAAAACAGTTAAGGTAAACACCCACTTCCGGTGTACAAAATTTTACCAAAAGCTTTTCAGTTCTTCAGATTATCAAATAAGACGTATGTTGAAAGTTTCATATCAATTGCTGTATTAGTTTTTGAGATACAGCGCACACAGCAGACACACACACACACACACACACACAGACACACACACACACACACACACACACACACACAGACACAAAAAAAAAATTCCAGAAATTGTTGAAATGGCATCTAAGGACCCCAAAACGGATATTTCCGTAAAAAAAAATTTTGAAAAAAAAATCACGATCACAATACTTTCTCGTACTTCGTAACGGAGAAAGTAAAAAGTACATTAATTATTCTTACAAATAAAGTGGTTTTTAAAAAGTAGATAGTAGTATTTTAGAAAATTATGAAAGATTTAGCAAGAAAACGTACAGATTTAGTATTATCTTCTGATCGATCCTTACACTGGAAACCAAAAAAATCTAATGATTCTATTCTCACCCTAAATGACTAAATTTTTGAAACTTAGAGTTTTACTTTTTAATTAAAATAATATTAGCACCTGAAGTTTTACTTTTAAATAAGTGAATTTTAATACTAAAACTTTATTTTCTAACATGTGACCCCACTACTAAAAATCTTTGTGCTAGTTTTAAGTTTGCCGTTGTCGACTCCAGAGATTTCCGAAAAAAAAACAAAACTACAGAAATAAATCCCCACCGAGAGAAACATATACGTTCCTGATCAAAGCGCTCCGAAAACAAAGCTCGGGCCGTTAAAGCCGCGATTTAACGACAGCACGGTCCGTTAGGAAAGCAAAGTGCATTTTCCGAGAGACGTCGCCGTGGAGTTAAACGGCGAGCTTTTAAAATGACGCTTTTCGAGTGCTCCGGAAGGAAGCCGGGACTCGAGAGGGCACATCTCAATGAGCTTTAAATATGAAACTCCGAAAAGTTTTCATAAACATTTTACCGTGGATATAATATATAGACGGGCTTAAGGTAAACATTGTAAAAAGTAAGTAAAAAATAAATACGTGCTTACCGGGTATCAAAGTTCAATGCAAGATTTGCAAGAAGAGCAAAAATGCGAGCTTTTGCGATGTAAAAATAGTAATAGTAAATGAAATAATTATGGCACGTTATTTAATATTTTAAAAATAGCATAATTTATTTATTTATTAACTTAACATATTTTGTGCAAGACAATATATAATTAAAGTTAATCACCCAACAAATTTAGGACACAGGATTTGCAGGCGGAGTTCACAGTGTGTTCTTCCACTCAGACCTATTATTTTCTTCCACATGATGGTGTTCCCGATCAGCTTCAAATCATTGCCATTTAGGATTGATTTTGGCCATTCCTGGCTTATTTATAGCCATTTAATATGGAACTATTTTGTTGCGACATTCTGTCAGCATGACAGAAAAAAAAATCGTCATTGGGGTTTTCTTTATTACAACAAATAAGTCAAATCAGAACTGGTAGAAATAAGCATTTTTTTAACTACATTTTCTGAAGCAAGGAAAATATTTTCCCTGTGCATTAGCAAATCTTGGGTGCGAATTACATCGAGGGCATGAATGTTAAGTCATTATTCATTTCTTTGGACATGAATTATACAAATCGGTTATGGCTTGATAGCCTACGTTGTCTAAGCCAACACCTGTCTGCGTGTAAATCTTGGCATTAAATTGCCCGTTAAGTAATTATTATTAGTGCTCTCTAAAATTATTATAACTACTTGCTTTTATAATGAAATCTTAAGGGATTCTCCGACCTATTAACGCAATTAGCAATTACGGCCGCTTCACTTACAATACGACAATGATTGATATGGGCTCTACTTAGCTATTAATAACTAACCAGACTAATTCCAAGTAATTTAGAGATTTAGATCGTATTTAAATATGGATATGCTTCTATAGAGAATGTACATATAGCCCGTTCTCCGAAATGTGGCGGCTGTGGTCGTAAAAGAGGGTCGGAGCTCGGTAAGTAGGGGACGTAATATTTTTTATCTCAAACCAATCTTTGTTGAGAAGTACTGGTGTAAAAGTGCGTATACCAATCGGAGCGAAGGACTGTAATAAATGTATGGGATGCAATTAGACGAACCACCAATACCTTTTCTTCGAGGGTGCGTTGATCCTCAGGGCGGATCGACCGTTTTACTACCTCGGCCGACAGATTCCACCGAACAGGCTATACCCACTTATTTATCTACTGATGTTTTCGATCACTATAAACTATTTCCATCCATTGGCCATTGTTTCTTGGTGATCGTTGCCAATAAAGCGAATGTTTTTGCATAGATTGCCATCACGCCATTTTATTTAAATCGATTTTCAATAAAAATGCACTCTTAGGTTCCAAGTACAGTCGCCGTTTAAAGCAATCGCATTTTCATGGATGTGCTTATACATTCGTTTGGATTCCTATCTTTAATGCTGGTGGCTGCTACTTAATTATACAGTGTCTCGAGGCTCATTTAAATATTTAATTTAAAGAGCTACGTGTATGTGACAATGGCAGTTTCTAGAATAAATAATAAGGCAAGGGATACCCGAAAAATCGTTTGGTCCAAAGCCAAATACAAGAACTAAACGAGATATTAAACTGAAATACTGCATGGGACACATTTTCAGTTCCCTTACATGAAATACTGCACGGGACTTTAGCACATTTTCAGTTCCCTTACATCTAAACAAATATGTTCTACTCATATATAATTGGTAATAATGATTAATATTAAATTTTCATTGGGCAAACAAAATTCTAAATGCAAAATCGCGTACAAATTGAAACCATTAATTATGAATTAATCTACTAATTAAACACAATTTAGCTATTTACACGGAACCCGTAGACTATTAAATGGCAAATTGCATATATTATTCAATTATGTATTTAATTTATTTTCGCGGCTTAATCAGATAGGCTTGCAATCTATTCGAGTAAATTAATTGATTTATATATCCATATTAAATGCCAATTGTATAATGGTGTATTAAAAAACGTTTCATAAGGAGGGTTTTATGTCACAAGACCAAGCAGGAGTCGCTTGCGTCAAGTCCAGCGCTTTTTTACCAAACAAAAATGATCTTAACCTTCCATACATACAATATGGTTTCAGAAAGATGGCGCACCCCCGCATTACGCGCGTTTTTTTGGACAATTGTATTACGAATAGGTGAATTGGCAGCCGAGGACCAATAGAATAGTCGCTTGCGTCAAGTGTCCTGAAGGTTAAGTGCAATGAAAAGAGTATTTTATATTAGTGTTTATATTTTGCGCCTTTTTGACCCTTTAAGCTAGAAACATGAAAATTTATGAAATTTTATGGCGGTTGATAATCGTAGTTTCATTACCGCATTATATTCGTACCAAACACATTGAATTGGATTTATGTTTAAGCTTTTATCAGTAATATTCCTATGATTTTTATTTGTGCATTTTGTTTATAATTATTTCAACATCTTCTGTTTTGTTGATTAATGTAAAATGAAATTTCCAAATGTAATTTTTCTTTATATTAATTTTTAGTGCGATTTATTGTATATGTAAATTACCTTACTTTTATTTTTTCCGTTTCTTTTACAAATTTTATATTAGAAGTACTCGTAATTTTGTAAAATATTTTCCGTTAATAAATCCATTATTATTCATGTTGTTATTTCATAATTATTTATGTATCTTGAACAAATTTCAAGTTTAACTTGTCAGTGCTACCAACTTTGAAAAATTAATTCTAACAAAGCTATTACAGCACTTATCGTAATAGCAATAAGCCATTGCGGTGCAATTTTTCGTGCGAAAATATATTGTGGCGAATTATTAAAAAAAGTAATTATCCTAGCACTGAGGAGGATTTTTTGTGTCATGGAAAAAAGGCCAATACGATTTTATTTTGAACGAAAACACACCTATAGAATATTAGAAAAAAATTAAGAATCAAATTAATCATTTAAAAAATTGTCGGGGGTAATACCACAAGAGGTTAAATTTGGCCGGATAAATTTTATTTGTTTGCACGATTAAGTCGACACAAATTTCGAGAATGGATTGAGATGGAAAAGTCTATGAGCGCTTTAGCGCGAGTGGATTTTGCCTGATCTCTATTCAAATTTAAAGCCCTCGTCCACCGACAACCCCTGTATTTTGACAGTTCGCGAACATTTTGAGTTGAAAATGCCTCAAATTTAAATCCCCCCTCCCCCGACAACCTCTATATTTTGACTGTTGGCGAACATTTTCAGTTAAAAATCCCTCAAATTTAAATCCCAATCTCAATAAGTTATTTGTTGTATCTTTGTATACTTAATTTGCAGAGTTACAACAGGTTGAATATTTACATATTACAACTACTTTTCGTCTTTATTTAATGTATTTTAGGAGGTCTTACGCTTCCTTAGAAGATTTTTTGTATTTTTTTTGTAAAAGATTTTTGTATTTTTTTTTTGTAAAAGATGTTTGGACACGTGTTTTTTCAATTTTATTTTATTCTTAACCCGCCATTGGTTATGCCGGTCTCACGCACCGGGGTTTTCAACTGAAGATTCTTCGAAACGTGTTACTCAGTGGCGGCTTCTCTGTTCTCAATGAATGATTATTTTTGGAACATGTTGGTGGTACAGCTACCAATACAATATACCCCCAACCCCCTTTTGAAGAAAGAAAGGACGATTTATCTTCCTAGACCAAAGTAACTGGCGAAAAAGTGTCTAGAGGTAGTGCCATTGCTCTTTGGCTCTATATAACGAGCCGCCGCTGCTTAATTCGTTAAAACGATGATTTGCAAAAAGAATTTAATTTTTGTAGAATTTCGTCAACATGTTTTATATATATATTTTTTTATTTTTCACTCGAGAATTTCACAATTTAAAAACTAAAATTTTTAAAAATTCACAATTCGCGAAATAATTGGTGAATTTTCAAAAACTTCATTTAGTTTGATAAAACGATGATTTCCAAATCTACTTTAATTTTTGTAGAATTTAGTAGACACGTTTTATGTTTTCTTTTACTTTTTTGCTCGAGTATTACACAATTCGAGATCTAAAATTTTCAAAAATTCACAACTCACGAAATAATACGTGAATTTTCAAAAACTCTGTTTAGTTTGATAAAACGATGATTTGCAAATCTAATTTAATTGTTGTGTAAATTACCTGGCCCATTGTGAGTCATGAAATTTTGGCTCTCTACTACGTCTTCGGGGTGCATTGCAAAATTTTCGAGTGATCTTTTTTTTGTTAGCTCTGTGGCAACATTTTCGAAGTGAAGACCTCTTATTTTTCCTCTCCTATACGTCTTCAGGGTACATTGCAAAATTTTTGGAGTGATGTTTTTTTTTTGGTCTTCGAAGTGAACATTTTACAATTGGAGAAGAGATTATTTGAAAAGGACATCCAAATGCCAATTAATTTTCTTCAGGTAAACTTTTGAAATGAAGCAATTGTTAATTCAAAATATATTACATAAAAAGTCATCATTACAAAACACGCAATTAATCATCCAAACACAATTTCTCTTAAATTGTAAGCAAATTTATTCGCCACAATCAAAAAAATATCCACAGACATAATCGATTGTCACACCTTACTTTTACTTTAACGGCAGATCTTCGCATTTTTTGCCCACCATCATCCCGGACGCGGTGTTACGTGGTCCGTTAAAAATAAACCGGGCGTGAAACCGGCGGTGTCATTGGAATTTTTTTTCTTCTTTTGCCCAGACGAACAAATTGGCTCCTAAATATTTCGAAAAGATTAACAAGACACCGCTAAAAATAAATGAGGACTCGCATGAGTAGAGGAAGGGGTGACGAAATTTTTGCACGTTGTATTTTTTAACATAAATTTACATACAATGAAGTCGTCGGATGTGAATACATGGCAAGAAAGTTGTCGTGGTATGAAGATGTGGACTTTCCATTATTTTAGTATTTACATAGCAAAACGATTATTTTTTTGTTAAAATGATTCGTGATGTATGCATAAGTTCATGACCTTATAGTCTTGTACAAAAAACGCCGATATTTTGCTAGCATGTATGGTACCATATCAACTATAGCCTGTTCTCTGGAGTCGTAAAAGAGGGTCTGAGCTCGGTGAGTAGGAGACGTAATATTTTTTTATCTTAATCCAATCTTTGTTGAGAAGTACTGGTGTAAATAGGAGCGAAGGATAGTAATAACTGTATCGGATGCAATTAGACGAACCACCAATACCTTTTCTTCGAGGGGACTGACCGTTTTACGACCCTAGCCGCCAGATTCCAGCGAACAGACTATAGCAGTTAGTGTGTGTTAGAGAAAACTTTAAGAATTGTGAATATAATTGAAATAAAACTCTCGTTTGGTTTCATGTTAATACAATCAGTTTCTTGGGAAGTGTTTCGGTTTATTACGACCATTTTCAAAGGATATGAAAATAATTATTCATTGTTTATTTGTTTAAATAAACAAATACAGAAAATGTACTCGGAACTCATAGAACTCTCAATTTCTTTTTGCCTTTGCGACTTTTTCAAAAAATATTTTTGATAGTTTTAAATTGGTGATTTAATTTCTTTTTGCCTTTGCGACTTTTTCAAAAAATATTTTTGATAGTTCTAAATTGGTGATTTAGTAGAACTATCAAAAATATTTTTTGAAAAAGTCGCAAAGGCAAAAAGAAATTGAGAGTTCTATGAGTTTTTAGTAAATTTTCTGTATTTGTTTATTTAAACAAATAAACAATGAATAATTATTTTCATATCCTTTGAAATCTTTTGAAAATAGTCGTAAAAAACCGAAACACATGCCAAGAAACTGATTGTATCTCCCGAAATTTAACAGAACTCTTTTTAAAAAATATCAGGAACTATAGTGCTAACCCAAATAAAACTTAAAACAAGTTCAGAACTATTCGATGGGGTGCGGTGTCAAGTTTGCACTCAATTTTTCAAAAAAAAATCCCGACAGCTCAATGTTACAGAAATCTTTTTTTTTTAAGTTCATACTTCTAGAAACATCCAAATGAATTAAGAACTCTATTTAGAACTATCAGAACTCTTCATTGGGGTGCTAGCTTGACACACTCTATGCATAATTAAATAGGTGTAGAAAAAATAACTATAATTAAATATGAATAAATCAATTGCACATTTTTAATTACAGCCATGAAAAATGTTTGCACAATCAAAAGGTCATAATAAAAAAAAGTAAATATCGACGCAATTTCCTATTAATATCACATTACCAAATCACCCTTGTGCAACCACAAAACAAATCCACCAGCTCTACTTATAAAACGTGCACGTGGAGTACATTTATTATCATTAACTTCTCACATATCAAATAAAATTGGTAACACCTGACCCAATTTTACTCTTCTCTGGCAATTAAAAATAGATGCTGTTTACCACAATTTGTGAATCCAAGCGCGAGAATCAGAATGACCGCATCACACGTAGAAAGTAAAAGGAGACGCGATCGTGCACAACGTTGTAAAAAAAAATTGTAATCATTAACTATTCAAATTACTGACCGCTCGAGGCAACATCGTGACGAGACGCGTGGGACCAGGAATTGGACAAAAGTTAGAGATTCTGTTAGTTTATGGATTGGAATTTTATTTTTGCCCAAACTCGTAAGCACGCTTATTTGAACACCTGCGGTAGGAATTGAAAGGCGATGAAAAACCGAAGGCCTTGATGGGAATTCGTGTTTTGACCAATTTCGTCATTTGGATATAAAAAGTTATGTTTGCGTTTTTTTTTTATTTTAGATGGATAAATAGATTTATGCGAACAAATAATACAAAGCAATATACGAGGGGCATTCAGTAAGTAATACTATGTTTCAGTTTTGATACAAAAACAAGTCGATAAAGAATATTTTTTCATGTGGTTTTTTCTTAATTATTGGAAGGATGATTGACTGTAATTCAGGTTAAGAAAGTGTAGATGATGATGGAAATTAGCGTTAGCAACTGAGGTAACGGGTGTCCGAAAAGGTTTTTACTATTTAAAAAAAATATAACTCATTCAGTTTTAAGTTGCATTAACATTTTTTATTTTTAAAATTTACTACAAAATGTGGAAATTTATTTATGAAAAATTATGCCGTCGAGATGGTGTCCCCCCACGCGCACCGTCTTCTCCAAACGCTCTCTGAAATTGGCGAACACGCGGACACAAACTTCTTGTGGAATTCCTCGAATTTCATAGCGAATTCTTTGCTTCAACTGATTCAGATTTGCAGGAATGTCAGAGTAAACCTTTAAAGATGGAAATCAACGCAGTGTCACCGTTAACTCTAATCGTTATAGGGCAATGCTGGAAATTTTTCTTGAACCAGAATTGCAAAATTTTGATGGCTTCAACCAAGACGCTTGGTTTCAGCAGGATGGGGCCACTGCTCACACTGCGAATCTCACCATGCAGGTCGTTCAAAAAATGGCGATATCAATTATCCTCCCAGAAGTCCTGATTTAACTGTCATGGATTTTTTTTTGTGGGGGTTCCTTGAATCAAAGGTTTACACTGACGTTCCTGCAAATCTGAATCAGTTGAAGCAAAGAATTCGCGATGAAATTCGAGCAATTCCACAAGAAGTCTGTGTCCGCGTGTTCGCCAATTTCAGAGAGCGTTTGGAGGAGATGGTGTGCGTGGGGGGACACCATCTCGACGGCATAATTTTTCATAAATAAATTTCCACATTTTTTAGTAAATTTAAAAAATAAAAAATGTGAATGCAATTTAAAACTGAATGAGTTATAATTTTTTTTAAATAGTAGAAACCTTTTCGGACACCCTTTCAGGTATTTGGTTACAATTAATTTGGTAATTTAATCATATACAGGGTATAATTATGGCCATAATTTTTTTAATACATTATTTGGATTTTTTTTTATATTTTTCTGATAACTCTCATGACTTAGTTTGTTAAAATATTTCGGCTTGACGTCGACTTCTGGGACACCCTGTATAAATACGAAACATCAATTCTTCGCTTAGAAATATAACTAATGAGGCCATGAAGCCAAAATGCTACCCATTAGACTACTGGATCGCGTGAGATCGATTATAATTTCCTTTTTATCTGGAATCACTTGCGATCTGATGCGCGAGCAAACGAGGAGAATTGACACGTGCTGCGAGGAAATGAAATTAGGAGCGGCATCGTGGCCTTATCGGTTTTTATCGTGTTTATTTAATGTTGAGCTCGGATCCGATGATTGATAAGATTACGGTGTGTTTGGGTGAAACAATTCAGAAAACGTTATATATGTTACTTTGAACAAAAGTTATTTCCATGACCTTGACAGTGATCTGCATACGTAAATCCACTCACTGGCGAAGAATGCGGGCGGCAATTAAATGATTCACAGTTTTTACTATGAAATGCGTATCAACTGGTTCTCAACTGATTCATCAGCCATTTATTCCACGGCTAGCGAACTAATTTATTTCGAGCAAACAGCGAGTTATTCAATCCCGGTTTCATGCTAATTCGAAATTGGCTGCTGATTGTGTGTGACAAGGGACTTCACTGCGCGCCACTATAATTATCGGTTTTTGCCCATTATTCGCATCGTTTGTGAACCAGCATCAATTAGTATCAATGATGTATTGGATGGTCGTCCAGTTTTTAACGCTCGGGAAATTGAAATTTTGCGCAGAAACAAGCACGGCATTTAAATTACTAATCCCGCCGAACTTGATTACCGAACAGAAATCGAATACTGAAGTTGTGTTATTCGAGTACAAGTTGCCCACCCTGGGTACAGTAATTTTGTTGGGTGATTGGATAACGCGAAAGTACTGTTAAATATCGTTTCTCAATAAACTGACAATATTGAATAGTAAATTGTTTAATTTTGAGTCGACGTGTTTCCCAAAATGTTTGAAGGTGAAGACCTTTTTTTTTGCTCATCAACATTTTTTTGAGGAAAAAAACTAGCATTTCACATCGGAGTCATGACCTAACCGAAAAAGAGTCATTTCAATATTAGGTAAATTAAAACACTTGTTTGGTTTCATATTCATATATTCAGTTCCTTGACACGTGTTTCGGTCAATGACGACCATTCTCAAAGGAATTACAAGAATAACTGAGAAACACGTGTCAGGAAACTGAATATGAAACCAAACAAGTGTTTTAATTTACCTAACATTACAATTTCGTTTCATCAAGAGTCCAGTGAACAAAGTATTTACCGATAGAGCCAAGGAGCCATGGCACTACCTGTAGTTTCAAGCTAAGCAAGAATTTTTAACCGCTGAGAACGGATAACACGAAAACATGTTTGTACTTCCCGAAACGTGAATCATAAGAATCGCGCCTCACACTTGGATCATTTAACAATGATACATGTTTATAGTGTATAAGTAGCTCTATTATCAACATGTTTCACGAGCCGCCACTGATTTAGCTCATTTTCAATAAAAACTAAATAAATAAACAATATACAAAAATATGGGATGTATACGGATATTGAATAATGCAATAGATAATTTGTGTCTATTGTATTATTCGTTGTGGCATTAGCCAGGAAAGTAGTTTCAATAGATAATTTGTTCATTCTGGCATTTTTAATACTCTTAGATTATAGAAGGCGAAAAGCATCATATTTCTGATTTTTATTTTATTAATCTATAAGTCAGGGAATCTTTACTTACTTTAATTAACAACTGTATTTTAATACAGAGTTATTTGATTAACAACAAACAAACATAATGACGCAAGCAGAAATTATAGATGACTAGCGAAAATCTTGCCTTCTCTGCAGGAGGCGACTCGGAGTCTTCGGCCATCTGGCAAAAACCGGTCTCAAATTCCGACGTTGACAAATAGTAGCAAAAGTGAACTGTCGCGAGTGCAGTTTAATTAATCATTTGCGACCAAATGAACATTTAGTACACTAAAAATAGTCCGGAGAGAGAGTGTGAGAGAACGAGAGTTTTTATTAAAAATAAGCTTCTTGCAATCGGATGACTTCCCCGAGGAATTTTCTTTCTCTACAGACAGACGATCGTTAAAAATTAATTACCCATAATATTAAAAAAACTAATTTAAGATAAATTACGTGGAAAATAGCTAAAATCATTAATGTATCAACAGATGGAGTGGGTAGACCACTGATTTTAGCTAGTTTAGAGGTAATTCATTCGTAAATAAGTTTTTTTTTTCATTTCTTGGATAATTTCAACGGGAATACTCATTTTGAGGTTCCTCGAGAAGACTAGACAACCATCTTTATTCAGAGAAAATAGAATAGTAATTAGAATTGCTTTCTGCTGACTCAAAGTTAATTTGTGAATGCAAAGCAAATAAATAGTGGGTTAACTGTCCTGATGATTCACGCTAGGGTCAACCCATATCAAATCAACCAATGATGGTTGCTGACAAGATTTATTTATTTTTTAGTTTTTTACCTATGTTTGTACTATACTCAGACATTTTTCAGATGTTCAGAATTTTGTGAGCGGCCATTTTGTATTGGTGAGCCTATTTTGCAATTTGCAGAGACCTCTTCCAATTAAATTGGTTGATTTGATGTGGATTAACCCATTTACGGATTGATGAATTTTGAGTAGTGGAAATTTATATTTGGAAAGGATGTTGTGGTTTCGGGAAACACAAAATTTATTTGGACAGTTGAAGTTATTTGTGTTGGCGGCAATTTTTTTTTAAATTTAAATCAAGTATACGTTGGGATATCGGGATTTCTTGAGTGCAGCGTGGATGTTCGGCGGTGAGGCAGCGGAAGAAAATTTGACCGAAACAGCAACGGAATATTTTCTTCCTCTATTATAAGTAGTGCAGCACGAGCGGCATCTCTGTCTTTGCCTCCCGTGCGGAAATCTACGAGCCGCTGCTACTTGAGTGGTGTCGTAATAGAGTTCGTGGATTATTAGGACATCCAAGTTTGGTCAAGGTTCTGAGGGATGATCCTTCGGCGGCTTGAATATGGTGAAGTGTGGAGGGGAGGGATTTGGGAGAAGAGGATGTATCGACTCATGAATTTTCACAGGAGTTGAAGCAATATTTCCTTGTTGTTTTATTTGTTAAAGATCAGAAATGCCATGCCCTTGCCTTGCTTTTTGTTTTAATGCTTTTGGAATAAGAGTGGCGGGTTTAAAATGGATGCAAAGAGCACAGGAAAGAGAAGAGTGGCATAAACTGAAGGAGGCCTACATCGAAAAGATTGAAAACAGCTAAGAAGAAGAAAAGGGAGCTGTTGAAGTATAGTTTTAATCATATTTTAGACAGTAAATACATGAGTATACATGATGGACTAACGCGATCGTCAACGTGAAGAGGGGGATCTGGGTGTAATTGAAAAGTTTTGTTTGTTTTAGTCATCTCTGGTACCACAGGAGAGACTCGAGGGATTATTGGCGGGATTTTTGAGCGGCTTTTAGAGTGGCAGCATTGACTCTAAATACAGTATCGTCTGCGTCAAGTAATGGATATTCTGCAAGGTTAAAATACGAGGGATCTGAATTATAAATGTCACCGAAGAATATATTGTACAGTAGTGGCCTTGGGGTACATCTTTTTGAGTAGGGAACAAGAAGGAGTAAGATTGGTAGACTTTGATTTGGGAGATTCTATTGAAAATTATTTTTTTATCGGAGTGATTAGATAGTGGAGTAGCTACAGAAGAAAACACTTGTGAGCAGATCTAGGTGCCAGACGGAGTCGAAGGCCTTTGCTATGAAAATTTTGGCCTTCTAGGTGGTTGGTTTGGATATTGGATGTGAGGATAGTGAGTGGGAGGGTAGTTGATTTCTTGGGCATGAAGATATGGTGGGATCGAATTGAGGGATGCATCTAGGATTTAATGTTCAAAGAGTGATTCGAAAAGTTTGCCTATTACAGGAATGAGTGTAAAGGGACGACAGTTGGAAATCGATGAAGTGTCCTTCACTGGCTTAGTGAGAAAGTAGCAAAAATTGAACATGTTTAAAATTTATAGGGAAGGTTTTTATTGGTGGTTCTAGGAACATTGTCATTGTTCGGAGTGGAATTTCTATCAGCCTTAAAGACGATTATCACATTTTTTACTTTCTCCGTTACGAAGTACGAGAAAGTATTGTGATCGTGATTTTTTTTTCAAAAATTTTTTTTACGGAAATATCCGTTTTGGGGTCCCTAGATGCCATTTCAACAATTTCTGGAAAAAAAAATTTTGTGTCTGTGTGTGTGTGTGTGTGTCTGTGTGTGTGTCTGTGTGTGTGTGTGTGTGTGTGTGTGTGTGTGTGTGTGTGTGTCTGTCTGTGTGCGCTGTATCTCAAAAACCAATAGAGCAATTGATATGAAACTTTGAACATACGTCTTATTTGATAATCCGAAGAACTGAAAAGCTTTTGGTAAAATTTCGTACACCGGAAGTGGGTGTTTACCTTAACTGTTTTTTGTTTTTTGCCAATATTTTCTTAAATATAAAAAATATCACAAAAACATTTAAACAAACATCGAAGACAACAAAGAAATGAATAGCTTTTGCTTGAAAATATTTTTCATAAAATTATTGCTATTCGAGAAAAAAATTTATTATTATTTTTTTAATTTTTGGTTTATAATTATGAAAAGATAATAGTTACAGCAATTTTATGTGAATATTAATTGTAGAGAATGCGAAAATGAACAACTTCTAAAGAATAAGTTTTTTTCGAAATCTCGTTAGTTTTCGAGTAAACCCAGTTTTTGAATTTGAAGTATAATTTTTCTATCTTTCATGATTTTGACGTTTTAAACGTCAGTTTCATCCGAGTACGTTTAAACGATGTACATTTAAAATATGATTTCAATTGAAAATAAACCAATGAAAACGTAAATATAAAGTCGGAGAAAGTAACATGATGGCCACATCACCATTTTTTTAATGTCTGGGCATGTGTGTTTGTCTACCTGTGTGTCTGCCTGTGGGCCCTGTATCTCAAAAATTAAGATTTTAAAATGGAACTTCAAACTCAACCATTATTTAAAATAGCAAGCACTAAACAAATTTAAATTATTTAAAACTTTAAATTTTCACTTCCACTTCCATTTGTCGCTGTACTTGTTGCATCTTAAAAGTTCCGAGATTTTAGATTAAATCGTCATTTTCTCTGTTTTACATTCAAAGCATCAGCAGTCGTTTGGTTGAAACTTACTAAATTATATTGATTGTAAGATCGTAATTGAACTTCTGATGGCTTCTAATTTTGGAACTGCTAGTTATGAGATTCCACGTTGGAACTTGGTTTCTAATTTTTAATGTGCTCGTTTTGACATTGTAAAATGGTAACATATTCTAAAATAAAATATGATTTCCCCATCACATCTACTGACCGGTTTAGACCTATTATGTCTCATCAGCGCAATTAGTAGCCAAATGGGAAACGAAAATTACTATTATAAATAAAACACTTTCTTTGTTAATATCACTCGATTTATTTAATCGAGTGATATTAACAAAGAAAGTTTTTTATTTATAATTCAAAATGTATCATGAAGTAAACGCCTCCAGTGTCAATCGAAAATTACTATATTTGTCGGTGATTATGCCACTCAGATTGGGTAGCAATAGATTCCGTCGCTTTGGCGTTTTTACCTATAACATTCTATTGGAAGTTATGAAAATACGGTTTAGGTTTTAATAACTTTTAGACAATATATGAAATAAATTAAATAAAGACGAGAAGTGGCCTGAATATATAAATATTTAACCTGTTCGTATCTCCATAAATTAAGTCTAAGATGTTAAATTAAGAATATTGAAAACCCTTATTTGTTGCAGAGGCATTAAATAAAGACGACGTAATTTTATTCAATGTGAAAATGTAAATAAATATAACGGGTGTGAAGTTAGCAATAGATTTTAAAATTCATTTTTTGCCATAATATTGTGAAATTTTCAAAACCTTCTATAAGCAGGATGGGGTTACTAGTGAGGAATACACGTGAATCTCCCCCACCCCAAATTTCCTTTTTCGCAAACTTCGATGGCCGATAAGAAAATATTGAAAATATGTAATTATTCTACATACATAGATCTACTAACACAAAAAATTAAGAAAACTTTCCAGCCCCTAGATCACTTTAAAAAAAATGAAAATGTTGTCCGCCCCATGCACCGGTGCGCGGCCACACTTACTAAAGTTTTTTTACAATGTTCGATGTCAGTAAAAAATGCATAAATAATCAAGACATATAGGCCTATCAACACGCGAAATAAAAAAAAACGTGCCAGGCCCTGGATCACAAAAAACAAAAATCCGCCACACTTTCCGAAAATGGATCCGCCGTCACTTTAATAGAAGTTTTCTTCAATGTTCGGTGTCCGCCATAAAAAAAGTTAAAAGGATATAAAGAATCCAAATATACAGGCCTAACAATACAAGAAATTAAAAAAAATGTGCCAACTCCTGGATTACTTTGAAAAAAAAAATTTCCTCCACACTCCGTAAATGCTTAAGGCGTCACATAACTGAAGTTTTTTCAAATTTCGGTGTCCGCCATGAAAAGGTTAAAAGGATATAAACAATCTAGATATATATGCCTAACAACAGGAGAAATAAAAAACAAAGCAGGCGGCCCCTGGATCACTTTGAAAAAAAAAATATTCGGCCATACTCTCAGAAAATGCATGCGCCGTCGCATTAACTAAGTTTTTTCATAGTTCGGTGTTCGCCATAAAAAGGTTAAAAGGATATAAATAATCTAGATATATGGGCCTAACAGGAGAAATAAAAAAAAAACGTGCAGGCCCCTGCATCACTTTGAAAAAAATTAATAATTCGACACACTTTCCGAAAATGGATCAGCCGTCACATTAATTGAAGTTTTTTCCAATATTCTGTGCCCGCCATAAAAAGGTTAAAATGATATAAATAATCTAGATATATAGGCCTAACAACAAGAGAAATAAAAAAACGTGCCGGCCCCTGGATCACATCCAGAAAAAAAAAAACAAAAATTCGCCACAAATCAGCCAACACAGCCGTCACATTAATTGAAGTTTTTTTTCAGTGTTCGTTGTCCGCCATAAAAAAGTTAAAAGGATATAAAGAATCTAGATATACAGACCCAAAAATACGAGAAATAAAAAAAAAACGTGCCGGCCCCTGGATCACTTCGAAAAAAATAAATAATCCGCCACATTTTCCGAAAATGGATCCGCAGTCACTTTCATTGAAGTTTTTTTAATGTTCAGTGTCCGCCATAAAAAAGTTTGTGAATTTTAAAACCTATTGCTGAAATCTGTTATTGCTAACTTCATACCTGTATGAATATATCATTCAATATCCGGCGTGACATTAGTCAGGGAAGTAGTTGTTTCAATTAGAGGTGGGTAATTCATGAGTATATCGATTAAAAGAGTCGTCATTCAAGTGACTCCTGTGTAAAAATCCCGACTCTTTGAGAGATTTTTTTTTGCTCTTCACTAATTTTCAGGGTAAATTAAAAACTTTTTGGAGGACCTTTTTTTGCTCATCAAACTTTTTAAGAGGGAACATTTTCCTTTCTGAAAAAGTGATGACCTTTTTAATTGTGACTCTCCCCACTTACAAAAGAATCGACTCTTTTAAATGATAAGTCGACGAAGTCAATTGAAAAGTTTTCGATGTGAAGACCTCTTTTTTTGCTCTTCGCCGTTTTCAGGGCGAATTGAAAAAACATTTCCACACATAATTTTTATTTCTTTCACAAGAATCAAGAGTCACTTTAAAAGTCTACGATGCATTGCTAAAAAGATATGATCAATAAAATGTAATACGGTCGGAATTTGGTCGGTTTTTGGTGAGCCACAGCGAACGCACATGGATGTGGAGGTCTTAAACTTGGATTCTGAACCATGGGATCGATATATACCTACCTATAATATATCCAAAAAATAGAACTACTTGACCTTTTGCAAGGTGATCTGTCTCTATTCACTGGACTATAACACCTGTCGACGCGACTTAAACCCAAAATTCAATTCCAAGCATTCTGACAAATTCGAGTTTTCAGTAACATTTGGTGCCACAGCGTGATATTTGATATGCTTCAGGAGTTGGCTCATAACTCTCTTGTACAAAGTAAAAGTTTGTCGGGAAAAAAGTGACGAGCAAAAATAATGCTGGAAACTTTCTTAGTCTCAAAAAGTCATAACTTTCCCTTGAAATAAATTTGACGAGAAAAAAAGGTCCAAAAACTTCGTGACTTAAATTAAGCTGCAAATTTGAACCCTTCGAGTCTACTCCCTCATGAGTTACCCACCCCTAACTCGAATATACAAAACCTAGTGGTTTGAGGATTTAAACAAAAAAATATGTGTGCATTATCATAATCAGAAAATTTTAAAAATATCTATCGTTTTCAGTATGTCATTACTATAAGGAGTGTATCAAATACATTTTATAGCTATTTGGTATTAAAATGTATTCGAAACTTCTTTACTCCTCTAGAAATAGTAGTAGTAGTTAGGAAATATACCCAATTGGCTATCGATCGCGAGATCCTTCAACCGTGTAGATTTGTGTATTTGTGAATTTGTAACTTCACTTTTGATCGGTCACCCATCCAACTTCAACGTTGCTTGACTCTAGCAATCGCTGAAACTGACTGCGTCAACCACGTGTTTATCTGTAGAGATATTTTTAATGAATGAAGAATAACTAGATGAATTAGAAATAACCTTACTTGTTGCAGAAAGCAACATGCAAATTTCTTTTGTATCATTCAATATCCGGCGTGACACTAGCCAGGAAAGTAGTTGTTTCAATAAGTTATTTGTTTAGTCTTAGTAAGACTTAATGTTGCAGAGTCACTAACAGGCTGAATATTCATATATTCAGGCTACATTTATTTTTTATTGAATTTAATAACTAGATGCTTTATATAAACGCGTAGCACGATTCATATGGCAATGGATCGGACATGTCGCAAGGCAATAAAAAGAAAGATGGACTCCAAAACTAACAACGGAGACTAAGAGAAGGCATACAAGGCCACAAAGAAGATGGCTAGATGACATTAAGAAGATCGCAGGAAAAACTGGTTCTAGGTGGTACCAAACAGAGAGATATAGAGGCCTATAGGAGTGGTTGCAAAATGGCTGAATAAGAAGAAGACGCTTTATTATGGTAATAAGAAGAGTGCGGACGTATGGGAAAGTATGAGAATAAGTGGGGATTCATTTACAAACACGCCGCCGTGTTACAGCAAAATGTACGCGCCAGTGCATCAGACGATACGTATGGTGCGTGCGCAATTTTACAGTGGAACGCGCTAAGTAATCGATCGTAATCGATTTGATTAATATCACGCACAGTATTCGACCTCGGCTGCAAGCCTGTGGCACCCAGACGTCCGTTCTCTGGTAATAAGTGATGGATTACCAAAAATTTAAGTCAGTTCCTTATTAAATTTGAAATACAATTTTACATGCTAGTTTCTTTCTGAATACATTTGTTACAAGTTGTAATTTATATCAGAAGAGCGGATTCGAACTGCAACTAACCATAAATCCAACTCGCCTCTCCGGCTGTTTGGTAATTTATTTTAAAATGCGGAACCGCACTAGAATAGACCAAAAAATTGGTAATTAATGGCCACCAGCGTCGGCCGCCCGAGCAGAAGTCCACGGGCTGTTAACGCACCGAAAACTAATCGACAGTATTCTGTATAAATAGTTAATTGCTCCGAATTAAGTAAGCGACAGCGGCATTAGTTTTGCGCATAAATATCATTTTATTTTGGATCGTTCCGACATTATTTATGTTGGCTTTGGTACACCATCGGGCTGCACTTCTTGTGTGCAACACGGTTCGTGGCTTGTAGAGTTGTCTCGTACGTGAAGCTTTAGATGTATTGTTGTTTGAAGTTATGCGTGTTCCAAGTCTATTTATTATAGTTGTAATAAGGCAGGCGTGGACGGGCTTAATATCGTACGAGATGCGAAATCACTGAAAGCATCATTTTGGAAAATGCCAAAAGTTGGTTTTTGAAGAACGAGCGGTGAAATTATGAGAGAGCCCACTTTTTAATCATGTTCACATCTTAATAGCGAGTACCCGGCAAAGAAAGAAAGTATTTGTGTTTTAATTCTGTTTATGGAAGTGCTTTTGACAGACGAACTGCTAAAATACACTCATTTATTGGAACGACTCGCGCGGCACCTATTGTAAAATGGTTGTACTAATTTAGAAACCTTCGCGGGCTTAAGCCCGTTTTAGACGACGTTATTTTCTTGTACAAGAAAATTGTAACAGAATATGTGACCAAAAAATATTAGCTAGTGCGAAATACATATTTTTCATCATATAAAATGGTACAAGAAAATAGTCCCGGATCATGCGCAGGGTTGAAAAATTTTAAGTTGGTATAAAACATTTCGGTTTTAAACGTTGGAACTTATTGTGGTATTCCACATGTTTTACAACATACAGCAATGGGTTCTCTTGATATCCCTCAATAATGCTCGCGATTTCATCTGTTGTCCTAGTAGTCAGATGAGCGATATAAATTCACTACATTCAAAATGCGCATGCTCGCATACTAAATCTAGGATGGAAATAGAGCGTGTCCTATTTTCATCCCAATTTATTGTACAAGATTGATTTCCTGTATTACACGATACAAGAAAAAGGTATACCATTTTCTGGTACAAGAAAATAACGTCGTCTAAAACGGGCTTTACATACAACGATTCACCAAAGTTTCATCGCAATCGGATAAATGGTATAGGAGCGCATACGGGATAAACAAAGATTTTTATGTATATAGATAGGTGAGCGCTTAACACGTTCATTGTCTGTGTCAGATAAACCGATTGCTTTCATGTAAGCTTTAATGTCAAAGAAGGTATCACGCACCGGGTGCGTGCTCGGCCGCCGCGTTAAAACCAGATAGTGTTAAGTTTAAAAATGAGGAATACGCACTGGCTGGATAGAAGAGAACATGTTGCGGACGCGGATCTCGACGTACAAGAGTCAATTAAACGTAGGCTATAGATAAGCTATAAATCATTAGTCGATTGTAATCAAGTTAGTTATCATAAGTGTTTTTACTTTATCACTCCTATTTCAATGAATCACCATTGTATTAAAAAAAAACAACGATGTAACATTTTTAAACAATGAAATCGTTGAAACCGTGCTGCACCTGGAACGATTCAAGGAATGGTCGGCTAAATTCAACACAAAAGTGGGCCAATTGTGTTTCACGCAATTTGAATCCACGGCTTCGAGTAATTAATTTCGCGCGGGGAAATCCGGAAGTGCGCAAGGAGTTTTAATTAATAACAACAAAGAACAGAGAGTTTTCTTCTTCTTGTTTCTGAGCACAATAATTGATGCGCCTCGTGATGAACAGTTGTCGTTTCGGACAATTTGGAGCTGTGGATGTAGAACGGACATTCCTCTTCTTGGGATAATTAAAGACTGGCAATGATGAGATGTGACAACTAGAGACTCATTTTTGGGATCTGTCTGTGAAACGAATCGACTCGACGAGTCAGCACATTTGAATTACATGCCCCTTATTTGAAAATTATTATTAATTTATTAGCATTAATTATGCTGGGTGGAACAAATTCGGTATTTATGAAATGAGTTCCAGAAAAAAGTCCTCGGACACGTCGATTTTTGTTTTTTTATTGCGCACTTTTTAGCGTCTTTAAAAATAGTATGACATCACTAGTCTTTCACGCATGACGTCATGGACCTTTTTTTAATAAACAATTTTTTTTTATTTCACTAAATTTGTAGCCCTTTTTATTTTCTCTACGACTGTGTAAAAATATTTTGTTTTTTTTGAAGTTTCCACCCTCTATATGTAAATCCCTTACATGAAGGCGCAAAAGCAAAAAAAAGGTCCCCGCTAGAATGTATGGAATGATGAGAATGCGTTTTCAAGCCAAACAAATCGACTTACGGAACAAAGTGCATTTAATTTACATGTCAACTTATCAGACACGTGAAATGTGTCGTTATTTACGTAGAAGATATTTATAACATGCTTTAGACTCTTATATCGAACTTTACAGATTATATGTACCGGTTTTTCATTACAAAAAAAAAATTGGTTGAATTTGATCCACCCCTGTAGATGAAGAATAATAATTGCTTTTTGCAATATGCACTATTTGTTAGACAACCTCTTTTCATATGTATTGAAAATAAATCAAACCGACATTAAACAAATATGTATAATAAGTGTAAAGACAAGACAATGTCTTTACACGTATTATACATATTTAGATATTTATTTTTTTAAATCTCCTTATTATTTCCGTTGTGTAAATCGCAAGTGATAAACGGTTTTCACGCAAGTGCAGATCATGTTGAACGTCTGCTCCCATTAAAGGGAAACCTTGAATTCAATCTGTTTACACCATCGAATCGTGATGTCCGAGTTTCCTCGCCTGGGGAAAATTCCCAATCGGATAACTTATGTAAATAAACAATCTATAATTATTCAATTTGGACCTTGACTGATGCACGCAACCGATTAGCATTTTGTTGTTGCCCGTTAAGGTGTAAACGTAATGATAATAATGTGTATTAAAAAAAGTCAGTGAAGCGTTCCAGCAATACAACAATGCCACGAAATAATTTTAATTGATTTCGTATTCATTAAAATGTAAAATATACATACCCGCAGGGGCGGCTAGTTATATAGAGCCGCGGAGTCAAGGCACAACCTGTAGACACAAGCTCTGCAAGAATTTTTAACTGATTATTAAAAAAACTTTTTAAATGTTAAAAAAACACCTGTAACACCGCGTGGAACTTCCACATTAATTTTAATAGATGGTTAAAATTTTGACAGACTATTTCTGAATAATGTGTTCTTACAAATTTCCGAAGAAAGCAATCGCAAGTTTACCACAACAAAAATGGTTGCACAAAAGAAAATTTGGATGACCAAAAAGGCGCATTTTTCAAAATACAAGTAGGGATTGTACATTTATTTTAACAGATGGTTTAAACTTTGACTGACTAATTCTGAATAATGCGTCTTTACAATTTTTCAAAGAAAATCATCGCAGATTTACCAATACAAAAATGGTTTCTTTAAAAGGCAAATTTTGATCACGAAAAAGGCAAATTTTTCAGAAATTCGCTTGAGAATTACACATTTCTTTCGACAGATGGTTGAAATTTTGACAGACCAATTTTGAATAATGTCCCTTTATAAATTTCTTCAAAAAATAATCACAAGTTTACCACAACAAAAATGGTTTCACTAGAAAAGCAAATTTTGATAACAAAAAAGCGGATTTTTTGGAAATTCACATGGCAATTCTACATTTATTGCTACAGATGGTTGAAATTTTGACAAACTAATTCGGAATAATGTGTCTTTACAAATTTACAAAGAAAATAATCGCAAGTTTACCACAACAAAAATTGTTGATCTAAAAAGCAAATTTTGATGACCAATAAGGCGCATTTTTCAAAAATTTGCATGGTAATTCCACATTTATTGCAACAGATGGTTGAAATTTGGACAGACTAATTTTGAATAATGCGTCTTTACAAATTTCCAAAGAAAATAATTTTCTTCTAAGTTTTCGATTTTTTTTTGTTAAAATTTTCGAATTTTTGATCCGCAATTTTGATTTTGATGATCGAATTTTTGGTCAAAGTTTTTAATTTTTATCATATATTATAGATTTTTTAACCTAAATGATTGCTTTTTATTCGCAACTTGTTTGTTTTTTGCCGATATTTTCAAGTACAGTTTCTGATTTCTTGCCCATCATTTTAGATTTTTTAACTTGAATAATTATTTTTTTGGGCAGAAAGACCGATGGTCGATAGCCCAGACAGATTAATACCCTTTAGTTATTTATGTAATAAAATGTTATATATAATTATTTGTTTGAATAAAGATCTTGATGTATGTATTATTTTTTATGGGCGATTTTTTTTACTTTTTGACTGCCGTTTCCGAGTTTCTGGTCGGCAACTAATTTTGAGCCAAAAAGTTATTTTAGGAGCTAAAAATTGCAAATTAATTTAGTTAATTTTTCAATTTTTTGGTTTGCATTTTTTATTTTTAGACCAGCATTTTTTATTTTTTTCGCCTATATTGTAAATATTTGACCTGTATTTTTCATTTCTTCGTTCCAAATTTTAGAGTTTTTGCCCTAAATATTCTATATTTTGGTTAAACTTTTTGATTTTTTTTTTGTTGAAATTTTCGGATTTTTGGTCTGCATTTTTTAACCGCGAATTATTGATATTTTTCTTAATTTTCGGTTTTCTGTACATATATTTTAGTTTTTTTACCTTAATTAAGAGCTAATTCTGCAAGTGATTATTTTTTACGATTTTTCAAAACATTGAGAGCAATTTCTGTTCCCTCCAGTACAGTTTTGAGTCAATTGCTGTTGTTTTCAGTAGCAATATTGCAATTATTTTTACAAAATGAAATATAATGAAAAGTGCACCCTTTCTGCATAGTTTTAGTAATTTTGGAGCTAATTCTACAAGTGATTAATTTTTTACAATTTTTCAAAACATTGAGTGCAAATTTCCTTCACTACAGAGCAAATTTGGAGTTTATTCCCTTGTTTTCTACAGGAGAATGTCGTTGTTTTCAGGAAATTAAAAGTAGACTATTTTTGGATAATTGAAGTATATTTGAAGCGAAACCTTCAAGCAATTAATTTTTAAAAAATTTCAAAAATAGTCGAGTGCAAATTTCCTTTGCTACAGAGCAAATTTTGAGTTTTTTCCTATGTTTTCTGGGGCTAATAACCCCAAGTGCTGAAAATAGTAATTTTCGTACTTGAATTTTCGATCTTCTTGTTTTCATTTTTTATGGTTAAGCCCGGATTTTGATATTTTGGTCTAAATTTTTAATCTTTTAGCCTAATTTTTTTCTAAATTTTCGATTTGTTTGTTAAAATTTTCGATTTTTTTGTCCGCAATTTAAATTTTTAGGATCGAAGTTTTGGTCGAAGTGTTGAATTTTTTATCCTATACTTTAGATTTTTTTAACCTAAATGATTGATTTTTATATGCGATTTTTTTATTTTTTGCCGATAAGTTTTTTTGATGGTTTTTTATTTCTTGATCTTGATTTTAGATTTTTTAACTTGAATTATTATTTTTTATGGTCGATTTTTTTTTACTTTTTGGTTACTGTTTGACTAAAATAGATTAAATTAATTTTTTGTTTGTTTTTGTTTTCAAGACTGAGACCATTCTGAACACTATTTGTCCATAATATTTTGTTGAGGGACTTCCAAGAATTGAGGTTTTCGAGTTTCTGGTCGGCAACTTATTTTGAGCTAAAGAGTTATTTTGGGGGCTGAAAATGATTTCGTTTTCTTTGAATTTTTTATTTTGAGACCAGCATTTTTTATTTTTTTGCCCATATTTTAGATCTATGGCCTGTATTTGTCATTTCTTCGTTCCAATTTTTTTTAAATTTTTTGTTGAAATTTTCTGCATTTTTACAACCGCGAATTTTCGAAATTTGTCTAAATTTTCGATCTTTTGGGCGTATATTTTAGTTTTTTACTTTAATTAAGAGCGTATTTTTTTATTGGTCTATACTTTAGATTTTTAACGTGTGTGATTTTTATGTGCAAATTTTTGATTTTTTCTGCTGGTATTTAATTTGTATAATTGGTCATTTCCATCTTTCATAATTTTGACGTTTGAAACGCCAGTATCATCCGATCCAATAAATTGTGAAAGTGGCTCTACCATCAACATGTTCCACGAGCTGCCACTGCATACCCGCAAAAAGATAGATAAGAAACATTTTGTATACACATACAGGCTATTTCAAAATAACTGATAACTCTTTGAAGGTTTGACGGATTCAAAATAATGGCTAAAACCAGACTGAGCATTGAGGGAAGAAACTGGATCTTAAAATGTTAGGAGGGTGTATGAAATCCCAATGGAAGTGCAAATAAGGTCGAGACTTACTATCACTCCGATAGAAATAAGTTTGTCGCAGATGGAACTGTTTAAAATGTCCACAAAAAACGTTCTGGAAGACCACGCATGGGTAAGAAGCTCGCAGCAGCAGAAATCGCTCTAGAAGAACACGGACAGCCTATGAGGCCCGCAGAAAAAGAAATGTTGATTGCGATGTATATTCAAAGTTCAAAAACATCTATTCGATCAGCGTATCGTGAGGCAGGAGTATCAAAATCAAGTGAAAAAAATTACATTCCAAGAATGGTACACACTCTTAACGAAGATGATCCAGACGGGACATTTCAGTTTAGAGGCTGGTACGGAAAAATGAGAAGCCGCGAAATTTTAAACATATAATGAGGCCTATTAACCAAGCGACCTAGTTTTCCTACGACTTCTTTCTGTTCCACAACATGAAAATGTGGCTTCAGCTCAAACGAGGAATTTATCGTCGAGACAGGAACGTATTTTGAAGAGTTTGACAAATCGTATTTTTTGGAGGAGTTGGCAAAAATGTTAGGAAAAGTGTACAGTCCTAAAATACGTTGAAAAAAAATTGTGAAAAATCTGTGTCTTCACTCCTAACACGGGTACTTATTGATCGACCCTCGTATACCATGTCGAAATGATTTATTTTTGTACCATCTAAACAAGTTTACTTGACTAATTTCATATTATCTTATTCATATCATTATTTTGTACCAGTTCAAGTCAAAAATAGAAAACTACTAGTAGTAGGCGGTCGTTTTCTTTAAATTCTGTATATTAACACTAGTATATTTTTTTTGGAGAACTCGAGGGCTTAATGGAATAACATCCCTCGCAAATTCCTGGGTGGAATTGTAAAGATATCACGAGGAATGTAACTTTTTACAGGGGCCAAAAGTGATCCGTCATCGTATTTGTCACCGGTGGGAAAGCGTCGCACTTTCGGAATTTATGGCGCTCCGCACTTTTCACATTATTTCTTTGCACCTCTTGGCACATCAGCTTATTACGATCCGGGGAAAAAACCATTTATATTAAAGAATAGATGTAATGGAGGCTATTAGTGAGGAGGAAACAGATCTGGAACAGTTGAGTAATTATTACAAATTTGGTCAATCATTGTCGATCATTTTAAAAGAAAAGAACACATTTTATTAGAAATATAACACCATCTCGAATCATTGCATATTTATTTAGTAACTACATTTCTGTCAAATTAAGTTTGGGAAAAAAATGTCAGTCCACTATCGACTGAAAAATTATTCGGCTTTACTACAGAAGAAGAAACGCGAAGTAATATTAAATATTGTTCCCCCATCAGAGCACCTACAGACCGGTTTCGACCTTTCAGGTCTCATCAGTGTAGTTAGTTGCTGATGGGGAAACGGAGATTACTATTGAAATATAAGTATTCCAAACACCGTTATAGGTAGAAACGCCAAAGTGGCCTGAATGCTATACTGAACCAAATCCGATAGGGAACAATATTTAATGTTTACATTATTATTGTTATATTTGCCGCAGCTGGCAATGTCCATATCTTGTCGGTGTTAAAGCCACCCGGATTTGGTTCAGTACAGCATTCAGGCAATAGATTCCGCCACTTTGGCGTTTCTACCTATAGCGAAGTAATAATTCAATATAAAAGACACCAATAAAAATAACACTCCCTTTCAACCAATCATTACGCCCGACCTTATGACAAGACCCCACAATTAAGCACCCATAAAAATCACGATTCTCCTCTCTTTGTGGGTCGGAGTGACAATAAAGAGAGGCGGTGTTTTGAACGAACCATACTTCGGCGCGAATGGGGCCCCTGAGGTCATCGTAAATTCAAGCATCACTTGCACTTTCCACGCGCGGTCTTCAATTACGCCCGATCGGAACCGGCCCAAGGGCGCCGGGACCTTATTCCCAGCATCTTGGGAACGCTATGGCTCCCGCAAGTTCAAGGGCGTCGACGCAACAACGAAAAAAATCGAAGACTTCGCTTCGCCGATCGGAGATACAGGTGAGGTAATTGGTTGTTTATTTGTCGGTCGTGAATTATGAAGAGATAGAGATCTCCAGAGTTTTTATAATGGATATCTTAGTTACTGGAGTGAAATAACATTGCAGGGAAGTTGTTGCTCGATTATGGCAGTAATTTTCATTACCAAATTTACTTACTTGCAGAATACCTTGCCAGGAGCCAATTGCCAGGAGCAAATTTCCAGGAGCAAATTTCCAGGAGCAAATTTCCAGGAGCAAATTGCCAGGAGCAAATATTAAATGAATGCATTGATGAGATGAGCTTTCATTGGAGAAGAAAGAATACTTTGCCAGAAGTAAATATTGAATGAATTTTTTGATGAGACAAGCTTTCATTGGAGAAGACAGAATACCTTGAAAGAGCAACTATTGAATGAATGCATTGATGAGACGAGCATTCATTGGAGAAGAAAGAATACTTTTCCAGGAGCAAATATTGAATGAATTCTTTGATGAGGCAAGCTTTCATTGGAGAAGACAGAATACCTTGCTGGAGCAAATATTGAATGAATGCATTCATGAGACAAGCTTTCTTTTCTCTCATGTTCTTCTTGCATGTGTACAGTTTCTAAAAATAGTGTTACCGTATATTAATAATAAATAAATAAATAAAAGACAGAAAACCTTACCAGAAGCAAATATTGAGTGAATGTATTGATGTGACGAGCCTTCATTGGAGAAGACAGAATACTTTTCCAGGAGCAAATATTGATTGAACGCATTGATGAGTCGAGCTTTCATTGGTGAAGACAGAATACCTTGCCAGGAGTGAATGATTTGATGAGACAAACATTCATTGGAGAAGAAACCCAGTAACCGAAATATGTTCAACAAATTGCTTCATTAGCGGTATAAAATTACTGAAGGCGAAAAGTTGCAAATACATAAATTCAAATGTCGACCGTTGTCAGCGTCCAAATTAAAATTTGCAACGGAGAGACAAAATTAATATGCCTCCTCACAACTTTGGCACAACCCCAAACGAAATCCGCGAAGTAAATTCACGCCACACCATCACGAGCTCTAAATCAATACAAGCCGTCCGTGTCCAAGCCATAAATCAAGAATAAAACATTGTCGACCTGACAAAGTTTACAAATACTTTCAGCCAGGCGAACATAAATAAATTCATATCTTGAAAGAATGGATTTAGTGATTATAAATACAGTATGCAAATTACGAAGACAACTATAAATATTTAATAGATAACTAGATGACCTACCTTATTATTACTCGTAGATCAATCAGCTGAATTCAATCATATATTGGCCTGTCAATAAAGATTTGCTTGATTTAGAGCTCTTCTTTTAATATTTATTACTGAAGTTGGAGTTTAATATTTTTTAGGATACAAGCCGTTATGTAATTTTGTTTTTATTGTATTAAGACATATTTTCTGGGTAGTTTAACCAACCTGTATAAGCTCTATCGCGTCAGATTCTCGGCCCTTATAAGGTGTGAGATACAGAATTTTGTTTCTGAGTTGGCCATGCCCGAGAGAGAGAAACATGGCAGTCATGTCTGAGATTAATTATTTTTTTAAATCTAATTCATTTAAACTAATCTAGTCTCATGACGTAATAATATGCGACATACCTCATTTATTTCACAGCCAACGCTGAAACAAAATTTTGTAGCTCACACGATATTATATTGTTTAGACACCTATGTTTTTGAACTAAGCTGACAAAAGATTTGATCACTTTACTTTCCTCTCTTTATACTAGAGCCCTCCCAAAATCCGGTGACACATTGCGCAGTGACCAAATTTCAAGAGAGAGGACGCCGGAAACTCATAATTATACAGCTGCGTGAACACAATGTAAATATAGACATAGAATCGTCACGAAGTAATAATTCGTATTAAAATCGATGGTGCGGCCACGCGGTTATATGTTTATTGCGTTCTCTCCGAATACTTTCTCACTCTGCGTAAACTTTACCACCAGGTGACGCCAGGTTTTGGGAGGGCTGTATTTGACAATTCACTTCCATCTTCCACTGAATGCCAATCACACCGTAGGTCGGGAATTGAGCATTTACTTTCAATGGACCTTAATTTTTGATATTATATTATTATATGTGTTAGCGGTGAAAGCGTTAATAAAGTAATTATTGAAAAATACATGAAATATTCCAGACTTTCATGACATTATCAACGCTGCATAAACAATTATATTTCACTGGATCTTTTAAGAATAACTACTACTAATTAATGAGTTTGTTAGAATTAGCTGCTTAATTTAACAGCAAACTCTAAAATGCCTAATCCCTTAAAAAAAATCTGTCGAGAAACGGTGAAAACTAAAGGAGGGCCCGTTACTTGGTAATTTATGGATGACGAAAATATACATTCGGGATCGTTGGTGGCTTTCAGAAATAGATTTCGTGGTAAGTATAATAATATTGCCATGACAAAAATAATAGTTGCTTCATGCACTTCCGGTAACCTTTACGCGTCCTCGGCGCCGTATAATAGGGAAAGCCTACACTGATTGCGAATTTATTGGTAAATTTCTAGAGAGGTGGGAATTAATCCCACAGGTAAACAGAATCCAATTAGAGGCTCAGCGGTATATGAACACAGTTTCCTTGTTCATAATCAATAGTTATTTAATATCCAATCAAAATTATATTATTAAATACGAACAAAAATGTCTTAGAGATTTACAAAATTGATTCAAATCTATGGAAGTGTCAATAAACCAAGACTAAAAAACTAATTCCAATAAGTGGGTAAGATTATGTACGTACTGTTCTTCAAATGATAACAAAACATGGCAGAATAGCAATATGATAATCTTATTTATACACTGTGTACGTAAAGTAAGGAATAAAAATCATTTAATTAAGTAAATAATGATTTTTGCTTATTAATTCCAATGTTTTGATGAAACCATGTTATCTTTTACCAGAAAATGAAAAATACTCAGAATTTTACGTAGAATCCACAAATTCATCAAAAAATGGGGGTTCACATTTGAAAATTTTAACTTAGGGGTCGTATCTCAATTTTGGGACACCCTGCACATTTGAATTTTATCTCCAAAAATGCGCGTTAAAAAAACGTGTCCGAGCATTTTTCTGAAATAAAATGCCCTGCATTTTAATCGAATTTATTCCCTACTTTATGTACACAGTGTATAATGTTATAAATAAAATGAGCTTATTGCCATGCTGCCATGATGTTAATCAAATATTGAAGATATTTTGAGCTTAAAACTGAAAAAAAAATCACGTTTCTTAGATCTCCAGGAATTGTAAAACATTTATCCCAATCCGGATAAGTGTGGACCGATTTTGAGATTAATGCGTTTTGAAAATAGATTCCGCTTATAACGTAAAGCAATATTTTGTTTATTTTGATTTAAAAGACGGTCTTGCTTTCAGAATTTTTGATGTTTTGGTAGACGGTTTAAAACTGATACTAAATCACTCGTTCAACAATATAAGTGAAATATTTCATTTATCATAATTTAGGCTACTGAATTTATGTAAACTATTTGTAAAAGGCATTTACCGTCAATAAATACATTATTATTATTAGGGTCACATTTTACAGATATCACCCAAATTTTTTATAATTTTAAATTTTACATCAAAATTATAATCTTCAAATACGAGCTAGGATTAACCAAAATATTATTGATTTTCTTTTCTGTGCCAAGATAATTAGCGACCTAAACATAAATAATCTTTTCTACTTACGAATATTTAAGTGCCCAAGATTTTCCAGAATAAGTTGCTTACCTGCAAAAGAAAGACATATTTGAGTAAACAGAAAATTACTGTAGATTAAGTAGAGTGGAGCGAAAAAATTAAAATGTGAATTTACAAATGCTTGCATTTTATTGTTATAATGAAGTACATTAAATTTTAAACTTCTAGCACCCACAAAGACTCAGGAAATATGCCTATACATTACATCACCTCTACATTGACTAAATTATCCACAAATAATTTCGTAACATTTGTACTTACATAAATAATTTTAATACCATTTCATTACTTTCGGTATGTTACCTAATTATGAATAATCATAATTTACCAATTCAACTTTTTAAATGTGAAACATATACAGGGTGGTTCAAAAGTCTGGAAACGGCGAATTTATTTCGCGCACGAGTAGAAACTCGAAATTCTGATACTGGATTCTTCAGTAATTTCGCCCGGGGAATCGAATGGGTCCATCAGATTTTGGGCCCGATAGGGCCTAATAAGAGATATGAGGTCCAACTTTGAAATTTCAAATGCAAACCTATATTTTTTATTGCGGATTCGGATTTAGCGGACAATTTTACATCCAAATTGGCTAAAACCCAAAGATGTTTGGTCCATTTTTGGGCTCTATAGTGCGTTTTTGTTCAAAAGTCTGGTTCATTCAACCCAGCCGTGAAAAATTGAAAAACTGATCTTGCGAGTCTCTAGGACACGGGTAAACCATTTGAGTCTTATAGGGCCATATGACAGGTCCAGGGCCCAGCCCGGGAACTTTAAATGACACTACATTTTTTTGCGGATTTGTCATTAGGAAGCAGGGAATCTTTTCTCTCGCACAAACATGAAAATACAAAATAATTTGTGCGGACAGAAGTCGTAACTGTTGTGGAACATTGTATTGATCGTATTGATTTCAATATTGGATTTGATAACATAAATCTAATAACACACAGGAACATATTTCCCGTGTTATGTATGGGTACGTGTGCGTCGAGTTTTATTGTATTTATCTTGCTTAGTGAGTGCGAGAGAAAACATCGCTTTGAGGCTTCCTAAGCCCAAACAACACAATCAGTCAGAAGTAGTAATTGGCGGGAAATTTAAATGTTAGTTTTCAAGACATTCTGGCATGGAAGTCCCATAAGACCTGATGGAACTCAAAATCTGATGGGCCAATTTCATTCCCCAAGCAAAGTCCTAGAGACTCCAAGATCAGTTTTTCGATCTGGAATGAACCAGACGTCTCCAGACTTTTGGGCAAAAAACGCACAATAGGGCCCGAAAATGGACCAAAAATTTTTGGGTTTTAGCCAATTTGGATGTAACATTTTCCGCTGAATCCGAATCCGCAATAAAAAATATAGGTTTACGTTTGAAATTTAAGCCTCATAACTCTTATAAGGCCCCATCAGGCGTAAAATCTGATGGGCCCATTCAATTCCTCGGGCAAAATTACTAAAGACCCCAGTATCAGAATTCCGATTTTCCACCCGTGCGTGAAATAAATTCGCCGTTTCCAAATTTTTGAACCACCCTGTGTATTATATTTAATAAATTTATTTAATGCTTCTGCAACAAGTAAGGGTTATCAATTTTATATTTAATAATTATTCAACTAACAATTTTAGCACCAACGCACACTGAGCTGGATAAATAATTCTTTTTTCCAGATTCTAAAACATCCCAAGAACAGTTTTCAATTATTACAACAGGTTCCGAAAAGTCAGAAAAATGGCCTCTCCATTGGCATGGACTCAAACATCTGGTACTTAAGTCATCGCATCTCTTCATGGAAAAAGTGAAACCTCTGATTCGGATGTTTCTATCTTACTATTATCAACATCAATAAGCCAAAGAGCACAAAAAACGCAATGAGAATTCCTCAAAAGTTTGCTACAGAATATGATAGGCAAAGCGTGACTAATATAAGTGCTGCGAAACTTATTAGTGTACAAGGTGTGGGTTTAATTTATGATAATCACAAATCAAAAATCAAACTACTAGGAAAGATGCTAGTGATATTCAGATTGGATAACCTTTTGATGGAAAGAAAGGTGTGGAAAGGAAGCAAGAAAAAAAATAGTTGCAAGTTGTACTTCAGTAGTGTGAAGGAAGAACACATAACTTTGGTTCCAAACCATATAGGGAGCATCATTGTTTCCAGTAGTACACCTCTTGCTATAAAGCAAGTAATTGTGAATTTATGATAACTTAACTTTGGTTCATCAAGAGCCTTCCTCAAATTCCCCGGTTCCAATGGCGTATTTCTAGCTACAAAGGAAGGAATTGTGAATTTATGTTCACCTAAGTTTCGCTCAAAAGCCTTTCTCAAACTCACAGATTCTCTAGCTATAAAGGAAGAAATTGTGAATTTATGTTCACTCAAATTTGGATAAAGAGCCTTTCCAAAACATTGTTTCCAGTAGCACATCTTCAGCTATAAAGGAATGAATTTTGAATTTCTGTTTACAGGATAAACCCTCTTCTCCGTGCTCTTCGATATGATACCATAAATGCAAATACAGAAACAACTTCAGGTGCACTGAGATTCACTTTGGACGGCCGTTTCAGTACATGTTGCATATTAATGATCTACAACAGAAACTTTATGGGATAAAAATAGGACCGAAAGCTTTCTTCAGTGTTATAGAAAAAGCGATAAAACTTAGCGAATAAATTTCTCAATTTATATTTACACCAATTATTCGGGTGCAGTTTCCACACCCGCAAATGAGCTTAGCTGTAGAAGTGCCTTAAACCCAAAATTAATTCAGTTATCACATCGTTCACAATTACATTAGTACTGATCTGCAATGTTTGAAAAGCATAATTAATACTACTGACATAGCAAACGGGAAACCAGATCCAGATGGCTCACAAAAGCATTGAGGTTATTATGACTTTACATATCAGGGAATCCTTAAAATATCTGTCAAACTTTCTGCATATGTCGGTAAAGTATATGCGCCTGTATTAGCATAAAAATAAAACGGCCTTGCCAATAAGACTCATCTTTATCTTTATCCAAATTTGCTGAATATATTGAATGCAGTAATTAAAGGGAATGCTTTCTGCGCATATCCTGAAAACCTGTTACGTTCAATGATAACAGATGCATCCATGCATACAACAGAAAGATAATATTCTGTAAAGGTGTTATAAATTCCTGGAATAAATCCTGCAGCAAATAACTATATAAGCTTGATTAACTGGCAGAACATCACCAGATATGGCCTACCGCTATTGAAGAATATTCCTATGTTGTAAAAGGTTTTGTGAAAATGAAGAATAATGCCATGGATGCATGGATTAAGTTTCTGGAATCCCCAGCCAGGCTACTGAGAGATGTGTGAAATTGGTAACAGAACTGTAGAATGCATATGCGGAGAATACATGCGTTTTCTCAAAGTGATTAAGGATATTTTAATTGAAAAATCATTTTACTCCTGGGACGAGTACCTAGAACATAATTTTAATATGTAATATTGTAACCCTGTAACTTTGTAATATTTATATTTTTATTATTTTTCACTACATGTAATATTACTTTTATGACTTGTGTAAACCTGTAAGGTCTTAGCACGAATTAATTATTATTATTGTTATAACAATTAAATTACGAAACAAAATGGTGACATTCAATACAAAAAGAGGATTTAACATGTAAAAATACTATAAATTCCCTGACTTCTTGTAGGTAAATAAAATTAAAATTAGTTCATTTGTTGTAATATCTTCAATGCCCTTTTACAAAAAACGAAAAGTGTCGTATTTTTCATTTTAATAAAAATTTATTGTTGTTTATGTCTAGAACTTACAATGAACAATAGCAATTCTAACAAAATTTTAAAAAAATCACTTTGGTTTGACCACAGCTTATTGTTGCGGTTAAAACATAATGGATTTTTTAATGCAGTTTAATTATGGATTACCACGTAGTAACCGTGGCAGCCATCCTCTTCAATAGTAATTTATTTTAAATTCGTAAACTACTACACAATGTTGCTAGTAATTTCAATTATACGAAATAATAATACAATTTATCATGCTTAGTTTTTTTATAAAATTCTTTTATTTCAAGGCCTCTGGGACAAAATAAAATGATAATAGCATTTTTTACGTGTTATGTTAATATCTCCTTTTAGGAGACCCACTGAAACTTAACTGAAGAGATACATCATATGAAATACACGTGCTTTTCTACAAAATTCAAAATTTCAGGTAATTGGAGCTGTAGACGATATTACTCTAGAACAATATTATATATTTTGTTTTTTAAACGATAAGGAAGCACAAGTTTTGCATATACAGGGTGTCCTAAATAGAGTAGGATTGCATGGGTATCTTTCTTATTCTTAAAGCTAGAGATCTGGTTAAATCTTCACGTGTTCTTCAGCGTGTTGTATATCTTCGGGATGGCAGTATAATGGTTTGGGCTGGTGTGTCACTGTACGCGAAAACTGAGCTTGTTCTCATTGAAAATGGTGCCATGATGGCTGTTAGATACATCAACGAGTGTTTAGCTGATCACGTCGTACCATTTGCTCCATTCGTAGGTGAGAACTTTACTTCACTAATGCACGATAACGCGCGACCACACATCGCACGGCTGGTTGAGCAATATTTGGATGGAGTTAACATTCGAGCTAGAAGCCCAGATTTGAATCCTATCGAAAATCTCTGGGATTCATTAGGGCGACGTATTCGGCACCGACAACCTATACCAGTAACCATTCAGGATCTTCGAATAGCAGTAAAAGAAAATTTACGTAGTTTATAGTTCAAGTTGTCATTTATTATTTTAGATTCGCGATATCCATGAAAATCTGACATATCAGTTAGCCAAAATGTAAAGTGTCGACAAGGAAGGATTCTAGTTTATAATTGATGGCATTCGAAATTCGAATCTTACGTTGTTGGCAATTTAATTTTCTTTTAGTAAAGAACTCATTACTCCAATATAAAGATTGTATTGAAATTAAACAATACGGAAGACTTGTTGGTCAGAAACTTGCTCTAAGACATGGATTATCGAACATCTACTGACCTACAATAAGATTCTAAATTACTTGCATTATTCCTAAACATCTGAAGTCCGGCCTATCTCTTTTAAATCCTAGAAGGCATTTTAAAATGCAAGCTTTCTAGATGACAGAAATGATTTTCGGACTTTTCAGCTTGATAAATAGCCAACAATGATAACAACAGAACAAAATTATTTTTTTAAACTAATGGATCTAAAGATAATCATGAATGTACCATGAGAACAAATCGACGGAATCCTAAGAAGATTTTTCCGACCACAAGTAATTAAGATCAATCGGTTTAAGCATTTTTTATTCGCTTTGTAAAACTAAATGCAAAAATACATAAAAACATTAAATATTCCAATGAACTCTAAAATGATTGTTTATCGAGTGGGAAATACCCAGACGTAAAATAAATCATTTGAACACAGCCTTCCTTCAAAAATACACTTATTGTTAGTCACGGCTCACGAGCTCATGTGCGCTAAGTGAATTATGTTTACCAGGACGATGACACACTCAAACAATCAAAATTTGTCCAAATTGGCAAGCACGCAGAGCGTGACCAACGAATCGCGTCGAATTATCCACTCGATTTACCCGCCCGTAAAATCCTGCTGGATTATACTTTATATTCCAGCGATTTCATCGGCTCTAAATCCCATTTTACTGCGTATATTAAAGGATTATAAAACGTTCGTGCAAAATAATTTCTCGTGTAATAATAATAATAATATTTATTATGAAATTAACAATAATAATTAACTTAAATACATGATATATATACAAAAACATAAAATTGAAAAACATGCACGTATTGAAATTATATAAATTTATTTTTAAAATGAAGTGATTTATTGATCTAATAAAATCAATTATGAATTAATGATATGTCCTAATTTTAATTTTAATTTATGTTTGAATTCAGAGATTGATCCATTAAATAAATCAAACCAGGGATGTTTGTTGCAGTCGTTGGCAAGGTCCATCAATCGAGCGAGAGAATATTTCACCTGCGCGTAATTTGCTACTTACAACTCTAGTTATGTAATATACTATTACTACGACTGCAGCAACACTTTTTTTTAACGTTAGTATTTTGCTAAATTGTGATTACATAATTATCACCTGCAGTAATTTCGCGGAAAATGTGATTTGTTTGTGCACGAATGTTTAATATATGCTTTAGGTGCAGTTATTGAGAATACCAGTTCAAAATCAATAATTGCCTTTTGGATTGTAATCATGCAATCGTTGGGAAATTGCACGACTATTTGTGAAAATAAACAGCCCTATTTCGTAAGCAAAAAAGTTAAATTTAACGTCTGAACTTGTTAATAATTTATTTTCCAATGCTCAGAATGGATGCTTAACTAGATTAAAAAAATTCTATTGTCCAACGAAAAAGAGAGAAGAAAAATCTTTACGATGTTACTTTCTTGACTTTTAAATGAAAATAAGAAAAAATACCGTCCGGATGGGATTCTTTTTCTTTTAAGCAGTAATTTTTGGCTTGTATTATTGCTAGATACATTGTTTAAATAGTTGGTCATAAAATTATTGAAATTAAGGCCTGACAACAAAAGCTTTACATTTTTTGATTTAATGGGTGCTGTTATATCGTTATTGGTGGAATTTTTTTCTTCCTTGTAAACAATAGAAATTCCCATTTTTTGGCTTTTATTATTGCTGCATACATTGTTTAAAGATTTGGTGGTAAAATTATTAAAATTAAGGCCTGACAACAAAAGTTATGAATTTTAAAAATTCACAATTTCGCCGATGAAAAAATTAATAACTCCCGGGGTCTTGGTATACATATGAATTTTACATAGGGTTGTAGAAGAGACATTGGGCGATTTTTTACAAATATGTAGTATCATAAATAAATTTTTTTGTTAAATTGTATATTACATTACAAAATTCAATTATGAAAATTATTAATTTATCATAAGCTCTAGTAACTTTTATAGTAAATGAAATCAACAAAACTATACGTTATTTGATAGAGTGATATGATGTTATCACTGTGTTAAAAAATAGTGAAGATAAAACACGTAAGCAAGAAGTTGTGAATTTTTAAAAATAATGTAATTTACACGCGTCTTTGTTTGATGATTAACTTTCTCTATAAATTATTTTGTATACTAATATGTAAAGTGAATAATAAATCAACAAATAAATAGTAGGATTTCAGACAACATTTTTTTTTTGGTATGTAACAAATGAGTGAGTTAAATGTAGATTAATATATTATTAACAATATGGTTAATAATGTCCATCTACTATCTAAAACATTTTAGTTTAATTTTGGCCAACACTCAAAACACTACCACCACACTATCTTTAAACTACCTGTAGCCTAAACTGAGTTTAAACATACGGACCATACATATTCTTCATTTTCAAAAACAAAAGATTCTGTTGGAAAATTCCAAAATAGTTACGTCAAATTAAATGAATAAAGCCGACGTTCATAAATGCCACTCAACGGTCGAAAATAATGGCGTGGTGTCCATCAATAATAATACGACATATTGCACATTCGCATTATTTTCCACGTTACATTTCAACAACCTCAGCGTAAAAATATAGCACAGCCGCCATGCACGCTAATCATCGTACGATTTCATTCGTGAGTGATAAGGCCACGCAGCGCCGCCGACCTTATTATTGATATCAATGTGCGTATCTACTTACTTTTTATTTCTCTCAGCGAAAAGAAAGGCAATGCGAATGGTAAATCCAAGTGTGTGTGGGGAAAGTGCGTGTCAGCGGTGGCTTTGGGGGGATGTACAACAAGGGAATACGTCGCACCACAATAAAATCACTTTGACGAAGGCACACTGAGCGTCTACCTCAAAGGCTCGGGTTTAACTATCGCGTTTTCACTGCAGAGAGAGATAAAAAGGTTCGCAAACACACGAGCGCCGAGCGCTCCGTCCTGTTCAACGCCGCTAGCGTGCGTGTTTGGTTATACGAGGGCGGTTAGGAATATACTGGACTATCGAATTTTGAATTGAATGTAAAAATCCCTTACTTGATTTTGGATCAATTATATAATATATAAAAAGGTATATAGGCATTAGTTTAGTTTGTTAATGTATTTGTAAACTGAAATGTTTAGTTTACCAATAAATTTGTTAATTGCTCAGTTTCATATTCAACATGTCATTATAATCTTTTTAATTGTAACAAGGCGGCGGCGGGAGGCTTTACCGTACTCCACCGAGGTCTCACGCACACAATTAACGCCCTGAATTATAACCACGAGGGTTGATCATAGTAATTACGTCCTTTTTTATGGCCGCAAGGAGCCATTGAAAAAGGGGTGGCTTTACTCCGTGCCAGCACGAATTATTTGCATTGCAAATAGTGTTTTCTCCGGGGCTGCTGAGGTAGAAACATCCCCTTACTGCAGGGTCAATCGACTACAATAATACAACTACAAATCTCACACAAATCCTTATAAATGAAGGAAGATAAACTTGGATTGATCGATAATTAAACCTGAGAAAACTGCACTTGTTGCAGATGCATTAAATAAATATAATGAAGACGAAATATAGCTTGAATATATGATGCAATTCAACCTGTTCATGACTGTAAAATTAAGTCTTACTAAGACTATAAATAAATAACTTGCTTCAATAAGTTATTTGATTATACTCTTAGTATCAGTGGCGGCTCGTGGAAGATGTTGATGGTAGAGCCACTTATACAATATACCCCCCCCCCTCCTTTTTTGAAGAAAGAAATGACTATTTAACTTCCTGGACTAAAGTAACTGGCGAAAAAGTGTTTTAAGAATTAATTAAATATTATTGCTGAGCTTGAGACTACATGGCTCCTAGGCTCTATGTAAGCCCCTGCTTCGACAGCAAAATATACTACTTTTGACAGCTGATTCAAAAATGTTGAAATAACTATTTTTATTAACTGAAAAATACTGTTTTTCACAGCTGAAACATACCATTGTTAACACACGAAAAATATTATTTTTGACAGCTGAAACATACCATAGTTGACACACGAAAAATATTATTTTTGACAGCTGAAAATACAATTTTTGAAAATTCAAAAATGTTGAAATAACCATTTCTATTAACTGAAAAATACTGTTTTTGACAGCTGAAACATACCATTGTTGACACACGAAAAATATTATCTTTGACAGCTGAAACATACCATAGTTGACACACGAAAAATATTATTTTTGGCAGCTGAAAAATACAATTTCCGACAATTCAAAAATGTTGAAATAACTATTTTTATTAACGGAAAAATACTGTTTTTCACAGCTGAAACATATCATTGTTAACACACGAAAAATATTATTTTTGACAGCTAAAACATTCCATAGTTGACACACGAAAAATATTATTTTTGACAGCTGAAAAATACAATTTTTGACAATTCAAAAATGTTGAAATAACTATTTTTATTAACTGAAAAATACTGTTTTTGGCAGCTGAAACATACCATTATTGACACACGAAAAATATTATTTTTGACAGCTGAAACATACCATAGTTGACAGACGAAAAATATTATTTTTGACAGCTGAAAAATACAATTTTCGACAATTCAAAAATGTTGAAATAACTATTTTTATTGACTGGAAAATACTGTTTTTGACAGCTGAAACATACCATTGTTGACACACGAAAAATATTATTTTTGACAGCTGAAACATACCATAGTTGACACACAAAAAATATTATTTTTGACAGCTGAATAATACTAATTTTCAACAGCTGAGGAATGCCATTTTTGTCAGCTGAAACATATCATTTCTGACACACGAAAAAAAAATATACTATTTTTGATAACAAAAAATATTACTTTTGATAGCAAAATTACCACTTTTGACAGCTGAAAAATACAATTTTTGACAATACAAAAATTTCGAAAAGAACTATTTTTATTAGCTGAAAAATACTGTTTTTGGCAACTGAAACATAGCATATTTGGTAGCTGAAGAATACCATTTTCTACAACTGTAAAATACAACTTGAGACAGCTAAAAATACTATTTTCAACAGCTGGGGATTACCATTTTTGACAGCCAAAAAATACCATTCAGCTGAAACATACCGTTATTGGCAGCTACAATTTTTGACAACAAAAATGAATCAATTTTTGACCACAAAATATACAGGTTTTGACAGCTGAAAAATGCAATTTTTGACAGTTAAAAAATGTCAAAAAATGTTGCTTTTGATGGCTAAAAAATACCATTTATATAGGTGGGAAATGCCACTTTTGGCAGCAGAAAAATATCATTTTTGACAGCTGAAAAATTACATTTTTGGCAGCTGAAAAACATCATTTTTGACAGCTGAAAAATTACATTTTTTGCAGCTGAATAAAACAATTCTTAATAGCTGAGAAATACCATTCTTAATAACAGCAACACACTATTATTGACAACTGTATCATACAATTATGTCAGCTAAAAAATACAATTTTTGAAAACAAAAAATACAATTTTTAAGAACAAAAAGTACAATTTTTAACTACAAAAAGTACAATTTTTTAAAGCTGAAAAATGCAATGTTTGACAATTAAAAACATTTCTAAAAATGCTGCTTTTGATAGCTGAAAATGCCATTTTTATAGGTGGGAAATACCATTGTTGACAGCTGAAAATTATCATTTTTGACAGTTGAAATATATAATTTTTGTTAGCTGAAAAATATCATTTTTGACAGTTGAATAATACACTTCTTAACAGCTGAAAAATACCATTCTTGACAACTGCAACAAGCCATTATTGACAACTGTAACATACCATTATTGTCAGATAAAAAATACAATTTTTGACAACAAAGAGTACAGGTTTTGACAGCTGAAAAATGCCATTTTGACACTTAAAAAAATGACCAAAAATGCTGCTTTTGATAGCTGAAAAATGCAATTTTTTATAGGTGAGAAATACCATTGTTGACAGCTGAAAAAAATCATTTTTGGCAGTTGAAAAATACAATTTTTTGTAGCTGAAAAATATCATTTTTATAGGTGGGAAATACCATTGTTGACAGCTAAGAAATATCATTTTTGGCAGTTGAAAAATATATTTTTTGATAGCTGAAAAATATCATTTTTGACAGTTAAAAAATATAATTTTTAATATCTGAAAAATATCATTTTTGACAGTTGAAAAATATAATTTTTGATAGCTGAAAAATATCATTTTTGACAGTTAAAAAATATAATTTTTGGCAGTTAAAAAATATAATTTTTGATAGCTGAAAAACATCATTTTTGGCAGTTGAATAATGCATTTTTTAAGAACTGGAAAGTACCGTTTTTAACAGCTAAAAAATGCCATTTTGACAGCTGTAAAATGCCATTTTTGACAATTAAAAAATGTCAAAAAAATGCTACTTTTAATAGCTAAAAAATATAATTTTTATAGGTGAGAAATACTTGTTTTGACAGTTGAAAAGTACCATTTTTGACAACAGAAAAATATTATTTTTACTAGTTTAAAAATATTCTTCTTAACAGCTGAAAAATACCATTTTTAACAACTGAAAAATACTATTCTTGACAACTGCAACAAACCATTATTGACAACTGTAACAAACCATTATTGTCAGCTAAAAAATACAATTTTTGACAACACAAAAAATACAGGTTTTGCCAGCTGAAAAATGCTATTTTTGACAGTAAAAAAATGTCGAAAAATGCTGTTTTTGATATTTTTAATTTTAATTTTTTAATTTGTAACTTAATCTGTTTAACTTGTAATTTGTTATGTAACTATGGAGTCGTTAATTTTGAATTTGTATTTTTACAAAATGTGGTTAATCTGCTTTAACTATAATTGTACGTCCCCTTGTGATTATATTCAACTATTTCTATTTGTTTTTTTAACTTTGTTTAAATTTTTCTCTATTGGTCATTGATTGTATTACACCATGTTGTTGTGGCACGAATAAAGCATTATTATTATTATTATTAACTGGTGAAAAAGTGTGTTAAGAATTAATTAAAAATTCTTGCTGAGCTTGAAATTAGAGGTACTGCCATGGCTCTTTGGCTCGAGCCGCCCCTGCTTAGTATGACTTAATTTTGCAGAGTCATAAACAGATTACATTCAATTGATAAAAGTTTTTGGTAAAGTTTGAATAATCGGAATTGGGTATTTTGTTTTTTTACCTTAAATATGATGTTATAAAACCTTTGCAAAAATGTTTAAGATAACGAATAATTGCACATCTTTTGTCAATAAGTATATTTGATAAATTACTAGAGAAAATTTTTAAAATGTTTGGAATTTTTGAAGAAAAGTGCAAAGTTACAAATTGTCGCTTAAGAAAAAAATGAGAATTTCTCGAAGGCAACTTTGCGCTTAAAATAGACAAGATTTTTGCTACAATTGATGTATACAATTTTTGACATATTTATTGGGTATTCTTGTTTACAATTTTAAAATGAAAAGTACAGTGCTTTTAGTTTTTAGTAATTATTTCTGAAGGCGAAACTGTAGCGCTTGAAACTTAATATTAATCTGCGGCAGCCAGCGAACGCTTTTAAAATTTTGTCGTTTTAGAGTGGCAAAATGACAGTTGTGGGAAAAGCAGTGACGGTTCGCGGGGTTTTTTCTGGTACAGCCGAGGAACAAGAGGTGGTAATACAAATAGGTAGGGTCAGTTGCAGAGACGGCTGGCTGCGTGACCGCACCTATCTGTATTACCACCTCTTGTTCCTCGGCCGTACCAGAAAAAACCCCGCGAACCGTCACTGGGGGAAAGCCAACGATAAGTGAGTATTTTTAAATTTCGATACTTTAGAGCGTCCTTAGGAATGGTCACTTTGCGCTTTGTAAGGCCTACTTTTCCAGGCAATTATAGAAACATGAAATTTTACTAAACGCTGCTGAAGCAACAGGGAAATAAATTCCTAAACCGTATAATAGTGTCAACTTGATTGTAAATGAAAGAAAAGTTTATAACGTTGATAAAGGCAACGAACACTTTATTTATACTTTACATAAATTTATCAAACAAGTTACGATTTAACGTTCTATTTTGTCTATAAAATAACTAAAGCAAACCTGGGAAAACAAAGAACGCGACACAGTTGAAAACATTTTTTTACTAACCTTTACAGTAGTTATACAGGAATATGTTCTTTATCCAACTCGCACATTCATGAAGATAATTACCATAATAGCCAGTAACACAATTAGAACGACTGATTCAAGAACCCACATCTTCACTCACCACAACACAAAACTCAACTGAATTGAGCGATTTTTGGTTGCGACACAAACGTTTTTTTTTTGCGGGCCTGAGCTGGCCTGATTTTTTGCATCCGTGTTGATAACGAATGATTGGAATGTTTCGAAATTGATAAGAGTATCAAGAAATATGCTTTGAATATTTAAATGCGGTCAACATTGTTTTACTCTTACAGTGCCCAAAGTTATATTTAACAAAAATAATCATAATTTACTATTTTTTTTTTTTTTAATGGAAAATCCAAAAACATCAATGGCTTCGCTCCAAGCTCAAGAATATCTTGCCTACAAGTACCTACCAGCCGAATTACGTTGAAATTACTAAATAAGGGAAGAATATAGAGACAAGACTGTTGGCCACCAAAGGGTTAATAAATAAATAAAGATTTACACTAATTAAGTTTACAGAAAATACGTTCGACCTGATTACATGATCAATTCTCCCGACTTTAATCAAGCACAACGTAATACAACTTGTGCATTCGCACTTAGTTTCATACAATACGATATTGTAGTAAATTAACATTTATATTAAACAATTACAAGTGAAGTAATCGCCCGCGCGCGAATAAATATGTTCTTTTCCACCGGGGCGCGAGTTCCAAAACGGTGTTTACCTGACGGGAATAAATTACCGAAAACAATGAGGTCCTGCAGAGGAAACGGAGAATTTCCGCCAGGAACAATCATGACTAGTGTAGCAATTATTCTAAATACTCTGGCGGAGAAGAACGGCGACACAAACAAACTGGCACCGAAGAACATTTTTCATTCACGAAGGACGGACGCTTTGTTTACTGCCGGTTATCTTTAGCCAGACGTAGAAATGGAAGTCCTTGCAGAAATTGTATAATAATAATAATCATTTATTTACGGATAGAACCTATATACAAATTAACAAAAAAAAAATTATCAGAATAGATAAATAAAAATAAATACAAATATAGAGAAACAAAATCGCTTACTCTTTCTCTACTTTCTCCGTAGAAAATACGAGAAAATATTATTTTCGTGATTTATTTCCAATTCGAAATTTCATTGGAAAAATCCATTTTGAGATCCCAAAACTATTTATGAATTTCTTTTATCTGTCTGTAGGCACTGTATCCAGAAAACTGTTACAGATTTTTAAATGAAACCTTAAACTTGAGCTTTATTTGGCAATTTGAAGAGCTGAAAATTTTTGGAACCCGAAAACACGGAATTTTGTTTTGAATTATAAATTATATCACATTTTTATATAAATTATGAAGATAATGGGAAACTGCACATCTTTTGTTAATAAACGATGAAAATAATAATAATATTTTTTTTTTGATGGCATAGGAAGCTAGTCCATTCCGCTAGAGGTACCATTTAAACTATGTGTATTAATTTCTATATATTTATTTATATATAATCATTATTTATTATACAATGAATGGGGGGGGGGCATACACTGGACATCCATGGACCCAAACTGCCACTTCTTCGTTCCGAAAAAGTGACCGCCCGGATGGGATTCGAACCCACGACCACGAGGTCCGTGAGCAGGAGCTCTCCTCACTAGGTCACCGCGGCCCTATAATAATAATTTCTGAACGATGATGACCTGCCACTTCTTCGTTCCGAAAAAGTGACGGCCCGGATGGAATTCGAACCCACGACCACGAGGTCCGTGAGCAGGAGCTCTCCTCACTAGGTCACCGCGGCCCCATAATAATAATTTCTGAACGATGATTATTATATAACTTGAATGCGTTTGCCTGAACACAGGCAGTGAAAAAACATAAGTTTACAAATCTACCTGTAGTACTACTACAGGTAGTTACTGCTACTTATTTAGTGCAGTATTTAATTACAGTATCTATGTCAGTTGATAAGTGATGTCGGAAATTTACAAATTACTAAAATGGATTTGTTGGTTATATTAAAGTTAATACAGAGGGTGGCGGGTGGACCCTATCCTACCCTCTAAATAAATGAACCGAGACTAGGGTGTATCATAGGGGGAGAACCATAGTTTAATTCTTTATTTTTTTCTTTCATATATTAATTGATACGAAACACTAAGTTATGTTTTACTGGTTGGATTATAGGGAAGGCACACCCACCGTCCTTCGCATTAACGTTATCATAACCCACTAACTTTTGTTCGATTTACTAAAACTCAGTGGCGGCTCGTGGAACATGTTGATGGTAGAGCCACTTTTACAGTTTATTGGACGAAATATGGAAATGACAAATTATGCAAATTAAATACCGGCAAAAAAATCAAAAATTTGCACATTAAAATCAATCACGTTAACAATCTAAAGTATAGACCAATAAAAAATACGCTCCTAATTAAGGTAGAAACCTAAAATATAAGCATGAAAAAACGAAAATTTAGCGAATATCGAAAATTCACGATTCAAAAAATGCAGACCAAAAATCCGAAAATTTCACCAAAAAAGAAAAAAAAAATAACCAAAATAAAAAAACTCTAAAATTTGGAACGAAGAAATGAAAAATACAGGTCAAAGATCTAAAATATAGCCCAAAAAAAGCAGGTCTAAAAATATAAAATACAAACCAAGAAATTGAAAAATCAAGGAAAACAAAAATAATTTGCCATTTCCAGCCCCTAAAATTACTCATTAGCTCAAAACATGTTGCCGACCAGAAAACTACAGTCAAAAAGTAACCAAAAAGAAAAAAAAATCGCCCATAAAAATGATAATTAAAGTTAAAAAATCTAAAATGAAGGGGAAGAAATCAAAAACTGTACTTCAAAATATCGACAAAAAAATTAAAAAAGTCGCGTATAAAAATCTTAAAATCGACCAAAAATTCGATCCTAAAAATCAAAATTGCGGATCAAAAAAATCGAAAATTTTAACAAACAATTCGAAAATTTAGAAGAAAATTTAGGCTAAAAGATAAAAAATTTAGACCAAAATATCAAAATCCCGCCTTAACAATAACAAATTAAAACAAAAAGGTTGAAAATTCAAGTACCAAAATTGCCATTTTCAGCACTCGGGGCGATTAGCCCCAAAAAAACAAAGGAAAAAACCCAAAATTTGCTTTGTGGCGAAGGAAATTTGCACTCGACGATTTGAAAAATTGTAAAAAATGTATTACCCCAAGGATTCGCTTGAAATAAATTTCAATTATTCAGAAATAGTGTACTTTTGATTTCCTGCGAAAACAACGACATGCTCCTGCAAAAAACAAAGGAATAAACTCAAAATTTGTTCTGTAGTGGAGGAAATTTGCACTCAATGTTTTGAAAAATTGTAAAAAATTAATCACTTGCAGAATTAGCTCTTAAGGTAAAAAACTAAAATATACGTACAAAAAATCGAAACTTTACACAATTATCGAAAATTCGCTGTTAAAAAAATTCGGACCAAAAATCCGAAAATTTCAACAAAAAAAAAACAAAAGTTTAACCAAAATAAAGAATATTTAGGCCAAAAACTCTAAAATTTGGAACGGAGAAATAAAAAATACAGGTCAAAGATCTAAAATATAGGCCAAAAAAATAAAAAATACAGGTCTAAAAATAAAAAAAAGCAAACCAAAAAATTGAAAAATCAAGGAAAACAAAAATAATTTGCCATTTTCAGCCCCCAAAATAACTCTTTAGCTCAAAATAGGTTGCTGACTAGAAACTCGAAAACCTCGGTTCCTCGAAGTCTCACAATTTTTTTTTTATTGACAAATAGTGTCAAAAAAATGTTTGTAGACAAATTAAATTTAATCGATTTTAGTCAAAAAGTAACCAAAAGGTAAAAAAACTCGCCCATAAAAAATAATAATTCAAATTTAAAATCTAAAATGAAGGGCAAAAAATCAAAAACTGTCAAAAAAACTTGAAAATATTGGCAAAAAATAAAAAAGTATAAAAATCAATAATTTAGATATTGGATGGATGAGGCTGTTACTTGTTGAAACTCCGTGGTATCATTTAATAAAACACTAACAACACTAACATAATTTGAAACCATACACTGTGTTAGTGTTTTATAAATAATTTAGGTTAAAAAAATCTAAAATATAGGATAAAAAATTAAAAACTTCGACCAAAAATTCGATCCTAAAAATCAAAATTGTGGACCAAAAAATCGAAAATTTTAACAAAAAAATCGAAAATTTAGAAGAAAATTATTTTCTTTCGAAATTTGTAAAGACACATTATTCAAAATTGGTGTGTCAAAATTTTAACCATCTGTTGCAATAAATGTGGAATTCCCATGTGAATTTCTAAAAAAATGCGCTTTTTCAGTCATCAAAATTTACTCTTTAGTGCAACTATTTTTGTTGTGGTAAACTTGCGATTATTTTCTTTGGAAATTTGTAAAGACACATTATTTAGAAATAGTCTGTCAAAATTTAACAGGTAACAGGTGTTGTTTAACATTTAAAAAGTTTTTAGGAATCAGTTAAAAATTCTTGCTAAGCTTTAGTCTACAGGTACTGCCATGGCTCCGTGGCTCTATATAACGAGCCGCCCCTGCTAAAACCTCCTGTTAAATCATTTGAGTTGCTGTTAATTTTATGACAACTAAGAAACAGGGGTTGTAGTTTGAATTAATACAGAGGGCAGCGGGTGGGCCCTTTCCTACCCTCCAAATAGTGAAACACATGAAAGGAAACCTACAAATAGATCATTGAAATCTTGACTTTCTGTTCTTTCTTCTTTCGTAAATTATTTCATTTGTAGAAACCTTGGTTTATGTTTTACTCGTTGGATTGTAGAGACGGAATCACCCTTGGTGTCCAATTGAATATAACCTACAAATCTATGTTTTATTTAATATAATTTTTATATCAATTTATGTGATGTTAAAACGTACAAATTACCACTAGGGATTTGTAGGCTATGTTTAAATTATTACGGAGGGTGGTGAAGGAAGAAACAGAAGAACGTACACGATGTGAGAGCCATGAATTAAATTTTGACTTTCTCTTTCATTTCATTACGCAGTAACAGCGCTGATGATACCTGAAAGTTCGAAACCGGTCCCTAGGTGTTCTGATGGGGAAACAATATTTAATGTTTACAGATGTCCAAAGTCAAACTGGCTAATGGGGAGGCGGGCCGCGCACCGAGAATCCAAGCGAGAGGAACCTACAATTGCCCGAGTACAATATACCGATGGCCTCCTCCCACTTTACGCCCACCCATTTGCCACGGCGCAACTAGCCAATTTGAGATTGAACCATTATACATTATTTTTGCCGCCGTTGGCATAATCCTACATCTGTCGGCATGTTATGTTAGTACAACATTCAGGCAATAGATTCCGCCATTTTAGCTTAGTGTTACTTTACTCAAACATAAACGGGTATTAACGCATATGAAATATCAACGCAACACCTTCTTCAATTCACAAAGAACTAGCAATTATTATACATTTTGCGAAACCGCAGATGATTTACTAATTTCGCGGTCGTGTCCATTCTTCCCTCGGCTTACGGAATCGCGAGGCAATAAAAAGTCTAGCCGGCGATTGTTTCACAATCTGCTGAAGCTTTCGCGAGGTTTTAAATATTCATGAACATTGTTTTCCCATCGTGAACCACTTCACTTAAATTGCTCCGCCCGGATTTTCGATTGGCGCAAAGTAATTTTTCAAATCGGGTTTTGATTAAGCCGAAACAATACACCACCGTTCGGTGTGTGTGTGCGTTGTGATTACGATACGAATTAATTAGCCGTGATGTCATTATATTGTAATCCGAAAGCGTATTCAAATATCGGCACATAATGCCATCGTGAATTTATATGTTAATTTTAAAGCCACGGTGAAAAGTGTTTGATGTACGCTAGGCCTCGCTAGTAATGGTGTTTTTGGATTTTGGCGAGCTACACGGGGGCTCCCTATTGTTCGGCGATGTTTTGTTTGATAATATTAACGCATAGTGCAAAAATGCGGTTGTGTTGAAATATTGGGATCATATTTTGTGCGCTAAATTGTAATACAGCTGAATGACCCGTCAGTTGCTAGGAGCAACATATACAAAGGTGTATATTTGATCAATAAAATTGGAAATCCGGAAATAGTTGCAAGTAATATCGGAAGCCTTTCACTAAAATCTACAAATAAAAATATTGCTCGTAGTGGAACAGTGCTGCAACTAATCTCTCATGTGCCTTGGGCAAGATTTAATTGCTGAGCTCCATATTTTTTGAATAAATAAAAATGATGACGTAACTTTCTCCGATGTGATGGCACAAAGGGAATGTTTTGTTTGATAAATTCCCGCATGGTGCGAAAATGTGCTTCTTATGAAATATTGAGGGGCCTGGAAGTAAAAGGGTTTTAGTGCGGTATGCTGGACCTAAAATGTATCTGTAGCATATGTTTATGCCTTTAAGTGAAATAACTGTGGCAATAAATCATTTCAAATTATAACCTGGAATTTTCATTATCAAAGGAAAGGACCCCGTAGTATTTCAATGTAAAATGGGTTTCATCGAAATTGTCCCATTTTTTGTAGGGAGCTAGCATTCGATATCCTGAACAAAAGTCCTTATGGGCGGAACAAAATCCTATGTAAGGATTTTGAGTTATCCGCCGAAGAAGGTCTCATTTCACTGATAATCGAAAATCGTAAAGACGGGGTGAAGAACGCATACAACGATGTTAATGCTTTGGACCAAGGAGTTCTTATACAATGCTCAGCAGTCTTTGCTGGGGACGCTGGGCAAGTGTGTCCATCATTAGGCAACTCGTAGGGCGGCCATGAACATTTTCAGGAAAAAAACGAACCTTCAATTGAGATTCATTCTTTGTAGAAAATGATTGTTGCCCGCTCAAACTCGGAACAGCTCTTGCTCAACGATGGACATGATCGTCCATCTATGGTCCATGATGGGCAATATTGGTGAAATGAGACCTTCTTTGGCGGATAACTCAAAATCCTTACATAGGATTTTGTTCCGCCCATAAGGACTTTTGTTCAGGATGTCAAAAGCTAGCTCCCTGCAAAAAATGGGACAATTTCGATGAAACCCATTTTACATTGAAATACTGCGGGGTCCTTTCTAAGTAATATTCGAAGAACATTAAAGTCGATTATATCACAACAATAAAAAGAGTACTTGAGCCGTTTTACTTCTAAGCCCTTGTAATAGTCCTGTAGGCGTGGCATTCGCCAGAAAAGTAATTGTTTCAGCAAGTTATTTATTATTTAGTCTTTGAAAGACTTATTTTTTTTAAATTAACGATCATGTTAAATATCCTTATATAGAGGCTACTTTTAGGTTTATTAAAGGTCCTAAAAGCGTAGAAAATCGCCAGGTGCAGGTTTAATCTTCAACAACTTACCACATGGACATGTATCCCAGGCCTGACAAAAAAAAAACTTGATATGATGTTTTAATCAAAATTAAGATTAAGAGCATTTACCGATATCAGTTACAAAAAAAAAATGGAATCACTAACTTATTACGAATACATTAAGTAAATTTAAATTTATTACACATTTTTACCAATATTTTGATAAAAATAAAAAATTTCAATAAAACACAACTTTTTAAAAATCTTCTCCATTGGCAAAATTTTAGTTTAAAATTATTTTGTAACACGGATGGAGATTTGATCGAATACTAGTAAAAAAAAAAACAATTCTAAAAATGATGTAACTGCATAAACTTTAACTTTTCTAATAAATAACCTAAAAAAATAACAGAAAGTCTTATTCGTACTTACAATTAAAAATTCAGCAGCAATGACCACCAAAGATTTTCAAATCACTTATTCAGGAGAATTGTTCCAAAAGAACCGCACACACTACGTAAGTTTATTAACTAATTAATAGGTAATCATATTAACCAAATAGAACGAAAAACGTCAGAACTGACAATGACACATTCACGTACAATAAAATTGAGCACACAAAATATGTTATAGTTTAAAGCGGACTTCCTGGTTACGAAATTATGTAAATTTGTCAATTCCCTTAATGTCAAAATGCCGTGTCATTTAGACAAAAAATCGAATTATAACTAAAATAGAAAATGTTTTTTTTAGTCTTAGTCTTAGTTTTGGCTTTTTAATAAAAGTGTTATTTTCAAGTTATGGTGTTTTAACATTTATTGAAAATGTTGCAGACCCGAATGATACAACTAGAATATCAAAAAAAAAAAACTTTTATTCCACAAAAGTGTACGTAAAGATGATTACTTTATTTCCTGATTATGATAAATTACAAAATAATAGATTTTAGTCAAATGGGCTACGGTCTTTCTGCCCTAGTTTTTGTCGTGATAAATTGAAAAGGGAATGAAGAAAGAAGAGAGAACCACCATAAGATCAAAGAGTAGAAAATAGTTGGCAGCACTTATTTTAGAAATCCTTATAATAATTCAAATAACATTGGCTGCGTGGAATAGGCCAGTGCAGCGCATGTTCACTTTATTTATTTTGACTTCTATGGTTTTTCAAGGTTGCTCGTTTTGAATGTTTTTACTGAAAAAAGTAGTTTGCATTTTGAGCATTTATCATAATTTAAGATACCCTCTCTGAATGTTTTGTTTAAATTTTGGGTTATTCCATCTTAAAATTCTTAGTGACACGACTGACATTCTGTTGATTGATTTTTATGGGTTGCCAACTATTTTCTACTTTTTGTGTTATTCCAACCCAAAATTCACTGAAATTCTGTTAGTTATTTTTTTTAACTTGTTCGGTGATTTTTCGAGGTTGCTCTTTTTGAATGTTTTTACTGAAAAAAATAGTTTGCATTTTGAGCATTTATTATAATTTAATAATACATTTAAGATAACCTCTTTAAATGTTTTGTTTAAATTTTGGGTTATTCCACCCCAAAATTCTTAGTGACACGACTGACATTCTGTTTATTTTTATGGGTTGCCAACTATTTTCTACTTTTTGGGTTATTTCATTCCAAAATTCACTGAAATTCTGTTAGTTGTTTTTTTGACGGGTTCCAATTATTTTATACTTTTTGATCTTATTGTAAGTGACAAAATATTGTTGGTGTGTCACTACGGATGACCATGAGAATGAAGAGTTGATATGATGTTTTCGAAGACATCTTGTCAGTGGATTTAAAATGTAGGAAGGCTGTTGGGATAGCGGATGTTACAGAGGGGTTTTAGGATACGATTGTTGTTAAGGAATTCACAAAACTTATCCATTAGTAATGGAAAGCGTTCATAATATACCATAGCATTCGTAGAGGGTTTCATTAGAAGGACTGCATGCAGGATTTAAGAGATGTCTCGTTTTGGGAAGGATTCGTAAAGCGGCATGTGCTGCTACCAAGATTAGTAAAGGTTTTTATTGAAAAGATTGTATACAAGATTTAGAATTTTCGTTAGGATTCGCAAAGCAACACGTGCTGCTACCAGGATATTTTGCAAAGGCCCGGGAGAAGTACGAGAGAAGATTTTAATATAATCTATCTGGTTATGAAGGGAAGCAATTGAATCCAAAGTTATATTTTATTTTATTTGAGTTCCTTCGATTTTTATAAATTAAGTCCAAAGTTTCTCCAGCAACGCTATACCCTCCAAAAATAAACCTTTTGGTAGGTCTGCAAAAAAAAAACTCCTCCACAATTTCTTTCAGCTCCTCATCGGAGAAAAACGTCCCCGTAAGTGGAAGTCTCATCTCTAGAAAGCCGTAATAGGTTCTTCGAGCTTTATGCATGCTGCAATTGTCATGAAGCAGCATAATCTTCTGTCCATGGTTATTCATCCTTTGTATACACATCTGCTGTATTTATAAAAATTAATCAATAATAATGTCTCAGTATCCCAAAATATTTTAGCTATTAGTTTTCCTAATGAAGATTGCGTCCTTGACTTCATTGGTGGTGGAGATTTTTTGTGTGCAAACTGCATAGATTCTTGCTTGGTTAGTGGATCGATATATTCACGTCTCATCAATAGTTATAATTTTCGAGAAGATTTCCTCGTCATCTGCTGAAGCCGCCAATTTTTCATTTTTTATGTACCAGTTGCATAGATTCTTGCTTGGTTAGTGGATCTTAGTGATATATTCACATCTCATCAACAGTTATAATTTTCGAGAAGATTTCCTCGCCAATTTTTGTTCGCAAAGTACTCGCCTTCACTTTCAATATTAAAGAGATCTTGTTCATGCCTAAATCTTCATGCAAAATATTTAGGATTGTTGGCTCTGATATTCCCAAAAAACCTTTATCATTCGATCTATCAAAACCAAATTGTTTTCCTTGATTCGTATTTCCACTAGTAATCGGCATTTTCGGTCATCTTGGATTTACTCTCCGCCTTTAGCAGCGAAATAGCTTACACCAAAATTTCACTGTTAAATAAGACGGCGCAACTTCCCCTAGACGCTACCATCCTTTCACGGATAAGTTTTGATCAATTTTCCTCTTTTGTTAAGAATTTTAGAACGTTTTTGTGTTCAAACTTCACTTCACTGATGTTCACTTAGACCTCTGCAGAAATTGCAATAATTTGTATGAAACAAAGCAAGACAGAAAACATGACGATTGTCACTTGTTTTTTCATTACTATAATGAAGGAACAAAAAATGAAACACTTGAAATTCCTGAAATTTCGACCATTTTCAAACCGCTATAACTCGGCATAATTTAAATCGATTTTGATGAATCTTTGAGGGCGAAGTGTCTTCTTTAAAGTCATGCATTCGAAATTAAGCGTAAACCCTTCCGCCCCCTTCTAGCGCCCCTGTGAAAAAAAGAGTTTTTTCAGGAAACCATGTCCAACTTTGACGATGTCTACGGAGTTGGAAACATTTTGTCAACTCGATCCACCATAAAGGCATTAAAATTTGATCAATTCCCTATGCAGGACTCAAAGAACGAAGTTCCTACGACGATTTGGCACCAAGTTATGGGTGTTTGAAAAAGAGGTTTTTCGCACATAACTCAGTGACTTTTTAACCAAATTTGATGATTCTTTCGGGAAAGAATCCCATTTTGGGTCTACTTTAAGGAGTAGGGAGTAAACTCAGATTGGAATGATCCCTTTTCGAACCCTTCAACCCCCGAACAAAAAACAAACGTGTTGGCAACGTGTTGTCGTTTTCTTCGGCGTATTTGTGCGCGACAAATTATTTTGGGGCCGGGTCGTAATATCGTCACCACAACCTCGCATACATTTGTTAGTACAAAATAAACAGTCGTTTCGTATTGGTTATGTAGATTTACCTGGATTGTGTTGAAAATTTCGATATTGTAATAATAAAAAAAAATATATATGATGTGTTAATTTAACTAACCTAAATTGTATTAGGTCAGGCGCGTTGAGATTTTCATGAGTGATACGGGTCGCGACCTGAAAAAGGTTGAGAAACTCCGACTGAAGTGATCGCTAAGCTAAAACTACCAGCACAGTTAAGGGTTAAACTTCAAACTGCAGTACACCAAATTTACATGAATACTGACAATTATCAACGATCATAGCTTTTTGTTAGACCTAGGGTAATTTATCAGTGGCACATTAAATTCTACAATGATGCTATTTACCACATATAGTAGAATCGCGTAGAGGTGACAGTGACTCATGCTTTTTCGATCTAATCATCGCGTCTGGATAAATATCTACACTCGTTCGCATGCTTAAGAAAAACGAAATGAAATACGAAACGTATGTCGATATGTAAATTCAAGGGCTAAGTGCAACGTATGTCTTTTTTCATCTATTCTAACCTCAAAATTCACGTGGTTTTGACCGTCTCCGATTTCGATTTAGTTAAGAGCAGAATTTATTGTATCAATTTCATTAATAAAAAGGTTAAATTTAATGACCAATTTCCAGTTGTCTTTACCGATTGCCCAAAAATGCAACCGCAAAGTTTCGTCGGGAAAATATTTGCACGCTCGAGAATTTTTAAATTTCCCGCCTAGACTGAATCGAATTATTTTATGGACATACGTTTACTAGAAACTTAATTCAGGCAACATGGAGGGATGAGTCACTGTCACCTCTGCGTGATTGAACTATACATGCATTCCCATAATTCAAACATAGAAATAATAACATACATTTTCCATTCTCAATTAATTACTGCGAATAATAATATGACAATGATTTCAATAAGTATATTGGAAGAGAAATTTATGTCTTGTCTAAAAAATAATTAATCGAACTGCTTCGAACACTCACGGATCATACCGATCGTGCCTTTAATCCAATTAATCCATTGTTCGCTTTTATGATCGCGTTAATAGTCAAAATTACCTTGGAGTTTTTTATGCGCAATAATTGCCTCTTTAATTATCCAAATGCGTTGCTGAATGTAACGAGGTTAAGCTGACATTAAATTAAAAGAGGAGAATTGGAATGAAGTTTCATCGATTTACACCTTGACATATCAAGAATAACAAAGTTAAAATAAAGGCGCGGCGAAAACCGGCAGGGTAGTTTCTATGTAAAAACTCATATCGTGTGAGCCACAAAATTTTTGTTTCAGAGTTGGCTGTGAGATAAATGAGGTATGTCGCATATTATTATTAGTTCAATTGAATTAGATTTAAAAAAATGAATTAATCTCAGACATGACTGCTATGTTTCTCTTTCTCAGGTATGGCCAACTCAGAAACAAAATTCTGTGGCTCATACCTTATGATAAATCTCATAACTTAATTTTAACGTAATTCTTGTGCGATACAGTTTACCTTCATATAGTCGGGCCGTTGAGAGCTGCCTGTGACTCATCGCTTAAAATCGCATGAATCAAGATTTAAGTAAACGTATGTCCGTAAGAAAATTTGGTGCCGCGCTGATTTTCATTGGCGGGATATTTAAAAATTCTCGCGCACCACCTTATATTCTTTCAGACCGGTTTATCATTTGGCGATTTGCGTTCAAAATAATTAAACACGTTAATCAACATATACTGAGACTGACTTTTTAGCGATTTATTTCTGAGCATGATGAATTATTTAAGTATTAACTCGATCGAAATTAAATCTAAAACGCAATACAAACAAACTTTTTACGGTTATGTTTTGTGTTTTGTGTGTTTATATGAAGCGTGCCAATGCGATGCAAGCGTCATGCGTGAGCTTAGACCTACGTTTACGCTGCCCTATTCTTTAACACGCAGACACACGTTTCGTCTTTTATTTCATACTGTTTCGTACATGATAGAAAAAGATAGATATAAAATGCAAAGCAATTATTAGTACGAAAATGCGTGAGTCACCGTCAGCTCTCCACGGATGAACTAGAATCCTGAACCCTCACGTATTTTGTTTGATATTTTAGAGGAGGAAAGAGCTACCTGCGCACGTTTGATAGAAACAATATAATGACTATTAAAAATTAAAACACTTAACACTTGGTTAATTCACAGATAAATAGTTTACAATTTCTGCATGTCTTATTTATAAATACGGGGATACTCACACTTCCATCTGTTTTTATTATGGAATGTGTGACATATATTCATAAACATGTAAATTCATATACTACCCATGCACAAATTCACTGTTATTCAACACGAAATAGCAATAACCTGTATCCCTCCTACCATCGCATATTAAAAACGAGAACCGCTAGTAACTATTACGGTCCAAAACTCTATAACCTCTTACCTCAGGCTATTAGGAAACTTTCTTTAAAACATTTCAAAAGCAAAATTAAAACTTATCTTTTAAATAAGGCTTTTTATAGCATTGATGAATGTCTGTCCACGAAGTTAACTGATTTTACTTTGTGATCGATATCTAACTAAATGATTCGCTCAATTTTAATATACCATCCGTTATAATGTGATTGTATTTTTATATTTCATTAAGTTACATTTATTAAGTACCATTTTTTTAATTGTTAATTTTAAACTGTTGTGCGTCTATTTTATCTATTTATTTGTTCATTTTTATCAACTTACTGTATTCACTTTATAACTGTGATTATATTCTTACATTTTTAGATTTTTTAATTGTATTTATATATTTTATTTACTTTTATCATATATCGTTTTAATGCGTTGATTGTATTTTTATATTTTATTAAAGCTACATTTTTCAAGATAAATAGTTAATTTAGTCAGCAACTGCTAAGGGTATTTTTTTTTCTTCTTTCACTGACGTATGTAAAACTTTATAATTCTGGCATTAATAAACATTATTATTATTATTATTATAACACATGAAATAATGTAAGTCATGTTTTGCGAAAAAACAATTTTTTTAAGAAGATATGCACGGTTGTAAATTGCAAGAAATTGCGAAAAACGTCGGTCGTGCGAACATTCAAACAACTGTATCGTTGAATCTATAAGTCGTACAAAAAAATTAACAGGTCGATTTTGAAGATCTTGAGTCATTCTATGTAGTAGTGTATTTAAAATTTGCGTTTATTAGTAATAAACTATTATTAATTTGTTTATAAAATTCATTAGCATTGTTCATCATCAACTCACCAACTTAAAATTTTGGAAAAAATGTCATCATGTTCCCACTTCAATTCTAAAGAAACAGTGAAAATTTGAAGATGGCACTCTAATATTAAATATTTTTTTAAATATAGAGCCCGTTTGAGTTCCATTTTTAAATTTTCACTGTTTCTTTAGAATTGAAGTGGGAATACGATGGTATTTTTTCAAAATTTTAAGTTGGCGAGTTGATGATGAAAAATACTAATGAAATTTATAAACAAATTAATAACGATTTATTAACATTAAATGCAAATTTTAAATACACCACTACATAGAATGACTCACGATCTTCAAAGTTGACCTCTTGTATTTTTGTTGCACGACTAATTGGTTTGGCGATACAGTTATTTAAATGTTCGCACGACCGACGTTTTTCGCGATTTCTTGCAATTTACAACCGTGCATAACTTCTTAAAAAAAATCTCAATTTTTTTTTGGCGAAACATGACTCCCATTATTTCATATGTAGAATGCGTGTGCAAAATTTAAAAAAAAATCGGAATCATCGATTAAAATTCAGTGTCCGGGTTGACGTGGAATGGGCGATTTAAACAAGTTAGAGACTTGCTAGGTAACATCCATGTTGATGTTGTAAATAACATGTTTAAAATTATTTGTAAAGATTTTACTCCATAACTTTTAGAAAATTTAGAATTGGCGTATAACAGATTACCATTTACCATTTTTAAAAACCGGTATTAAGACAATTTCCGATTTTCAGAAAAATAGCCAATGGTCAAAGATCTAATAACCCTTATCGAACAAAAATGTTTACCATAAGATCGAATGTCATATGCCATATTCGCGGCGAAAAAAATATTTTCGTAAGATCGAATAGTTCTACAACGAATGCATGAAGTAAAAAGTTCCCGGCGCATACACCATAAGATCGATTTATAAATGACCTCATTTTAGTTATTTGTAAAGCGGTGCTTGCTGCTACTATAAACTAGCTCGTTCGTTAACGGTTAAAAGACTCAGAAAGCTCTCTGGATCAATTTCTTATAGTATTGGCATTAATTTCGTGAATTTTGATCTAAAGTATTTAAAACTTGTAGGACATCTTCCTTACCTCGCCAAATTAAAAAAAAAACCATAGTTCGAAGTTTAAATTAAAATAGTAATATTACATGACGTTAAATCTGATGTATAGGAATAAGAGGAAGCCCAACAAAATGAACTACGCTTAACTTAAATACCAATAAAGCTCGATAGAGATCAAAAGATTCCCACTCTTACATCAAGCCCGAGTAAAATTCAAACAGCGATTATCCCCGTCTTCCCCGGGAAACTTTTAACCAGACGCAGGGAAACTCTGGATGCAATTAAAGCACCAATACTCTCTTTCCCACCCTCACATCACCTGTGGCAACGCGCAAACACACCATTCCCGAGAAGTGCCCGCTCTTCCAGAAAAGCCCTTTATTAAGTCCTCCACAATAAACGGCTTTCCGCGTCCCGTAATTACTTCTTGTACTCTGTTAATTGCGAACGATATATCTTGGGGTTGAAAAAAAATCTATTAATAATTCCCGTGGCGCGATTGCAATAAATTCATTACATATCTCGGACGGACTGTTTAATTTTAACTTTTCGTATAAAGCCGGTGCCGGTTTCGGCATACAAACGGTCCCCTTTTCTAGGCGGGAGGGAATTGCACGTAGTTACAGGTGAAATAGGGCCCATTCGCCCCTTTTCCTCCCGACTAAATATTCCTGCGGACGGATAAAAGGACTGTCGCGCAATAAAAACGAAATAAGTTCGCTTTTAAAAATGTAGAATGGCGCCCAGAATTTAGGTGAAAGTGTGCGTGTTATAAATAAAAACCTCGAATGGCCAATAAAGGGGTGACCTATACAAGAAACGCCATAAAATGGTAATTTTGAGGTATTTATAATTTTTACTTTCTCCGTTACGAAGTACGAAAAAGTATTGTGATCGTGATTTTTTTTCAAAAATTTTTTTTACGGAAATATCCGTTTCGGGGTCCCTAGATGCTATTTCAAAAATTTCTGGAAAAAAAAATGTGTCTGTGTGAGTGTGTGCGCGCTGTATCTCAAAAACTAATAGAGCAATTGATATGAAACTTTGAACATACGTCTTATTTGATAATCCGAAGAACTGAAAAGCTTTTGGTAAAATTTCGTACACCGGAAGTGGGTGTTTACCTTAACTGTTTTTTATTTTTTGACAATATTTTCTTAAATATGAAAAATATCACAAAAACATTTAAACAAACTTTGAAGACAACAAAGAAATGAACATCTTTTGCTTGAAAACATTTTTCATAAAATCATTTTTATTCGAGAAAAAAATTATTATTTATTTTATTTTTTGTTTATAATTATAAAACGATAATAGTTACAGCAAATTTATGTTAATAATAATTGTATAGAATGTTAAAATGAACAACTTATAAAGAATAAGTTTTTTTTCGAAATCCCTTTAGTTTTTGAGTAAACTGAGTTTTTGAATTTGAAGTATAATTTTTCCATCTTTCATAATTTTGACGATTTAACCGTCAGTTTCATCCGAGTTTACACAACGCTTGATGAACATTTAAAATAGGATTTCAATTGAACATAAATCATGAAAACGTAAATATAAATGGCTATGATACCATTAAGTCGGAGAAAGTAACATGATGGCCACATCACCACTTTTTTTTGTAATTTTTGGTTTAAAATTATGAAACGATAATACTTACAGCAAATGTATTTTAATAATAATTGCAGAGAATGCCAAAATGAACAACTTATATGGAATAAGGATTTTTCGAAATCTCTTTGGTTTTTGAGTAAATTGACTATTAGAATTTGAAGTATAATTTGTCATTTTCATCTTTCATAATTTTGACGTTTTAAACGTTAGTTTCATCCGATTTTACTAAACGCTCTATGCACATTTAAAATGTGATTTCAATTGAAAATAAACCATGAAAGTGTAAACATAAAGTACAATACCATCAAATCGGAAAAAGTAACACCATTTTTTTATTTTTTTTGCCATTATTTTAGAGTTTCGGATCGTATCTTAATTTGAGCTTGTGTTATTTTTGGGGCAAATTATACCATATCGTATTTTATATTTTTTGCCTGTTTCTTCGATATTTTTCCTTTAAATTCTTGATTTTTTTTCATAAATATTCTTTATGTTGGTCTCAATTTTAAAATGATCTGTTGAAATTTTCTACTTTTTTGGCCAGAATTTTGATTTTTAAGCTCGTGCTTTCGATTTTTGGTCTTAATTTTCGATTTTTTGAAACAATTGTTGAATTTTGATTTGTATTTTGGATTTTTGATGTCCTAAGGTTTCTTTATTTGGCCAAAATTTGTGATTTGGTTATTAAGATTTTCGATTTTTTTACTTTTTGGTCTGCATTTTTTTTTATTTTTAGGCCCGTGTTTTCGATCTTTAGGCCACAATTGTTTTATTTTGACCTGTATTTTCGATTTTTTGGTCCAAATTTTTGATCTTCTGTCCTAAGGTTTCTTTATTTGGCTGAAATTTTCTATTTGTTTATTAAGATTTTCGATTTTTTAATCTGTATTTTTTATTTTTAGCCCCAAATTTTCGGTATTTGGTCTAAATTTTGTTTTTTTTTTGTCCTATATTATAAATTTTTCAATTTTCAATTTTAGTTTCTGTTCGGAAACTTACTTTGAGCTACAGGGTTATTTTAAGGGTGAAAATGGCAAACTATTTTTCTTTGCTTGAATTTTTTTTATCTGCATTTTTAGATCTCTGGCCTGTAATTTCTTTTTTTTACAAAGTTTTGATTTTTGGCCTAAATATTCTTTATTTTGGCCTGCTTTTTTTAATTTTTTGTCCCAAACTTTCAGTATTTGGTCTAATTTTTTGTTTTCTTGGCCCATATTTTAGATTTTTTTATTTTCAATTTGAGTTTCTGTTCAGAAACTTACTCTGAGCAACAGGGTCATTCTGAAGGTGCAAACGGCAAACTATTTTTATATGGATTATTGAATCTCTGGCCTGTAACTTCGTTTTCTATTCCAAATTTTTGATTTTTACCTAAATATTCTTTATTTTGGCGAGAAAATTTAGGTTGAGTGTTAAAAGTTTCGATTTTTTGGTCCGCATTTTTGATATTTAGGTCCTAATTGTTGGTTTAAGTTTTAGCTTTTTTGTGTTATACTCGTATTTTAAATTTTCTAATCTGAATTATTGATTTTTTTGGGCGATTTTTTTGCCGGTATTTTCGAGTTATTTGGTAGGTTTTTGATTTTTGCCCTTTACTTTGGATTTTTAACCTGAATTATTGTTTTTTGTTTAATTTTTTTTTGCATTATTTTCGAGTTTCTTGCCGGAAACTTATTTTGAGCCAAATAATTATTTTAGGGGCTAGCTAAATATTTTTTCTTTTACTTGAATTTACAATATTTTGGTCTGCATTTCTTTGGTCCATATTTTAGATCTTTACCTGGTTTTCGCCTCAATTTATTCCCAATTTTTAATTTTTTTGCCTAAATATGTTTTAGTTTCCGATATTTGGAAATTTTTGGGCCTATGTTTTAGTTTTATTGTTTAATTATTGATTTCAGCGAATTTTTGATTACCGAATATTTTAGATTTTTACCCTGAAGCATCGATTTTTTAATGTTTTGCCAGTATTTTCAAGGGTTTGGTCTAATCGTCAAATCGGAGAAAGTAACATGATGGCCACATCACCATTTTTTATAGCAATTTTAAAATGCAACTTTTTCGTGGGACACCCTATATTTTTATTTACTTTAGTTTAAATATTATGTGATGGAGTTTGGAATTTGTAAATGTATTTTGTATCCTAAATAAAAATAAATAAATAAAAATTAAACAACTGTAATACTAATAGTAAAAGTCCTAATGAGCAAGCAGACCGGAGGTAAAAATTGATTTTTTTGGGGTATTTTGAGGTTTGTTTTACGAAAATCCAGAAATTTGTAAATAGTTATGGATAAATGGTTCAGTACAAAAAATTCGAATACAAAGTTATCGATTCTTATCTAGGGGGTGTGAACCGTCAGGCACGTGAAATTAATGGATTGCAAAAATTTCATCCGGCCCACATTTAATTCCTCCGCGGTGATTTCCGCGTGCGCAATTTGCGGCCCTTTCCGATGATATTTTTCATTCGCGACGGTTTAATTCGTTAATGCGTGGCTGCGTGTCCGTAATAAAGTGTGCGTGATATAATACTTTTTAATTTAAGGGCGGCCGCCGGAAGGGTGGTAGCCCCCGCGCCAATTTTAAAACGCATCAATTAGACGTTCCGCCGCCGGGTCACGAAACGCTCATTTCGAATTTGAAAAGTCGGCGAGCGAGCGCTAATGGGTCATTACTAAAATCCGGGCGTGCCTTTGAAGTTTTATGACACAAGGAGACGATGAAGACTTTTTGGGGAACTTGTGGAGTGAACGCGTTATACCTACAAGTGGTCTTATATTAAAAAAAAAACATCTATTTCGCAAAATCAACAAAATCTCAATCGTTTTTTTCAACGTGCTCAATATTTGGTAATAACAAATTCAAGTTTTCATTATTTTATTTAATATTCAAAAAACCAGCCACCAAACCCTATATCATTGTAATAGTTGAAAAATATCTATTTTAAAATGTAAAAATATACAGGGTGATCCGTTAAGAAAAACTTAACCGATGACGACATATCTCGAAAAAAGTAGCTGTTGAAAATCAAAGTGCGTCACTGAATAGAATAAAATAAAAATTTCGTTTAAGAGTAATAAAAAAATTCAGGAGTTTTGACACATTTTCCCAACCCTGTATACAGGGTGTATTTGAAATAACGAACAGGCATTTAAGGGCACATACACAAAATATTTGTGAAGCCATTTCCGCCAAAATTTATTCGAATTTTTTTTTTTTTCCTAATTTTTCGAGGTGTTTTAAACATTTTGAGAACCGATGCTTTTCTCATTTAATTAGGTCTGCATGGAATGTGTGTTTGTTTATTTAAAACGCGAGATACGATTTCTTGCCTCCGAAATTTGAAGTGTAATCGCAACGTTTTTTTTTTGTAAAAGATAAACAGTCCTCAAGTTCATTGACGCTTGTACGAGGTTTTAATATTTTTCTCGACCCACCTTATGAAAAAACCATTTATTTACAGAACAAATTTTATTTTTTAATAAAAATCAAGTTTTTTGTTTGTTTATTTCATACACAAAATTTGCATAATAATTATATAAGAAAAATATCAGTAATTAAAAATATAACAATTATATTCATTTAAAACTTTATGATTTTTTTGATTATTTACTTGTTTTATTACTGGAAGTCTACAGAGTGTACCTTTGAAGTTTGAAGATAATCCAGTGAGGGACTTTCTTGAAATAAGAAAATCTAGTTGAATGCAAAATTTTGCACTTTCAAAAATGTTTGAGTTGAAATTTCGGAAGAACAAGCTCAAATTATTATTTTTATTATTTACTTGTTTTATTACTACGAATCTATAGAATGCGCTTGAAAAATTTAAAGATATTCCACTAAGGTGTTTTCTAGAATACCAAAAAAATTTAGGCGAATGCCTGATTTTGCATTTTCAAAAATGTTTGAGTTGAAATTTCGGAAAAAACTTGAAACCGAATTTCATATGTTTTGAGTAAATTTAAGTAAAAAAATGCTTTTTTATTGCACGTGGGATTATTTCAAAATTTGGGACTAGGATGTTTGCCTATTTTATTATAGAAATGAAAATTAATCCGTTTTGAGTAAACTTGAAGTCTGGATTTTTTTTCAATTGGTTTTTATTTTCAAAGCAACTTGGAAAATGTCCAACCTCAAAATTGAATTTAGTGTTTAAGGGTAAATATTTCAAAATTGATACCAAGGGCGTTGATAGATTTTAATAGAATCACGACACGCAATCTATTTTGATTAAATTGGAAAAGGTTCGAGAATGCTGCAACTGTTTTTGTGTTTTTTCTTGGGGCTTGTAAAATGTTCAACCTCAGAATTGAACAGGAGTGTGATTATTTCGAAATCTAGGGTAGGAATGTTTGCCATTTTTTATGGCAAAAATTAAGTGCAATGCATTTTTAGTGAATTTAAAAAATTAAATTGGTTTTATATTTTTTGGCGATTTGGAAAAGGCTTGGCTTCGGAAATTGAATGAGGGGTGTTTAAGTGTGATTATTTCGAAATCTAGCGTAGTAACGTATGCATTTTTTTGCATAAAAAATATGTGCAATATATTTTAAGTGAATTTAAAAAAAAATGAGAAGTTGTTTCAATGATTTTTTTTCATTTTTTGGGGGCTTAGAAAATATTCGACCTCAGAATTGAAGCGGGGATGTTGAAATGTGATTATTTTGAAACCTAAGGTAGGAATGTTTCCAAAATTTAGTAGATATTTAAAGTGCAATCTATTTTAGAGGAATGTCAAAAGTTCAAGTTTTGTTTCAATTGTTTTTATTTTTTTTTTTTGCGGTTTGTGAAAAGTTCATCAGAATTGAACCGGGAGTTGTTCAAGTGTGATTATTTTAAAATTTAAGGTAGGAATGTTTTCTGATTTTTATAGAATTATAGAATAAAATAGATTCCATTTTAAGTGATTTTAAAGTTTGTTTAAATTGTATTTATATTTTTTGGTGGTTTGGTAAATGCTCGCCTTCAGAATTGAACCAGAGGGGGTATTCAAGTGATTATTTGAAGGAATATCCGGAAAGTAGTCTTTGAAATTATATATTAGCTCCGAAAGATATTCTTAAATTGAAACTGATAGTGTTTCTAGATGCAAATCTTCTTCATCATAGTTTGCATGGGTTTCAATAAATTTATGTAATGTTTCAAAAGATTTAAAACTTCTCTTGAAAGTCGTTGTTTCCACAGTCATTTTTTTTTTAATTATTGCAACGACTTTTTCCGATACTTTGGAAATATTTAATCCAAAGCCTTGCAAATTGAATGCAGCAAATATGTCGCACAAATAAGCTACTTTTATTAACCACTCAAAATCGAGAAATCTATCCTTAAATAAAAAAATAGCATCTTTTTTAAATGGTGGGTGTTCATTCAGAAATACCAAAGCTTCGTCTTTTAGCTCAGACGTTTTAAAACGTCTTCTTTTGATAGCCAACTACAAATACACACTTTGTCACTATTCCTAGTGACCGTTTACAAAAATAATATGTAAAAAAAATCTTTTTTTGTGTTTTTACAATATTTTTTCGCGACCCAGTAAAATTCTTCTGCGACCCGGTGCTGGGTCGCGACCCACACTTTGGGAAACGCTGTTAAAGAGCACTCAGATATTTCCTACGCATTTGTTGTAATTCGATATCTAAAACCGATGCCGTTTAAAAATTAGGTCACATTACCACTGCCCCCAAACATGTTGCGTATTTTCACTCATTAACTTAAATAAATAATTGCGAGCTTTTTGTTACAGTTATAAACAAAATAATTGCGAATATTGTTTAAAAATAATATAATCTCTTTGTAGTTACGAGCCTGTTCGTTATTTCAAATACACCCTGTATTCCTAAACAGTTATGTTTAGAGAACTACTGTAAACTGTTTCTCGATTAAATACATGTATGACGAATTTCAAAACACGCCCTTGTTACGTTTCGCCCTTTTGACGAATTACGACAGGTTTTGCTGTGCCCGCCACAGATGGCGCCATTGTTGTTTCTTCCTCCATTAGACCCTTTGAACTAAGCACGCAAATGTACCATCATTTATTCCGGCCGACAATTCTGGCGAGACAAATTGTAGACCCTAATTAAATTAAATGTACACCGCATTCCTTCGAACTCACGCCATACATAAAGTAGGCACAATAGCTGAGAAATGGCGGCCGTCGACGCCCATAACAAACGTTGAAATACTGCTACCGCGAAACTCTAAAATACACAAATTACGACCGCCGCCTGTCCCCTACTTATCCCTCATTACCGACGACCCACTCGTGAGCATTTCTCAAGTCATGGAATTTCCTGTTGGCAGGAATTACCGAATACAACTGAAGTGACTTGAAATAAAGTCAATAACGCAAAGGTAAACCCATAGACAGGTACAAAGCCGATCGAAAGGTCTCTAAATAATCTACGCAAGATATTGATCGAAAACGTAATTATTAACACTTTCACGATTATTGTGTGACTTCATAATAGGCGGTACGGGTCATATAAACCCCGTAAAGTTCTTTTTTGAAAATTGAGTTACTGCAAACCGAATGGAGTTTAACTGATTAATATTAATCTGTGATGGATACCAAAAAAACCTTTTAATTCCGTCAGTACGGGTCATATAAACCCCGTAAAGTTCTTTTCTGAAAATTGAGTTACTGCAAACCGAATGGAGTTTAACAGATTAATATTAATCTGTGATGGATACCAAAAAAAAACTTTTAATTCCGTCGGTATGGGTCATATAAACCCCGTAAAGTTTTTTTTTTTTTAAAAGGAAAGATGATTGACAGGAGTTCGGGTTAGGGAATCGAGGATGATGGGGACTTGGCTTAGCCAGCTAGGGCATTCAGCCACAACCGAAATATAGTAATAATTCATATTTAAATGAAATGGGGACAAACACTAGACACCCAGGGACCCGTACGGCCATTTTTCGTGTTGAAAAAGTGACCGTCCGGACGGGACTCGAACCCGCACCAACGGGGTCCAGAGGCCGGACCTCTACCCACTAGACCACCGCGCCCCCCCCCCCGTAAAGTTCTTTTTTGAAAATTGAGTTACTGCAAACCGAATGGAGTTAAACAGATTAATATTAATCTGTGATGGATACCAAAAAAACTTTTAATTCCGTCAAAGTACGACAAAGTTACAACCTACGCCCATAGGCAAGTTCGATAAAATTATATTCCGCTAAATCCATCCCACGACGGGACACATATGCCCCTTAACGCAGTAAACGTGTTCAAAACATAAAAAAAAAACTTTCAAATATTCTAAAATAAACACTGCATATATTGGTAAATGCAATTGCAGGATGTTTCGGATTATCCGATCTCTTATTTTAATAATAATGTAAATTATAAGAACGGTACGAAAACTATTCTATCAAAATCTGTATGTTTTATACATTAGGCAATCTTCAGAAGTCAGCATATTGGATTAATTTAAATAAAATAGTTTCTTTGTTAACACACTTTGAGCGGGAACGTCTATTTGTAGACACTAGGCGGGCCGTCTATTATTAGACGCACATGCAGAATGGGTTGCATACAATTTATCAAACACGGCGGCGCACAGTGGTTTAGAATTCGAAAAAGCTGGCCAAAACTCTAAATCTTGATAAATTTTGACATAAATGGGTAGATTATGAATTTGATGTCAAAACTGAATAATTCAAAATGGCGGACATAAGTGATAAAATTATTATTGTCTTCACTGGAGAAATCCAATATTTTAGAATAACAATGATCCCAGCTCTCCGGTGATTATTTTATAATTTAGTCAGGGTGTGTAGAAGGTCTTTTTTATACCATACAATGGTATAAATTTCGAGTAAATTTTGAAAATTTTAAGTTGGTCACAATTGTTTTTACATTTATTTGGCCACAAAAAATAATTTACCAGAAATTGTTGAAATGGCATCTAGGGACCCCAAAACAGATATTTCCGTAAAAAAATTTTTTTTTAAAAAAATTACGATCACAATACTTTCTCGTACTTCGTAACGGAGAAAGTAAAAATAATGTAACAAATAATCACCACAGATTAATTATTAAGCTTCGAGTCAGTGGCACTCACCAATTGACGAAAACCATTGTGATCGTAAAAAAATTCAAAAATTTCTTTTTGTGGAAATATCATTTTCGTCGATTCCGTCAATTTTCGTAAAAAACTCTGTGTCTGCCTTTATGTCTTTTTGTCTGTCATAATTTTGAAAATTTTAAGTTGGTCACAATTGTTTTTACATTTATTTGGCCACAAAAAAAATTTACCAGGAATTGTTGAAATGGCATCCAAGGACCCCAAAACGGATATTTCCGTAAAAACATTTTTTGAAAAAAAAATCACGATCACAATACTTTCTCGTACTTCGTAACGGAGAAAGTAAAAATAATGTAACAAATAATCACCACAGATTAATTATTAAGCTTCGAGTCAGTGGCACTCACCAATTGACGGAAACCATTGTGATCGTAAAAAAATTCAAAAATTTCTTTTTGCGTCAATTTTTGTAAAAAAAACTGTGTGTCTGCCTTTATGTCTTTTTGTCTGTCATATTTATTTTCTACTTTCTTAGTACAAACCACGGGAAAGTATTGTGATCGTAAATAATTTCCAATTTTTTTTTGCGGAAATAGCCATTTCGTTGATTGCTACAATTTTTGTGAAAAAAATGTGTCTGTGTGTCTGCCTTTGTGTTTGACTCTCACATTTGTTTTTACTTTTTCCTTACTTTTTTTACTTTTAATGGAAAATATTGTGATCATCAAAAATTTCCAAACATTTATTTTTTGCGGAAATATCCATTTCGTCGATTTCGACAAATTTTGTTAAAAAAAAATGTGTGTCAGCCTTTGTGTCTGTCTGTCATATTGATTTTTTACTTTCTCCGTATAAACTCCGGGAAAGGGTTGTGATTGTAAAAAATTTCCAAATATTTTTTTGCGGAAATATCAATTTCTTCGATTCTGACAATTTTTGTAAAAAAATATGTGTGTCTGCCTTTGTGTCTATCTGTCTGTCATATTTAGTTTCTACTTTCTCCGTACAAACTACGGGAAAATATTGTGATCGTAAAAAAATCCATTTTTTAGCCGTTTTGTTGATTCCGACAATTTTTGTGAAAAAAAATGTCTGTCTGTCATTTCAATTTTTTATTTTCTCCTTACAAACTAAGGGAAAATATTGTGATCGTAACAAATTTCCAAATATTTTTTTTTGTGGAAATATCTATTTCGTTGATTCAGACAATTTTTGCAGAAAATATGTGTGTTTGCCTTTAAATGCGTTTATCTGTCATATTTATTTTCTACTTTCTTCGTGCAAACCACGGGAAAGTATTGTGATCGTAAATAATTTCCAATTTTTTTTTGCGGAAATGGCCATTTCTTTGATGTTTGTGTCATATTGATTTTTTACTTTCTCCATACTAAATACGGGAAACTATTGTGATCGTTAAAAAAATCCAAACATTTTCTTTGTGGCAAAATCTATTTCCGTCGATTCCGACAATTTTTGTAAAAAAAATGTGTGTCTGTGTGTCTGCCTGTCTGTCATATTTATTTTTTACTTTCTCCGGGCAAACTACGAGAAAGTATGGTGATCGAAAATAATTTCCAAACATTTTTTTTTGCGGAAATATCTATTTCGTCGATTCTGACAATTTTTGTTAAAAACAGTCTGTGTGAGTATCTGACTTTGTGTCTATCTGTCTGTCATTTTTATGTTTTACTTTCTCCGTACAAACTTCTTTCAAATTCCTTATTTGTTTTTACTAATTTGATTAGGATTAGGCCAGGGAAGATAATATTCCAATATAAAAAAAAATCATTGAAAATCCTATGTTCCATTTTGTTCATCTTCACCCTGTATACAGGTACACATCATAAATACAAGATATTCAATAAAATATAAAATCGAATTTTTCAACGATATTGCACATCAGCAATAAAAATAATCCTACACTGAGGAATGCAAGTGAATGCAGCTAATTGTTGCTTATCACGTTAAAGGACACTATAATTTATAGTTTTATTGCTATAGGAACACAGGCATACACAGGCAAAAAAATATTTTCATGAATGTTTAAAATGTTTACCGCAAATTCCTATAATTGCTAACCAAATTTTTGTATGCATATTAAATGTAATAACCAGTAATTTACCTTCAGAAAGATCCATAATAACAAAGAAAAAAATCCCAGCACATAAAGATTAGTATTTTTAGTGAAAAACCGACGCCAAACTTTTACCTCGACCGAACGTCTTCCACGTGTCTAACAAAGTAACAAGTTTGAACGCGGGTTACGAGGCATTTTGTAGAAGATACAATCATATTCTTTCATTGTGGTATCCCGTGAAGCCCTCTGGACACGACTATATTGTACTAAACTCAAAATATTGACTTTAATTTTTCAACTTTTGGCCAGCTTTTTCGAATTCTGAACCACTGTGCGGCGCGCGCAATATTTTTGCTTGCGTTGTAAATCCAACTCGCTACACAGGCAAGTCACCTTGGTCATAGCGCCCGCTCAAAAAGTGTTAATATCGCATCTTATTTTTTAGTGACTAAAAAATTAACAGTGGTATTAACAAACAAACCGTTTTATTTAAAGTTCCAAAATGTACCACGAAGTTAACGCCTCAACCATAAATCAATTTATATTGAATTATAATTAAAGTCAAACCCAAATGAAATATTTATCCCACCAATTTGTCAAATAATTTTAAGACTTAAGTGCCTACGTAGACAAGAATTCCAAAATCTCTCTTGCATTACCGTCCACAATTTATACGACTCCCCGCAAACATGTCGTATGTTTCTAAATGTTCGCAATCTCTAAGGGACAGGGTTGAATTTTAATGGCGGCATTTAATCATCTAATAAATTTCTGCAATCCCAAGAGAGGTCGACGCAGAAATGGACTTCCTGCACGCGTGTGTGTGGGTGCCGGAGTACGTGCATTGCCATTAAAGTTTATTAACGCCATGCAAGCAGAGATCGTGCAGCGGAGGGACCATTAAATGCAGGAATTCCTGCAGGACTTTGCATACCATTAATATGTGGTCTCCTGGCGGCCGATTAATAATCGCTCGATGTAAATTGCGCAGTCTGTGCATGAACTAACGTGGAAAAATTATGGATGGTACATTACCTTATCACAATTTTAAACTTGCATTTAATCGGGTTATTTAGTGACGGAATATGATTTTGAGGAATAAAATCTTTTAATTGAAAGCGAAAATACGTTACAAATTAACTTAGTTTTTTTCAAATATTTAATTAAACGTTGTACTACTACGACGACTAATTTAAAACCGGTCTGTAGAATGTCGTAAGTCATAACGGGACGACAGAGCTTCATGTTCTGTGCAACAGATATGTCGCAAGCACGGATATACAAACTGCCGCAGAAATGACAGATGAATTGACGTATAAGATATTCACTTGAATACCTTGCTTCAAGATATACTCGCAGTAATTTTTTTATTGGTCGAAAAAAAAACGCCGTATACTGGGTTTTAATTGTTCAAGTTTTGAAAGACGACAGCTGACTTGAGTTGATCTGTTTATTAAATTTAAACTAAAAATTTCACATTTCACACCCTTATAAAATCATTCCTCTTCCAATTACATAATACTTAAGACGAACTAAAATTAGCAACTACAGTCAATTAGGAAAATACATTATTTTCCAATTCGATGCATTCCGCCCTTAACTGCCGCGCGTAATCACTTAAATCGATTAACGACAACTCGAGAAATATCTGGGGAGCCAATTAGAAACTATCAATTAGCAGGTGTGAATGCTAGAGCAATTAGGACGCAAATTTACAAATTGATATGGCCGCTAATAAAATGGGACATTGATACTTGATAAAGTTTTCTTTTTTTTTTTTTGTTTTCGGCGTTACGCCTGGCCTTGGTTCTATGACCATTAGCCATCATCAAATGTTTAATAGATATATAAGCTATTAATTAAATGAATAAATGAATAATGAAAGACGTATACAACAACCACGGACCCGAACGAATACTTCTCGAAGCCGAAAAGTCTTTCGCCCGAGCTGGGAATCGAATCCACACGGCCGCGGTGCAACCGGCAGAACGCGCTCGCCTGTAGCCACTACACCAACGGACCGCCCTGATAATGTTCTGTAATGGTAATATTGAAGATAGCACCGACTATTTTTTTCGGATTGAAAGGGATGTTTAACGGATGCGTATGTATGTGTATACTGTGTACATAAGTAAGGAATAAATTCGATTAAAATTCAGGGCATTTTCTTTCAGAAAAATGCTCGGACACGTGTATTATTATTTTTTAATGCGCATTTTTTAAAATAAAATTCAAATGTACAGGGTGTCCCAAAATCGAGATACGACCCCTAAGTTAATATTTTCAAATGTGAACCTCCATTTTTTGTTCCATTTATGGATTCTACGTAAAATTCTGAGTATTTTTCATGTAGCGTACCCCATGTCGATATTTAGCTGTTTTCGAAGAAAAGGCGTTTAAAAAAGTACAACTGCTATTTTATTTCTAGTTAAAGATAACATGGTTTCATCGAAACATTAGAATTAATAAGGAAAAGTTAATTTCATTAAGTAAATAATGATTTTTGCTTATTAATTCCAACGTTTCGATGAAACCATGTTATCTTTTACCAGAAATAAAATAGTAGTTGTACTTTTTTGAACGCCATTTCTTCGAAAACAAATGAATATCGACGTGGGGTATGTTAAATGAAAAATACTCAGAATTTTACGTAGAATCCATAAATGCAACAAAAAAGGGGGTTCACATTTGAAAATTTTAACTTAGGGGTCGTAACTCGATTTTGGGACACCCTGTACATTTGAATTTTATCTCAAAAAATGCGCGCTAAAAAAAATAATACACGTGTCCGAGCATTTTTAATCGAATTTATTCCTTACTTTATGTACGCAGTGTATATCAAGCGTACCCAAAGCATAAATCACGTAACTGATCCTAGTCGCCCAAATTCGATGTTTTTATAGGCTATCTCGGTAACCTTAAGAAAAAAATCTGATATACACGTTCTCAAGTTTTGGTTATTTTAAAATTTTCTCAATAACTGTATATTAATATTTTAACTCTTAATTTAAGAGTTATGACATAAAGTTGCATTTTTTTTAAGGAACACCCTATATATATTTATTAATCTCATTTAATTCATTAAATACAACTTTAAATCAGATTTACATTGATATAACATCGTTTGTAAAAATTACATGAATTAACGAAGAAAAAAAAAACGATTACATTAGAAATTTTGTGTCATAACTCTTAAATTGAAAGTAAGAATAAAAAAAATAAGCACGCCACTAAATTCAATACCTATTTAACTATTTCTCTATATAGACGTATTTCAAAATAGCTACAAATTGAATAACGCCCGATCTCTCAAACTAATCAAGTTAGCCATTATCTGTCAATGCTATTGTTATTATTTCAGAGAAAGAAGTCATAACGTGAACATCTTTTTTTTCAATTATCGGTTACCGTTAAAAAACATCGAATTTGGGCCATCCGGTACACATAAAAGATGGGTAACTCGACTCAAAATAGATATTTTTGGCTTTAACTTACTACTTTTCTTATGATCATTTAACTCATACGATGTTGGTAGCAGTGTTACCAAGTCAGCTAGATTTGGCAGATTTTGAATCCGAATTGCAGAATAACCTTCGTTTTAGCGGCTGGAGGATTTTCCACCGGAATTATGTTTGATTGTTGAAAAAACTAGAGTAATTTAATTTCAATTTCAATTTTAAGGAAAAGCAGAAACTTTAAACATTAATTTTTAAAAATTCATAACTTACGGAAAAAGTGACACATTCTCAAAAATTAAAGTTAGTTTTAAAGGTAGATGTTTTGTGAATATATTAAAAAAAAATTGATATTTTTCTTCGTCTTTAAAATAATATTAATATTTATTTAAAAAAAATCACAACTCACAAATTGACATATTGCAAAAATCGAAGTTAATTCTAAAGGCAGATATTTTGTGAATATATTAAATTTTTTGAAAAATTCAAACCAGTATTTTTTTTTAGAATTTAATATTAGAAGAACACAATTTTGTTTTCAATTTTTGTTTTCTTTATGTGTTCGACACTTTAAAATATTAATTTTCGAAAATTCATCACGCAAAAATAGACTCCTTTTCAAAAATCAAAGTTAAGGTCATGTATTATGGTTGCATTAGAGTTTTTAAGGAATTCAATCATATCAGTGTTTTTTTTTTCTATTATTTCGTTGTTCAAATATTCATTTTTACAAATTTATAATTCACGCAGAAATTGACACATTTTGAAAAATCAAAGTTTACGTTAGAGGTAGCTTATGAATATATTAAAATTTTACATTAATTCCATCGTAAGTATTTATTTTCTTTAGATTTTTTTTTCAATTGTTCGACAGATTAAAACATTAATTTTCAGACTGAGAAATTGGCAGATTTTCAAAAAGTATAGTTAATTTTAAAGGTAAAGATATTAAATTTTAAATAAATTTGAGGCAACCTCATTTGTTGCAGAATCATTGAATAAATTTAATAAAACGAAATATAGCCTGAATATATAAATATTCAACCTGTTCGTAACTCTGCAAAGCAAAATTAAGTCTTACTAAGACTACAAACAAATAACTTATTGAAACAACTACTTCCCTATTTTGTATCGTTCAATATCGTGGCACTTGCCAGGGAAGTAGTTGTTTCAATAAGTTATTTGTTTGTAGTCTTAGTAAGACTTAATTTTGCTTTGCAGAGTTACGAACAGGTTATATTTAGTTTTTTAAAATTTTTTTGGATTTATTTGTTCAAGTCTTCAACTGTAAATATTAATTTTCAAAAACTCATAACTCACATAAAAATTGAATACATTGAATTTAAAAAAAATTAAATCATATCTGTATTTATGTTTCTTTCGATTTTTTTTATTATTCTGTTAAATTAACGTTTTGTATACGAAATTGAGCTGAAAATAGATGTTCTGAAAAGAATGATATGTTTTCAATCGAAAATATTTTTAAAATGGTAAAACCGACGCGACAGATTAATTTAATGACCATTTTGAAAAATAAATTCAATAAAAAAATAATTTTGTAACAGAGTTAGAATTAGCGTTGAAATATTAAATGATTGCAATTAGGTAATGTCAAAATGAATAGACAAAACATTTGTTGTCATCAATTCAATTCAATTCAGACATGGCCTGAAACTTTGACTATATAACTATAGACATATTAGGGTTACATTGTTTTCAATATGTGGTTATGATTTTTGGAAGGTTGCACTGTTGCCACTAATTATTTGTCATGATATTGCAACACTGTGAATAAACTAACAACTTGTCAAAATGAATAACAAAAAATATTACGCCAGAAATCACCACCGCAGAGAACGCAGAAATTATTGTTGCTTAGCAACACTTTACAGGTCCAATGCCCATAAACGGCACCTTATGTCCGTTAATGAGGACCCACAAACAAGATTATAGGTGCAAACTGAAATAATACTACATTATATTATAAGTAAGAGAAATGTAAAATCATATGTGAGTAAGGATTTTAAATCAAGACGCGCGATTTTTTCTAACCTACCGATGTGAAAAGTGTACTGTATAATCTGTAGGTATTAACAGTTCTGGGAAAATGCCAGAGAAATTTCTAAAGTTAGAGATCACCGAAACGAAACGTTTTGAAGATCAGCGGCCACTTTGTTAGTAGATTGTGGTACCAACATGAGAATCTTAAAGCGCTTCGGTGGTTGAAGAGAGGAGAAATAATAATGTTGCCGAAGGTTGCGATGACGATTCTCTTGAAAATAAAGTAAATATTGGGGGCAACATTCTTGGTGATGATGACAATTCTAACGTTAGCACTTTAACAGCACAAGCCATCGAATCAAGGTATTGAAAAGTGATAATGTCGCCGAAGGTTACGTTGAGGATGACAATAATTATTCTAATGCTTCACCATCAATACCAACAAGCCATGACATCGAGGTAGTCGAAAAGCATAAAAAAGGTTCAGTGTGTATTAATTTTTAAGATTATGAGATGTTATTAAATATTTTTAATGAAAGTATTTAAATTTTAGTCATACTTTTTGGTAGGTACATTTAAGCTTTTAACTCATTGAGTGCTGATGAGGTCTAAAGGCGTCATGTATATTCTACGACAAGTGGGCCTGATGGCTTTAGGCTTCATTAACATATAAACGAATTGCATTTTCATTTTTCAAATCCTTTTGACTTTAACAGTAAGTTACAGTATGTCTACACACTAACTAGAAAAAAAAATCATCTAGAGTACTGCTTCCTGTTAGCAGTGAAAGGGTTAAACCATTAAAGTCACTTGTGTGCATATTATATCACAAGTGGATTAAAGTTAATTTTAGTTACCGAAAACCATGACATAAAGTACATGAGTATCCCCTGCTGTAAATATTTTATTATAAAATAAATATTCATAAATGAATCATTTTTATGGCATAAACAAATAAGTGCAATTATTAACAATTACTGTCCGGAGACATATAAAGTGTTTTTCTGTACAGCTGTTAAACTGCCGTAGACATATAAATATGTTCACACGGCATCTCGAAATAACGTAAAAAATATTTCCGGCAATCGATTGGACGGCCAAACAAGTGTAAACATATTTTAAATTTTATAATATTTTTTTTTTTAATAAATTTATTATTACAAAAGTTGTAGCCACTTTTGTACGTGGTTATACAATACCCTCAAACGTTGAAACCTTTAAATTTACCGGCTACAGGCATAAGCTGGCGCACAATTAACGCGGACCGTAAGTGTTAAGACTTACCGTAAATTAGGAGAATCAGTATCGCCAAGTAAGAGTCCTGGCTGTAGGCCCTGAAACAGAAATATTAATTGTCAGCAAAAGAAAGCTCATGACTTAACATTGGACATAAACTAAAGTTATAAAATTGTAGGTGCGGCATGAAAAGCTACTTTTTCCGCGAAAATAAATAAGTTTACTGTGCGGAAACCGAGCACGCCTAGGCAGAAATAAATTACCTTGATAACCTCAAGACTAGACCGGTCTGCACAAGGGGCGGCTCGTTATATAGAGCCAAGGAGCCATGGCACTACCTATAGTTACAAGCTCAGTAAAAATTTTTAATTCATTCTTAAACACACTTTTTCGATAAATCGTTCTTTTTTTCTTCAGAAAAGGAGGGGAGGGGGTTATACTGTATAAGTGGCGCTCCCATCAACATGTTCCACGAGTCGCCACTAAAATTATTATTCACGAGTTGTGAATTTTTGAAAATTTTAGTTTTCGAACTGTGTACTACTCGAGCAAAAAAAAAACGTGTCGACTAAATTCTACAAAAATTAAATTGGATTTGGAAATCATCGTTTTATCAAGCTACATGGAGTATTTGAAAATCCACGGACTACTTCGCGAGTTGTGAATTTTTGAAAAATTTAATTTTCGAATTGTGTAATACTCGAGCAAAAAATTTAAAAAAAATATAAAACGTGTCGACGAAATTTTACAAAAATTAAATTTGATTTGCAAATCATCGTTTTATCAAACTAAATAGAGTTTTTGAAAATCCGCCAATTATTTCGAGAGTTGTGAATTTATGAAAATTTTAGTTTCCTAATTGTGTAATACTCGAGCAAAAACATTAAAAAAATATAAAACGTGTCAACTAAATTCTACAAAAATTAAATTGGATTTGCAAATCATCGCTTAATCAAACTAAATAGAGTTTTTAAAAATCCGCTAATTATTTCAGGAGTTGTGAATTTTTGAAAATTTTAGGTTTCGAATTGTGTAATACTCGAGCAAAAAATTTAAAAAAATATAAAACGTGTCGACTAAATTCTCCAAAAAATAAATTGGACTTGCAAATCATCGTTTTATCAAACTAAATAGAGTTTTTTAAAATCCCCTAATTATTTCGAAAGTTGTGAATTTTTGAAAATTTTAGTTTCCGAATTGTGTAATACTCGAGCAAAAAATTAAAAAAATATATAAAACGTGTCAACTAAATTCAACAAAAATTAAATTGGATTTGCAAATTATCGTTTTAACAAACTAGAGTTTTTAAAAATCCCCTAATTATTCCGAGAGTTGTGAATTTTTGAAAATTTTAGGTTTCGAATTGTGTAATACTCGAGCAAAAAATTAAAAAAACTATAAAACGTGTCAACTAAATTCTACAAAAATTAAGGATTTGCAAATCATCGTTTTATCAAACTGAATAGAGTTTTTGAAAATCCGCCAATTATTTCGCGAGTTGTGAATTTTTAAAAATTTTAGTTTTCGAATTGTGTAATACTCGAGCAAAAAATTTAAAAAAAAAATATATAAAACGTGTCAAGTAAATTCTACAAAAATTAAATTGGATTTGCAAATCATCGTTTTAACAAACTAAATAGAGTTTTTAAAAATCCGCTTATTATTTCACGAGTTGTGAATTTTTGGAAAATTTTGTTTTCGAATTGTGTAATACTAGAGCAAAAAATTTAAAAAAATGTATAAAACGAGTCGACTAAATTCTGCAAAAATTAAATTGGATTTGCAAATCATCGTTTTATCAAACTAAATAGAGTTTTTGAAAATCCGCAAATTATTTCGCGAGTTGTGAATTTTTGAAAATTTTAGTTTTCGAATTGTGTAATGCTCGAGTAAAAAATATATATATAACGTGTCGACTAAATTCTACAAAAATTACATCATATTTGCAAATCATCGTTTCATCAAATTAAGCAGGGACAGCTCGTTATATAGAGCCAAGGATTTTTAAAACACTTTCGCCAGTTACCTTGGTCTAGGAGGATAAATCGTTCTTTCTTAAAGAAAGAGGGGGGGGGGGGGGTGTTGTATAAGTGGCTCTGTCATCAACATGTTCCACGAGCCGCCACTGGTCTGCACTAGTCGGAAAAGAATGACTACATAAAAGTCAGTAGACGTTTTAGATCTGCTGACTAAAAAATGTTGAATTTATATAGTCTGAAGTATTGCATCGTTAAAGCTATAAATATGGCAAATTTTACTGTTAAAAATGTTACAAAAAGTTCGCCTTCAACATTTAAGTTAAAACTATCTTCCTAACGGATACTTTAAAACGTCAACGTCGACTTTGCTGTGGATAGTTGCTGACATCTTGTAAACCATGATTGTTAGTTACTGGACGGTATCTAGTGACTATAAAATTGGCTTTAATTGATATACGGTAATTTGGAAATGAAACATAGTAGATGACGAAGATAGCCTTAATAATTTTAGAGCTGAGAAGGTGTATTTATTAAAGGCTACTTTTCGTATTTATTGAATTTTGAACTTATTCGTTTATGATCGTTTCTCAAGTGCAATTATTAAATGGATGCTTGTATTATAGGCAATAGACATTTCATTTGTAGGGAACCATGTTGAAGAAGTTATTTGCAAACTGAAGTTTTGCATCGGATGAAAAACCAGCCACCCGGTTTTTCATCAGATAAAGGATGTTAGATGAATTATAAATAATTGCAGATAAGTCAAATATAAAATTTAACTGTGGTATTATATAAGGATTCAATAAATTATTTGTTTCTACTTTGTAATCTTTTCAAGTTTCACTTTATCTACAATAAAAAAGGGATTTTTAATTTAATACTATGAAACTGGCTGGAAGACTTCGGTAGATGCCTTTTGTAACTAGATGTATAAAGTTTCAACAATCTATGTATCTGTGTATAATGAAAACTTTACACAAATAAGACTTACTAAGGCGATAAAACAAATCACTTCATACTTGTTTTAATACGTGTATTTTAGCGTATTTTTGTAAATTTCACGAAAAGTAACATTAAACTTTATATTGGAATTTTATATAGCCGAGAGGATAAAACCGTGTAGCAGGAAATGATGTGGCCAAACGCCGAGCCAAAGAAATATCTAATTCTAAAGTGAATATATGTTGGACCTGAATACGAAATGTTAAATTAAAAATTAATTGAGCAAATGTGTCTTTTCAAACTATTTAGGAGCAATTACCGTCGTAAATCTCTTGCATAATTAATTAAGGAAATGCGCCCAGGAAAACATTTGCCAGTTGTTAAACATGCACTCGCTGGGCATAAAATACGGGACTGTAAACTTGTGTGTGACATGCTTTAAGAATTTAAGCTGCACTTTGTTTATAGCGCATTATTTAACTGTGTGAATCATAAATATTTTAAGTATTTTCTATACCAAGGACACAACCTTCAGACTGCAAAAGTTCATCGATTTTGGTGCAAAATTACTTAAGTTATGGCTAAAAAAGTGAAAAATGTCTTTTTTTCAAAAATTCATAACTTTGCTCCAAATCATCGAAACGACTCGAATTTTTAAGGCATTTAATGGAAATTGATTAATTTTTTCTGCCATTTTGGAGAAATTTCCCGCCGATTTTTTTTTGCGCACGGTACAGCTTTTCAAAGTTAGACAATTTTTTACATAAAAAACATTTTTTTCCATCGCGTTGTTACGGGGGGTGGGTTGGACCTGGGGTCAAAATCAACTACACATTCTTAAAGATAAAACTTGAATCTTTCCCAAACTGAAAGATTCATCGATTTTCGACCAAATTGAACCAAGTTACGACGGTTTGAAAAATCGAGTTTTTTCGCGCTTTTTTTTTAAGCCGAGTGTAGTTTAAACAGTAAAGAAAAGAGTAAGAGTAAATATGGAATCGTATAAAAGTAGAACACGTCTGAGAGAATAATAATGGATCACGTCACGAACAATTTCTACGTTCCTATGAGTTGTAATTGCAGGCAGTAAAACAGAAGATATTGCCGGCAGCGATCCAGTTGATATTTCCTGGGTTTGTTTCTGTAGTAATAATTGGTTTTAATTGCTCCTTGTCTCATCGGAATAAATTAACTCTGTTGGAAAACAGAAGTAATGACGGCCCATTATGCAAGAGAAAAAATAAGTGGAGACTCCTTTTCACGTTATTATAGTGTCAACGCCGGGATGGAGTTATAATATGACGGACATAAATCATAATTTAAATTGCGAGTCAGACGCTATCATGTTACATCGTGAGACGTGTTTTATGGTGTAGTAACCATTTCATTTTTTTTTATATTTCGTATGTACATAAAAAAGTTCATATAGTTTGGGTAAAGCAAACTGGTAGAACCTGTGGTAATCAGTATTGAAAAACTTTTTTTTAATATTTCGTATGTACATAAAAAAAGTTCATATAGTTTGGGTAAAGCAAACTGGTAGAACCTATGGTAATCAGTATTGAAAAACTTATGTTTAATTTGTCTGCGAACTAAATTGCGCATTTTTATGTTAAAAATGTGAAATTTTGGGCGTTGATATAGACAATATTTCTGATAAGAAAAAAAAAATGGACAGATTATATCATAGACAATCAACTATATTGTATTTTGAACAAAAATGTTATTCCAGTATATAATTTGATCAAATTAAATGTGATGAGACTCAAAACATTAGACATAAAAGTTCTGTCTGTAATAATAAGAATTTTTTTCTACGTCCGTTTTTACACGTTTTTTTTTCATTAATTTGCGTTCATAAGATACCAGTGAAAAAAGTATTACTTTACTCACTTGTTGCATAAATAACTATTTTCACATGAGGTGTATTATACAATACAATCTGGCTGTACGTCAATTAGAAGAAAACAAATTCTTCTCATTGTAAATTTCACTCAGCATGCATTTAATGTAAAAATAATGAGACTAATAATATACCCAACTATTAGTAATTACATTGCAGCATACACTGAAACCATGTATCAATCATAGAAGATCATCAACAACTAATTAAATAATTTCGTCATTATATTTTACACTTCGCCGAAGAAATAATTGCATTGCACGCAGAACCACCATTTTAATTAACGGTTGCGATTATTCCGTTTATAATTACCTCAATAATTGCTAATCCCCGACTATTACATTAAACAATTATGAATCCGCTTCGGAACGATTACGATGGCCCCAAAATCCTTGACTTTTAAGAAACCGCTCGCGTGCGTGTGAGTAGTAATTGTGTAAGATAACATTGGTAATTCTTAATAAATTATAATTTAATCAACAACAATTTCGAATTATTATTTTTATTAATAATAGCTATTATATATAATAATATGTGGTTTTGAAACTAATTGTGGAATTAGAAAAAACAAGAAATATTTCTATTCAATAATGTAATGACCTTCTGCCATCTTTCAGGCAGCACATGTAATAATTAAACATTCATCAAATTTCTGCTTTTTTTTCTCAGCAAAAAACTAAACCAAGTGCGATTTGGCATCAAGTTTAGCAAAGAACGAAAAAACTGGTAATCTACTGGCCAGGATGTTTTGGTAGATGTGGTTACACATTAGGGTGGGCTGATAGTATAGGAAGATTCTAAAATTTAAAAAATATATTGAATGCTGCAGTTTCAACCATTTTTGTAAATTATTTTTTTTTGAAATTCTGAACCTTTAAACTGACACAACACAATTAAAAAAACAACAAAACACTGAGCATCCAAACAAACACCTAACTGACTGACATATTGTTACTTGATTTTACTTCAATTTGTCGTCACAGTACACCCGTTAATATGTATATTGTTTTCTTTGATTAAATTGCAAATTTAGTTCAACAAATATTGAACGAATTTCATAAACGTTTGTGTTAGCTTTTTGTAGAATGACAGCTTAAACCAGAAACGATGTAAAATGCCTGCTGATTGGAGCACCAAGAAGTGTTAACGTCAGTTCTCTCAACATTCGAAGACTTCAGATTTTTTGATTGAATGGAACATGAATTAGAGGTTTCCATAAATCCGCAGTCAACCGCTGATGCATGCAAAGTTGTTGCAGAAAAAATAAAAGATCATTAATTACAACACACTATACGTAACAGTTGCTTGTGCAATCGGACACAATTGGTGATTTCAGAATTGAGAAATTGTATTTCGTAAGCAACCCCCGAGAAGTGTAAATATTGAATTACCCGAGAATAAGTTCGACTGATGTAACGAAATTCGCGGCAATTTCAGATTAATCAAGTTTCATAATGAAGTTGTACTGATTCCACTCTTGCAGGCACTCTACAAACAAGTTACACGATATTAATTAGAGGGAAAGCCCAAAATGCAGCGCTCAAAAGCTGCAAAGGAGGCGGCGGCAGCTGGGCCCGAAGAAGAAAATAATAATGACTAGTTTTAATGCGGGGACGGGGAGAAGTGCAATTTACGAAAATTACAATTTACTCGGGGAAGTTTTCGCGAGCAAAGTTGTATTTTCCGAACGGCGGAACTCAGCGATTTAATTGTTGTGCTCTGGAAAAGTTTTAAGAGCACGCTGTTCGAAAATTTTAAGAACGGAAAAATAAGGAAAATTGTATAACTTAATAAAACGTAATATGAGGACCTTAGTTTTCTTTCACTATCGCAACGTATTTTACTTGTTTATTTCTGTATGACATACAGGAGAGTAAGGTTTTTTTCTATTCGAAGTCCCAGAGCCGTTTTTTTTTTACAAATGTATTCATCCTAACTTCAAGTGTATAATGTATGCAGCATCCATCATAGCTGTTGATGAGTGCGAACGAAAAAAAATGATGTAATTTTCTCCGATTTGGTTATAAAAAAGAAAATTATTTATCTGATATTTTCACCTTTATAAATTTTTTTTTTTTAAATCAGTGAGATTAAAAAAACTTATCCGTTACAAGCGAATTTTACCATTCTCTGCTATTTTTGTTGCTGTAAATTTGATGTAACTGATGCTATTCATAATTGTGGACCAACCATGACAATTACTTTTTCAAAAATCAAGTAGATTATAATAGCTATTTACGATATAAGACCGGTAGCGATGGTTTTATGGCCGCACGAGTGTATTACGGGTCGAGCCCGACCAAGCAGTACTGCCAGGTTAGTAGAATTTCTACTAAATCTGGTAGAATGGCATGTACATTTAGTACCTTCATTTTTCGCCTAGAAGATTTTAGAAAATCTAGTAGAATGACATGTACATTTAGTATCTTTATTTTTCGTCTAGTAAATGGTGGAAAATTTAGTAGAATTCGTTTTGTTACAAACCGATTTACGGTATTTTTATATCCATTTTGAGGTACACCGAGAGGATTCCAACTATTTTGAAGAATTCCTGTTTGATTGTGAACGCAGCATCTCAAAAACTTCATAGTATTTTCTAATGGAAATATGAACAACCCACCGAAAGTGGGTCTGGTCTTTACCTTACCCAAGAATTTTTGAATATGAATTACAAAAATACTTTCGTAGATCGGTGTAACTTTAGGACCCTTTTTCAGGTTTTTTTATTACTCCTGTCAACATATATCAAGCTTGTTGTTTAAAATGTGGACATGCTTTCATTCTCCGACCAATGGCGATCTCATAAAAATCCTTCGTCTTTATCCAAATCTTACCTCATGAATTAGGGTAAATGTGGGACACTACTGTTTTTGCTTAGAAACAATTAGAAACAATAATCTCTCCCAAATTTACACAGTGGTATTTTAAAATATGCTTAAGACACAATTTTTATACCATTTATCAAGAGGTTTTATTTCAAATTTGTATGAAAATTTTACCTGATTGGTTAGAAAGGATAGATAAATTTAGATTGGAATGTAAGAAACATTTTAACATAAATTAATTAACTTGTTTATAAACATTATTATTACTTCTTGAACTTGAAAATTGCCGTCGGACAACTTGAGTAGGCTGGTTAATTTTCTGAACTCGTCCTTCGAATACAAAATTTCGTCGTGGTTTGCTTTCCAATTCCAGTTTTGGGAAGACTTCTTCATCACAGATAGTAGTACTTCTTCGTCATTTGTAATACCCTTGTATCTCACCAGAGTCGCCCACCATAGGGTTGTGGAGGAAACTTCAAAATTGTGGGAGTGTGCTATTCTTTCAGATCACTGAAATTTTCGCTCTCTTCAGAGTCTTCTAACGAAAACACCACTCAGTTTTAATCGCATAGATTAGTACTTCTTCGTCATTTATTATACCCTAGTACAGGCATGTCAAACACGAGGCCCGCGGGCCGCATGCGGCCCGCTTACAAATTATCTGCGGCCCGGCAAGGTTGGTATCAAATATTAAAAAAATATATATATACAAGGTAAAAATAATTATTTTTTGTTTGGTTTCAATTGTAGTTTTTTTTTTGGCAATGCGGCCCGCGGCTTGTGTGTAATACTTGATGTGGCCCTTGGTGGTAAACGGGTTTGACATGCCTGCCCTAGTATGTCACCAGAGCGTAGTCGCTCACCATAAGGTTCTGGAGTCTTGTAGCGAAAACTTAGCACTCACATCATCGCTGCTGCTCTATCCCTTCTTCGTGTCTTCTGCAGCAGTAGACCTACTTGCTGTTCTAATCCCGATGTCGAAGATTGGGGTCAGGTGATGGTGTTTCCACAGGTAAAGACGGCTGAGTTGCAGGTGCAGAAAGTTGACGAGTATATTCTGATGTCACAGCAGCATAGATTTCCTCTGCTGATATTCTTTTTCCCGGGGCGACATTCAAATTCTTCTTTCTCTGGATTTTACGCCTCCTTCGCAATATGTTCAAGGAAGCTCTTCCCGAGAAGAGAAGAAATGAATGAATACAAACTACCAGAAGGCAACCTTTTAAGGACCGGCTGTCTGTCAATGGGATAAATCCCTGAAGTGCGGAACCCGGAGATCAAGTTTTCTGGACCCTTGATCTGGTTATCCCAAAGTTTTTCAACCCTTAACCACGGACACCCAATATATTTGTATATAAAATAGAAACAACCTTACTTATTGCAGAAAGTATTAAATAAATTTATAATAATTATATATATATATATATATATATATATATATATATATATATATATATATATATATATATATATTATATTATATATTATTATAATTATATAATAAGTATTAAATATATTTGTATATGTTAAGCATTCATGCCAGAGTGATGGACTCCACGTCCGAGGTTAAGAGTGAAGAAGAGTTGCTGAAAATTGGTCCTTGGGTACAGTGCTCATCTATACCCAGCGGCCGTCTCCTTCCAGTCTTTCAGTCACAGAAGATGAGTAGCATTTGGCAGAAGTGCTAAAAACTTTATGTACTTTTATTTGCACGGCCGTAATACATTTGTAGTGATGTAGGAACTGAGGTTATGGCCGATAATGGCTTTTGGTCTTTCTTGGAGCTTTATAACCGGAAACAGTAATGAGGTGATTTGGTACAATTGAAACGCAGCGACCGTTTTCGTCCACGTTGACCAAATTTTCTTGTCCTTGTAATTTACGTATTTACTCCCCCTTCGCTCTACCAAACCGTTACATTGCGGATGGTAGGCTTTTGTGCATTTGTGTGAAATTCCGAAAGTCTTGCAGAATTCCTTCCAGATGTTGGACTGGAACTGCCGACCTCGGTCAGTGATGACCGTCGATGGAGTTCCAAAGCGTGCAATCCAACAGTTCAAAAAGGCATTGGAAATGGAAACTGCAGTAATTTCGGAAAGAGGTAAAGCTTCTGGCCAACGCGTAAAGCGATCGATGCAGACCAGAAGGTATCTGAAATTGTTGCAAATTTGTGGACGTCAGTGAAACGGCCATCTGGGTTCGGAAATTGAGCAGCGGGTGACACTGAATGTCGATAAATTTTGATCTTCTGGCAGCTCAAACAAGATTTGACAAATTGTGCAATGTCGTGGTTCATCCGTGGCCACACGTAACGTGCTGTTGCGAGACGTTTCATTGCACGAAAGCCAGGGTGTGTGAGCTCATGCATAGACGTGCCTTTGAAGATTTTGTATTTTGTACCCTCTTTGTGATAATTCTCCACACCCTGGTTCATTGGCATAACACATTTTAGAATTTTGGGAAATGAATGAATATAAAGATTCAAATGACGAAGATCCCTACAAATAATTGCCAGAAAGCCTTCTAACACTGTTTCATTCTAACGCTGAATTCGGAAGACTTTAATTAAAAGTAAACTTCGTAATAGAATGTAATTGTTAATGCTAAATAACATGTTTGCTATTAGATGAGGATGATACAGTAGATGAGGGTAACTCATAAGTGACTCGAGGAAATATTCAAATAGAGGACTTTCTTCGCTCATCACTTTTTTCAGGCATACTTTTTCACTATTTAGTCAGTAAAATACTGGTTGTCTTAAAAAGCATAAAAAACATGAGATATTATTATTGTAGCAAATTATAAACTGATAGCATTAGAAATGAGTTTGTGTAAAAATGGCTATGTTTCTAATTTAAGTATTGGATACGGACATTTATTTTTTGTTTTTGTTTGTGGCCAATATTTAAAATTTGTATGTTGATTTATGTTACAAAACATGAAAAAATTGAAAATGATTTTTTTTAAATTTAAATAAGCCCCTCCTCCGCCATGCTTCGGTTTACAGAAGCCAATTAATATATTTCTGGTAGATTTAACACTTTGACCGCTTTGTCAGTCGCCGGTGACTGACACTGAAGTATTCGCGTGGGGCCACGTGGGGTCACCGGTGACCGACAGTGAGTGCCTACTTAAACTTACTATTTAGCGTTGTCAGTCACGAGTTTGATTGGCCGTTGAATTTGTTAGAGATCAATGTTTGTGAGAGTGAAACACGTGACTGGCACATTGCCTGACGGGTCGAAACGCATATTTTTTGCCATTGGAGCTTTGAGAGTCACCTGTGACTGACACATAAAAAAGTCGTAATTTCGTCTAAAAAATGCATCAAAATGAATTAAATAAGCATATTCTTACTCACTTTATAAAATAAAATTTAAAAACAAAGAAAACATTTTTTGACATTTTACAAAAAAACTTGATGGCAGCCAATGTGTTAATATGTAATTTTGGTAGAATGTGAATCCCCATTGTTGGTTGACAACACTGCGACCAAGGCCATACAGTCGTGTATTGTACAAGATTTTTTAGTATACTGAAACGATTTTTTTTTTGGTTGTGGTGACTACCAGCATTCTAGGATATATTCGATAAATTCAAAATAAAATGAAAAAAAAAAATAACGTCAGACGAAAACAACGACTACTGGCCCGGGCGGATAAATGTTCCGCCCTGTGAGGAATCGAACCCACTCGACTCGTGATGCAGCATGCAGGTGCTCGAGGTCTACCTACTACACTACCGAGTCGCCCGAATTATTTTTAAAGCAAATAATTTGATATACTCGTTGTTTTCATGATTAAAATATATGCTTTGCCTCGTTTCGATGGAAACACAAAGTACATGTGCGTCCATTTGCTCATTCAAAATGAATCATTGGAGCAGATGCAGGTTACGCTTCCGAAATTATTTTTTAGAGAACGTGAATAACGCGCGAGCAAGCTTATTACCCACGAAATCTTCGAAAAAGATATTTAAAAAGAGTACATGTTCTTCTGCAATTGGCGGAAAGCAAATAATGTCCTTGAAGTTGATGAAAGGATCAAGCCTGCCTTTTTTGAAGACCAGTGTAAGGTTTCAAACCCTCATGTTTGTGGGAGAATTATTTGATGTTTAGTGAGACTAACAGGAACCTAATCGTTCTTACATCGACCGGAAATGCTGAAAAACGATTAAATTTAATTTTTCTTCAACAATTTATTTTTGTTTTTTTTTTCAAGTCCAGGAGACCATTCTGGACACTCTTTGTTCATGAAATTTTTTTGTGAGACTTACAGGAACCGAGACAAGCAACATTTCTTTTTTCGTAGACCGTTCTTACATCGGCTAGAAATGCCGAAAAACGATTAAATTTAATTTTTCTTCAAAAATACTTCAACAACAGCAATTTGACAAGCTGGGTGACATTTAACTACCGGACGAACTGTACAGTAAAAAGGACTAGCCTATAAAGCTGTACATATAGGACGCGATATCGTCAATGATAACTGCATCCGTCGTCAAGATGGTAGACACTTACTAACAGTTCAATATACTAAAACATATTAACAAATGATGTATAGACCTTCGTTTTCGTCAACATTTATTTAAAGGTCTTGGTCATATTTTTCATATTAAAAATATTTCGATAAAGAAACATTTATTTCCGACTTTCAACCTTTTCAGTTCTTCGGACCCGTCTGCAGAGGTTGTAACGAGGAAGGAAAATCCTGCTGAGGACGTCATGGCCAAGACCGGCCGACCTGGGAGGCCCGTTTTCCAGCAAGATCCCAAACTTCATAAAACGGGTAGGGTGGTGAGTGTAGGCAAAGTAAAAAATCCTTTTAACTTCAAAAATATAGATCTTGTTCACAAATATAATATTGCGTTTATCAACTATTGAACTACAGTGCCTTAAACCGATCTTCAAAGAATGGTGCTACAAAATCACTGAAGGATCATAAGTTCAATAGCCATTTATGCTAAGAGCTAAACATGAAATACAATATCATAGCTCTCCCGTTAAATGCAGGTGTATAATGGGCCCACACAAGAGCCTCCATACCGTGACCTCGTCATCCTTCCTTTATCTAAGAATCTGAATCATTTGTTGGTGGCCAAGTCTACTAATTCCCAACCGGAAGAAAACAATGTAAGGTCAAAATGTAAGGTAAAAATCCTTCAATAATCAATTTCAGAAATATAAAATTGTTCACAAATATATTATTGCATTCATTTACTAGTGAATTTAAACCACTCTTAGAGGAATAATGGTGCTACAAAATCATGGGCCTACTTCCTGAAGAAATTCATTTATCCAAACACATACATCTAAAGGATGATGGGTTGCTAAAAACTACAAATGAAATACAATTTCAAAGACTTTTGATGAAGCACGAGACTATTAGTAATTTAGACCAAGTCCAGAAATGCACTATAATTTCGCAGGATTAAAACCGCTATTTCATCACATGGCTTCTAAATGTTTTCTAGCATTAAAGACCTAGACAGTCTCAAAACCTTTATAATTTGGGCTATCCCAACACAATACCATATATAATACAATTCGCGTTTTTAGGGAAACGACCTCGGAAGCATACAATTATTTAAATTTATTTATTAAAAAAAACAAGTAATATTTTTTTAAGAAACCTCATCGACCCATTCATTAAATATCTCAATCAAATATTCACTGTTGAACAGCTTAGATAAATAATGTTATTATCTGTGGCAATATTTTTATTGCTATAACAACTTTAAGAAATATATAAATTTAATCAAATATTTAATTGAAAGCTATAAATAAACATTTTTTTACGAAATCTACAAAAACTAAAGCTACGAACGCATTTACAGACCCAACTAAACAACAGGTATTTTACAATTAATAATAAAAATATCTTACTCTTTGTAGTTGATTGCGAGTGAAATAAAGCAGTATTATTAGATGGTGCTTCAAGACTCAACACTGGTGCAGTGGCGACAAAGAACAGCAACACACAAATACCTTCCTACCTTAGCTCAGAAAGGAGTTTGATAAGAGGCGACTTCGCGACTCGACGAGCTGGCAAGAACTGACCACTGGTCACTAGCCTATCAACTTATCATCTAAGGATCTCCCCCAGGATGGAACCCATTGGCCCAGCAAGGGTGTACGTGGCCACAATTGATTGTTGACATGTCACCATAGCGACCCATATCCGAATACAAACACTCCGAACAGACGAAGACAACAAACCGATAATATTCGTCGGCCGCGAACTAATTGCTCTTCGAACGTTATTTCCAATAAAATGCATAACATTTATCAATTTGATTTATCCGGGGAACTCTCGCCGATTAATTATTCAGTCATTATAATGTACCCCCCGTGAAACGATCAACGCGGCTTCCCGTTTTAATTGCTAACGATTCGAAATAATTATAAGAGCTGAGAGTCGCCCCCGGTTATTACAAACAATGATGAAGCGAAAAGGAAAATTGAATGCCTAATTAATTCGCGTTTTCGTTCAAATGCGAAATAGCCGAATTCGCCCTTCGCTGTTTTGCTGTCCATTTTCGCGCGTTATTCATGCAATTTTCGAATTCGTTCATGGTTTGTGAATAAATTTACATTATTTACGTAAATACAATATCTATTGGGGGAGCGCTATCAAATACAGATTAATATTTAAAAAAAAAACTTGTTAATGAATATAATAGAAAATGTGATGATGCATATATTAACAATATATTGTGTTTAAAAAAAAACGATTAGAAACTTAATGTACAGATGTTGCTTCGATTAAAAAAAAAATCCGTCGAATGAATAGAATGTACAATACGTCCAGACTTGCCAAAAAATGTAGTAGTTTTCTATAATATCCATTATTTCTTTGAGTAATTTTTAAAGGCTGAAGTATTTTGGTATTCTGAAACACATTCAGAACTATAGTAAAATGAATTTCAGCTGAAATAACTGTCAAAAATTGGTCTCAGGACTCTCAGGACTAAACACTGAAAACACTTTCGGGGGATATAATTTGTTTAAAAATTAACAAATAATGTCATCCATCGTATAGAACGGGCGGCCCGGCCCGTTGGTGTAGTGGGTTGCACCGCGTGCCATGTGGGTTCGAATCCCAGACCGGCCAAAAGATTTTTCGGGGATCGAGAAGTATTCGGTCGGGTCCATTGTTGTTGTGTATACGTCTGACATTATTAATTTATTCATTTGTTCATTTATTCATCCCAAAAATTAAAAATACAAAATTACATATTCGATGTGACTGAATGGCACATGCCTAAGTAACAAAAAAAAATCGTATAGAACTCCTCAGTACTATTTGAAACACATTTAGAACTATAGAGAAAATGTATTCAAGCTGAAAGAACTGTTAAAAATAGGCCAGTGTCTCGGGACTCTCAGGTATACGCGAATGTGTTTACATTGGGGGAAAGAAAATGTTAAAAAAATTACATACAGCGTGTCTATTTAAAAACGAGCAATGCTTTATAAGTATGGACCTAAAAAAAAAAAAAAATTCTCAAAACCGTTTCTAGGGTATGTAGGGGGAGGAATCAGTTTGACCACAAAAATGACCTTCACTAAGCAATTTAAGAAATGTTTTATATCTTTTTCAAGTCCATACTCAGCATGCGCATCTTAAGTTTCGTCTTTTGTTTTCGAGATACACATTTTGAAATTACATAAAAGTTTAATTCCCTAACTGTTTAGGGTTTTAGGATTGAAGAATTCGAAAAATTCGAAAACTTGCGAAGCTTCGAATTATTAGGACCCGTAAGGAATAAATTATTTAATGGGTGTAAAACCACAAACCAGTTGCTGGTATTATTGGTAGACTACAAAATTTTCGCGAGTACGTTAGCTCTCTGATGACAGTAATGAATTTTCCTTTCGCATCTACATATTATCGACAATAGTGTATAACCAAAAAAGGCGAGTCAAATCTTGATAAATTACACAAAGTTGATTACTAAAATTGCTAAATGTTTTCTTCCATAAAAAAATTTAGCCGTCGACAAATTGAAATTCCGGTCAACTCTAAAACAACCCAAGCCTAAGAAACCAATCAAAAGAGGTTATTTAGAAACGGGACGTAATATGATAATCCAAAATTGTTTTAAATGGTATAATTTAAGCTATCTAGTCGTACCGTATTTGTTTTTGCATTTTTATTTCGAGTGTTATTAAAATTTTTCACCATTAGGATACAATTTTGAGCAAATTTAGTGATGTTTGGTCAACCAATTGAGGTTTACTTTGGTCGCGGTCAATAATTCTCAAAATAATTGTTAATTTGTTATAAGTTGACAGATCTGTGCGACTTAAAATTTTCAGTCAGAATGTGTTATTTCGATGATTGAAACGCATTCTTTTGGAAAATATGGAGGTTATGCTCCTATAACTTCAGCAATTTGTAGTTGGTTGGAACCTTTTAAACAAACCGGTGGTGTTCTTAAAAGCAAGTCGGCAGGAAGAACAAGAGTTTCACAAAAAACCAAATCCTAAAACTGCCTACAAGATACATATTTTACAAGAACTCAAACCCACTAATAAAACTTTCATGTTGATAAGGAAAAAAATACTGACGTTTTCTTCAAAACTCAATTTTTTAACGAGTAGACCAGTCGTACCCAATCTGTGGTACGCATACCGGTACCAGTACGCGGATGTCGAGCTACCGGTACGCGATAAGTGAGTGAAATAATAGCGAAAACAATATTTTTGAGAGAGACAAGCGATGAATAAGAAGACCATCACGTGAGACTTTATGAATTTGTTTTTAGGACTTGTTTTTCCATAAATATTTACCTACTGGTACGCCACTGTTTTGTCTAGTACTTACGTCATTTGCTGTTGACTTGCTAGGTAAGATTGATGAAAATAATGACTGTCTAACGCGTTTTTTTTTGTCAGGCGACTGCTCACAGCGGGTATAACTACCAACAGCAACAATCGCAAGATTTGGAAAATTAGAGCCAACACATGAAATCGTTCAACATCAGTCAATGTTTAGTGAGGATTTTTAATGCACGGCCTTTTATCTTTGCAGAAAGTACGATAAATGGCGACATCTATAGTGATGTGTCCGAACTTTATGACCTTAAGCTAAATAATATTGAGGTAGGGAAGGGTTCAGTGTTCTGCCTGCAAGATGGCGCTCTGCCTCGTTACAGTAAACCTATAACCTTAACGTACAGCGTTTTCCAGCAAGAATAAGTAGTGCAAAACCACCTCAAAACCCCCTTGATTCTATCTCCTGTTTGATGACACGTAAAATGAAAATTGTGATATTGCTAACATGTTAATTTCACCGATTTAATGTTATCTTTTTTCATGTTTATTGATTTTTTTTCAAAAACTAGTAAGATTTAGGAAAAATGTTATTCTTTAAAAATTGTTCATTTTGAACAATTGTTGTTTAAAAGTATGTAAGGTTTATGATTTCATGATTATACAGAGTGCGGCAAAGGTAAGTTAATACTGTCGGAGAACCATCACCGAAGAGTTGAATGCTCCTGACATAACGGTCAGGGCTAAATGATAAGGCCTATTACTCTATTCATGATTTTATCAACTAGATCACTGGTATATTTATATATCTTAGTCTAAATTCACTGTTTGTAACTTACTTCTATTTAGCTTTAGATATTTTAATTCTACATTGTAATGTTAACTTTTTATTTTGTAAGACTTTGACAGCTGTAATACAAATATTTATGTCATACTACACATCAATAAAATCAAATCAAATAAGTTGGCCCATTTTTATTTAAGGAAACGGTGAATACAATTAATTCTATGTCAATGCCCACATATTTAAAGGGTGAGGGAGTACTTAAGGATAAAAATTTTGCCACCACACCACGTATATCCAAGTTATTGATGAACGGGTGTGAAGTTAGCAATAGATCCAGCAATAGATTTTAAAAATTCATATCTCGTAGAAAAGAAAAGCAATTCAAAAAAAAAGTTAACCATACCATTTGGGAAGGTCTAAATTAATAACACAAAAATAATCAACCCTTAATATTTTTTCACCCTTTTCCAAAAAGTTTTTTTTTAAGTTTGCAATTTGCCATAAATAAATAAAAATGCTTATTCTTATCACTAATACAAATACTTCAAAAGTCAAAAAAACGTTACGGGCACTCCTTCAATTCGGAAAAAACTAATTTCTCCGTAAGTCGCAGAAATCCACATTTCGTGATATAAAGCTCCATTTTTGACAGTTTGCAATCAGCCATAACTAAATAAAAATTCTTATTCTTATCACTAATAAAGGTACTTTCATAAACAAAAGTCAAAAAAACGTTACCGGCACTCCTTCAATTCAGAAAAAATAATTTCTCCGCAAGTCGCAGGAATCCATACATCGCGATATTAATCTCCATTTTTGACAAAGTTTGCAATCAATAAAAATTCTTATTCTTATCATTAATAAAGGTACTTTCATAATCAAAAGTCAGAAAAATGTTACGGGCACTCCTTCAAAACAGAAAAAAATCATTTCTCCGTAAGTCGCAGAAATCCACATTTCGCGATATAAATCTCCATTTTTGCAAAAGTTTGCAATCAGCCATAACTAAATAAAAATTCTTATTCTTATCACTAATAAAGGTAATTTCATAAACAAAAGTCAAAAAAACGTTACGGATACTCCTTCAGCCCAGAAAAAAATCATTTCTCCGCAAGTCGCAGAAATTCATAACTCGCGATATTGATCTCCATTTTTGACAAAGTTTGCAATTAGCCATAACTAAATAAAAATTCTTATTCTTATCACTAATAAAGGTACTTTCATAAACAAAAGTCAAAAATACGTTACGGGCACTCCTTCAACCCTGAAAAAAATAATTTCTCTACTTTGTGTTTTTTGCGACTTACGGAGAATTATTTTTTTTTTTTTGTTGAAGGAGTGCCCGTCACGTTTCTTTGACTCTTGATTATTAAAGTACTTATATTCGTGATAAGAATAAGCATTTTTATTTATTTATGGCAGATTGCAAATTTAAAAAAAAACATAAACTTTTTTGAAAGGGGTGAAAAAATATAAAGGGTTAAAATTATGGGTTGATTATTTTAGTGTTATTAATTTAGACGTTCCCTAATGGTAGGTATGGTTAACTTTTTTTTAATTGCTTTTCTTTTCACCGAGACATGAATTTTTAAAATCTATTGCTGGATCTATTGCTAACTTCACACCAGTTATTGACGAAGGTGGTATGCCATACACAAGATGTAACTTAAAAAAACGAAATATAGCCTGAATAAATGAATATTCAACCTGTTCGTAACTCTGCAAGCAAATTATGTCTTTACTAAGACTGCAGAGTTACGAACAGGTTGAATATTCATTTATTCAGGCTATATTTCGTTTTTTTGATTTATTTAATGCTTTCTGCAACATGTAAGGTTGTTTCGAATTTATTCAAGATGTAACTCATAAGCTTCATCATTTTATGTTTTGTGTGCGTAATCCAGGTTTTCTTGTACCACAAACCACGTTTTTGCTTGCTGTCATTTTCGATTTTTACTCATATCATAATCGATTAACTGACTTTTGCCGCATCCGGTATATTTAGATAAAGAACTACAAAAATTTTAATTTCCAATTATTTTCCAAAAATCAAAAAGTTTACAAGAAACAGTTATAAACAAAGTATGTCCACGTTTTTGTCATCTTAAATATTTGTAAAAATGTTTTTAAATACTTTTCTTATTTAACACGTTGAGCGCCGCGTCAGCCATCGGTAGCTGACACTGGACTTTCCGTTTACTTTAGGCCGCGTCTACCAGCGGTGGCTGACACTGAAATTACATTTAGGCCGCGTCAACCACCATTGGCTGACACTGAAATTACATTTAGGGTGCGTCTGCCACCGCTGGCTGAAAATTGTCTCCACCGACAAAATTGAAAATTGTCTCCACCGACAAAACCAGCAAAAAAAGGGACCGACCATAACATCAGTATATACCACAATACTCAGCGGGTGGAGCCTAAATTGGAAAGTGACTTTTGGAACGGGCCGTCCTTTAAAAAACACTCTTCTACTGCGATAAGAAACATTGGCCTACAATACCAGCGCTTCTGAGTGGCACGCGTGGCCTGACAGGGACTGCCTTCAAAATCGGCGTGGCGCTCAACGTGTTAAAAAAGTATCGGGAACAAAAACATTTAAGGCAGCATGAAATTTTATCAAACGCTATTCAGTTCTTCAAATTGCCAAATAAGGCTTATGATCAAAGTTACAGAGAAAGTAAAAAATCTGAAAAGAAAAGATACGCGATATAAATCATTTACAGGAGATAATTCTCGGAGCAGTAGCGTCGGTCAAGGCCTGAACTTGACGAGAAGTTGATTATCGTCTGGACATGTTAAGGGCGACGAATGGGTCGCATATCCAAGTTTACTAGTTGAGAAAACTTAAAGGTATTGTGGTAAGTAAAACACATGTGTTGAGAATTTTCACAAATTTTTGTGAAAATTCCCAACACACGTGTTTTACTTACCACATGGAATTTCCACCACATTTTTTTCATTATGGAATTTCACCAAGTAACAGCCTCACCAATCCAATATTTAAAGGTATTGCATTTTATTTATATCTTTGGTAATTTGTAAGCTTAACTAATAAATAAATAAATATATTTATTCTTGATTTATGAACGTATTTAACTTAACAATTAAAAAATGAACAGCATGGTCCTTAAAAAAAATACTCAAAAAGTTGTTTCAACCATGTTAAATTATAAAGCACATTAAATTGTAATTATATCATTCCTCAAACGTATAATCCTATAATATCCACTCCTACAATTCCCACGGGAGAGTAATTAGACGACCATCCGCAATTTACCGCGAACCTCATCAATAACCCACGGAGACCTGCCGATCCAAGGTGTGCATCGACAAGATCCCCGACTAAATGTCCAGGCCATCAAATTAATTAGTATTAACGTCGATTAAAAATTGAAACGGCGGAATCCCCGGCGAGACGCTCGCATGTCTCGCAAGGTCTGTCCTGCCTCCCGAGCCCCCAGAGCACTATATTATTGACGAGGGAACGACCGCAAGGTGTCTCCTCCACGCTCGCGTGACTTCCACGGTCTCGTCCTCTTTGTGCATCGGAGAACTTTGTAAATGTCACTGATGAACGTGGTGTGCTACCAACTATAATTTGCCATATGCTCCAGCTTTCAATTTATTTTAATTAAATATTAATCGACTGGAAATTAGGGCGAGTGGGATAATCGTTTGAAGACAAGAACAGGGAGATTTTTTTATTCAGAATATTCTCTTAACAATTAGATCCATAGATAGTTCCATAGTACTTATTTAATAATAAATAGGATGATACAATTTTCCCTAGAGCTGCTTCCTTGGGGTCTACCTGTATTCAGGAAATTGCATTATATAATTGTAGAAAAAAATTAATAAGCCCTAAAGGGAACTAACAATTAAAAAAATAACTTATTTGTTGAAGGCGTTTACTTTTCGGTACATCTCATCAGTGTAAAGCTTTTTGCTGTTAGCACAATAAATTATTATTATTATTATTACCTCGGCCGTACCATGAGTCATCCCGCGAGCCGTCACTGGTCCTCGCTGATCCAAAGATCAGTGAGCCTTTACAAAATCGAATTTCTCATTTAAAAAGCATCAACATTTACACGACTATCCATAAATATTGACGCAAAACTTTATCCATTCCTCTGATTGCATACAATGCAACCCATGCTGCGGATGCGGATTCATTGCATTACAAAATTAACAGGGGGATGCCGTGGATACGCGAATTCCATCATTTTTACAAAACGCCGCGCGTTTTTTGTCCTCTGCAGTCTCGCAGCGAAATTTAATTAAAAGCGAACCTCGCAACTTTTCATGTTCGATGTACCCCGGCTTTAAACAACAAGGGGGAGTAACCTTTGTTAGTGATAACATCCGCCGACGAGTCTAGTTCGGTGGAAATGAAAGAAATTGTATGTTTCGGTGAATCACATGGCGGAAAGTAGAAATGAAATGTAAGATTGTAATAAATAATAAAAAAAATTGTCATTTCAATGTGGTATTATTACAAATGCATCTTTATCAAAACCGACACTTGGATGTATATTCCTATCCTATCATTAGTAGTAACAATAATTATTATTTAATTTTAATTTAATAAGATTTTTACGAAACGAAATATATCTAATTTAAAAAATTGTGTGATTGAAATATTATGCAAATTAATAGAAATCAACAGGTAACTAATATATTATATGAGGAATTCATCAAAAGAGTATACAAAATTATGTGGTGAAGCAACAACTGCAGATGTTGGTGTAGGAATTTCAAGGTTATGTTCATGCGTTTCCATAAACCATCCAGCCAGAGACACTACAGAGGCAACTATTCTCCAGACCTAACCTTCAACGTTGATAAGGCTGGGCTTTATTGGAAAAAGTTACCAACCCGAACTTTTAGAACGTTCCGCTCCAGGTTACAAAGTTGCGAAAGATAGATTAACTTTTTTATTGGGAGCCAATGTTTCAAGAACTTTGAAACTTAAACCGATGTTAGTATATGCTTCACAGACATCGGGTGCTTTAAAGGGTTTAAATGAAGACATGTTGCTAATTTATTTGAAATGGAACAAGAAAGCTTGGGTACACAAGTTATTTTTGCCATTTTTCTGAAGAATATAAATTACCACCCAAGGCACTTCTTTTGGACAATGCTCCAGGACAACCTCAAAACCTTGATGAAAAAAAAACACCATTAGATGTCGAGAATGTTTACATGCTTCCCAATACAACATCTTTGCATTGCAACCTTCAAAACTTATGTCGAAATGTATTCATGAGTTTTAGACGCTTCAGACAAAACAATTAAAGACTATTGGCGGTCGATCAGAGGGTCATTGCAAGGTTATGTCGGTAATACATTTATTTAAATGATGAGAGTTTCAGATACTTTAAAAAAAACTATTAAAGACTATTGGCGCTCTTTCGATATCTTGAAAGGCATTAAAAACATCAAGTTGGTTTGGGATGAAGTTTCAGCAAAATGCATAAATGGAGTTTGGCGTAAACCTCTGCCAGCATTCATGCATGATTTTGAAGCACATCATGAGAAACTAACTGAAGACATTACCAAACTGGCGCGTACTGTGGGATTGGAAGGTGTTACAGCTGAAGATGTGACACACCCTCTAGAAGCCCATGGTCAGCCACACTCGAAAAAAGAATTATGCAAAGAAGTGGATCGTGAACAGTCGGAGAAGGAAAAAACAAAAAAAGAAATTCCAAGGGTTATGAAAACGACCGATCTGAAGCGTATCCTTTAAACTATGGGAGGTTTTACGGATGAACTTTATGATTTATACAACGATTGGGAACGAAGTGCAAAAGTAAAAAGAAGCATCATGGCATCCATCCGACCATATTCCGAAATTCTTAATAAAAGAAAACAAAAACCTAAACAATTAAAGCTGGATGTTTTTTCCGAAAAATGTAAGAGATCCGAAACTTTTGAATTTCAACATTTTACTTTATTTTATCACAAAACACATTTTAAAAATTAAATTTATAATATATGTATTTTGCATTATACTGTAATCATAAACAAAATTATTTGCTAACCCTACACCTGCAAATATGGGTTCACTATAACTGATGAAAAAAAATCTCTCAAACTTCTATTTTTCATTGTAGCTCTGTGCAAATATCAAAAAAATTGTAATTCAACATTTTTTTTTCCGAAAGCAAAGAAATATTTTCAAAGGAAAAGAATCTGGAAGCATTTAAAGTGAGTCTTTTAAAATGCATTTCTCAGAAAAAAAATTCTGCCAAACTTCTAACTATCACTGCAGCTATATGCAACTGTAATTTAACATTCGTTCAAAGAAAACTTTAAATATTTTCACTGGAAATGAAACTGAAGAATTCAAAGTGAATTTTTATTATTCAAATGTGCATTTCTCTGAAAACAAATCTGGCAAACTTCTAACTGTCATTGCAGCTATATGCAAGTGTCAAAATAACTTTGTAATTTAACATTCGTTTATTTTCCGAAAAAAAACTTCAAATATTTTTACAGGAAATTAAACTGGAAGCATCAAAAGTGAATCTTATGGTACAAAAATATGTATTTAAAAAAATTCTGTCAAACTATTTATATCTGTTATTGCAGCTACGTGCAACTGTCAACATAAGTTTGTAATCTAAGATTCGTTTATTTTCCGAAAGAAAACTTCAAATATTTTTACTGGAATCGTCAAAAGTGAATCTTGTAAAATAAAAATATGCATTTCTTAATTACTTTATAATTTAACATTCGTTTATTTTCCGAAAGAAAACTTTAAATATTTTCACTGGAAAATAATACAGGTGGCCGAAATGACTCTCTTCTGTGATCTGCCTCAGAGAAAAGAGACGACTTATAGTTAAAAAGAGTCGAGTTACAATTTTAAAGAGTTGACTTACAATTTCAAAGTGTCGAATAAGAATTTCAAAGAGTCGACTCATTTAGTTGAGAGTCACACAAAAAGTCAGCACTTTTTCAAAAACAGAAATTTATCCCCAAATGATAATTATTATAATAATGATTTTATTTATTAGCACGAGAACAGAGCTAATGGTAATTTTAAAATTGTGAATTTTCTAGAGTGGTAAAAAAATATAAGAACAATTGCCACACATCTAAATGTTTTTACAACTGCTCCCAATAAACTAGACTGCAAGATGCAATAAAAATTTCAAAACCATTTTTTAACAACAACACAGTAAATATTAATTTTAAAATTGTGAATTTTCTACTGCGGAAACTTTTATAATATTCATTCACAATAAACTACACTGCAAGCTGCAATAAAAATCTCAAAACATATTCGTAACTAGATTTCGATTGTTTCGCAGTAAAACAGAGGTGATTGTATTTTTAAAATTGTGAATTTTCTAGAGGTGTAAAAAATATAAGAAGAATTATCACAAACCTAAAACTTGTTACAATAGCTTACTATAAACTACACTGCAAGGTGCAAGAAAAATTTCAAAACAATTTGTAACTAGATTTCGATTTATTCGGACCAGAACAGTTAGTGGTAATTTTAAGATTGTGAATTTTCTAGAGCGGTAAAAAATATAAAACAATTTCCACAAATCTAAAATTTGGTACATTGCTCACAATAAACTGCACTGCAAGATTCAATAAAAAAACTCACAATTGGTACAATTGGTAATTAGATTTCCATTTTTTCGCACGAAAGCAGAACCAATGGCAATTTTAAAATTATGAATTTTCTGGAGCGGTAAAAAAATATAAAAACAATTGTCAGATACCTAAAACTTTGTATACTAGCTCACTATAAACTACACTGCCAGATGCAATTAAAATCTCAAAACAATTTGTAATTAGATTTCGACTTTTTCGCACAAAAACAGAACTACTGGCATTTTTTTAAATTATGAATTTTTGAGTGTGGTAAAAAATATAACAATTGCCACAAATCTAATACTTCTTAAAATGGCCCAAAATCGTGATGTATAAAATACTCGAAACACGCCATCGCTAGATTTTGAGATAATTGCACAAGAACATGGCTTGTGGTAATTGTAAAATTACGAATTTTCTCGAATATTAAAATAATATAATTTTAAATAATTTAGTTCGAAAAATTTGCAAATTCAATTATTTAAAATTACATTTATACTTCGTGGGAATCATTCACATCTTATTGAAGTAATTGCTTAAAAACACCCAAACAGGCCAAAATTACTTAAAATGAATATAATAATCAAACTCTCAAAACGCCTCTAGATTTTGAGACAATCGCACGAAACGGGGTTTTAGGAATTCTAAAAATGCGCACTTATCTTCTCAAAATATCTTGAAACCAATTCCACGTTAAGACCCAGTAAAAATCGAGACAATCGCACGAGAGCGTTTCGTAATAATTAAACTGTGGAGTTTTTTGAACGACTAAATTATTTAATTGCCGCAAACCCAAATTTTTTTGACAATAGAAGTTAATTCCACTTCATAATTAAATTAAAATACCAAAACAGCCCATTACTAGATTTTGAAATAAACACAGCTTGTTCTTCTAAAAGTGTGATTTTTCTCAACAACTTGTAAAGAATAAGTTTTCTTTTCCAATTTCCACTAGTTTTGGAAAAAAATATGCAAAATAAAAATCCCATTTATACCTCCAAATCGGAGAAAGTTAAATGATGGCCACATTAACATTTTTAATTGCATTTTTGGCCACCATTTGTTTGGTCGACCAAGAACATGTCATCTCGACAAAAGTTTAATTTTTCTATATTTTCAGCCCCAATAACAGTGATAGAAAAATTATATGCAGAGTAGTCTACCTTATAAACAATATATTGTAAACCTTTGTTTAAATCTTTATTGTTATTATTGATAATAATAATTCCACCTGTAAAGAAAATAAACATAAAAATTTCTCAGTTAAAAAGACCGAAAGCTCCGAAATTAAATATTACGTGATAATCATAAAAACGTTTCATTTTCCTCAAAGACAAACAGCCGTGGAATGGAACGCTAAGCGTTAACATTATACCCGTACAAATTACCTCTTTGTATTCACCCCGCGCAATTTGCTCGTTTCATCCCCACGATCTCCGATTAATTACAAGATATTATGCCACGTCTCCACACCACTTCGGGTCCGCAGCCACCCGAAGGAGAATCCTTGTGTTACGTGCAAGAGAAGCGGATAAACAAGCCGGTCATTAGGTCAATTAGAGCGAGGGCGCAGCCTTATTTGCCGGGGAATTACCGAACAACAAAAATTTCAAACACTAATGGATGATAATGTAATGACAGTATGATGGATTTTTTTTTTGGGCGACACGAAGGGTTGTTTTGCGTGGCCGACACTAATCGCCCTTAAGGGAACCCTTCGTTTTTATTTTCCCGATATTTTGTCACTACCTCCTAAATTATTCCCCACTTGATTGATATGAGTAAATATTTTATGTTTACCGCCTTAAGTGGTAATTCTATAAATTGGTGACAAACAATGCAAGAAGGGCGTTCTGCACGTCACGTTTCCTGATTGGAAGGTTTCTTACGAAAAATGTACGTTGACAGTAATGACCTACTTGAAAGAAGCGAAAGTCACGATGAATTTAAATTGTTATCAAATCGTGAAAATAATGATACTCATTTGTCAGTTTTCAAGTAGTACAAGGATGAACATATTGACTGTTTACTTGTTCACCAGTATTAAGCATGATTACATGTTACACATTGTGAAATTATAATTACACAAAAAAACTTAATTACGGTGTATACTGTCCGAATAAGTTATTATTTTGTTTCATTCTCTATTACGTTTAAAGTTGGATTATGGTTTAACACGTGCTCCAAATCCAAAAATAATTTGTCTGAGACACCCAAGACGTAAGATTAATTCTTAATCGCTTCAAACAATCAAAATAAATATAATAAGAATTCCTTACTTGATTGTATTGTAAAGATGTGTTTCTTTCGGAGAAACCACTGGTATTTTTGAATTTTTATTCTGGGGATTACTTATGATGCAAAGTTTACTTATAATGAATGTCAAATTACGTTTCTGTGAAAAGTAGTGACACTTCATCCCTAAATTTTAGAATAATTTAATAAGAACACAGAGTGAAGTTTTGAAAAAATGTAATCATTTTATCGTCTTGAAACTTCTCAAATTTGCTTTTATAATAACTACCAAATTACGTTTCTATGAAAACTATTAATACTTCATCCCTAAAGTTTGAAATAATTTAATAAGAACAGAGCTTGAAGTTTTGACAAAATGTAAAAATTTTAGAGACTAGGGAAATTTGCTTAGAATGAACGCCAAATTACGTTTCTGTGAAAACTATTAACATTTCATCCCTGAATTTGGAATAATTTAATGAGAACAGGACGTAAAATTTTGAAAAAATATAACAATTTGTTATATTAAAAACAGTTGCCATCGAATTTAAACTTCTCAAATTTGCTTCTTAGTAACACTAAATAACGTTTCTATCAAAATTATAAACACTTAATCCTTGAATTTTGGAATAATTTAATAAGAACAAAGCGTGAAGTTTTGAAAAAATTTAATAATTTTAGAGCCTTGGAAAAAATATAAAGACAATTGCCATCGAATTAAAACTTCTCAATTTTGCATACAATTAATGCCAAATTACGTTACTGTAAAAACTATTACCACTTCATTCCTCAATTTTGAAATAATTTAATGAGAACAGAGCGTGAAGTTTTGAAAAAATGTAATAATTTTAGTGACTTGGAAAAAATATAAAAACAATTTCCATCGACTTGAAACTTCTCAAATTTGCTTAGAATGAATGACAAATTACGTTTCTGTCAAAACTATTACCACTTCATCGCTAAATTTTGCATTAATTTAATAAGTTTTGTAAAATGTAAAAATTTTAGAGACTTTGAATATTTTTTAAGTTGCCATCGAATTAAAATTTCTCAAATTTACTTAGAATTACTGCCAAATTACGTTAGTGTGAACACTATTACCACTTCATTTTTAAATTTTGAAATAATTTAATGAGAACAAAGCGTGAAGTTTTGAAAGAATGTAATAATTTTAGTGACTTGGCAAAATATAAAAACAATTGCCATCGACTTGAAACTTCTCAAATTTGCTTATAAGGAATGCTAAATAACGTTTCTGTGAAAATGATTAACACTTCATCCCTAAATTTTGGAATAATTTATTGTGAGCAGAGAGTGAAATTTCGAAAAAATGTAATAATTGTAGTGACTTGAAGAAAATACAAAAACAACTGTCAGCCGCTTGAAACTTTTCAGTTTTGTTTATAATGAATGTTAAATAACATTTCTGTGAAAATTGTGAACACTTCATCCCTAAATTTTGAAATAATTAATGAGAACAGAGCGTTAAGTTTTGAAAAAATGTAATAATTTTAGCGACTTCGAAAAAATATAAAAACAATTGCCATCGACTTGAACCTTCTTAAATTTCCTTATAAGGAATGCTAAATAACGTTTCTGTGAAAATTGTTAAGACTTCATCTCTAAATTTTGAAATAATTTAATAAGAACAGAGCGTGAAGTCTTGTAAAACTGTAATAATTTTAGTGACCTGGAAAAAATATAAAAACAATTGCCAGCGACTTGAAACTTCTCAAATTTGCTTATAAGGAATGCTAAATAACATTTCTGTGAAAATTGTTAACATTTCATTTGTAAATTTTGAAATAATTTAATGAGAACAGAGCGTGAAGTTTTGAAAAAATGTAATAAATTTAGCGACTTGGAAAAAATATAAAAACAATTGCCATCGACTTGAAACTTCTCAAATTTGCTTATAAGGAATGCTAAATAACGTTTCTGTGAAAATTGTTAACACTTCATCCCTAAATTTTGAAATAATTTAATGAGAACAGAGCGTGATATTTTGAAAAAATGTAATAATTTTGGTGACTTAGAAGAAATATAAAAACAATTGCCATCGACTTCAAACTTCTTAAATTTGCGTATAAGGAATGCTAAATAACGTTTCTGTGAAAATTGTTAACACTTCATCCCTAAATTTTGAAATAATTTAATGAGAACAGAGCGTGAAGTTTTGAAAAACATAATAATTTTAGTGACTTGAAAAAATATAAAAACAATTGCCATCGACTTGAAACTTCTCAAATTTGCTTATAAGGAATGCTAAATAACGTTTCTGTGAAAATTGTTAACACTTCATCCCTAAATTTTGAAATAATTTAATGAGAACTAAGTGTGATGTTTTGAAAAAATGTAATAATTTTAGTGACTCGGAAAAAAATATAAAAACAATTGCCATCGACTTGAAATTTCTCAAATTTGCTTATAAGGAATGCTAAATACCGTTTCTGTGAAAATTGTTAACACTTCATCCCTAAATTTTGAAATCATTTAATGAGAACAAAGCGTGAAGTTTTGAAAAAATGTAATAATTTTAGTGACTTGGAAAAAATATAAAAACAATTGCCATCGACTTGAAACTTCTCAAATTTGCTCAGAATGAATGCCAAATTATATTTCTGTGAAAATTATGAACACTTCATCCCTAAATTTTTGAATAAATTCATGAGAACAGAGCGTGAAGTTTTGAAAAAATATTATAATTTTAGTGACTTGCAAAAAATATAAAAATAATTGACATCGACTTGAAACTTCTCAAATTTGCTTAAAAGGAATGCTTAATGAAGTTTCTGTAAAAACTATTAATACTTCATCCCTAAATTTTGGAATATATTCATGAGAACAAAGCATGAAATTTTGAAAAAATGTAGAGTAATAATTTTAGTGACTTTAAAAAATTATAAAAACAATTGCCATCGACTTGAAACTTCTCAAATTTGCTTAGAATGAATGTCAAATTATGTTTCTGTCAGAACTATTAACACTGCATCCCTAAATTTTAGAATAATTTAAAGAGAACAGAACGTTAAGTTTTGAAAAAAAAATGTAATAATTTCAGAGACTTGGAAAAAATATAAAAACAATTGTCATCGACTTGAAACTCAGATTAACTTTTACTACAGTTACAAACTCAGTATCTTTGTTTTGATTAAATTTACAACATTTACAAATAATTACAAACAAATATCATTTAAGAAACAGAGTTTTGTAGATTAAATTTAAAAAAAAAGAGGGTGGTGGGTGGACCCCATCCTACAATCCAACAAGTATAACATTAACCTAGGATTATTATAAACGATCTAAATTAGAGAAACAAAAATCAGAAAAATATTTCTGCTTTTTTAATCATTGCTTCACACAGGCACAAACACTGACTGTTCAACTGTTTGGATTATGGGATAGGGCCCACCCGCCACCCTTGAATTAATTGTTCCTCCAGTTATAAACTATGTTCTTTTGTTTTAGTCAAATATCCAACCTCAAAATAATTACAAAGAAATATTATTTTGCAAACAGAATTTCGTAGATTAGATTTAAATAATTCGAAGGGTGATGGGTGGGCCCTGTCCTATAATCCAGTCCGTAAAACATTAATCTAGGATTATCACAATTGATTTAAATTTCAGAAACAAAAAGTATAAAAATATTTCTGTTTTTTTATTAATTGCTTCACACCGGTGAAACACTGACTGTTGTTCAACTGTTTGGATTATGGGATAGGGCCCACCCGCCACCGTTGAATTAATTTTTACTCCAGTTATAAACTATGGTATTTTGTTTTAGTTAAATATCCAACCTCTGCAAATAATTACAAAGAAATCTTATTCTACAAACAAAATTGTGTAGATTAAAGTACAATAATTCGAAGGGTGGTGGGTGGTCCCTTTCCCTTAATCAAACTTATAAAACATGAATCTAAGGTTATTACAAATTATTTAAATTACAAAAAAGAAAAGTACTAAAATATTTCATGTTTTTTTTATTAATTCCTTCACTCTAACGAAACACTGGCTATTGGTTAACTGTTTGGATTATAGGATAGGACCCACCCGCTACCCTCGAATTATTGTCGATGTTCTTTTGTTTTAATCAAATATCCAACATCTGCCAATAAATTACAAAGAAATCTCATTCCACAAACAGAATTTTGTATGTTCGATTAAAATAATTTGAAGGGTGGTGGGTAGGCCCTATTCTATAACCCAACCTGTAAAACATTAATCTAGGATTATTAAACATATTTAAATTATAGAAACAAAAAGCACAAACATATTTATATTTTTTTTATTAATTGCTTCACACTGGCGAAACACTGACCGTTGTTCAACTGTTTGGATTATGGGATAGGGCCCACACGCCACACTTCGATTTACTTTCACTGCAGCTCCAAACTATGTTCCTTTGTCTTAATTAAATTTACAACATTAGTCAATAATTACAAATACATCTCATTAAACAAACAGAATTCTCAAATTTGCTTATAACGAATACGAAATTACGTTTCTCCACGACCACTGTACAATTTAAGCATTCTGAAATCAATTTTGATCATAGAACGTACACATTCTCACTCTTTTTAAGGAACAAAACACTATGTGCTTATGCGTTTTGCATGTAATTCATTCCATAACAAGTAATGTAATGAATATTCTCACACCGTTCCGAATAAAACAATTAGCCTTGGATATCACAATTGTCAAAATAATATAAACATAACCAAAAACATAATTATAAAACGTAAGTTCTTTGTGTTCATCGAGGAGAAAGTATAGTCTGCTACTCGGTAAGAATGGAAATTCTGATGCTCGTGTTTTTTTCCACTTGCATCGAATTTCCACCAACCTTGTTACAGAATATACTATTCCGTCAAAACTTTTAACACTTCATCCCTAAATTTTTGAATAATTTAATGAGAACTGAATTCTAGTTCGAAAATTATGAGGAAAACAACACTTTACATTGAGAAAGTAAAAATAATCGGCTTTCTTTAAACTAATAGTAGTCTGCTAGCACGACATCGATTACTCTTCGTAATTGATTATTATTGCAGCGAAATTGTATAAGTGATATTATTACCTACTGGCTGTATATAATAAAAATTCATTTTATTGATATGGCTTAAGCGTTTTATTATTACCCAGCAGTTTATTAAAAAACACATGCATGCATAAATTATGGTAAAAATCGATGTAACGATTATATTGAAACATTGATGGATAATGGGATAATGCATGTTGTACGGTATTTGTATGGAACGTTCCTCTGTTACCGTAGTAACGGGGTCGAACAGTGTTTGTCAATTTCATGTGTGTGTGTGTGTATTGTAAATATTAGACTAATATCAATATAGGGAATTTCCAATGAAACACATTTGGTAAATTAGTATTTTTGCCGTAGTGGAGGGCAAACAAAATAAACGTATCCTATTATTCCTACCGAAATACTCAGCGTTGATGTTGTCTTGTATTTTATTCCGCGCTAATGGACTTTTACTTTCTTTCCCAACAAAAACAACTTTAATACATAGCTTTATTTTGTAACGTCAGATTAAATTAGCATCGCAGAATTTAATATGCGGCTCACGTTTTTGCAAAAGCAAACTTGTTAATTAAATTAGAAACATTTTTCTTCTTTCCGGACAAGTTGTGACGGCTAAATTACACGGTGGCCCTGTTGCATTACTTATGTGACACCGTGCAATTTTATGCAGAAGGAACCGCCTTAATCGGGTGCCAAGTGAAAACTTGGCAATTTCACCATCACGACCGCTACTGCAACCGGAACAAAGGGGTGATTTCGTTGGAATTTGATGGATACATTTCATGCGCTGGGGTAAATTAGTTATCATCCCTCTGCGTCGTTTGTTTGAACTTCGTGCGATCGATGCATGTGCTATTAGCGAGCGGGGTACATTAACGCAATATCGATGTCGCTGGGATTGGAAAAAACATGTATGCATTTTAATAAAAAAATGCTGGTGATATTTAATGTGACATTACTATTAGAGTCTTTCCCTGGCAGTTAATTGCATTTTAATGGCAGATGAAATAAAGTTGACTTTAGAAATAATAAATTCTTCTAATCAAATATGAGGAATTCCTTCAAGAATTGTTTTGGATACAGATTTGTATACATATTCGACAATAATCGTTTGAAGGTCTCCATTTCTTTTACATATTTGGGTTCTTTCAACCTTTTTCTTCTTTATGTGCCATCTCCTACTCAAAGGTTAGCAATTAACATGGCTATTTCAATTAAAAAATAAATTGTATGATACACGTGTTACAAGTGTCTTTATCTTTTTCTTAGAGTTGCTGAACTCCGGAACCATACTCACAAAATATAGTACCACTTTTAACACCTGTACTATAAATAATTATTATAATCAAATCGGAGAAAGTTACTTTATAGCCACATCACGTTTTTATTAAGATTTTGTATAAATGAATTCAAGAATTGCACAAAGGTTGATAAAGAATTAATTATGAATAAAAGTACTATTTAGTTTTATTTATGATGCAATTGTTTGGCATCGCTCTGACTCCGTGACCATTCAGTTATTGAAATTTTACGCTTAAGTACATTAAAATTTTATTTACTGTCGGTAACAATTTACAGAAACATATAGCAGTTTGCATAATAAAAAGAAATACAATACTGCGAGTGCTCGGACAAAGGCCGACTTACTATAATGAAGCATTGTTCCGATCTGTCAGTTGTGGTGGAGAACATTACAAAACGTTAAATTTACCATCCTTGAAATTAATTACTGGCACGTCGGAACATCATCCCCCCGACATAAATAACTCGGAGCGCGATAACATTTCCATACTCGAACTCCATTTTTCGCTTGCACAATTTCCGAGTTGGCTTTGTACACTTTTTATTATCTGAATTTCTGAAAGTGTCTGCGGGGGACAATGCACTAACTAATGAAACTGAAGTATCGCACGTAACACAAAAATTGATGGAATTCGCGATTATCTCAATTAGGAGTTTCCATAATCTCCAAAATAGTTTCTATTTTTCTAGCGTTTTTCAATGTCTACTTGATTTGTACTTGAATGTAGTTCTTTAACGTAACAACATCACAAATTTTAATAATACAGGGTGTCTCAGTGGTACCGGATTTGAATTGCACACAATTTCTTTTGTTGTTGACATTAAAAATTTCCCGTGTCATCACGAGTCTAGGGCAATATAAATTGGAAGTTGCACAATCATTAATGATACATTTTACGAAAAAAAAAGTGATCAACAATAACGCATTTTATAATTTACTTGCATTTTTGACAGAGATCATGATTAAGGGATTTCAAAAGTTTTTTTTTGTGGCTTTGGCTTATAAGGCATTCAGCCACTAACGAAATTCAAAAGTTGATCGCAAAATTTAATTTTTTTTACATTCAAGTACAAATCAAGTAGACTTAATGAGTGCATTGAAAAACGCTAGAAAAATAAAACCAATTTTGGAGATTATGAAAACTCCTAATTGAGATAATCGCGAATTCCATCAATTTTTTGTTACGTGCAATACTTCAGTACAAAATTAATTTGGATATGTAATGGTTTCATATCTGTCAATAATTTTGTTGGGATATGTTTTCATAGGTAAAAATTTTTTGTGCCACTCTATTACGTTTTTCCAATTTACCAAAAACATGTGTGGTAAGTTTCTGTTTACAAACTTGGAAAAATACTAATATTTATGCGAAACAACAAAATGTAAATTCACCAAGAATATTTTCATAATTATACAGACAATTTTGAAATATCATACAATACCTACATAACTATGGATTATTCAGATATTTGTAATGAACCGAGTGTGCCAATACAATATTTAACTGGGACGTGGTATATTATTATGAGTTATGTAATTTTCTTGCAACTGATGCCTTCGCTCTTGAATTAATTGGGAATGCAACTTATTTCAACACTGTCCATGAGCTGGTGCGAAAAGTGTTTCTAATAGTACCGTTTTCTTTATTAAGCGACAAAACTCTTGGAAATAAAATCCGTAAATGTACTGAAGAATTTTCTCGACTACTACAAATCCCATAAGGAATGATTGTATAAGTTGTTATTTTCTTAAGACTGTGCTTTAACTAGCTACCGGTCATATGATACTTCTGCGAAGTTATTTCTGTCTATATACTCGTAATACGCGTAACCAACATCATTAAGGCACTATTTTTTTTTCTTTTATATTTATATCAAGGTTTATACGATTTCAAACTTTAAATGCATGCATTGGTATTGAATAAGATCTTATAAGAATTCAATAAAAGAAAAATACATAAAAGACGAAACCAGTTGGAATAAAGACAGTGATGTAGAGTAAAATTCTGGGCCACACTGCGGACATTAAAAAGGGCACCTTCATTTTTACTTTCAGCGATAGAAATTGTTTTCAACAGCTAGCCCGCCGCAGCTACGCCACTGCATAAAAAGTAAAAATTGAGCCTTATTTTATTACTAGCGAATATTAAAAATTGACTCATTTTCAATGAAAAGAAATAAAACAAAACACTAAAAATATTAAATCAAATTGAATTTAACAAAAATCATTTGGGAAGGTCATTTTTGTTTCTTCCATAAAATACAAATTGGTGACAATATTTATTTCTAAAATAAATTAAAAATTGTTGAGTTTTTATTTGTCACTTCCATAATTTTGAAATTTATTCTAACCGAAGGAATGACAATTCATCTTCATTACATTTTTGGAACTGAAATCTGTTTAATGTTCAAACTGTCTTGAAAAAAAAGACCCAAAACGAACGTCCGGAAATAAATACAAAAAACGTCCTGAAAAAAGTCCCAAACAAGACTTTATTTTCGAGCCTTATTTTTCAATACCTTATTTTCAGGACCTTTTTCAGGATTTTTACTAGGAATTTTTTTCTGGACTTTATTCTTAGGACTTTTTTTTCAGAAATTTCCTTTAACGGCTCTCTTTAAGGTTTTTTTTCAGAAATTTGCTTCAGGCCTGCTTCAAGAATTTCTTTTCCAGGATTATTTTTAAGAACTTTATTTTCAAGACTTTTTCTAAAATTTTTGTTCGGAAGTTTTTCTTCAAGACTATTTTCAGGACTTTCTCTCACGAAGTTCTTGCCAAGACTTTATTTTCAGGCCTTTTTTTCAGGAATTTTTTCGAGACTATTTTCGGGAATGTTTTTTCATGACTTTTTTCCAGAATTTTTTGTCAGGACTTTTTTCAAACCTTTTTGCCAGATATTTATTTTCCGTTTTTAGGAATTATTTTCCAAGACTTTTTTTCAAGACTTTATTTTTAGGAATTTTTGTTTCTTCCATAAAAAAATGGTGACTGTATTTATTTCTATAATAAATTCAAAATTCGTTTGTTACATAAAATTTTAAAGTTATTCTAATAGAAGGAATAACAGTTCAACTTCATCACATTTTTCTGGAATCGGAATCAGTATAATGTTTAGACTGTCTTGAAAACAAATTCTGAAAAATAAGTCCTGCAACAAATGTCTTGAAAAACTCCTTAAAAAAGGCAAAAAAAAGTGCCGAATAGGAACTCAGAAATTTTTTCAGGATTTTTTTATTAGAATTTTTTGCGGGACTTTCTTTTACTATATTTTTATGACTTTTCTTTTCAGGAATTTTCTTTGAGGACCTTATTTTAAGGAATTTGCTTCAGGAACTTTATTCACAGGAATTTTTTTTAAGAACTTTATGATCAGGATTTTTTTTTAGAGAATTTTAGGAATTATTTTCCAAGACTTTTTTCAAGACTTCATTTTTATTCTTTTCAGGACTTCTTGTTTCTTCCATAAAAAAAGGTAACTATATTTATTTTTATGATAAATTACAAATTGGAGATTTTTTATTTGTTTCTTCCATAAATAAAATGGTGACTATATTTATTTCTATAATAAATTAAAAATTGGTGATTTTTTATTTGTTTCTTCCATAAATAAAAATTTATTCTAATAGAAGAAAACTTTTAATCGGAATCTGTTTAATGTTTAAATTATTTCGAAAAAAAATTGAAATGAAGTCCTGAACTAAACCCTAAAAAAGACCGGAAAAAAAGGTCCCGAACAAGACTTTATTTTCAGGACTAGAATTTTTTTGAGGACTTTTTCAGAATTTTTTTGAGGACTTTTTCAGAATTGTTTCCTGGACTGTTTCCTGTTTTTTTCAAAAATTTTCTTTCAGGACTTTATTTTTGAGGATGTATTTTAGGACGTTTGCTTTAGTACTTTTTCTTCGGGAATTTCTTTTCCAGGATATTTTTTAAGAACGTTTTTCGAGAATTTTTGTCCGGAACTTTTTCTTCAAGACTATTTTTAGGACTTTTTGGCTTTTCACCGGGACGCTTTTTTTCAACACTCCATTTTCGGGCCCTTTTTCGCGATTTTTTAAGGAATATTTTTCGAGAATTTTAATGACAAAACCTTATTTTTAGGACTTTTCTCTTTAAGAATTTTTTTGAGGACTTTTCAGAAATGTTTCCTGGACTGTTTCCTGTTTTTTCCAAGAATTTTCTTTCAGGACTTTATTTTTGAGGATGTTTTTTAGGACGTTTGCTTTAGTACTTTTTCTTCGGGAATTTCTTTTCCAGGATCTTTTTTAAGAACATTATTTTTAGGACTTTTTTCGAGAATTTTTGTCCGGTACTTTTTCTTCAAGACTATTTTCAGGACTTTTTGGCTTTCTACCGGGACGTTTTTTTTTTCAAGACTTTATTTGCGGGCCCTTTACACGATTTTTTTAAGGAATTTTTTTCGAGAATTTTAATGACAAGACTTTAATTTCAGGACTTTTCTCTTTAAGAATTTTTTAGAAATGTTTACTGTTTTTTTCAAGAACTTTCTTTCAGGGCTTTATTTTTGAGGATATTTTTCAGGACGTTTGCTTTAGTACTTTTTCTTCGGGAATTTCTTTTCCAGGATCTTTTTTAAGAACGTTATTTTTAGGACTTTTTTCGAGAATTTTTGCCCGGAACTATTTCTTTAAAAATATTTTCAGGACATTTTGGCTTTTTACCGGGACTTGTTTTAAGACTCCATTTTCGGGCCCTTTTTCACGATTTTTAAAGGAATTTTTTTTCGAGAATTTTAATGACATGACTTTATTTTCAGGACTTTTCACTTTAAGAATTTTTTGAGGACTTTTTCAGAAATGTTTATTGTTTTTAACTTTCTTTCAGGGCTTTATTTTTGAGGATATTTTTTAGGACGTTTGCTTTAGTACTTTTTCGTCGGGAATTTTTTTTCCAGGATCTTTTTAAAGAACGTTATTTTTAGGACTTTTTTCGAGAATTTTTGTCCAGAACTTTTTCTTTAAGAATATTTTCAGGATATTTTGGCTTTCTACCGGGACGTTTTTATTTAATTATTTATTTAGTAAATATGTAGTGAGATTCCCAGAGGAATATATTGTTTGAAATAAATTTTCAAGACTTTATTTTCAGGCCCTTTTTCACGATTTTTTCGGGAATTGTAATGACTTTTTTCTATAATTTTTTTCAGGACTTATTTTCCAAAAATTTTGTTTCAGGACTTTATTTTGAGGATATTTTTTAGGACGTTCGTTTCGGAACTTTTTTTTCAGGTTTTCCTTTTCAAGACAGTCTAGACTTTAGACAAATTCCAGTTCCAGAAAAAATAATAACTTTTCATTCAAGACTATATTTTCAAAATGTTATTTTCAGGACGATATTTCAGGATTTTTTTCAAGATTTTATTTTCAGGACATTTAAAAAATAAATCAGACTTTTTCTTTAGGAATATCTTTGCAGAACTTCTTTTCTGAATTTTTTTTATATCAGAACTTTTTTCAAGACTTTATTTTCAGGACTTTTTTTCATGACGGTTCTTTAGGAGTTATTTGCCAAACTTTATTTTCGGGACTTTTCTTTTCAGGAATATTTTCTAGGACTCTTTTCCAGAATATTTTTCCGTGACTTTTTTGATGAGTTTTTTTACCAAACTTTATTTTCGGGATTTTTCTTTTCAGGAATATTTTCTAGGACTTCTTTCCAGATTTTTTTTCAGTGACTTTTTTGAGGACATTGTTTTTCGGGAATTTTTTTTCAGAACTTGATTTTCAGAACTGCAATCAATCAAAATTTATTGGTGCTACTACAGTCGTTTACACAAGCCACAGATAATAATGTAATAATGTTATAAAATAAATCTTAGTGTAATACAGTTACTTCTCTTTACTTTTACAGTTACTTTATTCAGGAATTTTCTTTCAGGGCTTTTTTCCGAATTTTTTCAGAACTTCTTTTCCAGTACTTTATTTTCAGGGCTTTTTTCCGAGAATTTTTTTTTCCAAGAACTTTTGTCAGGATCTTTTTCTGCGACATTTAGGACGATTTTGACAGGTTTCTTTCAAGACTATTTTCAGGATTTTTTTAGGAATCCCTTGAAATTAATTTTCAGGACTTTCTTTTAGAATTTAGAATTTGTTTATTTCCATTAAGAATATTACATTCATGGAGGAGTCAGGTTAAGTATAATAATAATAATATGCATGTTGATTGTGATAAATGCAAGAGGCATCCTTATTAGACAATAAATATCTTAAAGCTAGAGATGAATAAATATGAATGAAATAGGAATTTTTTTCAGGACTTTTTGCAAGACTTAATTTGAAAAGTTTAGAAGGTTTTAAAACTATTGTTAGGAATTCATTTTCAGGACTTTTTGCAAGACTTAATTTGAAAAGTTTAGAACGTTTTGAAACTATTGTTAGGAATTCATTTTCAGGACTTTTTGCAAGACTTAATTTGAAAAGTTAAGAACTTTTTTTCAGGAACATTTTGTTCAGGATTTTATTTTAGGAAGTTGTTTCACGGCTTTTTTTCAAAACCTTATTTTCAGGACTTTTTCTCAGGAATATTTTTTTCGGGACTTTTAAGACTTTATTTGCAGGACCCACTTAGAAGTAGCTTATTTTGTGTTTTAGTCTTTGGTAAAAAATATGAATGCCATGCATTTTTTTATCGTCATCTGTACATCTCCAGAGTTCAGTTATTATTTATTCAGAATTATCAGAATTCCACCTTGTAACTAATTGGTAAATAATAGTTTCCTGGCATTTGAGGAAATAATTTGGTAATAGAAATAATGTCATGTCCGTAATAAAAGTATATGTCCGCATTGATTAATGTACCGGGGAGTTGTTTTGTCGAGCTGTCGCCATAGGAAAACTAAAGTTAGTGCGTGTAATTCGGGGTGTAATTAATGGAAATTACAGTAATCGACTGTGAAAGTGAATACATCGGAGGCAGGAACATGAAAATTTCGTACAGAGTCACGGCGCTGTGCAATGAGTTATTAGGCGAAGAATAAAGTTGTTACGTTATTAGTTGAATAATTCAAGAAGCCGCGTTTGAAATGGCAGCGATACATCCTATAATTAATGGAAAACCGTTTTCCAATGATATATAAGTAGGAAATCGCGTGATGGACATAAGCCATGCATACATCATGCATCCCCGGATCGGAATGAACGGGCCATTACCATTTACCGACCACCGACCGTTTTCTGTATTTACAGACGTCCTCCTCGGCAGTGCTGGAAATTAAAAAGTTCGACGTTGCGACCAATAATCATTTGAGTCGTAAATAAATGATGAGTGTATCCATTAAATATGTACGACGGAAGGGTGGGTGGTTCGACCGAACGTTGTGATAGTCACGTTGCCCGGCAACCAACCCTTCGACACGCGATATTATCGTCAAGTTTCTGATAAACAGATTACCACAACCACCTTCTCGGTCCCATCAATGATTGATGTGGATGGATGCATTCTCGAAAAAAAAAAAACATTTGACGAGTCCTCAAATATTACCCAATGTGTCCGGGCCATCATCAGATTTTATCTCTTCCGGTGGTATTACGGTATCGCGTGATCGGTGTTAGGGGGTTGGATCGGATCTGGTTATTACCGCGCATGTATCATTAGAATAATAAAAAGGAACTTCCCGACTGTATCGGAAACTTGAAAACAATATCCAAGTGTAATTTATGGCCAATGCGTGGGCGCGGAATTTCCAGCCAAAAATCTTCCACGTCCGATGTGCCTAATGATTCCGCGTTCATAAATCATCATTTATACACTTAAATAAATAAATTCATGGCCAAGAATGCACTCCGGTTATATTTGGATTGTGCAGTCGATCAGGTTAACTTTAGACAGGAGTTAATTTCAGTATAATTGCAATTACCATTACACGTATTCTGTCGTTCAAAATGGAACTGCTGTAATGCTGTATCCATAACTCACTATGTTTATGATAACAACGTTTTTACTTTCTCAGATTTAAATTAAAAATAAACCATAAACGTTTAAGGCAGGCAAGCAGTCTTTCCTTGGTCGATAGCCTTTGTAAAATAAAATTAATACCATATCTAGTATGTAAAATTAACAAAGAATAAAAATCATGTAGTAATATAAATATCGTGTAAGCCACAAAATTTTGTTTCAGAGTTGGCTGTGAAATAAATGAGGTATGTCGCATATTATTACGTCATGAAACTATAGAATTAGATTTAAAAAAATGAATTAAACTGAGACATGACTGTTATGTTTCTCTCTCTCAGGCATGGCCAACTCTGAAACAAAATTCTGTGGCTCACACCTTATAACTATTATTTTGCATGATGGCCACAAAACAATTTTTATTGATGAGTTTGGGAACACAGATGTATGGTGTTCTTCATTTGCTATTGCAGAAAATATTAATGCAGAATAAGCTTCCATATCCAACAATTTATTATCGCAGTACCGTCCCCGAGAATGGAAAGCTGATCAACAAATCAAACGCCGGGAAACTTATTCAAGTTCTGCACTTAGACGATGCGATTTATTTCCTTCGATGCGGTTATCCTTTAAAGCCGGAAACTGGAAAGAAACAACTACGCCTCATTTCCACGACTCTAAATCTCGGGTTTACCGATGCATCCTGATGGAAAGGAAATAACCAATGTGATTAAAATATATCGTCGTTTTATAAGCCGCTTTGTTGTTAATGTTATTATTGTCTATAGTCCTAAAAGGCCCGCGTCTCTTCCTCTCTCTAATGTTATTTTTAATGCCGGAGAGCATTGTCGAGCGAGCTCGAGGAAATTAAGTACCATTTAAGAGCATAAAGGAGATTTTGTTATTTTTATCGAGGGGTCGCTTTCGTTTTGTGCAAAAAAAAAATTATAATCGCGCAAGAGTGCCGCGCATTGTTTTCCTCCGATGTAATTGACGGAATAAAATATTTTATGAGTATCCGGAAAAATTCGCCATAATAACTCGTTTTATTACGCAGTTAATGTGTTCGTAAAAAAAAAGATTTCGCACGACAAAAAAAATCTGTATGTTAAAAGGTTTTCACAGTGAAAGACCCAATAAACGCGTTGCACTGAAATTTTCTTTAAATAACTAAAGGACGGAAAAAATGTTATTTTTTTTTAATAATAATGTTACTTTAAATCATTATTACAGGTTTGAGAAATTTTGTCGCTTTTAATGAATATACATATTTTCAAATGACTTTTTAATGTTTATTACAGTTATACACGGTGTTTCAACAAGAAAGAAGATGCATTACCTGTCAGGATGATACGATCTAGTGAACTGGTAAAGAATGATTATGGGATGTTTGAATTTGGACGAGACTATAGCGTGACATGTTATACAGGATTTGTTTAAAAGGGGCCACCCTGTATCTAATTTAATAGTTTAAAAGTTTATTAAGGGAGGATCCTGATGTAGAAAGTCGCTAGTTTTCGACCTGTAGCATGAAAGTTTGTTATCTAGTCCTAAAATAGCGGATTAATGAAAAATAATAATATTTAATATATAAAGTATAGTATAAATCATTGTAAGATATCATTGAATAAATAAGAAATTAAAGATACAATAATCGAAACGGAGAACCGTAAAGTGGGATTCAGTATGGAGTGAGACACTCCCACTGATCTACGATCCAAACCTTTTTAATTTAAACAAAAAATTATATTTCTAGCTAATTTACTTAATCTAAGCTAGGACGTACACATAATAATAATCAAATAATGTGAGTTATGCAGGTGACTAAAATCAAACAAAAAACAAAAAATTCAGCTATATTTGAGATAAGATTTCAAAAACGCAGTTTTTTCTACCGCGAAAACTACTATTGTGTTTTTCTCGACATCGCGTTTTCGGAATTGGCGAGCATGATTACTCTAAAACTATTGAACCAACCAACAAACAGCGAACATATGTCATTTGTGAGTGAACCACTCCGAATCAAAAAAATATTCGTTTAAATAATAGTTTTTACAGAAAAACAAACGAGTTTTCTTAGGGTAAAAATTGAATTTTCTGATTTTTAGTCTGCCATTTTGTTAATTTTCAACTTTCTTAAATTTTGTTAGGTTCATCGACGAACTGTGAGTATTAGCTTTATTATTGGTAATTCAGCGAATAGTTATTACGCCCACCGATTTGCGTCTACATTTCGCACACGCTCTTATATTTCGAAAATATTGCAACTTTCTGTATCAAAAAAAAAAATAGTGATGAGACAATCATGTTACTTTCTTTGACTAGATGGTATCATTTATATTTACGCTTTCATCGTTTATTTTTAATTAAAATCATATTTTTAATGAACATCGAACGTTTCGTAGACTCGGATGAAACTGACGTTTAAAACGTCAAAATTATGAAAGATTTTAATGCAAATTTAAAAACTAAGTTTACTCAAAAACTAAAGAGTTTTTGAAAAAAACTTGTTCTTTATAAGTTGTTCATTTTAGCATTCTCTACAATTATTATTAACATAAATTTGCTGTAACTATTATCGTTTCATAGTTATAAACCAAAAATTAAAAAAATAATAATAAATGTTTTTCTGGAATAACAATGATTTTATGAAAAATATTTTTAAGCAAAAGATGTTCATTTCTTTGATGTCTTCAATATTTGTTTAAATATTTTTGTGATATTTTTCATGTTTAAATTTTTTTTGGAAAAAAACAAAAAACTGTTAAAAAACCCACTTCCAGTGTACGAAATTTTACCTTTTTAGTTCTTCGGATTATCAAATAAGACTTATGTTCAAAGTTTCATATCAATTGCTCTTATAGTTTTTGAGATACAGCGCGCGCGCACACACACACACACATTTTTTTTCAGAATTTGTTGAAATGGCCTCTACTGACCCCAAAACGGATATTTCCGGAATTTTTTTATTTTTTATTTTTCACGATTACAATACTTTCTCGTACTTCGTAACGAAGAAAGTAAAAATATTTGTATTGTATACTTTAAATATAGTACAATATACCCCTAGACTACCAAAAATATTCATTGCTTGTATTACGCAAAAAAATATTCTAAAAATACCCTTATTTTTAGGCTTTTACATCATGATCCCCTTAAGTAAGCTTTCACGTGATCTAACGTTTGATATATCAAAAGCTGATGCTAACTCTAATATTTGAAAATTCGTTCGTAATTTACATGTTTTTGGCTGGAAAATTGATTCAAACTTTGTACCCTGAAATAAAATGAATAAAATCCGAAATTTAGACACTAATACGAAAAATTTGACAATTAAAATCTAAAATTTCGTTCATTGATCCTAATTTTTTAGTTTCAGACTGAATTTGGGCTTTAAAAAATGGCGATTTTGATTATTAAAAAAAAATATTTTTACCGCCGGTATTTTTCGTTTCGTTAATGTCGAAACTCAAAGTTTATGAGCTTTAAATAACGAAGCAAGATAGTTTATGTTGTGCTCTGTGTTCCTGTTAAAGTTAGCTAAAATGTGTAAACTGAATTAAGCTTAATTTTCACTTATAGTTTAATTATGTCTATTTCTTGGATAATTTCTCATTTAGCACTGGCTGAAACATATTGTAATATGTCATAGTAGTAATAAAAAGCAAGTGCTATTTATTGCTGCAATTACATATTAATTATGTGTTACACAATCTGTTGTCTTCAAACTTTCCAAAAATGTTGATACTGAAATCCATTAAAAAGGGAGTTAACTCGGGCCTTAAAATCCGAAAACTAGATCAAACTTTGGACCTTGAAAGAAAAAAGCCTAAATCCAAAATGTATTCACTAAAATTAAAAATTTTAGCACTTAAATCGGTAATTTGGTCCTTTAATCCAAATTTTTAACCTCAAAATCCGATATGTGTTAACTAATTTCAGATCTGGTTTAATTATCAGCACGTTTCGAAACTTCAAAATTTAGACGCTAAAATTCATTAAACTGGGACCTTAAAATCCGAAAATTTGATCATACTTTAAACTCAAAATTAACAACTAAAATCCAAAACTTGGGCTTTAAAATAAAAAAATTAAGCACTTAATTCCGTTATTTGGTCCTTAGATATATTCCGACATTTAATAATTTCAGACTCAACTTCGGATTTAAAAAATGGAGATTTCACTACGATTTTTTCGAATTTTGAAAATCACAATTTCCAACCATTCATCACGTATATTTTTTTAACGTTGATATCTGCCCCGGAGTGCCCCAGATATTTTTTTAATTGCTTTTTTTCGTATTGCCTTTTTTTGAAAAACATAAAAGTCAAATTATGATAGTTTATATGTTTAAAGAGGCCGTTACAAATTCGATGTACTAGCATTTCTATCTCGCGATATTACCAAGATAGCAATGCTACTCCATCGAATTTGAAGCACCCTGTATGTGTGCAAAACTGGATGTAAAATCATCAAATCGTAGCTTCATGAATTGTTGAATTATTTTGTTTGAAATCTCGCGTTATACACCTTTTGAGAACGAGAAATGGCCAACCCAAATGAAGAAATTTTGGCAATATGACGTCATTATTTGAAAATGAGGTTAGGGGCTGCCGATGCCAGTCGTATACATTGCGTGAGGTATCACACAAATGTAGAAATGACCAAAAAACCGGCCTTTTCAAAAGCAGTCGCGTTCCAGAATACCCTTAACTGCATACCGAAAGGTCCCTCACAATTCCGGCCACCAGCATGTGGCAATTGTCGATAGAGCTTGAGCTTTGACGATGGACCATGGGTGTTCAAATTCGCAATCGATCCCCATCAACTATGAAAAAAAAAACGAAAAAGCTTTTGTACTACCCAATTATTTTCTCGCAGAAAATTCAAAAGAGATTAAAAATCAAGCTGTTTCCGGTATGAAAGAGCATGGTGGGAATTGTTACTTGAAGTTTGAGCCCAATCGACCCCCCCCCCAAAAAAAATTCAGGATCCGTCATTGGTTGAAGAATGGTTTCAGAAGTTGTTCCGATCTGCTATATAAATAAAACTTCTGAAGATCTACTGACTCCCAATGTATTTACAATTATCAATTTTTGTTATCTTTGTAGTTGTTATTTTTAACATGTAAATTAACTGATTGTACAACTTAATATTCCTTTTTTTTCAAGTGTTTTGTTTTGATTGTGGAGCCTTGGTAAGATAATGTATGTAACAAATAGTTTCGTATTTATTTTAAATTACTGTCTACACTTTTTCCAGCATTTGCTATGCAAGTCACTGCAGATTTTTTGGACAAACTCTTTAGCTCTAAGTGCCCGACATTATCTGGTTATGATGTAGGAATTTGGTTTAGTTTGCTAAGAAGTGGGGAAGTGTGAGCAACTGGTACTAGTAATAGTACAAAAAACTACCTTGGTCGATGACTCACTCACTCACTATAGCCAAATGATGTTGGAAACTACTTTACAAAAAAGTGGAGTTCCTGAGGAAGTAATAGTACAAAAAACTGGCTAGGCCGCATGACTGGTTATAGTGAGTGAGTCACTATAGCCAATCGACCCATCTAAGCAAAGGAAAAGAAACCTCAATAATTGATACCTAGACCTAAGTTCCTAAAAAAATACAACCAGAGAGTCTACTTTTGAATCAATTTTGTTAAGGTATGCGCACACTGGTGACTTTTGTCACGCGACAATTTCCCATCTTCAGCAAGAGCCAATGACGATGGAGATGCGCACACTAGATATGACAGTAAAGTAATGTCTACTGTCACTGATTTATACTGAAAAGTAACAAAAGCCCTAATGCTTGCTTGTCAGCCAAACTTGACGTCTGCATGTCTTCCGTGATCGACGATACAGTAATGTAGTGCTCGACTGCATATTCATACAGTGGCATCGAGATCTCCGCCCGCAACATTCTCGCTTCTAGCCTGCCGGCGCGAATCCCTCTAACTCACCTTAAGCACGCGCCGTGAGTAGTAAAAGTGATTAGTTATGACGTAGTGTCCTAGGAATTCATTATCGTAATCTGTTTCGTTCAAACTTCAATTTCCTTCTCCTTCATTATGATATATAAATTTCTAAAGTTCTTGGTCAAATGTGCTATGAGCAATAAAAGTGATCAGTTATGACGTTGTGTCCTAGGAATTAATTATCGAAATCTGTTTCGTTGAAACTACAATTTACTTCTCCTCCATTATGATATATAAGTTTCTAAGGTTCTTGGTCAGATGTGCTATGAGCAATAAAAGTGATCAGTTATGTCGTTGTGTCCTAGGAATTAATTATCGAAATCTGTTTCGTTGAAACTACAATTTACTTCTCCTCCATTATGATATATAAGTTTCTAAGGTTCTTGGTCAGATGTGCTATGAGCAATAAAAGTGATCAGTTATGTCGTTGTGTCCTAGGAATTCATTATCGAAATCTGATTCGTTCAAACTTCAATTTTCTTCTCCTTCATTATGATATATGTTTCGAGAGTTCTTGGTCAGATGTGCCATAAGCAATAAAAACGATCAGTTATGACGCTGTGTCCTAGGAATTCATTATCGAAATCTGTTTCGTCCAAACGTTAATTTTCTTCGCCTTGACTATGATACATAAGTTTCTAAACTTCTTGGTCAGATTGAATCTGACTTACTGACACAACGCGCCACATCACGTTATTGCTACAGGAAGTAGTGTAAATGGGGAGTAGAACTGGACAAATGTATAGGGATAAGATACATTAGAGCGGACCTTTTTGCGGATTATACGAAAGCCTCAACCCTTTTAATTTCCCCCATTAAACAACTAAAGCAATTCATATTTCTGTTTGGGTCCGAACTACTCGACGCTATCGCGTATAAAAGTCATTTATTTACCAGGAAACAGTTTCGAGAATTGCACTTGGCCAAGTCTGAGTCAGCGTTTCCCCGTGTTATTAATACCCGTCGATAAATTCCGGAAGGAAAATGGGAAAACTTCCGGTTTAGAGGCTCCGATTAATTAAAATTTATAGGGCTCGCGATACAAACGTCGATTATTATTATCATTTTAAAGTGACCGTGTGCCGGTAATAACGCGACTGGCATTTTCCGGCGCGACATTTGCTCGTTCTGAATTCTAGTTGGGCCGTGCCACGTAATTTTCCCTCGGATCTAAGCCGACCCTTTCTAAAAAATTCATGTGGGAACTTCACGGGCCCGCCTTGATTACCCCTCGGGGAAAAGGCAACCTGTTTTAATTGTTAACAATTGCTTCCTATCAATCTATCTATTATAATTAAGGGGGCTAACGTCCATTTTCCATGCAGGAAAACTTGGGGAAGAGTATTCATTACGATCCTTAAAGATGTAACAATTACCATTAAGCTTAACTCTTCAAGCGCTAGTGTTACCATATGGTAACAGGTTTCTTTATTTGTTGATAAAATAAATTGAAGCTATAATTGCGAGATGGCGCTTGAAACGTTTTCGTATTATCACGCTAGCCACGTGTTTCCCCACCAGCTCTAATGAGATCTGAAAGGTCGAAACCCGTCCGTAGGTGAACTGATGGGGAAACAATATTTGATTTTTTGGTTTCTATTGTAAATATTCTACAACACATCTATTTATTACTACCACTTACACATCTTCTTAATAATAGTTGAATATTGTTCCTCCATAAAGCCATCCGGATTTGATACAGTACAGCATTCAGGCAATAGATTCACCAAAGACACCAAAGTACAAAGAACAAATAGTAGAGAGGTCAAAGTAAGGATAATAAGAGTGGACAAATTAAAAACAGTAAAACTAGAGATGCATACAAGGAAAACATAAAAGAACTATTCGAACAAGAGACGGACCGGAAAATGAAGAAGACACATGGAACACATGTAATTATTACTACCACTTACACATCTTAATAATAGTTAAATCTTAAATATTGTTCCCCCATAAAACCACCCGGATTTGGTACAGTACAGCATTCTGGCAACAGATTCCGCCACTTCGGCGTTTCTACCTTTAATAGTTAAATCATCAAAAAACTTGTATTTGATAAGTGAGCCTAATAATATGGCCAGGGACTGTATTACACTTCAATTAAATTTAACGTGACATCCTGATTTTATCAATCACGGTAAAAGCTCCATCCTTTGGTGACTTTCAGATGTATGAAATATCAAAGCTGCCGGGGCGCACCTGTCTTGTTAGGTTTTCCAGGAAGGTGGAAGTAGGAATTGTCCGCTCGCATCATCTTAATTGACTCAGCGTTGGGCATTTATTATTGAGGACGTTTCTATGGAGGGCTTTTTCGAGGGCTTCCCTCGGGAAGACGTCCTGGAAATATAACGTATCGCGTACGCCCGACAATGGTCGGGAAAAGCGCTGCGGAAACTGAAACGGATGGAGGGTGGTATCTTTGTAAATATTGCGTTTTCCAGTCGAGCATTTCTCTTCCATTGCCCCGCGATTGAATTTCTTTCCCGTTTCTATATCGGGTCTTTAAAATTGGATGTTGCATGATCGATCGTCTGGATAAATAGGAAAATAACAATGCACATGTGGAAACATTAAATGCCGGTGGTTGCTGCATCCAATTTTGAATGCCAAACAACGTTAATCAGTAGTTAGATGGATGACCGGTACAATTCGCCGTTGGGATACAATTAATGGTGCTTCAGGGTGTCTGAGGTAACAAGCTCAGTTACATACACAAATTACTGAGCAGAAGAATCTAGTAATCGATAGCCAAATATCGTCACTACCATACAAACATATATTGTATTATCTAACGTTAAGTCTTATATGAGATTCATTTCCTATCAACTAAATTCTCTTAGTGTTATGTTGTTGTAAAATTCACATCGATTGTTTCATTAACGTTATACCTTCGGTTGGACATAAATCAGCGGCATTATTACAGCGAACAAAGCCTAAACGCATTTATCGACGCCCAACCTGTCGCCCCAAGGCCGCCATTTTCATGACTTACCATCGGGGACGGTTTTACGGCGGAAAAAAAATCGATGGGACAACAACGGCCGGAGATAATTAGTTTAGCATGTGGAACGCGAGGTCCGTGAAATTAATTTAATTAGAGGGACGCCATTAGCGTCGCGTTATGACGGGGGAGAAATTCAGTAGAATTATTATTTAAATTGCGACAGCGGAAATTTCGCATTATACGGCTTGCTAGGTGCGAAGCTTAATGTCCCCAAGACCGATCGATTCGTCGAATCGAGTCGGGCTTAATTGAACGGACGAGATTTATGTCGATCTTAACCAAAGTCGACATCAAAGGCGACGCAGGCGTGCCGTCATTATGCAAGCGCCAACGGGGGGATTCTTTTACGTCTGGACGTGATGATTGCCAATTGAAGCCTTCGGGGACAACCTGATTCAGGAGAATGCGATGCTGAAAAAAGTGGCGATTCAATTGCAGCAAATGAATCAAGGATTACTTCCAATAAAAAGATACTCTCCGAGTCTAGTGGTATTGATTAATTATCTGGAATGGACGCTCTCTTTATTATATGCCATTCGAGAAATTTGAAATTTAACTTTTTATATATAGCAATCTATTCAAATGAAAAATCTGTCTTTTGCGCGCGTATCACAAATCACTTCTGAAACTATAGAGTTTAAATTTTGCAGTTTATTATTTAGATCTTGAGTGAAAAAGTATTCGAAGAACGCGAGCCAATTGAATTTAGGATGGTTACTGAGCAACAAGCCTCGAGTGCTTGGCACAACTCTACGTATCGAAAATAAAATATTAGTTACGCCTGTGCACTTCCCAATGGCATACATCGTATGCAACCTCATGTACGTATCTACGTGCATATAGTTGAATACGATCATGTTCATTCGCTATCACGAAACACTTTTGAAACTATGGACTTGAAATGTCGCTTAGAGACCAATACGTCTCAACCTTTTTGGACCACTTTTTAAGGTCCGTTTCACAAATCACTCCCTATAATTTTTAACAGTTTATAGTTATACGATAATGTAGGTTACGTTTAGGAAATTGAATTAGAAGATGTCGGCAAAGTAAGCCGTGAGAGGACAAGAATAAAAGAATCCTGGACAATATGTGCAGCTGAAATTTGATAAAATGAAAGACTTTTGCGTTATAAATAGACTGGCGATACTAAATAATGCAATCTTCCAGTGACGGCTCGTAGAAAATTTTCAATCTTCAAACGTAAGGAAATGCATTAATACACTCGGAAGGTTAATAACAGGAATGAAAAATCCATAATAGATTATTACCAACATAACACAAAGGAAAAAGATAAATTACGCAAGAGTGAAGAGGGGTAGCGACCACTTCATGACAGTAGCAAGGGTTAAACTAGAAGAAGACACCAAAGTACAAATAGTAGAGAGGCCAAAGTAAGGATAATCAGAGTGGACAAACTAAAAACAGTAAAACTTGAGATGCATACAAGGAAAACAAACAAGAACTGTTCGAACAAGAGACCAATACCGGAAAATGACGCTGTAGAAGACACATGGAAATTCATAAAAACGGCAGCAGCATAGAAAACAGGTGGAATAATAAATAATACAAATAACAGAAGGCAAATACATTGGTGGAACGAGGAGTTAAAAGTAAGAAACAGAGAAAAGAAGAAACAAGAAGACTACTAAATAAATGCAAAGACTAAAAGTGGAAAGAAATACTGCTAAAGCAAAAGATCTAGAGGTGGGCGAAACGACTCTTTTTTGTGAGTCGACTGGCGAAAAGGAATCGACTGCAATGATTGAAAAAAGTGGTGAGCAAAAAAAAGGTCCTCCTTCCAAAAAAGTTGAAAAGCAAAAAAACAAAAATAAAAGTCCTCGCCTACAAAATTTTATATTACAGTTGAGTCGACTGCAATGACCAAAAAAAGTGGTGAGCAAAATAAAAAGGTCCCCACTTCCAAAAAAATTAAAATAAAAAGTCCTCGCCTACAAAATTTTATATTACAGTTGAATCGATTGCAATGACCAAAAAAAGTGGTGAGCAAAAAAAAAGGCCCTCCTTCCAAAAAAGTTGAAGAGAAAAAAAACAAAAATAAAAAGTCCTCGCCTACAAAAATTGAAAGTACACCTGAGTCGACTGCAACGACTAAAAAAAGTCATGAGCAAAACAAAGGTCCTCACTTCCAAAAAAGTTGAAGAGCAAAAAAACAAAAACAAAAGTCCTCGCCTACAAAATTTTATATTACAGTTGAGTCGACTGCAATGACTAAAAAAAGTGATGAGCAAAAAAAGTCCTCACTTGAATAAAAGCTGAAGAGCAAAAAAAAAAGTCCCTACAAAATTTGAAATTACATCTGCGTAAACCTTCTTCACTTGCAAAGAGTCGACTCTCTTCCGCTTCAAATGTTGAAAGTTGAAGAGCAAAAAAAGGTGCTCACCTACAAAATTTGACATTTCAACCTGGTAACAAAATACTTCACGAATATTCATGACTCATGTTGAGTCAGTTATTTTAACTATGAGTCACTTGACTACTCGACTCATTTCTATGAATCGACTCTTTCAATCAATTCACTCATGAGTTACCCATCTCTAAAAAGAACACACGTGAGAAGAATTCAGAGGAATAATGGACGAAAAGTTTGAAGAGAATCAAAAATTATTCTATAAGACACAAAAAAATTACAGACAAGGAAAACAAATAAACCTCAAACAAACAGATGAAAAATATAAAAGATCCCAAGGAGAAAGTCCTCGAACATATAAATGACAAACAAATGAAAAATATAAAAGATCCCAAGGAGATATTGGGGAGATGAAGGGAACATTTTGAAGTATTATTCGAACAGAAGAAAAAGCCAAGGGAAACAGCATCTAATCAGAAGATATGACAGAAGAGGAACTAAAGGAAGTACTTAACAAAATTAAAACCGGATAAGCATTAAACTAGAATAACTAAAATATGTGCAGAATAATTGTTGCTGGAACTCCTAAACAAAATATGGAAAGATGGTAGGATACCTACAAACTTAGAAAAAAGCTCTTTTCCGTACATGAAAAAAGGAGACAGCAAGAACTGCAATAATTATGTAATCGAAGAAATAAAAGTAAAATACAGCAGACGGAGATGAAATATTTTAGAAAGGTAGAAGGGGTGACAAGAATGAACAAATCCGATACAACTTACAAATTGAAAACATTAAAAAAAAAACAAAGCATGGTGCGGACACCTAATAAGAATGCCGGAAAATAGACGTACTTAACAAGTATGGAAATCAAGATAAAAGAAGAAAAGGAAGGGCGACAGAAAACATAAAACATGGGAAAGAAAACAAACAAGGAATAATCTCACTATACAAGAAGCCAGAAAATTAGCAGCAAATAGGAAAAATTGAAACTTTTATTTAACCGGAAAGAAGATCGCTACCAAATGTTGGTTGGCGATGAAAGCATTCTGGGGCGCAAAAGAGATCTAGTGACACAATAGAGTCGAATATACAAATGTAATTTTGACGGTACGTGCAGATTTAAAAGATAATAAATACAAAATATAAGATACATGACTATAATTTTAACATAACATACAAATAATAATCTACATTAAACTTTTAATAAAAACCTTGAAGCTGGTGATAACCAACTTTAACCGGACATTGGTGTCACATACCTTCTCAATGTCAAGACCGCTACCAAATGTTGGTTGACGATGAAAGCATTCTGGAGCGCAGAAGAGATCTAGTGACACAAGAGAGTCGATTGTTGCACGCGCTTGACGAAAACCGCATTGCACATTGTAATTACCAACTGGTAAGAACTATTAGGATCCTTAGAGTCTTATGGTCGAAGATACCGAAAATAGCAATTAACTGGGAGTTACAGGTGCTCCAAGAAACGAAGAAGAAAAGAAGATGGCTCCTAAAGGAAAGTCTCTCCACTAAAAACCCCACGCGCTTAGAGCAGGTATATGTGATTTCCGAAAGTGAGCTCCTGCAGGAAACAGCGACATGATTGAATTACAAAACAGCTTATTTTCGGCAACCTGTTTACTTGCTAATATAAACTAGTTCTGGTTTCTACTTTGCCACGATATAAAATTTAGTTTGGATTTGTTAGAGAACGAAATAGATTTCTTAGGTTGTTACTGGAGATGGGTAACTCAAGAGTGAGTCGACTCTGAAAAGTTAATTAGCTCCTGTGAAAATCTGCACATCCATTTGACTAAGGAAAAATTGTTTAGAAGTGAAGACCTTTTTTGTTACCGTGGGAGGTAGACGATGATTTGTGCTTCTTAGCCGATTCTGATCTTGGTATTATTTTCTCCGATAGTTACTTGACAAGGGCGTTTCCAACAAACTAGTCTAGGGGGGTAATAAAAAAAAAGATAAATAAACTGGTGCTTCCGCTCTCATACACCTTTTCCGTTAAATCTCCCTATCCTTTTCCAACGTTTTAAAGCGGTGGAAAAATTTACCGTTTATATTATTTGTTCGGAATATGGAATATCGGTAATTTTTAACAATAAAAATTGTTAAGCGAAAAATTCTTAGGGGGGGGGGGGGGATAATTACCCGATTAGCCCCCCTTTGAACCCGCCACTGTTCCTTGACCAAAGTCACATTGGGCGGCAATGGTCGACGATTTAGTGAAAAATACGACTTTAGAATAGCTAGATTGGTTGTAATATGAGGTTGAACCGAGGGTACAGTCCTTGTTTGAGCCTCATTGTATGAAATTCGGTCTTGGACACGAATCTTCGCTGTGGAAAGATGTACAATTTCACAGTAGAGTTATCATATTTAAAAGAAGTAGGCAGTTACTACCATGCTACGCACAAACTGATTGCCGCAGGACAGTTATAACATACGTGTTCAAACTGCTGCCCGTTAAATTAAAGCCGCGAAGAGGATTTAGCTAAACATGGATATGACTTTAACGTGCTTGGGAATTTAAACAAGCTGAAAGAGAAGATGCAGCAACTCGTCAATTATGGATGGCATTTCGAGGTTTAAATTCTTGAAGAATGTCCTCATGCCACTATAATAGATTAAGATATCTAGTACGCAACTGATACCCCAAAATCTCCCATCTACGCCATTTTTAGAAGCATATTGCTTTGTTGAGTATATCCTAATATTTTCTACAGTTCTAATGTCGGAGACAATTTTTGATACAATGGAAGGTAAACCTTTTCAAAAGATCCATCTATTCTCAAGAGAAAACAAAATTCTTATAATGTGAACATTAAATATTGTTCCCCCATCAGAACACCTACAGACCGGTTTCGATCTTTCAGGTCTCATCAGTGTAGTTAGTTGCTGATGGGGAAACGTCGGTGTTAAAAAACAATTCCACCCGGATTTGGTTCAGTACAGCATTCAGACAATAGATTCCGCCACTTTGGCGTTTCTACCTTCAAAATTCTTATAGTTACAAGAAAACCATTAACAGCCATAATAGGCAAAGCTGGAAAATGGTTTGTGTTTTGTATATCCACTAAAGTTCTTTCTTATTCGGTCCCAATACGCCCCTCTCCGTGGAACCACGAAAATAACGTCCTGATTAAAACTGCCAGATTCGCCAGAGCTACGTAAGGACAAAATCTTAACGTGTCCTCAGACTAAGGTGACCTGACTTTAACATTAATGACGCGGGGCAAAATTGACGGGGACCGCCTTTAAAAATACATTATTTTGAAAATGACATCTACGTGACAGCGAAGAACAAAAACAAGGTACTCGCTTTCCAAATTCATTACTTTGAAAATGTAGAATAGCAACAAAAAAAGGTCCTCAAGTTGGATTCATTACTTTTAAACATGAAAGAGCAAAAAAGGACCTTTCTTTCTTATTTCAACAAATAAACACTTAATTTACAAAAGTCGGGAGTTTTTTCTTACGAAGAAAGACGCGGGACAAATTATTAAAAAGCGGGATTGTCTCGCCGAATCGGGACGTCTGGTCACCTTACCCCAGACCCCACATGTTTCGTCTCATCAACATACCAAAAGGACACGATGACTGGTCGATTGATCCTTACCGGGCTAGGCAAGGATCTCTTGTTTAGAGGAATACAAGACCAACGTGGTTTGTTGAGGATTATGTCCCTAAATGACCACCCGTATCCTTTCTTGGCCAATAAACGTCACGGTGCATGGTCTATACGCAGGTAAATCATGTCTTCTCTAACCACTTTTATACGAAACAAAATCAAACAGAAAGGACGGCAGGCCTCTAAATCAAAAAAAACGAAGAACACGAAGAGTAGGTATACTTGTAGCTATTAAATCCCACAAGGTCATTGGTCGCCTCTTAATACTCTTAGCAGCAGGTGTATTCAAAACTCCAACCTCTGGTATTAACTGGCCGCTAAGATGATTTAAGGCGGTTGATTACTTTCTATGGGGATATATTAATAAACCACAAACAATTGACGACCTACAGAATAACATAACGCAACATTTAGCCTCTATGAAGAAAAAAAACCAGGTCATTACACAACTCGTTTTATTCAAAAATATCTACCCTGAGCTAAAACGATAACCCCTTGCAAATCGATTAGGGCTATTTCTTGCTAACCTAAGTGTAGCGAACAGCAGCATCTATGAATTGTTTAAAATGCCTACTTTATTTAAGTAAAACAACGATGATTTCATTATAGCTGATACGATACTGCAGATTCAAACTATATAGCCTATAGCTTGCCAGTCGAAACCGAGACAATGTAAACAGAAAACTTTCCACCCTTTGTCTGCCCTAATATAATAATTAAATTGCGTTAGTTAATTGAGGCAGTAAATATATTTGCCAGTGTTTGATATTCTGCGCGGCTCACTTAAACGCCAGGCAAGCCATTGTTCAAGTTCAAACGTAAATAAACAAGTGTACAAACTTGGTCGTGTTTATGCGACTGTGATTGAAGTTGCCAACCTTGTCGACAATGTAAACCACAGAGGCTTCAGCCTCGTGCAGTTTACACGGGAGGGCTGGAGCAAAGGGCTCGATGTTAAAACAGCGACACTAGATTTATACGCCGTAAATTACTATTTGCCCGACGGATAACGCTTCGGTCTAATACATTAAATAAATCGATATTTAATTATTATTACACGGACGAGGGTTTCGATTTTGAACGATTTGGCCGAGTTCACTGCCCACATTTGACACACTTCCTATCCCAAGAGTGGTTTCCAGTTGCAAAATGAAAATCCCACCTTCCTGCTCCTTTTCCCGTGGGCGGATCCGTAAATTAATGACGATATACTGGGATACAACAGCACGTTTTCGCATTCATTCGATCGAAACAAAATGTAACACACACATGAACGTGTTGGATCATTAATCAACGCGCACACGCCAAAAATTGCTGCAATTTCTCCAGGCAATTAACCTCGTGTTATTCAATTTATTTCAAAGTAATTTGTTGTGATTACATTACACTTTCTGCTCCCGGCGAGAATGAAACAATGCGTGTTTTAATTTGTTCATTTTACGAACTATATTTGTTTACTGGTAATTGCAATTCCGATGTGCCGTTAATAATTTTAGTAATGATGCAGATAAAGCAGTAGATTATTAAAGTTTTATCTGTAATACCGTTTTTTACATAACCCGACTGCCAACTGCATACGTTAGAAACAATATCAGCACTGTTGCTATTATTAACATTCACTGACGTGAATTTTGTTATCTCATCTTGAACCGTATCAAAACTTCATTTGCATTTGCTCTGAGAGCCTACATCGCTCTATTCTTTGTAAAAGCCTCAGCTGTATCAGCTCGTATTCCCTCAGAGATGTAGGCTGTTAACACATTGGCTGCCAACAAGTTTTTTTGTAAAATGTCAAAAAAGTTTTATTTTATAAAATGAGTACGAATATGCTTATTTCATTTAACTCGTGACTGACAGCGTTAAATAGTAAGTTGAAAGTAGGTACTCACTGTCAGTCATCGGTGACTGACGTGGCCCCATTGGAATACTTCAGTGTCAGTCGCCGGTGACTGACAAAGCGGTCAACGTGTTAGTAACATTAAGACCAATTCTTCGATTTGTTTAGTGAAGGTGGCGCATTTTGAGCGTTTCGTTTAATATTCAGTGGTTTGAACTCATTACGAAAAACAGCGTTTTTATCCTTCCAAAGGGATTTTCTTGTTCAAACTGGTCTTTACATTTATTAATTTATGTATATCTTTTATATATTCACAGTTTCTTCTTTAGGCGCCTTCTCCTAGTGAATAACGGCAACAATTTTGGAAAATTTGGGTTTCCCTCAGTAGGGTATTTGAATTTAAAGCTGCCAAATTGCCTTGTTCTTCAACCAAGAGCATTGTCTGCGATCAGATCCATATTTACCAGATTGAAAAAACTGATTATTGCTACATATCATTAAATACGCCAAAGACGTTATACTAGAATATCATTAAGGGGAGAACCCGGTTTTTCTGCACAAACATTTTTTAACGTTATTTTATTCTTTAAGGTTTTCAGAATATATGCGACAAATTTTAAGACGAAATTCGCAAAATTTGCCAAGTTACAGGTCATTAACCGATTCAGTTTAACGTTTTGTTCAGGTAAAAAGTTTTGGCAGTGAATTGCTCAGGAACTTCGCCAAGAACAATTGCATATACAAGAGTGATGGATCGAAAGCGATCGCGAGGAACTCATGCATATATCGCTAGATTGAAAAAAAATCCCCGTCAATAGCGAAGCAGAGACGACGCACAGTGTCCGGAAACGCGAGAAATGTGGCCAAGCGGGTCGAAAATCGGGCAAAAATAAAGTCAGTTATTAAAAAAAATAAAAACGGATTCATGTTCGCAACACTTATGAACCCCCTAAATTTAAATTCTTGAGTCATAATTCTAAACCATTATGGGGTATTCGGGCATTCAAGTAGACTGTTTTTAACTGATGAGTTTCAAGCAAAGTTTCGAGTTTTCAGCGACTCACGGGGGAAAAAATTCACCACACCCCGGGGGGATCAGCCTAAAACTGAATTTGGTGTGGCAAGATAGGGGATACTTGGGACTAACATATACTATACATTTAAGCACTTGATATTTCATACAAGTGATTGTGACCCATTCAAAATCATAAATTGATTTAATTTTTTTACAGAATTCAAATTTTTATGCCTTAAAACTTTATCAGCCATATTTTTTACTTGGTGTCAAAAAATTATATTTTTGTTCTATTTTATGTAATATAAAATCCATTCGGATACCTTTTCAATATTCAATAACAAATATACTCCAAATTATAGTTGAATTGTCCGATTTTTTGGCGTCTTGCGAGAGAAAAAAAATCACTACACCCGAGGTGGGATCAACCTGAAGGTGAATTTGGTATGAAAAGATAGAGGACACTTGGGACTATCACATACTGCAAATTTGGGGACACGATTCTTCATATAAGCAACTTTTACTATTTAAAATCAGTGTCAGTCACCGGTGACTTACAAAGCGGTCAACGGGTTAAATTCCACTGTCTGGGGACTGGCGCCCAAACATCTTCACTGTGGCTCAACGATTGAAATTGCGGTATTATTAATAAAGGCTCCTCTGCCGTTCTTAAAACGATGACAACGATAGGAATCATTATTGGCGAGCAAGCAGAAACATTCGGCAACACGCATAGCGAACACCGTTGTCGTCGAGACAAAACCTTGAAGCCACAAAAGAGACTGCGCGTAGAAGCTAGAAAATCCACCAGAATGACTTTTGAAGAGGAGGAAGGGATACTTTATGGCTTTGGTATAGCAGATTAGCAGACAAACCCTGCAAGTATTAGATATACTCAAAACTTTTAACGAATTTTTCTCAAAACACCTTTTTTGCAAATAGTGTGCACGATTTCTATAAAACTATTGGACAAATTTGAAGTCGATCAAATTTGTACAGCATGCAAAGTAACATTCTTTATAGTTTAATGAACGGAAAAAGCGATACGTTATATGTTTTTTTACAGCAAAAAATTTGGTCAATTATTCGTGTTAAATCGATGATTGAGTTTAACATTTTTTTTTGTTCATTAAACGATAGCTATATATAAAAAAAAACGGAAACCTCTCTTAATGCACGTGTTGCATCAGATGTATTTCCTGACGTGCTAAAAATTGCGTCGGTGCTACTAGTTCACGAGGATCCATTTTCTCTAAAGTTCTGGAGAAAATATTGTGTAATCAAATCGTTGAGTTTGAGTTGAGTTTGCCGACGCATCAATTACTTTAATTGAAAAAGTGCTCGATGCATTTGAGAAGGCCAAGTACTTCCTTGAACTGAACAAGGCATTTGATAAACTGTCACTGTATGGTTTCTATGAAAGCTGAAAAAAAAAACGTATGTTGCTTCATATTTAGGAAGTTGAAGGCAAGTATTGCGTGTGAATAAGGAAGTATTAGAACCTCAAGGTTCGACAATATGACCTCTCACCGCACGCAGAAATGTTTAGAGGTCAATAGAACGCTATGATTAACCCTTTCGGCCCTGACGATGGCATTCGCTACCATTATGCGTAGAGCTCTCCTGTACCAACCAGCGCACCGTGGGGCCGATTGTATCAAAAGTTGGAAAAAAACCAAAATTTTAAAATCTGCTATTTTACATTTTTAACCCTGTCATAGAGCTAGAGTACCTGCTCGCAATAAACCGAGTTTTTAGGTGGTGGGATTGGTACCCTTATATCTGGCACAGTACAATAATTTTTTTTTCTCGAATAACAATGATTTTATGAAAAATGTTTTCAAACAAAATAAGCTCATTTCTTTGTTGTCTTCAATGTTTGTTTAAATGCTTTTTTGATATTTTTCATATTTAAGAAAATATTGGCAAAAAACAAAAAACAGTTAAGGTAAACACCCATTTCCGGTATACGAAATTTTATCAAAAGCTTTTCAGTTTTTCGGATTATCAAATAAGACGTATGTTCAAGGTTTCATATCAATTGGTTTATTAGTTTTTGAGATACAGCGCGCATAGACACACACACACACACAATTTTTTTTTCAGAAATTGTTGAAATGGCATCTAGGGACCCCAAAACGGATATTTCCGTAAAAAAAAATTTTTTTTTTAAATCACGATCACAATACTCTCTTGTACTTCGTAACGGAGAAAGTAAAAATTGTCGAGAGGTTATAAATGTCTCGTCAAATAGTTTTGAACTAAGGAATGATCTACACATCACTGTTGTGAACGCTGATCATAATAATCTTGACAAACTTCGGAAGGTACGACCACTGATTACGGCATTTGAAAAATGTTGTGAAGATTTGGAGCTTGAGGAAAACTTATCTGTAGACGAATCAATAATGCCATTCAAAGAAAAACTTATTATAAAGCAGTATATAAAAGGAAAGCCTAGGGTGTAAAAATATTCATACTGTGTGGCACCTCTGGTATTATCTATCGCTCAATTGTTTACCAAGGTTTCTCAACGTTGCCTGAAGATATACAGGAAAGGTATTCGGTTACAAATGAACTTGTGATTCACCTATCAAATAGAATATGGACATAAGCTGTATTGTGATAATTATTTTACAACATTATTATTACTACAAGAACTTCTACGAAACGGAATTTTTACTGCCAGGACTATTCAGCTCAACAGGGTTCAAAAATGCCCTCTGAAGTCAGAACGACTGCTTCAAGAACTTGGACGTAGTAGTAGTAATGCATGACAATCAAATAGTAGCAGTTCGATGGAATGACAACAAAGTCGTCAATATGGCCTCAAACTTTATTGGTATAGAACCTGAGGATCTGTAATGCTTCAAATGGTGGACAAGAGTGATTTTCTTATAGCTCTATACCGTACCTTCATACGATCTCGAAATGGACGCTCAGAGTTCAATTTGGCCAGAACCTGACAATAAAACGAAATTTAACATGCAGTTTACCATGTCAATTGTATGTGGGAGGAATCAGTATGACCACAAAAATGACCTTCTCTAAGCAATCCCTGGGCTGTAGTCACACCAACTCTTTCTTTTAATGGCTACACCCACTTGAAAATTGCTATTTAACAGTACTAAACAAAATACGAGAGATACGCAAAATAATTTTTATAATTTATTCTAATGTCTCGCCCTGAATATCAAATTAAATGTATATTTATCAAACAAGTTATCTTAACTGAAACGTTAGAACTTCCATTTCAGTAACACTTACTTCAATTAATATGGCTTTAATCTTAAGCTCTGAAGAAATGATTGAATGTGTGTCTGTATCTGTGAACAGGAGGATAAAACAAAGAGAAAGCTGTAAATGGGACAGACACACACACACGCACACATAAAACATATAACGGCATCGATCTGTGGGGCTTAAGTTGAAAATCAATAAGGGAAACTGGGGAAAATAAGTAGAAAAGAGAAGTTGAACCGAACAGGGGATACGAATTTATCAATATATGTAAGTCCCGGACCCGTGTTTACGTTCACGGATAATTAAGCCATCGTCGGCAACCAATAAGCTTAAAACCTGGATGAAATAAAAATATTTAATAATACAAAAGAAAAAGAACTCCAGGTGATGTATAGTGTTTATCCATTTAATTAAATGATTCATTTCTTACTCACGCGCAGATCATCTGTGACTTTTTGTAACAACGAGTCATTTTCAATCTTCTATATAATAGGTACATCTTTATTAACACAAACAATACTACATATAATTAACAGGCACATGAAAAAGTCATGTGTTAGTTTGTTAATCTGCCAAATGGCTATCGAACAGAGGTCTTTCTGCCTTAATCTCCTATTTTACCCCGTTGAATGATCCATGCTGTTCCTTTGTTGATAATATTTTCTTCCGCTTCTAACCAAAAAGTGGTATAAACAGTAATACCATTTTTAGAAAGCGGGCATTTAGTCCTTTCAGCCCTGGATTTTTAAATTTGAAAAAAAAATGTTTTGTTAATTATTATTGATGGGGGAGCTTCTCAAGACCATAAATACCGAATTTGAACTCATTTGCTTAATTAGTATAGGAATTAATTAGTGAGGCTTTGTTGAAGTGACATCTAGTGATAAACAGCAAAAATATGGATTGTCATAGTAAGTAGAGACATGTAAATGTTGCGGTGGCAATTGCCACCACCAGGGCCGAAGGGGTTAGGGTAGCATTAAATAAATTTTCTTTTATAACATCGATGTTATTACTTTAAGAACATACTCTAGTTCTTAAAATGCTACTGCAGCCAATGTTATGTCAAATATACGAGGTGTGGCAATAAAGTCCCGAGACAGTTTTTTTTTAACGAACACCTGCGTAGCGAGAAGGATGAAAGGGGCATGGTTTAGATCTATACATATCCCTTGACCTTGGGTAAAAATTTCAAGAAGCCGCAACAAGCAGTCTCCTTGTAATCGTCAAATAACGAAGGTGAAAAAAATTGAGCAGAGTGAATTTAAAGTTTTCGTTAAAACTCGGGAAGTCTGCGACGGAAAGCCATAAAACTTTGCAGACGCTTTACGGGAATGATTGCCTATCCTGTGAGTTTTTCAGTGGTACAAACTTTTTCAGGAGGAGAGGGAGATTGTTGAAGATGACGAGCGCCCCGGGCGGCCTGGTACTTCAAAAAGTCACCGAGATGGTTCAAAAAGACCGTCGATTAAATATTAGGGCCATTGCTGAATATGTGAACATTAATAAAGAAACTGTGAGATAAATTTTGCACGAGGAAAGTGCGTGCTAAACTTCTGCACAGACTCCTATCGGCGGAACAGAAAATGCATCCTAAAGACATTTGTTCTGACACCCTGGAATGCATCGAAAAAGACTCAGACTTCTTGTCAAGAGTTATATCTTGTGACGAAACATGGATTTTTCAATAGGATCCTGAAACCAAGCGGCAATCCATACAGTGGAACAGTGGCGGCTCGTGGAACATGTTGATGGTAGAGCCACTTATACATATACATATACCTTTTTTGAAGAAATAAAGAACCATTTATCTTATTTTATCTTCAAAGACCAATCGAATATTTTAGTCAAAAAATCAAAAATTTGGAACAAAACAGCCGCAGATCTAAAACATCGGCCAAAAAATCAAAAATCCTGGTTTAAAAATAAACATGCAGACCAAAAAATTGAAAATACAAGCAAAAGAAAAATAATTTGCCATTTTCAGCACAAAACATAACTCTTTTTGGCTTAAAATAAGTCCCAACGAGAAATTCGAAAATAATAGCAACGGAAAGCGGATTTCAAGTTTGTAATATAATGTATTTAGTTATTTCTGTGAATAAAGTATATATAAAAATAAAAAAAAAATCGAAAAATAAAATTAATAAGTCTAAAACATGCGACAAAAATAAAAAAATAAGACCAAAAATCTAAAATTCGTGCCCAAAAATCAAAGTGGTAGACCAAAACATCAAAATTTTTAACAAACGAATCGAAAATTTAAATCGAAATAAAAAAAAATTCGGCTAAAAGACCAAAAATTAAAATCAAAATAATCTAAAATACAAAATATAGGCCAAGGTGAAGATTTAGACAAATCATCGAAAACTCGGGGGTAAAGATAAAAAATGCAGACAAAAAATCCGAAATTTCTACAAACCAATCGAATTTTTTCGTCAAAATAAAGAATATTTAGACCAAAAAATAAAAAATCTACAATATAGCCTAAAACGGTGAAAATTTAAACAAAACATCGAAAACGAGCGTAAAGATAAAAATTGCAGACAAAAAAATCGAAAAATTTTACAAACCAAATTTTGGTCAAAATAAAGAAAAATCAAAAAATGGAAACCACAACAACATCACCATATTAAACAAATATTGTATCCCGCGCACCACAAACATCCCTTCGAAATTTAAATACCCCATCACTACGCTACATCTATTCATTAGATCAAGACGGTTAATCGACTCGACGTGCAAATTTTCTGAGACAGGGCAGAAAGACCTATGGTCGTTAGCCCAGACAAGGACGTACTAACCCCTTTAATTTAAATGTGTGTAATGTAATATAATGTAATAATGGACGTACCTGTAATAATAAAGATGTTGTATATATAAAAAATGCAACCAAAAAATCGAAAATACAGAAATCCTAAATATGGGGCAAAGAATCAAGAATCCTGATCTAAAAATAAAAAACGCAGACAAAAAAATCGAAAACTTAGGTAAAAGTAAAATAATTTGCCACTTTCAGCCGCCAAAAATAAGTTTCTGACCAGAAATTCGAAAATAATAACAAAAAATAAAAAAATTCACGAAATAAAATCAATAAACCATGTTAAACAATCCAAAATGTAGGATAAAAAATTGAGACCGAAAATCTAAAATTCTGGCCTAAAAATAAAAATGATGGAGCAAGGAAATAAATAAAGAAAAATTTAGGGCAAAAGATTTAAAAAGAATCCAATGTTGGCCAAAAAGTCGTAAATTTAGACAAAACATCGAAAACTCGGGTCCAAAGATAATATATGCAGACTAAATGAAAAATCAAAAATGCGAACAATATAATCGAAAATTTTAACAATAATATCGAAAAGTTAACATAAAATAAAGAAAAAAGTAGGTCAAAAGATTAAAAAGAATAATAAAAATCTGTAATGTTGGCCAGAAAGTCGAAAATTTAGACATTACATCGAAAACTCGAAACAAAAAATTCGAAAATACCGGAAAAATAAAAAAAAAAATCTCGCAGATAAATGAATAATTCAGGTTATAGATATTTGAACCAAAATGAATAAAACATTTGGAACTACTAATTAAAAATTCGGCCTGAAAAATCAAACATGCGGACCGAAAAATCAAAAATTTAAACAATCAAATCAAAAACTTAGAATAAATTTAGAGCAAAAGATCAAAAATTTAGACCAAAAATACAGGTCTAAAATCTAAAAATTAAATATTCTGCTCGAAAAATCAAAAATATGGCCCAAAAAAAAAGAAAATTTTAACAATTACATCGAAAATTTATGTCAAATAAAGAATATTTAGGTCAACAGATCAAAAAGAATCGAAAATACAGCTCAAAAATCTAAAAATTAAAAATTTGGCGGAAAATTTAAACAATGAAACCGCAAATTTAGGTCAAAAATAAAGGATAGTTAAGGCAAAAGTTAAAATATTTTGACCAAAAATATCGAAAATACAGGTCAAAAATTTAAAAACTAAAAATTCGTCGGGAGAAATAAAGAATGCGGAACAAATAGTCGAAAATTTTAACAATGAAATCGAAAATTTAGTTCAAAATAAAAAAATATTTTGGCCAAATTATCAAAAATGTAGCAAAAAAGAATATCAAAACAACAGGCTTAATAATAAAAAATATAGGATATTCTAGTAAGAAAACGGTTTAAATTAGTCTCAAAAATCACTCTATTGTTCAACAGTCGGAACTTAATTGCTACACCTCGTACATTCACTTTATTAGAACTCTTAACGAAGAAGCTTTGAATTTAAGCAAGACAAGTTAACCTTTGATCATAGTTCCTAACGCTTCTAATTTCGGGAAGTTGCCGATGTTTCTGGATATCTTGTACACATTAGATTATGTCAGGGGATCAGCCCGACAGGCGGGGCAATTAACTCTGATTAGGGCGGAAAATAAACGAAACTTGCACAAATTTATAATGCCTTCATCACCGACAACGTAATTACAAACTATCTCCCGTGTATGACGAGGAAGGCGCCGCGCAGGGCTTTATGGGGTTAAATAATTAATAACACAATTTTCTCTGAGCGTCGCTCGAATATTTGTGACGAGGGTTGCGCAAAGATGTGTACGCGACAAGTTCATTTTAACACCGTTAGTTGATTCTAGTAGGTACAAAGATGCAACGTAACGTGCTTCTGAATGTTAACTACTAACCAGACGTTATAATAAGCAAAATAAGTTCACATGAATATACAGTGTCCGGCAAAAAGTTGGAAAAATGTTTTGTCATAGACTTCTCAGAAAAAAATTTCCGCATTATTTCAAACCTAAAAAGCATCACCGAAGGGAAATTATCTGCTTGCATATACGTGGTATTTAAAAAAAAATAGAAAAAACACCATTTATGATATTAAAAATATGGAAAAATCAAATGAGTCGCTGGGCAAAATCGTGAATGCTCTGTTTATTGTAGATAATTTTCGTTTTCAAAACGAGTTCTACTAACTTCAGAACGCCTTCCAAAAATATGAAAGATGCTTTAGAATATTTTTTTGGATAAACTCACTGATGAAGAAGATTTTGATGATTTAGAACTTGAAGTTCCAGTGTTGTCTGATCTAGCAGGCACTACTGAAATAAATATTCCTTCCGACGATGATTATTCTGATGACGATAATGGACTACTTTCCGTCCTGGCCAATAAACTTCGAAAAAGATCAACCACGAAAAATATCTATCGCAGATGCTAAGTGGGAAAAACTTGAACCTGTTTACGATGCTAGGACATCTTAGACGAAAATATGAGGACCTAAAGATTTTATTACCTGTAGAAATATTTAAACATTTTTTTCTTCAGGTGTTTACAACTTAATAGCAGTTGAAAACAATCTTTTGGTTTGGATTTAAACCAACAGGCGCAGTAGAGATAACCCCATGAAAAATGCACTCTGAGACACCAAGCAGCTGCAAAAACAAGATTGTGTTCAAGTCTTTAATTTTTAAGTATTAGAATATTAAGTATAATTTCCAATTTTCATAATTTTACATCCTGCAAAACGCACGATGTACATTTAAAATATGTGTTAAATTAAAAATAAACAAATTTGAGAAAACCTCACTTGTTGGAGAAGCATTAAATAAATTAGATAAAGACGAAATGAAGTATAATTTCCAACTTTCATAATTTTACATCCTGTAAAACGCTCGATGTACATTTAAAATATGTTTTAAATTAAAAATAAACAAATTTGAGACAACCTCACTTGTTGCAGAAGCATTTAATAAATTAGATAAAAACGAAAGTAGCCTGCATATATGAATATTCAACCTGTTCTTAACTCTGCAAAATTAAGTCTTATTTCGACTACTAACAAATAATAGTTGTTTCAATAAGCATTAATTCGATTTTCCTTACATTTATTTTAAATTTTTAATTCCCATCAAATAAATCGCATTTTCTTATTATTTAGTTAAAAGCAACTCTTAATTTGAGGTATTAATGTGAGTTTCTCATTCCGTTGTAGAAACCTGTTTATAAACAGGATTCCCAACTAGACAAAAGCTTGGCGTTTATTATTTGAGGTTATGTTAGATGCTCCGTTTGTTTTGTATACAAATTCTAAATTGGACGGCAAACAGTAATCATTGAACACAAATAACTATAAATAATTAATCTGCATAACAAATTCCAAGGCGAAGACACGAGGACGGAGGATTCGGGAATCATTGCAAACCGTGCGCCGGTAAATTAGGGAGTAAGGTAAAGGCGCCCCTATTGCAGGGTATCTCCGTTAGGTGTATCGAAATCGATTCAACAGCGGTAGGTAACAATAATAATCATTTTTGATTGATTTTTTATTAATTGGAACTAAATCTCACGTTGCATTATAAGCTTGGCTGCGTTTGCAACTTGTTTGCTTTTATTTTGCATTTACACAGGCGCCTTTGATCGCTAAAATAAAACGCTAGGGTTGCTACAGGATGAATAATAAACAATAAAATGTTCCTTTCCCGATGGCATGCGTCCATGATAAAGGGTCACTTCGCCGGCGTACCACGCATGTTTTCGTCCATTTCACAACAAAACACAATAAAAGTGTGTGCGCCGACGGGGGATCGGAAATCGATAGGCATTTTCTGATTGAACTTACCGTGGAATCGTGGCCTGTGCACTGCGTGGGTTATTAAAAACACTTATTTTTACAGCAACTAACAGCAATGGCGCCAGAGGCTTAGGTGATAAACAGCTGAATAATAGATGGCCTTTAGCACGCAAGCGTCGGTCGCCTAATGGACATCGTGGCGACATCTCTGAAAATGGAGCCGACTCAGCGTACGCCAACTTTGGACGAGGCCATTGCCGATAAAAAGGAATGCGAGCATAATTTGAAAATTGGTAGGTCAATAATTTATTGAATGGCCCATTAGCTCGCATTCACACTAAATTATGAAAATCTGCGAGAATAATGTCACAGCGTATCATTTAAAGTTTAAAATAAATATAAGTATTGATGTGATTATTTTTTGATGATTATGAAAACCAATAGAAATATGTGTGCGTTTTAGCCAATCAGCATTATTCTACCGAGAAGAATCACTCGTGATTCTTTTCGGAAAGAATCTCATGTAGAAATGTTTAACAATTGATTGACAACTATTGTTCAGCCGTTCGTGGTCTAGGTATTGCAATTCGGAAAATCGAGACACCTGGAAAAAACAATAAAAATAATAATTGGTGTAGGCTACCAGACCATTCTGCCACCACTTATTATTTGTAATATTTGTTCATTTCTGAAGTAACAATCCCAATTACACACACACATAAATATAAACGGCTGTAAGATCCCCCAATCAATCGCTGGTTAGGCAAATTGCCTAACAAATACCACTATTTTTCACTTTATATTAATGAATATTTGTTTCAGCTATACAAAAATCCATCCAACTAAACTCTGAAATAAACAACCTTAAATTGAGTGTGCAGTTGCTTAAGAAAGATTTGGAGGAGATGGAAAAAAGTGAAAAATTTTATGAAACTAAATATAATGTAAGTATATGTAACTTATATAAAGAGAAATATTGGCGGCTGAGATACAAATAATGGTGCTTCAGAGCACTGGCAGTTCGTGCACTTTCTTAGAGACTAAGAGATCTCCATAATATGCAACTTGGCATGTAATTCCTTGTTTATTTTTAAATTGTGTTACCCTGTAATCGGATTCGTCTCTTGGGTAAATAAATAATAATAATAACTGCTCATGCTGCACCAATTACTCTTATGAAGGAAGCAAGTATTGGGCCAATGTTTTCTTCCGAAGCCTCCTCTCCGAACTTTAACAAACCCCCACTGCTTCCGAATGATAGGGACAGCCTCCCCTAAATGCACTTTGTGTGGTGATAATCACCCAGCAACCTATACGGGATGTATTGTAGCAGTCACTCTGCACAAAACGAAAAAACCAAGAAATAATGAAGAGACAAAACCGGCCAAAACAAAAAGAACAGCAACAGAGACGGTACCAACCCTGCGACAATGATTTCCCCCCTGTGGCACCAGCAGCAAACTCATGGAAGCAGTCAACCAACATCGAATCAACAATGGACAGCATGTTAGCCAGATTTGAGCAAATGTGTGCAAAACAAGAAAGACGTATCGATAAAATTTTTGATCGATTACAAACACTTGAAACAAATATCCAAAAACATATTTCAAAATTGCTACATACAACATCAATAGACTAACAAATTGCACACAAGAAATAGAAATGTTCCTAATCGATCAAAAACTGGACATCTTACTCGTTACAGAATCACTTTTAACTGCCCAATTATGCTTAAACAACTGTAACAACAGAGTTTTCCGGAGGGATTTCAATTCCAGAAGGTTTCAACAAGCGAGATATTAAAGTTGGATGATTTGATGCAATTTTGGTGTAGAGATAGCTAAATCACTTCTCTATGGGGATGTAATTTGTTGATTCGTAGCAGCAGCGGCTCGTGGATGTTCGAAATATTGTAGCAGAATATTTACTTTCTCTATAAGAGTAAGTAGTGCAGCACGAGCGGCATCACCGTCTTAGCCTCCTCTACGAAGATCCACACCAGTGACGGTTCGCGGGATTTTTTCTGGTACGGCCGAGGAACAAGAGGTGGTAATACAGATAGGTAGGGTCAGTTGTGACCGCATATACCTATCTGTATTACCACCTCTTGTTCCTCGGCCGTACCAGAAAAAAAACCCGCGAACCATCACTGATCCACGCTAATTCGTAGAGGAGTGTTTGATGGATTGTGTAGGAAATTATTAGGACGATGTATTTTGGAGAGGTCCAGTCTTTGATTAAATCCTAAATACATTTTAATAAACTAATAACTCTTTGCCATCAACACTGGCATAACTCTTTACTTTCATGTACGCTGAGTAATTGAATTTTCTAATTCCAGATTAATGCCAAGCGTTTGTATAATTTGGCTCATGACAAGAGGAAGTACGAGATGAACATAAAGTGGTTCGAAAACTACAAATTAAACACGCCACTTGAGAACGTTAACGAGGGTAAAGTCATAACATATTTATTTATTTAAGAAATATAACATTATTGATCAATGGGATTTGTTGTTACCTTCTATATTCATTCTATTTTATATTTGTCAATACCTCTAAGATAGATGTTTTACCAATATCAGGAACAGAATGTAAATTCAGGAACTACTGGTTATTTGGATAGAATTTTTGTATATAGAGCCAAAATAGGATCCAAAAAGTTTTGAAGTATGAAGAAGTACACAATATAACCAGGTTATAAGTAACCAATTTTAACACGAGTTATTATTTGAATTGGTGTTTGTTTTCCATCCTTATTTTTCACGTTTATGTTTAACCCATTTTTGCCCACTGTTCCATTAGTGGAACATCTATATTTTCGAAGAATTGCACGTGCACCAGCGTTCTGCGTCATTTGTTTATTATGAATTTATGATTGGTAAGACCACTATGCACTAAAGGAAAACGCAAGAATGCTGTTTGAATCTTTTGTGTTAAGAAACTGCGGAGAATTAGAAAAAAATCGTTAAGCAAAAACGGGTTAATAGCACTCAAGATTGCTTCCCATTTATATTTCTCTTAAAAAAAAGAACCTTTATTGGCATATGCTAAATTTTCCTATTTCTTACTTCATCTCTTCATCTCCCTTCTCTTCTCTTTTTCCCACCGCATATTTCTTGTACATTTTCATATTATTCATGCGGTCTTTAATTTTTGATCAATTTAAAAAACTCGAGTTTGTTACATTTTGTCATTATCACTTTCACATTATTTTTTTTTAACTCGCACTTTGTTTATATTTTTAACTCATTCTGTTATCTCTTTTACCTTCATTCGTAATCTATTTTGTCCTGCTTTGTTACCTTTTTAAATCCACTCTATGCATTTTGCCCACCAGTAACCATTGGCCGTCGACTTCCGCACACTTTCGTAAATATTATGTAACATCAAATAAATAATTTTCTTCTTCCATTCAGATAAGTATGCAGAAGCTGTGGAACAAGGAGCAAAACTGGATCAACAAAAACAGTCTCTCCTTCGCCAAGAAGAGGAATTGACTGCCATTATTTACCAAAACACACAGCAGTATCGTGAAATTATTGAGAAAATTAAACAGACAAACTTAGTTACGTTGCTTAAATAAATAATTATTACTTTATAAAAATTGGTATATAATTAAAATCCACATTTTGGCCCTAATTTTAGGGATAAAGTATATCTTTATGCCCAAGGGCAAAAAAACATTCTTGCAACAGTAGACTAGTAGGGTATAAAATAAAATGCTCCAAGTTACGTGCATAATTAATAATAATATAACACTCGCCTAATAGTCTGGAGCAAATTTAACACTTTTGAATCACACGAACACCGACAGCAAATTTTATAAAAACTTTGCAAATGGCTGTTCTTATTGACACCTATTAACAAGGTTACATATAGAAATAAGCATGTCAATGAAACCAAGATTATTTATATTAAGTCCCTCTTAAAAATTTTAATTATGAATTCTGCGAGTTTAATGATAATGTCTGCACCATGGATGTAAAAATAGGTTTTAGTCCTCGGTTGTTGCCGACCTTTGCTTCAGTCAGAAAATTTCACCCTCGGGCCAAAACCCATCATTTTACACCATTGATACATAAATAAAAATTTTCCTGTTACCCTTTTTTATGTGTTCATTTATCATAAACTTGGATTAATTTCATTTCAAATGTCAATAAATCTGGTAGCCCTAAGTCAAATCCTTAGTTATCACCACCTTCAAAATACAAAACAAAAAGGTCACAACAAGGATAGGTATTTATAGTTGTGGAGGGAAATTTTCAAAAAGATTTATCGATGCCGATATCTGGTGATCGTTTTGTAGCCACTTCTGCGTTGCAAGCCTGAAGGTTTGAGAAATGATTTTGCTTAAAAATTCATTACAAATATAAAAAGTATTTTTAATAACCTGATAATACTGAAATTACAAAAATATAAATCATTTTTAAAACCATTCAAGCTCCATGGAGTAATAGTTTTGAATATCTACAAATTATCGTTAATTGCTTTCACAATTCGTGCCATTTGCTTATCCTCCTCATTTCTTTGGTGCTTAATTGCTGCCTCCAAATCTTTTATGTATATGGTATTTTTATTAATCATTTTCTTCAGTAAAGAATTCTGGTACTTTAAACGAATTGCCTGCTTCGCATCGGTATCTACATCACCAGTTTTTGGCCGCCTATAAAGTAAATGATTAATACTAATAGGTATTTGCCAAGTTGTGCAAAAATAAAGCAAAATAAGAGGAAAGAAAGCAGGCTAACGGAAAGCAGATACAGAGCAAGCAGCCTAGGGAATATAACAGATTACTTTAAAAGAAAGTAAGGAAAAAAACAAGAACCGGAAAAGGAAAATGGGGAAACTTCACAAAAAACAAATGTGCGAACAAAACCAACATAGAACAAAGGCAGGGAGAAATGAAGACAATCCTAAAAATCATGCAGAAAGAGATGAGAGGTAAAATGATTGAAGAATGAAAGCATGAAAATACAGGATATAATGAAAAGAAAAGATGAAGAATGGAAAACAGAGAAGCAATAATTGGTGAAAATAAATGCGACATAAAATGGAAGAGAAACAAAGGAAAAGGAATAACTTCATATTAAAAAAAAAAGTTGGAAGAATTCCTAACAAAGAACTTAGGAGCCCAAACAAAGGTTTGAAGTGGTTTGAAGGAAGAAGTGTACAAAATAGGAAACAACAAATGTTGGGGAGTGAATTTCGAGAGGAACGTGGACTGTATTATTTTATAAACTTCCCACACAGGGTGATACGTTGGCGAAGTTTTCCGTTGGAAACAACAAGCGATGTGCGGAAAGTGTGGCAAAAGAAAGGACGTACCTGTAGGCTCGCTGATGGTAGATGACGATAGTCGAGGGATGTGTGCAGCAGGTTATCCTGGGCCAGTAATTGTACTTAAAACGTACTTTTACATCGTTTTCTCTGTATTTTTCGCAAATCTTCTTCCTTCTCACTGAGCCTACAGACCATGAAGGGGATGAAAAAGTGGGTCTAGTCTAAAAATTGCGTCTCCAACGGAATTAGGTGTAAACACCGAACAACAAAGAAAGAAAAGCGATAATACCCTAAATAGAGACATGGGAACAAAATCATGAAAAGCAAGTCAAAGCTGGAAGGAACAACCTAACAAAAGAGGAAATGATGGTACAGAATAAGAATAGAGAAATAGCGAAAGAAAAAATATGACGGGAAGCAATACAAGGTTAGGATATAAGAATCTAACAAAACATGGTGTAAATATGTCTGGGACAGCCTTATGGTAAAAAACTAAATAGAAAAAACAATATCTAACCATAACGAAACAGGCAACGAAAGGAACAAGACGAAATAAAAAGGAAGTGACAAGCAATGAAAATATGCATGTAAAACATAAGAACAATGATGAAAATTATGGAAAAATACTAAATTAAAACAGCATTGCAAGAAACAAGCAATAAAACATAAGAACAATGATGATAATTATGGAAAAATACTAAATTAAAACAGCATTACAAGAAATAAGCTGGGAAGGAAGAAGGGAACTAAAGTAGGATATCACTCAAAAGCATAGAAAACAACATACTCAACTTCAAAGCAATCAACAGCAGGTTATCCAAGATAAGGACAAAAGGCAAAGTAAGAAGAAGAAAATGTACTGTTCTACTGAAAATGACTGGAAGCAAGTGAAAAAGTTCCGAAATATAACATACAGGAAGCAATACAAAAATGGGCATAAACCATGAAACTATGAGGAAGCAATGAACATGTTTATAAGCAGCACAAACTTCAAGCATAAAAAAGAGCACAAAGTGGCATGGAAGCATCCCAGAGGAATGCAAGAAAACCAAATTGACCCCGTGCTGATAATGGAGAGAAAAAAAACAATACAAGATGTAAGATATTTCCGGGAAGCAAGTAAAAAAAGTACTGCACCAACATATAGCTCATATTCAAAATATAGAGGAATGAAAAAATGTTGGAGAACTGGAAAACAGGAATGATAGTTCTGCAACACAAAAGAAGAGAAGAAGAAAATCCCAAAAACTACAGAGGAATCATGATATCAAACCCCAAAGTTAAATTACCATCAGTCCTAATACAAAAGAAGCTGGAACCATAGGAAACTATCACGTGTACAACTTAGCTTCGTTTTGCCGTTTTGCAATAGACGGTATAGCGGTAAGTGGTGGTCGAAATAAATAGATCAACAGTTCAAGAATGAGGATTTTGAAGATTTCGAAGACCGGCATGGCGGAAGAAAGAAGGTTTTCGAAGATGCAGAATTGTAGGTATTACTTGATCAAGATTCATGTCAAACGAAAAAAGAATTGGCAAGATCATTGGAAGTGACTCAACAAGCCATTTCATAAAGCCTGAAAGTCATGGGAATGATTCAGAAACAAGGTGCTGCATGAGTTGAAGCCAAGAAATGTTGAAAGGCTTTTGTTTGCTTGTGAACAGCTGCTTGGCAAAGATGGAAGAGATTTCTGCATCGCATTGCGACTGGGAAGGAAAATGGGTTCATTACGATAACCCCAAGCACAGGAAATTATGGGGACTTGCCGACCATGCTTCCACCTCGACGGCCAAACCAAATATTCATAGCTCCAGTATCATGCTCTCTATTTGCTGGGACCAGCTCAGAGTACTGTATTATTTGCTACTAAAACCGACTGAAAAAATCACAGGCGATTATCGAAAACAATTGATGCGTTCAAGCCAAGCACTAAAAGACAAACGGCCATAATACAACGAGAGACACGATAAAGTGATTTTGCAGCATGACAATGCTCGACCCTATGTCGTAAAGCCCGTCAAAACATACTTGGAAACGTTGAAATGGGAAGTCCTACCCCATCCGCCGTATTCTTCAGATATTGCTCCCCCTGACTATTACTTGTTTTGATCAATGACCCACGGCCTGGCTGACCAGCACTTCCATTCTTATGAGGACGTGAAAAATTGGACCGATGCGTAGATCGTCTCAAAAAATTACCAGTTTTTTCTACGTGGGATTCGTATGCTGCCCAAAAGATGGGAGAAAGTAGTGGCCAGCAAAGGACGATACTTTGAGTGGTAAATGTATATGACCAGTTTTTCAATAAAGCCTCGAATTTAGGAAAAAATGAAGGAAGCCTAGTTGTATACCTGACACCAAACCGGATTCAGATCTACAACAGTCTCCATCTTCGTGATGAAGCAAATACTAAAAAAATGTTACGAAGCAGGAATGGTAGCAAGCATAATCTTCATAGACTTTAAAGATGTTTTTTACACAGTGAACACCCTAGGTGAGATGAAAAACATGAACATACAGCAGAAATTAATAAATCCAAAGGTTGTCGAAGAATATTAGAAAATCACAGTACACTCGGGACTAAAACCAGGAGATGCACTATCAATAACACTGCTCAATAGTAAGACACTCAAAACAAATACTGGCAAATGTGATCTTAAGGTGCGAATTTGTAGCCAGAAGGAGGAATAGCATTATCTCCTAAGGTAGATACACAAATTTAAATGGGATATTTTATGAATAAAACATTGGTTCTTAAAACCCAACCTAGAAAAGAACGTTAAAAACGGCACAAAAATGTTATTTTGTCATGATTTCGACACCTGAAAACTTGTATTCGTCTCCCGATGGTGAAAAAAAATCATTGTGTACTTATACAGAGTGACCCATTTGAAAGCGGGCCACCTTCATAATTTTTTTATTTATGGAGCGATTTTGACGAAATTTTTGTTTTTAATGTGGAGGGGGGAAAGGTGTATTTGGAGCCAAGCGGCGTCCAGTTTTTTTTTTAAACCAAAGCCTACAAGATAACATTCAGAGCTGTAAAATCCATAATCCATATTAGCGATTTTTTTATTAAAAATCCGCGTACGCCACTGGAATTGGCGTCCTCTGAAATAGATCTGTACCAAGTTTCATGAAAAAATATTCAACCTTAACGATTCTATGACTAAATTACTGACAAGTTGTTTATAATGCATTAAGAATTTTTTTATCCAGTAACCCATGCGATAAATGAATTACAACGACTTTATTTAATAACAACATTTAATAAACAGTCATTTACAGACATTCTTCTAAAATAATATTAAATTAACACACATGAATTAATTTTAAATTCTGGATTTTTCAACTAAATCTCCATTTATTTGAATGCATTTATTATATCGTCTTTTAATATTTGCCATAACATTAGACAATTGATGTGGTGTAATTTCAGCGCAGTTCTTCCGCGTTGGTTGGACGGGTATTGTAGACTTTTTCCTTAATAAACCCCCATAGAAAAAAAGCTAGGGGAGTTAAGTCAGGAGACCTGGGAGGAAACTGTATTAATCTACTATTTTGCCCTATCCACCGATTAGGAACATTTTCCTTCGGCCACGCCCTCACAGTCCTGGCATTGTGGATAGGACAGCCATCTAACTGAAACAGTAGACAGCCACTTCTGCAAGTGGAAGTTCATCAACCGCATCCGAAAATTCATTGTTTAAAAAATTTAAAAAACTTTGGCTATTCAAGTTGCCTTCAAAAAAGAAGGGGCCAATTATTCTGGTATTTAATACACCGCACCATACTTTACTTTTGTGAATATTGTCGTCTACACTTTATTACCCATTCGGGATTTTCTTGTGCCCACTGCCTCGTGTTCTGTGAATTTACCGTCCCATTGGTTGTAAATGTTGCCTCGTCATTAAACAATTTTTTTTAAATTTATGTCATTAAGGTATTCTCCTTGGCACCATAAGCAATATTCCATTCGCTTATCATTATCACCTTCTTCTAAGGTGTGGAGAAATTTTGGTTTATAAGGCTTCATATTACTGTATTTTTTAAGGTTTCTTCTTATCGTTTCCCATAGTAACTGGAGGTCCAAACTTGCAATTCTCAAACTTTTTTTCGGATTTTCGATGAAATAATTTCGAATTCTTTCATTGCCTTTTCGTGGCCGTTGTACTACATTAATATTTTTTAAATGTGCTGAGATACATCTCCGTATTCCTTAAAAATATTGCACACTCGCATAACGGTAGACTTGCTAATATTTTGAAGTTCTGGATGTTAAAAATTCGAGATACTTCTCTCCCAGACCTGTCTCTGTCACCACGAAGTTTGACTATTTCAATCTTATGTCGTAACGTTAAATTACGAGCCATACTTATTGACAGTGTACTTACGAAACAGTGCGTAAATTTCACAACTTAACTGACATTTGACATTTTCGTCTTTTATTTCATCTGTTTCACTAGTAATTGCAAAGCCTACTATTATGAATTGTTCATCCGTGTGTAGCTGTATTCTTAATGCATAATAAACAACTTGTCAGTAATTTAGTCATAGAATCGTTAATGTTGAATTTTTTTAAATTAAACTTGGTACGGAACTATTTCAGAAGACGCCAATTCCAGTGGCGTACGCGGATTTTAAATAAAAAAATCGCTAATATGGATTATGGATTTTACAGCTCTGAATGTTATCTTGTAGGCTTTGGTTTTTAAGAAAACTGGACGCCGCTTGGCTCCAAAATAAACCTTTCACCCCTCCACATTAAAAAAAAAATTCGTCAAAATCGCTCAATAAATAAAAAAAATTATGAGGGTGGCCCGCTTTCAAATGGGTCACTCTGTATATTATAAAGTATAAACTATAAAGCTACAAAAATCTAAAGAAGTACCAAATGCCACAGGAGGAGTATGATTTTGATTATTAAAGCATGGGTTGTTTTTAAGAAATAATGAATGCAAAATACTTACCAAGCAGGTTTCTCACTAGTTGTAGCATCCACCAAGGCAACTAAATCTGTAGCATTCTCTTCAATATCATATGAGCACCATATGTTATCAGTGTGAATCTTCACTATCTCTTGCAACTTTGAGACTAAAACTTCCTCGCACAGCAATTTGACTCTAGGTGACATCTCTCGTTTCCTGTAAACAAAAAAGGAAAATCATGTCGTATCTTTCTTCATAAATAAAAACAGGCCTTTACATGTACAAGAAACAAATAAATTTCTTTCATAGTCTGCTGTCTAAAAGTCACTTGTGCTTCTCACAGATTAAACCTAGTTGTAGACGATTTTATTTTATTATATAGTGTTGTCACAGGTGCAGCAGTACCAATAACTCTTTAGCAACAAGTTGCGTTAAGATACATTTAACAACACCAGTGTTGTTAATTTCTTAAGAACACTAGTGTTGATATGAATTTCTTAACACTAGTGTTGTTATGAATTTCTTAACACTAGTGTTGTTATGAATTTCTTAACAACACTAGTGTTGTTAAATGTAACGCAATGCTTTGCTTTCAACAGTTTTCATTAAATATTTTTTTAAATTCAAAAAAACAGAAATACGATAAAATAAAGCGTGACGCAACATAAGTAACATTGTTTGTTTTTACTTTACTCGAGAATTTAAAACTTTCAAAACTTTCTTTGTAATGTAAAGAGCTTCATAATGTTACTTATACCATAAATTACTATAAACATTGTACCAGATATTTGTTGGATGAAAGAAATGATTAAATCTTTATATATTTTTTTTAATTAAAAGCTACAACTGTTGCAATTTCTCCCCAATTTGCATATTTTTATCATTTGTGCACACAACTACTATTACAATATATGAGACCAACATTTACCCTTAACTGCAGACACAGAGTCTAACAGTCTCAGGCGTTAATGTTTTGCGTTCTACACGTCGCTGCATTTTTAATTTATAACTGCCACTTTAAGTTCTTTCCTAAACATCGGTGTTCTCTAACATAATGTATCGAGTAATCATTTCTAAATAAAAATGAATTAATTTAGAGTCTATGAGACTCCATGTCTGTGTTAGTGTATTAAAATCGGTTGTCCGTGGTTAAGAGTTAACAATCAATTTCGTGTCGTTTGCATACAAATTATATATATCCGGCAACGTGGTAAATACAAGTTGTTGCGTTTACTTCCGTCCATTCATTAGTAATCATAAACTACAAAATTACCAAAAATTATTACTGGAAGTACTGTGCGTTTCCTGTGCCAGGAATTATTTCAACATGCCCTAGTGTTCCATGCAATTTCAGGTTAGATGATAAAACAAGGCATATTAGACAGTACGAGTGCACTCGGTTAATCAAATGATTTATCTTGTTGCTATAACCTACGAATAGCACAACCTTTGTTGCATCCGTACAACACACAAAAACCATTTATTTGAATGAAACTTTATACTCACACACGTCGATTCCTCTTCATTCGCACAAACGAAGTAACTGGGAAATTGCTGGTCAGGCCGGGACTGGTGCAATATGAAAACAACAAACATAATTGCACGAATCACGACCGGATCGCAGTTTCGTGCTCCGTGGGCCCCGTGTGCAAAGCAGATCGCGTTTAGCTGATGTGTTACGTGACGAAAAAAAAAGCCGTTACGAAGAATTTCAACAAAGAACAGGACATTGACATTGGTTACCTACCTGAATCGCGCTGAAATTTCATCCGCCAATCCGTAGGTCACCTGCCTGAACAGCTCGGGGTTCCTCTTGAGGCGCATAGAATCGTTTTCTTCAGTCATCTTTGATGACTCCTGCAACAACACGCGGTGTGAAACAACTGAAAACTAGTTCAAATTGCCATGCGCTTTTTACGCATGTGCCTTGCTAAATGTATAACCGTCATGGCCGTTACAGAAACCTTTATTCTGATTATCGACATTAAATAATTATTAACAAAAATCGTTGATTATATCAATATAAATAAAACTGCTGAAGCCGTACCCTTACGAATTATTTCTACAATGCGTAGTAAGTTTTGCTATTGAAATTTATAGTATTTATAATAATAACACCTCTTGCTTCAGCATCTTGCTTGGAGATGGCGCCACGAAAGCATCAAAAAATTATTTCACCGTAGATTAATTGAATTGAATGCACCCTAATTACATAACATTTGCCTGCACGCTTTGTATTTGAAGACGTGAAATTTTGAAATGGATTTCGCGATATTCAGAATGAATACAATATTTAATCAAACACAGGCATACATCTAGGGCCATGATCTAGGGCCTCGAACCAATTTTGTCGCGCATCAGCAACTGACAAAATCGATCCGTTGTGACGTGAATAAAATACAAAAATAAATAATATTTTCAAAATTATTCATAATTAATTTATAATTTATTCCGTGAGATGCTACATTTAGGCCCACTTGCACCGCAGATACTTAAACACCAGTGACGGTTCGCGGGTTTTTTTCTGGTACGGCCGAGGTAACAAGGGTGGCAATACAGATAGGTAGGGTCAGTTGCAGAGACGGCTGGCTGCGTGACCGCACCTATCTGTATTACCACCTCTTGTTCCTCGGCCGTACCAGAAAAAACCCCGCGAACCGTCACTGTTAAACACGGTTAAGAAATTAATCACGATTAAGCGTCTGATTAAGTCAAAATTTGGGAATATAAAAGTGTTACAAATTTGCAAGATATTCCAAATTGATCAATATTTTATTGTGTAAACGATTTGAAATTTCTTCGTCAAATCACTGGAGTTTTAAAAGCTGCAAACCCAACAATAAAGAGGGTTTCTGGGTTGAGTTAAAGTGGAAACGAAGGGTGGTGGTTGGGCCCTATCCAACCCGTTAAACACGCCCCAAAGTTTTTACAAATTCTTTTGTCGAAGCAACGATAAACCGTTTGATTCTTCTCTGATCAATTAGCAATTGTAAAACCCTTGTTTGTGTTCCAAGAATTGGAGGCTAAGATAGGGCCCACCCACCGCCCTGAGTCTCCACTTTAACCTAATCAAGAAAACACTGTTTGGTTAAAGGAATTTCTTCGTCAAATCATTAGAGTTTTAAAAGTTGCAACGGCAACAATGAAAAGGGTCGCTGGATTAAGTTAAAGTGGAAATGAAGGGTGGTAGGTGGTCCCTATCCCACTCTCCAAATCGTTAAAAACGCCCCCAAAGTTTTTACAAACAAATTATTTTGTCGAAGCAACTATAAACCGTTCGATACTTCTCTTGTCAGGTAATTAACAATTGTAAAACCCTCGTTTGTGTTCAAAGGATTGGAGGGTAAGATAGGTGCCACCCACCTCCCCTCGTTTCCATTTATACTTAACCAAAAAGAAAACGCTTTGATTAAAAAATCTCTTTAGTTAAATGAAGTTTCGAAAGTTGCAAAACCACCAATAAAGAGATTCTGGATTAAATTAAAGTGGGAACGAAGGGGGGTGGGTGGGCATTATCCTACTCTCAGCCAGTTAAACACGCCCCAAAATTTCTATTGTCGAAGCAGCGATAAACCATTTGATTCTTCTCAAATTCTTCTTCATTGTGCGTTTGTGTTCCAAGAATTGGAGGATAAGATAGGGCCCATCCACCGCCCGTGTGCCGAGAATTGGAGGATAAGATAGGGTTCACCCACCGCCCTGAGTTTCCACTTTAACCTAACCAAGAAAACACTGTTTGGTTAAGGGAATTTTTTCGTCAAATCATTGAAGTTTTAAAAGTTGCAAAGCCAACAATAAAGAGGGTGGCTGGGTTAAGTTAAAGTGGAAATGGAGGGTGGTGGGAAGGCCCTATCCCACTCTCCAACCCGTTAAACATGCCCCAAAGTTTTTACAAACAAATTCTTTGGTCGAAGCAACGATAAACCGTTTGATACTTCTCTTGTCAGTTAATTAACAATTGTAAAACCCTCGTTTGTGTTCCGATTGGCGGTTAAGATAGGTGCCACCCACCTCCCCTCGTTTCCACTTATACATAAACCAAAAAAAAAAACGCTTTGATTAAAGAAACTCTTCAGTTAAATGACTGAAGTTTTAAAAGTTGCAAAACCACCAATAAAGAGATTCTGGATTAAGTTAAAGTGAAAACGAAGGATGGTGGGTGGGTATTATCCTACTCTCAGCCAGTTAAACACGCCCCAAAATTTCTACAAATAAATTCTATTGTCGAAGCAGTGATAAACCATTTGATTCTTCTCAATTAACAATTGTAAAATCCGCGGTTGTGTTCCAAGGATTGGAGGATAAGATAGGGCCCATCCACCGCCCGGGAGCCAAGAATTGGAGGAAACTCACCGCCCTGAGTTTCCACTTAAACCTAACCAAGAAAACACTGTTTGGTCAAAGAAATTTCTTCGTCAAATCATTGGAGTTTTAAAAGTTACAAAGCCAATAATAAAGAGGGTCACTGGGTGAAGTTAAAGTTTAAATGAAGGGTGATGGGTGGTCCCTATCCCACTCTACAATTCGTTAAACGCGCGCCAGAGTTTCCATTAACAAATTAATTTGTCGACGTAACAAAATATAAAAAAATGTTCGGTACTTCTTTAAAATATTAATTAATTAACAGTTGCAGAATTCTCGTTTGTGTTACAAGAATTAGATGCTAGGATAGGGACCACCCGCCGCACTGAGTTTCCACCAAGAAAACTCTGAGTAAAGATATTTCTTCGTCAAATCACTGGGGTTTCAATAGTTGCAAGACAACCAATAAAGAGGGTTGCTGGGTTAAGTTAAAGTGGAAACGAAGGGTGGTGGTTGTTCCCATCCTACTCTCCAACCCGTTAAAGACATCCCAGAGTTTCTATAAACAAATGATTTTGTCGAAGCAACAATAAAGCGTTTGAATCTTCTCTTATCGATTAATTAACAATTGTTAAACCCGCATTTGTGTTCCAAGAATAGGATAGGATAAGGCCCACCCACCTCCCGTTATATCCACTTAAACCTATCCTACAAAATGCGGTTTGAATAAAGACATTTCTTCGTTCTTTGTCAAATCACTGGAGTTTTTATTAGCCTACGCTCGTATATTTAAAATGAATTTCCGATCTAGGAAGTTATGACATTTTGAAAGCAACTTTGGATCAATTTTGACTTGATTTTATAAAATCTATAATAGTTATCTGTGTACCAAGGGCATTAGGAAAATATTTATGTGTATACATACAAGAGGTTTTTCTTTTCAATTACTCAAAGGTTATATCTGTCATTTTTGACATTTGAAACTTGCAGTGGTGGCTCGTGATACATTTTGATGGTAGAGCCACTTAGCAATACAATCTATGCCACCGCCTCTTTTTTTGGAAAATTGAAAACACGATAATTGAAATTAATTTAAACTCTTATCAGATGAGACGTAAAGCTTTCCAGTGAATCATTTGCCGTCAACGTTTGCATCTCCTAATTACAAGAATAATTAATCAAACGCGGAAATGCGATTACCTGCGATAACACTATTTGCCATCACTTAACGGTGAAACATATTTGCACGCGAAACCAGTTCCTCCGCATCTTCATCAAAATACAATGTCGCTTATCCGGGCGACATCTTCACCGATTGCTCGCTGATTGCCTCCTCTTCCAGTCGTAAAGTTTCAGCGGGAGAGAAGTCTCCGCCTAATGGCATTCCTATAAAGGGCGATATTTGCACGAGACGGCGGCGGGTGTATAGTTTCAATTAATCCAGCACTCTTAGTTTGCCAAACTCCACATGCGACGGATTTAATGACTAGCTTTCCGCTCGTAAAAAGTTCCCCGTTTAATTTAACACATGACGAATTCCACCTGCCGCATGTGTGCGCCCCAAGTACCTCACAAAACACCCCCTGTTACCTGTTGGCTTCATTATATTTTATGTTTTACTACATACCGAATAAAAACGAATACGACTACGGGCGCCTGGCTTTATTACGTGTAGAGTTGACGTTTCGCAGACTTTTGGCGCGTGTAAAATTTATGCTTTGTTTTTGTTTAGTTTAACGCAACTATTTTTAACTACGACAACTTGGATATATGCTTATTACATTATTGGTACATGCAGTACATTTTCATTCCAGTGTCGATTATCTGTGCGAGAATGATCAGCTGATCATTCCCGCACTGCTGCGCGTGATCAATGGCGCATGATCACTGGCGCGTGAGATAAAACCTAATCTGCGATGTGTGTCATTCTATCAGTGACGGTTCGCGGGGTTTTTCTGGTACGGCCGAGGAACACGAGGTAGTAATACAGATAGGTAGGGTCAGTTGCAGAGACGGTTGGCTACGTGACCGCACCTATCTGTATTACCACATCTTGTTCCTCGGCCGTACCAGAAAAAAACCCGCCAACCGTCACTGCATTCTATACTTGTTGTACAATATACTACTCTGAGATATGGAGTACAAACAGTTGTGTGCTTACTTTCTATAGGTGATTCAACTAATTTCACGGCTGTTATGATTTTCACATTATTTAGATAATTTTTGACTTCATTAAAGCTCCTTTAATATTGCTGTATTGTAACTGGTCCCTGACCCCACCTATTTCTATGATCACCAGCCGCCACTTTCTAGTTGTTTTTACGCAGTAATGTACAGACGTTAATACTGGATGCTATTCTCTAAGTAATGGAAATTTCAATGAAATTTAAAAAGGACACAATGTAAAAAGAAAAGAATTTTAATTTATCTCTGTGGAGAGTGGGACGCGCAGAAAGAAGAGCCGGCATAAACATGCTTGAATCGATTCCCTTGGTCCTTGATCCGGTCGCCGCATTCCGAGCACCAGTATGCGACTTTCCGCCCTTATAAATTTTATATTGAAAAACCCTGCTGCCTCTCCACGCATATTAATTTATTATTAAAAGTTCAGAGATGATTTGTGGTCAGAAGAAGATATATTCGTCAACTTCAGTCTCCTCGAGTTAAAGTTCGCCGTGATTTATATGTTTCATTTTTTTCACAAACATGATAAAAAAAATGGTGATGTGGCCATTATGTTACTTTCTCCGACTTGATAGTATCATTTATATTACGCTTTCATAGTTTATTTTAAATTTAAATCATATTTTAAATGTAAATCGAGCGTTTTGTAGAATCGAAGAAACACGTTTAAAACTTCAAAATTATTAAAGATGAGTCAGTTTACTCAAAAACCAAAAGGAATTCGAAAGAAACTTATTCTTTATAAGTTGTTCATTTTGGTATGCTCTACAATTATTATTAACATAAATTTGCTGTAACTGTTACCGTTTTATAATTATAAACCAAAAATGAAAAAAACAAATTTCTCGAATAGTAATGATTTTACGAAAAATATTTGTTCATTTTTTTGTTGTGTTCAATATTTGTTTAAATGTTTTTGTGATATTTTTCATATTTAAAAAAAATATTGGAAGAAAACAAAAAGCCCATTTCCAGTGTACGAAATTTTACCGAAAGCTTTTTAGTTCTTCGGATTATCAAATAAGACTTATGTTCAAAGTCTCATATAATTTGGCCAGTTTTTTTGAAAAGTAATTCAAGGTCATATAGACCGACCATAATGAAAATAAAATCCAAAAGTTTTTTAATTGGTTTTATAAACATTATTTTTTTACTGAAGAAGGAGCGGATGAAAAATTCTGAAAAAATTTATGAAAATAGTCCACCCAATTAACCATTTGACCAATTTTTCCAAGGTCATCCAACATAACTTTCTAAATCGATTTTTAATCATTATTATAACGAGTGGATGAACAATTCTGAAAAATTTCATGAAAATAATCCACCCAATTACACATTTGACCAATCTTTTTCAAGGTCATTCTAGGCCATTGAGACACTAAAATATTCCAAAAAATTTTGAAATCGATTTTTCAAACATTATTTATATAACGAGTGGATGAAAAACTCTGAAAAAAATCATGAAAATAGTCTACCCAATTACCCATTTGATCAATTTTTTTCAAGGTCATTCTAGGCCATTTAGACACTAAAATATTCCAAAAGTTTTTGAAATCGATTTTTTAAATATTATTTTTTTACTGACGAACGAGTGGATGCAAAATTCTGAAAAAAATCATGAAAATAGTCCATACAATTACATATTTGATCCTTTTTTCCAAAGTCATTTTAACCCCTAAAAAAATCTAAAAGTTTTTTAATCGATTTTTTAAACACTTTTTTACACTGACGAACAATTTGATGAAAAATTCTGAAAAATTTCATGAAAATAGTCCACCCAATTACCGATTTGAACGCTTACGAAGTTCCTTTATTTAATTATTTATTTACTTTTATTACTTTATTTATTTATAAAAAAATACGATTTTTTGTTTTGATTAAAAAAAAAGAGATTTTGGCAATTTGCGTTGATTTAAGGTGGAAATTTTCCAATGATTTTTAAAAATGTGTTAAATTCGCTACATGTTCACGTTTAAATCATCAAATCTAAGAACGCGTTCAGCAGCTACGTAATTAAAAAAAAAATTGTTTTTACTTGAAAATTTGCGTTTTTTTGACAATTTGCGTTGATTTAAGATGGAAATTTTACAATGATTTTTCAAAACGTATTAAATTCGCTACATTTTCACGATTAAATCATTAAAATCTAACAACGCGTTCAACAGTTATATAATTTTTTTTAAATTCGATTTCTTGTTTTGATTTAAAAATTTACGATTTTGGCAATTTACATTGATTTAAGGGGGAAATTTTCTAATAACTTTTCAAAAAGTGATAAATTCGCTATAATTTCAAATTTAAAAAATCAAAATCCAACAACGCGTTCAACAGTTATATGATTTAAAAAATACGATGTTTTAGTTTTGATTTTTGACAATTTACATTGATTTAAGATGAACATTTTCCAATGATTTTTTAAAATGTGTTAATTTCGCTACATTTTCAGGTTTAAATAATCAAAATCTCACAATGCGTTTAGCAGTTACCTAATTATTATTTTTTTGTTTTGACTAATTTTTGTCAATTTGCGTTGATTTAACATGGACATTTTTCAATGATTTTTCAAAAAGTGTTAAATTCGCTGCATGTTCAACTTTAAATCATCAAAATCTAATGACGCGTTCGACAGTTACGTAATTTATAAAAAATATGATTTTTTGTTTTTATTTAAAAAATTGAGATTTTGGCAAATACGTTGATTTAAGGTAGACATTTTCCAATGATTTTTCAAATTTTTTAAGTTCGCTACATTTTTAAAATCCAATACCGCGTCCAACAGTTATATGATTTTTTTTAAATACGATATTTTGTTTTGATTTAAAAATTTGCGATTTTGGCAATTGATTTAGAATGAAAATTTTCTAATAATTTTTTAAAATGTGCTAAATTTGCTACAGCTTCACGTTTATATAATCAAAATCCAACAACACGTACAGCAGTTATGTAATTAAAAAAAAATGGTGATGTGGCCATCATGTTACTTTCTCCGACTTGATGGTATCATTTATATTTACGTTTTCATGGTTTATTTTCAATTGAAATCATATTTTAAATGTACATCGAGCGTTGTGTGAACTCGGCGAAACTGACGTTTAAAACGTCAAAATTATGAAAGATGGACTAATTATAATGCAAATTTAAAAACTAAGTTTTACTCAAAAATTAAAAGGATTTCGAAAAAACTTATTCTTAATAAGTTGTTCATTTTAGTATTCTCTACAATTATTATTCATATAAATTTGCTGTATCTATTATCGTTTCAAAATTATGAACCAGAAATGAGAAAAAAATTAATAAATTTTTTTCTCGAATAACAATGATTTTATGAAAAATATTTTCAAACAAAAGATGTTCATCTATTTGTTGTCTTCAATATTTGTTTAAATGTTTTTGAGATATTTTTCATGTTTAAGAAGATATTGGCAAAAAACAAAAAACGGTTAACGTAAACACCCACTTCCGGTGTACGAAATTTTACCAAAAACTTTTCAGTTCTTCGGATTATCAAATAAGACGTATGTTGAAAGTTTCATATCAATTGCTCTATTAGTTTTTGAGATACAGCGCGCACAGACACACACACACACACACACAGACACAAAAAAAATCCAGAAATTGTTGAAATGGCATCTAGGGACCCCAAAACGTAAAAAAAAAATTTGAAAAAAAAACAACAATCAATACTTTCTCGTACTTCGTAACGGAGAAAGTAAAAATCAATATTAATGAAAAGTTTCTAAAACAAAGCATAGAAATTTTTATAACGAATGTGGACAGTGGATGTTCAGTCTGACTTACTTGGATAGTGGTTTTATTTGAAATACGAATAAGAAATGATTTTTTGTTTTGATAGATACAGCTACAAAAATAATCTAGTCTTAGAATGATATTCGAGAGACTGTTCAATGAAACAACTCAATAAAAACAATGTAATATTTTCTAATTGAGTAGAGTTGTGCCATGCACTCGATGCGTGTTGTGCAGTGACCATCTTAAATTCAATTTGTTGTCTTTCCTACTTTCTACTTTCTCACTCCGCGCAAACTTTACCTTCACACGTCTTGAGTGCTCGGTAATACTGTACGTACATTTATGTCAAACGTGACTGATATTTAATCCTTAGTGTTCTATCACACAAGGCCCCCATGGTGGCGGCACCAATGGCGTCACCAGTCAAATGTATTAAGTGAAATAGAACAAATACCGCAATATTCGCGACTAAAAAAATCGAATATTGTGTGTAAACTTTATGCAAACTGTCTAATTTAAGTATGGTCTTAAATTTCTCTAGACACTGGAAGCTAAGGAAGAAATTAAATTATGAAATGTATCAGATAAAAGAAACGTTTTGATCAAGCATCAACAAACCAATGAGGAATTTGGTGCTGAAGTAAGCAAATTCTTCAAACCTTCGTGAACAGCAACTGACTTACCAACTCAAGAAGACTCGACATTTTTTGAAAAGCTGGAATATACGTAGCAAATAATTTTCATTAAATATTTACTGTTGGTACAAGTAATTGAATAAAAGTGTAATTGCATGAGATGCCGGAAGAATAATTGCAATGGAAGCAGAGAGAGGGGCGAGTTTATGGATAATTGGGCAATCAATAGGCAATCAAACGCAGTGCTCGCGGATGCCTGAATTATTATAATCGCCGGCGACAGTGATTTATGTGACGTTTTTAAATGGGGTGAGTATACATAATATGCAAAACGGTCGGCACTGGTGCGTCATTGTAATCTTTTATGTTTGGAACTATATACACATTTAATATGATGCACGACCACTAAAACGCCTGTATTTATGGCTAACGTCATTGCAGTTTCAATATTGTTTTGGTAATGCCCATTGAACACTGAGTACTACAGGTTTTATGGCGTGCGTGGACCATTACAGAATTTTCCGCGTTTAATAAAACGGCAGTTTTTAAATACTTTCTGCAACCTTGCTTTAAAGAGCTAAAGCTCAATCCCTAAGCCGTTACGTAAACCGATAAAACTGTACTGTGCGATCAACAATTACTTAGATAAGGGGCGGCTATGACTATGTCAGGGTCTGATTTCTCGTCTGATAACTTCAGCTAATAGACGTCGAGCAATTGAGTGCCTGACAGAGAGAAGGGGCTATGCCACAAACCAGTGACGTTCGCGGGATTTTTTTTCTGGTAAATCGCGATGAATTTTTTTAAGATTTACTTTGCGCGGTGAATTTTCTGCGGTGAATTTTTCGCGTTGAATTTCCCGGACTTACATATAGACTCAAGTTAAACAAAAAGTTAAAGTTTGCCAGTGGGGAATATCGATACATATCGCGATTAATTTTCTTAAGATTTACTTAGGGCGGTGAATTTTCTGCGGTGAATTTTCTGCCGTGAATTTTCCGCGATGAATTTTCTGGACTTATACCGTGTGGTTGGTAATACATCTGAACATAGGGAAATAGCATGGGGCAAAATTTGTACTCGTAAAAATAAATGTAGGCAATTTAAATACTATTTTATCCTCAAAAAAAATGGTGATGTGGCCATCATGTTACTTTCTCCGATTTGATGGTATAGCCATTTATATTTACGTTTTCATGATTTATTTTCAATTAAAATCATATTTTAAATGTACATCGAGCGTTGTGTAAACTCGGATGAAACTGACGTTTAAAACGTCAAAATTATAAAAGGGAAAAATGATACTTCAAATTAAAAAACTCAGTTTACTCAAGAACTAACGAGATTTCGAAAAAAACTTATTCTTTAAAAGTTGTTTATTTTGGTATTCTCTGCAATTATTATTCACATAAATTTGCTGTAACTATTATCGTTTCATAATTATAAACCAAAAATTTAAATAAAATTAATAAATTTTTTTCTTGAATAGCAATGATTTTATGAAAAATATTTTCAAGCAAAAGATGTTCATTTCTTTGTTTCCTTCAATGTTTGTTTAAATGTTTTTGTGATATTTTTTATATTTAAGAAAATATTGGCAAAAAACAAAAAACAGTTAAGGTAAACGCCCACTTCCGGTGTACGAAATTTTACCAAAAGCTTTTCAGTTCTTCAGATTATCAAATAAGACGTATGTTCAAAGTTTGATATCAATTGCTCTATTAGTTTTTGAGATACAGCGCACACAGACAGACACACACACACACACACACACACACACACACACACACACACAGACAGACAGACACACACACACACAGACACAAAAAAATTTTTTCCAGAAATTGTTGAAATGGCATCTAGGGACCCCAAAACGGATATTTCCGCAAAAAAAATTTTTGAAAAAAAAATCACGATCACAATACTTTCTCGTACTTCGTAACGGAGAAAGTAAAAAGGTGATGTGGCTATCATGTTACTTTCTCCGATTATTTGATGGTATAATAATTATTTATATTTATAGATTCATTCATTATTTTCAATTTAAATCATATTTTAAATCGAGACTTTCACATGATCAAATGGTAATAACGTTTGAAACGTTAAAATTATGAAAGGTAAAAATGACGAATTATTTTTCAAATTATAATAATCTTTACTGTAAGTTTACTGAAAAACTAAAAAAAGACCTGAAAAGATTTATAAAAATAGTGCTGATTAATAGTCCTAAAAAAATATAATAAAAATCCTGAACAAGAAAGTCTTGAAAATGATTTCTAAAGAGAGTCCTGATTAAAAAGTCATAAAAAACCTAATAAAAGTCCTGAACAAGTCTTGAAACAAGTCCCGATAAAAAAGTCCTGACAAAAAGTCCTGATAAAAAATCCTGAAAAAAGCGTCCTGAAAAAAATGTCTTGAAAAACGGGTCCATCAAAAAGACCAGAAATAAAGTCCTAAAAGAAAGACCTGAAAAAAGAGTTCTGACACAAAAAGGTCCTGAGAAAAAGTCCTGGAGAAACAGTTTTGGAAATAAAGTCTTGAAAAAGAGTACTGTTAAAAAGTTGTTAAAATGAGTTGTAAAAAAAATAAGTCTTCATATAAAACACCAGAAATAAATCTCCTTAAAAAAAATCCCACAAGAAATCCGAAAAAGAGAGTCCTTAAATAAGTCCTGAAATAACTCCTGAAGAAAGTCTTGACAAAAAATCCCGAAAGAGAGTGCTGATAAAATATCCTGTAATAACAGTCGTGAAAAAAAGTTATGAGAATAACATCGTAAAAGAATCCTAAAAAAAAACATTTCTAAAAAAAACCCTGTAAAAGGATCATTAAATAAGACCTTAAAAACTCCTGAAGAAATAGTCCTTAAAATATTATAACTTTAAAAAATGTCTTGAAATATAGTACTGAAAAAAGTAGGAAAAAAATTTCCCAAAAAATAATTCTGAAAAAGCAATGAAGAAAATCCTGAGAAGAATTCTGAAAAGAAGTTCCGAACAAGAGGTTCCTAAGAAAATCTCGAAAAAGTCCCGAAAAAATGTTCTGGGGGAACAGTTCTGGAAATAAAATCGTGAGAAAGAGTATTGACAAAAGCTGTGAAAAAAAGTCCTGAAAAATAGTCTTCATACAAAATACCAGAAATAAATGTTCCGAAAAAGAGCCCTAAAAAGTCCTGAAGAAAGTTCAGACAAAGAGTCCTGAAGAAATATGACAAAAAATTGTCCTGTAAAACAGTCTTGAAAAATTACCCTGAAATAAACAAAATAAACAAAAAAAATCCGAAAAAAGCATTGTAAAAAGTCCTTAGAAAGATCTGAAGAAATTGTCCCGAAAAAGAAATCCCAGAGTGTTGAAAAAAGTCCTGCAAAAAAGGCCTAAAATAAATCCTTAACAAAAATCCTGAAATAAAAAGTTTTGAAACTAGTCTTGAAAAAAAAAATGCTAAAAATAAAATAAAAAATGTCATGAAGAAAATTTTGAAATTTTTTTTCTGACAAAAATCCCAAAAATTAATCCTGAACAAAAGGTTCTTAAGAAAGTCCCGAAAACGCCTGAAGAAAAAAGTCCTGCAAAAAGGCCTAAAATAAATCCTTAACAAAAATCCTGAAATAAAAAGTTTTGAAAATAGTCTTGAAAAAAAAAAAATGCTAAAAATAAAAAAAAAAATGTCATGAAGAAAATTTTGAAATTTTTTTCTGACAAAAATCCCAAAAATTAATCCTGAACAAAAACTTCTTAAGACAGTTCCGAAAACGCCTGGAGAAAAAATTCATGCAAAAAATCCTGTTAATAAAAGTCGTGAAAGAAAAAGTCCTAAAAATAAGTCATGAAAAAGAATTCTCAAAGAAAAAAAAAGTTGATAAAAAAGACCTAAAAAAAATTCTGAAAACATTGTCCTGAAGTCCCAAAAAGGCTAAAAGAACAAAAAACTGTTAAGGTAAATATTCGGAAATACAGAATTTTAGCAAAAGCTTTCCAGTTCTTCGGATTCTGAAATAACACTTATGTTCAAAGTTTCATGGTCATTTCTGTATTAGTTTTTGCAAATCAGCGCGAAAAGACAGTTATGTAGAGAAAAAATGGTGATGTGGCCATCATGTTACATTCTCGGACTTGATGGTATCATAGTCATTTATATTTACGCTTTCATGGTTTATTTTTAATTTAAATCATATTTTAAATGTACATGCAGCGTTTTGTAGACTCGGATGAAACTAACGTTTAAAACGTCAAAATTATGAAAGATGAGAAAATTATACTTTGAATTCAAAAACTCAGTTTACTCAAAAACTAAAGCGATTTCGAAAGAAACTTATTCTTTATAAGTTGTTCATTTTGGCATTCTCCACAATTATTTTTCACATAAATTTAGTGTAACTATTATCGTTTCATAATTAAAAACCTAAAAAAGGAAAAAAGTAAGTAATTTTTTTTTCTCGAATGACAATGATTTTATGAAAAATATTTTTTAATAAAAGATGTTCATTTCTTTGTTGTCTTCAATATTTATTTAAATATCTTTGTGAAATTTTTCATATTTAAAAAAATATTGGCAAAAAACAAAAAACAGTTAAGATAAACACCCACTTCCGGTTTGCGAAATTTTACCAAAAGTTTTTCAGTTCTTCGGATTATCAAATAAGACGTATTTTCAAAGTTTCATATGAATTGCTCTGTTAGTTTTTGAGATACAGCGCGCACAGACACACACACATACACAGACACACACGCAGACACACACACGAACAGACACAAAAAATGTTTTTCAAAATTGGAAATGGAATCTAGGGACCCCAATACGGAAATTTCCGTAAAAAAACTGTTTGAAATTTTTTTCACGATCACAATACTTTCTCGTACTTCGTAACGGAGAAAGTAAAAAAGGCATCAACGTGCAAGTACTTGGTATCAACAAATTCCCACAAATAGGATCTTTTGATTGATACCACTTTTATGCTTGTACATAAATTTGATGAGCAGGAATTTCCAAAAACGTGATTTTTCCTATGTTCAGATGTATGACCAACCACACGGTATATGGACTCAAGTTAAACAAAAAGTTAAAGTTTGCCAGTGGGGAATATCGATACATATCGCGATGAATTTTCTTAAGTTTTACTTTCTGCGATGAATTTTTTGCGGTGAATTTTCCGCGATGAATTTGCTGGATCCGCACGTGGACTTAAGTTAAACCAAAAGCCAGTGGGGAATATCGATACATATCGCGATTAACTTTTTTACGAATCACTTTCCGCGATGAATTTTCGGCGGTGAATTTTCCGCGATGAATTTGCATAGCCGCATGTGGACTCAAGTTAAACAAAAAGTTTTAGTTTTGTGGGAAATATCGATACATACGTGTTGAGTGTGTTAACAATGTACTCTACAATCTCTTTGGATTCAAACGCGTAACAGAATAATCAACCCTTTGTCCAAAGGAGGAAATAATCGCATCTCAGTGCAAAATTAAATCTATTTGCAAACTACACCAAATATTACAGATATTCTATGTATAAAACGTAAAGAATGTTTACATTTCAGGACAGTAAATTTATTCCTTTATTCAAACTTTCCCTTTTCAGATAAATTATTGCTAATCTCATTATTAGAAACCGGAACAACGAGCACGTGCGTCACCTTTTTATATCAAGGATGGTAAACGGTATCGATATTTTATTAGATGGTTATATAAATCCCGAGGTAATCAGGAATCTTCGGAGGCTGACTTTATTGTAACCTCAGACATGGCCCGAATATATGGCGTGTCACGGGGACGCGGCCGATAATAACGATCCCTTCCTCCCTGCCGGGGGATGGCTGTCTTCGGCGAAATGGGACTTTATAACCGATGGCACAGGGTGCAGCACCGATCCCTTTTTAATAATGGCCGCCGCAATTTGCACCCGAGACACGTCACTGTCATCGTAAATTTTTTACCGCAACCAACCGTTGTTACCGGCGACGTACGCCACTTTGTTGGCGAACAGTGAAAATTACACGAGATGTCATAAAGCGGCATCCACTTAACAAGGGCCGAATATTTACGCAATGATTTTTTATTTTACGGCATCATTAAAGTTTCTCCCATAACACTGCGTTATTTCATGCATCGATGAAAATTTAAGAACTTCGACTTGAGTGTCGTTACGGATTTAAATGGTTTATATCATTGTTATTGACGCTGATTTAAATTTAACGCGGCTATACGGTTTTATATGAAGTTTTGTTGCGTTTGAATCGATCTTATATCTGGTCTTGCTGAAACTGTTATTATCAGTTGCATTAACCCGTTTTTTCCCCAATTATTTTTCTTTAATTTCTGATTTCATTGAACTGACATTGGTTAGATACAAATGATTAAAGTATAATATGTAAGTGCATCATTACATTTCGTTTTTTAATGTATCTGTGTGTAGAATAAGTGCATAATGCAAACAAACTCGTGCGACTACACGTTTTTTTTATAATACTCCATTTTTGGAACACTGGGAAAAAACGGGTTAATCTGCATTGTGATTCGATCAATCGAAAAATAAAACTTGGTCAGGTTAAACCCGGCGCATCCACCATATATTACGCCGAAACATAAGTGTAATTCGTATAATACTCAAATCGGTGCATACGTAATTTGTAAGCATCTCTATGTGTTATCAATGGCTTTCAAGTTAAACTACGGGTGGGTATAGCCAATATAGCATAATTATTAATCTCAATCATAATTACCGACAAACAGCCAACTACAGTTCGAGTTGATTAACATAACTTTGCTAAATTAGGAGTGACCTGTATTATTCTCTCAACAATATATACACCATAAATATATTGTAAACAGAAATGCATTAACGTCAAGAAAATTCCTCAAAGCTTCCAACAAATAATAAAGACAGTATTTGTACGTTATTTGTCGACACCTTGCAATCACCCTTCCGCCACCCACACACCGCCCGTTGAGTTGATGGAAACGCGAACATTATGAGACGATGCTTAATATAATAAACGAGACAGATAAGATAAGGAAAGGTTTTCTGTGTGTTAATCCTTAGTTAAGTTAGCAACATAAAATTAATTAAAGCGGGCCTTGTTGGCCCCTCGCGGAGGGCAAAGCGACGTAGTAAATTATAACACGGGGGCTACATGATGTGTTCATTGTGTGTTTCCCAAGATATGCTGTCTTCGTGCTTTCGTGTTGGTGCCGCCGTTGGGAAGGGCGGCGGTGTAAGAAGCCCCCTCGCGAGACTGATGACTTTGACATACGGCGGATGGCAACAACTATTAGGGGGGGCGCCTGTCAGATTGGGACAGAGATATAAACCGCTTACCGGGTAAGGATATGCAGCAGTTTTAATTAAAACGGCCTTCCGTTGTAATAAGCGTCGACGGCGGTCGCCGCAATTGCGTAGATTGCGCCTTGTCAGCCCTTGCGCCCATAAAGCGCTTCAACTTCAACCACTATACTGCCGTTTCAATAACAAAATACTAATAAGTTGCACGACAGCTACCGCACTAATTATAAATCCCTCTTGATCCTTACCCAAAACGACTTGAATTTAATGATGCTTATTATATAGTTTACCCGAAAATATCAATTTAAGTTGTTTATAACTATATCTTCTAGCTGTCTACATAGAAGATACAATCTATAGATTGTATTTTTATTGTGATTTCTAACAGTAAATCATATTTTGCGATCACAATCAAGTTACAAATCTCTTTTGCCATATTTTTAGCAATTATATGGTGTCATCAATTACAATGTCTGTATCTTAAACATGAATTACAACAATTTGCCGATATAACAGATAACTTCTTGCGATTAAATTTATAATCGTTTGTTTGCGTGTCCACCTCCAATGTAATTCGGACAAAAACGCCACTGATAGCGTTCCGATGTCGTGTTTTTACATAAATGGACTTTGGCGCCCTGTTGGGAAATTCTGATAGAAATTAGATTACATTTTGGTGATGATACGTAGCAAATTTATTATACGCAATAACTGAAGAAACAAATAACTCTCTCCGATTTGATGGTATAAATCCAAATTCAAATTCTTTATTCATAACTTTGCCACCATTTTGTGGATGTACATGTCAAATAAATTAAATTACAAAATACAATTAACAGATAACTACGTTTTATAATAATATTTCAGTAATAATAATAAAATAAAGGAACAATCCATAATTGATAAAATAAAAGTCATAAGACAGAAACAGTCTTAATTAAAAAAAACGCCACCAAGCACACATTATACAGGGTGTCCGAAAAGTATGGAATGTCCAGGACATTAGGATATTATTTAATCATAGAATTTTAAACCATTATTCAGGATAATAGGATCCATTTCGCCATATTTTAATCGGTTGGTATTTTAATATTTGAAAGTCTTGAACACCAATCATCAAATTGTGAAATTATATTCGTGCCCAAATAACTCTTTTCATTTCTGCGATCCTGTTACTCCTGGTAGAAATTTTTGTGTGAAAATTTTGTTAAAAATAAATTTAAAGTGTCAAATTATTTTCGCGCCCAAATTACTCTTTTAATTTCTGCGATCCTGTTACTCCTGGTATATATTTTTAACAAAATTTTCACACAAACATTTCCCCCTAGGCTGGGGCGCTGCCCATTGCGCCACAGAAGCAAAACAGTTTCCTGTTTTAATATGTTATTATGTTATTCAAGCGTTGACACCCATATGAATAATTTTTCATTGTTTTATGAAACACTTCATGTTGATACTGCGAGTTGGTGTTTCAGAAGCGACGTTGTGGTTGCTGATAAATTACTATTTCGTTGTTACCATCTACCAGTATCCCTTTTTTTCTAACCAAGTAAATATTCACTTATTATGATTTTTACATTTTTTTTCTATAACACATGTTAAAGTATGCTTTTATCAACTCGAAATAGTAGATCAAGTGTCATTTTACAAGTAAGAGTAGATAAAGTAATACTTTAACAGCAAGGGTAGATAAAGTAATTTTTGCCATGTGGGCGTGACCACGAAGCCAGTCGCCCAGCGGTAGAAATTCACGATATGAAACAGTGAATTATTAACACGTACATATGTAACTATTATAAAGATCATTTCTTTATTAAACTTGCAACTAATACATTTTATTCATTTTGTGGGTTTATATTAAGAATAAAAGTACAATTATTTACATTGCCGGAAATTTTTTTGCCTCTGCCTTTAAAATCTGCTATAGAAAAAAATAGATATTTACACACGACGATAAAATATCATTATCGACTCGCAAAATTAATTAACATTTCCGCTCATCGATAATATATTATTTTATCGTCTTGTATAAAAAATAACTATTTCAGCTCACCCGAAAATATGTTTTTTTAATTTTTATTTAAGACGAAAATAGCCTGAATATATAAATATTCAACCTGTTAGTGACTCTTTTCTAAGGCGAATTGGTGAGTTTCATATTTTTCGAAAAAACTAACTTATTTATACTACGTCTAAACCTACCCCAGCATATGATAGAATTTTTTTAATATTTTTTACATATTGGCAGAAATTTTCTAAGACGATTTAATAAGTTTCATATTTTTCAAAGAAACTAACTTATTTCCACCCCCACTAAAACCACCCCCACTTATAATGGAATTTTTAAAAATATTTTTCTTGTATTGGCTGAAAATTTCTAAGGCGAATAGGTGAGTTTCAAATTTTTAGAAAAAACTAACTTATTTCCACCCCTTCTAATACTGCCCCCACACATCATAGAATTTTTTAACAATTTTTTAAGTATTTTCTGGATTTTATTTAAGCGTATTGGTGAGTTTCATTTTTTTCGAAAAACTAACTTATTTATACTACCTCTAAAACTACCCCCGCATACGATAATATTTTTTAAATATTTTTTACATGTTGGCCGAAATATTCTAAGACGATTTAATAAGTTTAATATTTGTCGAAGAAACTAACTTATTTCCACCCTCATTAAAACCACTCCCGCATACCATGGAATTTTTTAAAATATTTTTCTTGTATTGGCTGGAAATTTCGAAGGCGAATAGATGAGTTTCATATTTTTCAAAAAAAAACTAACTTATTTATACTACCTCTAAAACTGCCCCCGCATACGATAGAATTTTTTAAATATTTTTTACATGTTACCTGAAATTTTCTAAGACCATTTAATAAGTTTCATATTTTTCGAAGAAACTAACTTATTTTGACCCCTTCCAATACTGCCCCCGCACATCATAGATTTTTTAAATAATTTTTTAAGTAGTTTTTGGATTTTATTTAAGCGAATTGGTAAGTTTCATATTTTTCGAAGAAAGTAACTTATTTCCACCCCCTCTAAAACCAACCCAGTATATGATAGAATTTTTTAAACATTTTTAGCGTGTTGGCTGGAATTTTCTAAGGCGAATTGGTAAGTTTCATATTTTTCGAAGATGCTAATTTGTTTCCACCTCCTCAAAAACTACCCCCGTACATCATAGAATTTTTGGACTATTTTTTGCGTGTTAGCTGAAATTTTCTTAGGCGAACTAGTGAGTTTCATATTTTTCGAAGAAACTAACTTATTTCCAGGTTCTCAAAAACTACCCTTGCACATTATTGAATTTTTTAACTATTTTTTACGTGTTGTCTGAAATTTTTTCAGGCTAACTGATACGTTTCATATTTTTCAAAGAAACTAACTTATTTCCACCCCCTCAAAAACAACTCCCGCACACCATATAATTTTTAACTATTTTTGACGTTTTAGCGAATTAGTGAGTTTCATAGTTTTAGAAGAAACAAACTTATTTCCACCTTCTCTGAAAGTACCCGCGCAAATGATATAATTTTTTAAATATCTTTTACGTGTTGGCCGGAATTTTCAAAGGCGAATTGGTAAGTTTCACATTTTTCGAAGAAACTAACTTATTTCCACTTCCTCAAAAACCACCCCCGCATATCATAGAATTATTTACGTTGGTGAGTTTCATATTTTTCGAAGAAACAAACTTATTTCCACCCTCTATAAAACAACCCCCGCATATGATACATTTTTTTCAATATTTTTCGCGTTTTAGTTGGAATTTTCTAAGACGAATTGGTAAGTTTCATTTTTTTCGAAGAAACTAACTTATTTCCACCCTCTATAAAACATCCCCCGCATATGATAGATTTTTTTCAATATTTTTCGCGTATTGCTTGGAATTTTCTAAGACGGATTGGTAAGTTTCATATTTTTCGAAGAAACTAACTTATTTCCACTTCCTCAAAAACCACCCCCGCACATTATACAATTTTTAAACTATTTTTTACGTGTTGGTGGGAATTTTTTTAGGCGGATTAGTGAGTTTCATATTTTTCGAAGAAACAAACTTATTTCCACCCTCTATAAAACAACCCCCGCATATGATAGATTTTTTTAAATATTTTTCGCGTATTGGTTGGATTTTTCTAAGGCGAATTGGTAAGTTTCATATTTTTCGAAGAAACTAACTTATTTCCACCCCCTTAAAAAACACCGAAGCACATCATAGAATTTTTTATCTATTTTTTACGCGTTGGCTAGAATTTTTTTAGGCGAATTAATAAGTTTCATATTTTTCGAAGAAACAAACTTATTTCCACCCCCTCAAAAACTTACCCAAATTAAGTTTTATTAAGACTACAAACAAATAATTATTGAAACAACTACTTCCCTGGTTTGTGCTACGCCGGATATTGAATGATACAAAAGAAATTTGCATGTTTGGGCTCTACTTTCTTTTCCTAACTACCAAAACCTGCGCCATGTAATATTTTCTATTTCTATTTATCCTTAGGATGATTTCAAACAGGGGCGACCCGTTGGTGTAGTGGGTACAGGCGAGCGCTTGTGCCGATTGCAACGCGTGCCGTGTGGGTTCGAATCCCATCACGGGCGAAATATTTTTCGGGGATCGAGAAGTATTCGCTCGGTTCCATGGTTGTTGTATACGTCTGACATTACTCATTTGTTCATTTACTCATCCCAAATTGAAATACATAAATAATAACCTGGTAGTGACTGAATGGCTCATGCCTAAGTAAAAAAAAAATGATTTCAAATGAAGCACGGGTGACTATCTGGGGATGCATTTATTAACTTTCCTCAACACAACTTGATAAAAAGTTAAAAGACAATAAAAACAACCGTATTTTAGGCTGCTCGTGGATGGAGTATACGTACACATTTTATAATCAATTAATAAATCACATCATGACTGTCTTGATAATGTTGACTATGGTATCATTCAATGTATATAATTTTAAAGTGTGATGTTACAAAACATCAATCCTAGACCTAAATTCTAACAAGGGATTCCGAACACCGAAACCTCTGAGCTATCGGAGCTGGCAATCTTATTAATTTTATTCAAATTCAAATTACATACTGAAATTCTATTATTAAGTGTTTATAGGGTAAAATAAAGATGAATAAACATAAAAAACATGAAAAATGCTGTAGCCATAAATATACATGTAACTATGTTATTACATCTGACGATATCTTGTAGGATAGGTAAACTTCTTAATAAATATAGATTGCGTAGACAGATGTCACGAGCAAATTGTCAGGCATATTACATCTGTATATTGAATAAATTCTGCAGCTGCTGCTTCTACAGCTGGATCGCTTTACAAAGCAAGAAGCTACAGAAGGAGGATATTGAGTTAGCGGGAACTTGTAGCAATGCACTGCGGATCACGACCGAGACATTAATCAATACGCAAGGGGAGATTTCTATTTTTTAGGTGTATACAAATAACAACGTATACAATACGTATAAAACTACACATGTAAAAGTATTTTCTTAAATTATAGTGGATAACTCTTAATAAAATTATTTTTTCATTAACGCACTCATATGGGATCGTTAATGGCTCGCCGAGTGTTTTAATAATTTAATTTTTCAAAGTTGGCACCAATTCAGAGCCGCCAACCTGTGCTAAATTTTCGGCGAGATAGTTTTGAGGTTATGCGATGTGTGGAAATCACAAACTAATTTCAAATTGAAATGTCAATTATTAGTGTTACCAACCACCATACACTTTTCTAAATATGTATGGGTCAGTGACGGTTCGCGGGTTTTTTTCTGGTATGGCCGAGGAACAAGAGGTAGTAATACAGATGGATAGGGTCAGTTGCAGAGACGGCTGGCTGCGTGGCCGCACCTATCTGTATTACCACCTCTTGTTCCTCGGCCGTATCAGAAGAAACCCCGCGGACCGTCACTGGTGTGGGTGATTTTTTAATTTAGAAATGGAATAAAAGGGGTAAAATAGAAAAAAATACTGTAAAAAACTCGTTCACAAGGCCTTTTTTCGCACTACGCTCGTCGTTTTCTAAACTTGGACGCGTGCGAAAAAATCGCGCTTATTGAACTCGTTTTTTAATATATTATTACTTTATGCTTTTTGTCTTCTTAAGAGGAAATACGAAAAGTATTGTATTTTTCATTTCCATTTAATTTTTCTACAAGAAGTCAGTGAATTTTTATTTGACTTACTATAATATACATCACATCGGGAATGACCTTAGTTGCCGATGAGCCCTAAGCCCAAAATGTATTTATACAGTATACATAATTCCACTATTAACAAAACAAACGGCAAACTATACAAATTTAAGCTACTGTATTCATACGGCCTAGATGTAGGCCAAGAAACATCTTAAATTACAATTTAACTACGATTAAAATGATGTTTTAAAATGTCTGATTCAGTAACTAAAATAAAGTCTTAAAACTCCTCCGCGTGTGGTCGTAACATTTATTTTGTATGAAAATTAAGCAGGTGAAACTTTTTAGAAACTTTTCGGTCGGGAGAATTTAGTAATGCCGAGCCCTTTTATGAAAGCACCGGAACAACAAAGTTAAAATCCCACTAAATGCCGGCTAATAAAGGGACCTGAAGGACCCCGGCTCGGCTGCACGGACAAGAATCGTAAATTAAAACAATGCGATTACGTCGGATTCGAAAAATCGCCGTCATGATTTAATCGGGAAAACGCAAAAAAAGAAATCACGGTGGAAGATTAATTCCATTTCCGCACCCTTTTGTTGTGTCAATTTTCGGGGTACAGCGTCGGCATATTAGATCAGGTTTCCGGTTTTTTTTTTCTATATGAACGAATGGACGAGTTTTAAAAGCTGACAGGACACGGTTGACGTCCCGGTGACGTTTACGGGGGCGCAAAATCGTTTTCAGAGCGTCCGACAAAATTTCCAAATTTACATTTGTCCACTCGTTACAAACGTGACCGACGTAATTAATTTCGGATTTTGTTAAAGCCGATCGCACATTTTTTGGAGTAACCGAATTACGCGCCTACATGCACAAATGCTGTTTCAAATATAAAAATGCAATGCATGGTTTACTCTATAGCACCATTAAAAGTCACCAGTCCTGAAAAAAATGGAAATATATGAATCATTAACTTAATGCAAATTAATTAAATGTTCCATTTCACTTTCCAATTTTGCAATCTATTAGCCGATCTACTCCAAAGAAATACAACAATAGTTTGTAATACCTAAATTCCAATAGTAATTTCCATTTCACCATCAGCAACTAACTGCACTGATGAGACTTGAAAGGTCGAAACCGGTCTGCAGGTCTTCTGATGGGGAAACTATATTTAATGTTTAGATTACACAGCTCCACAAAAAAAGTCCGGATCTGTAGATCAGACAAGTGTATTCGTATGTATTTTTCACCGCTGAATCCGAATCCGAGGGCAGAAAAAGGCCTTACCCCTGGAATTGGCCCCGGAGGCCGAAAAAGGCCGCTATAAGGTGTGAAACGTGGATTCCGGGATGACGGATGCTCAGGCGAGGTCGAGATTGCATTCCCAAGCCAAAGCCGAATTCGTGGTCAAAAAAGTTTAGAGCCGACTGGGGTTCACCCTCTGAGGTCGGAAAATGGGCTCTCGGGGGCCGAAAAATCGAGATTCGCAGGTCGGGATCGCAGCACTCGATTTTTGGCCTCTGGGGCCAATTCCAGGGGTGTATGCCTTTTTCTGACCTCGGATTCGGATTCAGCGGTGAAAATACATGTCTGATCTACAGACCCTGACTTTTTTTTGTGGGGCTGTGTTATTATTGTTATATTTGCCGCCGTTGGTATTCCCATATTTGTCGGTGATTAGGCCACTCGGATTGGGTTCAGTACAACATTCAGGCAATAGATTCCGCCACTTTGGCTTTTCTACCGTTAACAGTGTTTGGAATACTTATATTCCGAAAGTAATTTCCGTTTCCCCATCAGCAACTAACTACACTGATGAAACCTAAAAGGTCGAAGCCGGTCTGTAGGTATTCCGATGGGGAAACAATATTTAATGTTTGTTTATAATTAGTTATTAGTTGTTATTTTATCAGCATGTTGAGTAATCGTTAAAAAAATGTGATGTGGTCATCATGTTGCTTTCTCCGATTTAATAATAATAGGGGTTTTAGTGATATGTTTCATATTTATTAATTTTCTTTTTAATTTAGTTTTCGAAAAACCTTTCTGTTTACAAATTGTTATTTTGGAATATTCTATAATTATTGTTAATGTAAAGGGTCCCCCCGATTAAGATAAGCAAAATGCCCCCAGATTCCGGAATTCCTAATTAACCAAATAATGTTGTATCTTGAGGTAAGAATTATTCGTGGATATACTTTATATGGTCTGCACCCTTCCCCTCACCCCTCTGGGGTCAAAAAGCGTTATTTTTTGTTTTTATTTTTTATCTGACAATGTGTTTAATGCAAAATTCTGAAAAAAAATCATCAAGGTAGGTTATCAAGAGACCTATCAATAGAATTTTTTTAAGGTCATCCAAGGTCATTTGGTGTTAAAAAAAATTAAAAAAACAAATTTCTTATTTTTTGATGTAGAAATCGTTGTGGTGCACGCCGTTTTTATTTCACTATTTCATAAAAGTTGATTAATGTCACCTCTGAGAAGAATTTTCGAGTGGTGTGTCATCCCTAAAAATCCAATTTTCCGCAAAATTTTTCGATTTTTTCAATTTTACAGGTACGGGTTGAGGTTTAGCCAAAACACTGACAACTACTTTTTTGTAGAATTTTGCAATAAATTTTTTTTTTAATTTTTCTTTTATCTTTAATAGTAAAAAATTTATAACCAATTTAAATTTTTTTCCTACTTGATTTTTCAATTTTTGTTGATTAAAAATGTAGATTACATATATATCATATATTATTATAATTTACTTTACTATAATCACAAATGAAGAAAAACATTTTTCTACATTAGTAATTATGTAATTTTTAGAAACTTATAAATAGATTTACAAATATTTTTTGTATTTAGGCTAAAAATATAAAACAAAAATTTTCGTCTTGGAAAATGCTACAAAACATGTCTAATAAGTTTTTCTGCTAAATATCCACCTGTGCGCTTATAATTGGTAAATATCGACAAAAAAAAACCAAGTAGGAAAAAAAATTAAATTAGTTATAACTGTTTTACTAGTAGAGATAGAAAAAAAAATGAAAAAATCAAAATTTTTGTCTTACAAGATGCTACAAAAAAGTTTAAATTAGTTTTTTGGCTAAACTTCAACCCTTACCTGTAAAATTTAAAAAATCGAAAAAAAGAGGAAAATTAGATTTTTAGAGATGACGCACCACTCGAAATGTGTTAAAAGTTCCTGTTAGAGGTAAAATGAATCGACTTTTATAAAATAGTAAAAAAAAACAGCGTGCACCTCAACGATTTCTGCCTCAAAAAATGAAAAATTTAACATATAAACCATCTCCGCCGATAATTATTACCTCAAGATACAACATTATTTGGTTAATTAGGAATTCCGAATCTGGGGGCATTTCACCTATCTTATCCGGGGGGACCCTTTGAAGTAACGTTTATAATTGCATAATTGTAAAGAAAATACCTCTTTTTTCAAAAATCAAAAGGTTTTTTTTATAAAAGATCCGCTTTTTGTTGCCTTCAATATTTATTATATTACTGATGCCACAGTCAGAGTTGTTTCCTTCAAACTGTATCACACGTTACTTTTTTCGCTGGTACTTTGGCTGCAGGCGCCTTTGCTGGTGCTGGTTTCTATTCCTTCTTAGCAGATGGAGCGGCTTGAGCTTGGCTGGTTTAGCCTTCTTATCCTTCACAATTATCGCCCTCCTTCTCTCTTGCAGCTTGACAGATTTGATGACTGGGTGACTTGGTGGAAGAACAATACCACGTTTCTTAGCCAAAGCTAGTTCTCGTTACTTCATTTGGGACTATGCTTAGCCCACCTCTTCGGTCGAACTCACTTCATAATTACCAGACATGCCAAATATCTCAAGACTTGACTATGCTCGCGGCAAGGGCACCAGACGAGGAATTCCATCAGTAGTGCCGCCGATACCTCTGACTCAAAACATATTAGCTAAGCCCCATACAGAATGAAGTGGAGGTGAATAGACTCAGTGGAAACTGATAATCCTTGAGTAAGATACGTCTCTAAAAAAGAAGATATTGTGGCTGAGTGGTTAACTTTCTTGTGCTTTATTCCACAGATTCAAGTTCAAGACTTGATCAGGTTTATTTGCTCTAAAAATAGAATTTAGTTGGCCACCTCTGTGTGCTTCTGGGTTCTAGCATTTCCCAGTTGCCAACATTGCTTTTTTCTTGAGTACAGCAGAGCAAGGATTGAGTCTTAACATAGCACGAGCATTTGTGAGAGGGTTGTGACGACCTACAACATTTAGCCTTCTTATCCTTCATGATCATTCCGATTTAATGGAAGCGAACAAGCTTTCAAAACGGCACATGTTATCCTGGCCGGAGCGGTGAGTACCATCACTATGGTCGTGGAGAATACGCGCGTACCACATAATTTAGCAGAAGTTTGATGACCTACTTTTTCGCTGATGTAGTAAACTTGACAATGGCTGAAGGACATCTGTTGATGCATGAAGTTGACTACACCGGGGCTGATTGGAGCCTTAAAGACTGCTGAAAGACTGAGAGTCTTTACCTTACTATTGGTTAAAATGTTTTTCTAATATTTTTATATTGAAAAATTCATATAAAAACACTAAAGCCCAATTCCGGTACGAAATTTTACCAATAGCTTCAGTTCTTCGGATTGTATTCGGATTGTCAAATTCGGCTTATGAACAAAATTTATGGTATTTGAGATACAGCACCCTCATCCAAACAGATACACAAACACACACACATGTACTTGCTCACATTTTACATCATTCATTTTTCCAAGAATCATCTCAGGGGACCTTAGAACGTGAAATTATTTTCGCGCCCAAATTGCTTTTTCATTTCTGTGATCCTGTTGCTCCTGGCAGAAATTTTTGTGTGAAAATTTTGTTAAAAATAAATGGAAAATGTGAAATTATTTTCGCGCCCAAATTATTCTTTTCATTTCTGTAATCCTGTTACTTCTGGTAGTAATTTGTGTGTGAAAATTTTGTTAAAAATAAATTAAAAACGGGCTTTGCAGTTCTTCGGATTATCAAATAAGATTTACGTTCAAAATTTCATATCAATTGCTCTATTAGTTTTTGAGATACAGCGCGCACAGATACAAAAATTTATTAAATACAATAAAACCAAATGTAGCCTAAATATATGAATATTCAACCTGTTTTGTTAATCTGCAAGCAAAAATTAAGTGTTACTAAGCCTATAAACAAATAACAAATAACTCAAAATTTGTTCTGTAGGAAGGAAATTTGCACTCAATGTTTGAAAAATTGTAAAAAATTAATCACTTGTAGAATTAGCTCCAAAATTACTAAAACTACGCAGAAAGAGCGTACTTTTCATTACTTGTAAAAATATTTGCAATATTGCTGCAGAAAACAACAGGAATTGACTCAAAACTGCACTGGAGGGAACGGAAATTGCACTCAATGTATTGAAAAATCGTAAAAAAGAATCACTTGCAGAATTAGCTCTTAATTAAAGTAAAAAACTAAAATATAAGCACAAAAAATCTAAAATTTAGACAAATATCAAAAATTCGCGGTTAAAAAAAATGCAGACTAAACAAAAAAATCAAAAAGTTTAACCAAAATAAAGAATATTTCGGGCAAAAACTCTGAAATTTGGAACGAAGAAATGAAAAATACAGGTCAAATATCTACAATAGGCCAAAAAAATCAAAAATGCTGGTCTAAAAATCAAAAAATGCAAACCAAAAAAATTGAAAAATCAAGGATAACAAAATTAATTTGCAATTTTCAGCTCATTGAAACAACTACTTCCCTGGCTAGTGCCACTCGGCACGGATATTGATTGTTACAAAAGAAATTTGCATGTTATTACTAGTACTACTAGATAATAACATTGATTTAAAATCGTTTATTTCTACATACAAGACTAACTTAGAAAATTATTCTAAAATTAAATGTGAAACTTTAAACTGTAAATGTTATTATTAAAATGAAAAAACCAGAAAACATTTTGACAAGGACACACAGTGCTAAACTTATCTAGTGTTACTAGATGAAACAAATTTGATAATAACCAAAAATACCACTAAATTAAAAATATATATATATATATATATATATATATATATATATATATATATATATGTAACCTAGCGGCCACAATAGACATTTGATTGTTTAATTATAATAGGTTTTATTTATAAGAAATGTATATTTAATATTAATACGCAGATTAGGTGACATCATGTGCCAGATGTCAATTAGCTTAGCTTGTAGATTTAGTTTGTATAAATAGGTTTTATTTTATTATTATAATTCAGTCATAGCTTAGCATTCAAACTATGTAGTAGTTATTTCAATATTAATATTCGTCTTTATATAATCATTCACTTTTAATGTAATAATTAATAAATAAAATTGTTTTTAAAAACTCTAAAGTGCAAAATCAAAAGTTAACTGGCGCAGTCGGTAGGATCTCCTAAGAAGTTACACCTGAGAGGATATCAGATAGTGCTTCGTCCATTTTAATGGTTTATTGGAGATTCGAATAGTTCCACGTCGCAGCACCAGAGAGTTCTCCAACTATCGAGAAATCAAGCTCCAAGGGCAGCATTACAACGAGGGACATCATTTCACCAGTTCCACAACCCTGAGGGAACATCAGGACATGGACAGCGTGATTTTTGTTAAGTGGTAAGCACAGAGTTTTTTTTTTAGAGGTTTTTTATATATTTTAATTGTTCGTGAAATAATTTTATGTATGCGAGTGATACGTCTTCTGATTCAGATTCACCTTTAATAATTAATAATTCCCCAATTCGTATTCATTCTCCTATTAACTTCGTACTTGAAGAATTAATTAATAGTTTAGATCATTTAGAAATAAATTCAAATTTAAAAATGGAAAACGTAAATTATCAATTATTAAAATTAAATGTCGATACAATCCCTTCCTTCGACGGAAGTAATGAACTCACTGAAATTTTTATCTCACGGTGTGAGGCCGTGTTGGCTCAGTTTAGACCTTTGAATGATAATTTAGTCAATAGTTATTTAATTAATGCGATAATAAGTAAACTAAAAGATAGGGCGTTGATTACAATAGGTTCGCGAGCAGAACTGGATAATTGGCCTGAAATTAGAAACCATTTGAGGCAAAGGTTTGGTGATTTGCGAAACTATGACTGTATAGTTCAAGAATTAATTAATTTAAGACCAATGAAAAATGAAAAGTATTTGGATTTTGGCGAGCGTATTCAGGTATTAAGAAGTAAATTATCGAGTAAAATTAATTCGTTATCTGCAGTTGAAATGCCAGATGCGGAAAAACGTATACATCAGCGTAGTTACGATGAATTGGCATTGAAAACATTCTTACGAGGAATTCGTGGTAATATACAAAGTATTATAAGATTAAGAGAGCCTGACACATTGGAAGAGGCAATTAATTATTTAATTGAGGAAAATAATTTTCAAAGTACTTTAGACACACCAAATGTATCAAATTTTAATCAGTCTAATTTTAATAATGGGTTTAATTACAGAAATTCTAATTCATCGAATTATAATCAAAATAATAGACTTAATAATCAAAATCAATTTCAAAGTAATAATAGATCTAATAATCAATTTCCTAGACAACAAAATCAACAAAATTTTATAAGACAACCTGTTCAACAAAATTTTACGAGTCGACCTATAAATCTTCAATTTAGGCAGCAACCACCACAAAGATTTCCCACAAACAGACAAGTATTTGGGAGACCAATGAATTCTCAAAATCAAAATTTTAGACCATATAATAATTATTCTTATAATCAAAATCGTACAAATTTTAACCCAAATTTTGGTAATAATCCAAATCCTAATTTCAATAATAATTCAAATTTTAATTCAAATGCTAATAATCAACCACCACGACAAAATTCAATAAGATTACCAAGTCCGACACCAATGTCGACATCTACAACTTACACAAATCGTCCTAATTTGCATAATTTGGATGAGCCCAGATCATCCGTAAATATTAGTAGAGCCAGTAGTCATAATGAGGAATCTGAAGATAATTTTTTAGGATAAATCGCCTTGGGAAAACCCCAGTTGAAATTTTAGGTATAAGTAATAATTCTAGTAATCTACCTTTTATAATTGACCCTGAAACTAAATTAAAAATATTAATGGATTCTGGAAGTACAAGATCGTTTATTAGTCCTCGATTGGCGAGGAAATTAAATAAAAATTCATTTAAAATTGATCCGTTTGAGGTCACAAGTGCTCATGGTACCTCGCAAGGAACTCATAGTGTGGTCATTAATCTTCAAACATTATTTAAAACTAATTTCGCAGCCAAATTGAAATGTTACATATTTGACTTTCATTCTGCTTTTGATATTTTATTAGGAGTCGATAATATGATAAAAATTAATGCGTGTGTAGATTTTAAAAATAAATTAATAATAACTCCTCATAACGAAATCCCGCTTAAATTTCGGGATGACCAAGGCGTGTTAAATATAGATCATAATAGTATTAATAATAATTTTAATAGTAATAATGATAATAATTTTAATAATGAAAGTAATAATGATTTAAATGATTCACCGGTAATTAAGCGAATATTAATTCCGGCTAGAAGTCAACAAGTCATACAAGTAGAAATTGAAAATATTAAAAATGGTGAAGTAGTAATACCCAGATTAAATGTTTTAAACTTTTTAGTGCCAGAATGTGTCACTGTTGTAAAAAATGGTAGGGCTTTTTGTACTGTTGTAAACAAAACAGATATAGATAGGGATGTAACCCTGAAAAAACCTTTTGTTGTAACACCCATCAATGGATATGATGTGGTGCCCCATCAACAAAATGCAAATAATAAATTAAATAAAAAATGCCCTAAAAATAAAAATAATAATAATATAAATATTTATAATGCAGAAGAATTTAAATTTGATTTTTCTAAAATAAGATCTGAACACATGAATGATGAAGAGAAAGCCGTTATAAAAAATTTAGTACTTAAATATTCAGATATTTTTCATATAAAAGAAAATGATTTAACTTTCACCAATCGAATTAAACATAGAATAATCACAACAGATGAAGTTCCTGTTTTTACTAAAACTTATCGTTACCCGGAAGTACATAAAGCCGAGGTAAATAAACAAATTAATGAGATGTTGGAACAAAATATTATTAGGCCATCTTTTAGTCCATGGTCTTCTCCTATTTGGATAGTGCCAAAAAAGTTAGACGCATCAGGCCAGAGGAAATGGCGTGTTGTCTTTGACTATAGGAAACTAAATGACAAAACTGTAGGTGATAGGTATCCACTTCCAAATATTACGGACTTGTTAGATAAATTAGGCAAAGCTCAATATTTTACTACTTTAGACTTAGCATCGGGTTTTCATCAGATTGAGATTGATGAACGTGACATTCAGAAAACAGCTTTTAATACTGAGAGAGGACATTACGAATTTTTAAGGATGCCATTTGGATTAAAAAATGCTCCTGCTACATTTCAAAGAGTTATGGACGATATTTTAAGGGGTATACAAAATGAATATTGCTTAGTATATATGGATGATATAATTATTTTTTCGACAAGTTTACAAGAACATATCAATAGACTGACAGAAGTTTTTAATAGATTAAGAGAATCTAATTTTAAGATTCAATTAGATAAATCCGAATTTTTAAAAAAAGAAGTAGCTTATTTGGGACATGTTGTAACACCTGAAGGTGTCAGACCGAATCCGGACAAAATTATCGCAATACAAAATTACCCTATTCCTAAAACGACAAAACAAATTAAAGGATTTTTAGGACTGTTAGGTTACTATAGGAAGTTTATTAAAAATTTTGCAGACTTGACTAAACCAATGACGAAATGTTTAAAGAAAAATTCTTCTATTAATATTAATGATATTGATTATCAAAATTGTTTTAATTTATGTAAGAACGTGTTAATAAACCAACCTTTACTTCAGTATCCTGATTTTTCGAGACCTTTTATTTTGACAACAGATGCTAGTAATCAGGCTTTAGGCGCTGTTTTATCACAGGGAAAAATTGGTTCTGATTTACCAATTGCTTATGCTAGTCGTACTTTGAACGACTCAGAAACAAAATATTCAACAATTGAGAAAGAACTTCTTGCCATAGTATGGGCAGTTAAATATTTTAGACCTTATTTATTTGGACGGAAATTTCAGATAGTCACTGATCATAGGCCTCTCCAATGGTTGATGTCGATTAAGGAACCCAATTCAAAATTAGTTCGATGGAGACTAAAATTGTCTGAATATGATTATGATATTGTTTATAAGAAAGGTACTTTAAATAAAAATGCTGACGCACTCTCTAGAATCGAATTAAATATTAATGAAGAGTATGGACCAAATTTAGAAGGATATTTAAAGAATTTTGAAAATGTTACAAATAATCCTTCATCGTTAATAGTTGAACCAGCAGAAAATACACATATAAATGATATAGCAAATGATGGTGCAACCATTCATTCGAGTGTAGAACACCCTATTGTAGGAATTCCCATTTCAGATAAACCAGTTAATCTTGGTGACAATCAATTGATAATTTCAGAAGTAGATTATTCCTCTTCTAAACCAAAAATAAGTAAGCTATTTAATCAAAATAAAATGCGTATCCATGTTCAATTTTCAAAATCTAATTTTAGTCAAGAAGTAGTTGACTTTATTAAAGAATATATTGTTCCTAATGTAAGTTATTATCTTTATTTTAAAGATCCAGTGTATGAAAAGTTTAGTAGTATTTTACAAAAATATTTTAAAAATTCAAAAATTAAAATGGTTAAATGTACAAGTTTATTAAATGATGTGGAAGATAAAAATGATGTTTTAGAAATAATTCAGAACTACCATGAAGGAAAAACTAATCATCGTGGTATAGATGAAACGGAAGCAAAACTAAAAAGAATTTATTATTGGCCAAACATGAGAAGAACAATACAAGAATATATTAATGATTGTGAAATTTGTCTTGTGTCTAAATATGAAAGAAAACCTTTAAAGTTAAAATTTAGTCATACACCGACAGCAATGAAACCGTTTGAAATTGTGCATATAGATTGTATAGCTTTGGAAAATGTAAAATTTCTTAGTATAATTGATGCATTCTCAAAATACACACAAGTATATAAATTAAACTCTTATCAAGCTGTAGAAATAGCAACTAATTTAATTAAGTTCTTTTGTCATCATGGAACACCAGATTTAATTATTTCTGATAACCATCTAGAATTTAAAAATACTGTAATTAGAGAACTTTTGGCATTGCATAAAATTAAAATTCATTTTATCAGTTCACAACACCCTGAGTCAAATGGAATAGTAGAAAGAGTACATTCTACAATAATTGAACATATGAGATTATTAAATAATCAAGATTTGTATAAAAATGAACCAGTTGAAATTAAGATTCTTTATGCCATATTAGCCTACAATAACTCAATACATTCCACTACTAAATTAAAACCTTGTGAAATTATTTCTGGTCATATTGACTCTAATTCTCTTTTAAATATTGATTTGGAAACTCTTCTTACTAATAATTATGTTCAAATGCATAAAGAAAAAGTAAAATTATTATACGGGAAAATTAATGAAACAATAAGTGAAAATAAAACTAGAGCTATTGATAGACAAAATGTAACTCGAGAGGAAATTCCTCAAATACCTGAAAATATATTTATTCAAAATAAACAGAAGCAGGCCAAAACAAAAAATAAATATAAAAAAGAAAAAGTTAAGAGTATAAGAGTTGATCATAAAACAGCAGAAATTGATATTAGTCATCGTAACCAAGTAGGTAAAATTCATTTATCTAATATAAAAAGACCAAGGGTAAAGAAAGTAAATTTTGGAAATATCTTAGATTTTAGAATTTTTATGAATAATTATAATAAAAAGGAAATTATTGAAAATGAAAACGTAACAGAAATTAATGAAGATTTATTCCATGCTCCATTGGATTATTCACTTGCTCATTGTGTTAGCAAAGATTTAAAAATGGGTGCCGGTATAGCGAGAGAATTTAAAATCAGATTTGGTAGAGTAAGAGAATTGTTTAAACAAAATCCTCAACTATATTCTCTTTGTCATATTAAAGAAGATAATAGATATATTTTATATTTGATAACAAAAGAAAATTTTGACGATAAACCTACCTTAGAATGTTTATTTAAAACTTTAATCAATTTAAGACAATTTTGTTTAGATAAACAAATAACTAAATTGGCGATTCCCAAATTGGGATGTGGCTTGGACAAACTAAATTATAAAACAGTAAAAGCTATGTTGAACTATATATTCCAAAACTCTCATTTACAAATAATTATTTATCTTGGTGCAATTAAATTTGATAATTCAGAACCTGGTACTTCATTTGAGTCATTTTAATAAATTAATTAATCAATTCCAGGTTACTACTCATCACTCCAGTGATCGCTTTTGAAATAAGGAATGTTACGGAAAATACGGGACTGTTACCTATAAAATTAGGTTTAGCAAAATTGGAAAGAACAAAACATATATTGGTACATCATTATGATTTAAGTCCTGTTTACGAAGAAATTAAAAAATTAAATTACCAATATGAGTTTTTGAAAGATACTACGAGTAATATATCTAAATTTAAAAATGACTTCCAGAATTACGAAAAATTATTAAATTATTCTTGGAAAGATATAAGTAATAAAATTAAAACAATACAATTAAATTCTAAATCAAAACGTGTAAAGAGAGGTTTGATTGATGGTTTGGGTACTATTATTAAAACAATTAGTGGTAATATGGATGCTCAAGATGAAAAGAGAATTAACGAAATTCTGAAACATTTAGCTAACAATCAAAATAATTTTCAGAATCAATTAAAATTTGGCTATAGCACTAATAATAAGATTATTCAAAATTTTAATAATACAGTTCAAGGTATCGCACATAACCAAAACTTATTAAAAGCCAGAATTATGCAATTACAAGCAATATATAAGACAGAGGTCGATCATCAACATGTTCTGGTTGTAAAAGACTTATATAATCAACTTATACTACTTTTAGGTGTAATAGGAAATATACTACAAGAAATTATTAACTCATTAACTTTTTGTAAATTAAAAACATTGAGTCCTGATATAATTAGACCTCAAGATTTATTTGAGGAAATACAAAGAATTTCTGTTCACTATAATGAAGAACTACCTTTCGAATTGAAATTAGAAAACATTTTAGATTTTGAATCTGTAATAACAGTTAATTGTAAAATTAAGGAGTCGAAAGTTTATTACTTCTTGTCTCTCCCTATTAATTATGAACATTCATTTGATTTATATTCAATATATCCAATACCTTTTAAATTTGAATCAAAATACGTAACGATAATTCCAAATATAAAAATTTTACTTAAATCAAAATTTGATTCAAAAACATGGCCTCTAAGAGAAATGTGCTTAAGTAATAATAAACAGTTTCAATGCAGTGATAATTTAATATTGAACTATAAAGCGGATTGTGAAACGGAGATACTAATTAACGGAACCACTAAAAATTGTAAATATACAAAATTAGACATTCAACAAAATCATTTGGAAAAAGTACCATTTACAAACCAATTCTTAGCTGTTTTTATCAAGAAAGAAAGAATAAGAATTATATGTCCTGGAAAAGAAGAAACGAAGGATCTAGAAGGAGTCTTCCTCATTCAACCAGATAAGTGTGATCTTATCTACAAAAACTACAAAGTGCCCAAAATAGAAACAATGAACGGAACTCCGGTGTTAGTGAGTGCAACCGAACTCAAAGTAGACAATGATAAGATAAACAATTTTACTATTCAATTTAAAAGACTTAAACTAGAGGATGTTCCAGTGTTCTCCCCAATTCCAATTGTGCCAGAAACATTCGTACCCTTCAAACCTAGTGCATGGACACTTCTACTTTATGTTTTCGTGATAATAGTTATAGTGATTTCAATATATAAACAATTAAGAAGAAGAAGAAGAGCAGCAATCCTCCTTCAAGATAATAATTCGCCTTCTGGGATAAGTCGAATCTGAGGGGGAAGGTGTAACCTAGCGGCCACAATAGACATTTGATTGTTTAATTATAATAGGTTTTATTTATAAGAAATGTATATTTAATATTAATACGCAGATTAGGTGACATCATGTGCCAGATGTCAATTAGCTTAGCTTGTAGATTTAGTTTGTATAAATAGGTTTTATTTTATTATTATAATTCAGTCATAGCTTAGCATTCAAACTATGTAGTAGTTATTTCAATATTAATATTCGTCTTTATATAATCATTCACTTTTAATGTAATAATTAATAAATAAAATTGTTTTTAAAAACTCTAAAGTGCAAAATCAAAAGTTAACTTATATATATATATATATATATATATATATATATATATATATATATATATATATATATATATATATATATATATATATATATATATATGAAAATTAGGTAACTAGCCATCTGCAGACGCGTTTCGAGATTAAAATAATAAAAATGTTAAATAATAAAAAATAAAAACGTAAGTGTATTTTATTATTTAACATTCAATTTAAATGCGAAGCTGCACTGATGAGAGATAAATCTCGAAATAACGAACAGGTTGAATATTCATATATTCAGGCTACATTTCGTTTTATTGTATTTATCCAATGCTTTCTGCAACAAGTAAGTTGTTCCTAATTTGTTCAAAAGTTTATTTTCCAGAAATTGTTGAAATGGCATCTAGGGACCCCAAAACGGATATTTCCGCAAAAAAAAATTTGAAAAATTTTTCACGATCACAATACTTTCTCGTACTTCATAACGGAGAAAGCAAAAAGACGTTATAAAAATTCCTCGTGGCAATAACCATATGTAACATATATGATCATTCTGTACTCGTTTTATTGAATGCTGCAAAAAAGTAGTATCCTAGAGACCGTTCAAAAATCAGTAATGTCAGTTTAGTGGCAATCATTTGCCACAAAATTGTCATAATCCTTCAGGGATTAAATGCCCATTTGTCTTGTGGTGCAATCTGGATGAAATTCTTAGTGAATTTACGGTGGAAGCGCATTCGCTCGGCGATGTCTTGAAAAGGCATTTGATTGCGGAATTAGAGAGTGTGTGGCACTTTTACGCGGATGATTTAATTAAAGGGTCGTAAACGAAACACGCTGAACCTATTCAACGCATTCAAAGTACGAAACGGCTCACGCTATTTAAGTTATACGAAGGCGAGATAAATGTCGGGGCCGTGCGGGTACACCGTTTTGTCAAACTGTCACCGTTTCAGCCCCGTTCGGCAACATTCATTATCGCATCTCACGTTTTGTCTTTCGATCCCCATTCCTGCCATTATCACCATCAGACCACATTACATAATACGCGCGATTATACGCACACGTTATATATTGCGTTGGGAATTAATTGCTCGCGTGGAACGTTACGTGTTAATATTCCAAGGTATTCTGATCGTTTGGCTCTTTAATCTGTTTAGTCACACATACTAGTTTTAAAAGCTTAAGTTGCTGTATGTGAAATTGTGTTCTTTATGTGAAATAGTGAAATATAAAATTAAGAAAATTAACTGGTGACGAACGACGGCGCAGCGCAGCGGAGCCGTCGTACGTGCGTGGCCTATTAAATTTGAGCAAAGTTATCGGTGACGAACGACGGCTCCGCTGCGCTGCGCCGTCGTCCGTGAGTGGTCTATTAAATTTAAGCAAAGTTATCGGTGACGAAAGACGGCTCCGCTGCGCCGCGCCGCGCAGTAACTGGTGACGAACGACAAAAAAAAAGTTAAAACTGAAGGCATAAAGACTCCCGACTTCTAACCTAAACCCGTGACTTTAAGCATGTCATGTCAATGTCATTAAATCTGAAAATTTTCACTTTGACAGAAACTTGAAAACAATAATGAGGTCAATCTTTGAAAAATCGTGTCCCGTTAAGGGAGCAACAAATCAAAAAATGTTCCAACATAAATATTGTAGAGGAACACGTTGCGAATACACCTGAGTTTTGACTGACTCTTTAGAGTCAAAACTAAAGGCATGAAGACTCCCGAAAAATAATCTTGAATCGCTCACTTATAAGGCCGGGCCCCGGAACGGGGGCCTTCAGAGATGAAATACTTGTCACGTGGTGCCCCTTCAGGCGAAATGTATCTTTGGTGAAAATTTCAGCCGAATCCGTGTCATGCGACTTTCACTCAAATTTCCGATGGTTTACTCATGAAAAATGAAACATAAAAAAATTAATAACTCGCGAACGATTAGAAAAATAAAAAAATAACGAGCATAACTGTTGTAGAGGGGTCTTTTGCGGAGAGGATAGAATAGTTTTAAATTGTCCAGGATGTACAGGAAAGGCTTTGAGGAGGGCTTTCCGGTGGTGTCAAAAAAAATGTTGTGCCCCGCTGCTCAATTTCGCTTCTCTCTTCCGTATGCGTCATCATCAAACTAAAAATCGGATCGAAAAACTTTATTGGGATCTTTGATACTGATTAAATCGACGACTGATTTGCCGTCGTCAGATTTTTAATTTTCGAAAAAAAAAATCGCAAAATTTTGGAAAAATTCCCGAAAAACAATCGAAAATTGGCCGTAGATCGTAAACGGTGTGCCCCACAAAAAATATGGTACCAACCTATTCGACGCAAAATAAAATTTAAAATGACATGCCGTTTAAATTTTTTGCATGGGATTAAAAATGGCCGCTCTAGAATTTTTTTATTGAAGTTGGGGGTGGTTTTTTTTGAATAATTCTTCAAGGGTTGGAGGTATCAAAAATTCGTAAGAGACATAAAATATAGAGAAGCCTTCGTTCTATATAAACTCTATACAATTACACCAGAGGCGTATTTTGCACGATATTTATTTTGTATTTAAAATTGTTAATGGTTTCATAAATTCCCGCGAATTATTGTCAATCAATCGCATGATGGCATTTATAAATATTTTATGCGGTCATTCAAACTGTGATCTATTTTCGGAGTCATTCTTAGAATTTAAGAACCGCATCAAACGCATGGATCTGGACTTGTTTTTAAAATTTTATCAATAATATTATTTATTTGTATATTATTTTAGCTGTGCAATTTTTACCCGTTTTATTTTAGTTTGTTTATATTTATTTTAACATGTTCTGTTCGTCATTGCTATTTATGTGATTTTTAGTGCGATTTATTTTTTCTATGTAAATTACCTTATTTCTGTAAAAAAATTTCTCGCTACATTTACAATATGTTTTTATTTTTGTTTTAAGAAATTTTGTAAAAGGAGATTTTCCGTTAATAAATCTATAATTATTATTATTATTATTATAAAAATTAAAGTCGCTACTGTAAAGGAGGCGCGGCCCCGCTTGCTGAAGCACGAAAAAAGCGACCTCTGCTGAGAAAGGGTTGCAGCTCGCGAACGGAGAGGAGCACTTTCAACACAGAAGTGGCCGTTATGCCCCCATGTATTTGGGATTTGTTGAGCCGTTTTCGAACGTTCCAACTCGAAAACCCAAAAAGCCCTAGCATTTGGCGTAAACCTTTGCATCGCGAAACATCGATTTTCAAAAATTCGCCCCCGAGTCTAGGGGTAAGTTGGAAAATTGCGGTTTTCGCGGGACCCTAGATTTTGATGAATCTTTATGGGCAAAAAACTTTGAAGTGTCTTCTTTAAAGTCATGCATGCGAACTTAAACGTAACCTCTTCCGCCCCTTCTTCCTTTTTTCAGGAAACCATGTCCAACTTTGACGATGTCTATGGAGTTGGAAAAATTTTGTTGACTCGATTCAGCATAAAGGCATTAAAATTTAATCAATTCCCTATGCAGGAATCGAAGAACGAAGTTCCTTCGACGGTTTGGCACCAAGTTATGGGTGTTTGAAAAAAAGTGCATTTTGAGGTTTTTCGCATATAACTCAGCGACTTATCAACCAAATTTGATGATTCTTTCGGGAAAAAATCTCATTTTAGCCCTACTTTAAGGGGGCAAACTCAGATTAGAATGATCCCTTTTCGAACCCTTCAACCCCCGAACAAAAAAACACGTTTTTGGGGCAAAAAAAAACGTCCAGCTTTGGAAACGTGTACCGAGTTGGATAAAATGTTTCGACTCGATCTACCAAAAGGGCATTGAAATGTGTTCAATTACCTGTGCAGGACTCAAAAACGAAGTTCCTACGGCGATTTGGCACAAAGTTATAGGTGTTTTAAAAAAAGTGCATTTTTGGGTCTTTTTATTTTTTAGTTTGGAGGGGCGTAGAGGGCTCTCTTTGAGTGGGGAATAAACCCTCTCAAAGAGGACACATTTTGCTTTTGATTTCTCAAAAGATCGTCGAAATCGGTCGGATAGAAGCCGAGTTATAGCCATTTGAAAATTACCTAAATTTTTACAAATCTCTCTAATTTTTTTCAGTCAGTGTAATTTGTTTGTTTCTATTGGACGAATGGAAAAATGGACGGATGGTGGTGACCCACATTTTTTTTCGACCCTGCAGAGATCGTTAAAGTGAGCTTTTTTGACCTGAAATAAAGTTTTTTGTTAGCGGAGGTACAAAATGCGATATTCGTGAATGAATCTTCGTGCATACCTCAAGGAACATGCAAAGAAAATTTCATTCGTGAAAACGAAAACAATTTCGTCGAAAACTTCGGACTTATGAGTTAAAAAACCACAAAATTCGCTTTTTTTCAAACACCCATAGCTTTGTGCCAAATCGTCGTAGGAACTTCGTTATTTGAGTTCTGCATAGGGAATTGATCAGATTTTAATGCCTTTATGGTGGATCGAGTCGACAGGAATTTTTCAACTCAGTAGACATCGTCAAAGTTGGGCATGGTTTCCAGAAAAAAACTATTTTTTTCACAGTGGCGCTGGGCGGGGGCGGAAGGGGTTACGATTAATTTCGCATGCATGACTTTAAAGAAGACACTTCAAAGTTTTTCGCCTTTAAAGATTCATCAAAATCGATTGAAAATACGCCGAGTTATGGTGGTTTGAAAATGGTCGAAATTTCACAAATATTAAGATTTTCATTTTTTTTCCTTCAGTATATTTATAAATTTATAACTTTTAATATATTACCTTCAAAGTTAAGTTAGATTAACATAGATAATAATTCCATCAAATTATAAGGCGAAACTGGTCGAGACTTTTAAACATTCAGAATAATCTAAGTTTTATTTGATAAAATAAATATCAATTTTATATTAAATTCATTACATTTTCTACGAATTTGTTTATAATTTTATGATTATCATGAATGGATCAATATTAAAAACGAACACAACATTCCCTACTAATTTGTTTATGGAAATTTATGATTATCATGAATGGATCAATATCAAAAAAGAATTATTTTTGTTGGGCGAATGTAAACCCACTATGTTTACGTATGAAACGTGTGTTCTATAAAATCGAATTTTACTGAACTTGATACAAACACACATTTATATACCTTCCCCTAAGTAATTGATGTTCCTATTTCAGCCCTTCAGTTTCTATCATCTCACAAATATTGTATATCGGAAGCAATGACACCGTCGAGTATAAATGGTGGATGCGCCGGGCAAGAAAATACATTTCTTTTCATTTGCCCTGGTAAAGTGATTTATCAGGTTCTCTTGGATGCTTCCATTTACGACTAGCAAATAGATAAGAATTACATTTCATCTCATTTACATGGTGGCGCAACGGGAAAAGAGGAATGCATCAATCTGACCATTTTACAACGGACGGAGGGCAAAAAAGAAACAATCAGACGGAAACCCAATAATGCAACAGGGTTGACATCAAGGGTGTAGAGTAGTTTTTCTCTTGTAGCTCCCGTTTTCCCAATTTCAATGGCGTGACATGTGTTGTGCATTATCGGGACGCGTCTGAAAAAAAGGGACGCAACAACCATGACGAGGGACGCAAATTGAACTGACATCGATGGACACGAAAGGTAGGTCAATGTAGGAATTGTCGACGTTTATGTCCTACCCTTTTACACCTCAAAATATACATGCTGGCTACTGAAAAATACAAGACGACAACACCCTAAAGTAGCTTTGATTAATCTTTCAGCGGGGGGATCATTTATTCAGATCAATGGATTTTCTACGTTTGTGTGTTTAAACAAACAATTCAAGTGAGCAAACATAGCATGAGATGCTAGAGATAATGACGTTAGTTACGTGGTTTCAACTTTTATCGATCTATAATAAAAAAAAAAACAACTTGATACTCTTTGAGATATTTCAAGAAATAACACACTTCGATTGCTTCACAAAATATTTCATCAACTGCTAGATTTTACCGTTTATAATTAACGTATAATTGTTGAACCCGTAATGATAAAAACATACATTAATTGCCTTGCCAAATTCACGTCTCATTAATTTTTAATAGAAATAGATAACAGTTAGATGAAGTTAATTTGTATTCTCAACCTCGTTCTAACGATAATGCGATCATGTGTAGAAGTCATAATATTTTCAGTGGATTCAGCAGAAGTAATACTAAGCTTATGCAGTCTTTGTCAGAGAGATAGTTTTGGCATTAAGTTAATAAATAATGTTTTTATCTCGGTTATCAGAATCGAAAGCGTTCGCTTTTATATCGTTTTGAATAAAATAACGATCAATCTGGGAATTTCTTCTTGGGCCGATTCCAAGTACCTAATGAACATAATTATCCTTTTAGATGAACAGATAACGGGGAAATTGTGCGAGCACACTTAATCGCCACATATATCACTCCCGAAGATAATTTTAATTGGGAGCGCTTTATTTCGAATCTGGCCTTCGCAGATCGTTCGCGTCTCGGGAACGTTAAGTGGGCCGAGAAAAAGGCCCTAGGAGGAGGCGGAGGACGAAGAAGCGGGAACAAGAGAAACAGCAGGCCCCCGTATAAAATGTAAATCGGGCAAGTGTTAAGTTATGTAGATCTGCGCTGCTCTCTGGTCGTTAGGGGCATAATCGCAGGGTCAGGACTGCTGACGGCACCTCAGACGCGGACTCCTGTCACGCAGCTCATTAATAATCAGACGCTCGATAATCCTTATCCTTATCCTCTCCAGGATGAGGAAAATTAAACAGGCACACGCTCTTCCCTCTCTGCCCCGGCAAGAGGACAAGAGAACGTCATTGGCCGATGAATTATGCAGCTTCATTAAAACAAGATTTGGGATCGTCTCGGCCATTACGAGCCCTCTCTTCCTTGTTCGTGCTGCTCCTCGGGGTCTGCACTGGCCTCCCCGAATGTGTGGATTAGATTTGGGCACTGATCTACCGTTCTGGGTCTTCCTTTCAATTGCTGTCCTTTATCTGAATATAATTTATATGTGCCTAATTCAAATCAATTCAATTTCACTTTATATTCAGCATACGGACTGGGAAAGTACGGCTAACTTTCTTAATGTTAAACATAGAGATTTGGTTAAATAGAAAAAGTTGTATAGTTTTATCTGCTTGATGTGATTTCGCTAGGAAAAATTATAAATTTTTAAATTTTTTAAAATTATAAATTTTTTTTTTAATTGATTGACACTGGATGGAAAATTCAACATTTGCGAATCATTTAATTGAAACCGGCCCTTCCTTTGACGAAGATGTACTTCAGGTGATCCACTTTGCCGAAAAAGGGCCCAAAATGGATTTACTGGAATCTCTCGAGGTACACAAAGCAAAACGTAATCCTGGTATTTCCCTACTTAACGAACAAACCGACCTAGTATATTCCCCACTGTTTCTCGCTGTATAAATATATGTGTTTCTCGTTAGCTAAATTACTTTTAGTTTGATAATGATCAGAACGTGATCGAAACTATAGTCGCTACCAATAAATCGAGTGATATTAACAAAGAAAGTGTTTTATTTATAATTTTTTTTTAATTTAAAAATTATAAATTTTCAAAGTAATTAAAAAAAATGGTGACGTGGCTATCATGTTACTTTCTCCGACTTGATAGCATCATAATAATAATAATAATAATCTTTATTGTGTCAGTAGCTTTGCAGCTTTACACTTGTCAGTTTACATTTACTACCTACTACTATACTTACTATCTACTACTATACTTATACTGCCAGTTATATTAATGATACATCTGATGTAATGGTATAGCATTTTGTTTTTGATTTTCTCACTAGTGCTGATAATGGATACAATTTGTAATCAATAAAATTGAATAAAACAAAATCGAAGTCATTTATATTTATTTATATTTACGCTCTTAATTTAAATCACATTATAAATGTACATATGTACATCGAGCGTTTTGTAGAATCGAAGAAACTGACTTTTAAAACGTCAAAATTATTAAAGATGAAAATGGCCAGTTTACTCAAAAACCAAAGATATTTCGAAAGAAACTTATTCTTTATAAGTTGTTCATTTTAACATTCTCTGCAATTATTATTAACATAAATTTGCTGTAACTATTATCGTTTCAGAATTATAAACCAAAAATGAAAAAAAATGTTTTTTTCTCGAATAGCAATGATTTTACTTGTTCATTTTTTGTTGTGTTCAATATTTGTATAAATGTTTTTGTGATATTTTTCATGTTTAAAAAAATATTGGAAGAGAACAAAAAGCGCCCATTTCCGGCGTATGAAATTTTATTGAAAGCTTTTCAGTTCTTCCAATTTCAAAGTTTTATACCAATTGCTCAATTTGGCCAGTTATTTCCAAAGTAATTCAAGGTCATATAGACCGACCATAATAAAAACATCCAAAAGTTTTAAAATCGGTTTTATAAACATTATTTTTTTACTGACGAAAAATTCTGAAAAAATTTATGAAAATAGTCCACCCAATTACCCATTTGGCCAATTTTTTCCAAGGTCATTCAAGGTTATTTCAATACTGAAAAAATTTTAAAAGTTTTTTAAACATTATTTTTATACTGACGAACGAGTGGAGGAAAAATTCTGAAAAAAATCATGAAGATAGTTCACACAATTAACCATTTGACCAATTTAGTTCAAGGTCATTAAACGTTATTTTGACGCTAAAAAAATGTAAAGTTTTTAAACCGATTTTCAAACATAACTTTTTAAATCGATTTTTTAATCATTATTTCTATAGTGGCCAACGAGTGGATGAAAAATTCTGAAAAAATTCATTAAAATAGTCCACCCAATTACCCATTTGACCAATTTTTCCCAAAGTCATTCAAGGTCATTTAATTATTAGAAAAATTCCAAAAGTTTTTAAATCGGTTTTTTAAAAATTATTTTTTTACTAACGAACGAGTTGATGAAAAATTCTGAAAAAATTCAAAAAAATAGTTCACCCAATTACCAATTTTTTTCAAGGTCATTCTAGGTCATTTAGATACTAAAATATTCCAAAAGTTTTTGAAATCGATTTTCTAAACATTATATTTTTACCCATTTGGCCAATTTTTTCCAAGGTACTTCAAGGTTATTTCAATACTGAAAAAATTTCAAAAGTTTTTAAATCGATTTTTGAAACATAACTTTTTAAATGGATTTTTTAATCATTATTTTTATACTGACGAACGAGTGGAGGAAAAATTCTGAAAAAAAATCATGAAGATAGTTCACACAATTAACCATTTGACCAATTTTGTTCAAGGTCATTTACGGTTATTTTGACGCTAAAAATGTAAAGTTTTTAAATCGATTTTTCAAACATAACTTTTTAAATCGATTTTTTAATCATTATTTTTATAGTGGCCAACGAGTGGATGAAAAATTCGGAAAAAATTAATTAAAACAGTCCACCCAATTACCCATTTGACCAATTTTTTCCAAAGTTATTCAAGGTCATTTAGTTACTAGAAAAATTCCAAAAGTTTTTAAATCGGTTTTTTAAAAATTATTTTTTTACTGACTAACGAGTTAATGAAAAATTCTGAAAAAATTCATGAAAATAGTTCACCCAATTACCCATTTGGCCCAATTTTTTTCAAGGTCATTCTAGGTCATTTAGATACTAAAATATTCCACAAGTTTTTAAAATCGATTTTCTAAACATTATATTTTTACTGACGAACGAGTTGACGAAAAATTCTGAGAAAATTCATGAAAATAGTTCACCCAATTACCCATTTGGCCCAATTTTTTTCAATGTAATTCTAGGTCATTTAGATACTAAAATATTCCACAAGTTTTTGAAATCGATTTTCTAAACATTATATTTTTACTGACGAACGAGTTGATGAAAAATTCTGAAAAAATTCATGAAAATAGTTCACTCAATTCCCCATTTGGCCCAATTTTTTTCAAGGTCATTCTAGGTCATTTAGATACTAAAATATTCCACAAGTTTTTGAAATCTATTTTCTAAACATTATATTTTTACTGACGAACGAGTTGATGAAAAATTCTGAAAAAAATCATAGAAATAGTCTACCCTATTACATATTTGACCAATTTTTCCAAGGTCATTTGGACCCTGCAAATAATTCCAAAAGTTTTCAAATCGATTTTTTAAACATTATTTTATACCGACGAACAAGTTGATGAAAAAATCTGAAAAAAACCATGAAAATAGTCTACCCAATTACATATTTGACCCATTTTTCCAAGGTCATTTAAATTCGAAAACTTTTTTAATCGATTTTTTATATATTTTTTTTACTGGCGAACGAGTTGATAAAAATTTTTGAAAAAATTCATGACAATAGTCCATCCAATTACCGATTTGAACGTTAATGAAGTTACGTGATTTATAAAAACATACGATTTTTTGTTTTGATTTAAAAAAAATTGAGATTTTGGCAATTTGCGTTGATTTAATGTGGAAATTTTCCAATGATTTTTTAAAATGTTTTAAATTCGCTACATGTTTACGTTTAAATCATTAAAATCTAACAACGCGTTCAGCAGTTACGTAATTCAAAAAAATATATTTTGACTTCAAAATTTGCGTTTTTTTGGCAATTTGCGTTGATTTAAGATGGAAATTTTTCTATGATTTTTCAGAATTTCTTAAATTCGCTACATTTTCACGTTTAAATCCAAAAAATCTAACAATGCGTTCAACAATTATATAATTTTTAAAAATACGATTTCTTGTTTTGATTTAAAAAGTTGCGATTTTGGCAATTTGCATTGATTTAAGAGGAAATTTTTCCATTGATTTTTCAAAGAGTGTTCAATTCGCTATATTTTCACATTTTAATCATCAAAATCCAACAACGCGTTCAACAGTTATATGATTTTAAAAAAATACGATTTTCTCGTTTTGATTTTTGACAATTTACATTGATTTAAGATGAACATTTTCCAATGATTTTTTAAAATGTGTTAATTTCGCTACATTTTCACGTTTAAATAATCAAAATCTAACAATGCATTTAGCAGTTACCTAATTAAAAAAAATGTTTTGACTTAAAAAATTGCGTTTTTGGCAATTTGCGTTGATTTAACACGGAAAATTTTCAATGATTTTTAAAAAGTGTTAAATTCGCTACATGTTCACGTTTAAATCATCAAAATCTAATGACGCGTTCAACAGTTACATGATTTATAAAAAATACGATGTTTTGTTTTTATTAAAAAAATGAGATTTTGGCAAATACGTTGATTTAAGGTGAAAATTTTCCAATTATTTTTAAAAAGTGTTACATTCGCTACATTTCCACATTTAAATCATCAAAATCTGACAAACTAATAGAGCAATTAACATAAAACTTTGAACATAAGTCTTATTTGATAATCCGAAGAACTGAAAAGCTTTTGGTAAAATTTGGTACACCAGAAGTGGGTGTTTACCTTAACCGTTTTTTGTTTTTTTTTCCAATATCTGCTTAAATATGAAAAATATCACAAAAACATTTAAACAAATATTGAAGACAACAAATAAATGAACATCTTTTGTTTGAAAATATTTTTCATAAAATCGTTATTATTCGAGAAAAAAATGTATTATTTTTTTTTTCATTTCTGGTTTATAATTATGAAACGATAATAGTTACAGAAAATTTATGTTAATAATAATTGTCGAGAATGTCAAAATGAACAACTTATAAAGAATAAGTTTTTTTTGAAATCGCTTTAGTTTTTGAGTATACTGAGTTTTTGAATTTGCAGGGTAATTTTTACATCTTTCATAATTTTGACGTTTTAAACGTCAATTTCATCCGAGTTTACAAAACGTTCGATGAAAATTTAAAATATGATTTAAATTGAAAATAAACCATGAAAGAGCAAATATATATGAAAAAGTAACATGATGGCCACATCACCATTTTTTTAATTACTTTCGAGTTTAACGTTTCGCTAATTTATTTTGGGATAAATTTTCAATTTTTTAGTCTGTATTTTTCATTTTTTAAATCAGGATATTTGATTGTTTGCCTATGTTTCAGATGTTTGGTCTGTGTTTTTCATTTCTTTGTTCCAAATTATAATTTTTGGCCTATAAACCAAAATTTTCGAATATTTAGTTAAAATTTTCGTTTCTTTTTTCTGGTCTTCATTTTTGCCGAGAGTTTACGATTTTTGGTCTAAATTTTCGATTTTTTGCTTATATTCTTAGTTTTTTTTTACCTTGATTATAAATTTTAACGAGCGAATTTTGGATTGGTCTATACTTTAGATTTTTAACCTGAATTGTTGATTTTTGTGTCCGCACTATTTTCCAATATTTTCGATTTTTTTAAATTATTATTGAGTTTAGAATTTCGACAATTTACTTTGAGATTAAGAGTTTTGGGGGCTGAAAATGGCAAATTATTTTCCTTTTGCTTGAATTTTCAATTTTTAGCCCGCATTTTTGTTTTTTAGACCAGGGTTTTTGATTTTTTTGGCCTATATTTTAGATGTTTTTGGCACCTAAACCAAACTTTTCGATTTAGTTGAAATTTTTGAATTGTTTTTTTGACTGCATTTTTATTTTTCCCAAGAGTTTTCAATTTTCAATTTTTTACCAATGTTTTTAGTTCTGTTACCCTAATTATTAATTTTAATGTTGTTTAATTGTTGATTTTAATGAGCGAATTTTTGGTCGTTATTTTCGAGTGTCTTGGTCCAAGTTTTTGATTTTTTTGCCCTACAATTCAGATTTTACAGACTGAATTTGTGATATTTTTGGCTTGTACTTGGTTTTTGTATTAATTTTAGGTTATTTATTTAATTTGAAATTTTTTGTTTTAGTGGTTGTTTTACGATAAAACGAATGGACTTTGATATTTAGATAGAAAATACAGACTGCGCGATTTGTGTTTAAGGAATTACTTAATTTTCAAATATTTAGATTCGATTTTTGATTTTCTTCTCGAAAATTTTTAAATCAAAAAAATAATTTTTGCAATCAATTTAGTTTTTTTTAGTAATTGTTAAATATAATATTTTTGCCCGGAATGAAACTGATCGCCAGGTATAACAAGAACAGTTTGAAAATTATGAAAAAAAATGCGAATGCATTCCGAAAAATTAAAGATTTATTTTAATTATTTGGAGGATACCACTGTACGATTAAATATTTTTTTTAATTTTGGCCTTTTTGAACTGCCTACATATTTTCGGAAAAACGGAGTTGGGGTATTTTTTGGGGTGGGTATTTTATGCGAGGGGTATTCTGGGGGATTTTTATGAAATATATGGGGAAAATTAAAAATTACTCCTAGCAACACTGGATATGATTGTTAATGCCTATGTTCAATCGTAAAATAATCACATCAATGCAACAAATAGGCAGGCAACAATACCTACTCAGTTTTATTTAATTGTCAAAATTATGTTATTAATTTATATATTACATAACTAGAGTTGTAAGTAAGTGAAAGAAATAGCCTACAAGCGTAGCAGCGAATTAAAAATTAGACCTGAATTTGTATGTTTTGGATGAACTGATTAGTTTAAATGTGAATTTCAAGTATGTTGTTATCGCATTTTTCGACGTGTTTATGTGTTAATTTTAGGGAAATACACGCGCAGAGTAAACCCTTTCCGTTAATTACAAACAAACCGTGTAACGAGCAAATTGCGTGTAAATCTGTTCCGAGTACTGAAACTTTAAAATTATGTCGCGAGTGAAATTAATTAACAAACTTTAGCTTCACTCCTAACTTAACTTTGCACCCTTAATTCACAAGGAGTGAACTTATTTAAAAACAACTGGAAAAAGTGAGTTACATGAGGCAGTTACTTCCGCGAGAAAAAAAAATGAGTTATAGAGACGGTCTCCGAATCGTGGACACAAGTAGACGGAGGAGAATTAAAAAAAAAGCACAGGATCCGAGGATAATTTAAGGAGAAATGCTAAATTTCTTAATTAAGTTAATGCAATTACTAAGGGGCCCTTGAAGTGAATAGCGGAAGACTAGCATTTTGTTTCAGATTGCAAAGCCTATTACAGAAATCATTTCACGCTCCGTCACTAATTTTACTACTGTTAATTACATTCAGTCTGAAAAGTCGTTTCGCGATTCCTTATTACGGGAGGTTTTACTACTTTACGGGTGACAGGGTGCAGACAAACATTTGTCGGAATTAAGGGTCGTGATTACAGCTCGAATTTTATCACCATCGATTATTTGAAGTTTGCCTAATTCATTATTCATTTCTGTCGTAATAATTAAAATTTTATTTTATGTCAATATTTTAGTTATGGATTTGTTTTGTATTTTACTGTTAAAGTAATAATGATTACAATTCGTATTATAACAAATATTTCAGTTATGGTTTTGTTTTGTATTTTATTGTTAAGTTAACTGAATATGTTTCTATTTATCAATAATAATAATTATAATTCGTATTATAACAAATCTGTTAGCTGCAATCAATTAAAATTTTATTTTATGGCAATATTTTAATTATAGTTTTGTTTTGTATTTAATTTCTATTTGTTATTAATAATGATTACAGTTCATATTATAACAAATCTGTAAGCTTCAATGAACCTTTGTAAGTTTGAAGTAAGGACGTTAATTATTCGATGTAATTGCGGCATGATATCAATTTGAATTCTAATGATTTCCTCCCCGAGGACAAGGCGAGCAATAATGCGAGGATCTGTGTGGACCTCGGGATATTGACCCGACCCGACGACCCGGCTCTCGTTAAATCCATTCAAGGCATGCAACAAATGCATATAAGCCCTGATTAATTGTTTGTTGAAACTCTTGGCTGCCCTTACGTGACGGCATTTCGGCTTAGTGCTGTTTATTATAAGAAGCTAACTAATTGTTCGACAAGAGGCTTGAAACTTTGCGAACAAGATGAGGAATAAATTATCTAGGATTAAATACATTCCGAAAATAATTTTTATTTCAAGTAAATATTTGAATCGTATATTTTGGGATTTGGGATATTTATGAATCGATTTTTTTCCTAATAGAATTCGACCCACTAAGCGAGTCTATCGTCCCGCAACTTTCTTCTTTATTGTCACTATCTACTACTCTGGCAATACCATTAGTCAAATCACCAGCCGCCACTGCATTTAACATCACACCGTTTTATTGCATAAATTTAAACCCCCTGTTATAAAAATATAGTTTATTGAGTACATCAAAGCCGTCCGAGATCTATGTAATTTAATTTCAAGTCGCGCCATAAAGCGCGCTAAGATATTAAATAAATACGACATGGGGTTGCATGTACTTGAGTGGAAATAATAAGTAATCTTCATAATACCACATTTCATTGCAGTTGCTGCAGTGCAGTGAATTGCGAAAAAGGAAGGTCTCTGAGTATCGGTGTTGAGTGGTATTTAGTTACATCGCGTGCTCCGTAAAAGTTATAACGTTATATTCTCTACCGAAACACATAAACCAGTTATTTCATCATTCAAGTTTATTACTTACTTGATTAAAATGTGTTTTGTTCATTTCAATAATTAAAGCGGAAATATATTTCCCGGCGCAACCACCAATATTGTTAATATTTCACACCGCATAAATATTTTAACCGTGAATACAAAGGGAAATATGTATATGCAGTTTTTTTTAAATTCATACGTGCAGTGGAATGCCCACTAATCAAGCCAATTAATGTTTGCGTGGCCTATCGAAAGTTGTAATTAAAATTTATCTGTAAAACCATATTTATTACGCATCGAATCAACGCAATCCTCATAAATAATGAATATTTCACGCGTCATTTCTATTATAAATGGCGTTATCATAATCCTGCTGAATTTCGGATCGAATATGCGTGGTAATTACAATTGACTGTTACGATTGATTAGTCCACCCGTTCGGTAATTGCATTTGCGTTTTAATAATCATAATTAAAAAAAAATGAATGAATTATGATTTGTCGATGTAATTATTGCTTTTTTGATTGCATTAATAATCCACAAGTGTTTTTTTTTTGTGGTTGTTCATGCAGCAAACATATTATTTCATTTCTTAGAATACTAATGATATTTTTGTTCTATAAAGCCTACTTAGATTTCTAGGTCTATCAAACAATCTATGTTGCCAGATTCCTCAAAAATCGGAAAATGTATAGCTATATTTAAGAGAGGGGATTAAAATCTACCGAAACCATTTATTTCGGCCATAAAAATCGGGCCGAAACTACGATTTAGCGAGTGTGTCAAGTTGGCACCCCAATGAAGAGTTCTGATAGTTCTGAATAGAGTTCCCAATTCCTTTTGATGTATCTAGAAGTACTATCAACTTTTAGAAAAGAGTTCTGTAAAATTGGGCTGTCAGGAATTTTTTGAAAAATGGGGTGCCAACTTGACACCGCACCCCAACATTATTATCGAATAGTTCTGAACTAGTTTTAAGATGTGTTGGGGTTAGTACTATGGTTCCTGATACTTTTAAAAAAGAGTTCGGTTGAATTTCCAGAGATAAAAATTTTCAAAGTTGGAAATTCGAAATATTCAAATTCATATTACTCACTTAATATTGGTTGAATCTAAATATTTCATAACAACTATGGATAGAACTCACAAAGAACTACAGGAAACACCTATCAGAACTATCCGGAACTATCAAAAATATTTTTTTTTTTAAAGTCGCAAAGCAAAAAAAAAAATTGAGAGTTCCAGGAGTTCTGAGTCAATTTTCTATTTCTACTCATTGAGTACAATAATTCTTTCTTATAAACAAATTCGATACAATCACGATTTATGGCATTTTTAAATAAATTTAAAATTCGATTATAGAAAAATTAAATTTTAAAAATATCCATTTCCTGTCATTTAATCGAATTTGTTTATAAGAAAGAATTATTGTACTCAATAAGTAGAAATAGAAAATTGACTCAGAACTCCTGGAACTCTAATTTTTTTTGTTTTGCGACTTTTTTCAAAAAAATATTTTTGATAGTTCCGGATAGTTCTGATAGGTGTTTCCTGTAGTTCTATCCATAGTTGTTATGAAATATTTAGATTCGACCAATATTAAGTGAGTAATATGAATTTGAATATTTCGAAGTTCCTACTTTGAAAATTTTTATCTCTGGAAATTCAACAGAACTCTTTTCTTTAAAGTATCAGGAACTATAGTACTAACCCAAACACATCTTAAAACTGGTTCAGAACTTTTTGATAACAATGTTGGGGTGCGGTGTCAAGTTGGCACCCCATTTTTCAAAATATTCCTGACAGCCCAATTTTACAGAACTCTTTTTAAAAAGTTGATAGTACTTCTAGATACATCAAAAGGAATTGAGAACTCTATTCAGAACTATCAGAAATCTTCATTGGGGTGCCAACTTGACTCACGATCAAAAATTTTGGTTTAGGTGCCAAAAACATCTAAAATATAGGCCAAAAAAATCAAAAACCCTGGTCTAAAAAATAAAAATTTAGGCTAAAAATTAAAAATTCAAGCAAAAGGAAAATAATTTGTCATTTTCAGACCCCAAAACTCTTTATCTCAAAGTAAATTGCCGAAATTCTAAACTCAATAATTTTAAAAAAATCGAAAATACTGGAAAATAGTTCGGACACAAACATCAACAATTCAGGTTAAAAATTTAAAGTATAGACCAATCAAAAATTCGCTCGTTAAAATTTATAATTAAGGTAAAACAAAACTAAGAATATAAGCAAAAAATCGAAAATTTAGACCAAAAATCGTAAACTCTCGGCAAAAATAAAAAATGAAGACCAGAAAAAAAAACCAAAATTTTAACTAAATATTCGAAAATTTTGGTTTATAGGCCAAAAACTAAAATTTGGAACAAAGAAATGAAAAACACAGACCAAACATCTGAAATATAGGCGAACAATCAAGTATACTGATGTAAAAAATGAAAAATGCAGACTAAAAAATTGAAACTTTATCCCAAAATAAATTACCGAAACTCTAAACTCGAAAGTAATTAAAAAAATTCGGTCATAAAAACAATAATTCAGGTTAAAAAAATCTAAAATGAAGGGCAAACAATCAAAACCTTAGTACAAAAAACTCGAAAATACCCTCAAAACAAAACAAAAGTCACCCATAAAAATCAACAATTAAAAATTCGCTCGTTAAAATTAATAAGTAAGATACAAAAACTAAAAAAATCGAAAAATGAAAAATGTAGACAATTTTAACAAACTATTAAAAAATTTTGACCAAAAACTCTAAAAGTTAGAACAAACAAAGAAATCAAAAATGCAGACCAAATATCTAAAATATAAAGAAAAGAAATAAAATTCCTGGTCTAAAAAATAAAAATATGCAGAAGAAAAAATTACAAATTCAAGTAAAAGAAAAATAATTTGCCAATTTCGGCACCAAAAATAGCTCTAGCTCAAAATAAATTGCCAACCAGAAACGCGAAAATGTTAAAAAAAAGATAAAGGACAAAAAATCCAAAACTCGAAAATACCGGCAAAAAAATCAGGCATAAAAGTGAATATTTCAGGTTGAAATAGAGGGCTGAGAAATTCGGGCCTAAAAATAAAAAAATTCCGACCAAAAAATCGAAAATTTTGAACAAACAAATCGAAAATTTAAACCAAAGTGAAGACAAATTATTCAGTTATACAGAAACTGCAGGTCAAAAATCTAAAATATTGGTCAAAAAATCAAAATCCAGGCGTAATGATAAAAAATGCAAACAAAAAGATTGAATATTTAATATAGTAGTAATAGTTTATTTACGGGCAACGAGTGTTGCCAGTAGCAATTTTTAATTTCCCAAATATTTAATAAAACTCCCCCAAAATTACGCCTCTGCCCCTCTCCAAAATAATAAATTTTGAAAATAAAACGTAAATACAGTGGATTTATTGGAAAATATACAAAATTAAAGCATTATAATTATAAAATGTATTAAAATTTATTATTCATCTTCATCCTCAATATTTTCATCTTCTTTTCGGAACACATACATAGTTTTTAAATGAAAGTGCAGCATCTCATTGGAGGTAACAAAATTACGAAAACGGCAATAATAGAATCTCTAGGACAACTTCCATAAATGATATCACAGGTTTTTCCTCATCGCTGAGGAAAATGACTGACTTCTTTATGGTAATGATGATTAATAGCAAATGTAATAACATGTCCATTGATTTCCTCAAAAATACCCCTCGTATAAAATACCCACCCCAAAAAATACTCCATTGATTGAAGTTCCCCAAAATACACCCCAAAAAAATAATTTACCCCATTTTGGGGAAAAAACCCGAATCTGGCAGCAGCAGGGTTATCTTACTGCCATGCGTGTTCATTCTTGAATGCGTGCTATATATTCACAGGAATATTTAACAACACCAACAGCTATTTTACCATGACTACGACACCAGGAGAAATAATGACCTTCAAATTGACGCACCAAATTAAAAATGGTGATGTGACCATCATGTTACTTTCTCCTACTTGATGGTATCATAGTCATTTATGTTTACGCTTTCATGGTTTATTTTCAATTTCAATCATATTTTAAATGTACATCGAGAGTTTTGTAGATTCGGATCAAACTGACGTTTAACACATCAAAATTATGAAAGATGGAAAAATTATACTTCAAATTCATAAACTCAGTTTACTCAAAAACTAAAGGGATTTTGAAAAAAAAACTGTTCATTTTGGCATTTTCTACCATTATTATATAAATTTGCTGTAACTATTATCGTTTCATAATTATAAACCAAAAATAAAAAAAAAGTCCATTTCGAAGAATTTACTTCGTAAGACGTTTATTCGAAACACTGCATTCTGAAAAATTTACTTTCCAAAAACTCCATTTCGAAGAATTCACTTTCTAAATTATGTTTTCGAAATACTGCATTTCGAAGAATTTACTTCCGAAAAACATTTGATAAAAATAGTTTGAAGGGTAAGCACGTGATTGACCCTTCCCAGAGTGTTGTAACACCATGTATAATTAAAATTCGAAAAAAACCTCTTTTTCCAAGAATTGGCCATGTGACGAATTGGTTTTCGAAAAATATACAGGGTGTTTCAGAGCTCTGGGAACGGTCAATCACGTGCTTATTTTTCAAAATTTCGAAAAATGTTTTATACAAAAGTTGTGTATAATAGTGAGCTGCATGCCCTAAAAATATTTAAATTTATACAGGGTGTCTCATAACAAAGTTACAGACCAAACTTATGTTTTTTTAAATGGAACACCCTGTATTTTTTGTCATTTTTGAATTAAATGGAGCAAATAAAGGTGAGTTACTTCGATACTCATTATACCTATTGTTGGTCTGTTGGTTGCATGGTCTGGGAGAAATTTTATTTTTGCCCCAGTGATTGACGTTGAACGATTAAAATCATTTCTATTATTTGGTTGAAGGTTCGAACTATAGAGCCAACCATGATTTTATACAAAAAAATATACAGGGTGATAAAGAAAATGCGATAGAAAAACCGAACTTATAAAGTTAAATAACTTCGTTTTTTTAAACGACACACCCTGTATTTAGTAACGTATTCTTAAGTAGAATCCAATTATCTTTCAGATTGTATAAGGGTTCCCTGTTCCTAATCACAATAATTTTCTTGTATTCGGCGATTATCATATCAGGAATAATTATTATAATCTGAAAGATAATTGAATTCTACTTGAGAATACGTTACTAAATACAGGGTGTGCCATTTGAAAAAACGAACTTATTCAACTTTATAAGTTGTGATTTTCTACCGCATTTTTTTATCACCCTGTATAATTTTTTTGTATGAAATCATGGTTGGCTCTATAGTTCGAACTTTCAACCAAATAAAAGAAATGATTTTAATCGTTCAACGTCAATCACTGGGGCAAAAATAAAATTTCACCCAGATCTTGCATTTCAACAAATCTTCAAATATTTCGAAAACGGCAAACAATAGGTATAGGGAGTATTGAAGTAACTCACCTTTATTTGCTCCATATAATTCAGAAATGACAAAAAATACAGGGCGTTTTATTTAAAAAAAAAAAACATAAGTTTGGTCTGTAACTTTGTTATGAGACACCCTGTATAAATTTAAATATTTTTGGGACGTGCAGCTAACTATTATACACAACTTTTGTATAAAACATTTTTCGAAATTTTGAAAAATAAACACATGATTGACCGTTTCCAGAGCTCTGAAATACCCTGTACTTTTGAAAATGTGTTTTCAAAAAGTTTAATTTCGAAGAATGTACTTTCGAAAAACTGCAATTCGAATCATTTACTTTCTAAATTGCGCTTTAGAAGAATTTACTTTCGGAAATGAACATTCGAAAAATTCATTTCAAAGAATTTCCTTTCGCGAGAGGTTTTTTCAAAGAATTTACTTCGAGAAACTCAGTTACGAAAAGTTTACTTTTTAACATGTGTTTTCGAAACACTACAGTTCGAAAAATTTACTTTCCAAAAATTGTTTCAGACAAAAAAGTAACCTAACCTAACCTGGTTTTAATTAGGTTCGGTTAGATTAGGTTATTTAAAAAAACGATTAAATTTAAGAAAAATCACTTGGAATGTTTAACTTATTAAATTATTTATTTAGACTAGTTTCGGCCATTTTCAAGGAATGTGCTGAAACTAGTCAGAATAAATAATTTAACAAGTGAAACAGTTGGGTTAGGTTGGATTAGGTTTGGTTAGGTTAGATAGAGCTTTTCGGGAGCTTCGGTTTTTGTCTGAAACATTTATCTCTAAAATCAATATTTTTGAAGATCACTGAAAAACAGGTAAAACTTGTTTTGTTAATAACTTTGTAACAAACAATGAGCGCTAATTTTACCCAACGTAAAAGTTGTTTGTGTTGCAAAAACGCGTCGAATGAGCCTAATTAGAAGGTCCTTAGAAGGTGCTCCCCATAGGTAAATAATGACAAAAAAAAAATGGAATGTAAATCCCTGTTGCCCGCGTTACAATTCAACATCCTGTATGAACAAGAATAGTAGACAATGCCAAAATGAACAACCTTTTCGAGATCCCTTTAGTTTAAAAAAAACGATATAAAATTATTTTAAAACCATGAAATCGGAGAAAGTAACGTGAACATTTTTTTCTATTAAAACCACTTCGCAGTTCTTTTTGAGAAAATATCAGCCGGATTGGTTATTTGGGTTATCCCAGGGCCCCCAAACTTCTCGGTCCGCCCCTGCATGCTTATGTGTATATCTGTGCCCCGCATATAAGATACGTAATACATCCAGTTCACGCAACAAAACGGTTAATTTTTCGATTTTATAAAAGAATTTATAACAATAACATGTATAAGGAAAAACTAACGAGTCGTACATTTTTAAAATTAATTAATCACATAAATTCATTCCCGATATAGCGGTGACATCGTAACAATAATACCATTTATTTCCAATGTACGAAAAGTAACCGTTCATACAATAATACAGTCATTTGGTACGGCACAAACATGGAAACACGTCAAAAACAATTTGCAATAGTAAGAGAATTATTAAGAAACGCCACCAACCTTAAAACTTCCAAATGCAGCTTCCAACAGTGAATTCTGTGTACATAGTATCAGCCCGGATCCACATTCACAAACATTACTTGCACTGTTAATCACTCGATATATTTATATTAATGAACACCCGTAATTATTACTCCAGCGTTACAATTTAATCGATAAATAAACAATTGTTTTGAAGACTAGCAGGCCACGCCGACTGGATGCACGCCCGCTGTTCAGTTTGGCGAGAGCGAAAAAAACAAAAACGTATCGCTGGCCCTCCGCCACTCGACCGTAATCATCGTCATTTTGTAACGCGGTGGCCTCTCGCTATTTTCAATGAATTTCGAGTATTTTTTGGATATAATCGTGAGTGTATTAGGTGAACGTGTAGTGTAAATTCGGAAGAAGAATACGGTATAAAAATTGTCGCTGGTTATACATTGCAAAGTAAAGAAATCGTAAATAATAGTTGTGGCGTCGGATGTTCGTCGACCGGGAGGGAAAACGGGCAAATACTAGGAAACGAAATGCGCGGGACATCTGCAAAAGGTTAGTACTTTTGATACAATACAATGTGTAATAAAATAATTGGTTAGTAATCGTGTTAATAATCCCAAGAAGAAGTGATGTGTACAAACACACAAACACATACGCACACACAGAAAACAAGGGTAATAAATTAATCGCAAAATTAATTATTCACATTATTCGAAGTAACAATAAACACAGTGTGAACAAACGAGACGTTTTAGAACAACAATAAATGTACAGCGTGTGCCAAGTTATTTCGTGCAATTATACTCGGTAATGATTTGTGCAAAAATATACAGAAACAAAATACACAGGCAAGGTTTTCAACAATAAATATACAGAGTGTTCTAATTTGTAATGCACAATATACACAGTATTAATTACAAAATTTAAAGAATGCGAAATACACATACACGTACAAATACATGCGGCAACTATAAAAATACTGACTGAACCAATTTTTTTTTATTTACAATATGATGAATATAATTGACATAATATTATTTACAATAATTTACAATAACGTGAATGGCTCGAACACTGGTGTTGTATAAATTCATAATTTATCATAGGAGTAATGCATCATAGGAGAATTTTTAACGACCGTACATGTGAATAACTAGATAAATGTGCTAACGAGGTTCTCGGTAAGATGATGATAAAAATTTGCAAATGTGTGAGGCGAAAGACAGAGACAGCTGTTTCATCTTTGTTAAGAATCATCAGTCTGCCATATTCAACCCAACACACATCTGCAAATTTTTCGGAAGTAATATTTAAAGTGTAGATGCATGCCGGTAACGGTAGACAAGAACCAAAATGCATCTTGATATTATTCACCACTGGGTGGAGCACATGTCACTTTTGCTACTGCATTCCGTTTCGCTTATATGGTTGTAAGCTTCCACAGAAATTGCGGCGGTGGACGGCCAACTCGTGGATACATTTAATTATTTTCTCATTCAATTGAACATAGAAGAATTTTTAACGACCATACATGTGACTGTAGATAAATGTGCTAATTTTATAATTTATATTATTTGTGTGTTGTATTATAGTAGCCCTTAATTATATAACGTTCGTTACGGATATGTTCTCAATTAAAATTGAGCTTCAATGATTGCAATGGTGCTTTCTACAGGGTGTTACAAATTCAATGCATTAGTATTGCTATTATAGGTAACAGTAAGAGATAGAGAGTTGGTTAACAAGAGGCGCATTTTAATAATTTATAGAGAAATTTAAAATATTCCTGTACATGTTGTTAAGTCGATTAAGGTAGTCGTAATTGTGAAGGTCAAAATAAAATATTCCGACTACTTTCGGAGATATTCGCAAAAAGAAAACCGAAAAAAATCAGTTCTGATTTTTATTTTTTACAATTTTATTACCGGTTATAAAAAAAAACAGAGGCACTTTCTTACGACACGGCATTAAAAAAACGTTTCCTACAAAAATTTTGTATTTTTTCCCGTAGAATACGATCCCGCAATAAAAAATGGTGATGTGGCTATCATGTTACTTTCTCTGATTTGATGGTGTAGTTATTTATGTTTACACTTTCATGGTTTATTTTTAATTTAAATATTTTAAATGTACAAACAGCGTTTAAAACGTCAAACTTATGAAAGTGAAAATGACAAATTATGCTTTAAATTCTAATAGTCGGTTTACTTAAAAGCCAAAGAGATTTTGAAAAATACTTATTCGTTGTAAGTTGTTTATTTTGGAATTTTCTACAATTATTATTAATATAAATTTACTGTAATTATTATCGTTTCAAATAAATTAGAAACAACCTAACTTGTTGCAGAAAGCATTAAATAAATTCAATATAATGAAATATAGCTTGAATACAGTGTATCCACGGATGGAGTTGACGATAGGAAAAAAAACTTTATTATTAATTTTACGGCAAAAAGTCATTCTTTATAAAAATTTCTGCTTATCGAAAAAATTGTTTGTCATCAAAAAAATTGAGGTCAGATGTACAGGGTGTTAATAAATAAAAAAAAAAAACAACAAAATGCTTCAACAGATAAGAACCATTATTTTTTATTTTATGCAAAATGTTTATTAAATAATTGATAATTATTATTCGGCATAACTACCTCCCACTTCGACACACTTTTCCGCTCTCCTAATGAATTCATTGTACACTTTATGAATGATTTGTGGCACATTTAGTTCATTTATACCTTTCTGAATGCACTCTTTTAATACTTCCGTGTTATGTGGCAAATTATTTGAATAGACCCTTTGTTTTGCTGATCTAACAAATTAATCTGGGAACCATTGTCTGATCAAAACCGTTGAATGAGCTGGACAGCCATCGTGCTACCAAACATGTTATTGCGAATTTCTGGCTCTAACGTATTTAGAAGTGGTAAGATAAATGTTTCCAAAATGTCTAAGTATATGTGCTGGTTTAAATTGTTCTCTATAAAATATGGTCCAATGATTCTATCAAAGATAATTCCACACCATACATTAACTTTTTTGTAACGTTGACTTCTTCTATTGATGACGTAATTAGGATTCTCGAAAGCCCTGTGTCGACTATTTTGGGTAGATACGTCGGTGAAACAAATTAATCTGGGAAACCTGTTTTCGATGTAATTTGCACCAACCCATAAACAAAACTCCAAACGTCTTGCTTCATCTCCAAGTTCAAGCGTATGCAGCAGCTTTGGCTTAAAAGGTCGAATTTTGATTTCCTTAAAAATAACTTGTAATGCACTTTTGCTTACATCCAGCATTCTTGCACGCTTCCTTAAAGACAATTTAGGGTTATCTACAACTGACCCTAATGCTAGTAATGTAGATGTGTCATCTTCATCGTATTTTTTCTTCGTTTTCTTCACATTCATTACTGAGCTAGTTTCAGTGAATTTTTTTATTAGTTTTCGTAGTGCTTCCTTAGACACAGCCGTATTTGGAAATTTTTCGTGGAAAAGATCAATTGCGTATTGATAAGATACATTTCCAATTCCATAGCACTGTACTAAATAAACACACTCTTCTTTAGTTAACATTTCTGAATACTGTCAGACGTAACATTGACGTTTACGGAATCGGGTATCTTGATTTTTTGTTAAATTCTCCAAATCGCATAAAATCACGAATTATTGTAAATAGTAAAAATTATAATTTTTATTTAAAAATTTGTATTTATGCTACATTTTAGCTTATAAACAATTTTGTTTAATAAACATTTTGTATAAAATAAAAAATAATGGTTCTTATCTCTTGAAGCATTTTCTTGTTTTCTTAATTATTAACACCCTGTACATCTGATCTCAATTTTTTTGATGACAAACAATTTTTTTCGACAAGCAGATTTTTTTACAAAGAATGACTTTTTGCCGTAAAATTAATAATAAAGTTTTTTTTCCTTTCGTCAACTCCATCCGTGGACACACTGTATATGAATATTCAACCTGTTCGTAACTCTGCAAGCAAAATTAAGTCTTACTAAGACTATAAACAAATAACTTGTTGAAACAACTACTTCCCTGGCTAGTGCCACGCCGGATATTGAATGATACAAAAGAAATTCGCATGTTATTACTAGTACTAGTAGCTAAATAACATTGGTTTAAGGTGGCCGTTGAAATGAGTAATTCAAATTAATGCGTACAATTACTACTGGCACATTTTGTAAAGCCCGACAGATGTCGTAGGGAGTCTATTTAGACTATATTCTCAGAAAAATGTATAGCACTCCGCAAACTTAATCAGGGCCTCTATTCTAATTCAATATATCTCTGTTATTAAAACTAGTATGTCAATTGTTTGACGAACGCGCCCAATCACTCGGAAAAATGATTAAAAATTACGCTGTTTGAATCACGGCGAATAGCTGAACTACGATAACTGATGTACCCCACTGCTGCCATTACTCAACAGATGTCGCACAAAAAACACACACATTTGATTTCCGCAATTATGTCCTTCTTGCTTAATTTTTTGTGTCTAGCAGTGTTTCATTTGAATCAATAATATTACGAGAAACCTATAAAACAAAGAATGAACAATTAAATGCAGGAATTTTTATGATATTCACCATTAAATTCGACAACTTCTGTAGTAAATAGTGTTTATACAACTATGAATTTTCATTAAAACTATACTTCATTAGAAATATGCACGCTCTTACAGAAAACCTAATCTTAGAAATATATATTTCATCTACCGATAAAGAAGTAATAGCGGAATTAAAACTGCTATGTTTCCACTCCAAACGTCAGCAATTCAACCGCCATCTTAAGATCGTTTATTTCTACCCAGAGGACTAACTTGAAAATTAAACTAAATTGAATTTGAAAACTATAAACTATAAAACTGAACCCTAAAATTTGTAAAAATTATTAATTAAGTAAATAGCCATCTGCAGACGCGTTTCGAGATTTATCTCTCATCAGCGCAGTTTCGCATTTAAATTGAATACACTTACGTGAAGGTGATCGTGATCGTGAAGAAGTCGTAAACAACTGAGGAGATTATGGTAGGTTTGAACGAGTTTTATACCTAAATTGAAGGTGATTAGTGAAAGTAAAGATGTAAAAAAATAAATGATCTTGTTCGGTTTTCCAACTTTTTTCCAGAAATTGTTGAAATGGCATCTAGGGACCCCAAAACGGATATTTCCGTAAAAAAAATTTGAAAAAAAATCACGATCACAATACTTTCTCGTACTTCGTAACGGAGAAAGTAAAAACAGGCGCAATATGCTATGGTATAACATTTTAAAATGAATTATTAAAAAAAAACGTCCAAACACTTCCCCTAAAACAATACAAAATGTACAGAAGACTTTCTATAAAACAAGTGCAGAAAATTTGCATAAGGCTATTTTTAATCTTTTAGTTGCTAATTTAATTATTTAATTATACGGTCTGGTAATGTGCATAATACTTTTAAAATGTAATTGGGAAGCATGTACTAATCTACTATTTTATTTTGCAACTGACATTGTGAATGTTATAATGTAATGTACATGCTATTTTATTTATTACATTTGAATTCTTCTTATTGTTATTCATTTAATCTTTTACATCTAAATTTTTAATCAGGTTGGTTTATTACTTTCTTGTGCGCCAGACACATATATCGGGTGTGTATAAATTGGCGGATAATCTATACGTGGCGATGTTCTTCCTAAAATTTTGAATAGAAAAAGTCGATGAAAAATGTTCTACCATGCCTCATAGGCCATCAGGAGCCATTTAAAAGAAATGTACATTTGGCAACATAGCGTTCACGAGCTGTCCTGTTTATCAATAATCTCATGGTTCAGAGTAGAAGGTAATAGATAGATAGAGCGGGGTTATTTACAGATGCAAGCTAAAACAGATAATGAGTAAATAGTAAAATCCATTGAAATTGAACAAAACAAAACGAAAATAACACAGAAACACAAATACACTAATACAAACTGATAATAATGAGAAAAGCAGAATTGGCACAAACTTGGAACTAGCAAGTTTGAATGAATTACTTGTGTCAAAAGTGACATAAGCGGGTGTCATGTTGCCGAACATATTTTTTATGAAAAAAAGCTAATCAAGAAGTGTTAAAAATACAAGTTTGAGATAGAAAGACAGCACACACTGACAAATAATTTTCAAACTAGTCACACTACCAAAATTGCAGGGTTTTCTGTAAATTAATATCGAATTACGCATATTTAACGACTGGATGTTCAAACTCTGAGGACCTCGTGAAGGCCCAGGAACCATGGTACAACATTTTAGAATTAAGATAAGCTACTTAAAATTTTTGAAAGAATATCGTCACGTGTAGATTATCCGCCAATTTATATACACCCGATATATCTATTCTGTACTTTCCTAGTTTTAAATATCCATTTTTTTTATCTCGATCTAGTATTATTTGTTTCTTCTTATACAGGGTCAGTCAAAATTACCAATCAACCGTAAGAAATTAAAAAAAAATTAAAACAAAAGTTTTATATATTTTAATCAATGGATCTTTGTGTGCACGTCATAGACAGCTGAATCGAGCTCAGACAATATTTTCAAGTGTTTTCTCTCTCTACAATACGTTAAATTAGATGCACTAATGTATGTAACTCTGTCAGTAATGACGCACACGCAAAGATCCATTGATGAATCTATAGATGTAAACAAGCTATAGTTTAAATATTTTTACAGGGTGTTCATTTTATTAAGCAAATTTAGTAACTTTTCCTTTCTCAAATACCCGGTATTCTTTTAATTCCAAGAACTTTTTGTAGAAATAATTTTTTTATAAAATGCATCATTTTTGAGTTATAAGCAATTAATGCATATTCCTGAACTTCATCAAATTAAGAATATTTTCCACACACATACTATGTTACGGTTCCTTTTTGCCATTAGATTGTAGAGCCGGAATAGTTAATTTTCAGCGGTTAAGTCTGGTATAAATTCTTCAGAGTAGTGGTCTGGTTCGGACTCTTCCATTTGCACCGGTATGCTCAGTTTAGGGGTGCATAGGGGGGATGGTCCTCACGTCGATGTGTTACCTAAACAACGTAGTATGGTATTAGATAATTGCGGAGTGATGACAGCTTGGGATTAGTCTTCAATATTCAATTAGTCATAACATTGAGGTTAAAATGAGTGATGTTTGTAATTAAGTTACTAAGCCGGTACCTACGTCTGGTTGCTCCACGTCCTAAGAAACTTATCCTGGACATCACAATGCACTCAGTTACCGCAGTAATTCGGTAAATCTCTTGTTGTTTATGATTTTCTGGTTACAATTCGGGTACCAGCAATGACAGATAACCATGGAATGACAGATAACCCCGTAGATGATGCATTACCAAGATGGTAAAGCAACTTACAGGTTTCGTTTTGATACATTTTGGATGGGATAAATTAGATCGTTAATTCTTGTATGTTGTACTTGGAGGTGGGGTAATAATAGGGGTTGATGGATGATTTCAATATTAGTAGTGATCTACGTTTACTGGATGATTGTATTAAACCTGGACTATCGGGATAGTCGTGACGCCATCTTTTGGATTTAGCGCGGAATGATGTTCCCTAATATAGCGGAAGCTGACTATAGTACAATCGCGCAGAGGTGACAGTAACTCATGCTTTTTCGATCTAATCATCGCGTCTGGATAAATATCTATACTCGTTCATATGCTCAAGAAAAACGAAATGAAAAATGAAACGTATGTCGATATATAATTCAATTCAAGGACTAAGTGCAACGTATGTCTTTTCTCATTCTATCTATTCTAACCTCAAAATTCACGTGCTTGTATCTGGTTTTGACAGTCTCCGATTTCGATTTAGTTAAGAGCAGAATTGATTGTTTCCATTTCATTACTAAAAAGGTTAAATTTAATGACCAATTTCCAGTTGTCTTTACCGATTGCCGAAAAATGCACTCGCAAAGTTTCATCGGGAAAATATTTGCACGCTCGAGAATTTTTAAATTTCCCGCCCAGACTGAATCGAATTATTTTACGGACATACGTTTACTAGAAACTTAATTCAGTCACTGTCACCTCTGCGCGATTGTACTAAAGTAGCGGTTTCTGGGTGATAGTCGTTTTTCCAGTGGCGGAGTTAGTATAGGGGTTATCGGACTATTTTAATTTTTTTTATTGAAGGGAAAATGGTGGAAAATATTTAAATTTTTTTTCTCGGATGTGACGAATATTTCGACAAGAATTTTTTACTGCTCTTCTTGAGAGGAGCCATCGAGGTTCGAGTTCTTTTCCGTTTCGGCTTTTGGAGAGAGCACAAGTAATTTTTTTTTTCGATTTTGAGGAATACCACCTCGTGGAATATTTAACACTTATATATTTAGTGTTCCTCTGTGGAGGGAGTTTTACACGAAGGGGGTGAAATTACCATTGTGGGTGAAGCAATTGGAGTGTAATTGTGAAAAAATACAATAATTTCGTCGACTTGAAAAAAATGTAAAAACAATTGCCATCGACTTGAAATTACACAAATCTATACAAAATTCATTTGGCATTGAAATTCCATAAAGATCTGTAAACACCCAATCCCTAAATTTTGAAATAATTCTATTTGAATAGAGCGTGTAATTGTGAAAAAATACAATAATTTCATCGACTTGAAAAAAATGTAAAAACAATTGCCATTGACTTGAAATTACACAAATCTATACAAAATTCATTTGGCATTGAAATTCCATAAAGATCTGTAAACACCCCATCCCTAAATTTTGAAATAATTCTATTTGAATAGAGCGTGCAATTGTGAAAAAAATATAATAATTTCGTCGACTTGAAAAAATGTAAAAACAAATGCCATTGACTTGAAATTACATAAATCCATTTAAAGTTCATTTGGCATTGAAATTAAATAAAGATCTGTAACACCCCATCCCTAAATTTTGAAATAACTCTATTTGAATAGTACGTGTAATTGTGAAAAAATACAATAATTTCGTCGACTTGAAAAAAATGTAAAAACAATTGCCATCAACTTAAAATTACACAAATCTATACAAAATTCATTTGGCATTGAAATTCCATAAAGATCTGTAACACCCCATCCCTAAATTTCGAAATAATTCTATTTGAAAAGAGCGTGTAATTGTGAAAAAATACAATAATTTCGTCGACTTGAAAAAAAATGTAAAAACAATTGCCATCGACTTGAAATTACACAAATCTATACAAAATTCATTTGGCATTGAAGTTCCATAAATATCTGTAAACACCCCATCCCTAAATTTTGAAATAATTCTACTTGAATAGAGCGAGTAATTGTAAAAAAAATACAATAATTTCGTCGACTTGAAAAAAATGTAAAAACAATTGCCATCGACTTGAAATTACATAAATCTATTCAAAATCATTTGGCATTAAAATTCTATAAAGATCTGTAGACACCCCATCCCTAAATTTTGAAATAATTCTATTTGAATAGAGCGTGTAATTGTGAAAAAATACAATAATTTCGTCGACTTGAAAAAAATGTAAAAACAATTGCCATCGACTTGAAATTACATAAATCTATTCAAAATCATTTGGCATTAAAATTCTATAAAGATCTGTAGACACCCCATCCTTAAATTTTGAAATAACTCTATTTGAATAGAGCGTGTAATTGTGAAAAAAATCAATAATTTCGTCGACTTGAAAAAAATGTAAAAACAATTGCAATCGACTTGAAATTACACAAATCTATACAAAATTCATTTGGCATTGAAATTCTATAAATATCTGTAAACACCCCATCCCTAAATTTTGAAATAATTCTATTTGAATAGTGCGTGTAATTGTGAAAAAATACAATAATTTCGTCGACTTGAAAAAAATGTAAAAACAATTGCAATCGACTTGAAATTACACAAATCTATACAAAATTCATTTGGCATTGAAATTCTATAAATATCTGTAAACACCCCATCCCTAAATTTTGAAATAATTCTATTTGAATAGTGCGTGTAATTGTGAAAAAATACAATAATTTCGTCGACTTGAAAAAAATGTAAAAACAATTGCCATCGACTTGAAATTACATAAATCTATTCAAAATTCATTTGGCATTGAAATCCTATAAAGATCTGTAAACACACTATGCCTAAATTTTGAAATAATTATATTTGAATAGAGCGTGTAATTGTGAAAAAATTCAATAATTTCGTCGACTTGAAAAAAATGTAAAAACAATTGCAATCGACTTGAAATTACACAAATCTATACAAAATTCATTTGGCATTGAAATTCTATAAAAATCTGTAACACCCCATCCTTAAATTTTGAAATAATTCTATTTGAATAGAGCGAGTAATTGTGAAAAAATACAATAATTTTGTCGACTTGAAAAAAATGTAAAAACAATTGCAATCGACTTGAAATTACACAAATCTATACAAAATTCATTTGGCATTGAAATTCCATAAAGATCTGTAACACCCCAACCCTAAATTTTGAAATAATTCTATTTAAATAGAGCGTGTAAATGTGAAAAAATACAATAATTTCGTCGACTTGAAAAAAAAATGTAAAAACAAATGCCATCGACTTAAAATTACAAAAATCTATTCAAAATTCATTTGGCATTGAAATTCCATAAAGATCTGTAACACCCCAACCCTAAATTTTGAAATAATTCTATTTAAATAGAGCGTGTAATTGTGAAAAAATACAATAATTTTGTCGACTTGAAAAAAATGTATAAACAAATTCCATCGACTTGAGATTACACAAATCTATTCAAAATTTGGTATTGAAATTCCATTAAGATCTGTAAACACCCCATCCCTAAATTTTGAAATAATTCTATTTGAATAGAGCGTGTAATTGTGAAAAAAATACAATAATTTCGTCGACTTGAAAAAAAATGTAAAAACAAACGCCATCGACTTGAAATTACACAAATCTATTCAAAATTCTCTTGGCATTGAAGTTCCATAAATATCTGTAAACACCCCATCCCTAAATTTTGAAATAATTCTATTTGAATAGAGCGTGTGTTGTGAAAAAATACAATAATTTCGTCGACTTGAAAAAAATGTAAAAATAAACGCCATCGACTTGAAATTACATAAATCTATTTAAAATTCATTTGGCATTGAAATTCCATAAAGATCTGTAAACACTCCATCCCTAAATTTTGAAATAATTCTATTTGAATAGAGCGTGTAATTGTGAAAAAAATACAATAATTTCGTCGACTTGAAAAAAAATGTAAAAACAAACGCCATCGACTTGAAATTACACAAATCTATTCAAAATTCTCTTGGCATTGAAGTTCCATAAATATCTGTAAACACCCCTCCCTAAATTTTGAAATAATTCTCTTTGAATAGAGCGTGTAATTGTGAAAAAATACAATAATTTCGTCGACTTGAAAAAATGTCAAAACAAATGCCATCGACTTGAAATTACATCAATCTATTCAAAATTCATTTGGCATTGAAATTCTATAAAGATCGGTAGACACCCTATCCCTAAATTTTGAAATAATTTTATTTGAATAGAGCGTGCAATTGCGAAAAAAAAAATAATAATTTCGTCGACTTGAAAAAAATGTAAAAACAAATGCCATAGACTTGAAATTACACAAATCTATTCAAAATTCTCTTGGCATTGAAGTTCCATAAATATCTGTAAACACCCCATCCCTAAATTTTGAAATAATTCTATTTGAATAGAGCGTGTAATTGTGAAAAAATAGTCAAGTTTAGTCAGTTTACTCAAAAACTAAAGAACTTATTTATAAGTTGTTCATTTTGGCATTCTTTACAATTATTATAAAAATAAATTTGCTGTAACTATTATCGTTTCATAATTATAAACCAAAAATGAACAAAAAAAATAATAAATGTTTTTCTCAAAAACAAATGATTTTATAAAAAATATTTTCAAGTCAAAGATGTTCATTTCTTTGATGTCTTCAATATTTGTTTAAATGATTTTGTGATATTTTTCATATTAAAAGAAAATATTGGAAAAAAACAAAAAACAGTTAAACACCCACTTCCGTTGTACGAAATTTTACCAAGAGCTTTTCAGTTCTTCGGACTATCAAATAAGACGTATGTTGAAAGTTTCATATCAACTACTCTATTAGTTTTTGAGATACAGCGCGCACAGACGGACACACAGGCACACACACACACAGACACAAATTATTTTCAGAAATTGTGTCTGTGTGTCTGTGGCTGTGTGTGTATCTGTGTGTGTGTCTGTGTGTGTGTCTGTATGTGTGTGTCTGTGTGTGTGTCTGTGTGAGTGTCTGTCTGTGCGCGCTGTATCTCAAAAACTAATAGAGCAACTGATACGATACGGATATTTCCGTGAAAAAAAAATTTGAAAAAAAATCACGATCACAATACTTTCTCGTACTTCGTAACGGAGAAAGTAAAAATTGTGTCTGTGTGTGTGTCTGTCTGTGCGCGCTGTATCTCAAAAACTAATAGAGCAACTGATACGATACGGATATTTCCGTGAAAAAAAATTTTGAAAAAAAATCACGATCACAATACTTTCTCGTACTTCGTAACGGAGAAAGTAAAAAGGGATAGTTTCCAAGAAACCGATCTACTGTTAGAAGCGAAGTCATAAAGGGTGTCCTAACAAGAGCGGAAAATTCAAGTTTTTATAAAACGCCGTCCTTTTGTAAAAATACAGAAATTTGATTTAATCATAAAGTGAGAATTATGTCCGGAACAACACATTTGATAAAGGCCCTGGCACCATTACGTCCTTTTATTGAAATTTTCTTAACCACGATTTCGCATATCTGTTCCTGGATTTGTGTGATACATTAAGACTTAGCTGATTGTGGGCTTATTGACATGAACGTTTGACTTCGAAAAAACAGAAGAAAGTTCAAAGACGTCAGGTCGCAAGATCTAGGTACCCAAACGGGATATTACACGATCTGGGAATACCTCGTGTAATAATGTCTGGCAGGTTGCACCGTCCTGTTGTAACCACAAGTCTTCGAGATGCATGCCATCCATTTGAGGCACAAAAACTGGGGTATCATGCTCTGATACCGTTCGTCTTAACTGTGCATTCCTGGCAGCGTCTTCGATAAAAAATGGACCAACGATGCCTCCAGCCCAAAATCTCCACTAAATGCATTTTCTTATCATGAAAAACATGGATTTTCGTCACTCCAAATACGATAATTTTGCTTGTTTACGAAGCCACCAACATGAAAATGGGGCTTATCGCTGAAGATGATTTTGTTGGAAAACAAACACTTATTGCTCAATGACACAATTGACAAACTCTTCGCTGTACATGGTCTGTATGCTTGAATTGTTGAGTCAATTGAATTTTGTACGCATAAGGAGGCAAGACTATTTTAAATAGTTTTATGAATAATCGAGATACGATGAACGAATAATTATATCAATTGTAGTATCGATAATTATATATAAGTAGTATATCAATTATTGTTTGACAGAAAGAAAAATTGTTTTTAAAATGTATCGTTTGCGTAACGTTAGGAATTAATGAGTTAACAAAGTTTCTTGGTTTTGAATAATGCAATTTAAAAAATACCCTTTCGACGAATTGCGGGGCAGTAAACTTTCTGTTCGGTGCATTGTTGTCGGTGAACTTTCGGTCTGTGAATTGCAATCGGTTAACTTTCCTAGAACCCTTTAGTTCAGAGTAAGTTACATTTATGGATGAAATCACGCCCTCAAGAGTAATTGTATACAACAAATTAATTTCAAATAACTGTCAAATTCAATATACATTTGTATAATGTGTACTCATCCGATGCTAATGTAACCACCACGTGATGGACATTTACAATCCCGATCACCTTCTAATGGCGGCATAAACGTCGAAAATCACACAAGTGTGATCAGTGATGTTATCCGTATCGGCGTTATTGGTATGCAAATTGAGGGTTACATTGCGGCATGATTGAAATAATGGAAGGTCGCAGTTAACGCGGTTGTGCACAAACACCCACAGCCCTTGTACACCCTATATACTCGATAGAAGGGTCGACGTTGGTGCATAAACATCGAGGGTGTGTGTGCTTGTATGCGTTCTGCTCGCAGGGCATTACCTATGCTGCGGTCGGATGAAGGTTATGAGAGTTTGATTGCACTGTTGTCAAAGTCGGGACTAATTAGCTAAAGGATTCAAGGTGCATGTAGCTTGTGCATTGTCCTAGTTAGATTTTGCTCGCAGGTTTACGAATTAGTTGATGAACTATTGATTTAGTACCGATATAAAATTAAAAGTTACCTCACTGTTGGCTAGTCAGGGCTACCATTAATTTACAATTCCCTATACAAATTAAATTAATCAATTGCAAACGTATTAAAATATTAACTTTGAATTCATTTCTTACGATTTGAGTAAATGGTTAAAATTTCAGCTTTGTTATTAATTCCGTAGCCAATGAAAATTACACGAGAACAATTTCTTTTATCAGCAGTGAAACTGGCTATTGAAAATATCGATCTTACATTATCGTTTAGGTATCTAAAGCAAATGGATAACTGCTACCACTATTCAGAGTAATGATAATACCTATATGAATGCGTAAGCAAAATATTGATTCACCTATTCATCAAGTGGGCGGACGTGTTTTACGAAGTTGTCGCCCAAATTGAAAAGTTGGAGGTGGTTCCGACGACAAAGTGAAAATGTGCGTAGTGCTCGCGCTTCATAACTTCAAATTGGGTGGACTGAACTCCCGCAAGTTGGCCCATTCCGGCTAACGACGCATTTGGATAAAAGGAGGACGAAAACTGGCCTCCATACATTCACGTCCCCATTCATAACTGAAAATAAGGAGGCGAGATTTTGATATGGACGGATCTGTTCCGGCGCGACGTAAATCCAATTCCTGTTTGCTGAACTAATTCTGAATCTGTCATAAGCAGGAAGGGAATCGTGATAGAATGGGCTTTGTTTCCATAGTTTTTTTTTTTCGAGGACTCGTCTCCGAGTTTTTTTTTTGAGGTCGTGACCGGCTGTAATCATCGGAGATGCACCGGATGGGGACCGAAGGATGAAGGACGAAATGTGTTATTAGTTTAATGGGACGTATAGGGGATAGAGGGTGGATGCGAGCAACAGTTGCGAGACAACATTGTGGAGTGAAATGTAAACATGATATTCTTAAATATTTGGATACCTCACAAAACACTCCGACATGGTATTAAATGATCGAGGTCATCGAGGTCAGGATCAATGATTTTTAATTAAAATAATAAAATCCTATACTTGCATTATTTTTGTTTAGACAAAGATAAAAAATGGTGATGTGGTCATCATGTTACTTTCTCCGATTTGATAATATCACAGTTATTTATATTATATACTTTTATGGTTTATTTTGATACTGACGTTTGAAATGTCAAAATTATGTAACAAATTATTGGTGTTATTCTGAACAAATGTTATTAACAGCGATGTTATTAACATCGATGTTATTAACATTGCAATGTTATGTGAAATTGAACAGCGCTGTTAAAAACTGTATTCTGAACAGCCCGATGTACACAAATTGGCAACAGTGCAACGTCTACTTAGCGACCAACTTCATGTATATTATAGTAGATGATTAATAATACGTTTTTGAGGATATTTTTAGAAAGAAAATTAGTGTTTCATAAAGCATGCACATAAATATTGGAATACTACTATTCATTTGAGTTTTTTGTTGAAGAAAAACACAAACTACGAAATAACTTCAAAATATCACCATTAACAATCTCGTAATGTCGACCATTTTGACAAGTGTTGTTTAACATCGAAAATGTTAATTTACATCGATGTTAGTTGACAGACAGTGTACAGAATAGTATATTCATAACATCTGTCGATGTTAGCAAATAACACCGCTGTTAACGCTAACATTTTTGTTCAGAATAACACCATATACTTCAAATTCTAATAGTCCGTTTACTCAAAAACCATAGAGATATCGAAAAAAAACTTATTCTTTATAAGTTGTTCATTTTGGGTATTCTCTACAATTATTATCAGGGATCATTTTGACAATTCATAACTTTTGTCTCAGAGTTAGTTACTAAACCTTTATTAAAACCTGGTTTTATACAGGGTTTTAAAGGGCAATTGACTAAAGTCTTTCAGCCCGTTTAACCATACATTCTGAACATCTTACAATATTTAATTTGTGATACATTTGGTGTTAGTACTACCGCTTAATTTTAATTATTTGACGTGTTAGTAGAACAAAAAAAAACAAACAAAAAAACGCATCAATTATAAATATCAATCAATCTTTAGCATTTGTAAATAATTATAAGGTGTGTGTTCTGGAAATTTGAATTTCCTAGGCCGGTTATTGCTGGGAGTTATTATTTTTGCAAGGTTATCGATTTTCCTATTATTGGCGAGCTTCGTGGACAATTTCAGCAATCTTTCGTTGAAAGGTTGAATGCCCGTTTCTTCGTAAAGCAATTCATTGGGCGGGTTATGCAAAGGATTATGCGGGTTTCTAATTTTTGTTATTATTTTTGTCTCAATTTTTCGAAAATATGAATTGTTTTAGATTGTAAATCGATTCCTAAGCCTTTCTGAGCATTTCCAAAACAATTGCCTAACGATTTATTTTTTTTTACAGTTTTTTAAGTTTCAGCAAACATTTTATGATTACAGTAGAGAACGTTTAGAAAATTCATAACTTTTGGCCGAGTTGGAATTTTCGAAAATGTCAACTTTTTTGGTTAGTAAATCGATGCCAAAGTCTTTCTGGGCATTTTTAAAACAATTTAGCAACGATTGATTTTTCTTTAATTTTTTTAGTTTCGACAAAAATTTTTACCTTACTATTTTGAAAATTCATAACTTTTGTCTGAGTTAACATTTTTCAAAAATCTCAACTGTCTTAGTTAGTAAATCAATGCCGAAGTCTTTCTGACTACTTCCAAAACAATTGCTTAACGATTTAATTTTTTACAATTTTTTTAGTTACGGCAAAAATGATAACCTTTCAGCAGGGAACATTTTCAAAATTCATAACTTTTGTCTAAGTTGGAATTTTGAAAAATTATCAAATTCTCTACTTAGTAAATAAATGCCATAGCATCGCTATGCATTTGCAAAACAATTGTGCAACGATTAATTTTTTACAATTTTTTTAGTTTCGACTAAAATTTTTACCTTACAGCAGGGACCATTTTGAAAATTCATAACTTTTGTCCGAGTTAACATTTTTCAAAAATCTCAACTGTATTAGTAAATCAATGTCGAAGTCTTTCTGAGTATTTCCAAAACAATTGCTTAACGATTTAGTTTTTTACAATTTTTTTTAGTTTCGGCAAAAATTTTAACAGCAGGGACCCTTTCGAAAATGTATAAGTTTTATTTGAGTTAACATTTTTCAAAAATGTCAACCAATTTAGTTAGTAAATTGATGTCAAAGAATTTTTGAGCATTTCCGAAATAATTTTGCGATGATTTATTTTCTTACAATTTTTTTTTAATTTGCAAAAATTTAAAATTTTAACTTTTTTTAATTTTAAAATATTAAAGTTAATATTTTTCAAAAATGTCAACTGCGTTACTTAGCAGATCGATGCCAAAGTCTTTCTCAGTACATTCAAAACAATTATTTTTTCACAATTTTTTTTAGTTACGGCAAACACCTTACAGCGGGAACTGTTTTGAAAATTCATAACTTTTGTCCGGGAAGGAATTTTTCAAAATTTTTAACTGTTTTAGTTAGTGAAACGACGCTTAAATGTCTCTGAACATTTCCAAAACAATTTCGCAACGATTTATTTTTTTGCAATTTTTGTACTTTTGGCAAAAATTTTGAAAATTTCGGAAATTCGTAACTTTTGAATGAAAGAGTTAACATTTGTCATAAATGTCAAAGGCTTTAGTCACTAAATCGATGCTAAAGTATCTGTAAGGATTTTCATAACAATTGCGAAACGATTTAATTTCTTAGATTTTTTTATAGTTTTGGCTAAAATTTTAACCTTTTGTTTCGGTCGGAATTTCTCAAAGAAGTAAATTGTTTTAATTAGTTCATTAATAAGAAATTGTCTCGTAAGTATTTGCAAAACAATTTTTCAATCGTTTATATTTTGTATCATTTTTCATCGCGAAACGATTTAATTTCTTAGATTTTTTTATAGTTTTGGCTAAAATTTTAACCTTTTGTTTCGGTCGGAATTTCTCAAAGGAGTAAATTGTTTTAATTAGTTAATTAATAAGAAATTGTCTCGTAAGTTTTTGCAAAACAATTTTTCAATCGTTTATATTTTTTATCATTTTTCTAATTCCTGCCAAAATTTTATGATTATTGCAAGGATGATTTTAAAAATTCATAACTTTCGTTTCAGACGGAATTTTAAAATAATGTAAACTGTTTTAATTATTGAAAAATTATCTCTAAGGATTTTGAAAAAAAAAATCGTAACCGTTTCTATTTTTCATCATTTTTCCCATTCCGACCAATATTTTAGGATTATTGCAAGGATGACTTTAAAAATTCATAATTTTCGTTTCAGTCGGGATTTATGTTTTCATTTGCAAATTAATACAAAATGAACTCCAGGCATTTGCAAAACAATGTCTCCACTATTTATATTTTTTATCATTTTTCAAATTGCGACCAATATTTTATGATTATTGCAAGGTTGATTTTAACAATTCATAACTTTCGTTTCAGTCGTTCCAGTTTTTGAAAAATTGTCATAATTTTGGCGATTAGAAAAAAAAATGGTGATGTGGCCACCATGGTATTTTCTCCGACTTGATGGTGTCAATTATATTTACGTTTTCATGGTTTATTTTTTATTTAAATCATATTTAAAATGTACATCCAGCGTTTTGCAGATTCGGATGAAACTGACGTTTAAAACGTCAAAATTATGAAACTTAGTTTACTCAAAAACTAAAGTGATTACGGAAAAAACTTGTTCTTTATAAGTTGTTCATTTTAGCATTCTCTACAATTATTGTTAACATACATTTGCTATAACTATTATTGTTTTATAATTATAAACCAAACATTTAAAAAAAATTATAAATTTTTCCCTCGAATAAAAACGATTTTATAAAAAATGTTTTCAAGCAAAAGATGTTCATTTCTTTGTTGTCTTCAAAGTTTGTTTAAATGTTTTTGTGATATTTTTCATATTTAAGAAAATATTGTCAAAAAACAAAAAAACAGTTAAGGTAAACGCCCACTTCCGGTGTAGGAAATTTTACCAAAAGCTTTTCAGTTCTTCAGATTATCAAATAAGACGGATGTTCAAAGTTTCATATTAATTGCTCTATTAGTTTTTGAGATACAGCGCGCCCAGACAGACACACACAGCACACACACACAGACACACGATTTTTTTTCCCAGAAATTGTTGAAATGTCATCTAGGGACCCCAAAACGGATATTTCCGTAAAAAAAATTTTTGAAAAAAAAATCACGATCACAATACTTTCTCGTACTTTGTAACGGAGAAAGTAAAAAGTAGGCCTGTATAAAATAAACAAATAGTAATTGATACTTAAATGAATCATATTGTTTACTGCTTAAAATCTAGAGCCGATAACTTTCTATAATTACCCTAAATAAAAAATAATGTGACCAGCTAGTAACTTTCTCCGATTGTTAATTATACAAATTCCTGGTTACGCCACCAGAGTTACAAATTTTTATTTTCATTGATTGTCAAGACAATTACCATACTTTTATTTTAATAGTGTAAAGGAAAAAACCAACTAATCCATGCTTTACTGTTCCATTGCTATAATTGAATGAATGATAGAGTAGGTGTATAAGAAAATAAAGACGTCTCCTCGTTGTGACGTGAGCTCATTACGTCTGTTAGGAGTATCAGAGCTTTGATTTATGGTGTTCCCGACGGGATTTTTCAACGTCTCCTCAATATCTTATCACTAATGGCATTTTAATTGCGGAGGAGGGCATTTCTGGCCGTGCCCATCGCGCCTAAAAAACTGCTGCTGCTTATTTATACGGGGACGGCTTAATTATGCACCGGATACATCCTGTTGATGACAGCTTAATATCAGGAAAGTTGATCACTACCGGCGAAACCCATTTCAGTTCGGGATAAACCTGAATTAACGCGTTTCAGTCGTCGAACGCAATTGAAAATAATGAAACGGCCGTTTAGGGCGTGCTACGGCCCGAATTGTAATTTTATGATGTTTTCCGGATGCGCGGAATGGGGATTTCCGATCGTTTACACACGCCCTGTTGAATCATTAATACCGGTGCCAGACAAATTTTTAATTAGTGCCCTCCCAACATCGATATATAATAACGGACACGATTTTACTAGGTGTGCATGTAGTTGTATTGGATGACGTTGATATTTCCAGATGATGCAAAAATATAATTTATTTGTATTATGGCTGCGGTGAACTAGTGGGTAGAGATTTTATCTGTGGACCCGGTTGTTGCTGATCGAGTCATCCGATCGGAAAAATATTTAACAATGTTTGTCCTAAATATTGATATACATTTATGCAGGGTGACATTGAAAAAAGTAGAATGCACAGTACCATACAACAGAGGAGTTCCTATTTACTTAGGTGCAAATTTAGAGATACAGGATGTGGAATTTTTACTTTCTCCGTTACGAAGTACGAGAAAGTATTGTGATCGTGAAAATGTTTTCAAAAATTTTTTTTACGGAAATATTCGTTTTGGGGTCCCTAGATGCCATTTCAACAATTTATGGAAATAAAAATTGTGTCTGTGTGTGACTGTGTGTGTCTGAGCGCGCTGTATCTCAAAAACGAATAGAGCAATTGATATGAAGTTTTGAGCATACGCCTTATTTGATAATCCGAAGAACTGAAAAGCTTTTGGTAAAATTTCGTACACCGGAAGTGAGTGCTTACTGGTTTTTGTTTTTTGCCAATATTTTCCTAAATATGAAAAATATCACAAAAACATTTAAATAAATATGAGCAAAGAAATGAGCTTATTTTGTTTGAAAACATGTTTCATAAGAATTTTTAGCTATTTTATAATAATAATAATAATAATAACTTTATTATCCAATAGTCTAAAGACTAATTACAGGACAATTTTACAAATTAACACAATTTAAAATAGAAAATAATTCTTACTATAAATAGAGAAAATTGACAAAGCGAACTAAAAAATAATGTGTAATAAGCATAATGGCGCAAAATAGACATAATAATACATTAAACACGAATGATTTGTACAAGTTGCCTAATTAGATCTTTAAGAGGAATATTGAACAGATCAATATTTTTACAATACGAATTCGCAGACCTAAATATTGATAAAAGGGGACTAGAGGCTCTGTGAGTGGTGTTTGAAAATGGGATATTGAACAGGATATTTATCCTAGGGCAGATACGTGGTGCATGAAAGGAACACTTAGATAACAGAGTCGGATCGTTGGAATATCCGTTAAGCAAGTTGAAAATAAATGTCAATTGTAAAATGATTCGCCGAGAATGAAGAGAAGGGAAATTCAATTCCGAGAGAAGTCTTTTATGAGGAAACCCTTGTTCAGGATAGGTGCCAAATTTACGAAAATAGAGAATCTTTAAAAATTTCCTTTGCACCTTTTCGAGCATGTCAATGTAGGTTTTTTTATTGAGGGAGCCAAATCAAAGACCCGTTGCTTCCAGCTTGCTTCTAATAAAAGCCACAAAGAATTTGATAAGAGCCGTCTGACGCCGGAAAGACCTGGTATTACGAAGCAGCTATCCCAGAGTTTTAATTAATTTGTGACAGTTAAAAAATTATAAACATCTCTTTATAACAACACCAAAATCACTTATTCTTCAATTTCCTCTTCTTCTTCTTCGGTACCCCACCACTCTCCAAACTCCCCTTCCCGTTCACCTTAACCGCACCACTGCCCCCATTCACAACAACCTCACCCGCCACATCCATTTCCCCTTCCACCCCCTCAATCCCATTCATGTCCGCCTTAGAAAACGAAACGACATCCCCGAAACCTTCGGAGAGACTCTGCAGCCGCAACATGTGCGCCTGCTTCTTCAATTTCTTCGCCTCGACGCTCGCCCTCTGCCTCTTACCTTTCTTACCTGAAGTCTGCGACGCGGCCTCATCGGCGTCGTCCTGCGCGGAACTCAACTTGATGGCCTTGAGATTTTAAGACACGAACACAGCTTATTAAAAATCAAACGAATTTGCCTGGTGAAGATCACGCCCGAGGCGTAATCGAGTAGCGATTTCCCCAGCGAATCCCAGTCGATGGTTTCCGTTTTGACGGGGGTGTTGTGTAAGGTGACCAAGAGGGTGAGTAAGTAACAAATGAAATTTTCTTTAATGGCGGGTCGCGGGTTGTTGAGTAGCTCCATGGTGTTCCATGGTTTTATAGCTGTCGTTACAGACTTTCCTTATGTGGTCACCAAAGTCAAGCTTGGAGTTCATTAATAAACCTAAGTCAGAAAATTCAGAAACACGCGACAGCACCATTCCATCAAGCTTGTAATCGAATCTAATAGGGTTTAGACTTCTGGAGAACGATAGAGTTTTGCATTTATTAATATTCAACTTTAGACCGTTTTCAGTACTCCAGTTGCACAACGTGTCAAGGTCATTTTGAAGGTTGGTGCAGTCACGAAATTCCTTTATCCTAGTATAGATTTTAAGGTCGCCAGAATATAATTGATAGTCACATTTGAGGTGGTTCCCCACATCATTTATGAAAATATTAAAAAGCAGTGGTCCCAGGACGGATCCTTGTGGAACACCGCTGGTTGTAATATAGTTCCCGGATTTAAAGCCCTGAAGTTCAACATAGTTGGAGCGTGAGGTTAAATAGGGCTTAAATAATTCAATTAATTCATCGCTTAAGCCAAAACTGTTTATTTTACGCAATAAAATATTATGGGGGACCTGATCGAACGCTTTGGCGAAATCAGTAAATATAACATCCGTTTGAACTCTGTTATCCAGTGCCTCAGAAACTGTGTCTACGAAATCAAGTAAATTAGCAGTTGTTGATTTACCTGAAATGAAACCATGTTGATTGACTAGGAGTTGAGTGAAGAGGTGTGGAGATACTACCTTAAATAACATTAACTCAAAGAGTTTAGAGAAATTACATATGTAAGAAATAGGTCTATAGTTTCGGCTTAGTTTACGGTCACCATTCTTAAAAATTGGAACAATTCTAGAGAGTTTCCAATATACTGGGTAATTCTTGGTAGAGATAATCAAATTGAAAATGTGCAGTAAAGGCTTCATAAGCGCCGCATGGCAGTCTCTTACTAGAATAGCGGGGATGCGATCTGAGCCAGATGTAAGACGAGGTTTGATATTTTTTACTGCTGATATTAGATCGGCTTCACAGAAAGGAGTCAGGTAGAGCTTAGGAACTCCGAGAGACGTTGAATTATCTATTCGTGAAGGGTTACGTGAATTTTTAATGAAGGTGGATGCGAAGTAAGAGGCAAATGTGTTGGAAATGCATTCGGGAGAGTCACAGGTTGTGTCATCGAAAACCATGGAACTTGGAATATAGCGCCCGTGTTTATTGTTAATAAAGGACCATAGCAGTTTGGGGTCTCTTGCTACGCTGTTCTCCACTCTTGATATGTAAGATTTGTGATCATCATCAATATTTTGTTTTACTAATAATCTGAGTTTCTTAAAACGCAATTTGGTATAATTATAATTTTTGGATATAGATAATTTACGGTAATGGTTTTTACGGCGAATATTGACAATAGTTCGTTTGGTAAACCATGAAGGGTAACGAGATTTTCTGTGCAGCTTTAAAGGAACAGTCCTGGCGATAAGTTCATATAAAATTGAATAAAAAGTGTTGCAAGCATGGTCAGAATCGGAACAAGACACGATCGAGTCCCAGTTGGCGCTGTTAATAAGATCGTAAAGTTTACACCAGTCTGCTTTTCTGAAATAATATTCCTTCATGTGCGATATGAATGGTTTGAATGGTGTTGGCCGACCGATAGGAAAATTCATCGCTAATGCGGTATGATGTATATCCTCGGGTACCTAAGCGAAGTCACTACGATTAACTGCAATGTCAATCGTGCTTGCACAAATCACAAGATCTAATAATCTACCATTGCTATTAACAATATTGTTAACCTGAATACCAGCATTAATATCTATAAAATTAGTTATTGCATTAGATTTAATACAACTTAAATTAGGATATGATGGTATATTAAAATCGCCTAAGATTAAAAATTCACCGACACAAAAGGAGCATTGTTCAAGTTTTTGGAAGACTGTTACGTATGTTTCGACAGGACTGGCCGGAGGAATATATACAAGTGAAATATTTAAAACATTATGCGGGAGTTTAACTTTTAAGCATACAATGTCGACATTAAGTTGTCTTAATTCACGGTCCTGGATTAACATTTCTTCAATTGAGTATTTGGAACGAATAGCAGCAAGGACGCCTCCCCCCTTTCGAAGTTGGCGATCTTTTCTGTGAACTGTGTAGTTATCAGATAATAGTTCGTGGTTACGCAATGAATCGGAAGCCCAGGTTTCGGTGATAAGAACAGCGTCGTAGTCCTCGGCATGAACGTTATTGAAAAATTGAGATGTCTTGGTGTTTAGTCCTCGAGCATTTTGATAATATAAATTAAAACTCGGAGTGAGGAGTTTTGTGCAATTTGGGGACTGTTGGATGCTTACAAGTTTTTTCTTGTTAGTATGTGTGGTAGTCCCTGCCGGTACTTAACGTATATGTCATCACCTAGCTCGCGGCGTTCTCGAAATACCAGTAAGATCTTTTTCTTGCGGATTGATTCACGTGGAGTTAGGTCCTTATTAATGAAGACGTTTGAGAATTCAGACGATTTTCTAAGTTTTAAAGCGTTCTTTAGTATTGACTGGGCGATATCGTGTGAATTAAGGCATACTTTAAGAAGGCGAGGTATATTATCAAAACGTGGTTGACCAAGACGAAACATTTTCACATCATTCCCAATGCCGGACGGTGCATCAAGAACATTGTTGATTATCTTCAACACTAATTGATTGTCATCTTGGTTGGATTCGGGCACATTACTAATAATCACGTTTGTATTGCGCTTTTTTCTTTCGTTATTTTACACTTTTTATTTCATTGTATATTGTTTTAATATACAAAATAAAATTATACATAAAGATCGATAACCCAGATCCTTATGTTTGTTACGTATTTGCGTTGAATTTAACATAAATTTGTCTAAATAAATACCCTTACTTATGTATTATTTATGAAACACACGAAATAAATTTTATTTTATTTACTAATCTGTTTATTTAAAAAGTTAGTTAACAATACACGAGCTTAACCTTTACCACCGGAGGTTATTTATTCGTGTTCTAAATGTGTAATTATATAATTTGAACAGCTAATTTCGTTTATGTTGTATTTATTATTTAGAAAATTTCAGAATGAAATTATAATATAATTTGTAGGAAATTACTATTGGACAGTGACTAAGTGACAATTTATCGTTATTGGACATGAATTGTTCTGGACTATAAATACAGTAATATTGAATTGGTTTGGTACATTCGAGCAAATATGAGCAAACAGAATTGATTTGCCGGAACAGGGAATAGTGCACCAAATCCTTTATAATCGCATTTACTTTGTCCGGATATATCCCCCTAGAACGACACCGATCCAGCCACGTCGCATCACGCCACCAAAACGGCCCAGATTTACTTAATCGCCGAGAATCGCCGGCATACATCAACCCTCGGAGACCAAAAGATTGAAAAATTACGAGTCACCGAAATTTCCCTTGAATTTTAATCGGGAATATCTCTCCAGATATTAACTCGAATTACGCAATTATATAGAAATGAAGTATCTGCGCCAAGTAATTAAATGAGCGGCTCGGCAAGTCTCAAGGATTAATATCCGATGATTGCATTGTTCATTTGAATTCAGCCGAGGAATTAATTTCGTTAGTATCCGCGAATTTGTTTGCGGATTTTATCGAACGCCGGGTTTTAATTGAGCCGACAGGCGCCTCCACCAAAAGTAAACGTCGTTGATTTATTAACGCCATCAAATATTTTTTGTTTACACACGACTCAGATTATGTGTAATCCCTGTAAATTATAGCTATTATTTACGGATAATGTATACTGTCATGTAGTTATTACCATACACAATGTGTTACACGCAAAAATTAAGTTCAAAAGCTTGTCTAATCATGCATACAATGGATCGGATGAAGACGGATATACGAAATATGGTAACCAGACATGAATTATTATATATAAAAAAGGCATACTTTAAAAAATAATTACCTTACGTAAAATCCAAATAGCTATCAAGTTGTATTGTTTGAATTTTTAATTAAATTTTTGATGCGTAAGTAGATACGAGGGGTGTTTGAAAAGTCCGTGCAGAAATAAAAACTACTAACGTGTTTGGGTTAAACCTTTCTTTATTTTTCGACATAGTCTCCTTTTAGGCTTATACACTTCGTCCAACGATGTTCTAGTTTGTTGATCCCTTCCGAAGAATAGGATTTGTCCATATCCTCAAAATATCCATTAGTGTCTGAAATCACCTCCTCGTTTGAATAAAATCTTTGTCCCGCCAGCCATTTCTTCAAATTGGGGAACAAATAGTAGTCCGAGGGAGCCAAGTCTGGAGAATAGGGGGAATATAAAACGAGTTAGAATCCTATTTCCATTAATTTTGCGACCACAACTGCTGAGGACTTTCTTGTGGGCCAATCGCGGGCGTTATTCTTGCAGCTCGGTTTTCAAACGGTCCAATAACGATAAATAATATTTACCTGTAATAGTTTTACCCTTTTCCAGATAGTGGATGAGGATTATCCCTTGCGAATCCCAAAAGACAGTCGTCATAACCTTTCCGGCCGAAGGAACGGTCTTCGCCTTTTTTGGCCAGTCCGAAAATTTTGAAACCACTTATAAACTGTTCTAATCGAAGGTACAAAGTCACCATAATGTTTATCAAGCTTTTTTTTAGTCTCCTAAGGCGTTTTGCCATTCATAAAGTAATGTTTAATCACCACACATTTCTTGAAAATCACTCGACTTCCTTGATTCACACAAATGCCAAACACAAAGAAATAGACCAATATGGCTGAAACTTGGTGTGCGTTCATTCAAGAGATGCTACTAACTAAACACGACCTCGATACGCGCCGATGGTGCCATCTCTCGGACTATGAACAAATGAGATAACAAATATTATTTATTTGTCACCTAATTTATCCATCGTTTCTATATTATTTATGATTTTGTCTTCAAATTACTTCGTTGCGTAGATATATGTATTGGTTAGCCACATGACACATTTAACTGTTGTTACTTAATTGGTTCTGCATTTTATCTGTTTAAAGTGAAGTATTGCTAACTTGTTAATAATAAAAATGAAACCAAAATCTAAACGCAGATATTTATACATGTTATAAAATAAACTATTTTAAATGGTTTATATTTATTCTTGAGCTTGATGGGTACTCTACCCTTGAAACTGATCTGTTGAATTCTATTTTTTCATAACGCAAAAACTAAGAAATTATGGCATACATATTTAAGCAAATCATTAATTGAATTAAATTAGCAGAATGACTCATCACTCTCGACACGTATAAATGTATTTTCTGTAAAATGGAGGGGATTAAAAAATTAATGAATTTTATTATGTAATCGTATTTTCTCACAAACTGGAATTATTCTGTTGACAAATTTACCTAAAATATTTGAAGTATCTTGGCAAACAAAAACATTCGTCTTTAAATTCATTATTCAGTTCTTTTGACACTTCAAAATAATGTTTCGATTATTATCCGTTTTTCCTCGTAAGTGGGTAATAATTTTATTTAAATTAACAAACAAAATTGATCATTAGCCATAAACATGGATTCTCAGTTTGCAGGATGCAAATTAAATTTAATAATACTTTAAAAAAATATTAATAAGATTTTTTCCGTAAAAATTAAGCAGTTTATGAAAAACATTTATAAACAAAAGATGCGCAGTTTTAAGTTATCAAATAATGCTTTCAAGCATTGTGTGAAATCTATTATTTTTGAACTACAGAGTTCACCGATATTTTGCAAAGATAATTGTCTCGGGAGACCTTAAAACTGAAAATATCATTTAAAATTTGGGTCCTATCGAAATGAATTAATTTACGAAAGAAAAAAAAAACAGAAAGTCCACATTGTAATGTTTCTACAGTATTGTTTCACCGTCTTGTAAGATGAAGAACTTGAAAGTTGATAGTCTTAGGAACCCATTTTTGCGATTTCAAGTCATTCAAAAATTAAAAATAATACAATTCCTAGCCGGCCCACTAGCCGCGTGCGTTAGCGCGCCAGAACTAATGCGGAGGGTCCTGGGTTCGAATCCCGGCGAGGGCATGGGTGTTTGTGGATGTCTATTTTCATTTAATATGAATATTATATTATAAATTATCGGTTGTGGCTGAAAGACCTACGCTGTCTAAGCCAATGTCCCATATCATCCATAATTCCCCAACCCAAATTTCCGTCAATCATCCTTCCTTTATAAAAAAAAAAAAATACAATTCCTATTAAAAATCAGTTTTAATTTATTTCGTATATTTTCGAAAAATACAAAAATTATCCCGAATTTCTCACGAATACTTTTAGAATACGCGGAGGTGCAAGCTGTGAAATTGAAGCAAATTTTCACTTCAAATCGCGATTTTTACATCTCTGCAGGAAACTTCAACGGACATGCGTATGTTGAGATCCACCATGACGATTCCAACCTTTTTTGAAAAATGCTTGTGTGTGTGACTGTGGGCGTTGTATCTCAAAAACTAATAAAGGTTTCGTAATAACTTTAAACTTAAGCTCTTTTGATAATCTAAAGAATGGTTAAATTTTGAAAACCAGAAATCGATAATTTCTTTTTTTCCAGATATTATTGTAAATATGGCAAGTTCTATAAAAATGTTTAAGTAAATACTGAAGTTTATTATTTCATTAATTAATGTTTTTCATAAATATGAATTATTTCAAAATTTTGTAATTTCTTGTCTAAAATTAAAACTCTATAAGAACTACACGAAATTTAAATTAACAATAACTGTAGGAAATACTAAAATTAACAATTTATAAAGAATTAGTTGTTTTCTAAATTTCACTGGTTTAAAAGACCCAAGAAAATCTATTTTATATCAAAGCGGAAAACACATGGTGTTCACATCAACATTTTTAAATTTATTGTTATTTATTCTTTCCTATTAAAGCCGGGCCCTTCCGACTTACGAGCTCTAGAAATTTGTCTTATTTGTCTATGGTTAATCCGGCCCTGTAATAGCACTTTACTGACGACTCAGAATATAAACTCCATACTCGTGATTAGAATGAACTTTTAAGTATATTTCTCAAAGGAACGAAAATGAACACTCACGTTTTTAAAAATATTACCAAAAGCTTTTCGATTCTTGGGATTATAAAATAAATCATAAGCTTAAAATTGAATTTTGTCCTGCTACATTGGCTCAATCGACTTCTGTGCGCTAAGTTGTGAGTTGATATTTTTTTTATAGTCGATACATATAAAAGTTATATTTCTATCTTTACCTCAAAAGTAAATAATATTAATTAATCCATAGGTCTTCTAGCAATAGAATTGAATCTTTTTGTATGTATTTCCGAAGATCTCGTGAAAATAATACATGCGTTGTATGAGAGATGGCCGACCTTCAACACAATTAAATGTGAGCGAAATCCATACAAATATACGTTTTCGGGGATTTGTTAAATAAGAAAAACGGGCCTCGCTTATTCGCTCTTAGGGCGGAATTTTAACCCAATTTCTGGTGGCTTTGTGGGTTATTCTTTATGCGCGGATTGACGAGAGTTCTCAAGGAATTACGCCGATTTCGACAATTCTCAGCTGGATAATCTGGTAGTTTCGTGTTTATAAATTGTCTGCTGGAAGGGCGTTATTTGTAAACAGCGGCCGATAAGAGGCAACAAATAAAAGTCGCAATATCGAAGCTCGAGCTCAAAAAGCTTTAAAGACAAGGATATATATTTCAAGGCGGCGTATTGCACTTCCACTCAGTGACATTAAATTATTGCCGAGTGTCTATAATACATTGGAACAGGCTGACAAATCTCATAAAATTGTTATTTATGGTTGTATTCCATCGGGCTCGTGTTATTCGTCGGTTGGGAGACTCCGTTGCACTTCAGATGGTATCTGGAAGGGGGGCATCGTTGCACTGGGGACAGTTATCAGATTATTGCCGCCTCTTGGTACTTTGATACCGGTGTCGCAGTTAAGGGAGCGTGAAAACTGGAGGAAATTTTCGCCGCAAACGGGGCCCGTATACAATGCACGTTTACATAAATGGGAAGCTGAATTCTGCAAATATGATTCTCCGGCACATATTTGTAGTGCTAAATGAGTAACGTACTACATATGGAGTAGCAATTATTATTTCACTCGGATGGTGTGTTTCTCCGGCATACGTGGAAGTCGTAAAGTCGTATTTTATGGAATTATCTCAGGTCGTGACACTGCTTTCCTCCGCATGCACACAATTTGAATTATTTTGCCAAAGCCACATTCTATTGATCCCGTAAGCAATAATGTTGCTTTTATATTTTATGTATCAGAATTATTGACGCAGTTATCAATAATCAAATTGAATGTATACATAAAAAGTCCGGAGCTTTTCTTGTTGAAAGTACTAATAATTTAAACATTAAATATTGTTCCCCCATCAGAACACCTACAGACCAGTTTCGACCTTTCAGGTCTCATTAGTGTAGTTAGTTACTACATATTGGAATGTAAGTATTCCAAACACCGTTAAAGGTAGAAACGCCTAAGTGGCGGAATCTATTGCCTGAATGCTGTACTGAACCAAATCCGGGTGGCTTTAACACCGACAAGATATGGACATTGCCAGCGGCGGCAAATATTAATGTGAATATTAAATATTGTTCCCCCGTCAGAACACCTACAGACCGGTTTCGACCTTTCAGGTCTCATCAGTGTAGTTAGTTGCTGATGGGGAACCGGTCTGTAGGTGTAGGTGTTCTGATGGGGGAACAATATTTAATGTTTACATTATTATTGTTATATTTGCCGCCGCTGGCAATGTCCATATCTTGTCGGTGTTAAAGCCACCCGGATTTGGTTCAGTACAGCATTCAGGCAATGGATTCCGCAACTTTGACATTTCTACTAATAATTTAAAAACTGCCAACGGACATAAAAAGTCCGAAGCTCTTCTTGTTGAAATTACTAATAATTTAAAAACTTTACTTATGCGATTTTGGGGCAAGAATCAGTTTACAGCCACATTTTATCCATTTAATGTTAATTTTTTCAAAACCAACTGAAGTCAGGGAATTACGTCTAATTTACAAATTAGGTGAAATTTTCTGAAAAGTTCAGTGTCAACTTCAAAAATTGTTCATGTTGCAAAGATTAACAATATCAGCCAAGGATCGTTTTCTTTATCTTCAAAATATAAAACCTAGATTTATTACCAATCCTCTTGCCATCTTGCCCAAAGATGCATCAGAATCAATACAACTTGACCTCACCGATTTGCAAAACGACGCGAACCAAATTTAATGAAGGAAATTTATTATACTTCTATCGTTGTATCGATAAATAAATGGTAAATCATGTATAAGAATACGCAAGTCTCTTTGGATATGTGACCTGGTCTACGAAATTGGACCTAACGTGCGAAAACATGTTTTCGAATGAACAGCTGATTAAGAAAAAATAAGTCATTTGTGTTACGTTTGCTCGTTGGTTACAATTATTCTTATCGGTTCTCGCCTTCTTCGCACTTCGCTTTTCTTGTGAATTTTTTATGCAGTGTTGCTCTTAAAAGGACATATTATCGTAGTTTATTAACATCGTGTATAAAAATGTGCAGGACAGAAAAATTTGCAAGTGGATAAAAATTTATTCACCTTCACCATGACAACGATCTTTGCATTAACAATTTCAGTGAAAAGCTAAAGAAAATAAGTCATTTGTGTTACGTTTGCTCGTTGGTTACAATTATTCTTGTCAGTTCTCGCCTTCTTCGCACTTCGCTTTTCTTGTAAATTTTTTATGCAGTGTTGCTCTTGAAAGGACATATTATCGTAGTTTCTTAACATCGTGTATAAAAATATGCAGGACAGAAAAATTTGCAAGTGGATAAAAATTTATTCACCTTCACCATGACAACGATCTTTGCATTAACAATTTCAGTGTAAAACTAAAGAAAATAAGTCAATTGTGTTACGTTTGCTCGTTGGTTACAATTATTCTTGTCGGTTCTCGCCTTCTTCGCACTTCGTTTTTCTTGTGAATTTTTTATGCAGTGTTGCTCTTGAAAGGACATATTATCGTAGTTTATTAACATCGTGTATAAAAATATGCAGGATAGAAAAATTTGCAAGTGGATGAAAATTTATTCACCTTCACCATGACAACGATCTTTGCATTAACAATTTCAGTGAAAAGCTAAAGAAAATAAGTCATTTGTGTTACGTTTGCTCGTTGGTTACAATTATTCTTGTCGATTCTCGCCTTCTTCGCACTTCGCTTTTCTTGTGAATTTTTTATGCAGTGTTGCTCTTGAAAAGACATATTATCGTAGTTTATTTACATCGTGTATAAAAATATGCAGGACAGAAAAATTTGCAAGTGGATAAAAATTTATTCACCTTCACCATGACAACGATCTTTGCATTAACAATTTCAGTGAAAAGCTAATTTCAGTTGAACAGTGCCAGTTCGTGTCAGTTGTAAATACCTCGGCGGTGAAATATAATTTAAATCCGTTTCAGACACGCTTTCGCGTAAATTTTTCTCACGATTGTCATTCCGATCCATGTACCAGTTAAGTAAATATTGAATAACTAATTGTGGAGGCTTTCACCTTGTGATACATTTTGAATAATTCAAATAAACAATATAAACATAATTCAAACAAAGTTATTCGTTTTATTTGAATTAAGTAAATATTGTCCTTCCACCAATTGTACATTTTTTCCATCTCAATTCATTTTCGAAATGTGTGTCGATTCAATGGCTCGTGCAAACGAATAAAATTTATCCGATCAAATTCTAATCTATTGTGGTATTACCGCCGATTAATCATGCAGCGTGTATATTCCGTTATCAGTGCATTTTGGAATCGTATTTACTTGAATTCGGCGTTTCTTTATAAACAAAATATATTACTATTAATAAGATCCAAGCATTTCGATTTTATTATTATTCGTAGTGAAATAAAAAATGTCATTAGAAGACGAATAAAACGCGGTGTTCGAATGAAAGTTCTAACTGGCGAGATCCAGTTTCTTACACCGACGATACTTGTTCAGATGATGATGAAAATCTGACAGAAAATTGCTCAGAAAAAAAACAACGTGGATAATGAAGAACTGAAGAAAGTATGCTTAACCCTATGCGAGGACTCGACATGAGTTTTTACGGGCACAACCTACAACGCGCTGTACGCGATATTTTTTATTCAAGTTGTTTTTAATAATAAAAAGTTTTCGAGTGCTGCGCGGACAAAAATCCTGGTCGGGTTGCGTCCGCATCAACTTCAAAAATTCATATCTCTTTTATTAATTAACGAATTTTAACGAAATAAGAATATTTTTAAAGCGAAAGAGTGCGAAAAGTTGGCTGTTGTTAATAAAAAAATGTATCACTTGTCTAAATATTTTTTTGCAATTTTTGAAAATCCTGGTCGGGTTGCGTCCGCATCAACTTCAAAAATTCATATCTTTTTTATTAATTAACGAATTTTAACGAAATTAGAATATTTTTAAAGCGAAAGAGTGCGAGAAGTTGGCTGTTCTTAATAAAAAAATGTATCACTTGTCCAAATATTTTTTTGCAATTTTTGAAAATCCTGGTCGGGTTGCGTCCGCATCAACTTCAAAAAATCATATCTTTTTTTATTAATTAACGAATTTTAACGAAATAAGAACATTTTTAAAGCGAAAGAGTGCGAGAAGTTGGCTGTTGTTAATAAAAAAATGTATCACTTGTCTAAATATTTTTTTGCAATTTTTGAAAATCCTGGTCGGGTTGCGTCCACACCAACTTCAAAAATTCATATCTTTTTTATTAATTAACGAATTTTAACCAAATTAGAGTATTTTTAAAGCGAAAGAGTGCTAGAAGTTGGCTGTTGTTAATAAAAAAATGTATCACTTGTCCAAATATTTTTTTGCAATTTTTGAAAATCCTGGTCGGGTTGCGTCCGCATCAACTTCAAAAAATCATATCTTTTTTTATTAATTAACGAATTTTAACGAAATTCGAATATTTTTAAAGCGAAAGAGTGCGAGAAGTTGGCCGTTGTTAATAAAAAATGCAACACCAGTACAAATATTTTTTTGCAATTTTTGAAAATCCTGGTCGGGTTGGGTCCACACCAACTTCAAAAATTCATATCTTTTTTATTAATTAACGAATTTTAACGAAATTAGAATATTTTTAAAGCGAAAGAGTGCGAGAAGTTGGCTGTTGTTAATAAAAAAATGTATCACGTGTCTAAATATTTTTTTGCAATTTTTGAAAACTCTGGTCGGGTTGCGTTCGCATCAACTTCAAAAATTCATATGTTTTTTTATTAATTAACGAATTTTAACGAAATAAGAATATTTTTAAAGCGAAAGAGTGCGAGAAGTTGGCTGTTGTTAATAAAAAAAAGTATCACTTGTCTAAATATTTTTTTGCAATTTTTGAAAATCATGGTCGGGTTGCGTCCGCATCAATTTCAAAAAATCATATCGTTTTTTATTAATTAACGAATTTTAACGAAATAAGAATATTTTTAAAGCGAAAGAGTGCAAGAAGTTGGCTGTTGTTAATAAAAAAATGTATCACTTGTCTAAATATTTTTTTGCAATTTTTGAAAATCGTGGTCGGGTTGCGGACGCATCAACTTCAAAAATTCATATCTTTTTTATTAATTAACCAATTTTAACGAAATAAGAATATTTTTAAAGCGAAAGAGTGCGAGAAGTTGGCTGTTGTTAATAAAAAATGCAACACCAGTATAAATATTTTTTTGCAATTTTTGAAAATCCTGGTCGGGTTGGGTCCGCATCAACTTCAAAAATTCATATATTTTTATTAATTAACGAATTTTAACGAAATAAGAATATTTTTAAAGCGAAAGAGTGCGAGAAGTTGGCTGTTGTTAATAAAAAAATGTATCACCTGTCTCAATATTTTTTTGCAATTTTTGAAAATCCTGGTCGGGTTGCGTCCGCATCAACTTCAAAAAATCATATCTTTTTTATTAATTAACGAATTTTAACGAAATAAGAATATTTTTAAAGCGAAAGAGTGCGAGAAGTTGGCCGTTGTTAATAAAAAATACAACACCAGTATAAATATTTTTTTGCAATTTTTGAAAATCCTGGTCGGGTTGCGTCCGCATCAACTTCAAAAATTCATATCTTTTTTTATTAATTAACGAATTTTAACGAAATTAGAATATTTTTAAAGCGAAAGAGTGCGAGAAGTTGGCTGTTCTTAATAAAAAAATGTATCACTTGTCCAAATATTTTTTTGCAATTTTTGAAAATCCTGGTCGGGTTGCGTCCGCATCAACTTCAAAAATTCATATCTCTTTTATTAATTAACGAATTTTAACGAAATAAGAATATTTTTAAAGCGAAAGAGTGCGAGAAGTTGGCCGTTGTTAATAAAAAATGCAACACCAGTACAAATATTTTTTTGCAATTTTTGAAAATCCTGGTCGGGTTGCGTCCACACCAACTTCAAAAATTCATATGTTTTTTTATTAATTAACGGATTTTAACGAAGATAGAATATTTTTAAAGCGAAAGAGTGCGAGAAGTTGGCTGTTGTTAATAAAAAAATGTGTCACTTGTTTAAATATTTTTTTGCAATTTTTGAAAATCCTGGTCGGGTTGCGTCCACACCAAGTTCAAAAATTCATATCTTTTTCATTAATTAACGAATTTTAACGAAATAAGAATATTTTTAAAGCGAAAGAGTGCGAGAAGTTGGCTGTTGTTAATAAAAAAAAAGTATCACTTGTCTAAATATTTTTTTGCAATTTTTGAAAATCCTGGTCGGGTTACGTCCGCATTAACTTCAAAAATTCATTTTTTTTGTTAATTAGTGTATTTAAATTGAATGTAAGAATTTTACTGGTATTATTAATAAAATGTATTACCAGTCTACATATTTTTGTTTTATTTTTGAACTTCAAGCTCACTTTAACGGACAATCCCTGTGAAATTTAAAAATTCAAAACTTCTTCAATAATTAACGCATTTGAACTGAATAACAAAATTATGAAATCTAAAGAATGTAAGAAGTGTATTGTTACTAATAAAAACATGTATCGCCAGTTGAAATTTTTTTTTTTAATTTTTGAAATTCATGATCGCTTTAACGTGCATTGCTTCAAGAATTCATAACTTTTTTAATAATCAACGGATTTGAACTAAATAACAAAATTATGAAAGGTAAAGAAGGAAACAGTGCATTTTTATTAATAAAAACATGTATCGCCAGTTAAAATATTTTTTTCAGAATTTTGGAAATTCATGATGACTAACATGCAATGATTGTTTCAAAAATTCATAACTTTTTTAATAATCAACGGATTTGAACAAAATAAGAAAATGATTAAAGCTAAAGAATGTACGAAGTGTATTGTTACTAATAAAGACATGTATCGCCAGTTAAATTTGTTTTTTTTAAATTTTTGAAATTCATGATCGCTTTAACGAGCAATTATTGCTTCAAAAATTCATAACTTTTTTAATAATCAACGGATTTCAACTAAATAATACAAATCAGATTACGTTGGTCTGTTACGGATAATGGATTTTGTTTCGTATTATTGTACATTTGAATCTATTTGATTCAATTCAGATGAAAAAGATGACCGACGTCAGAATAATTCATATTTAAATGCAAAGTAAAGTTGTCTTACTTCTCAATGTTTCTGAAAAACTCCTTTTCTAATACATGGGTGCGCACTTTCTGGCGCCATTAATTGAATTCTTTTTCTTTTCAATATCTACCTTTAATTTGATTGTGTCCTAGCTATAATTCTTCTTCGCTCTTCTTCGCAATTGATGGTGACGCTAGTTTAAAATAATAATTCCATAAATAAATCAATCATTGAAAATATTAACACGAGTAATTAAACAAGCGACGTTATGTTACTTCAATGAAGTAGTAAAAAATCACTTGTGCGAACTTCACTCTATTTAGCGAAGCACACACCCTCAGTTTCACCAATATGACAACTAAAATTTCCCTAAAAAAACAGTACCTTAGTAGGAATTGCTCATCAAGGAACCGATTGCAATGGTGAAACCGAATTGATCTAAAGTACTAATTTAGGCATTTCTTAGCTTAGGTACTATCTAACAAAGTATTTGTTTAGGAATAGTTGGTGAAAACGGGCACTAGAGTAGATATTCGAATTTTGCATATTTTGGTATATTTTGTTTGGAATAATGAATCTCCACTGTTAGCTTCGTTGACTAAAAAAAGATTTACTGCAAAATTGAGCGGAGCAAGAGATTTAATTCCAGCGTATCCTTAGAGAGATTAAGCTCCGCGAGAAGCGGCGTCGACTATTAATTCAACGAATGGGAATTCTCCACCATTGAAATTGAACAAGCATAAATCCCATTTGATAGTTAAACCGCAGCAAAGAGAAGAAAAAAAAAACAATACAAGAACATCAGAGGCGGCGCGCAAAAAGCGGCCCCATTCGAGTGCGCTTAATTGTCCCTTGCGGACGACCGTTTTTAATCAAATCTTCGCTTACTGTAATCTACAACTTGCCCTTTTTTCATACCCCGCTCGCAGTTCTTCCCTTAACGCCCGAAAACAATAAACCCTCGCGAGGGGAATACGTGCGCATCGTATTTCAATTTACATGCAGATTATGAGCGTTCAAACATATGAAACTAGCGTTTGAATGTGCTCGATATGTTTACGAATTGCTTTTTAACGCTGGCCCCAGTTTCCATGTCGTTGGGATATTACTTTTATGTGGGACGCCCTTGATGCATCGCCGTATGAAAATGTATGTGTGAATTTATATCACGCACAGATTGTTTCCTGTGTGACGAATGGGCTGTTAAGTGACAAGGGGAATCTTGTCAAATTTGTCTATACGAGGAGGAATTGTTATCTTCAAGAAAACTACAATACGTGATACACCTTTCATGAAATGTTATATTTCTGAGCGAGACATATGTGTTGCAAAACATTCAAGCTCTCGTTGCTGTAACATCAATAAATTCATATATTACTAGTTCTCGTTTCCTTACAGGTAAGTAGTTTTTATCCTGCAATACTTCTTCACATCTCTGCTTTTGCAATTAATCTAATAAAACATTGTTAATAATCAATAGTAATGTATTTAGAGCGGTTTTATTATCGGTTAATAAATTCGTTCATTGCTAGGTGATAGCTAGACGTAAATGCCTTTTTTAACCGAGACCGCAGGCCGAGGTCAATAATTTAAGAACATCAAATGTCATTCACCTTCGGCAATGCATTCAATAACAAATATTTTTTCAATTAAATGAATTAATAAACGAAGTTGCTCCGTATATAGCTGAATCAAAAGTGTGAACATGCCTCCGACCAGGGGCGGCTCGTTATGTAGAACCAAGGAGCCATGGCACTACCTCTAGACTCAAGCTCAGCAAGAATTTTTAACTAATTTTTAAAACACTTTTTCGCCAGTTTAAATGTTAAACAACGCCTGTATAACTTTATTGAATGTATTGTGATAGGGAACATTTTTTCAAAAAAAATTTTAACGGAAATATCCGTTTTGGTGTTCCTAGATGCCATTTCAACAATTACTGGAAAAAAAAATTGTGTCTATGTGTGTATTTCAAAAACTAATAGAGCAATGGATATGAAACTTTGAACATAAGTCTTATTCGATAATCCAATATTTTTTTCAACATTTAAAGAAATATTGAAGACAACAATGAAATAAACATCTTTTGTTTATCAATATTTTTCATAAAATCATTTTTATTTGAGAAAAAAAAAAGATTAATTTTTTCTTCATTTTTGGTTTATAATTATGAAACGATAATAGTTACAGATAATTTATGTTAATAATAATTGTAGAGAATGCCAAAATAAACAACTTATAAAGAATAAGATTTTTCGAAATCTCTTTGGTTTTTGAGTTAACTGACTTTTAGATTTTGAACAAAATTTTTTGATTTTCATGTTTCATATTTTTGACGTTATAAACGTCAGTTTCACCCGATTCTACAAAACGCTCGATGTACAATAAAGAAAAAAAATAATAAGAAAAAATCATTTCATTAAGTAAATAATGATTTTTCTTTATTAATTCGAATGTTTCAATGAAACCATGTTATCTTTTACCAGAAATAAAATAGTAGCAGTACTTTTTTAAACGCCATTTCTTTGAAAACAGCTGAATATCAACATGGGGTATGCTACATGAAAAATACTCAGATTTTTACGTAGAATCCATTAATGCAACAAAACCGGGGGTTCCCATTTAAACATTTTAACTTAGGGGTCGTATCTCAATTTTGGGACACCCTGTACATTTGAATTTTATCTCAAAAAATGCGCGTTAAAAAATAATAATACATGCGTCCGAGCATTTTTCTGAAAGAAAATGTCCTGAATTTTAATCGAATTTATTCCTTACTTTATGTACATAGTGTAGAATTATTAACTTGTTGGAAAAAAAATACTATTATTATTATTTTGATATTAGAATCATCAAAATCGACAACGCGTTCGGTAGTTGTGCAATTTCAAGGATCAAAATCGCGATTTAAAAAAAGTGCAATTTTTGCATGTGTTAATTTAACCAGAAAATTTTATAATCCGTTTTAGAATTACATCAAATTTTCCACATTTTGACTTTTGAGTTATTAAATCGGAGGTCACGTTTGCCTGTTCTGTAATTTAAAAAATATATATATATATAACTTAATAATAATTAATATAAAACGTGAAATTTAATTTAAAAAAAAATTGTGACAACTTTTGAATTGCACTAAATTTGGTACATATTGTCGTTAGAATCATTAACATCAGCAGTTTAAAAAATCAAAATCGCGATTTTAGAATATTGAAAATACAAAAAAGTGCAATTTTGCGTTTTGTGTTAATCTAACAAGAAAAATTCGTTATATTTTTCAAAATTGAATTTGGAATTTAAAAAATCAAAATAACAATTTAAAATCTACGAACATTGAAAACATAAAATTTTGAAGTTTTCCGTTCATTTAACGAAAATCTTTATAATACGTTTTTTAATTTATTCAATTTCCTACATTTTTTTGCCCGTTCTGCAATAAAAACAAATCAAAATTATAATTTAAAATCTTCGAAAACGTGAAATTTTCCGTTGATTTTACAAAAATGTCTCTTGGAAAATTTTTAAATTGCACAATTTTTTTTACATTTCGTCGTTCGAATTATTAAAATCGGACAACGTGTTCGGCAGTTAAGAAAACAAAATCGCGATTTTAAGATATCCAAACTTTAAAAAATAAAAAAATGCAATTTTATTTTAACATTCTATAATTTGTTTTTAAATTACACTGAATTCGCCATATTTTGATATTTCAATTATCTAAATCAGACGCAATTGACTGTTCTGCAATTTAAAAAAATCGAAATCTATATTTAAAATTTTTGAACTTTGAAAACGTGAAATTTCATTTTACAAAAATATTTCTTAACCAAGTTTTAAATTGCACTACATATGGTACATTTTGTCGTTGGAGTCATCAAAATCGGATATCGCGTTCGGCAGTTGTGCAATTTAAAAAAATTGATTTTAAAATATTCAAATTTTAAAAAGTGCAATTTTTGTTTTTTGTGTTAATTTTACGAGAACTTTATAATCCCTTTTAAAATTACTCTAAATTCGCTATATTTTTACGTATGAATCATCAAAGCCAGGCGCGTTTGGCTGTACTGCAATTAAAAAAAAATCAAAATCGCAATTTAAAATCTTCGAATTTTGAAAACTTGAAACTTTGACGTTTTGCATTGATTTTACGAAAATATTTCTTTACTAACTTTTTAATTGCACTGAATTTGACACATTGGAGTAATAAAAATCGGACAGTGCATTCAGCAGTTATGTAGTTTCAAAAATCAAAATCCCAATTTAAATCTTCGAACTTTGAAAACGCGAAGTTTTTTACGTTGATTTTGCGAAAATCCAACCAACTTTTAAATTGCATTAAATTTGGCACATTTTGACGATTTTTTTTCGAAATGTCGTTAGTTTTTGAATAAGTTGACGGTAGAGATTATAAAAGTTCATTCATAATTTTGACGTTTCAAGAGTCGGTATCATCTGATCCTGCAAAACATTTGATATACAATTGCGGACAAAATAAAGTAAGACACCATTGTAATCTAGTGCGCGACTTTCCTCTAAATTGTATTCGTGAAAATTGGCTTTAATGCCTATTTATTAAACGTCTATGACTGATTCACACTAGACAAAAAGAGATGTCAGCTTTTTTGTCCGCAATTGTATATTTAAAATATGATTTACACTGGAAGTAAAAATATAAATAACTATTATACCAGAAAAATCGGAGAAAGTACATGATGGCCACATCACCATTTTTTTTTAATTCTAAAAATGTACTAACCATTCAAATGTCACTATAAATAGTTTAGTTTTCCTAACAAATATAGGATACACTGTTTTTCAATTATAGTTTGAATTTATAAATATATATTGTATGATAAGTGGCTCTACCACTCAAAAAGTTCACGAGCCGCCACTGCCTCCGACAGGGATCGCAACCACCAGATTCAGCTATATACGGAGCAACTTCGTTTATTAATTTATTTCATTATATTAATACTCCGTAATTCGGGAAACCATCGAATATATCGAAAATATTTTTGCGATTTTTTTTTATCAACTCTTTCACAATTTATCTTGAACATTCGTAACTCACTTAACAATTGTTGTATTTTCAAAAACAACAATGGTTTTTAAAGAATTGAGACTACTTAGTTGTTTTATGTCGGCATTTCATATTTTTTCGATCTTTTTCACAACTCACATAAAAATTTCTAAGCATTTATAACTCACCTAAAAATTAATGTGTTTTAAAAACAAAAATATATTCTTTTGCTTTTCATAACTTAATTTCTCTTATGAAACTGATTTCATTTCTTTTACTTATTTCGTACGAAGTATGGGAACATCGATAAATACGAAAAATATTTTTGGGGAAAGTTATATGATGGCCACATCACCATTTTGTATGTTTTTTTATGTAGCCTGCATTATTATAGTCAAATAAAAATGTCTTAATATACCATAGATTTTCAGGCTTTATTTTTGCGGTACGCTTAGTGCCGGGTACTTTGAATTACCTGTTTTGTAGCACGGCAATGTATTTTGCGATGCGTGACTTAACAATTCCATAACTTTGCGCATGTTGGACATTATCTCAATTCGTACGTGTAGTATGATGGGTTACCTATACACGGACGCCAACAGGTGGCAGGAAGAGCACGGCCGGCGCATCGATTATCGATCGAGAGACGCACGTGACGTCATAGTAACAACAACAACCCGAGCTCTCCGCATCCATCGATAATCGATGCGCGTCTGTGTTAAACGCAAATAAATCGCAACAAAACTCAATTCGTGTCTGTGTTAAAAGTAAATAAATTTCGGTTATGTTAGTGTTTTAAGTGAATTGTTAGTGCAGCGAATTAACAGCGTAGCGTAGTTAGTGAAAGCGAACGAATTGACGACGGCGAAGTGTTAAGATGCAGGGAACAGAAGCACATTATACGTGGAAAGGGCAACGAAAGGTCAGTGGAAATTATAATGTTAAATAGTATGTTACATACCGAGTCTGGTAAAACATCATTACAGCCGAGGGCATAGATTGCAAACCTTGTACATTTGTACATCTACGAGGGTCATTTTTTTTCGACCTCCGATGGGCCATAATAAGACAAGTGTATATAAAACAATGATTTTTATAGCAAAAGTTATGTACACTTATGGTTATTTATCGACATAATCACCTTGGAGATTGTGGCATTTGTAGTAGCTGTGAACAAGCTTAACAATACCCTCTTCATAAAATGTTGCCGCCAATGAATTTAAATGTATTGAATATTTGTTGTGCTACTTTCTTGATGGAACCATATTTTCAAGTTGGGTAAAGTAAAACGCTTGTTTTGTTCCATAATTTTATTTTCAGTTGCCTGACACGTGTTTCGATCGGTTAGGATCATTTTCAAAGTTAAACTTTGTGAAAATAAAATTATGGAACAAAACAAGCGTTTTACTTTACCCAACTTGAATTTAAATGTGTCTTGACGTTGTCTTGAAGCTCCTCGTTATTTTTACAGCATTTCATTTCTTTCACTCAAATATTTTTTTTAGCAAATTAGAATATTTTTAAAAACCAAAATTATTTTTTATATTATATAACCATCTCAGTTGTTAGTTTTTGCATAATTTTATTTCGGATTCTTGTATATTTTTTCGATTTTCTTAATCAACGCCTCCACAATTTCAATTAAAGCTTTTTAAACATTCACAGCTCACTTAAAAATTGGTGTACATATTTTTGAAACCAAAAATGATTCTTATAGAATAAAGACGAATTTATTGTTTTTAATGTTTGCATCGTTGTATGTTGGCGTTTTATTTACATTTTTTCCCTCAATATTTCCATAATATAAATCAATTCATTACAACATATTGTTGGTTTTCAAAAAAATATTTTATTTCCTGCATTACACTCAGAGGTGTATATAGAGGGGGTCACGAGGTTAACCCCCCCCCAAATTTTAAAGTATATAAAAGAATGTCCAATTTTTTTTTTAATTATTAGCTGGTTAGAATGGTCAAAGTAATAACCCTACTAAAAAATAATTTCGATCTACGCGCCTGATTGCACTGACAATCAGAACTACATGAACAAATAGGTTATCAAAGGTATTACCATCATTTATTTAATTTTATTCAGTATTTCTACCTTTGCACCTTAAGGCTGCTCTCTCAGTGCATATATATGGCTTTCTATAATTTATCTTTATTTATCATTAGATGAAGTTCACAATTTACAGATATTTCAATGATAGTTATGCCAACCACTCGATTACAACTGCCTGAAATAGTGATTAAATGGTGATTTAATGTCAAAAATAATCATATTTAATATCAAAAATGAGGATTTTTAATTGTCGGAAATCTCGATTTTAACTGTAAGAAATAGTGATTTTTAACTGTCAAAAAATAGTGATTTTTAACTGACGGAGATGGTGTTAACAATAATGATTTCAACAGCCGGAAATAATGATTTAAACTGTCAAAAATGTTGATTTTCAACTGTTAAAAATAATGGTATAGAGTAGAGTAGAATAGAATAGAATTTTATTTTACAATGACAAATTACAAAAAAAAAATGAAAATTCGCACATGTAAAAACGTCAAAAAAGAAACAAAACGTGCAAAAAACATAAAAATATTTAAAATACGATTTAACAATAATTTATATCAAAAATGAGGATTTTTAAATGTCAGAACTGTCAATTTTTAACTGTCAGAAATAAATATTTTTAACGAACAGAGATGTTATTTTAACTGCCAGAAATAATGATTCTAAACTGTAAAAAATGGTGATTTCTACCTGGCAGAAATAGTGATTGTAAGCCGCCAAACAGTGATTTTAACTGCCAAAATTAGTCATTTAAACTGTAAAAAAATGGTGATTTTCAACTATCGATAATAGTGATTTTCAACTGACAAAAACAAAGATTTTAAACTTTCTATAGTAGTGATGTTCAACTGTCAAAAGTGAAATTTTCAACTGTCAAAAATAATGCTATTTAACTATCTGAAATTAAGATTTTTATCTGCCAGAAATGTCGATTTTCAATTAAAAAAAAATTTTTCTGGCGGAAATAGTAATTTTAAGCTTTCAAAAACAGTGATTTCAACTACCGACAACAAAAATTCATATGTTTTAAAAACAAAAATATATCCTTATCAGTTGTTTTTCATAACTTAATTTATCTTATAAAAATGATTTCATTTCTTTTATTTATTTCGTACGAAGTATGGGAACATCCATAAATACGAAAAAATACATCACCAATTTTACTTTCTCCGTTACGAAGTACGAAAAAGTATTGTGATCGTGATTTAAAAAAAAAATTAACTGGCAGAAATAGTAATTTTAAGCTGTCAAAAAAACAGTGATTTCAACTACCGAAAATAGTGATTTTAAGCTGTAAAATATGTCGATTTTCAACTGCCAAGAGTGCTAATTTTCAACTGCTACAAATAATTATTCTAAACCAGGGGTCTCCAAACTACGGCCCGCGGGCCAAAAACGGCATTTTCCGCAAATGTCATATTTTAAAATTCTATAACGATTTTTTGTTATAGGTTTTGAAATTAGTTATAAAATTGATTATATTTTGGCCCACTAGGTTATTAAGAATTGTATATATGGCCCGCGATGCAAAAAGTTCGGGTCCCTTGTTCTAAGCTGACTAATTATGATTTTCAACTGACAGTAATTGTGATTTCAACGGTTAAAATGGTGATTTTCAGTTGTCAAAATGGTGATTTTCAGTTGTCAAAATGGTGATATTCAGTTGTCAAAATGATGATTTTCAACTCTATCAGAAATAGTGATTTGTAACTGCCAAAACAGTGATTTTCAACTGCCAGACGTAGTGATTTTCAAATGTCAAAAATAGTAAGTTTTAACTGTCAAAAATATTGATTTTCAACTGGCAGAAATAGTGATTTTAATCTGTCAAAAACTGTGATTTAAACTGCCAAAAATAGTCATTTTTAATTGGCAAAAACAGTGATTTTTAACTGTTAAAAAATAATAATAATAATTTCATTTATTTTCAAATGTCGAAAGTTGTGATATTCAACGGTCAAAATGGTGATTTTCAACAGTCAAAATGGTGATTTTTAACTATCAGAAATAGTGATTTTTAACTGACAAAACAGTGAATTTCAACTGCCAGACTTAGTGATTTTCAAGTGTCAAAAATGGTGATTTTCAACGGTAAAAAAATAGTGATTTTAACTGGCCGAAATAGTGGTTTTAAGCTGTTAAAAACTGCGATTTAAACTGCCAAAAATGGTCATTTTTAACTGGCAAAAACAGTGATTTTCAACTGTTAAAAAATAATAATAATAATTTGATTTATTTTCAAATGTCAAAAGTTGTGATTTTCAACAGTCAAAATGATGATTTTTAACTATCAGAAACAGTGATTTTTAACTGTCAATACAGTGAGTTTCAACTGCCAGACTTAGTGATTTTCAAGTGTCAAAAATGGTGATTTTCAACGGTCAAAAATAGTGATTTTAACTGGCAGAAATAGTGATTTTAAGCTGTCAAAAACTGTGATTTAAACTGCCAAAAATAGTCATTTTGAACTGCCAAAAACAGTGATTTTCAACTGTCAAAAAAAGAAAAATTTTTATTTGTGCCACAACAATACAGTTTTACAGTCAGGTACTTGGTGTACAAATAAGTTAATAAAGACTATAGAAGTAAATTAAAATCGATTAGATAGAATCAGGAAGTCTTTTTAATGAGATATTCATTCACATTTGTTTGGAAAAAATTGTGAAATTTCAAGTGTCAGAAATAGTGATTTTTAACTGACAAAAATAGTGATTTTCAGTATGACTATTCGTGATATGTATTCTTTTTCATTTTTACTTCGCTATATCACATTGTTTTAATATATATTTTAAAACTGGCCTATGTGCAGTGTTCGTTATTAACATAAATAAACTATCTTACTATAAAAAACTAATGATTTTCAAATGTGGAAAAATCAATTTGGAAGGGCATAAATCACAGTCGAAGAGGGCTGTAGAAAGATATACGAGAGAGAGGGGGTAAATCAAGCATTTCTGTGTGTAAAATATACTGAAATTTGCTACGTGGCAGAACTCTTTTAGGGATGCATACGGTGCCTCTCATAATCGTATGTCATATATAGTGATAGAACCGCCTTAAGCTACGCGCACACTTGTCTGAAACGGACGGAGGGCACGCATGGGCATAAATTGCTTAACACTGTTGTAAACGAGTCTCGTTTACAACTGTGTTAAGCAATTTTTGCCTATGCGTGCCATCCGTCCGATTCCGACAAGTGTGCGCGTAGCTTTAAGGTGTATTATTTTCGAAATATTTTGCTTAATTGGTTCGTACAGCTTCTGCTAGTGTTTTTGTATTCTGATTCTCGGCGAAAACTAGGCATCGCAATTGAATCTTTATCTCCACATCTTGAAATTGAAATGCCTTTCCTAACTTTTCTCCAGGTCAGGTAAGGTTGGCTTTTTAACTTAAACTAGCCAGGTAGCAGAATTTAAAGGCTTACTCCTTATTATACTATCTGCTAAACTACTATTACGTTACATATCGTAGGAATACATTGCTGGTACTAATAGCAATCAAAGATATTTTTTTTAACTTAATTCTGTTGATATAATTCCATTGGGACAGGCGTTAATATTATTTCGATTATTTCATCAAATAATTGTTTTTTGGTCAAGCTTCAGTCGTCTAATCGAAGTTCCAATTATGAGACTTTCGCATGCAGGCCATGATATGGCACTTTAGTATAGGGGGCGTCCGGCAATTAGAATTGGGGCCGGGCCCCACTGTTAGATGCAGCTGTGACTTGAATACCAAATGGATGATGCCGCAATAACAGCCGAACGGAGCCAACGGTAAGGACTGCCTTACTTCGCCTGGGGCGCTCCTTCTACTTGTTAACTTGCCTGCGTGGCATTAACTTTATGCAGAACTACTGTTTAACTTCCATTCGGCGGTACTTATGAATTGTTTACCCCACCCGCGAACTGCTCCCTAACTACGTACGAATTTCCTAATTATAAATTAATTACGTTCGCTACTACTGCATGGAGACTTGGTCAAACATGTAAGTTTAAGAGCGGCGGGAAAGTGTGCACATACATGAAGTTTTTTATCAGTAAATATGTGGTTGATGGCTGAAGGACTCCGGTCGATGGCCATTGTATTTATTATGTATTTAGTAAGTACAATAAACGTTTATTATTATTATGTGGTTGATATTGATTTTATTCCACTGTAATAATAATAGAAGGAACTTTTTCAACAAAGAATTACAAAGTTTGACAATGTCCTTCAGCCCGATTCTACTGTATATATGTACATACAACTTTATTTAGACCAATTTTTTTTAACAGTAATTTGTTTGAGTGTACAATACATATACTTGGTTAGTCTGTCTGGGCTTTCTGCCCCACTACTGTATATTTAAATGTAATAATAATTGCAATAGCGTTTATAAGATTTATTCGCTAAGATATGCAGGAAACATCAAGGTCCATGGCAAACTTGAGGAAAGCTACAAAAAGAAATCATCAAATTTTTAGGATGGGGAAAATTTGACAAGAGAATTAAGAAAAGAGTAATATCAGCTCTAACATAAATATCAGTTTACTTGTAAAAATATCTGACATCTATATTAAAATAATAAAAGTTTAAATCAAGATGTAATGAAACAAAAGTTGTAAGACTTTATTGTTCCTTATTTAACGACCAACCTGTCTAATACAATTTTATTTTATTTCATTTCATTGTCATAATTAAAGTCACATTAAATTAATTTGTAAGCAACAATGGAAAAGTAACGTCAAATTTGAACTTTTTAATTACAGCACATCGCAAACAAACAGAGTTTCGTGGATTAACTTGGAATTTTGAGTCGGCCATTCATTAACAAATGGATTATCCTGTTGTTTTACTGCGTACACGTGCAAGCTCAGAGATTTATGGCCGACACTTCCGCACTTCTTATTGTCTCTTGATTAATTAAAAAAATGTTACGATCCTCCCCGTTCCTTCGCTTTAAACTTACACGCGTTTAAACATGATGGATGATATGTAACACCCCTGTAGTACCTGGAAATCAACACAAGTACACATTCTGCGGTCTCTTCGCTAATAACTATGTCGAGGAGATTATTGTGCCGGCTTTATAAGATATTTTCTTGGATGTTAAAATTATAAAGTGGAAATGTTTTCGCCCAATTAAGCCGGCTTTTATGGTTCAAGTTTCATTACGTGGAACATAACCAGGTGCTGTTCTGAGTTACTACCCTCGGTTTAAAATTCATCTTTTGTGTGCCCGCAGTTTAATTATATCCTCCTTCTATTCCTCAAATTGTTTATAATGGAAACAAAGTTAGCAATTTTAATTAATTCAATTAATTTTTCAGTTCATGCTGCTTTTTTTATGGGAAAGATAATTAATTTAGTCCATTAAAAAAAACAAAGGTTTCATTTTAATCAAGCCATTAGTTTATGAAAAGTAAACATACATAGAATAAAAAATAAGGAATTTCATCGACTTGAAATATGTGCTTGTACCATATGTATAAAAATTATTTAGATTAGTTCTTAGATTAGTTCAGCACGTTGTTGACTTTATGTCATATGAACAACTGGTGGCGAAGACGTGATGCGACGTATCAAACCTGCAACGTACGTTCCGAAATACAAAGCCACCCTTTATCTAAATAAATTTTATACGTATGGTAGACTATCAGCAATGTTTGTAAATTTAAAGAGATTTATCCATACTCCAAATCTTTTAAAACAAGCCTATTATAGCGTGCAAGAATGCTTGCCAGATACATAGTTTTCATGACTTTTAAGGGGTCACCCGCACTCGTAGTGTCAAAAGACAAAGTCATTTTTACTATAATAATTTTTTTTTGAAGCCTGGTTTAAAAATGTTTTGACAAAAAAAAAATTCAAATAGTACACATTTCAAGTTATTAAAATATTTTTTACATCAAAAAATAGTCACAAACAAGGGAGTTTGAAGTAAAGGGCCTACAAAAAAACCTCTTGCGGTGTCAACCGTCATTCTGGACTGGATCATCTCAGATTAAAAAAACCGACGCGAATCTTTAGTAAATAGCATTAATGTGTGTCTGGATTGTTGTTTTTTTCGTACCGTTAATAATTTTTTTTACAGCCAAAAACCGAACGTTTTTTGACAATTTTTTTTTGTTTAACTATCCGCTATTTTGTTAAAAATTGATATGTTACAAAAAGTTTCGATCCAGCACACATCAATGCAATTTACTAAAGATTCCCTTCATTTTTTTTTATGTTAGATGATCCAGTCTTATATGGCGATTGGCACCGCAAGAGGTCTTCTTTTTGTTGGGCCTTCACGGAATTATTTGATGACTATTTTGCGATGTAAAATTTTGTGTAAAAACTTGAAATGTCTACTAATCGAATAAAAAAGGAATTGTCAAAAGATATTTAAACCAGGCTTCCGAAAAAATTCATAAATATTACATTGTTTTTAGACCCTGCGAGTGCGGGTGACCCCTTAAATATTTTTATATTTTTAACAAGAAGAAAATGTTACGTCCTCAATTTTATTTTATTAATTGATTCTAATTTATAATTTTATCAATACGTTTTAAGTCTCTTCTTTTTTTATATCACCACCAATGGAATAACTTGAATACGCATGTTTCTGCCAACAACTTTATTTATGTTGTTTGTACTATTTTAATTGAATTTAATTTATCCTTGTAAATAGAATTTCTAAATGTTATGTTTATCAAATTAATATATCGAGAGGACGATTATCACACCACGCATAAATGTAACGTGGCTCAAAAACCTGCTATAAAAAACAATCGCTAAAAGACATCACATACATTGGTCTAAAGCTTTGATAGTATTCCAAAGGAACTTAAAATATCAACAATATGTGTTAAAATTTTCACCGATTGTAATTTAGTCATAAATTTCAGCGCACGAATCCGGCGGATCCACCATTTGTGCATTTGTTAAATTTCTTAGTAATCTCTTCTAATTTACAGAAAATTGATTCAAATTCATAATTAATCAAATTGCTGTAATGTTATAGTAATAACAATAAGGTTTTAACTTAGGATTTACCCCAATGTTTCGATAAGACATCTACCGAAACATGGCCAATTTTCAAAAAATTAAAAGTCATCCTTAGGCGTAGTATAGGTTCGTCATTTTCGGCCATAAATGTTTTATAGGGCTTTATTAATAATATTACCTCATAAAAAAATGACGCAAATTTTTCATTTTCTTCTAAATATTTTTTTAATCCAACACTTTTATGAAATTTGGTGAATTTTCAAAAAAATCAAATGTAATCATCAGGCATAGTTTAGGTTCGATATTTCAGGCCACAAATATTCTATGGGGCTTTGTTAATAATATTTAGTCTTAAAAAGTGACGCATATTATTCAATTTTGTTTAAATAATTTCTTAACACTTAAAACTTAACTTTTGTAATTTGGTGAATTTAAAAAAAGTCAAGTCATCGTTGAGCGTAGTTTAGGTTCGATTATTTTAGCCATAAATATTCTATGAGGCTTTGTTAATAATATTAAGTTATAAAAAAATGACTCATATTCTTCATTTTTGTTTAAATAATTTTTTAATTATGAAATTTTGTAACAGTGTTGAGTTATATAATTATTTAAACAAAAATGAAGAATGTGTGTCATTCTTTTAAGACTAAATATTATTAACAAAGTTCCATAGAACATTTGTGGCCGAAAATATCGAACCTAAACTAGGCCTAACGATGACTTTAAATTTTTTGAAAATTGACAAAATTCCATAAAAGTGTTAAGTTAAAAAAATATTTAAAAGAATTTTTTTTTTTAAATGACGCATATTCTTCATTTTTGTTTAAATAATTTCTTAATTTAACACTTTTATGAAATTTGGTGAATTAAAAGAAATCAAAAGTCATCGTTCGGCGTAGTTTCGGTTCGATAATTTTGGCCACAAATGTTCTGTAGGGCTTTGTTAATAATATTAAGTGATAAACAAAGAACACATAATTTTTGTTTAAATTATTTTTTAATGACGAAAAGTGTTAAGTTAAATAATTATTTAAACAAAAATGAAGCACATATGTCATTTTAAGGCTAAATATTATTAACAAAGTCCCATAGAACATTTGTGGCCGAAAATATCGAACCTAAAGTAGACCTAACGATGATTTTTGATTTTTTGAAAATTTACGAAATTCATAAAAGTGTCAAGTTAAATAATTATTTAAACAAACATGAAGAATATTTGTCATTTTTTTAAGTCTAAATATTACTAAAGAAGCCCCATAGAACATTTGTAGCTGAACCTAAACTACCACTAACGATGACTTTTGATTTTTTGAAAATTCTCCAAATTTCATAAAAGTGTTAAGAAATTATTTAAGTAAAAATGAAGAATATGTGTTTTTTTTAAGAATAAACATACAAAGCCCCATAGAACATTTGTAGCTGAAAATATCAAACCTAAACTAGGCTTAATGATGACTTTTGATTTTTTGAAAATTCACCAAATTTCATTTCAAGTAAAAAAATAATTGAAAAAATGAAAAATATGTGTCATTTCTTTATGAGTTATTATTATCAGCGGCGGCTCGTGGATTTCCGTGGGCAGGGCAAAGACAAAGATGTCACTCGTGCCAAACTACTTACTCCTATACAGGGTGTTCCACCGAGATGGTGCATTAAAACTATATGGAATTGATTTCTGCGTTGGAATATGGAAAAATATACAGGGTGTTTCATTTAAAAAAATCAAGATTTAATGCTTTCAAGTTAACTAAATGTGGTATGAAATTTTGAACTCTCCTAATTTTATTTTTCCAAAAATAAATCACCACTGGGTACCTTCAGGTATTGACTTTTTATGGCCAACATTACATCCTTTCAATTTTGTATTGTTCGGAGATATGTATTTTTAAACTTCGAACCCACACGGCACGCGGTGCAACCGGCACAAGCGCTCGCCTGTACCCACTACACCAACATTTTTAAAGTGAATTATGAAAAAGGACAAAAAATTTTAAAATGTAAAATATTTTGAAAACGCTTAAATTTTGAGGTTATGTTATTTAATGATTTTTTTTTACAGAATTTGTAATAAAAAATATAGCATTCCATTTAAAACAAGGAAGTCGGTGTTGACTTCCGGCATGACCGGAAGTCGAATAATCTTGATAATATTTTCATTTAAAAGGGCACCCTCAATTACGTAAATGCTGAAAATCTCATTACAATACAATCATTACAAGTCCATATACTTTTAATATACCATCTCGGTGGGACACCCTGTATAGGAGTTTGTAGTTTGGCACGAGTGACATCTTTGTCTTTGCCCTGCCCACGGAAATCCACGAGCAGCCGCTGAATAGAGGAAGCAAATAATTAGTTGCTTTTTCAGTCAAATTTTCTTCCGTTGCCCCTCCGCCGAACATCCACGAGCCGCCACTGATATTATTAATAAAGTCCTATAGAATATTTGTGGCCGAAAATATTGCGCCTAAACTACGGCCAACGATGACTTTTGATTTTTTGAAAATTCACCAAATTTCCTTAAAGGTTTAAGTTACGAAATTATTTAAAGAAAAATTAAGAATATGTGTTATTTTTTAAGACTAATAACTTTAACAAAGCCCCGTAGAACATTTATGGCCTTAATTATCGAACCTAAACTAAGCCTAATGATGACAAGATTTTTTGAAAATTCACCAAATTTCATAAAAGTGTTGAAAAATTATTCCAAAAATATATATAATTTTGTATGAGTTTGTAATGTTAATAAAGCCTCATAGAACATTTGTGGCTTAAAATATCGAAACTAAACTAAGCCTAACGATGATTTTTGATTTTTTGAAAATTCACAAAATTTCCTTAAAAGTTTAAGTGTAGAAATTATTTAAAGAAAAATTAAGAATATGTGTCATTTTTTAAGACTAAATGACATTAACAAAGCCCCGTAGAAAATTTGTGGCCTTAAATATGAAACCTAAACTAAGCCTATTGATGACTTGATTTTTTGAAAATTGACCAAATTTCATAAAAGTGTTGAGTTGAAAAATTATTTAAAATAAAATGAAAAATATATGTCATTTTTCTAAGACTAAATATTATTAAAAAAAACCCCATAGAACATTTGTGGCTGAAAATATAGAACCTAAACTACGCCTAACGATGACTTTTGATTTTGTGAAAATTCACCAAATTTCATAAAAGTGTTACATTAAGAAATTATTTAAACAAAAATAAAGAATATGTGTCATTTTTTAAGACTAAATATTATTAATAAAGCCCCATAGAACCTAAACTAGACCTAATGATGACTTTTAATTTTTTGAAAATTCACCAAATTTAATAAAAGTTAAAAAATTATTCAAAAAATTAATGTCATTTTTTATGAGTTTGTAATGTTAATAAAGCCTCATAGAACATTTGTGGCTAAAAATATCGAAACTAAACTACGCCTAACGATGACTTTTGATTTTTTGAAAATTGGCTATGTTTCGGTAAATGTCTTATCGAAAAATCGGAGTAAATCCTAAGTTAAAAGCTTATTGTTATTACTATACCATTACTGCAATTTAATTAATTACGAATTTTAACCTATTTTCTGTAAGTTAGTAGAAATTACTTGGAAATTTAGCAAATGTAAAAATGGTGGATGCGCCGGATTCGTGACTGAAATTGATGATTAATCGGTTCAATTTTTGGCAAAAGCTTTATTTGATAATCCAAAGAACTGAAGAGTTTTTAATCGCTATACAGAGAACTAAAACAGTGTGTTCTTTACCGTTTACAAAAATTAAAAATGGAAAATATTACGAAAATCTATAGATAAATGTAGACAATAACAAACAACTACACATCACTTGTTAATAAACGTATTTTATAAACTCTTTAATTTTCGAAAAAGAAATTAAAAATTGAAATTTGTTGGTGGAAAATGTCAAAGTAAAACTTTTTTAAAACGCACTAATTAAAAAAAAAAACAATCAATTTGTATCTTAGCGGTAAACATGCAAAACATACAAAATTGTGAATTACTTCAGTTTTTTTTAAATTTAAATTTAAAGTGAGGTTTCTTCAAATTTATTGTGAATCATTTATTCAAAAGAACGAAGTACTACGTAATAATGGTTTCTTCATTTTATTTTATTTTGCCCTACGCGTTTTCTTAATTTTTACTACTCGAAAATTTAAAAAAAAATCTTTGATAAAAGGCGCAAAATGTATTTTTTTTTCAAAACTGCATAACTTTGCGCCAAATCATCGCATCGACTTGAATTTTGGAGGAAATTGGAGGAAAATGATTGAACTTTTTTGTTATGCTGACCGATTGAGTCCACGATTTTTTTTTGCACACGTTTCAAGAACCCAAATTTGCACATTTAAACTTCAAAAACATTTTTTTTCCTTAGGGGGTGGCAGGGGGTGGAATCGTTTTAGCAACACAATAATGACGTTGAAGAGAAAATTTGAAACTGTTCAAACCTCAAAAGTTCATCGATTTTGGTGCAAAATTACTCAAGTTATGGCCAAAAAAGTAAAAAATGTCATTTCTTTTTCAAAAATTTATAACTTTGCTCCAAATCATCGAAACGATTCGAATTTTTAAGGCATTTGAAGGAAATTGATTATATTTTTCTGCCATTGTGGTAATTTTTTTTTGCGCACGGTACAGCTTGTAAAATTTGGACAATTTTTTACATAAAACATTTAAACATTTAACATTTTTTTCGCGTTAAAAATTTTATTCAAAATAAAATATTTTTTCACGTGTGAAATATTTTCAATGAATAATATTTTTTTAAAATGGCATTATATTAATATCATTTTTTTTTTTACTGAAAAAAATGGGTCTTGGCGATTTGGTGATTTTTTTAACGTGTTAAATAATGTAAAACTTCGCATTCTGCTAGCAACGCGTCAATATAACCATTTCTAAATATTATTTTTCCATCGCGTTGTTATGGGGGGTGGGTTGGACTTGGGGTCAAAATCAACTACACATTCTTAAAGATAGAACTTGAATCTTTTCCAAACTGAAAGATTAATCGATTTTCGACCAAATTGAACCAAGTTACCACGGTTTAAAAAATCGAGTTTTTTCGCGATTTTTCAAGTGGCGCTTTTTTTTGACGCCGAGTATAGTAATGTACCCTAAAGATAATGACATGCATTTTTCCACTAATTCGCCAAATTATACCAGGAGCACATTTTCAGTGATCGAATTTGTGGATTCAATCTATTAAAGCTGTGTAGATAATTTTTTTCAGGCAACAAAGACTCTCTGGTTTCGCTGCATTATATATATTCAACATCTTCATTTCAGTAACTTTTACACATAGTTTAGTGTTTCAGTTATTTGTATTTAGTTATACTGTCTGTGTTGAATTATATTTTTCCATATTCCCGAAAACTCTTTTATTTTTTACTTTTGTATTTTGATGTCGCCAACACATTTTACTTAAATAATAATATTGATTTATTAAACATTAACACTACTTTGTTTCACAAGCATTTGCTCAGGATCAACCTGGAAGTATTATAAGTTCGAATTGTCGATAATAAACATTTATAATATATTCATTTGTAAATTAAGGAGTTTTCCGTGTATTCAATAAATAAAAAATAAATAAATAAAATAAACACGTAATTTTACTTTAAGCATTTATGGACTTTACCATAATGTTCTACTTAAGAATAATAAAATTATCGTGTGATAATAGTTGAATAACCAAAAAAATATTGCAATATTGGAATAACTGATTTTTACAATTGAATTCAGATGAATTATTAATTAAACATAAAAAAATAATAACGAGTCTAGCTATTGGAAAAATCAGTCGGGAGTAATCAAAATTGAAACAGTTTATTGACAGGAAATTAAACGCGCTAAATAGTAATTGGAAAAAACAAACTTTTTTTTTAATCAAACAAATCAAACAATACGGGAAATAATTACAGAAATGATTTTTAAATTTTTTAACCGAAAAATTGTATTCATTTTTAAAACTACAGCAACCCCGGCGGACACACAGAACATTTTCAATGATGGAAATAAATAAATTCAATGTATTTGTCCTATGTCGTGAATTGAAATGTCCCGACTTTTGTAAACCTAAGTATTGGCACACATAAATTGAATTGAATTGCATTTTTATGGATGTTGTCGATAAAATCAATGAAGTTTCTATTTGCATTATTGGCATTGCAAAAAGATTATAAAACCATATAAATTTTATTACATTAGATACAGCTATTTTTCTAGCGGACAAATCGTAAATATTTTATATGAAATATCTTTACATTTTTACATATTTAAAAAATCAAAAGTTCATTTGTATTTCCTACAAATCGTTAAGATAATAGTCAGAAAGACCTTTGAGGTCATTTGTAAAAGTGTTTTAATGAACGTATTCTCTCTCTCTCTCTCTCTCGTTAAGATAATCATTAGCAAATTGTATAAATAATAGTCAGAAAGACCTTTGAGGTCATTTGTAAAAGTGTCTCAATGAACGTATTCTCTCTCTCTCGTTAAGATAATTATTAGCAAATTGTATAACTCCTAGAAAAATTTAAAATACTCTATCGTAAATATAACATTTCTCTACTATGGGTATTTAAGTAAAATTTGTATTCGAATAAGCGCCACTGTGTACTATAGGGCATGCATTATTGTATTCTTTAAATATATATGTTTGTCTGGAGAGTTGGGTCTGAATGGATAGTTCAAGAAACCTAGATATAAGTAAGATGGAAGGTATTTCAAAGAAAATAAATCAAGTTAATATACAATTTAACTCGAATTAAAGTAAAATATGCCCAGTTATAAATTATGTGAGGTTGAATTCCGCACAACGTGGAGCCCGATAAATCCCAGAACATTTTTCACCTTGTGCAGGGAAGTGCAATCGTAAAGACTTGAATATATCTGTCCCAGTGACACCGAATTATAGGAAAGTGCCTATATAATTTTATAGCGGATATCTAAGAAGAGCTGACATATTTCTTCCGCAAATTTACGTTTACGGCATTTTTTATGTGCTCAGGTTGTAGTAGCAAACAGCGTTTCGTCCTAAAGTGAATGGGTCATGTTTATAAAGATTGTATCTTTAGTTTTTTAGTGCAATACAATTTACAATAATGAAGTAAAAATTATTATGCGATGAGGGTGCCTTTGTCCTCTAAGGTAGGTAACAGGTTTTATTGTAAACAATAATTAGTGAAGTTATTCAGATGAAATTAAAACTATTTTAAGCTTTAAGTCCACGCATTGATAAAAAAAATATGACTCAAACTTATTAATTTTTATATTACTCGATCCACCATAAAGGCATTAAGATTTGATCAATTCCCTTTGCAGGACTCAAAGAACGAAGTTCCTACGACGATTTGGCACCAAGTTATGGGTGTTTGAAAATAACGTACAGGTTTTTCGCATATAACTCAGTGACTTTTCAAATAAATTTGATGATTCTTTCGGGGAAAAATCCCATTTTAGCTCTACTTTGAAGGAGTAAACTCAGATTGGAATGATCCCTTTTCGAACGCTTCAACACCCAAACAAAAACAAAACACGTTTTTGGGCAAAAAAACGTCAAACTTTGGCAACTTGTACCGAGTTGGAAAAATGTGTCGACTCGATTCACCACAAGGGCATTGAAATGTGTTTAATTACTTGTGCAGGACTCATAAACGAATTGGTACAAAGTTATGGGTGTTTGAAAAAAAGTGCATTCGTAACAGGCAGAAAATGGTGATTGCAAGTAGTCAAAAACAGAGATTCCAACTGCCCGAAATAGTGATTTTCTGCTGTAAAAAATAGAAATTTTTAATTGGTACAAACAGTGATTTCAGGCTGTCAAAAACATTTATTTCAACTGCCAGAAATAGTGACTTCAAACTGTCAAAAATGGCAGAAATAATGGTTTTCAACTGCTAAAATCATGACATTTTATACAAAAAATGAGAATTTATCAACTGTCAGAAATAGTGATTTTTAACTGTAATAAAAAGTGATTCGTAACTGGCGGAAATTTGTGAATGTAAGCTCTCAAAAACAGTGATTTTAACTGTGCGAAATAGTGATTTTCAGCTGTCGAAAAATAGTGATCTTCGATTTTTGGAGAAAGTGATTTTAAGCTGTCAAAAACATTTATTTAAACTGCCAAAAATAGTGATTTTAAACTCGCAAAATTATAATTTTTAACTGTGAGAAATAATGATTTTTAGCAGTGAAAAATAATTATATTTAACTATCAAAAATAACTGCCAGATATGTCGACTTTCAACTATCATAGTAGTGATTTTAAACTGTCAAAAATGGTTATTTTCAACTGGCAAAAATAATGGTTTTCAACTGTCAAAAATGGTAATTTTCAACTGGCAAAAATAATGGTTTTCAACTGTCAAAAATAATGGGTTTTAACTGTCAAAAATGATGATATTTAATGTCAAAAATGAGAATTTTCAAACGTCAGAAATGTCGATTTTTAACTGTCAGAAATAGTGAGTTTTAAATGTCAAAAGATAGTGAGTTTTACCTGCTAGAAATAGTGTCAAAACAGGGATTTAAACTGCCAGAATTATTGGTTTTAAACTGTAAAATCGCTGATTTCTACCTGTCCAAAAAAGTTATTGTTAGCTGTCAAACAGTGATTTTAACTGCCAGATTTAGTAATTTATACTGTCAAAAATGGTGATTTTCAACTATCAAAAATAATGTTTTGTAACTGGCAGAAATAGTAATTTTAAGTTGACAAAAACATTGATTTCAACTGCCAGAAATAGTGATTTTAAACTTTTAAATATAGCGATTTTCAACTTTCAATAGTAGTGTTTTTCAACTGTCAAAAATGGTGAAACCGTCAATGGAAATGTTCAACTTTCTATAGTTGTGATTTTTACCTGTCAAAAATGGCGACTTTTAACTGTCAAAAATAATTCTATTTATCTTTAAAAAATTAAGCTTTCATCTGCCAGAAATGTCGTATTTCAACAGACAAAAAAAATGTAACTGACAGAAATAGTAATTTTAAACTGTCAAAAACAGTGATTTCAACTGCCAGAAATAATGACTAAACCGTAAAAAATGGTGATTTATAACTGTCAAAATTAATGCTATTTAACTATAAAAAATTAAGATTTTCATCTGCCAGAATTGTCGATTTTCAACTAACAGAAATGGTGATTTTCAACTGCCAAAAAAAAATTTAACAGGCAGAAATAGTAATTTTAAGCTTTCAAACAGAGTTTGTTTGAACTGCCAAAAATAGTCATTTTCAACTGCCAAAAACAGTGATTTTCAACCGCCAGATTTAGCGATTTTCAATAATAATAATAATAATTTTATTTATGCCACAACAATACAGTTTTGCACGAGTCAGGTACATGGTGTACAAATAAATTAATAAAGAATATAGAAGTAAATTAAAATCGTTTAGATAGAATCAGGAAGTCCTTTTAATTTATTATTATTTATTATTCATTCACATTTTTTTTTGAAACATAGTCATTTCTAGTGTCAGAAATAGTGATTTTTAACTATCAAAAATAGTGATTTCCAACTGTCAAGAGTGGTGATTTTTAATTGGAAAAAATAGTGATATTCAACTGTCAAAAATAATGATTTTCAACAGTCAAAAATAATGATGTACATATAACTATCAAAAATAATGATTTTCAACTGTCAAAAATAAATATTTCCAACGGTTAAAACAGCGATTTCAACTGTCAAAAATAGCAAGATTCAATAATTTTTTTGGCAAAAATGGTGATTTTCAACTGTCATTTCAAGTGTCAGAAATATTGATTTTTAACTGTCAAAAATAGTGATTTTCAACGGTTAAAATTATGATTTTCTACTGTCAAGAGTTGTGATTTTCAATTGCAGTGATTTTAAGCTGTTATTTTAAGTGTCAGAGATAATGATTTTCAACTATCAAAAATAGTGGTTTCCAACTGCCAAGAGTGGTGATTTTTAATTGGAAAAAATGGTGATATTCAACTGTCAAAAAATGATTTTCAACAGTCAAAAATAATGATGTATAACTATCAAAAATAATGATTTTCAACTGTCAAAAATTGTTATTTCCGACGGTTAAAACAGCGATTTAAACTGTCAAAAATAGCTAGATTCAATAGTTTTTTGGCAAAAATAGTGATTTTCAGCTGTCATTTCAAGTGTCAAAAATATTGATTTTGAACTGTCAAAAAATAGTGATTTTCAACTGTCAAAAATAGTGATTTTCAACGCTTAAAATGATGATTTTCAACTGTCAAAAGTTTTGATTTTCTATTGTAAAAAATGGTGATTATCAACTGTCAATAATAGTGAGAAAGCAATTTTCTTAGCTTTGGTTCACGCTTTGAGGGTTTCTATTTTGTTTTCAGCTGTGATTTGTCGAATATACGCAAAGTGACTTTTGTTGTAAATAGTACTTATATCGACAGGAAACGCCTAAAAAACGATTTAGAAAAATTTTATTCAACTTTTTTTCAAATTTAAGAACTCATTCTGAACACTATTTGTCAATAAAAAAAGATTGTGGGACTTCCAGGAACGGAGATACGCAAAATGTCTTTTGTCGTAAATATTGCTTAAACCGACTGGAAAAGCCTAAAAATTATTTAAACAAATTTGTCTTCAAAATTTCAAAAAGTCCAAGAGCTTATTCTCAACACTATTTGTCTATAAAAAAATTGTGGGACGTTCAGATGCGGAGACGCAAAATGACCTTTGTCGTAAATAGTCCTTAAATCTACTGGAAACTCCTAAAAACGATAAAAAAAATTTAATTCATTTTTTTTAAGTCTACGAGCTCATTTTAAACACTATTTGTCTCTAAAAAAATTGTGGGACTTCCAGGAATGGAGATCCGCAAAATGACTTTTGACGTAAATTGTGCTTAAATCGTCTGGAAAAGTCCTAAAAACGATTTAAAAAAATCAAGTTTTTGTTTCTAATTTTTCCAAATCCAAGAGCTTATTCTGAACGGTATTTTCCTTTAAAAAAATTGTGGGACGTCCAGATACGGAGACGCAAAATGACCTTTGTCGTGAATGGTGCTTAAATCGACTGGAAACACTTAACAATCGATTAAAAAAAAAGAAAATTTAATTTTTTTTTGCATTTCTTTCCACGTCTAAGAACTAATTCTGAACACTATTTATCCATAAAAAAAAATTGTGGGACTTCCAGGAACGGAAATTCGCGAAATGACTTTGGTCGTAAATAGTGCTTAAAACAACTGTAAACGCCTAAAAAAGGATTTAAAAAAAATTCAAATTTTTTTTCAATCTTAGAGTTTTTCAATCTTTTGTGGCACTTCCAGGAACGGAGATACGCAAAATGACATTTGTCGTAAATAGTGCTTGAATTGACTGAGAGTATCAAGAGTATCAAGCTTCCAAGGAACAACCGGCTTACAAAGCTCACCGAGATATTAATGTACAAACAGTAGAAGAACTAATTGGACGAAACTAATTGGGACCATATAAAAGAAGTCGACATAATTTAGCATATTTTTTCATAAATAGTGCTTAAAGCGATTGGAAACGCCTAAAAAACGATTAAAGAAAAAATCAATTTTTCTTTTCAATTTTTTCCTAGTCTAAGAGCTCATTCTGAACAATATTTGTCTATAAAAAAAATTTGTAGGACTTCCAGGAACGGAGATCCGCAAAATGACTTTTGTCGTAAATTGTGTTTAATCGACTGAAAACGCCTAAAAATGATTTAAATTTTTGTAATTTTTTGTTTCTTCAGTATAGTTTGTTTAATATATACCTGTAAATTGTAATTCTATCATTTTTTTTAATAGCACAATTTTTTCAAATGCAAACAGCGGCACATAATTTTTTTAAATTAATATTATGTTCTCTAAAACAATATTTATACCTGTAAATTATAAAACTTTGCTTCCCTTTGGAGAATTTCTGTGGGCGCTCATAATGAGTTTCTAAACTTATAATTTTGATTCATGAAACTTCCAAATGTATTTTAGATTAAAATTACCTGACGAACGTAACGAAATTTTCTTATAACTTATGCATTAAAATAACTAATAATGTGTACCAGAAGCAAATTCCGTTGATTCTCGACGATTAAGCAGAATCCCCGATGTGGAACTTTTATTTTGATTACATTAACAGTAATTTGGCTTTCATTGGTTTGCGTTCGGGGCACCGGTAATAGTTTCGCATTAATGCGGGGAAGCGGCTCGTGAATACTGAATAAATTTGAATTGTTTCTTCGCAGATGCCCGATGGTTGGATGGCAACGATGGCGCAATAAAACCACCATAAACGCACCATTCGCGAACCGCTCCCATAAATGCAGCCATTTATATTGACAGCAGTTTTACAACGGCCATTAAACAGCAATTCGGTACAACTATGCGAGTAGAACAGAGCGCTTTTACCTCTTCAGTACGTGCATGTATTCCATTGCCCCAATAAAACTCTATTAATGACATATTATCGAAACGTGACTTTCCACATTCGCTATTGCCAGTTTCAATTATACACTCTATTTCCTGTTCAATCCTGCTGCATATGCTACTTTAAAACATATTTGATTTTCCGTTGAAAGAATCTGAAGTTGTTCCAATATCCTAACTTTCACGAAATTTTATAGGAATCGTATTCCGGGCTCCCCATTCAAATTTCTTTTGTAACTGATTCCAATGGGATGCAATATGTCGTTGTTATCGAACGTGACTGTATTTATTTTGGACGATAAGAGTTGGGCTGACGGGGTTAACTACTGCTATCCATTGGATGTCGTGGGTGGCGCTCGATAACAGGATTCGCTTTTCTACAAATTGCTCGTGTAGGAGGAAACATTGCCATAAACGTCCTTACAAATCCTGGCAGATTGTATACTGCAACTGTACGGACAGGATGCCTACATCTCCCATTTTCCATCTCTACCATCCGACGCCTCGGACGGACCTTCCTGCATTATTTAGCCGGTTTCCGTTTTAACGCGTTCCTCCGTAACTTTTCATAAATGGATTACGCCGGATGGGCCAACGCGTGTTTAACTAAACCCTGGTCATTTTTAATTCAGAACAACTAAATGCAAACCCCCACAAAACACGCCGGAAGCACGTGCCAAATAGCATTCGCACTTGTGGTGGATGGAGAAAGATACTCCATTTACTTGGGTAATTTTGAATGTTAAACAGCAATTATCTCACGAATAATTAATCACTGTATGCAGTGCACTTCAAAGGGTGCTTTTATTTTTCACCAAGTGCTTGATCCACTATATATAGATGGCTTATTTCGCAATAGCAGAGGATTAACAGATAAGCATGAGAAGCAAATTTTACAATTTCACACTGTATGATATGAAAAATTATAAATCATTTTGTTGCTATCCCTTTTGCTATTGGTAAAATTTCATAATAATAATTTTATTATTAACTTTTGTGCATAAAATACATTAAATTCTAAGTCAGTTTACTCAAAAACCAAAAAGACTTATGTTCAAAGTTTCATACATTTCAATTGCTCTATTAGTTTTTGAGATACAGCAAAGAGACAGAGAGACAATTTTTTTTTTCCAGAAATTGTTGAAATGGCATCTAGGGACCCTAAAACGGATCTTTCCGTAAAAAAATAACAATACTGTCTCGTACTTCGTAACGAAGAAAGTAAACATTAAGAGAAATAATGGGAATGTAGCAGCGAAAGCAAAGTGGGACTTGAAAATGTTAAACAACCCTGGAATACGGAAAGACTATAAGGAGAGATTAAGCCTGGAACTAATGGAAAATGCAACTGGAGAGGGCGAAATACAAACAGAATAGACCACAATAGAAAAATCTATTAATATAGGTGCAAAAGAAAAACTAGGAACAGTACAAAATAACAGGATAAAGGAATGGTTCGGTGAGGAATACCAGACATTAACAAATAAGAAGAAATAGGGATGAGTACCAATGAAGTTGATGATGGAGAAGAATACAGACAATTAAGAAAAGAACCGAAGAAGTTTCTGAGAAGAGCTGAGAGCAAATCTCTAGAAAATGCAATAAAGGAAATCGAAACTGAAAACAAAAATCGAAATACCAGGCCAAAAAATAAATTTATTAAATAAACCGTAAAAAAATAAAATAAATAGTGTCAGAGATAAAAAAGGCAAAATAATCGAAGAAGACTCTTTACTTTTACTTTCAAGATCGCTGAGCAGATAATGAAGAAAGGGCAGAAGTCTTGGAGAAAGAGGCGGTTGACGTGAACGAAGTAATAATAAAATAACCAACAATAGACGAAGTAACGGAAATTATAATCAAAAGTGAAAACCGAAAACCAAATGGAATTGTTAAAATATGGAGGAGAGGAGCTCATAGAAAGGATATTTCAGCTAGTAAGGAAGATCTGGAAGGAGGAGCAAATGCCGGAGAACTGGAGAATGGGCCAAATAGTCACAATGCAAAAAGGGAGACCGACTTGACTGCAAAAACTAGAGAGGAATTACTCTACTAAATACGGTGTATAAAATATTATCTACACTCGGCGTCAAAAAAAAGCGCCACTCGAAAAATCGCGAAAAAACTCGATTTTTCAAACCGTCGCAACTTGGTTCAATTTGGTTGAAAATCAATGAATCTTTCAGTTTGGGAAAGATTCAAGTTTTATCTTTAAGAATGTGTAGTTAATTTTGACCCCAAGTCCAATCCACCCCCCGTAACAACGCGTAGGAAAAAAAAGTTTTTTTATGTAAAAAATTGTCCAACTTTGACAAGCACAAAAAAAAAAATCGGCGGGAAATTTCACTACAATGGCAGAAAAATTTAATCAATTTCTTTCAAATGCCTTAAAAATTCGAGTCGTTTCAATGATTTGAAGCAAAGTTATGAATTTTTGAAAAAAATGACATTTTTCACTTTTTTGGCCATAACTTCAGTAATTTTGCACCAAAATCGATGAACTTTTGCAGTCTGAACAGTTTTAAATTTTCTCTTCAACGTCATGTGAATTGTTTTGTTGCTAAAACGATTCTACCCCCTGCCACTCCCTAAAGGAAAAAATGGTGATGTGGCCATCATCTTACTTTCTCCGACTTTATATTTACGTTTTCATGGGTTTATTTTCAATTGAAATCATATTTTAAATGTACATCGAGCGTTGCGTAAACTCGGATGAAACTGACGTTTAAAACGTCAAAATCATGAAAGATGGAAAAAATATACATCAAATTCAAAAACTCGGTTTACTCAAAAACTAACGAGATTTCGAAAAAAACTTATTCTTTAAAAGTTGTTCATTTTGGTATTCTCTACAATTATTATTCACATAAATTTGCTGTAACTATTATCGTTTCATAATTATAAACCAAAAATTAAAAAATAATAATAAATTTTTTTCTCGAATAGCAATGATTTTATGAAAAATATTTTCAAGCAAAAGATGTTCATTTCTTTGTTGTCTTCGATGTTTGTTTAAATGTTTTTGTGATATTTTTTATATTTAAGAAAATATTGGCAAAAAACAAAAAACAGTTAAGGTAAACACCCACTTCCGGTGTACGAAATTTTACCAAAAGCTTTTCAGTTCTTCAGATTATCAAATAAGACGTATGTGCAAAGTTTCATATCAATTGCTCTATTAGTTTTTGAGATACAGCGCACACAGCCAGACACACACACACACAGACACACACACAGACACACACACACACACACACACACACACACACACACAGACACAAAAACAGAAATTCCAGAAATTGTTGAAATGGCATCTAGGGACTCCAAAACGGATATTTCCGTAAAAAAAATTTTTGAAAAAAAAATCACGATCACAATACTTTCTCGTACTTCGTAACGGAGAAAGTAAAAAATGATTTTGAAGTTTAAATGTGCAAATTTGGTTTCTTGTACCGTGTGCAAAAAAGAAATCGTGGACTCAATCGGTCAGCATGGCTATAAAGTTCAATCATTTTCCTCCAAAATTCAAGTCGATGCGATGATTTGGCACGAAAAAATTTAAATTAAATTTAAACAAAAAAACAAATTTAAATGAAATTTAAACAAAAAAGTAATAAACAAAAGGTCACTTATGATACATTTCTAAACTCAGAATTTAGAGACGAATCAAATTGTGTAAAAATATAAAGGGTGTTCCATTTGAAATAGAAAAGTTAAGGTAATTTCCGGTTAGACCGGAAGTGGAATTTTCATTAAAAGTAGAAAAAAGTACTACATTTCATAAAGATATTTGTAAAAATGCAAATGATATTTGGGGTCTACCAGAATTCAGTTACACCCGGTATAATAAAAAAAAATATATCCACGTTTTTGAGTCTTATATCCAAATTTGGACATTTGGGTAGAACATTTGTGTATGGAAGTTTTTGAGTATTTTTTATTTTAGTGTCCTGGGGCTTGAAATACTGCGAAACAAATTATGGCACTAACAAAATAAAAGAAAAAAATCCTTAATGTTGCGCAAGCCAGATGTCGTCATAACTACACAAATATCTTGCACAGTATGAAAGCAACCAAAATATATAAGTATAATATCTTTTAAGAACGATTTACAACTAAGTGAATATTTTGACCGCCAATAAAACCAATAATAATAATTTTTTTTGTGAAAAATATAATTTTTCATATTTTATTCCAGTCAATAAACATCGCTCAAAAAACAAGAAAACGGTTTACTTAGTACGCAAAGGAGTTTGCAAACGGATATACAAAACATTATTTTGTACGATATTCAGATTTGGTTTCGATTTGGTTTCTCAGTTACTTTAACAAATAATCACCAAGAGAAAGATCAAAATTAAAAAAAAAGCTAAGACACCTGGGCTCTCGATGGTTTTTTTTCTGGAGATACAATAAAGATACAAAAAAAAAATCAGTAAAAAGTATATACAGAGTGTTTTAAAATGCATGCACCAAAAAATTTCTGCGTACTCCTCGTAGATAGAAAGAAAAAAAAAACCCTTATGACAAATCTCGATTTTCTATAAAATAAAATGGTTTTGAAAATTCCAATTCCATACTCGATCGTATATTTACAGTATTACAGTATTACAATATAATTACTAAGTTTACAGTATAATTAATAAAATTAAAATTAAATTTAGACTATAAGCACCTAAGTGAATGAACACTTGTGATGTGCTGGAGTGTATTGACCTAATTTGTGTGCTGCGTCAATGAAATCGACACCGTTTGTTTATCTAATGCTGACAGTACAAGGTGGAGAGACGAAGACCCCAGGCCAGGCGAGCGCGAACATGTACGTGATGTTCTCGCCTCTTTCTACACGTGAACGAAGTATTCATTGATAGGGAACAGTGGCGCCTCTTTAATATTTCTACGAAGGGGTTCAATCCATGTTATTTTGTGGAAAATCAAGTTTTGTCATCAGTGTTTTTTTTTCTTTCTATCTACGAGGAGTACGCAGAAAACTTTTGGTGCATGAATTTTGAAACACCCTGTATGTGTATACGCTACGCAAGTCACTTTTGTGTGTTGCGACGTCATGTGACATGCGCAGTATGAAAACTATTTTTTTATAGATTTGAATCTTAATCCAAAATGAACATTTTAGGACCCCAGGGTATTTAAAATAAAATTATTTTTACTTTCTTCGTTCCGAAGTACGAGAAAGTATTATGATCGTATGTGTGTGTATGCCTGTGCGTGCTGTATGTCAGAAACCAATGCAATTGGTATGAAACTTTGAACATATGTCTGATTTGATAATCCAAAGAACTGAAAAGCTTTTGATAAAATTTCATACACCAGAAGTGTGTGTTTACTTTAACCATTTTTGTCTTTTTCCAATAATTTATTTAATATGCAAAATATTACAGAAACATTTAAACAAATACTAAAGACAACTCAGAAATTAACATTTGTTTGGAACTATTTTTCATAAAATCGTTGTTTTTCGAGAATTTGTTTTTTTTAATTTTGGTTTATAATTATGAAACGATAATAGTTTATAATATAAATTTATATTATAGAATAAACAACTTACAAAGAATTTTTTTTTCGAAATTTTTAGTTTTTGAGTAAACTGACTGTAAAATTTTATAAAAACTTGAAATCTTCAATTCCTTAGAAAATCACATTTTCGTTCGTATGATTAAAACGGTTTAAAACTATAAATGGTACACATTTTACAAAATCAAATGATCATGATACTTTTTTGAGGTTGAGATAAAAATCTCGATATTGTGACATTTTGGGTTGATTTCACAAAAACGTTTGTTTACACTTTTATACAGACATATTTGGCATTTTTCAGTTTTTCAATGATCAGTATCGTCCAAAGCGTTTTGAGGTTACACATAGTTAGACATTTTTCAATTTCACCACTTGGTAAATGGTGAACGATTTATTTTTTAAGTTATTAAAATCCTTAAGGCATGCAGAATGTAACAACTTGCAAATGTCTAATTGTAACATACATTTTATATTTTTATTTGTATGTATGTATGTACTTTTATAAATTATTTAATTATTATTATTTTAATTGTGTGCTCAGTTTTAAATACGTTTATTAATTGTAGTGAGTCTATGTATTATATATGTTTATTTATAGTTTATTCCATTTTAACTTTACTAATACTTAAGTTCACCTTTACCAACATTTAATTACACTTCTTGACCAACCCATGAATGTAACATTCGTTATTGGAAATAAATACTATTATTATTATTATTATTATTATAGTTTTTTCATTTAGAAAAAAAAAACAAAATTTTAGTTCATTCCAAATTTTGAAGTTTTAACGACCATTTTCCCATAATTTTTTTAATTTCATATAACTTAAATAAATAAATTTTCCCAATGAAAGCCAGTCATCCCTGAAAGTTTCAGCTTTTCGACTTGAAAGAAAAAAAATACGTCGAAGAAAACCGAAGTACCCCCTGGGTTGGTGGCGTTGGTGGCGCATAGGGTTGGTTCCAAAAATTTTGAAAAAATTCCCAATGAAAGCCATGCCTGAAGGTTTCAGCTTTTCTACTTGAAAAGAAAAAAAATACGTCCTTAAAAGAAGAAAACAATTTTTTTACCCGGTTTTTACAAAATCATATCTCGGAAACGAGGCAAAAATTCAAAAAAGTGGTACGATCAATTTTAGATATTTTCTTTAAGATTATTTTAAGACATACCGGGATCGTCCAGCTCCGGCAGTTACGGAGGAGATATATTTTTTTTGGAAACGTGCAAAAATCGAAAATCTGCGTTTGAAAAATCCCTCCGTGGGGGGAAACGAAATGACGGGACCAGTTTTAAAAGCTTGCCCGGTTATCTGGGGAAATGAGGTCCCGATAAGGGGTGAGGTTTAACCCTACTCCCCCGTTTTGAGGGTGAGTTTCGGGGGACGCGATTTTCAAAATCTTCCTCATATTTTTGGGCGAATTTTTTGTGCCGGTCAGCCGACGCCCCTTTATAGCGTATTTTCTGGGCGCCCAAACATATCTTACTCAATTAGACAGTTTTTGTCTACATGCAACGTTTAAAGCAGTTATTCCCAAAGTGGGCGCCACCGCCCCCTAGTGGGTGCTGCAGCGATTCAGGGGGGCGCTGATGGCCACAGGTGCATTTGGGGACGATGAATAACTGTAAAGGGGCAGTGATAATATAAAAGAAAGAAGAGAAGATTTATTGAAACGTGGGTTCAGTGCGGTAACCAATTTATTAACAAAAAAAAAAACAATTGCAAATAGTCAATCTTGGTGATCCTATTAATTGCTTTTAAAACAAAAAAAAAATCCAGGGGGAGCTAAGTAATATTTTTTCTGGAAAGGGGGCGGTAGGACAAAAATTTTGGGAACCACTGGTTTAAAGTATCAAAATGGAATCAAGTGTTCGGCAGTTGTGCAAACTTCAAAAATTAGAAAAGCGATGTCGTAGGCTTTGTATTTTAATTTCACAGAACATTCGTTATATTTTCTCCATTCTCCTTTCAAATTTGTACTCTTAGTTTTTCAAAATAACCAGTAATTAAATCGTACAAAAATAAAAACCAAAATTGACTTGGTTTTTATGGAATATCTCCGAAAGTAGTCGAAATATTTTAAATGTCATTTTAACAAATTATTTAGCATTTAAATAGGAAACTTTAGTTACCGAGATAGCAATGCTAATTCACCTAATTTGTAACACCCTGTATAATATAAGTCTAATAAAAATAGTAAAGTAAATCTTACGTTAATACATATTAAGTTTGAAATTTTAGTAAATTTAAGCAGACAAGTGTATTTAACATTCCAGTGATAGAACATACCATTTCCACCGACGACGTGATGATGTCGCTGGGCATGCAATCAGTGATTTCAGCACGTCATTAATCACTGATTGTTTATGTACATTTGTTGCACGATTCAAGTGGACGTAATCAGAACTGGGTCACTGACTCAAAATCCAATTACGTTTTAAACGTTTCCCATTATCTTCTCCCGGGGATTTCACTCCAAATACAATATTATATGAATCGCATTTACATAACACACAATAACTGCGATTCTGACGTTCAACTTTTCACATTACCGCCATTTAAAACAAATATTAACTGTTATTATGCGGATAATGAGAGTTATATGGCTCAGACGGAATACAATGAGAATTAAAATGGTAATATTATATCTGTTTATTCAACTGCGATAATTTTATTCAGTTGAACTATTATTTTCTTTTTATCTTGATGCTTTTTGCAGTGGATATGATGCTAGAAAGTTTATAAAATTATAAAATATTTACGCTTCTCGTAAATATTTAGATCTCTATTAATAGCCTAACGAAACACAATCTACATTATTAAAGTATCTGGAAATAATTTTTATGTCAGGTATTAAATCAATAATCAATAAGGAATATTTTATTTCGTATATACAATATCTTTATTTGCAGACAGTACAATATTAAACAAATGTAATACATTTAAAATTTACAAAATTATTTCTGATAAACGGCTATCGACCCGCGGTTTTTCAGCCTTTTATTTCTTATATATCAACATCTTTATTGCAGACACTTTAATAATATAAATCAAAATAATTACAATTTGTATTTTGAACTATTATGTTATTAAATAAATACAATTTGTTAATTATGTTATTACATGGCTATCGACCATAGGTCTTTCTGTCCGTTTTTCGGAATCAATAAAATCCCGATTTCGTAGAATATATTTTACATCTTTTTTTATGCAATTGTAATCTATCACATTGACGTAATCATTAGGGAACTATTTGTAACTGCGATCTGGACGCATTCTTTATATTTTAATCACTTTAAAAATACAAAGAATGCCATTCTCATTGTATGGAAATCGAATCGAGAGAGGATTGATCTTTGGAAATCTCTAGCGGAATCTGCACTAATCAAAGTAACTTTACAAATGGGTCAAAACAACAGCGCCATCCCCATCCGCAATTTCGAACAAAGCGAACTCGCGGAAAATTAAGCTTTGGCTCGAAATCGTTATTTAAAAAGTTCGGCTCATATTTATAAAGTGACGGGTGAACTTTCCAGACGGGGGAGGGGAGGGATCTCCGACTCGACGTCTTGGAAGTGAAACAGGTGCACACGCTCAAAGACTTTTTAACATGATTTCAATTACTTTCCGTAATTAAATGTAAAATATCTATTCGTTTTTACAAATGAATTGGCTTTCTGGTGAATATGATTTAAAACTCGGAAGAGAATAATATTTTGTGAAAGCATCCACAATCAGCAGACATCATTTAATTACGTTAAAACGTCGAGAGAGCGACGGTGGTTGGGGTTTAGGTAAATTGAACACGCCGACGAGTGCACAGGCTGAGTGTACAAGGAGATTGAATCATGAAGTGTCTTTTTTGAAGTTTCAGTGCTCCCAGCTCTAATGACATACGCAAATGTTTGTGGGCTCCAGCACTTACCTAACGATAATTGCGAATAATTCTAAAGTTAAATCTGCATTAAATTATTACATTATTTTTCTTGCGAACAAATGGTAAATATTTTATATGAAATATCCTTGCAGAGAGAGAGAGAGAGCGAATACATTTATTGAGACACTTACAATAGACCTCAACAGGCAATCGACCATCCATATTTTTTGCATAATTTTAAAATAAAAAGTTCATTTGTATTTCCTAAAATCCAATAAGATAACAATTAGTTTTAAGGGGGTAAGTGCCTCGCGCCAGAGTTAGACCAAAATGGTCTAATAGAAAATGACAATCGCCACAAACTTGGGCCTGAAATTTTACCGAGTACGTAAATTTGTTTGTACAATTGTTTCATGCAGGTGGCGTTGATTACAACGGCGAAAATGAAGCAAATTCGAGTTTGTTGAGGTGCAGCTCTTACGTTTTTGCGACTTTATTTGATAAGTAATGACAATTTTATTACATACATATTGTTTTCAAAGGTATAAACTATTTTTTTGTAGCATTACATGTTTAGTTTTTTGCAGAGAAAAGCTCCAGATATCCATCCAATATTGGTAATTTTCAGCATAAATTCGACAGTGTGTCTGATGATTAAAAAAAAAATCAAATTCTATAGACGAATAGTTTAAGCCTTTCTCTCTAAATGTGCAAAAGATCATTTCTTAATATTTGATATTAACTTCAGAATTATGTATATGCTGACCATCAAAAATGCATCGATTTTCGACGCGGCACTTACCCCCTTAATTTAATTGACAATCGATTTTATTTGCCAAGCATAAATTATTCTTTCTTACCAATAACAATTCTAGACTGATTTCTGGCTACAGGCCATTATAAATACTTTGTTGATGAGTAAAAGCGTGTTCCCATCAACAAACTCATTGTATTGATGATAGCCACTAGCCAGAAACTGGTCTACAATGAATACTTATCGCATATCGATAGATTTATTCATACCTTATGTTAGCGTCTAATACGCCGATTAATTTAAACACGAACAAAATGCACAGCTATCTGCACTACATATCCTTATTCACTCTATCATCTGCAGTCCTTAATTAGAATTCTGTCTTTGACAAAACCCTTATGTAGGTACTGTACGATGACCACTTCCCTTTCACATTAATACTCCTGTCGACTCGCCCAGCATTAATTCTATAAGCTTGTAATGATTGGTATTCAAGCTTGCACGTGTTGTAAACGATACCAGGGAGATATTTTCTTGGTTATAATTACCATAGCACCGAAGATGGAGTCAACAGATACATTTTCAGCCTTGTGTTGATTACGCTATTAAGTAAAAGCAACCCAGATCGTAACAGGTTTAAGAAGGGAAGCAATATCGCGCTCTCGTTATTTAAGGGGGCCTACAAAAAGGGCGTTCGATAATACAGAAATTCAATCAATTCTCGCAACAAAGCAAGTTCTAGAGCGAAATTAATCGCACAAAATGGACGTCAGAATTGGTAAGGGATAGATTTGTAACCGCTCCCACTGACGTCTTATTTATGGTAGCTTCGTTCTGGATTGATGAAACTGCGGGATGAAAAAACGCAACACGTGAAAATTAATTAATAAATGGGAAACGTCGCTAGGTTATTAATCAACGGACCGGAATATTCAGTCTTGTAACTGTTGTTAATCTGAATTGTCACGCGGTGATTTAATAATTTATTATGTGTCCTGTCGGTCTCAAATATTTGTTTCGAGCCACGTGTAATCCGATTGACTTTTTTGGGGTGTAAAGGTAATGCGATAATGCATTGGGTGGTATAAGAAATATTAATTCAAGGTGTCCTTCGCCTTTAGAGGACTTTAGACCCTAGTTAATCCTCCTAGAAAGTTTACTCCGCCCTAATAGGTCCACTAGGATTTAGAGGGTGGGAAAGTAAATTATATCTATTTACTAAATATACATTATAAATGGTCGGATTTTAAGCGCTTCTGTGCAAATACACAACGTGCAGTTGTATAACAATTTTTAGTGAAATATATTATTCATAATATTTATGCAATATTTATCAATTCACTTAAATGGTCCCATGACAATGACGCCCATAAGCAGGAGCACTACCCTCCAGTCCACCGCGGTTCCATATCGTGGAATTTAATCACAAATATTCCTCGACACATTCCCTGCACCTTTATTTGCAAAATCGGAGTTTTACAACAAAGAATCGCTGTATTTAAAAAAATGTATTGCTCGCTGTGGAATGCAATACTCGAACTTTTATGACTTCGACATATTTCTATCTATCATTGAGTCGATCTGCATATATTCAAGCTTTTTTTGTGAAGAGTGAAATTTTGATGTTGCGTCAGTATTTCGAATTATTAAATCCCATATCTAGGGTACGGTATTTTCTAACGAAATATTTACAAGGAATACAAAATATTTTTTCGTTGAATATAGTATTACGAAGGAGGTTGAATTAAAACACTGTACTGTTATCACGAATTTTTCACTTTATTGTGATTAGTCTTGTCCTATTCAGAGATTATCAAACAATATACTGGTTAAAACTACAATTATAAGCGAATCGGTCAACTTAGCACCCCATGTTGTTTATTTTATAAAAGAATGGTGATGTGGCCATCATGTTACTTTCTCCGATTTGGTATAATAGTTATATATATATATATATATATATATATATATATATATATATATATATACCGGGTGTGGCACTTAAGACGCCTCGGACCATAGCTCCTTTACGATAAAAGCTATCGAAAAAAATCTAAGAACAAAGTGGTGCATAGTTACCGTCGCTATGTTTTAAAAATATTTCTAATCATCAGTGGCGTGCCGTACTCCAGTGGCGTACCAAACTTATGTTTTTTTAAATGGAATGCCCTATTTTTTATTGCAGATTTGGAAAGTGCTCGACGAGTACTTATTTTTTTATCTAACATGTTATACCCTTCACTTTAGCGGTTTCGCTATTATAACCCCTTCTTTCAAAATTGCGCCCCATTTTTGAGATTTTTTTGTAGAGAAACTAATTGACGCCGGCGCCTAAATTTTGAATTGAGGTACAGGTTAAGACCTCGTATACCTTCACATAATTTTTTTTCGGGTAATTTATGGCAAAAAAATAATTTTTGATTGATCTTCGCATGTTGTCATTTTTTCCGAAAATTTCAAATGGCACCCCCCTAAAAAAATTACGGCGTTGTACAGCCAAAACTCTAAATTTTTCATTGGTGTAAAAAAAAATACACATTGCATAACAAAATTTCGGAGAAAAAAGGAATTTCATCGCAAATGTCGGGAAACGTTTTCCGTTCCCAAGTGTGCCATGAGAAAACAAAAGATTGGTAATTGTCAAAGTAAATTATTAGACGTCAGTAGCAGCCATAAGTCATTTTTGATAAACGTTCTAAAAATGTTCCGAACTCAAGAGGAAATGGTTGACATGATATTTATTCTTGGAGAATGTAACAAGAATTGTTTCTTGGCATCACGAGTGTACGCTGCGAGATATCCGCACAGGGCACATCCAAATGAACGTGCGTTTCAAAAAGTGTTGGAGAGATTTACTACTACGGGAAGTGTGAAACGGCCAACGAGAGTTAGAAAGAAGGCAGTTATTACCGAAAATAATGAACTGCGGTATATCACCAGAAGTTGCGGTTATGCCTCCAGCAGGAAGGTCGTCATTTCGAACATTTAGTTTAAGTTGTTAAATTTGCTTTATCTGCATTTTTCATATCATGTTGAATAAATAGGTACATACTATTATGTTGACCGTATTTGTGTATTTGTTTTGGTACTTTGACAATTACCAATCTTTTGTTTTCTCATGGCACACTTGGGAACGGAAAACGTTTCCCGACATTTGCGATGAAATTCCTTTTTTCTTCGAAATTTTGTTATGCAATGTATAATTTTTTTTACACCAATGAAAAATTTAGAGTTTTGGCTGTACAACGCCGTAATTTTTTTAGGGGGGTGCCATTTGAAATTTTCGGAAAAAATGACAACATACGAAGATCAATCAAAAATTATTTTTTTTCCATAAATTACCCGAAAAAAAATTATGTGAAGGTATACGAGGTCTTAACCTGTACCTCAATTCAAAATTTAGGCGCCGGCGTCAATTAGTTTCTCTACAAAAAAATCTCAAAAATGGGGCGCAATTTTGAAAGAAGGGGTTATAACAGCGAAACCGCTAAAGTGAAGGGTATAACATGTTAGATAAAAAAATAAGTACTCGTCGAGCACTTTCCAAATCTGCAATAAAAAATAGGGCATTCCATTTAAAAAAACATAAGTTTGGTACGCCACTGGAGTACGGCACGCCACTGATGATTAGAAATATTTTTAAAATATAGCGACGGTAACTATGCACCACTTTGTTCTTAGATTTTTTTCGATAGCTTTTATCGTAAAGGAGCTATGGTCCGAGGCGTCTTAAGTGCCACACCCGGTATATATATTTATAGATTCATGGTTTTTTTTTTCAATCATATTTTAAATCGAGCGTTTCACATGATCAAATGATTGCAACGTCAAAATGATGAAATGTAAAAATAGCAAATTATGTTTCAAATTGTAATAATCTCTACCGCAAGTTTACTGAAAAACCAAAAATAATGTTAAAAAAAGGCCTAAGAAAGATTTCTAAAAATTGTTCTGATTAAAAAATCCTAGAAAAACAAATAAAAGTCCTGAACAAGAAAGTCTTGAAAAAGATTTCTAAATATATTCCTGATTTAAAAGTCCTGATAAAAGTCTTGATAAAAGTCCCGATAAAAAGTCCTGATAAAAAGTCCCGAAAAAAGAGTCTTGACAAAAAATGCCTTGAAAAACAGGTCCTTCAAAAAGACCAGAAATAAAGTCCTAAAAGAAAGTCGCGAAAAAGAGTTCTGACAAAAAAAATGTCCTGAAAGAAAGTCCTGGAGAAACAGTTTTGGACATAAAGTCTTGAAAAAAGAATCCTGCTAAAAAGTTGTGATAAAGAGTCGTGAAAAATCCTGAAAAAAAGTACTGCCAAAAGAGTCCTGAAAAATTAAGTTTTCATATAAAACACCAGAAATAAATGTCCTGACAGAAGTGCTAAAAAAGCCTCGAAGGAAAATCCTAAAATAAGTACTGAAAAAAGTCCTGAAGAAAGTCCCGAAAAAAGTCCCGAAAAAGAGTCCTGATAAAATATTTTGAAAAAATGTTATGTAATCACAGTTTTGAAAAAGAGTTATGTAGTAAGTAAGTAAAATCATTTAAAATGTCAAAAGTAATTTATGAAAATAACATTGTGAAACAAATGGTAAAAAACATTTTTGAAAAAATTCAAAACACCTGAAAAAGTTCTGATGAAATTGTCCCAAAAAGAGTCTTGAAAAAAGTACCGAACAAGAAGTCCTGAACATTAATCCTATAAAAAATGTAATGAAATATAGTACGGAAAAAAGTCCTTCTTTACAGGACTTTTTTGAAAAAAATTTCCCAAAAAAATAATTCTGAAACAATCATCGAAGAAAATTCTTAAAAGAAGTCCTGAACAAGAGGTTCTTAAGAAGGTCTCGAAAAAACTCCTGGAGATTAAATCTTGAAAAAAGAGTCCTGATAAAAGCCGTGAAAAAAGGTCCTGAAAAATAGTATTCATACAAAATTACAGAAATAAATGTCCCGAAAAAGAGTCCTAAAAAGTTCTGAAAGAAATTTCTAAAATAAGTCCTGAAGGAAGTTCAGAAAAAGAGTCCTGATGTAAAAATAAACAACAGAATTTCTGAAAAAAGGCATTGTAAAAAGTCCTTAAAAAGATCTGAAGAAATTGCCCTGAAAAAGAAGTCCCGAAAAAAGTCCTGCAAAAAGGCCTAAAATAAGTCGTCGTTAACAAAATTCCTGAAATAAAAAGTTTTGAAAAGTCTTGCTAAAAATATCTGAAAAAGTCCTTAAAAAGATCATGAAAAAAACTTCTGAAAAATGCCATGAAGAACATTCGGAAAAATTTGTTCAGAAAAAAATCCTCAACAAAGGGTTCTTGAGAGAGTCCCGAAAACGTCCCGAGAAAAAATTCCCGAAAAAGAAATTTGAAAAGAAATCATTAAAATATAGATCCTGAAAGAAAAAGTCCTAAAAATAAGTCTTGAAAAAAATTTCTTAAAAAGTCCTGAAAAAGAATCCTCGAAGAAAGGTCTTTTAATAATGTCATTAGAAAAGACCTAAAAATGTTCTGAAAACATTGTCCTGAAGTCCCAAAAAGGCCAAAAGAACAAAAAACAATATATTCGGAAATACGAAATTTTTCCAAAAGCAAATAACACTTATGTTCAAAGTTTTATGGTCATTTCTGTATTGGTTTTTGAGACACAGCGCGCACAGTTACACACAGACAGACTATTATGTAGAGAAAAAATGGTGATGTGGCCATCATGTTACTTTCTGCGACTTGATGGTATCATTTATATTTACGCTTTCAATTTAAATCATATTTGAAATACACATCGAGCGTTGCGTAAACTCGGATGAAACTGACGTTTAAAACGTCAAAATTATGAAAGATGGGAAAATTATACTTCAAATTCAAAAACTCAGTTTACTCAAAAACTAAAGAGATTTCGAAAAAACATTATTCTCTATAAATTGTTCACTTTAGCATTATCTACAATTATTATTAACATAAATTTGCCGTAACTATTTCCGTTTTATAATTATAAACCAAAAATTTAAAAAAAATAATAAATTCTTTTCTCGAATAAAAATGATTTTATGAAAAATGTTTTCAAGCAAAAGATGTTCATTTCTTTGTTGTCTTCAAAGTTTGTTTAAATGTTTTTGTGATATTTTTTATATTTAAGAAAATATTGGCAAAAAACAAAAAACAGTTGAGGTAAACGCCCACTTCCGGTGTACGAAATTTTACCAAAAGCTTTTCAGTTCTTCAGATTATCAAATAAGACGGATGTTCAAAGTTTCATATCAACTGCTCTATTAGTTTTTGAGATACAGCGCGCACAGCAGACACACATACACACACACACACACACACACACACAGACACAAACAATTTTTTTCCAGAAATTGTTGAAATGGTATCTAGGGACCCCAAAACGGATATTTCCGTAAAAAAATTTTTTGAAAAAAAAATCACGATCACAATACTTTCTCGTACTTCGTAACGGAGAAAGTAAAAAAGTACTGCACCACAAAAGCGGCATTTACTCGGGCCGATTGCTCTCGGTGTCCTTTGGCTCGACCTCCATATCCGAACTGAGCGATTCGTCTTCTTCCATTGTTCTAACGGTGCTTTCCAGTTGCACTTACACGTGCACTTACATGACAAGGGTTGACTTATAGACACTTGTTTCTGCCGAATTTATTTCTGCGTGATTTGGCATTTGCAATTTATTGCGACAGTGCTGTTAACAAATTTTACCCAATTATTTAATAACTTGTATCTAAATTTAATTCATTATAAAATACTAAATTCATGGTTGCTAGAGCAGATTCTTATCAAAATAAAATTTGTATACAAACGTGACGCATACAATCAGAAACAAAACTCCGGAACTCCCAAGTTGAGTAATGTTGTAAATGTAGACCCCCGTTTTTTTTTCTGTCGAGTTTGTTTAAAAAATTGCACATCTCCCTCACATGAAAAATTGCTTACCTCTCTCCAACACCCTAGAATCCAGGGCGAGTTTTTTTTTTCTGCGAGGGCACGCAGGTCTTTCTCGTGGAATAAATAAAACATTCAAATTTTTAGGGGTTTTGCGGTCCGTGCGTGCGCGATGATCCGTCCCTCGCGGGGCCCCTGGGGGGCTCCCCTCACCCCTTCAGAATTTATTTACCCTCCGCGCCGTAAATCCACAAAAAATCCTATTTATCACGCCAACCCACACATATAAAAAAATCAATCACATTTACTAATTTTCTTGAATTATATCTAGAATTTTATTTTATATCCGGCACAAAACTATACCGGATTTCCTGATTTCGAATAATTTTCAGAGAGTGGAAATTTCTCTAGTGGCCTTAATAACCGCATTTTCTAACGCTCCCTTCGGACCAAGACACTCGTCTGTGAAATCCCTCTCTAAAACAAGAACTCTCAGGCAGCAATAAATTGAATTTAGAAAAGTCCACGTGGAATGGGCTTAAGTGCGTCTGCTTTGAATCTAACAAGCTCTTGAGCATTTTACACATTTTGTCTTTTAATAATTACATCAAACATTACTCGAAAAAATTCTTATGTAAGATGGTAACATTTTTATACTGCCGGTTCGGTGATGAAAATATCTCTCAAAATCAAGAACAAAAATAGGGGGTTGTCATTTCTCAAATCGACTCTCATGCAAAAATGTGTATTTTTATCAAAGATAATCGACCAGTTTTTTCCAAAAATATTTTATTTCGATTTTACTCAATTTGTTCCATACTGTATGTATTCTCTGTACTTTCTATAACAAATTTAAAGCTTTATGCTACTAAAATACTACAGGACTACTATTAGTTTTTTTAAATACAGTGTCTACAGATACCCTATCACACAAACGGACAGACTTTTTCAAAGATGGCTGAAATCATTCGGGATACCGAAAAAAAAAAATTGAAACATTTTCACGATCACAATTCTTTTCCGTGCTTTGTACGGAGAAAGTAAAAGGAGGCAACACACTATTTTTAATTATTTACGCGTACCCGCTAGTTGTAATATATTCATATTACGTAACAGTAACAGTAAACTGAACAATAAAATAAAATGTAGTAAAATAACGCATTTTGTAAAATATTACAATGAAAATGTAAAACAGTACATTCGATTCAATTTGGTCAGTTTATTTTATTTTTCTGGGCCTCGATTATACCGAGAGCTGAATTGAAAACGGGAGCAATTTCAATGTTCATTTTAAACGAAACAATCGTCCCCCTGATTATTTTAAAGTCAAATTGTATTGAAAATATCTGCAAGGCTATCTGAATCGTTTTGTAAACAACTCACTTTGATTTTTAATCTCAGAGAAACCAATGTCAATGATTATTCATTAGTTTTAATTTTCACGAGAAATTCAAATAATAACAAATTTGTGTGTTGTTTTTAATAAATCTAATAGGTAGAGTGCGAGCTTGGAGTCCAGCAGGTGGATGCTAGACCCAAGTCTTGTGGGTTCGATTTTTTTGAACGAGAAATATCCGCTCGGCATTTTTAAAGCTTGTTATATCAATAATATCTAATTTACTTCTTTATCTTCAGTTATTTTTTCATATATCTCTTTTCAACTGATATAATTTATCTAAATGTAAGTAAAACAGCTACTCCATGGTCTTTTAAAATAATAAAATTAAATTAAATCAACATGTTTGTATATGCAATAAAACAATTCCTAAAATTAAATTAAAAATTGTATAATATGCAATGTTGGATGTATATTTTTTACCAAAATAAAAATACTAACATCGCTTAGTTTAGCCCACATAGAGGCAAAAATACGAACGGTATATTTTGTGATTCTTTACTCTTCCAAACAAGGAAAATATTTTGGTGCGCGCTTTGCGTAATCGCGCAAATATTATTTTTTTTCGAGAAGAGAGAAATCGATGCGAACCGTTACGCAAAAGGGCCTCCCCGCTCATTGAATATTTATATTAAGATAAAAAAATTGGAACACGCTGCAAAGAAAACATGAAATATTTATTTTGAATATCTCAGTCCAGATTGTTGCTCAAAGGAAACTTAAAGGACACCGATGTCTGTAGGTAAATATTAATTTTTATATTATTTCACAAATCTTCTCAAGTATTTTATTAAAGCGAAATTCTATTACTTCTTCTTAATTTATTGCGCAATGCTTTGCTTATTTATATTTTTTTTCTACAGTTTGTAAATAAAGCTCTTGGTAAATGTATTTTATTCCATTCTATTACAGTGTGATTTAGAGAACGTATTAGCAGAAAAAAATAAGTTACAAAAAATGAGGTTTCAGCAATATGAATTTTATTAACTTCATTATGCTTTAATATAAAAGGGATTATTAAAGGAAATTATGAGAGATAATTATAGGGAACTATAAATAAAATGCACTTAGGTTAGTTCCTAACCACAATGCATCACAAAGTAATGGCTTTCACCATCAACGATAATTATTGAATAAATAATAATAATAATAATTTATTTCTCAACAGACCAGAGAAAAATATAAAATAATACAAAATACAAAACATTAACTATTAATAAATTAATTATTAATAAATTGTACATGTTTTTACTTTCTCCGTTACGAAGTACGAGAAAGTATTGTGATCGTGATATTTTTTTCAAAATTTTTTTTTACGGAAATATCCGTTTTCGGGTCCCTAGATGCCATTTAAACAATTTCTGGAAAAAAAAAATTGTGTCTGTGTGCGCTGTATCTCAAAAACTAATAAAGCAATTGATATGAAACTTTATATATCCGTCTTATTTGATAATCTGAAGAACTGAAAAGCTTTTGCTAAAATTTCGTATACCGGAAGTGGGTGTTTACCTTAACTGTTTTTTGTTTTTTGCCAATATTTTCTTAAATATGAAAAATATCACAAAAACATTTAAACAAACTTTGAAGACAACAAAGAAATGAACATCTTTTGCTTGAAAACATTTTTCATAAAATAATTTTTCTTCGAGAAAAAAAATTATATATTTTTTTTTTAATTTTTGGTTTATAATTATAAATCGATAATATGTTAATAATAATTGTAGAGAATGCTAAAATGAACAACTTTTAAAGAATAAGTTTTTTTCGAAATCCCTTTAGTTTTTGAGTAAACTGAGTTTTTGAATTTGAAGTATAATTTTTCCATCTTTAATAACTTTCGAAACCGAAAAATCTTTCGTCCGGGCAGGGAATCGAACCCACACGGCCGCATTGTACATGTGCTACCGCAACATATAAAAGTTACTACTGAGAAGGTGTGCAAGAAATAACAATAAATTGCTACATCACGTGAAGTAACTCGAGGAAAACGAGGTTAAGCACAAATAAACAAACACACTTTTGTAGGTTTGAAAAATGTATATCGCATAAAACGAGTGAACCGTATTTTACAATTAGCTGAGTGGACAAAATTCGACTAATAATGTTTCAAAATATCGCGACGAATTTATTTTCCAATTAGCGATTAATGATCAATCCAACTTAACGACTGATTTCATGTTTTAATGAATGGTATTTTCTGTTGTGTCAACGTTTTAAGGCAACACAAACAATTATATTTGTTTACGTTAGCGAACTGGGGAAAATTATACAACTAATATAAACATTCGTAACATCAGAAATAATATTTGTGTACACTGATTCAAAATATAAAAAAAAAACAAAGTCGACGGTATTCGATTTAATTTCTTCATTTCATTCATCTGCAAATTAATAGCAGGCAAATGCCACAAGACAAAGCCTCGGGTCGAGAGCCATTTGGCACCCACAAGTAACCATTTAATAATGTGAATGTTAATTATATGTACATTGTTTTTATCAAAAAAGATGTTTTATAATAATAATAATAATAATAAGTTGTCTTTATTAAAGCAAAAGTAATCACAAATATTAAATTAACAAGAGTAGGCGAAGTTCAGTTAGTTTATTCAACTATTAACTGCTCTTCCACTTAACCTACTATATCAATTAAATTGAAGTTAATATTAAAAATAAAAAATTTAAATACACAATATTTGTGTGTAATAGTTCCAATAAATTATATTTTATTAATTTCATTTACCTCGAAGTATTTATTCATGTACAAACAAAAATTTCCAAAATATTTGTACATCAAGCAAATAACGCAGCTTAAATTGCATTTTACAAAAAGTAAAAACTTAAATTAAAATTAAAAACTCTTACAGTGGATTTCATAAAGGTGGTAATAAATATTACTAGCTTAAATTGACATTACACTGGTATTATATTTTCGGCTGTGTAAACGATCTTTTAAATGGTAAACGGAATACATATTTTGCTATTTAAGTTCTGCGATTATATTACACATATTTTAATTGATATTTACTCTTTCACAATGTGTATGAACAAATTCTCTTCTATTTTGTAGTAATTTAACCTTAAATCCTCTTCGGAGACTCATTTCTAATACAAACAAAACCGATACTAAAATGTATTCGGTGACTGACAGTGACCACGCACAAAGAACACAGCTGAAAAAATTACACAGGATTACGAAAAACCTGTCTTAAATGATTGTAAAATCCATTGTTACAGATTCAATATTTATACACTCGGCGTCAAAAAAAAGCACCACTCGAAAAATCGCGAAAAACCTCGATTTTTCAAACCGTCGTAACTTGGTTCAATTTGGTCGAAAATCGATGAATTTTTCAGTTAGGGCAAGATTCAAGTTTTATCTTTAAGAATGTGTAGTTGATTTTGACCCCAAGTCCAACCCACCTCCCGTAACAAGGCGATGAAAAAAAAATGTTTTTTATGTAAAAAAAATTGTCCAACTTTGACAACTCCATCGAGTTTCGTGCAAAATTCGCCTAGTTATGGCCAAAAAGGCGCAAAATGTAATTTTTTTTCAAAACTGCATAACTTCGGGCCAAATTATCGCATCGACTTGAATTTTGGAGGAAATTGGAGGAAAATTATTGAACTTTATTGCCATGCTGACCGATATTTTTTTGCACATGGTACAAGAAACCAAATTTGCACATTTAAACTTCAAAAACATGTTTTTTCCTTTAGGGGGTGGCAGGGGTGAAATCGTTTTAGCAATAAAACAATTCACATGACGTTGAAGAGAAAATTTAAAACTGTTCAGACTGCAAAAGTTCATCGATTTTGGTGCAAAATTACTCAAGTTACGGCCATAAGAGTGAAAAATGTTATTTTTTTTTTCAAAAATTCACAAATTTGCTCCAAATCATCGAAACGACTCGAATTTTTAAGGCATTTGAAGGAAATTTATTAAATTTTTCTACTATTGTGGTGAAATTTCCCGCCGATTTTTTTTTGCGCACGGTAAAGCTTGTCAAAGTTGGACAATTTTTTACATAAAAAACATTTTTTTCCATCGCGTTGTTACGGGGGGGTGGGTTGGACTTGAGATCAAAATCAACTACACATTCTTAAAGATAAAACTTGAATCTTTCCCAAACTGAAATATTTATCGATTTTTGACCAAATTGAACCAAGTTACGACGGTTTGAAAAATCGAGTTTTTTCGCGATTTTTCGAGTGGCGCTTTTTTTTTGTTGACGCAGATAGTTTTCGCCTTTAGTTAATTTACTTTATCAAATCATAGTTATGGTTTCTCTGTCATCGACAACTGCGGACCGGTTTCGACCTAGGTCGTCTCATTAGTACGGTACGGTCGTTAACGGGGAAACGAAAATTTCAGCGCATGGCGATCTAACGAGGAAACGTAATTTCACTGTCGACTTATAAACTAACCAAGTAACCATTAGGACAGAAAGACTATTAAGGCGACATCTATTGTCTAAAACGGATAAACAATAATTAATTATTATTGTTATAATTGTTGCTTGTTTTCTATAACAAATCTAGACAGTAGATGTCGCTTTCATAGCGTTTCTGTGCTTTTATCAAACCAATGCATTTTACTGTTTGAATTTATGTTTAGTGAATTATTTCAAACATTACTTAAGTGTTCCTCAATTGGAAAATAATTACCGAATCGAATAAGTGATAGTCTAATTCGATGAAATTTTCTCCTCTCTTGGGGAAAACGAATTGCAATCGCTAATTCGATTTCGAATGGTCTAGGAAGTTTGAAACTGCAATTAGGAATGGTAATAAATAGAGGTGCTCCAAGCACTGATAAATCGTCTTTTTACCACCGCGGTAATTAGATATAATATAATTTATTTTGTACCTTTTTCAGTCGATAAACTTATCGTCACGTAGCGGAGGTTTAAATGGGAATTAAGTTTCATAAATTATTTTGTTTGATAGATGTGCATTTTTCAATATTAAAACAAGGAGCAAGTCTCGAAATAAAATTATAATAAAACTGTTTTCATAGCGTTTTTTTTTTTATCTCATATACATTTCATCATTCTTCATTATAATTTTTTTTTAACAAAAATTTAAGGTTTATATTTAAATATTTTCACTAGCAAATTTATTTGCAAAAATGTTACTTTATAATTAAAATCATAAATCAGTTTTTTTAATAGGTTTAGAAAGAAATAAATTAAAGTCCCGAAGAGTATTTGCTCAGATTAAAATTTTCAAAATCTGAAAATCCATACACAAACAATAATCGCATTAGAGTGAAGTGTTTCTACGAGATACAAGCTTAGTAACTCGACAGCTCATAAAACACACTTGTCCGCTACTTTTCCTACAGATTACCAGAGGAACGTTCTCGAATAAACCCTTTGAAAACCCTGGAATTTTCAGGCGGGCAACGAGGTGTTAATGTTGCAGCCCATAAAAAAACTCCTCCAATTTATCTCTCCTGTCTAATTAAAGCGAGGATTTACATTTCCCGAGACAAAACTAATTTAGACGCCCGCCGGCTCGTTTTGTGTGTATATTTAATTAGCTACCCATAAATAGTGGAGCAGCACAATTCGGCTGCATTGATTTGATTTGCAAGTTAAAATTTCGTTTGCACTCCTGATTAAATTTCCAACGTCTATCAAATTGATTTATTGTACTTACTCAGACCGCTCCCCGCAGTCAATTTGGTGCGCGATGTTGTTTTACATTTCAAATGGATGGCGGATGCCTGCCCTTTTTCGCACAAAAGCAAAAGAAGTAATTTAATCGACAATACAGGCTACTGTACTGAATTTCTTTATAAAGTACTTTTAAATTTATAGAGTTTATACTTTTAAATTTATTCGGGCGGAAAACGTAAGAGAAATGTAAAATACACAATTGATGTGCGCTATAAATAATATTTTCATTTTGTATTTATAAAATATCTAGAAATAACTAACAATATAATATAAATGTGTTAACTGATAGTATTTTTACACACACATTTAATTTAATGTATGAAAATTCAACCTGTTCGTAAATTCTTATAAAGACTAAAAAAAAAGTCACAACTACTTCCCAATTAATATATTTCGTGTTTATTAAACTTATTTAATGTATCTGTAACAAGTAAGGAAATTTATTAATAATATTTTTAACTCGGTTTAATTTGCACAATGACTAGGAAAATATTAATGACACAAACTGAATCCCTCCACTACCTATGTAACTTATACCTGTCACAAAACTACATATCTCTGATACGTGTTTTATTACACGCGGAGCTCTAGTTAATTTAATTTGTGTCAAAAGTATTTATAATTTTTGTTTAAAATTACTCGCAATCAAGAAGTTTTAAAGTAAAATATACGAAAACGATAAATATAAACATACACTTGTTTTCATACGCCGATAAACAAAGATGTTAGGTAACATTTCCCTAGTTTCCCCGGAGAAACATAAATCTACGAGATAACATAATCCCACAAGATGTAAACTCATCAGTCTAGTACAACATTCATCATACAAAGAATAAAGTTTGCACACAGCACGAATTTCGGCGTGTGTGCGCGTTATTGTTTCTGAACTCAACGAAATACAACATCTGGTGGATGCGCCGGGCTCTGCAGGATATCCGCTGGCCGCATAATTAATGCCCGACAATAAAACTAGACACCGGAAACGGCGGACGCATAAAGTGCAATTTGAACGTTGCCGATCGAACGATATATCTCATCGTAGATCGATTTCGATAACGTTATCCGCGGCCTCTTCGCCAGCCAATTACTGTCCATTCTCTGCCTATTTGCCATAAACTTATATAAGAGGAACTTTTATGTTATATAAACTGTTGTCTGTACCACTTGTTCAGTTTGTTATTTCCTTGATATGACGGTTGTTAGTAAAGCCGTGGTAGAGTAAAAAATATTTATTTCTATAAAGGGCATTATTATACATATATTTCATCACATAGACTACATAAAAAATTTGAATATTTATTAAATATATTTGTATATATAAATAAATTATTACTTTTACTAACGCTTTGAAAATATTAAACTAATAAATACAAATGCAAATATGCAAAATCTAAACATTCTGGTTCACTTGCTTGAAAATTGCTATTAATTGTTCATTCTAACTACATATTAATAATATCAATTAAAACATGTATTTAGTTGTATTCATTGAACATAACAGTATTATTAATATACGCAAATTTGCATTTGTCGGATAATTCCACTGCAATTAAGAGTAAATTGCTCCCTGCAAAAATCCGGCCTTACCCCAATTTTCCTAAGGGTATTTTTAGGGTCTCATTAGAGGTAATCTAATTGCATTAGCTGACGAGGAACTGAGAGGGGTAGAAATAAAATTCGCGCCCTTCCATCATCCGGGGATATGGAAGATGGCCGGCGTGGGAGAAACAGCATTGTTTTGCGGCTGATCGGTTCATCATCGAGGCTCTAATTTTATGGACCCTGAATTTACGGTCCCGTAAATCTCACAGACCGATCGCCTCGATGCCTTTAATGAGGACGTAATGAAAATTGAACGATTTATTTATCTAATCTGGACGTAAATGTTTTTTTTTTGTAGAAAATTCTTTGATTTTTTTTCACAAAATCGCAGATGGTGTAAAAAAATCGCCAAACGTGTCACGAAATAAAACAAAAAGAATTGTTGGAAGTTGTTCTTAATAACTGCAAACGAATAGAAAAATGCACAAGACTTGAAGACGATTTCATTTTATAATATCTATAAATTTAATTTGATTGGTAAAAAAAACATTTTTGTGATTTTGCGCATGTTTACGATAAAACTAGATTATTGGATTTAATTTTGGTCGCGATAGGCCATAGAATTGCAGTGAAATCATTTTATAAATTTAAGAAATTATCTCTTGTAAAGAATGAAATAATTTCTCAACATTTAAATCCATCGAAAAATAAATAAGAGACACATAGGCATTTTAGGCGAGAAGCAAAAAAAAAATCAATTCACATTTTTCTAAAACTAGAATGTCAAAAATAATACTAGCGATGTTGCCTAATTTAATTAAAAAGTTCAACTATTAGGTTTCCATACAGATAGCGCAATTTTAATTTATTTTCCGTTGTAATATAAAAAATTAAATTTTTTTTAAATTAAATAAATACCCAAAGTAGCCTGATTATATATAATTATTATGCAAATACGGTCTCACAAAGACTTAAAATAAATAACTTATTGAATCAACACCAAGGAGAAGTTAGCCATGAATTTCCAGCCACGGATTTTCCCGGAGGAGCATCCACTGAAAGAGCGCTGCGAATTTTTAATTTTATTTACGCAGTGTCTTTCTGGAAGTATATTTAACAAATACAAGCTGTCAAAAGTTCGTGAGAATGTTAAGAATTTTTTTTTTCATATCAAACAGGCTGGCGCACAAGTCCAAATGGGCGCTAAATATGTTTAAATGTATATGTTTATTTTTATGTAAAGGAAATGTATGAATAAATAAATAATTTAATTGATACAGTGCTCTTGTGCAAGTAACAAATACAAACAGTCAAAAATCCGTGAAAATATTGGGAAATATATTTTTTTATATCGAGCAGCTCATCGATCCGTGGCTATTTTAAAAGGAGGTTAAAAATTATTTTCCAACATTGGCACGGATTTTTGGCAGTTTGTATTAGTTAGATATACACTCGGCGTCAACAAAAAAAGCGCCACTCGAAAAATCGCGAAAAAACTCGATTTTTCAAACCGTCGTAACTTGGTTCAATTTGGTCGAAAATAGATGAATCTTTCAGTTTGGGAAAGATTCAAGTTTTATCTTTGAGAATGTGTAGTTGATTTTGACCACAAGTTCAACCCACCCCCCCGTAACAACGCGATGGAAAAAAAATGTTTTCTATGTAAAAAATTGTCCAACTTTGACAAGCTGTACCGTGCGCAAAAAAAATCGGCGGGAAATTTCACCACAATGGCAGAAAAATTTAATCAATTTCCTTTAAATGCCTTCGAGCCGTTTCGATGATTTGTAGCAAAGTTATGAATTTTTTTTTTCACACTTTTGGCCATAACTTGAGTAATTTTGCACCAAAATCGATGAACTTTTGCTGTCTGAACAGTTTCAAATTTTCTCTTTAACTTCATGTGATTTGTTTTGTTGCTAAAACGATTCCACCCCCTAAAGGAAAAAAAATGTTTTTGAAGTTTAAATGTGCAAATTTGATTACTTGTACCCTGTGCAAAAAAAAATCGTGGACTCAATCGGTCAGCATGGCAATAAAGTTCAATCATTTTCCTCCAATTTGTCTAATACGATCGACGGATCAATGATTTGTTTGATATAAAAAAAAATATTTCCTAACATTTTCACGGTTTTTTGACAGTTTGTATTTGTTCAATATATTTCCAGAAAAGCAGTGAATAAATAAAATTAATTTTTTTAGGGCCATTTTGCACATATGATTTGTTTAATACGATCGGCGGATCAATGATTTGTTTAATATTAAAAATATTTATTTCCTAACATTTTCAAGGTTTTTTGACAGTTTGTATTCATTAAATATACCACCAGAAACGCACTGGATAAATAAAATTTAAAAATTTTTACGCCCTTTTGGACTTGTTTTTTTTAAGTGCCAGTCCCGGACCTCAGGAGTAGCTCCATATTAAAAATTCAATATTTCCAACATTTCACGGTTTTTGACAGTTTGTATTTGTTCAATATATTTCCAGAAAAGCAGTGAATAAATAAAATTATTTTTTTTAGGGCCATTTTGCACATATGATTTGTTTAATACGATCGGCGGATCAATGATTTGTTTAATATTAAAAATATTTATTTCCTAACATTTTCAAGGTTTTTTGACAGTTTGTATTCATTAAATATACCACCAGAAACGCACTGGATAAATAAAATTTAAGAATTTTTACGCCCTTTTGGACTTGTTTTTTTAAGTGCCAGTCCCGGATCTCAGGAGTAGCTCCATGTTAAAAATTTAATATTTCCAACATTTCACGGTTTTTGACAGTTTCTATTTGTTCAATAATAATAATAATAATCGTTTATTGCCCTCCTTAGAGGAATACAATGGGCCAGCGACCTAATTGTTCAATATATTTCCAGAAAAACGCTGAATAAATAAAATTATTTTTTTTAGCGCCCTTTTCGACATATGATTTGTTTAATACGATCGACGGATCAATGATGTGTTGATATTAAAAAAAATATATATTTCCTAACATTTTCACAGTATTTTGACAGTTTGTATTCATTAAATTCACTACCAGAAAGGCACAGCAGTAAATAAAATTTAAGAATTTTGAACCCCGTTAAGACATAATATTTTTTAAGTGCCAGCCACGGATCCATGAGCTACTCCATATTAAAAAATATATATTTCTCAACATTTTCACGTTTTCTTTGAAAGTTTGTAATTATTAAATATACTTTTACAAAGGTACTGCGTAAACAAAATCAAAAATATTTAGTACCTGTTTGGACTTATGATTGTTTTAAGTGCCAGCCACGGATCTATGAGCTGCTCGATATTGAAAACAATATTTCGCAACATTTTCACGTTTTTTTGACAATTTGTATTTGTTAAATATAAGTAATAATAATAATAACAATCATTTACTCATGCCAGAACTTTAGAATGTTTACAAATCAAAAAAGTCACTCAGAATCACAATCTTCACTTAACTCATGACCAATAAATTTATAACACTGTCACTTTTCCACATACATTACCTTTATCTTGGAACATCTGGTTTTATAACCGACGAGAAGTTAGCCACGGATTTTAGCGCCTCCACCATCACCGAATTGTGGACATTCTTAATGAAATATTAATTATAGCCGTTAGGGTGTAACCCCAGTCCAAATGTTTACTCAAACATATTAAGGGATATCCTACTAACAATTAAACATAATTCGTTTGAAATTTTCGTCAAAACTCGAGATGGAATGAATTTTTTAAATTAACCTTTATTTTCAACAATTATGCACCTTAGTAAAAACATTATAACATGCCGCTTGGCGCTACTTGCATAAACAAATTTCACATAAATATCACAAGCAACAACTACCGAACAATTTAAAGTAATTTATTTATAGTGCCCTTCAAAAACAACTAAGTAATTATTTTTTTTTAAATCGACCAAGAAATCGAGAAAAATAAAACCTCACAAAATTATGACGCTCCACACATTCGATTTTAAAACATAAACACAATAAGCAACATGAATAAGGTAACTTAAAACAATTTAGTTGTGGATGTCTTTAGAAATAACTAAGCAATTAATGTTTTAATAGATCCTTGTCCACAGATTTAAAATTACAAAAAATTGTACTCTTTGGCGCTAGATACATTCGAGTTTTTAGCATAAATGTATCAAGCAACATGTTATAAGCAATTTAAAATAATTTGTTCACTTCAAAAATGGTGAAGTGGCATCCCAGCCACGGATTTTGGCGCATCCACCATCAACTCAATTATAACCAATTCCAATAAATTATAGCTATTAGAGCGCCGTTTGGCGCCAGACACATTCGAGTTTTAAAAATAAATAATCGCAGTTGAATTGAAATGCGCATGTCTTTGATTAATTCGTGGTTGTCCTTCAAACAGTTCACGGCAAGATGTTGACCATTGTGGAAAAAAGTCGACGGCGATTAATTTCTTTTTGAAACACACTGCTTAAAATAATCTTTTGCATAAATAGCCGCTATGGGCCGCCGTTAATTTATTTCAATATTATAACGGTAACTTGAAATAGAAATATAAACTCCCCTCGAAGAGCATTATTCCGTGTAGCCCATGTAAGTTTTAAAGAATTAAATCCTCACAACTATTCATAACATTCTATGAATATGCATGCCCCTCTTATATTGAGCTTCCTTCTGCTTCTCCTTGGCCTAGAAATAACTGTTATGTTTCCTCTTTCGACCAAAAAGAAGCGAACAATGGACCGCAGGAATGCAAATGAAACAAAATTATAATAGCGCTTGGAAATAATCGTACCGAATTCCGGTGCTTTTTCACAGCGAGGAATGTATATAGTTCCAACAACGAGTATTCATTAGAACCCTTCAAACCTTCTCCCTTTTATGAACGTGTATGCATTATCACGATTCATTGTTTCGCATGTGTAACGTTTTCCCAAAGTTGCAGAATAGCGGTAATTATATGTTTTTTTTCGGTTATCCGAACTCGGCTCGAATAATCATGTACAAACACGAGACATCCCGGGGATTTATTTATCATGCGTGACAGTTACGCCGCAAGAACTGGAGGCCCGGAATTCGGGGCATAAAACAATCACAATTAAAACGTAATTCATCATTCAGCGGAATTAAATCCGTCTTCCTCCTTAAGACAGGATCATGTGAAGTTAATTAAAAGTGCCGCGAGAATTGTAATCCTAGAAGACTAATGAATGAAATTAGAGGAACACTGCGATTCCCAGATTACGGCGAATTAATGAATACGTGATGTCGCGTGGGGGAAATTTTGAGAAATATTTTTTGAATTTTAATTAAACCTCTAAAGAAGTAGTGCCCTCTTTACAGTTTTACGTAGGGATCTCGTAACTTTTTTAAAGGGTCGTTTGGAAACATTTTTATTGCGAAATATTTTCAAAGTTTCGGGCCACTGCAAAGATTAATATTTGATGCAAGTACCCATGGAAGCAATTAATTAATTTAGATAAAACCACTTGTAATAGAGTTGTTGTTGGTTAAAACTAACAATGGCATTATCGTTTTAAATGTTTGATTTATTCCAGTAACGAAGGGCGCACAGGCACGGCGGGTAGTCCGTTATGTTATATTTGTATTGTTTGGTTTGCGGTGGTCGCAGGGTTCTGTCGGTATTGTCTAATTAGCGAAGAGGAAGGACAAAATTAGATCCGTGTTTGCATGCAAATTCGACCGAATTATAAGGGCGGACATTGTGTGTATGGGATGACGGTAAAGGTCCACTCGTAAACGTATGCTCGTTAAAATGATTCTTTCGTTTTAAAATCCATTTTATGATTACTCAAAACTTTTACAATGGATATAAAAAACTTGAAAATCGTTGGACGATAAAAAAAGGTAATGTAATTTTTTTTATTCATAGCCGTGTATGTAGTGTTGATATTACCTTTCAATAGTTGGGAATTGTCACATTACCAACCGCTACTTCTCACCTGCATATCATCTCATTGCTGACCGCAATTTCCTGCCCTCATTTCATATCATTGGGCGCGTTCGTCAGACTAAACAGTTGGGTGTTTACTGCCAACCGTTGGGGAATTTTCTGATGAACGCACTGTTGATTGTGAACTAGTTCGTCCAGCGGTAGCCATTTTACCAATCGTACAAATTAGATTGATTGGTGTTAGAAACAAGTGTTGAAGTTGCCGCCGAAATGGAGGTTACAAAAGTAGCGTTCATCAAATACCAACATTCAGCGTAAATCAAAATTAACATGTTGACAGTTGAAAATTCTGAGGAACGCGCCCATTGTGCTATTCAACAGCATATGGCATACCAAAAATTGACAGGAAACGATGGGCTGCATTTTTTAACTTAATTGTTAGTACACATTTCCAAAATTCATTAATTGATTTTGCCGACTTATTTATTCAACATTTGGAGAACTTGATCTTATTGCATTTTAATTCCTATAATACCGTTTCATGAAGTAAACGTTTTAATCATGCAAAACATCGATTTCGAACGCATTTACTATTGTAAATTACATTGTTTTGATTGAGTTAGTTTCTCGAATTTTTAGTCAAAGTTATGTACATTATTTTTGTAGTACTATCACTTGTGTCCATTGCGGTTCGGATTATAACGAGTGCGTCAGACATTCGTGATACCGCTGCAAAAATATTCAACATAACTTTGACTATTCATGGTATTATAAGTGAATATTAATTTTAACTCCTCTAGATAAAAATAACGCAATTCATTACAGCTTGGAGCATTTTTGATAAACCAATCGAATATCATCGCCCACCGAGACGCAATCTAACACTCTTGATTTATATACCTCTCGCACAGAGGAGCAAAAAAAGACCGTTTATTCCTAAATATCGTCGCATTTTTTTTTAATATTGCCAATGTACCGCGAAAAAGCAAAATTTTCTCGGCGAGGCGAGCGCCGCGCTGTAGGGGCACTACGTGTAAATAATTAAAGCGATTCATCACCGATGTCAGCTTGGGAACACCTCGCGCTCTCTACCAGACGGTAAACAGGGATGAAATTAAATTAAATCCCATCTTATTTACCCGCTCGAGGCGAGTGCATACACATAAATAACGCGGATTATTTTTGTAGGATCGGGATCAGGGTTTTGATTAAACCGTTAAAAAGCTCTGAACGATGTTGCGCGTTTATCGTTAAACTGAATTTTACAATTTTTGTCCCATCTGAATGAATTATAGGATAACTGGTGCGAGTAAGAAATTACCAAATCATCCAATAATCGTGATGATTTTTCTTATTTCAAATTCTTACTTTTTGACCAGATTGTAAATAATCAGCTGTAAAGTACACCAAGGGCACTGATAATTAATTACGCGATAATTTTGAAATAAATTCCCGAAAATGTGTGGGTATTTTTGTCAAAATCATAAGTTATCATTGCACGAAGTGCATTTGGTAAGATCATTTCTATTTCAGAATTGAAATAAACATAAATTGATCGACCCACTATTTTCTGTCCCGAAACGCGATATTTCTTATTGACTGTCAAGCGAACACATATGTAGATAGATAGATTTAAATCGATTAAATTAATTTAGCTGATCAGCTCCCGTCGTCAGGATGCGATAAGCTCCCGTCGTTAAGTAAATAGTATAAACAAACGCAAACGTGACGTAAAATTAAAAAAAAAAGATTGTGTATTGAACGAAATAGAAATGATCACATTTTATTCCATTCAAAGGATGAAATTGGTCTCTTGAGGGCACAGTCTACTTTGCAGGCCTGAAAAAAGGTGATTTTCGGTTTTTTCTTGGAGACGACTAATAATGTTTTAAACTTGAATGTTTTTCCCAGAAATTTAATAAGCAACAACAAATTGTGATTTTTTTGATAGCTTTATATAAAAATTAATTATGTTGTTACATCGTCGAAATTGGGATGTCATACAGGCATGCCTCACTAGTGGAAGTTCCTCGGTCCACAAAAACGGAAGTCTTTCGGTCTAATAATTTGATTAATCAACATTTTCAAATTTATTTATTTATTTATTATTGGTGTTTTAACGTACGTTTTACATAGGTCAACAATACATAAATTGGATAACTTACAATCAAGAAAACAGAATAAAAAGAACATTCGATTAATTAATTATTATTACTCAAAAAGTAGGATAGGACACACCCACCGCCCTTAGAATTCTCTTAGTCATAACCTACAAACTATTCATCTAATAACATACTTCCTTTTGTATCATTCAATATCCGTGCCGAGTGGCACTAGCCAGGGAAGTAGTTGTTTCAATAAGTTATTTGTTTATAGTCTTAATAAGACTTAATTTTGAAGAGTTACCAACAGATTGAATATTCACAAATTCAGGCTATATTCGTCTTTATTAAATCTACAAACTCCTTCTTATTGATAATTGTTTCCAACAATAATGATGAAATGACAGAAATTATATTAAATAAAACAAAAGTTTGTAGGTTATAGTTAACGATATACTAAGGGTGGCGGGTGGTTCTTATCCTACAATCCAATCAGTAAAACGTAACTCGGAGTTTCTACAAATTAATTAATTAATGAAACAAAGAACGGAAAGTCAACATTTCAATGATTAAAGCATGATTTTCCAACTGTGAAACTTTCGAGAATGTTCTGCTGTTTGGAGAATAGGATAGGCCTGACCCACCGCTCTTCGCATCCTCTTAAACATAACCTACAAATATCTTTCATTGACAGTTGTTTCCAACATTACTGATGAAATAACAGAAGTTTCGAAAGTTGCGAATTTTTCAAGTTGTTTATAAAATAGAAAAACAATTGCCACAAACTTAAAACTTTCAAAATCTACTTAAAATACGTCCTACTTCATGATACTGTAAAAATCTGAAAATACCCCATCCTTAGATTTTCAGATAATCGCACAAGACATCGTTATTTCTTGTTTCGAAAATTGCGAATTTTTCAAGTTGATTATAAAATAGAAAAACAATTGCCAGAAACTTGAAACTTTCAAAATCTACTTAAAATACGTCCTACTTCATGATACTGTAAAAATCCGAAAACACCCCATCCCTAGATTTTCAGATAATCGCACAAGAAATCATTATTTCTCGTTTCGAAAGTTGAGAATTTTACAAGTGGTGTGTAAAATAGAAAAACAATTGCCACCAACTTGAAACTTTCAAAATGTACTTGAAATACGTCCTACTTTATGATACTGTAAAAATCCGAAAACAACCCATCCCTAGATTTTCAGATAATCGCACAAGAAATCATTATTTCTCGTTTCGAAAGTTGTGAATTTTTCAAGTGGTGTGTAAAATAGAAAAACAATTGCCACCAACTTAAAACTTTAAAAATCTACTCAAAATACGTCCTACTTCATGACACTGTAAAAATCCGAAAACACCACATCCCTAGATTTCCAGATAATCGCACGAGAAATCATTATTTCTCGTTTCGAAAGTTGTGAATTTTTCAAGTGGTGTGTAAAATAGAAAAACAATTGCCACCAACTTAAAACTTTCAAAATCTACTTAAAATACGTTCCACTTCATGATTCTGTAAAAATCCGAAAACACCCCATTCCTAGATTTCCAGATAATCGCATGAGATATCATTATTTCTCGTTTTGAAAGTTGCGAATTTTTCAAGTTGTTTATAAAATAGAAAAACAATTGCGACAAACTTGAAACTTTCAAAATTTACTTCAAACACATCCTACTTCATGTTTCTGTAAAAATCCGAAAACACCCCATTCCTAGATTTTCAGATAATCGCACAAGAAATCATTATTTCTCGTTTCGAAAGTTGTGAATTTTTCAAGTGGTGTGTAAAATAGAAAAACAATTGCCACCAACTTGAAACTTTCAAAATGTACTTAAAATACGTCCTACTTCATGATACTGTAAAATCCGAAAACACCCCATCCCTACATTTTCAGATAATCGCACAAGAAATCATTATTTCTCGTTTTGAAAGTTGCGAATTTTTCAAGTGGTGTGTAAAATAGAAAAACAATTGCCACAAACTTGAAACTTTCAAAATTTACTTCAAACACGTTCCACTTCATGATTCTGTAAAAATCCGAAAACACGCCATCCCTAGATTTTCAGATAATCGCACAAGAAATCATTATTTCTCGTTTCGAAAGTTGTGAATTTTTCAAGTGATGTGTAAAATTGAAAAACAATTGCCACCAACTTGAAACTTTCAAAATGTACTTAAAATACGTCCTACTTCATGATACTGTAAAAATCCGAAAACACCCCATCCCTAGATTTTCAGATAATCGCACAAGAAATCATTATTTCTCGTTTCGAAAGTCGTGAATTTTTCAAGTGGTGTGTAAAATAGAAAAACAATTGCCACCAACTTGAAACTTTCAAAATGTACTTAAAATACGTCCTACTTCATGATACTGTAAAAATCCGAAAACACCCCATCCCTAGATTTTCAGATAATCGCACAAGAAATCATTATTTCTCATTTCGAAAGTTGTGAATTTTTCAAGTGGTGTGTAAAATAGAAAAACAATTGCCACCAACTTGAAACTTTCAAAATGTACTTGAAATACGTCCTACTTCATGATACCGTAAAAATCCGAAAACACCCCATCCCTAGATTTCCAGATAATCGCACGAGAAATCATTATTTCTCGTTTCGAAAGTTGTGAATTTTTCAAGTGGTGTGTAAAATAGAAAAACAATTTGCCACCAACTTGAAACTTTTAAAATCTACTTAAAATACGTCCTGCTTCATGATACTGTAAAAATCCGAAAACACCCCATCCCTAGATTTTCAGATAATCGCACAAGAAATCATTATTTCTCGTTTCGAAAGTTGTGAATTTTTCAAGTGGTATGTAAAATAGAAAAACAATTGCCACCAACTTAAAACTTTCAAAATCTACTTAAAATACGTTCCACTTCATGATTCTGTAAAAATCCGAAAACACCTCATTCCTAGATTTTCAGATAATCGCATGAGATATCATTATTTCTCGTTTTGAAAGTTGAGAATTTTTCAAGTTGTTTATAAAATAGAAAAACAATTGCCACAAACTTGAAACTTTCAAAATTTACTTCAAATACGTCCTACTTCATGATTCTGTAAAAATCCGAAAACACCCCATTCCTAGATTTCCAGATAATCGCACGAGATATCATTATTTCTCGTTTCGAAAGTTGTTAATTTTTCAAGTTGTTTATAAAATAGAAAAACAGTAATAATTAATATTTAACTTCGGCACGAAATCGTTGTCGGAATTTATCGAAACAAGCTGACGGAGTACCACCACTATCCATTTTCTTGTTTTCTACATTGCAAAAATACGTTTTGACTTTTACTGCCGCACTTCGAACCATTTTGACTTTTACTGCCGCGCTTCGAATGAACTATGAGTTTATTCAGAGACATGCGAATTTAAATTCAAAGGTGACTGCGAATAATTAATTTTTTAAACGTTCTTGACAATATTTCGAATGCATCTTCTGTATGTAGGGCCACGCACTCACCCACGAGGGGTGGCTATCGGGTTTGATAAGAGATATTCCAAATATTTTTGGGTATTAATGCTGAATGAAAATCGTAATTCATTTCGTAACCAGATTTTAGAGTGTAAGCACGACTTTCCAGAAATTAATAAAATCAAAATATTAATAATAATAAAATCTGCATTACTGAACCATAACTATTTATTCACCCGCTTGTAATAACATTTTAGGATTACAATGATCTTCAAAAAGCGCCATTATTATTATTACTATTAGCAACTGTTATCTGCCAAATTTCATTCATCCAAATTCTTCAATAGTGAATATATGAAATAAAAACAATTTTTTTCCCTTAACTTTAGAGGGCTATAACTTGTAGAGAAAGGGGTTTTGAACAAAAATATATATATATGAAAAACACCCCTTAATTCTTGCTGAAAATCTACCCTTTAAAATCTTTCGTAGTAATTTAGAAACAACCTATAGTATGCAGTTGCCTCTTGTATCATATCTATAAATAAAGATGTTTGATACAACAAAAAACCATTTTATACTATTAAATCGGAAAAGGTTTCATAATTTTTTATAATATTTAAATCCCGCATGAAACGATACAATTGAGGATCTTATTTGCAAGATATGCAAGGCAATATCGATTATTGTTTCAAATGCGAAAACGTCAAAAATGCAATAATTAAAACCAAACTTGAAGTAGGTCCAGAGGAACCCATTTTTAATCTGACCGCAATTTTAATTAAAGTTTTAATGATCACATGTCATCCAACTAAAATGCAAACACTAGAAACATCCTGCTGCGGTTATTTCCAATACATACATGCACACGTTTGAATCCATTTTAAATTTAGATTTTAATAATTTCAATTTCGATTCCAGTTCCCTTTATTAATTTCGTAACCATTTGAATCAACAAACCTTTAAAAATTATATAAATCTAAATTTGAAACGACGCAACCTGCAAAGTTTAGTTTTGATGACAGCTGACATGTTTGTGTACATAAACACTTATTTTAGTTATTTTCTAAAAGAACTAAAAAATTAATATCTGTATAATAATAACTTTCAAAGTATTATTTATAAATCTAGCAAACTAGTTATTTTTAGAAAGGCATGAAAAAGAACTTTAAATTTCTATTAAAATATACTGGGTGTTCCAAAAACAATTTCTTTGCTTATTAGTATATAAAATTAGCAAATGTTTTCTCACTTCTTCAAAATCGCATTTAATTACTTAAACAAACTTAATAATTTAATTGTTAAAAACGCTTTGATAATTTAAAAATACAAACTTTATATTTTTCTGTAACAGTTCAAAAATTGCTTGTTTTTGTCCTAAAAGAAAAACAGAATAAATCAAACACGGTTAAATTTAGCCCGATAAAAATTATTGTCAGTTAAATTAGTATTAAAACCTACGTATGAAAATATACCTAATGTTCCATTTAAGAAAACATAAGTTTGTGTTGGCTCTCCGCTGCGAGGCACCCTGTATACATAAAAATATGTTTCGATTATAAAATCAATAATTATCTACAGCTTTTATGTAAATTATATTTTGCTATCTTAAATATTTAAGGCCAAAAAGTTACTTTGACGCTTCAGTGAGACACCCGGTATATTTATATTTATATTTAAATATCACATCAAATAACGGAGATATAAAGAAAAAAAAACAAAAATCAGTTTTTTTTTAGGTTTTTGGAAATAACTCGAAAACAAAACAAATTAAGTAATTTTTTTAAATTATCACATCAAATAACGGAGATATAAAGAAAAAAAACAAAAATCAGTTTTTTTTTAGTTTTTTGGAAATAACTCGAAAACAAAACAAATTAAGTATTTTTTTTAAATTTATTGTTAATCAGTGTAAAATTCTGCAAAAGTGTCAAATTTAAACATCCCATCTATCTCTTCTGATAAGCGAAATCCTCATGGTGTGCCTCGAATTTGAAACACCCTGTATTGTAGTCATCAAATTCCCGAACCATTTCTCATTTTAGGCCCTGTCCAGTGGCGGTTCGTGAACTTTTTGAGTGGTAGAGCCACTTATCATACAATATATATGGGGCATTCCACAAAATGACGACCCAAAAAAAAGTGGCATGTTCTCGGAATCGGTCCGTACTGTGTTTCGTGATAGTATTTTTAATAAGCTTATTTAAGGCCATGTTAGTTCCACATTTGATTCGGTTGTTTCCGATATATAGAGGATTTTATTTTCAGAAAAGTCGAAAATTCGACATTTTCAAAAAAATATATCTCTGCATAGGCTCATGCTATGATGTAAATATCTGGACAAAACTTAATGACAATTAATTGAACTTTTCAGAAAAAAATAGTAGTGTTAAGTTCATACGTTGAGTGTATTTTTTCAATTTGAAAAATTGAAATTAAAATTGAAAGGTGAGTGCCACCTTCGATTTTCTTTAAAAATTTTCAGAATGACCTCTGAGATGTGCAGAATGTTAGGTGGAAGCGGCATTGTGAGATTTGAAAGGGTCTCTGAGATATAATTTTTTTTCTGACAATATATGGTAGAAACGATGAGAACCAATTATTCAGATGAACACTATTTCGGCGAGAATTGCAAAAAAATAAAATCTTGTGCATTTTTAAGCTTCTCTCCGTTGTGAAAACGTAATATGGAAATATTGCATTTTTCTCTGTTCATTAAAGTTATACAGGCGTTGTTTAACATTTAAACTGGCGAAAAAGTGTTTAAAAAATTAATTATAAATTCTGGTTGAGCTTAAAACTACAGGTAGTGCCATGGCTCTGTCTAATCAAATGTATATAATATGTTGATTTAGGGATAGGAATTTACAAATGAAATTTGAAACGTGTTAATATTGATTCCCTTAATTGTTTCACAGTATCGATCTGCGTTCTTTATTTTTAATACTTTCTAAGCTCAATTATTTGGTGCATTGTTCAACATTTTCCAAAAAAATTTACTGAGAAAATCGTAAAAAATTTCGTCGTTATATTTAATAAAAATTAAAGGTATGATGTGTATAAATGTCACACTTAGAAGGCAAAATAGTAATAATTCTTTAATTTCTTTTCCGGAAATTCAAATCTTAACAAACCACGTATGGTCATCCCAAAATGTCGTGACACATTGCACAGTGAACTTAAATTTCAAGAAAGGGGACACTGGAATTATTCAGTGAGCGCCGCGTGAACAATGTAAATATAGACACAGAATCGGTCGCGAAATGATGATTCATCTGCAATTCGGTGATTCGGCAATGCGTACGTTTGTTATCTCATTCTCTCGCATTCTCTCCGAATACTTTCTCACTCTGCGCGAACTTTAACCCCAGGTGTCACGACATTTTGGGACGGCTCTACCTTTCTTACACTGCTACTTGAGTAAAATCATTTAATTATAAATGTGCATTTATTTATAAATGTTAATGCTACGGTCGCTCATTTTTTAAAACAAAATAAAATATCCGCCATTATGATATAATGAGAAACCTTTGTTATTAATTAAAAATAATTGTAAAGTTTTTTTGCAATTCTCTCGGTAAATACTCGACAGAAACTATTCAAAAAGGTACCAAATTATTCAGCTTAATAAGCTTTAAAAATATTTTCCGATATTTTCACACAATTAGCGGAGCCAATATTAATATATTTCAAATTTTACATGCTAATCTCTATACAATTCAACACCCTGAACAGGCACTTCATCAAGGTATGAATATTAAACTGAAATACATAACCTTGAAGTTCATAGAAGTTTCGTCGATGTTAATCCAGAAATTACTTCATAAAAGTTACAAAGGCGCACCCAATCCAATAATTCTCTCGCTGTATCGTATCTCTTTCACGTTATTGTTATTTTACTGTAGGGCCGTATACATTATCGTAACTGTTTATAGAGCATAACCGCCTTTATTCCATACATTTTTCAGTGCGTTCGCTGACTCGCGAAAATTCCTTTGTAATCCCCGAACCGCAACGTTCTCAGTGTGCAGAACTGGTGAAAGCGCCGGGATCCGTGGAACACTTGACCCGAGGAAAATCGTCTGCGAACGTGTTTGATATCCCGATTGCAGGTGCTAATTAGAAAGGTTGGGGTATAATTGCATCTGCGACGACGAGGCGAAATGAAGTGGGAATTTATTTTGAAATTGAGGATTCCGCGACGGTAAAAGTCTGGCAACTGTAACATCGGTGTTATTTTTGTTTCATTAGACTTTTAAATGATATAGAGCTTGGGGTAACACATGTACGAATTCCGACAAGTGAGACCAGCTGCGGATATTATACTATGCTAATGGGAATTCTTTGGCGAAATTTGTCGCCGCCCACGGACACACACCGACAACCATCGGATTCATGTAAAATACATTGTTTTCTGTTAAAGCGGTCGACTATTACATAGTCATGTATAATGCACAAGGTTTATATCGGATATCGAACTAACAAGGGACGACGTGTATAAAGAGCATTCTTTTGTAGTCGATATAAAAGCCGAAATATTTCACTTTATTCGCCTGCACAAAACGGCTCATCCCCCACAAAGCACTAAAACTAATATAGTTAATATGATTAAGATAGCCGGAAGGGCGGCCGCAATTTCGGGGGCGGCGACGCTCCAATCTAAAAAAGTAAATGCGCCCGTTTAGACGCTACTTCTCCCAACGAAATGTGACCCGAACATGCAATCTACATTACCCTCACTTAAGATTATTAACTCCTTGCTGTTTATACAAGGAATCGTGCTCTAACCTATCAAGAATGGCGATATCGCCTTTCCATAGAAAACCACACTTCTAATTATCAAAACTGGGTTGATTTTATTTATACAATCGTAGAGTACCGAAAAAGGCTACTGTTTTACATCAATACATTATTTACAGAGAATTGACAACATGCCAAAATTTTCGGGCTAAAGCCGGAAAATATATGGGCGAGATTAATCAAGCACAAACCAACCATTCAAAACTAATTAATTATTTAATGCGAGGCGTCTAAAATCCCGCAAGAAGTCATTAATACGTCGCCCATTTCAAACATTTAAGCTCTATTTTGAAATATTCCGCACAAACAAAGAACAGTTATTAATCTCCTCTGTTTTTTGTCGGTTTCAGTCGAACAATCGCAACAGTTCTATGCCTGGATGTATCTCTCTGCGGGATAGCCCACATTAATCTTCGGCAAGTTTGGGGGTAAGTGCAAATTTATCAAGAGATCTGTATGAATAAGTCAATTAATGGTATCGTAATTGGGAAATTCGCCATTGTGGCTGATTTTAACGACCCCTCGAATATTTAACACTCTGGTGCTGTTTATATTGGTTGCGTTATCTATTTAACGAATCCTGCCGTATTCGACACAACAAAATATTTTTTTCTACGTCCGTTATAAAATGTACAGATTTTTTCATTAATTTGGGTTCATAAAATATGTGATTCCTGAACCCTACAAAATGCGTGAAAAAAAGTGCTATAGCGGTTCATTTTTTAACGCTACTATCAAATTGTTTGCGCAAAGTGTGTCATGAACGCTTCGCAACACACCGCGAGTTCCGCCGATAAATGTCAAACATTCGTTTACGATGAACAAAACTTGATGATTATTATTTTCGGCATTTAAAAAAAGTATTATTACTTATAAAAATGGATTATGGTTTTATCGAATTTATTTAAAGTTACGGACGTAGAAAATAGTTATTTATGCAACAAGTGAGTAAAGTAATACTTTTTTCACGAGTAGGAAAGATTGCCCCATGAGCCGAAGGCGAGTGCGGCAATTCCTACAAGTGAAAAAATTTAAAAAAATAATACAAATCTGTAATGTTGGCCAGAAAGTCGAAAATTTAGACAGTACATCGAAAAATCTGGCATAAAGATAATAAATGCAGACTAAAAAATCGAAAATTTCAACAAACAAAACTCCAAAATACCGAAAAAAATAAAAAATCTCGCATATAAATGAATAATTCAGGTTATAGATATTTAACCAAAATCGAATTAAAAATTCGGCCCGAAAAATCAAAAATGCGGACCGAAAAATCAAAAATTCTAACAATTAAATCGAAAATTTAGGTCAAAATAAAGAATATTTAGAGCAAATAATCAAAAATTTAGACCAAAAAAAATCAAAAATACAGGTCAAAAATCTAAAAATTCGGCTCGAAAAATTAAAAATGCGGACCAAAAAAGAAACACGAAAATTTTAACAATGAAATCGAAAATATAAAAAAAGATATTTAGGTCAACAGATCAAAAATTTAGACCCAAAAGAATCGAAAATACAGGTCAAAAATCTAAAAATTACAAATTCGGCGGGGAAATCAAAAATGCGGGCCAAAAAGTCGAAAATTTAAATCGCAAATTTAGTTAAAAATAAAGGATATTTAGGCAAAAAGTTAAAATATCGAAAATGCAAACCAAAAATATAATACAGGTCAAAAATCTAAAAATTAAAAATTCGTCGGGAAAAATGAAAAATGCGGACCGAATAGTCGAAAATTTTTACAATGAAGTCGAAAATTTAGGTCAAAATAAAAGATATTTAGGCCAAATGATCAAAAATTTAGACAACAAAAAGCAAAAATACAGTCTTAATAGGTAATAAAAAATGCAGAATATTCTAGTAAGAAAATGGTGTAAAATAAATAGTTTCAAAAATCACTCAAAATAATTTTCCAATTTTTTTTATAGTAAAATATTTTTTTTTTCATTTTCGCTTTAATTCTCAAAAAAGTGAAACTAAGTTGAAAAAGAATTCCAGTAAAACGATTAACTTTGTTGGGATCACCTTATTGTTTCACCTTGCTGGCAGTTTCGAGAACTTTAGATTTAGTAGATACATTTTGAATAATTCAAATAAAACAATTTACTTGATTAGTATGATTCTCAGTAGCGGCTCGTGGAACATGTTGATGGTACTTTTACAATAGGGGGAGGCCCTCGCCTCCTTTTTTGAAGAAAGAAAGAACAATTAATGTTCATAGTCCAATATTGTTTTGAGTTGTAAAATAAAGGTTCATAATTTTCAAACAACCGAATTCAAACAAGCTGAAAATATGATTTATGTGTGCTTTCGATTTATCGTGCGTTTACAGTTTGTCCCAGACATGCACTAAATCTGTAACACCATTCTTCGTCCACGTAAACCATCAAACAAAAATAATTGATTAAAAATTCTTGCTAAATACAAGAAAACGAAATGTAGCTTGAATATATGAATATTCAACCTGTTCGTTAATCTGCAAGCAAAAAATTAAGTCTTACTAAGACTATAAACAAATAACTTATTGAAACAACTACTTCCTTGGCTAGTGCCACGCCGGATATTGAATGATACAAAAGAAATTTGCATGTTATTACTAGTACTACTAGATAATAACATTGGTTTAAGATCGTTTATTTCTACATATAAGACTAACTTTGAAAATTATTCTAAAATGAAATGTGAAACTTTAAACTGTAAATGTTATTATTTGATTAATTCTTGCTAAGCTCAAAACAAGAGGTGCCACGGCTCCTTGGCTCTACATAACGAGCCGCCCCTGGCCATGAACATGTTTGGCACAGGTTCGTGGCCACGTTCGAAGGCGTGGCATACTAATTTTTGGTTTATATTGTACTTCATTTTAAGTTCAAATAAATTATATAGTTACTCAACTACTCGCCTTATGGGCTTTAACATATAGAAGAAAATGCTCTTTATTGAGCAGTTTATTTTCAGTATATATTACAATTTACCATCCACTAAATCAACGTACAAAGATAATAAATTAAAAATAGTCATAAATGTCCCAATAAAGATCAGTATCGCTTTAAGCACTTGCTTCTGGTACAGTAGGGTAAAAGCTTAACAAACTAGGGGAAGAACTAACGATCTAAATAGATTTACGAGTGCAGAGCGTAACGCCGACCATGAAAGCAATCAAGGTATGTCAATTAGTTGGGATTTCGTTGCTTCCGTTCATTAGTGAGATACACTTACATATTGTATATATATATATATATATATATATATATATATATATATATATATATATCGTTTAATTCTGGTGATAATGTTAAACTAAAACTATGGAGTATGTGCAATTAAAACTCATAGCGTACTTAAAGCTCACGCATACTTACATGTATCATTAGGTCCTCTCCAACTTTTCCGTATATAATTAATGAACATCCAGCGGAAACTTCTCCATTAGTAAACGAGTTAATTAATTAATGTCCATAAGTAAGCAATACTTCTACATACTCCACACAAAAGTTGTGCAGTATTTAATTTACGAACTCGTATATGAATAATAAATACGAGCAATGTAATATATGTCACAAGACTTTTCAAGAATCATTTCAACTTTTCAGCCATCGTTTTTAATTCAACCCATTAACGAGCAATTGACAGTACAGTGGTGCTCCTCTAAATTCCCATGGGAAGAATACAAACTCCACTCGTGTAAATAACACAATGCGGAGGTACATAAAGTATTCAAGTTGAAATTTCGTGCTGGATAAAGTAATTTACTCGGAGTTGTCTGTGCTTAACATATGAATAGGATTGTAAAATCTTAAACACAATTGGAGCCGCATTAAGTAGTTAAAACTTGGATTGTATTCAGGTATTAAGGCGACAGAGGAATGATAAATGTAACTAGGTAATAATTCTAGTGCTTCCGCAATTCAATTCCACAATGATACGTTAATAATCCCTTAAATGGCGTACGTTTTCCTACAAGATTTATTATGTGTGCGACCGTTGTTTGTTTTTTGCCTCGGAATATATTCAGCTGCAGTAAACCAAAATCTCCATTGCTTGATGCATGCATTAGATATCGACTACATGTGAAAATAAAACTCAATTTCGAGTTTTTAAAGTTTATTGTAAAAACAGTTTCAAACTTACAGACGCAATTTCAACAATAATAGAAAGAGTTGAGCATATTAGTGCACCTCCATATGTGCACCGTTCATCGCCCTCAGCACATCTGCTATCGGTTTCAAAACTTTTGGCCCCTGTGTTTGAACGGTCATAAAAGAAAAATTTCATGTATTGATGTATTCAAATAACTACCTGAATTCTCAAAAGGAAACATTAAATATTTCTGCTGGAAATGAAACTGGAAACATCACAACTGCTAAGATGCATTTCTTTGTAATAAAAACTCTGTCAAATTTATATCAGTCATTGCAGCCAGGTTCAATTGTCAAAATCACTTTCTAACTCAAATGTTTTTAAATTCCCAAAAGAAAACATGAAATATTCCTGCTGGAAATTAAACTGGAGACATCACAATTGCTAAAATGCATTTCTTTGTAATAAAAACTCTGTCAAATTTATATCTGTCATTGCAGCCAGGTGCAACTGTCAAAATTACTTTCTAACTCAAATTTATTTAAATTCCCAAAAGAAGACATTAAATGTTTTTGCTGGAAATGAAACTGAAAACATCACAATTGCTAAAATGCATTTCTTTGTAATAAAAACTCTGTCAAATTTATATCTGTCATTGCAGCCAGGTGCAACTGTCAAAATTACTTTCTAACTCAAATTTCTTTAAATTCCCAAAAGAAAACATTAAATGTTTTTGCTGGAAATGAAACTGAAAACATCACAATTGCTAAAATGCATTTCTTTGTAATAAAAACTCTGTCAAATTTATATCAGTCATTGCAGCCAGGTGCAACTGTCAAAATCACTTTCTAACTTAAATATTTTTAAATTCCCAAAAGAAAACATTAAATATTCCTGCTGGAAATTAAACTGGAGACATCACAATTGCTAAAATGCATTTCTTTGTAATAAAAACTCAAATTTATATCTGTCATTGCAGCCAGGTGCTACTGTCAAAATCACTTTCTAACTCAAATTTCTTTAAATTCCCTAAAGAAAATATTAAATATTTCTGCTAGAAATGAAACTGGAAACATCATAACTGCTGAAATGCATTTCTTTGTAATAAAAACTCTGTCAAATTTATATCAGTCATTGCAGCCAAGTGTAACTGTCAAAATCGCTTCCTTTCCCAAAAGGAAACTTTAAATATTTTTGCTGGAAGCATCAAATGTCTCAAGGAAATTGATTCCTATAATGTTTCTTTAGCGTTGTTTTCTTCACAATTGAAAATGCACTATTATTTGCCTCAACTTAAGTAATTAAGTTTTAAATGCATGGTGTGAAAAATACGTTTCACTTTCTTAAATACTTTAGATTGGTTTTTAATTTTCAGTTATATTTAGCCCCATATTTCGCTACATGCCAATAACATCATGTCATGAATGAATTTACAATTGTTGAATGATATTATATCAATTAAAATAATTACAGTAATAAACACCGCCCATGGTGAAGACAATTAATTACAGAAAGCTATAAACCACAAGACATGTCATTATATGTGTCAGCTTATAATTTACAGCTTACCAGTGTATTTGTGGGCGACCCTCGGCCTATGTCTTAAAGTATGATTGCGTTCTCTACAGGATTATCGCATATACATCTAAACATGGAACAAATCCAATTACAGAAAATACCAAACACGCACATTTTGGCACTAATTATATGTTAAGTAACTAAGCAATAAAAGTCTGAATAAATTTATTAATTACATACATTACTAATTCGACTGCACACGTCTTTTAGCACTGAGTTTATAATGTATTTTTAGTTCTTTATTTTGTACTAAATAAAGAAATTATGAATCACTGCAGCATTTTATTGAGAAAATATATGATGAATACGTACGTATACAGGGTGCCCGGATTTCGTAGGGACAATATGGACAACTTCTGCATTGATGGTCAAATTAGCAAAAAGGTGCAGGTTTGAGAGCTCATTAAGAATCCACCCCCAAATCTCACTTGTCATGGCCCACTTGTTGAAAATAAAAATAAAAACAAAATTTCCCAATTTCTTTCATTTGCCGTAACTTCCCTGGTATCCAAGATATCAAGATGCGGCTTGAACCAATTTGCATGGAAATTTTAACTCTTTCATTGCCACTTCATAAATTTTTAGTATTCCAACAGAAGTTGCTCATGTTGTCCGTTCGAAATCCGGACACTCTGTATATGTATAATGAATATGTACAAAAAAGCTTAGGGTTTGTAAGGTTTTTCGAAATAATTATTAATGCGAGAAGTGAGTAAAGTAATACTTTTCTTCGCGAGTAGGAAATATTGCAATTTTTACAAATAAAAAAAATTCTTTACTACCGAGTTTCGTAGAAAATTTTTTCTACGTAACTTAAAAAAAATCGATAAAATCTCAATTGTTATACATCGTTGATTCGATATATATTTAACTTGAACTTTACGTATTTTGGTTCAAAAATGGGTTTAATTTGAGATTAGAAAACTTAAATAAATTTTAACTGGAGAAAAATCGATGATTAACTTATATTAATAGCGTTATTTGACGTTGATGAAACAAAAATTGTCAATTTTATTCAATAAATAAATAAAATCGTTTTAACTGACGTAAGTGAAACTGGTCTCACATAAAGCGTTCATGACGCACTTTGCTCAAACAATTTTATAGTTGCGTTAAGAAATGAACTGCTCCGGCACTTTTTTCGCGCTTTTTGAAGGCTTCAGGAATAACATATTTTATGTACGCAAATTAATGAAAAAAACTGTAAATATTATAAAGAACGTAGAAAAAGTATTGTATTTTAAAATAGTGTAATAAAAAAATGAAAGGACTATAGAGCTTCAAGTTTCACTGATGTTTTCTTCTTCCAGCAACAGGTTAACGATCGGTAAAAAATATTTAGTTATGACAAAAACAAAATTTAATATATTCTAATGGCAGAAAGGGAGACATTTTGGTGTCATTTCAAATTCAAGATGATTTAATTCGTTAAATGTAATTTGGCAGTCATATTACTATTCTCAATACCATTAACTAATGCGGTTCTACTCAAACTAATAATTACTTAATTTCGCGTAAGTAACAGCTGTAGATTGAAAATTCATTCAGTTAATTGTATTAGGGCTGAAATTTTTCTTCGAAGATTTCTAATTTCGAAGGTTCAGAGCTTCGAAGATTCGCAGATTCATAGAAAGTATAGTATGCTCATTAAAATAAAACCTCATGTGTGCCATGATTTTTTATTTTTAAAAATTTAAGTTGGCGCACATGTTAGGAATTGACATACGATACGTCAGATCTTCCTAAAAGTCAATTATTCCGTGATCACAATGGTTTACAGCAACCAGCAAAAAAAGTTTTTAGTTGAAAGTTGTATTATTTCATGAAACGGGTAGTATTCTCCGTAAACCAAAAAGTGGTAGACCAGTCAAACACACTTAAGATGCTATTAACACAGCCTAATAAATTTTGGAAGATGAAACTACGACTTCTCTGCGTCATTTTTCACAGCAAATGAATTTATCGGTAGGAAAAAATCATGACACACTTGAGGTTTTTTTTTAATGAACATACTTTATTTGAAGATTGAAATTCTGAAGTTTCGAAGTTTCAAAGTTTCGAAGTTTCGAAGTTTTGAAGATTAGAAGATTCGAAGGTTCTAAGATTTCTAAGCTTCGATTTTTTAAAGTTTCGAATTTAAATTCTGATTTGTCAGTTTACCAGCCTCAAGAGCACCCAGTATAAGACAGATAGTTCTTGAATTTACCAAAAATTTATACTAAACGCAAGTTTTGTTTGTAGAAATTGTTATTCATTTGTTTAAAATGTAATGTTGTATCACTTCTCGAATATTGACAATTTATTTATTTATTTTTATTTATTTTTATTATTTATGTTTCGGAAATATTAAAAGGCCAAAGTAAATATTTGTACAGGGTCTTCATTTCAAAAGGAGTCACCCTGAATAACTTTGGATCTGAAGTAGTTACGGTTTTAAGAAAAAATACGTCAATTTTGTTTTCGAGGGGGAACTTAAAAAACACTGTTTTTGAAATTTTATCTTTCACCTTCTCATCCCCAGCCACCCCATCTTTATAATTTCAAATAGCACCCCCTATTTTGCGATACCTCATTTTGAAGGGCACAAAAAATACTATCCAGCAATAAAAAATAATTGAAATCAGTTCATTTGTTTTAGAGAGAGAGGGTATTAATTTCAAAATATGCCACCCTGAATAACTCACGGTTACAGGAAAAAATACGTACATTTTGTTTCCGAGGGGCAACTGAAAAACACACTTTCTAGAATTTTTTCTTTCACCCCCTCACCCCCAGCCACCCCATCTTTGGTATGGCATATTTTGAAATGAAGACCCTCTCTCTCTCTCTGAAACAAATGAACTGATTTAAATTATTTTTTATTTACTGTATAGTATTTTGTATGCCCTTTAAAATGAGGTATCGCACAATGGGGGATGCCATTTGAAATTATAAAGATGGGGTGGCTGGCGTTGAGGGGGTGAAATATAAAATTTTAAAAACAGTGTTTTCAAGTTCCCTCTCAAAAACAAAATTGATGTATTTTTTCCCTGTAAACCTGACTACTTCAGAACCAGAGTTATTCAGGGTGGCTTATTTAACAGATTTAAATTATTTTTGATTTTCTGGATAGTATTTTTTATGCCCTTCAAAATGAGGTATCGCACAATAGGAGGTGCTATTTGAAATTATAAAGATAGGGTGGCTGGGGGTGAGGGGGTGAAAGATAAAATTCCAAAAACAGTATTTTTAAGTTCCCCCTCAAAAACAAAATTGACGTATTCTTTCTTAAAACCTACTTCAGATCCAAAGTTATTCAGGGTTGCTCCTTTTGAAATGAAGACCCTGTATAATAAGTCTATGGAAACATTTGTTGCAAATAAATTAATTTACAGAAACAAAAAAATTACGTTGCCGCGTTTTCGTTATTGTCCTATACCTGACTTCAACTGGTTGGATTGCAGGATAGTGCCCACCCACCACTCTTTATATAAATCTTAACTCAAGCTACAAAACCATGTTCGTGTAATCAAATTTCTTTGTAAATCCATTGATGGTGTTGGAGGTGTAACAACAGCCGAAACAGGGTTTTTAATTGAAGTAAAAGTTAATCCAGAGGGTGGTGGATGGGCCCTATCCTACAATCCAATCAGTTGCTCCGGCGCCAAAGTTTTCTCCTATAAATAAGTTTATTAAGAAGTTATTAAGAAGTCCTTTAGTGTTTTTATTACACTTAAGTATTGATTTCTACTTGTAAACTCCTGTTTATGGTTCATGAATTAGAGAGTGGAATAGGGCCCACCCATCATTCATTGTATCACCCCTATTTACTCTACAAAATCGCATTTTGTATTATTTTTAAACTTTCAATTTCTCAAACGAGTTGCCAAAGAAAATTCTTAACTGGACAGAGTTTTGCTTGTTGAAGTAAAGTTAATGGGAAGAGTGGCGGGTGGGCCCGAAAGGTGGTGGGTGGGCCTCATCCAACAATCCAATCAGTTGATCATAACAGTTTGCTGCACATGAATTAATTTACAGAAACGAATTATTAAATCACATTCCTACGGTTTCGTTATTACTCTACAACTGTGCAACCCTCGTTGATGTTCAACTGTTTGGATTGTAGGATAGTGCCCACCCACCACCCGTAATATTAACCGTAACTTAAACTACAAAACCAAGTTCGTGTAATGATTTTTTTTTTGTAAATTCATTGGTGATGTTGTAGGTTTAAGAGCAGCCTAAACAGAGTTTTTAATTGAAGTAACAGTTAATCCAGAGGGTGGTGGGTGTCCCCTATCCTACAATCTAATCAGTTGACTATTGCATAGTTTGCTGCAAATGATTAATTTACAGAAACAAATTAAAATATAACGTTGCTACGTTCTCGTTATTGTTTTACATCTGTGCAACCGTCGTTGATGTTTAACTGGTTGGATTGTAGGATAGTGACCACCCACCACCCTTTATATAAACCTTAACTCAAGTTACAAAACCATGATCGTGTAATCAATTTTTTTGGTAAATTCATTGATGATGTTGGAGGTTTAACAACAGCTGAAACGGGTTTTAAATTGAAGTAAAAGTTAATCCGGAGGGTGGCGGGTGGGCCCTAACCTACAATCCAAAGGGTGGTGGGTGAGCCCTATCCTACAATCCAATCAATTGAACATAGCAAGGTAATACTGTACATGCGTTTGGGATCCGTACCACAACCTCACGCTTTGTGATAACGCAAATCCGCAAAATATATATTGTTATATTTATTTTGTACAAATATTGCCGAAATATATACCATGATATTTTCTTAACATTTTTTTCAAATATTGGAAAAATATATACTGAAGGAAAAAAAATGAAACACTTGAAATTCGTGAAATTTCGACCATTTTCAAACCGCGATAACTCGGCGAATTTTCAATCGATTTTGATGAATCTTCGAGAGCGAAAACTTTGAAGTGCCTTCTTTAAAATCATGCACGCTAAATTAAGCGTAACCCCTTCTGCCCCCTCTAGCGCCTCTGTGAAAAAAAAGTTTTTTTCTGGAAATCATGTCCAACTTTGACGATGTCTCCGGAGTTGGAAAAATTTTGTCGACCCGATCCACCATAAAGGCATTAAAATTTGATCTATTCCCTATGCAGGACTTAAAGAACGAAGTTCCTACGACGATTTGGCACCAAGTTATGGGTGTTTGAAAAAAAAAGTTTGAGGTTTTTCGCTCAAAACTCAGTGACTTTTCAACCAAATTTGATGATTCTTTCGGGAAAAATCCCGTTTTGGCTCTACTTTGAGAGGAAAAACTCAGATTTGAATGATCCTTTTTCGAACCCTTCAACCCCCGAACAAAAAACACGTTTTTGGGCAAAAAACGCCCAATTTTGGCAACTTGTACCGAGTTGGTAAAAATATGTCGATTCGATCCAACAAAAGGGCATTGAAAGGTATTCAATTACCTGCACAGGACTCAAATAACGAAGTTCCTACGACGATTTGGCACAAAATTATGGGTGTTTGAAAAAAGCGAATTTTGTGGTTGTCCGAAATTTTTCGACGAAATTGTTTTCGTTTTCACTAATGAAATTTTGTTCTTTGAGGTATGCACGAACATTAATTGTGTGCGCGAAATCACGAATATCGCATTTTGTACCTTAGAACTCTATTAACAAAATACTTTATTTTAGGTCAAAAAGGCGTACTTTAACGATCTCTGTAGGGTCGAAAAAAAATATGGGCCTCACTCACCACCATTCGTCCATTTTTCCATTCGTCCAATAAAAACAAATAAATTACACTGACGAAAAAAATTAAACATTTGAGATTTGTAAAAATTTAGGTAATTTTCAAATGGCCGTAACTCAGCTTCTACTTAACCGATTTCGACGATCTTTTGAGAAATAAAAAGAAAAATGTGTCCTCTTTGAAAGGGTTTATCCCCCACTCAAAGGGAGGGCTCTACGCCCCTCGAAACGAAAAAATAAAAAGACCACAAAATGCACTTTTTTTTTAAACACCCATAACTTTGCGCAAAATTGCCGTAGAAACTTCGTTTTGAGTCCTGCATAGGTAATTGAACATATTTCAATGCCCCTTTGGTGGATCGAGTCGACTCATTTTATCCAACTCGGTACACGTTGTCAAAGTTGGACGTTTTTTTGCCCAAAAGCGTGTTTTTTTGTTCAAGGGTCTATGGGTTTGAAAAGGGATCATTCCAATGGTAGTTTACCCCCTTAAAGTAAGGCCAAAATGAGATTGTTTCCTGAAAGTATCATCGAATTTGGTTAAACAGCGACTTTTTAAGTTATGTGCGAAAAACCTCAAAATGCACTTTTTTTTCAAACACCCATAACTTGGTGCCAACTCGTCGCAGGCACTTCGTTCTTCGAGTCCTGAATAGGGAATTGATTAGATTTTAATGCCTTTATGGTGGATAGAGTTGAAAAAATTTTTCCAACTCGTCTAAGTTGAGCATAGTTTTCTGAAAAAACTTTTTTTTCACAGGGGTGCCAGAGAGGGGCGGAAGGAGTTACGCTTAAATTCGTATGCATGACTTTAAAGAAGACACTTCAAAGTTTTTCGCCCTTAAAGATCCATCAAAATCGATTAAAAATACGCCGAGTTATGGCGGTTTGAAAATGGTAAAAATTTCACGAATTTCAAGTGTTTCATTTTTTTTCCTCCACTGTATAAAGTAATATTTCCTTAACATTTCATACAGATATTGCTAAAATAAATAAAAATCTGTTATAATCAATATCAGAGAAATATGTGCTTTTCAATAATCAAGAAATATTTTGTGCTACGAGGAAAGGTAATATATGTCAAAATATTTCAAAACTAATCAAATAGATTCATTTTGCAAGATATGTTATTGTTTTTTACATGTTTTATTTTAAATTTTAAGTTACTATTTCAGTAATTTGAATGAGTCGTAAATCAATAACGCCATATTCCTTTGATATATTTTCAACTGAAAGGTAACCGCAATAAATGAATTGCTCTGCGCCGTGCAATTATAGTTCAAAATTATAGCATGCAATACGTCAGGTAATTAAAAGTGATTTGTTGTTAACGCGCGGAATTGTGGAGAAAGCTGCATTGTTATTTGGTGGGGCATATAACCGATATAAATTTCGGGGTTTTCGGTGCATGAGTAAATATCGATGTGACAGTTTTACGGTCGGAACTTAATTCGGGAGCAGCCCCAGAAAATGACGTAATTTGTCGGGAGTAGGTTCCGGGATCCGTGCTAAAATGTCAGGTTGCATCCCCACCGTAATACATCGAGGCCTGAAAACCTCGAAACCAATAAGGGCAAGGACGGGTCGCAAGGATGTCTTCGGATATGACATTTGACAAGTTCTCGCGCCCCGCACACATACGTCGACACACTGTGTGAGTGGATTTTGTATGGGGTGCGTGATTCGACTCGTGATTGCGACTCGTTTGCAGCCACAAAAGGAATAAAATATAGTTGCGAGGGTCTTTGACAACCCTCGACACAAGATCCCCGCTACATCTGGTCCAGATGAACGGAAAGCCTGTGAGCTGACTCACAAATCTGCGGAAGAAGCATTGTATCATAATATAACACAGCATTTGTATAGGATAACATATTCCCTTAATCCTTTAAAAATTTTCCGGTTTGTATTTAGTGGAGCGAAATAACAGAATTTTTAACCTTTAACTTAAGTCCGAGATACAAATACAAATAGAAAACATGATATAATTAATAAATTAATTGTACGTACGTATAAGGCATAGCCCTAAACCAATTATTTCTGAACCGAAATGATTTGAAACTGTAAATGCGGTTTAGATTTAAATATTCGGGGACGACACTGCGCGTAACGCAATTTCGCCTTGTCAATTATTCTCTGACGGACCGCGATTGAATCATCAAATGTTGTAGTTGCGACGAATGAAGATAATTGCCGGTATTAATAGATATCGGAAAAGTGGAAGCGGCGAAAATACTAACGAGCCAGAACTGGATTCGGTCCAATCAGCCGGGCCTCCCTTAACTTACTTCCTGCCAGTCGGCGATTTTTAATAAAGACTAAAGAGGACGGCAATAAATAAATTTCGCTCAGAGAGAATAAATGAGATACAGAAGAGGCAAGACATTTAAGATTTACGATTTCTGTCAATAACTGAATATAAATCTCTGCTTGTAACAACAGGTCTATTAGAGGAGGGAGGAAATTAAAGAATGGTTATTTTTTTTAATTATATAGCTTTCACATTTTTAGTTTTTTACTTAAAAAATGGGTAGAAGTAATATTTCTGATTATCAGGAAATTAGTTCCAAGCTAAAGTTGGTGTATATGATATAGTGAAGAATTTTAAAATTTTCCATAGTAAGGAGAGACTAGTCGACTATTTTAAACACTGATTTTTTATTTGGTAGAGTTAATAACTATTTCATATTACTATCCTTAATTGAAATAATTTAAAGCGTCATTTCTAAGGAAGTAGCAGCCGCAAATACTTCTTAACCCTTGTTCATATAAAAAAAAAACTTACAATATGGGTCAACTACGTGCATGGCGTATAGTCTTGCATCCCCAGTTTTAGAATTGTTTTATCTAGATTAAAGGGATCCGAATAATGAAAGCGAACGAGAGTAAGGGCAGGAAGGCGTTTTAAACTAAGGCCATTAAAGTGCTCGCAATTAGAAATATTTGGTGCTGAGGCGGCAATTGCAAAGCACTGTTTGGTTAGTGTTTGAGGGTGGTCAGATGGTCCGGCGTTGGACTAACTAGGGAGGTCCAATGGCCAGGAAATGGGGGATTTGCAGCGTAAGGCGACAATAAACCCGCAGGTTTGCGGCTACGGCGATTGCCTCTAAATTATAATTAATTATTGTCCACTTTATTAGACTTAGACCAACTTCTCGGTATAATTTATCATCCCGAATGTTTATCATTTTATTATCACAGTTTCGCGACGTCCACACTTTTCGGGACTAGGGTCACGCACTTATCGATCAGATGACAACAGGCGGAGGGGATGATTAATGGCTTGTGCGTAAATTTTTAATCATTAACCCTGGAAGTTTTTCGGAACTAATCCAGTATTTACATGCGAGTTAATCATACAGCTTTCAAATCAATACTGTTACAAAATTTATAACATAAACTCGAAATTTATGCATACTATGATTTAGGGCTGTACATAATAATCATCAGTCGATAATATACAGGGTCTTTAACTCAGAACATATGATTGTTAATGTCTATGTTCTATGTCATAATAATCACCTCAACGCATTGGAATGTATTGACAATGTAGGCAACCAAGTACACAAAGGTCCCGTCGACCTGTCAGAGTACAGTGAAAGCTTAAAATTAATACGAATCAAGTGAGGTTTATGAAACAAACAATGATAAATCGTAAGTAATTATAATAAATATTCAAAATGACCACCTTCACGATCTAAGCAGTAGCCAAGTCGAATATAAAAACCTTGAATAGCATTTATAATGTGTTGCGGATTTCTTCTTAATTCATCGCAAACAGTAATTATACGATCTTTTACCTCTGAAGTATTGTTTATAATAATGTTATTATAAACATTGCTTTTTAGATACCCCCACAAAAAGTCGTTAGGAGACAAATCAGGCGACCGGGGTGGCCAAGGTATTGGACTAAATCTACCCATCCACCGATCAGGAAGTAATTCACTTAAATAATTATTAATGACAGCTGTAGAATATGGAGGCGCTCCATCCATCTGATAATAAGGAGCAGCAATGTTTAGTGTGTGAATTTCTGGCATTATACGAGTTCGCAGAAGATCTAAGTAAACATTACTGTTTAGATTTCCTTTAATAAAAAAAAGGACCAATAAGGGTATCATTAATTAGTCCAGCCGACACATTAACTCTCGCATTGTATTGTGTGTGCGTCAAATTTTGTAAGCGAGGATTATTGCACGCCCAAAATCTAAAAGGTGAAGGAATGGGTGTAAGGAATGGGTATCGATAAGGAATGAAGAATACTAACCTATAATTTTGTGGATTAACTTCACCATTTGAGGAAAATGATGCCTCATCAGTAAATATTATTCTGTGTAAAATTTTTTGATCATTATTAATTAAATTGAATACGGTTTCACAGAATTCTGTTCGTTTGCCTTTGTCCTCATTTGATAGTTGCTGATGATTTGAAAACTTGTAAGCATTGTATTTAAATTATTTTAATGTCTTGTAAACGGAAACTGAACTTATTTGAAACTGTGCTGCGATAACTCTTAACGACGACATGGGGTTCTCCTCTACGTAACATAAAATGTTGAGTTTTATCTCTTCCGTTAAAATGTGATTTCCTTTAGCCCTTTTAATGTGAAAATTACTCACGCAGCCAGTATTGTCAAAATGATGGACAATATTATAAATTGTTGAGATGGATGGAACTTGTCTGCTCGGATACTCAACCGAAAACAAATCTCTAAGACGTCGAATGCTGTTCGCACTGTACCAATTAATTATCTGTATTCTTTCTTCGGTGGTGTAATACATTTTTATTAATAACACAATTTTGACAATTAAATAAAACTGAGTATGGTTGCCTACATCCCAATGCGTTGAGGTGATTATTATGACATAGAACATAGACATTAAAAATCATATGTTCTGAGTTAAAAAAAAAGACCCTGTATAATACAATATAATACATTTTACTATCCATAGAATTTTAAAAGGTTGTACTTATCGACCGTATAAAAGCCAAAACCATCAAAAACTACTAGCAGTTGATCTCGATTCGAGATTCGAGAAATTTTAATAGAAAAGTGTAATTAGGACGAGACGTTGACTTTTCATAACAACTACTATTTTGAGGATTTCGAATATTTGTTCACTATTTTTAAGCTATATTTCCTATTAATTTAAAGAGAAAACAAAAATACAGAAAAAACTTTTATGTGGAGGACTTACTTTTATTCCCACCATCTCGACAACACTGCATATTCTTGACAAAATCTCCTTGATATGCGCGAACAGTAATGTTATCAATTAATTACCAAACATTACTACAACTAATACAGTATATTTTCAAACCAATAGATTGTAGACCTTGAAACCCGGGTTTTGCAGTTGAAAGACGCACGTAGAGGATTTTAAGATGTACAAACTTTTTATATATAAACACGGACAATTCAATTTCCGCGAGCAGCTGAAAACTTCCCGAGATGTCCAAATATAAGGAAATGTATCATGTCCCTTTGATAAAGTGCAACTGCTTCCCTCAACTTTCTGGGAAAGTTTCGTTGGTTGCACACAAATATCGAATTCCAAATTAGACTACGACGTGTGAGGTTTCTGTATGCGGCGGAGATTATGTTTGTTATATGATGATTATAAAGAAAATATTTGTATAAACAAACGTGTTTATATCCGTAATTAATTATTTAAAGAAGTTTTTGTCGTAGTATTTTTAAAAGACAGAAATATTATTTAGATCTAATATTTTATATGTACACTTGTTGCTATTTCAAAGAGGGCCATAGGGATTTACATGTAAAATTTGAAATGTGCTAATATTGATTCCCCTAATTATTAGACAGTATCAGTTTTCTTACATTAAAGCTTCTTAAGCTGATTGATTTGGTACCTTACTCAATAGTTTCCGCCGAGTATTTACCAAGATATTTACAATTATTTCGAATTAAAAAAAGGTTTGCCATGAAATCATAATGGCGGATATTTCATTTTGTTCTAAAATGTGACGTTTGCTGTCGCATTATGATTTACAACCGGGCGTGTATTCTACACAAGAAAAAGTATTTATGATTAAATGGTTTTACTCAGGTACTATTTAAGAAGTGAACATGATATGTTAAGTGTTCAATTTTCGGAGAAGGCAATGCCCAACAAAAATAGTATTCAACGAGTATTAAAAATAATGTAAGTAGACCGTTAATTAAGTAAACCCAATTGTAACACATTTCAAATTTAGAACGCAAAATATTCATTGAATAGTACTTTTGCTGGATATTGCCTTCTCTGGAAATTCACATAAAGTTTTTAAATAGTACCTACGTGAAACCATTTAATAATAATAAATCGTAATGCGACAGCAAACGTCACTTTTTAGAACAAAATGAAATATCCGCCATTATGGTTTCATGGCAAACCTTTGGTTTTAATTCGAAATAATTGTAAAGTTTTCTGTACATATCTCGGTAAATACTCAGCAGGAGCTATTGAGTAAGGTACCAAATAATTCAGTTTAAAAAGCTTTAAAAATAATGTCAGAAGACCTATACTGTCAAATAATTAGGGAGTCAATATTTAAACATTTCTAATTTTACATGAAAACCCGCTTTACAATTCAACACCCTGTTTGTATTTCTGTCAATAATTACTTTTAAAATTCTCTTAAAAATACTCCAATAATGCAAAACCGGTCGAGAATTTTAAAGATTCACAGCCATATGTATAGTGCAGTTAGTATGTTCAAACACAAGTTAGAAACATGTTAATATCTACTAACTTCACTATGCATACGGTTGTGAATCTAAACAAAATTTTTATTTGCTACAATTAATATCTACTTCATATTACTATCCTTAATAATATGAACTAGCAAGACGTTCAAATTAAAACAATTAATTATAATAAAATGCGAAGCTGCACTGATGAGAGATAAATCTCGAAACGCGTCTGCAGATGGCCAATTACTTAATTTTCATATTTTTTAATTCAGTGGTATTTTTAGTTATTATCAAATTTGTTTCATCTAGTAACACTAGATAAGTTTAGCACTGTGTGTCCTTGTCAAAATGTTTTCTGGTTTTTTCATTTTAATAATAACAATTACAGTTTAAAGTTTCACATTTCATTTTAGAATAATTTTCAAAGTTAGTCTTGTATGTGGAAATTAACGATCTTAAACCAATATTATTATCTAGTAGTACTAGTAATAACATGCAAACCTCTTGTATCATTCAATATCCGGCGTGGCACTAGCCAGGGAAGTAGTTGTTTCAATAAGTTATTTGTTTATAGTCTTAGTAAGACTGAATTTTTTGCTTTGCAGATTAACGAACAGGTTGAATATTCATATATTCAGGCTACATTTCGTTTTCTTGTATTTATTTATATAATAAAATAGCATCTACCGCATTGCCCGAAACGCTCTAATTCAACCTAAATATAAATTTACCTCTACAACAATTTACAAGTCCATCATTTCAGTTCGTGATCATCCATTTGACAGTCACTAACCACCATTTAACAATTTTACCTCCACATAATGGTACATAATGCACACGATGCCAGTTAAAATTTAAACTGGGCAGAAAGACTTACGATCGATAGTCCATTTGACATTGCTAATACAACGTAACAGTAAATAAATGTTATAAATGTTTTATAATATATCATATGATAAAAAGATAAAAATCATTTATCCCCTAGAAGGTTTTGTAATTGTTGTAATAAACTTATGTTGGCAGTACTAAATAAATTCCAGTTTTACTGAATATTTAATACTGAATACATAAACTACTATCCGAAATGGCGCAAGGTTGCAAAATAGCGAATGATCGAATTTCTTAAAGCTACGTGTAGTAGAATTTGCTGTAGTCGTTTTTGTTTTTAAAATTATTTCAACGGAAATGGAACCTTAAACAGCCACTTGTAAATGCAGAGAAATGGAACCTTAAACAGCCACTTGTAAATGCAGATGTCAGATATCCTTTTTACCACTAACATCAATTTAAAAATAAAAAAAACAGCCTTCTAGAGCAGTATCTTTTTATGAAATTGTTGTAGTATGTAGTAGTATTATTTTTAGGCTAGTATGTTGCAGTGTTTCCTAGGGGGCGGGCTTTGCTTCTCAGCCTACTATATGGTCATTTTTAACAACACTGCAGAAACAGTGTTTTGAACATGGGTAAAATTGAGAAAATTATTGCTGGTGGTTAACTTCCACAGAGGAAATGAAAACATCGGAATTGTGTGATTCAACTCCAATGTGTAGTGTGTAATTACCAAAACGATCAACATCTCTTAACTAACAAGGGAACGGTCTGCGGCATCCCTCACCGATTGCGACGTACATTGTATATGTTGTAGAGCATCAAAAAATAAGAGAACCGTAATTATTTTATGCGCTTATCTCAAGGTTTAGAGGGTGAAAAAAAACGAAACACTTGAAATTCGTAAAATTTCGACCATATTCAAACCGCCATTACTCGGCTTATTTTCAATCGATTGTGATGAATCTGTGAGGGCGAAAAACTTTGAAGTATCTTCTTTAAAGTCATGCATGCGAACTTAATCGTAACCTCTTCCGCTCTCCTCTGGCGCCCCTGTGAAAACCATGTCCAACTTTGACGATGTCTACGGAGTTGGAAAAATTTTGCCGACTTAATCCACCATAAAGGTATTAAAATTTGATCAATTTCCTATGCAGCACTCAAAGAACGAAGTTCCTACGACGATTTGGTACCAAGTTATGGGTGTTTGAAAAAAAGTGAATTTTGTGGTTTAATCGAGTCGACAAAGTTTTTCCAACAACCATATACATTGTCAAAGTTGGACATGGTTTCCTGAAAAAACATTTTTTTTCACAGGGGTGCTAGAGCGGGGCGGAAGGGGTTGCGCTTAAGTTCGTATGCATGACACTTCAAAGTTTTTCGCTCTTAAAGATTCATCAAAATCGATTGAAAATCCACCGAGTTTTGGCGGTTTGAATATGGTCGAAATTTTACGAATTTCATGTGTTTCATTTTTTTCCTTCAGTATATTATAAGTAAAAGGGAATTCCTGTAAATAAATAAATAAATAAATTTAACAATCACAAACTGTCAAAAAACCGTGACCGACATTACTTACATTTTTTTGCAATGCCCTTTTTGACAAATGCTCCAGCCACGCATTTCTGTTCAATGTCTAAAACAAATATAAGTAATATCGGTCACGGTTTTTTGAGGGTTTGCAGTTATTAAATATATTTGCAGGAAGGCATTGCAAAAAAATGCAACTCTATTTTTTACTAATGCGCCATCCACGGATTTCTGTTAAAAAAAAAAACTTCAAGTAATATCGGTCACGGTTCTTTAACAGTATGTAATTGTTAGATATACTTGCAAAGGTATTGCAAAGAGAAAATAATTTTTTTCTACGTCCGTTAAAAAATGTACAGTTTTTTTCATTAATTTGCGTTCATAAAATATGTGTTTTCTGAAGCCTTCCGGAAGCGTGAAAAAAAGTGCCATAACGGTTCATTTTTTCACCCTTTTGCGTGAAAAAAAGTGCCGTAGCGGTTCATTTTTTAACGCTACTAAAAAATCGTGCACAAAGTGTGTCATGAACACTTCGCAACACGCCGCGAGTTCTGCCGATAAATGTCAAACATTCGTTTCCGATCAAGTAAACTTGATGATTATTATTATGTTCATCATTTAAAAGTATTATTACTTATAAAAATTGATTAAGGTTTTACCGAATTTATTTAAAGTTACGGACGTAGAAAATTTTTTGTATGAAACTCGAGAGTAAAGCAACTTTTTTTCACTTGTAGGAAATTGCCGCACTTGCCTGCGGCTCGTGCGGCAATCTTTCCTACTCGTGAAAAAAGTATTACTTTACTCACTTGTTGCATAAATAACTATTTATGACCTTTTTGAGTTACGATTTTTTTAAATGCGACTCACGGATCAATGAGCTGCTCAATATAATTTGCATGGATTTTTCACAGTTTATATTTGCTAAATTTATGTCCAGAAAGGCACCGCGTAAATAAGATTTAAAAATTGCACGCCAATTTTGGTGCATGCGCCGGGAAATCTATGGCTGAAACTTCTTGCCGGTAAACTTTTTTGCCATTTTAGCTAGCTGAAATTTATAAATTTGAATTAATAAAGAACGTTATTTCTGTTAAAAAAAAACTACCAGTAATATCGGTCACGGTTCTTTGACAGTATGAAATTGTTAGATATGCTTGCAGGAAGGCATTGCAAAGAGAAAATAATTTTTTATGACCTTTTTGAGTTACGATTTTTTTAAATGCGACTCACGGATCAATGAGCTGCTCAATATAATTTGCACGGATTTTTCACAGTTCATATTTGCTAAATTTATGTCCAGAAAGGCACCGCGTAAATAAGATTTAAAAATTGCACGCCAATTTTGGTGCATGCGCCGGGAAATCTATGGCTGAAACTTTTTTGTCATTTCAGCTAGCTGAAATTTATAAATTTGAATTAATAAAGAACGTTATTATTATACAAAAACAAATTTTGGTCTAAAAATATTGCTTTTAAAATTCATGAAATACCCTTCTAATTTAAAATTACACTTTTTGAATCCTACTTGACTTCTGTAATATACCATTCAGACAGAAATATTTCTTAATTTTAATATAGTTTTTTATACGGTTATACAAAAATTACCTTTTTTAATAAACATTCACGGTGCAGAATTCTTCCTCAAATAATTCGTTTTTATTTCTTAATTAAACTAATGAGCATCATAAAACTAATGCGGTTATAAAAAATTATCTTTTATCACCTGAAATAAAAACATATAGCTGTAACAGCATGCGGCAATGTAATCATTAGGGCTCGGACTTCAAGATCCATAAAGGATGAGTATGAGTTTGGGAGGTTCTGGCCCACCCAGTCGCTCAGCTCGGCGGTTGTATAAACGAACAAAGCTGTGACTGATCATAAATCTAAAGGCAGAAGACTTATATAAAGGAGATTGTCCCTTTCCTTCTGATAACTGTTTTATCCCCGGATATTTCCTGGCTGGAAAAAGGCGCGATGGGCTTGCGGAATTAGGGAGAAGAGGACTAAGGAGGTTTGCTCACTATGAACTAATAAAATTGCATAGGACCATTCAGACATTATTAATAATTTCATCCCTTTAGCTCTCCGCTCGTTTTCGGCGCGGATAAATTTGATTTCCGGCATATATAAATTCAAACCTTCTGGGCCGTAAAGAAGAGAAGGTATTTTAATATCTTTTATTGTAACCGTATAAAAGAGGACGTTACCTTCGAATATGATAATACTAAATTTAATTCTATTTTTATACTTTTCGGCGCCGAACTCCATATTAAATTCACGAAACGGAAGAAAAAAACTACCCAGCTTTCTTATTTTCATCGTAAACTACTTCGTGTATTTGAGTATGTAAATTCTAGGTCTAATGAGATGTTTTGCTGCAGTAATATATTTTAATATGTAGCCTGAGGATGTGTGTTCATATATCTGGGAGGCATGCAACTGTAGTCGCTACAACAAACCGTAAACTTAGATTAGATTAAAGCGTGTTAAATTTCGCAGCGGTGCACGCCGTGCATGAGCCCTTAATCTAATCAGTGCAATAACTACAGCACGAGGAACAATAACGATCATTTCTTCCGGCACGCGATAAATCCTTATACGTAATTTCCATATTTTCACTGAAAACCAAAAACACGGCCTCGGTGTGCAGTTGACGTGCAATCACTTTATATTGCACTCCAGCGTGTGCAAGTCCTAACGATGAAATTGCATTGTCATTCGCGTGTAAATGGTTACTAATCCCAAATTGCCATGTAAATTACTTTAATAATATCGGGTCGGGTCGGAGTTTACAGTTTCCACGGTACGGAACAGCCCCCTTGCAACTTAGGAATGCATACATTATTACTGTTAACTAGCTTCGAGTATGTACATGTAGTAAAAGCATCCATCAAATCCCGTAAGCTAAGATTCTCAACCTGTTTACTATGCACCGCTTAAACGCCGAGTTGGCATTAATAGTGCACACTGTTTGATATGAATTGCTTATTAAATGGGTTCACTTTCGTCTAATTTGATAATAAATCCGTCTGACGATCAGGTAGCTACAGTTAGGGGTGCCCAGCACCCGGGCGGCAGGCCTTAAGAGGCGCCGAAGGCGTCATTAGCCCGAAGCATCGATGCTAAGAGCCCTCTTAGCTTGGCGTCCACCAAATCTTATTGGTTTTTTACAATTTGCAAACAATTTATCTAAAATCGGCGCTCGTGAAAAAAATAAATCCGCCTAAAATACTTTTTTACAAATGCGAAACCATTGCGAGAGATTCCGATATCGCTCCTTCTCTGTCGTTCAGCGAGGGAATGCTGCCGCATGTTCTTAGTTCGGTCGAAACCCGTCCCTGCTTAAAATCTATGTATGAGGTAATAAAAGGGTATCCCGAGATAAGATGGTCAAAATGCCACCCGACACGGATTTTTAAATAAATATGAAAATAGCATTAGTTGTGCCCTTAAACCAAACTAGCCGTAAGCCGTATATCAAAAAAACCCCTACATGACCCGGGAAGCCCCAAAATAGGATTGTTTCAAATAATATTTTTTTTAACCACTAAAAAAATATTTTAAAAATCTAAAAAATCACATATATTATTGACCCAAATACCAAATTGGGTGAATTTTTTCAAGGCCATTGAACGTTATTTACAATATTAGAAAAATGTTTGAAAATAAAAAAAATTAAAATTTGCCCACAAAAATGCCAAAAGTAGTCTTGAAAAAGAGTACTGACAAAAATTGTCCTGAAAAAAAGTGCCAAAAGTAGTCTTGGAAGAGTACTGAAAATAAATGCAAAAAAGAGTACCGGAAAAAATTGTCTAAAAAATGCCTAAAAGAGTCAAGAATAAAATAGAATAGAATTTTATTAGTCCATTACATTGCATTTACAAAGTTCACACGTCATGTATAAAATAGATAGTTAAATTCAAACACGTATTCACAAAACAACTTAAAATAACTTGGTTAAAACAGGCTTTTATTCTTGGTATTACGTAATTATATATTTTTTGAATTATGTTATGCTATAGAAAGCCTGCTGTAGAAGTAACGATTTTATCTTAAAAGAGAGTACTTAAACAATTGTTAAAATAACTTGGTTAAAACAGACTCTTATTCTTGGTGTTACGTAATTATATAATTTTTGAATTCTGTTTTGCTATAGAAAGCCTGCTGTAGAAGTAACGATATTGTCTTGAAAGAGAGTACTTAAACAATTGTCTTGAAAAAAAAAATGCCAAAAAGAGTACTGGAAAAAAATGTTCCGAAAAAAATGCCAAAAAGAGTACTGGAAAAAATTGTCTTCGAAAGTATGCCAAAGAGTCTTGAGAGCACCAAAAAAATTGTCCCGAGAAAATGCTAAAAAGTCTTGAAAAAGTGTATTGAAAAAAAAAAATGTCATAAAGAGTATTGAGAAAAATTGTCTTGAAAAAAAAAATGCCAAAGTAGTCTTGAAAGAGAGTACTGAAAAAATTTCATATAGAGTACTGAAAAAAATTGTTTAAAAAAAATGCCAAAAAGAGTCTTGAAAAAGAGTACGGAAAAAAATTGTCTTGAAAAAAATGCCAAAAAAAGTACCGGAAAAAATGTCCTGAAACAAATACCAAAAAGAGTACTAGAAAAAATTGTCTTGCCAAAGAGTCTTAAGAGTACCAAAAAAATTGTCCCACAAAAAATGCTAAAAAGTCTTTAAAAAGTGTTGTTTAAAATTATATTTCGTCATATGATTGCTATCAATAATTACCATCTATGTGTTTTTTTTTCATCTTTCAACGTTTGTTGCGACATCTTCAAAAATTCGAATAACTAATATTTTTACGATATTTTTTGTATATTTATCAACAGTTGAACAGTGATTTTATGTAAAATTATTATTAGTTTTTTAGTATTAATTTTTTTTCAGTTTCGTATAAAGAACCCCATCTTTTGTTAAGATATGACCATGAAACCCTCGAAAAATGGGTTTTTGTTTTTAACCACTACAAAAACCTGAAAAATTAATATATATTTTTGTCCCAAATACCAAATTAAGAAATTTTTTTTCAAGGTCATTGATGGTCATTTGGGGAATTTTTCTTTTAAAATTTAACATTTTTAAATAAATTCATATATTCAGGCTATATTTCATTTTATTGAATTTATTTAATGCTTTCTGCAACAAGTGAGGTTGTTTATAATTTATTTAACATTTTTTTCACCCCTAAGCGATCGAGTGATATAACCTAAAATTAAAAAAAAAGAACGTAATTCTTCGTCACATTCTTGAAAAATACTCGTAGTAGTTAAATTGAGTTTAAATACGTAGTTATTTTAAGTTTATTAGCAATTTAGTTTGAAAAACGGTTATATAACAATTAAATACTATCGTTACCTTATATTCGCAATCACTATCAGAAAGGTGATAAGTGCCAATTATACGAAAAATTGTAATTATCATTTTCACGACAGTATTCATGTAATATGTTTTCAAAATGGTCGTAATAAACCGAAACACTTGCCAGAAAACTGATTTTATTAACATGAAGACAAGTGTTTTATTTCAATTATATGATTTTGTTTCATCAAGTACGAGTATGTAGCACAAAAAGTGTTAATTTTATGCCTCAATAAAATACTGAGTTTCAAAATGTATTTATTACTCTACGACAATTGTTTCACCATAAAGTGACTTCACTAGATGATAATTTGTATGTGTACATACTTGCGGGCCTCGTGGTCGTGGGTTCGAATCCCATCCGTGCGGTCACTTTTTCGGAACGAAGAAGTGGCCGTGCGGGTCCATGGATGTCTAGTGTATGTCCCATTCATTATCAAAATGAAATCTCAAGTAATTATCGTTAGTGGCCGAATAGTATATGCTTACGCCAATTCCAAAAATCATCCGCAGTTCTTCAACCCGAATTCCCGACCATTCTTCCTTTAAAAAAAAAAACTTTCATAGTTTATTCCAATTTTACTTACGTCTGTCTACTTGCATCGTATTTAGCGTATAACTTAAGCCACAAAATCCAGTTAATCTCTTCAGGGGCAGAAACATATTTGTGTACGTTTTAAAAAATAGCGAACACATTTCAAACAAATTTGATTTAGCTCAATACTGCCATCTCATGTCAAGCTCTGAAAGCTGGTACAGTTGCACATTTCTATGCAGATACCTCCTGTCCGGTTGTACTGGCGAGATATCAAATGTTTCTTAAAGGATTTGAAACTTCAAAATTAATTTGTCCCTGAAGAGGTTAAAGATAGATTTAAATTAATAAATAAAAGTAAAATATCTAGGGCAGAAAAGCAGACTTCGTTAGCACAGTTACATTTTTAAAATACATGCTCGTTTTGTACTTTCATAAAGTTATTGTCTAAAAAAAAAATTCTAGCGATAATTTAAATTACAATAATCAATTATAAGTAAATCAGTTATTGATGATGATTTAGAAGTTATTTTAATAAAATTGTTGAAACGCTACTTCAATATATCACCCCCTTGGCCGGCGCAGCAGTAGTAGTTGTTGATATTAATAGATCCTTCCAGTGATACCCTTAATTTGAGAAGGGTATGATTTAAGGCATTAAATATTACCATGCGAGCTCTGCGGTTGGTAGATTAAATAGTTTCCAAGGACTCTCTCTCGCTCTCTCTCATTCCCGTCTCCATCCCCGTTCCCGTTTCGACGAGTGGATGAGAAGGGGACCATTTCGGAATTGATCCCCTTTCAAGATAGTCAACATTTGAAGGAGCATGTGAAAAGAATTAAGCCACAGATCAGTTATGATCCGGCCGCAAAATAAATGTCATCCCATAAATCCCGCCGCACCGGAAACGGCGAATGCATCCGCTCCGCAGGGATGGGGCTCCGTGTCCGGGTGGAATTGGGATTGCGGACGCCCCGGGTATTTAACGGTAATCTAGCTTGAAACTTGCCATAATTTGATGTCCATTTCTGCCTGTGTGTGTGTGTATGTGTGCACGCTCGTCGTTTCTGACCGCATACATTATTCATTAGGGATTTATTAAAACGCAAATCAACATCCATTTAGTAAACATAAAGATTTGATTAGTATTTATAGGCAGGATTCAAGCTATATGAGGTGCAGAGACGGCTCGTGGGGTGACTCATGGTACTGCCGAGGTAGCAGAGGTGGCAATACAGATAGGTAGGTCGATTGCAGCGTGACCACACCTATCTGTATTACCACCTCTGCTACCTCGGCCGTACCTTGAGTCACCCAGCGTGCCGTTACTGATTAGATGCATTGCTTGCTGATACATAAACTATAAAAGTCAATACATGTTTTTGTAGAGGTTGTCTTTGGTTATCAGGCCAAATTGTTTTATATACTATGCATTTTCTACCATAATTACGTCACCATACATATATCAACAAAAATATTAAGTTAAACTCCATGTAGCAATTAAATTCTTAGAGTTATAATTAAAATTCAGAGTAACAAGCCATTATGCTCTTTAATTAACTGAAATATTTTAAAGTTATATTCGGGAAATCCTATTCCGAGAGTAATAAATTGAAATGCTCATGGGGCCGAAAACTTTTGCGGCCAGTTAATTATTTTAATGCAATTCATTAATATGTACCTAGCAAATATTAAACACAAACAGAAAGGGTTCACCGCATAGGGCACGCAAACAACGTTTTCCAACACAAATAAAACGCGAAGTAATAAGTAAATTAATGAAATAAATACGATGTGGGCTGCACAAGGAAATTCGAATAATTACAAAATTTAATTATGGGTTTTTGTAAACGAATTTAATTTATAGCAATACAAAGAACATGAGCAGATACAATTTTAAATGGAATCGCATATTGTTGATGACATAAGATAATGCAATTTTTAATACGTTGCTAATTATGCGGTGAACAATTACCGCGGAAATCATTCTTAGTGCATAGTTTCCGCGGCAATTTCTCATTTTCTATTAAGCTTTGATGTCTGTTATGTCTTTTGTACGGTTGCGGTTGTTGGGGTAAACATACACTAACTTTAACTCAAGCACAAACTTTATTCGGTCGGTTCAAAAAAAGAAACAGACTGCGTTCCGCGTTGCACATTCCGCATGTGCAGAAACATTTGATCTTGAAAATAAATTCCTAATTTAAAAACTGGCGCCAAAATAACTAAACACCACAATGTCTTTGGTAAATGATAAAACAGCAACTACTCAATCGCATCAGAAAATTGTTAATTACAAATCCCTAACTTTAACATGCTTTGAACAATTTTGATCATTAAAATACAAAATTGTGTTGAAACTTTGAACGGGCTTACAAAAAGAATACAATAATCCAAATTTAAAAACACATTCTGTGAATCGATAATTAGCATTTAACAGCAAGAATATCAGATGTTAAAATTTCTCAACTGTTAATCCTTTCTTGACCTGGGCGGCCAACAACCCAGTAATGGTTCTGGGCTTAATAATTTTTCACAAGGTCAAATAATTTACCTTATACAGAAATAGATTTCTGAATTGTACATCAAATAAAGCAATAAAAAAAATGTACAAAACGACAATAGGATTAGTGAACGAGTAAATACTCTGACGAATAATACAGCGCATGCCGCATAAACGAAGAGGAAGATCTGAATTAGGCCTTCCTTTGTTAAAACGGATGATAAGTTGGAGGTATTCACAATGTTATTTGATGTAATATTAGATGACTTAGATGATCTAATGGGGTGGACGAACACTGGCAATCGAAACGCTTACAGCCCTATAGAACTTCCGTAGTCGATACAAAGGAATATTTTAAAATTAATAGGTGGTAATTCTGGAAATCAACAGGGCCCAGCATGGAATCTGTGCTGAATTTAACTTGAAGCCAAATATTCAGTTAATATTTACTTATGATGCGGAGCGTCGTTTGCTCACTAGGGTGTGTTTTAGTTTATCCTCCCCCTTCGTCGCGTAATTACAGGCTAATTAAAACCCATGCCGTATATATTAAACCTTACTATAAAATTTTTATTAGTTTAATCAAAAGTTGGGGCTAGACGCCCATCAAGACGATCATCAGCGTAGAAATTTTACGAGTTTTGTGGAATAATTGTCGGCAAAATCAAAAGGGACCCCAATTTTCAACGAGGGCAGGTATAATTATCTTCTTTTATTAACTAATAATTCTGGAATATTAAATAAATGGCAGCGATCTTTCACAACCCTCGTCATTTTGTCGCGGAGGGAAGAAATTACGGGTCTTATATATTTTGTTTAATGTCTCGAATTACCCAGCTCCAAAGATACCGGCGGGCATTTTCATCTGAATTAAATATTGCTTGAAAAGTTTACTTCGAATCGGGGGAAATAATCATTTGCGTTTGTTTGGTGAACATAAGCGTTAAAAGGTTTATGGTTTTTCAAACAAAGAAACTTATTGATTACTGATATAATTAGTAGCTAAAATTATTTAAATACTATGCTTTCATCAGTCATAAAAATCGCAATACTATCACTTGCTCTGTATTGATTTTATTTATGAAATCATTACTATACAGTGTGTATCAGCCAAATGGAATAAATTCGATAATAAATAAATGGACAGTATAGGACACGATACATGAAATATGTCTAGAATTTTCGGAAGAATCCAAAAATTGAATAATATATAGGGTGTTGCATTAAAAATAAGAAAGTTGGTATTGGCCTCTGTTACATGACACACCCTGTTTTTGTTGAAAAAAATGCTCAACAAAAATACCAATTTTTCGAATACGCCCCCATTTATATATTATCTAATTTATTTTATTTGGCTGATACACACTGTATAATAAGAAAATGAAGTTTGTAACATATAAATAGAAATTGTACATGAAGGATAATTGATTATTCATAAGGTAATTGTAAAGTCTAATTACTGCAAGCTCAATTAAAAATAGCCTAATGGAATAATAAGTAATAATATAAAAGACTTGCGTGGATGGATAAATGCGAAAGTGAATTCTGATTTTAATAGTAAATGTGTGGGGTAGAATGAGCATAATACTCCATTTTTTTACTGACGAAAAAAAATATATGCTGAAAGGCACTGTAAATATACAGAATATATACGAGCCAGAGAAAATCCATACAGTTTACATCAAACTCATATACGATGGCATGAAAAATAGTATTTCCGCGAAAATGTAGGGAACCGTACGTACATTCATAATTAATTTTATCAGCTATTTGAGTAGTAGGGTTATTAACTACGAACTCTCAAAAAGCATACATACAATCACGTCAATAGAAACAGCCAAAAAATTTGAAACGGCGCGGCGTGTTTTGTTCCCGATTCAAAAATACGACAATAATAAAAATGAGAGACAGCGAAGAATACTCGACGGACGACGGTAGAAAAAGCAGAAGGGACGAACAAGAAGCATTCATGAAGACAAAAAAAAAACATATAGAACACCAACAAAAACAGCAGATAAAGAAGATAAATTAGACATGATATTAAATATGATGCAATAAGTAAAAATAGAACTGCAACAAATAAGAAACAACCAGAAAGAATATAGGGATGAAATAAATCAAATAAAATTGGAGAATAGTAAAGTCAGGAAAGGTAGAGGAAATAAAGAAAGAGTTAATGGAAATCAAAACTAACTTAGAGGCTTTGGAAAGAGAAAAGAGAAAAAATAGCGTTATAATGAATGGCATGAAAATAAACACAGACGATGGGGACATATTTAAGACAGCAATAGAAAATTTTCTGAAAGAGCATTTAGAGATAAAGGTTAAAGTCAAAGAGGCCTATAAAATCGGCAAAAAAAGCTGCTTAGTGAAGTTGGAAAAAGAAAGAGATAAGAAGTTAATCATGGAAAATAAAGCGAAACTGAAGTACTTACAGACAGAAAAAAATATATGAATGAAGTAAATAGAGTAAGGAGATTGTGCTGACAATTATGTTAAACATAATTGGCAGTACAATCTCCTTATTCTATTTACTTATATACCAGTTAAAAATGGATGAATATATCACTAGATATAAATGAAGATCAGACGAAAATAGAGAGAGAAAAACAGAAACAGATAAGAAAAAAACAAGGAGGGTAAAAACGTTAAAATAGGCTACAATAAAATAATAGTAGATGGCAAGAAATGGAGGTGGAACAAAAACGGAGAACAAGAACGGAGAAGAAACAAAATCAAAAAACTAAGATGGAAATCTGAGAAGAAACCGCGATAATGACAAACGCAATGGGAAACGTCACGAAAACGGTAAGTAAAACAAAGGAAGGATGCTTTAAAAAGGTTAAAGGTGAACGGAATAATAAGGAGAAAGCAATGAGAGATGCAAAAGAAAACACAGTTAGAAACAGAACAAAAAAAGAAACATATGATAGCAGGGGCGGAAAATGGAAAATAGGAACGTGGAATGTCAGAGGCATAAGAGGAAAAGAGAAAGAACTAGAAGAAGAATTCGAGGGGATGGGGCTGGACTATCTAGCCATAACAGAGACGAAGAAAAAAGGAAAAGGATTGGTACAACTAGACAACGGGAATAGTTGAAGAAGAAAATAGAGCAGCAGCAGGAGTGGGGTGCATAATATACAAAACACTGGAGCAACAAATATATAATTGGGAAGCGAAAAATGAAAAATATTGAAAATAGAAATGCGGGAGGTGTGCCAAAGACAAACCAAGAAAACAACAATAATAATAGCTTATAGCCCAAATGAAGATGGAAAAGGCGCAGAAAAAGACAAGTTCTGGGAAGAACTGGAACTAATAATAGAAGAAGCTGAAGGAAGAATATACGTAGCAGGTGATCTCAATGCAAGAGTAGGAATAAAGGATAAGGATTATGAGAAAGCAATAGGACTATACGGAGAAAACATCAGAAATAGCAACGGGAAAAGACTGCTGGACTTTTGCACAAGAAGCAATTTGATAATAACAAACATAAGAACATTCATAAATATACGAGAGAAGTAAGCAGAAAAAGGTGAGAAATGAATTTTTGACTATATGTTAGTAGAAGCCAATAATAAAAAAGAAATTCTAGACACAAAGGTAAGAAGAGGGCCGGAAATAGGAAGTGACCACTAAGCAAAGTAAGAGAGGGCGCAGAAAAGAACAAAAGAGGAAGGGAAAGAGAACAATGCAGGGAAGAAACCTTAAAAATAAGAGCATACAAACTGAAAGAAAAAAAAATAGCTGAAAGATATAGAGAGTTGTTTGAGGAGAGGCTAGAGGGAGTTAAGAATAAGAATAAGAAGAAATTTGGAAGTTGTTTAAAGATGCAGTCCTAGAGGCAGCAACCAAAAGTTGTGGAGTAAGCAGAAGGAACAATACGAAACAAACAGCATGGTGGTCGGAAGAAGTAAGAGAGCAAATCAAACGAAAAAAGTTTTTTTTTTATGGAAAGATTCGGGTTAAGGAAACGCAGATGATTTGGGAATTGACGTAGCCAACTAGGGCATTCTGCCACAACCGATAATTTGTATAATAATCACTTATAATGATCAGAGGGACATACACTGAATATCCATGGACCCACACGGCCATTTTTCGTTCCGAAAAAGTGACCACGCGGATGGGTTTGGAACCCATGACCACGAGGCCCGTAAGCAGGAGCTCTACTCAATGCGAAAAAAGATGGAATGGAAAAAATACTTAGGCAACAGAACAGAAGAAAATTATAGCAAATATAAGAAGGGACGGGAAAGGGCAAAAACTAACAATATCGGCACAGAAAAAGCAATGGAGCAGGATAGCAAAGGACACCAGAAATTATTCTACAAGACAACGAAGACTATAAGAGAAAATAAAACACAAGAGACAAGCTTTATCAAGAACAAAAATGGGGAGATAACAAGGAAAGAAAATGAAAAAGAACAGGAAGAAAGAGAGGATGATAATCAAGAGCTAATAAGCATATAAGAGTTAAATAGAGTGATCGCAAAAAAATGGTAAAGCTCCTAGACATGATCAAATAACAGGAAAAATGTTTGAAAATTTGAGAAAAAACGGAATAGAAACAATGCACACATTATATAGCAAGATATGGAAAATAGAGCGGTCACCCGAGGACTGGCAGAAAGCACTAATTGTACCAATCTATAAAAAAGGAGATAGAAGAAAATGTGATAATTATAGGGGAATAACTCTCCTATGCACCAATATGAAGGTATTAGAGCAAATGCTTGAGTAAAAACAGAGAAGATACTAGATGAAGCATAGAGCGGGTTTAGAGAGGGAAGAAGTATGCAAGACCATATATTTATGATAAACCAGATAACACAAAAAATGCTATCAGTTAAAAGGAAGGTATATCTAGCATTTATCGACTTGGAAAAAGCATTTGATAAAATACCAAGAAACAAGCTATGGGAAAGATTGAAAGGAAAAGGAGTAGACAGAAAAACGATAAGAGTGGTGAAAGAAATATACAAACACAACGTAAACGCCGTAGTACAAAACAATAAAGTATGGGAGACATACACAACAAAAAATGGACTGCGACAAGGAGGAGGACTAAGCCGTGGACTGTTTATAATAAACATGGATGACATAATAAAACAATGCAATGAAATATGCAAACCAATCAAAATAGGACACAAAAATATGCAGAGAGTAACAGTAGGAGAAGGGGCGTTTATGGACGACGTAATGATATTTGCAAGCGACAAGAAAGCGCTAAAAGAAAACCTAGACATTAGAAATAAATGGAATGAAAATAAATAAGGCAAAAACTGAAGAAATGGTAATAGAAGAGGAGCAGGAGACATTGGACATCGAAATAGAAGGCGAAAAAAATAGAACAAGTAGCAACATTCCAGTACTTGGGAATAATGGTAGATACCAAAGGATCACAAGAAACAGAAATAAACAAGAGGATCGAAAAGGCAGCAAAGATATTCCACGCAATGAGAAATGGATTTATAAATAAGAAGGAGGTATCAAGCGATACAAAGATGAAAGTATTCAATACTATTTATTTTAACATATGGATGCGAATCATGGGTACTAACTAAGAAGCAAAAATGCAAAATACAAGCATCAGAGATGAAATACCTGAGAAGAGCCAAAGGTGTGACAAAAAGGGACAGAATGAGAAACACAAAAATACGCAAGGATTTAGAAATACAATCAACGCTAAATTTCGCAGAAGAAAGACAACTGCACTGGTGGGGCCACCTACAGTGGATGGAAGAAACTAGACAAGTGAAAAGAGTATGGAGAGCCAGGACACAAGGAAAGAGGAAAAAAGGAAGACCTAGACTATCATGGGATAAAGAGATGGAGAAAGCAATTAAAGCAAGAGGAAAACCATGGAATGAAGCACAAAGTCTAGCGAAAGATTAAATGGAAGAAGTTTGTACAAAATTAAATACGAACACAAACCCAACACCATAATATGGTATAAGGGTACAGATTATACAGGGTGTCAATTTGAAAACTTTCAATGCGAATATCTGTGAAAATAAACGAGTTAGAAAAACGCAATTTGGTACAAATGTTATACAGGTAGGGGGAACTAGAACCACCATATTTTGGTTATGGGGTGAGTGACCCCGTGGGCCCTATTCACCCTAACCCCAAAATTTTAAATGGCATCACCCTTTTTGTGATTCCTTAAATTAAACGTTTTTTTGAGTAGTATTCACCAGCACAAGATTTTTTTTTAAATTTAATACAGGGCCCACCCAAAAAGTATAATTAAAATAAAATAAATTCTATGAATTGCTATTTTATTTAATTGAATTCTTATAATTCATTCAATTTTGGGCTACAAAAAAGGATAATAAAATTTTTTGCTCCAAATACTCGAAGCAGTGGGTCAGGTTTCAACAAATAACAATCACCTATTTCAGTCAGGTGTCTAAATCGCAATTCTTTCAGCCATACTGTAAACCATGTCTAATACCGGATAAAAAAGAAAATAGTGAATTCGTCTGAAATTATTTTACTTCGATCGTTTTTGAATTTGACGTACAATCTAACACACCTGACTGCAATAGGTGATTGTTATTTGTTGAAACCTGACCCACTGGTTCGAGTATTTGGAGAAAAAAAAATTATTATCCTTTTTTGTAGCCCAAAATGGAATGAATCCAATTAAATAAAATAGCAATTCATAGAATTTATTTTATTTTAATTATACTTTTTTGTTCGGCCCTGTATTAAATTTTTAAAAAATTCTTGTACTGGTGAATTTCTACTCGAAAAAACGTTTAATTTAAGGGATCACAAAAGGGGTGTTGCCATTTAAAATTTTGGGGTTAGGGTGAATGGGGCCCAAGGGGTCACTCACCCCATAACCAAAATATAGTGGTTCTAGTTCCCCCTACCTATATAACATTTGTACCAAATTCCGCTTTTCTAACTCCTTTATTTTCAGAGATATTCGCATTGAAAGTTTTCAAATTGACACCCTGTATATACCGAGTGTCTGGGATAAGGGGCAAACATAGGGATTTAACATGTAAAATTAAATATGTGTAATTATTAGCTCACCTATTCATTTTAGAGGAAAATCGTAAAGGAATATTTTTTAGAGAATTAAAAATTGTAAATGAATCATCCATTTAATTTACGTTTGTACTAGAATTCACCTCAGAAATAATAAAAATAAGTTGAGCAATGTACCATTTAAAAAAAAAACCCTTGCTTGAGTTTGACAAATGTCATGTTATGGTGAGAATAATTTTGCTTGTAATAATATTTTGTAATAGAGGAATGATACATATCTTTCATTTTCCTTTAAATATTTGTTTAACTTAACACTTTATTTTTCAAAAAAATCATTGCTAGGCCTAGTCATTGCTAGGCCTAGTTTAGGTTCGATATTTCCGGCCACAAATGTTCTAACGGGATTTATTAATAATATTAGGTAATACAACAATGAAACACATTCTTCCTTCGTTTTTAGGAATTTTCAGCTGAAATGATTTAAAGTATTAATCATTATAAAGGAAGAAATTTAAAATGCGTTTTATATATAAAAAAAAACCAATAATACTTGCTAACACATTTGAATCAAGTAGCGCTAATGATAGTCAATTATCCAAAATAAAATCCGCATTTTTCTAAACGACTGCACTTTTACACGAAGCAGATGCACGATGCATAAAGTTTGTTACTCTCCTTATTTGCATGAAATTTAAGTGGCTTTCAAGACGAAAGGTTTTTAAATTGCGTATACAGGCTGCGAGATGAGTTGGTGCATTTATTTTAATGGAAATTGTTAAAAGTTTTCCAACTTCCCCAGAAATCAAACCTGCTGCAATGTTGGATTATTCTATTTTTCAGACTTTTTTTACCACCCAAATGATTTGAATAGTACCGTTCAAAAAATAATTCGCTGAGTGAGATCGACAACTTAACAGATTAAAGCAAAATACTTTAATGTGGGAGAAGACTTTCTCAATTAAAATTATATCAGAAATGTACAAATTCTTTAATTTTTAATATTAGAAAAAAAAACGAATTATAATTTCTATGTTTAAAAAATGCTTTGTTCACGAAAATGTTATAATGTGCGCATTATTTAATTCTATGGGCAGCATTAATGGGGTACATTTAACACTCAATTTCTGATTTCAATACGCTGATTAAACACGCACACGCATTTGCGTGTTTAATATGATTATTAAACACGCTAATTCGTGCTTTAATTCACAGAACGCGATTTATGATAATATTTTGTTTACCCTGTTTATTACTGATTTTTTTTTCAATTGTAATTGTAATCACAACTTTAATTTCGATTTTAATTTTGATTTTGATTTTAATTTTGATTTTAATTTTCGTGAACAAAGTATAGTGTACAACTCGCATATAATGACTATTAATCGCTCGTTCCGCAAACATCGTTATCGTGATTAATAGCCATCATTATATGCTCTTTGTACAATATACCATTAATTTACTGCATTCAACTCAGATATTTAATTATTCAATTAATATTTAAAAGCATTTCCATCTGTTGCATTCTATAAATTATGTTATAGAAAGTAAGAATTAAATTTACACTTTTGAAATAAAATTATGTAAATTGCCATAATAGAATAAATAAATTATAATTATTACGACTGCTGTCATAGCAATAATACTTGCTTAAACAAATAGAACTGCACGTTTCCAGCAACGCTAGAGGCGAACGACTATTCCATTTACTATTCCGAAAACGAATACTTTGTTAAAGTCCCCTTTGCATTTAATTTGCACTACTTACAATAATATTGTAAATTTACAACTCGATGTTTATATATTTAATTGTAATTCCTTATAAATTCCTTAATTTATTGTTTCATTATTTCGGGAATATTTTGTTAGTTCCTATGTAACATATTATTTTAAATTTTCAATCTAAACTGAATATTTCTCTAAACTCCGGAATTTTATCTGCAGAACAGAAAATGTTATCAAAAACATAACGTAGCTTGAGATATCAAAATTGCACCCTAGTGTACCGTGTGCAGAGGTAAACTCAACGATATCAAATATTCACGTAGCGTTAACCCGTTAAATAAGGAAATATTCGGGCTGGTCAACTGACCCAAAAAGACGGTCGGATACATTCCGCATTGTGCGCCCGAAAGAGGACAGTTCCGGTCCAGCACGGACCCGAGTCTATATCGGATTTTATTCGAAGGGACCTTATCGTTTATCGCACGGATATATTAAAGCGAATTGCCGAAATCTGTATAAAAATTTTATGGGGTAATTGCCGACATTCGCCACGAACCCCTCAAGGAATTGCAAATTGCTTTTCGACACATAGACCAGTGTTTCTCGGTGTATTTGATTTGGATTAGTTTGAAGGCGGAGTGATTAGTGGGCGCGTTTCGGCATGAATTATTTTGTCCTAGGCGTTTGGGGGGAGTGCAAATTGAATCCGGATTGCTATACAGGGGCTGTGGGAGGAATAAGGCTTAGGGGTTACAACAGGCTACGGATTTCATTTATACAAAGATAAATATATATATGTGAATGGTGAAATCTACGCGGAAGGCAGATTAAATAATCCATCAACTTCGTCCCGGTTTTTCTCATCTTTTATCCGTGCACGGCGTGCAAGTTACTGTGAGAGATACACTTGAAGGGTGCGTGTAATTTCCACGGGGTTTCTACTCAAATTTATACGAGGGTAAATTTGCTATCATATTTCATGCTTAGGGTGCTTTATCCAATTACAATTGTAATATTATAATTGTTACGCGTTAAAACGATTAACAATCCTTCAGTATATTGGGTATTTATTAAATAGTGCATTTGTGATGCAAAGTGCCTTATTCTATTATTATCAAATATTACAAAATGAGATAAAGTTAAAATAGTACATTATTATACAAGTTTAATAAGAGGGTATATTGTGGCACGAGTGGGATTAGATCCAATGTAACAACTGCTCCACTTATTAAATAAGTATAATATACTATTTTTTCTACTTTGGTTTTAGTTAAGGAATTATTTCTAAAATAAAATATATACTTAAACCTAGTGAGTTTTATCTTTTAACATTTGACAGCACTAAAAACATTTGATCCTTTCGAACGAATTTAATATTTGACATCCGTATTTCTACGGCGATTTCAATAGTTAATTTTAAAACATATTAAATCAAGAATATTACTTACGTACCTCCAAAAATAAGGGAGGTTGCCAAGGGTGCGATAAACAAACTATTTCCACGTTGTAACCAATTTAAGCTTATAAAATAATGCAACTCCTAAATGATAATCGAAATTTATGGTTATGTTTACATTTGTTTCCCGTTCCTCGTGTCAGGCATCGATCGACGCTAATTAAAAATCCACACCAAATTAACACACCGACTCAAGTGGCTCTTTTTCGCCGCGAATGAAACATGCATTATACTCTCGCTGTTTCTTCCGTGATATTCGTTTCGCAAACAAAGTGATAATACAAATAATAAATTACAAGCTTTGCTCTGTGTATGTTGTGTTGCCTAAACGTCGTCACCGAGAGCTAAGTGAATTCATGCGTCCGGCCATTGTCACCGAGTTCCTACATTTTCTACGTGGATAAAAAGTGAACAATATGACGCCTCCGTTTTCTTTAACCTTAGTGGTACTGGTGGCGAACTCCCCAATATTTTATACTTTATTTTCAACCCTCTTGAGAAGCTGATATAAATAGTATAAGATAGTATGGGTCTATTACGGACGATTGGTTAGCTATGGGCAAATTTGTGGCAAAAACAAGGACACATTGAAAAAATTGCTGAAGCGCTCCAAGCAAAGCTAGCGTCACTTTTATACACTAAAGAATTTTCCACATCATGAAGAATCATAAAAATTGGCTTTGGTTTTTTTTTTCATACTGCTATACAGGGTGTCAACATACGCAAAATATTGGATAACTATTTTTTTCAAATGGAATACCCTATATATCTTGCTACTAATACATGGAGTTTTTAGTAAGCTTTCCAATAATGTACAATTTGTATAATGAAATATTAAGGATTCTTAAGATTTATCCATAAAAACATTTTTCTTTTGTCACCTCCTGCTCATTTTTGGATTTTCAGCCAAAACTTTGCATTTTCTGAAAAAATAATAAGAGATCAAAGTTGTAAAGAGGAAAATTTTCGATCGATATAGGTCTTTCGACTTTTCCAATAATGCGTGCATTGCCCGCCAAAGTGCGCAAAATCGTTACCGTATGTGCATTTTAGCGTTTTTCTCAAATTTTTTGTGAATTAATTGCACTATACTTTATTTTCCACGTCCTCTAGCAGAAAAACGGGAAATTTTTAATTATTTAAATGACCTACATCGATTGAAAATATTCCGCTCTACAACTCTTAAAAGAAGCAATTTTTGCACAAAATGCATAGTTTTCGCTAAAAATGAAAAAAACCATTGAAAAACGCAAAAATTGATACATACATTTTCAATTTGCATTTTAAGGGAAAACTATGCATTTTTGGCAAAAATTGCGTTTATTAAGAGTTGTAGAGCGGAACATTTTCAATCGATACGGCTCATTTTAATTTCCCTATAATTTCCCGTTTTTCCGCCAGAGGGTGCGGAAAATAAAGTATAGTGCAATTTATAAACAATAAAACATTGAAAAGAAAACGGTAAAATGCATATACGGTCACGATTTTGCGCGCTCTGGCGGGCAATGCACGCATTATCTTAAAAGCTAAAAGACCGATATCGATCGGAAATTTTTCGCTTTACAACTTTGGTCTCTTATAATTTTTCCTGAAAATGCATAGTTTTGGCTGAAAATCCAAAAATCAGCAGAAGGTGACAAAATAATTATGTTTTTATTGATAAATCTCAAGAATCCTTAATATTTTGTTATACAAACTGTATATCATTAGAAAGCTTATTAAAAATGCCATAGATTGGTGGCAACTTATATAGGGTGTTCCATTTGAAAAAAAATAGTTATCCATTGTTTTGCGTATGTTGACACCCTGTATAGCACTATGAATAAAAGAGAACCAAAGCCGATGTGTATTATTCTTTATGATGTGGGAAATTTTCTAGTGTATAAATAATGATGCTATCTTTGCTAGGAACGCTTCTGCAATGTTTTCAATGTGTACATGTTTTTGCCACAAATTTGCCCATAACTAACCAATCGTCCATAATAGACCCATACTATCTTATACTATTTTTATCAGCTTCTCAAGAGGGTTCAAAATAAAGTATAAAATATAGGGTGTTCCATTTAAAAAAACATAACTTTGTTCTGTTATGTATATTGGGACACACTGTACAAAAACATATATATTTTTAAAATATGTAGAATAAGTGTGGGTACAAGTTTAAGAAAACTAGAAATTGATATCTCAAATAGAAAATAAGTTATGGGGCTTTTACAGATCGCTGGGTCACCCGGTATATATAATTAAGAAATATGTCAATATAAAAAGTATCGAAACACCAAAAGAAAGATGTGTTTTATTAAATATTTAATTTCAGAAATGAGAAATATTCATCTACCGTATACATATGGTTCCATATTTAACAGCAATTCTTTTATGTCATGTTTAAATTTAAATAAATCTATAGAAATCCTGTGAGATGTACCTGTATACAGGGTAGTAGCGAGCGTTATTTTCACTTTGTATCTGTTACTATGAAATAATAACAGTAACCGTTATTTTATAAATGGAAAACGATTCAATACCCAATCACTTCTTACAAGGGAAGTTCCCGAAGTGGTAGTCGCGAAACGGCAAGTGTTATATACCGTAGGAAAGGTCTGTCAAAGTGGACTTAACCCTTTAACGACCAAAGAGTTTTTTCTGGCGTAATAACTAAGCACTTCTGAAGTTATCACTCTGCAAACAATACGTTTATTTTTATGAATAATATAAGAACTCAAAATAAGATGAGCAAATAGAAAAACAGACTTGAAATTACAATCATTATTTGTTTTGACTTTAAAATTCATGATAAAAAAGTCAACTAAAAAAATTAAATCTGTGCCACTATAGTTGCTCATGGTCGTTAAAGGGTTAACATGTAAAATATTTCTCTTGAATGGCCTTCCTACAGAGCGGGTGAGGCGGTAGATGCTATTATTTCAAATCACCCAAAATAAAAATAAAAAATCTCGTTGCCCTCGTGTCAGAGATTTTTGTAAAAAAAAATTGTCAGCAAGTTCATAATGAAAAATGGTGGACAAATTTTTATGTCATAACTGGGGTCATTTTAAAATTTGATGCAATTTAACAAAGTGGCATCAACGGGTAAGGTGGCGTTTAAGATTGTAATAACTTTAACTTCGTTATTTATGAATCAATTTTGATTATTTTGGTGTCATTTGAAACACAAAAGTGTAAACTACAAAACCGAATTTGTAAAATGTTGGAAATTTACATGTAACCTATACAAATGAGCAATAAAATATTTTTTTTATTTTGCAAAAATAAATTTGCATATTTCAGGAATTTATTACAATAAAACCACAAGTTTCACCACCGTCAAATTTATATTCATAATACTTATAATCAATTGTTTTCATCATAAAAAAGGTGTTTTTCGTGGTTGGACAATTGAAAAAAATCAAGGAAAATGTAAAAAATGGTGATGTGGCCATCATGTTACTTTCTCCGATGGTAACATAATTTATATTTACGTTTTCATGGTTTATTTTCAATTTAAATCATATTTTAAATGAACATCGAGCGTTGCGTAAACTCGGATGAAACTGACGTTTAAAACGTCAAAATTATGAAAGATGGAAAAATTATACTTCAAATTCAAAAACTCAGTATACTCAAAAACTAAAGCGATTAAAAAAAACTTATTCCTTATAAGTTGTTCATTTTAGCATTCTTTACAATTATTATTAACATAAGTTTGCTGTAACTATTATCGTTTCATAATTTAACCAAAAATAAAAAAAATTATAATAATTTTTTTTCTCGATTAAAAATGATTTTATGAAAAATATTTTCAAACAGAAGATGTTCATTTCTTTGTTGTCTTCTATAACTGTTTAAATGTTTCTGTGATATTTTTCATATTTAAAAAAATATTGGAGAAAAAACAAAAAGACGGTAAAGGTAAACGCCCACTTCCGGTGTATGAAATTTTAACAAACGCTTTTCAGTTCTTCGTATTATCAAATAAGACTTATGCTCAAAGTGTCATATTAATTGCTCTATTAGTTTTTGAGATACAGCGCGCACAGACACACACATATACATACAGCCACACACATACACACAGACAAAAAAATTGTTTCCATAAATTGTTGAAATGGCATCTAGGGACCCCAAAACGGATATTTCCTTAAAAAAAATTTTTTTTTTAAATTACAATCACAATACTTTCTCGTACTTCGTAACGGAGAAAGTAAAAATAACTATTTTGAGAAGAGTTCCTTATTTCTTATGGGGACATATCAGACAGGCAGGCGTCTAGAAATAGTTACGTGGTCGACTCTTTGGTCATCCCTGCTGTAGAGCCTTGTGGGACACCTTGTTTTGGGTGAAACGAAGTGACAATCTTGTAAAGATGCCTAATTTTTGGAGATTTATGTTGCTACCGGTTTCGGTTATTAACTATCATCAGGCAAAACTACAAAAATATTTTTCTAAAAAGTTGTAAAGGAGTTTGTAAGAAAATCATTTATCAATAAAATTAGGTTAGGTAATTGATACCATCAAGACAGTTCATGTACCTTCAATCATATCAAATTATATCCATGTTCGTGTGTGGCGTATTCCGAAAACGCCCCCCTCCCTCCTCCCGCTTCCTCTCTTTCTGTGCATTTATTAATTAAGCCAATTAAGTGGCACCGGCGCCATTAAAGCGGTCCGCTTTTCCGATCATCGCCGAGGACGGAGGAGACATTCCCGGAAGACTAATCGCTGACGCTTTGGGGGAATCCTAACATTCATCTCGTCAACATCTGTCGCTGACCCTTTGAGGGAATCCCTCCATCTCGTCTGCGCGCGATCAAAACTGTCAACATCTGGCAGCGCGGCGCGAATAGACCATCTGATGAGAGACGCGTTTTCCATTTTTTTTTTGCAATAAATTCTAGTTAGCGTCGGGTAATTTGCATAATTTATTAATAACGCTCGGTGCGGGGAATGAATTGTTCATGTTTAATTTTGCATGGCTAATGGTTTAATTATGGCGCGGAAGGCGATCGAGACAACTGGGCGATGGTCTATTTAAAAAAAATTGCGGGCAATGGAAATTTTCTTAAATTACTTTGTTGTCTAAATCGCTTTATTAAAATCGGCGCGCTGTGATTTTAATTTTCCATTCAACTGCATTTGCGAAAATTAAGTCATATCTGCGTTAATATCTGATGTTCCACAAGGGTCTAATTTAGGGCATTCAATTTTTTTTTAAATTAAATGTCCTCAACGTAAAGTATACACCATGATTTTATAAAAATCTAGGCATTCTTTCTTATTCTTAAAAATAAAAACTACACTGCTGTGATCTGTGCACTCCAGTATTAAGTTGGTTTTCAACTTATTTATCTCGGAGAAAGCAATTTGCGAAAATTAAGTCATATCTGCGTTAACATCTGGTGTTCCACAAGGCTCTAATTTAGGGCAATCGAAAATTTTTAAAATGAAATATACTCAACCTAAAGTATACACCATGATTTAATAAAAATCCAGGCGTTATTTCTTATTCTTAAAAATAAAAACTGCACTGTTGTGGTCTGTGCACTCCAGTATTAAGTTGGCCTTCGACACATTTATCTCGAAGAAAGCAATTTGCGAAAATGAAGTCAAATCTGTCCAAATTCTACATTTTAACTTCAGATGTTTCACAAGGGTCCAATTTAGGGCATTCGAAAATTTTGAAAATACTCAACGTTGATTTTATAAAAATCTGAGAACACCTATTCACTGGATTTACTGATAATTCCATGACCAATCCTTAATTGATGAAGGAATGTAAAAATAATTGAAATTTTCTGTCTCAAATTCGATGTTTTTATAAGCTATCTCGGCTGAAGAGTTAGAAAAATCTGATTCACACGTTATGACTTCTTTTTTTGAAATAATAACTGTAGCGTTAACAGCTCAAGGTTAACTTGATTAGTTTGGGGGATATGGGCGTTTTTCAATTTTTGGGAGTATTTTTCTCAGTAATTGTAAGAAATACAGAAAAACATTTGAATAATTATTTATGTGGTCTTTATCTCGACATCCAGTGGCCTACTTATTTTTTTTATTGCGGCTTTTAATTTAAGAGTTATGACACAAAGTTGCATTTTTTTTAATGGAACACCCTATATATTTTGATGTCATTGAACAGAACTTTTAATCAGCTTTACGTTAATATAACATAGTTGATAAAGATTAACGAGAAAAAACGATTATATTAGAAATGTTGTGTCGTAAATCTTAAATTAAAAGTCGAAATAAAAAAGTGAGTGCGTCACTGAATTCTGCGAAGTCTCAGACCAGTATTAAATTTGTTTTCAACTTATTTGTCTGAGTAACTTACGTTAAATCTGTCCAAATTGAACATTTTAACATCTGTTGTTCCGCAAGGATCCAATTTACGGCCTGCAATGGTAATTGAACATTCGAAAATTTTGAAAATGAAATCTACTCAATGAAGATTATATAAAAATGGGAAAATACCCGTTTACTAGATTTTCAGGTAATTGCAATCCTTAATTTATGAAAGAATATAAAAAAAATCAATAGCCACTTCAAGTTTTTCAATAACATTATGTTCTATGAAAATATTTACTATATTTTCGCATAATTGCAAGATATCACTGTTAACTGCAGTTTCACTCTTGACCATTCTTCAAATAATAAAAAATGGTGATGTAGTGGCCGTCATATTACTTTCTCCGACTTGATGGTATCATTTATATTTACGCTTTCATGGTTTATTTTCAATTTAAATCTTATTTAACGAACGTTTTGTAGACTCGGATGAAACTGTTTCCTAAATATGAAAAATATCACAAAAACATTTAAACAAACTTTGAAGACAACAAAGAAATGAACATCTTTTGCTTGAAAACATTTTTCATAAAATCATTTTTATTCGAGAAAAAAATTTATTATTATTTTTTTTATTTTTGGTTTATAATTATAAAACGATAATAGTTACAGCAAATTTATGTTAATATTTTTTCGAAATCCCTTTAGTTTTTGAGTAAACTGAGTTTTTGAATTTGAAGTATAATTTTTCCATCTTTCATACTTTTGACGTTTTAAACGTCAGTTTCATCTGAGTTTACACAACGCTCGATGTACATTTAAAATTTGATTTCAATTGAAAATAAACCATGAAAACGTAAATATAATGGCCACATCACCATTTTTATGAATTATTTTGCTTCTTTATATTTTTTTATTCCTGTTCCTTTTATATACAATTCTAGAGGTTTGTAGCAAGAGTCCTCTTGTTCTCCCATCGTATTTATCTATTTCATTGTTCGCTTGCCAAGATATAGTTAATTACAGAGTTAAGATTAATAATTTGTAATATTTAACATTGTTAATTAAAACAATACCCTGCACGTATACCTGTAGGTATTCTCCCTGAATAATTGCCTTAAAATATGAATATATTTATCAGAACTGGACAGCAGTTTTATGCATACAATGCAATTAAATTCAGTTCAATAATCCAAATTTGTTGCAAATAGTTACAATAGATCCACCCAAACGAGTACATTAATTTAGATTTAAATTAAATAAATAAACCCGACATAACTAAATAATAATAAAATACATCATGCAGGATCCCAAATCTGTGACAGTCGCGACCGTATATTTATTTAACGAATTAATATCGCGGACATTGATAATGCGTGTCATTTGCAGAATGAGCGCGCGAGGCTATAAATTAATAAAAAATGGGCTCCACAAAGTGATATTCAAATAGCCGTGCGCTATTGCCATTTCGGGCGGTGATTTATATTTCATTATTTAATGGAAACCTTGAAAATTTCATTTTTCACATAGCCGTAGGTGTCGCGTGCTCAATGCACTTTGTGTGATATCAATTAATTGACTTATTTGATGGCTGTAGTCTTTTATTTTTACTTTTATTATAAAATGTTGGGTGTAATTTTAGCACGCACGGTTTTAGTGAAATTAGGGCACGCCATATAAAAAATAATATTAGGTAACACGGAAGAATTTTTTTGGGTGGGTTTGGGTTTGTCTATGATAAGACAAATATTATGGTAATATAATACAAATTTATTCCGTTTTAGTTGTAAGTTAATAATTAGAAATAGGGCAAGCAAATAATTTCTTAAAGTATTCGTATATAATTGGATCAAAAGTGTGAACGTACTTCTGCCAGGGATCGAACCTACAACCTTCAGCTTCCTAGGCTGGGGCGCTGCTGTTTGCGCCACATAAACCATGAGAGAGTGTGCATGTAATCTGGCGTAACCGAAACAGTGTGTTTTTTTGGCGCAAACAGCAGCACCCCTGCCTAGCAAGCTGGAGCCTGCAGGTTCGATCCTTGTCGAAAATATGTGTAAACTTTTGATCCAATTATATACGAATAAACTCGTGTATAAAAAAGTGCTTTAAAACGGCGGACTAAAAAAATTGCAAATGGTTAAAAATTGATTTACCTTCACCATGACAACGATCTCTATATTAATAATTTTAGTAAACAGCCAACTTCAGTTGAACAGGGGTAGTTTGTGTCAGTTCTGAATACATATGCGGTGAAATATAATTGAAATCCGTTTCAGACATGACTCGACGTGAAATTTTTGTTACGATTTTCATTCCGATATATGTATCAGTTATCAATTAAGTAAGTATTTCACCTTTTAGTTACGTGCATTTGCAATTAAAGCCGGCGTCGGCATTTCGTACTTCGGCCGCGAGATGTCATGTTTCTCCATCTCAATTCATTCTCGAAATTTTTATCGATTTAATGGCTCGTGCAAACAAATAAAATTTATCCGGCCAAATTAAACCTCCTGTGGTATTACCCCTGATAATTTATTTGTACTAACCCTACTATTCTTTAAAAAAAAAATGATTTATGTAAATTATATAACTAACATTCGTGAAAATAATTGTGATTGATGAAATCATCAGTCGTGACTAAAATATGTATCTAAATCCCATCCCCTCACAAATACAACCATAGATCACTCGAAATATTTCAGCAATAAATCGTGCATTTAGTAAATGCATTTACATTTACATTTACATTGGATCATTTATACGAGGCGCCGCGGCACAATTTGTTTGGCATATATTACGCGGGCTAAATGCAAAGTTGAGCGACGAAAGAATGGGCTAATGTGTGCCATACTTCCGGTCCCCAGATTAATATCTGACAGTGTCGTTAATCTGTTGTCTGGAACTCGTTAATCTTCCTGATAAGAAACAAAGTCATTAAATTCTCTATCGCGGATCGGCGTACACTTCAAATAGCCCAACTTTTAACCAGAAAACTTTACCCCGTTCTGCGGAAGAAAAAAGACAGTACGCGCCCTGCATCACAATACAATTTATTTATCCGAGTATTATTTTCCTGCTTACTAAATTTTAGTTATACAGGATGAGTCCAATCAAAGGTATAATGTGAGATACTGCAAGAAGCAATAATCGTAAATAAACCCATTTCTTATTTCCAACCTTTTTTGTGTGCTAGTTAAATCAAGTAATCTGGGAAATAAGTGAAACAACCGCTAATTTTTTTTACGACAGGATCGGTTTCAAGTAGAGAAGAGTTGTTTTATTGGAATAAGTCGACTAGTAAAGTCACATAAAAAAAATTATCATATCCTAGGTGGAAGCAAAATCCAAACTTGAGCGAGGAAAATGAAAATTGCATTCGATGATTTTAAAGATTATAAAAATTAATTCAAAGTAATACGAATTTGATTGAACATAAAATTAGTTACCGATGTGAAGATAGCCACGGATTGCCCGGCGCATCCACCAAACATTTCGTCAATATTAATGATTTATTATAAATAAAACGCTGAGAATGTAATTAACATTAGCGTATAAATGTACAGTCAATCCACAATTTAAATTATTTTTTCTCGAGGCCACGCAAACTGTCTTTTTAAAATGACGATAATTCAAAGTCCAATATGGCACTGTTTGAAGCGTTTAAAATTTGATTTTTTAACAACAACGTGTAGATGAGAGTCCACTTAAGCGATGTGAAGGGTGAAATTTTGGGTAAAATTGTTTATAACTTTTTTATGAATTTTTTTTCTCGGGTCCACCCAAACTATATAGATAATATAGCATACTTTCAAAGTCCAATATGGCACTGTTTGGCGCGTTTCAAATTTAATTTTTTAACAAAAACGTGTAGATAAGAGATTTTTTAACAAAAACGTGTAGATAAGAGTCTACTTAAATGATGTAAAGGATGAAATTTTGGCTAAAATTGTTTATAACTTTTTTTCGTGAAATCGGGATGTTTCAGGTGAGGTCTCCAAAATGTTTTTAATTGTACTGAAGGGTACAGCCTTTGGCAATGCTACCATGATAAAATATTTGAAAAATGTCTGCGCCAAATGTCCAAGAAATAAAATTGCGTTCATGTGGTCGTCTGTGACTTTCGTGAAATGAGGATGTTTCAGGAGAGGTCTCCAAAATATTTTTAATTGTACTGAAGGGTACAGCCTTTGGCAATGCTACCATGATTAAATATTTTAAAAATGTCTGCTCGATGTCCAAAAAATAAAATTTTGTTCATGTAGTCTTCTATATTTTTCGTGAAAAGGGGATGTTTCAGGTGAGGAATTAAAAATGCTTTTAATTGTATCGATAGGTATGGCCTTTATCATTGCTGCCACGATAAAATAGAGTCACTGTACCCACAGATGGTAATTCTAATAGTCTATGTCCTTCCTATAGATTTCAGTAGTGTTTACTGCTTAGTTTTCAAGTTGCCGGCATGCTCCAACCTACAAATTTAGTGATGTATTAGTGAAAGCGAAGTAGTCATTGTTCAAAAAACGGTCGTGTTTTCTGAGTGAAATGGTACCGAAAAAACGTTGATTAAAATCACTTTTGACCTGGCATATTGGATCCGCCATTTTGAATTTTTTTCGAATCTGATCCCAAATTTGTGTTCGGCGACCTTATATTCAAAGTTTCAGTACAACTGATAAATATTTCACTTTTTGGTCCGCCATATTGGATCCGCCATTTTGAATTATTCAAATCTGACCTCAAATTCGTATTTAGCGACCCCAAAAAACCCTGAATTCACTTCTTTCTTGCACAAATTGATCGAGTAACTCAAATTCTACGAGCAAAAACCGTTCCCTAAACTTTAAACGCGTTTTTCTCGAAACATTTTTTAAATCTGCGGATCTTATAACTCTTTAACCGTTCAACCAATCAACTTCGCGTTTGGCAAACCTTAAAGGAAACAAAATTATTAATGGAATAAACCTATCAAATTGTAAAATTTCGATCATTAACGATTTTTTACGGGAGGCCAAAGTCGAAAAATCATGCGAAAAACGATACTTGGTTTTCAAGTGGCCGCCATTTTGTTTCTATAACAATTTTTTTCGTGATTTTGGTATATTCTATTCTTTGGGATGTAAGCTTTAACGTCGTTTTGGTTTTATGCCTTTAGCTGACGAATTGCAGCCTCCAGGGTTTCCTCAGAATAGCTTTTTTTTAAACACCGTTTCCTGGAGCCGCTATTTTGGATGCTATTTTGAAAAAACCATAACTAAAAAAAAATATTTTATAGAACAAAGGTTAATAAACATGTTGCAAAAAAGCGCAGTCATTTCAGTTCCTCAAAAAAAATTGCACAATTATAAACTTAACTCGTAAACAAAACAATTTTCAGTAATTTTTTTCAATGTAAAAAAATCAGCATAAAATTCTTCAAAAGTGCCAAATTTAAACATACCCTCTATCTCCTCTATTAAGCGAGATCTCCATGGTGAGCCTCGAATTTGAATATACAGGGTGTCCGAAAAGTATGGAATATCCCGTATAGCTAAGTAAATATCCACTTTAGAGAAAAAAAGTTTTATATAGAAGCTATTTGACACTTGGTTATCCACCACCTTGGATGTATCAATTTTATTTTTTGCTATAAACAAAAGCGCAACGAATAACACTTTTTAAAATGACAAGGCACATATTTTTTATACTCTTTTCAACGGCATAAAACTTGATTACCTTTATCTAAAAAAAATCAATAAAAAGAAAATATCTTGGATATTTATTTTTTGTAATATCAAATTGTTTAACAAATGAGTAATGTAATTAAACTAAACTTGCAGGAAATATTCAAAGTGTAAACCATTCATGATTTGACAGTGGTAAATTCGGTTTTTAAATACTGCATGTACGATTTGATCAATGTAATGAAAATAAATATCCAAGACATTTTCTTATTTTTCTTGAAATTTTTCTTATGTAAAGGTAATCAAGTTTTGTGCCGTTGAAAAGAGAAAAGAAAACGAACTCTATCAAATGAGTATAAAAAAATATGTGCCTTGTCATTTAAAAAAATGTAAGTGTTATTCGTTGCGCTTTCGTTTATAGCAAAAAAATAAAATTGATATATCCAAGGTGGTGAATAACTAAGTGTCAAATAACTTTCTCTAAAGTGGATATTTACTGAGCTATACGGGATATTTCATACTTTTCGGACACCCTGTATATCTATCTTTATATATGGGGCATTCCGCCAGAGATTTTTTTCGAAATGTAATGACTAAGTCAAAATGTTTGTTTCCTTGTCCCTTAACACCTTGAATTTTTTCAGATTTTTTTTCGCTCGCGTTCCGGAGATATCCACGATTCAATAAAGAAAAATCCAGGTTTTTGTCCATTTTTCTCAGACGTTCATGTGAAAATAACTTTGAATAGACGCGTTTTTATGAAAAATTCATGAAAACCAAAGTTGCTCGGCTTAGATAGACGAATAAGATACGGAGGTTGAAATTTTTTTTTGGGCGAAAACATAACCTAAAAATTGCGTTTTTCCGGAAAATTCGGGGAATCCCCATTTTTGCCCATTTGGAAATGGCTCATCTTCCTCCAAAAACTTAGATAAATGTGTCGAGAATAATATGACAAATTTTCAAAGTGGTTCTCGACAAGCATCAGACGCAATATCAAAAATGGCCATAAAAAAAGAGGCAAAAAATTGTATAATTCGAGAAAATAAAACATGACAATGCAACATGTATCCTGGACGTTTCCGAGGTTATTTCCCATAAACAATATGCCTGAAAAGTAACGCAGAGAACCCCGAAAACCCACTTCAACCCTCGAGACATACATTTTTTTATGGCTATTTTTGATGTCGAGAACCATTCTGAAAATTTGTCAGGTTATTCCCGACTCATTTATCTAAGTTTTCGAACCAACATGAGCCATTTTCGAATGGGCGAAAATTGGTTTACCCCAAATGATCCAGAAAAAAAGCATTTTCTAGGTTATGTTTTCGCCCAAAAAATTTCCACCTCGGGATCTTATTCCTCTATCTAAGCCGAGCAACTTTGGTTCTGATGATTTTTTCATGAAAAGTTACTTTCACATGAACGTCTGAGAAAAATCGGCAAAAACCTGGATTTTTCTATATTGTATCATGGATATCTCGGGAACGCGAGCGAAAAAAAAATCTGAAAAAATTCACGGTGTTTAGGGACATGTAGACAAACATTTTAATGTAGTCAGGAGGCCAACTTCCATTTCGAAAAAAAATCTCTGGATGCCCCGTATAGATCTCCTAACGTTGTATAATTTCTCAATTGTGGATATATTTAAAATAAAACTGTTTGGTTTTATATTTATTATATTCAGTTCTCAGACAAGTGTTTTTGTTTATAATTTAGTTTAATTATGATTAAACTATTAAGTGAATACTGTACACAATAACCGAAAGGAGAAAAAGAAATCAAGTTAATATGTTTTATACGATTGAATTGAAATTTAAAAACGATGCAAATATGATTAATGGGACTACGGAGACTTGTCAAATCTTAAAAAAAGGCGACGAGGCGCACAGTTTATAAAGCGCCCCCAAAGCGTCGGTGATTCGTTTCGACTTGATGTAAATTCCTCGGACATTTTTAAGCCCTCCCGCAAGGCCGGGACTCCTTTTTTTGCGGAAAGCAAATTATAACTTCCATTTGAATTGCAAACATTGCGTGCGAATTCTTCCATGCCAAATGGTACAAGGAGCCTGGAAAAGTTTTTTTTTTACAATTGCTCCGGGGCCGCAATTGCTAAAAAAATGTCCTTACATTTAATAAAAGGGAACGTGTTTTTCGGTTAATTAAACGCTATATCCGAACAGAGGAAGTAAAACGCTGGGCGTTTTTCCTCTCGTTCAATTCACACTTACGTAATTAGTTTATGAAATGAAAACGGGGCGGGTTTAGTTTTTCAACGGTAAAATCCTAAGTGCACTTTTTTTTGTTGCTATCACGAATGCATACTGCTAGGAAAGTTTCGAATGCATTTTATACACGAAAATTTCATGCATTTTTTTCGAAGAACTACACGCTTGCGTTGCCGTTTGATTTCGCGTGCACACAGGATTTTCGTTCAACAAAATTATTAGCATCTTAAGGTTCTATAATTGGCAGTATGTAAATTACCTTCATTATAAATATAAAAGACCGAAAAGAACCTTAAATGATGGAATCAGGGAGACTATAGAAAGAAGAGGAATGAGTGGGGAATAATAAAAACAAATATAACAGGACAGAAAGAGATGGAAGGAAATACACAGGCAAAACTGACGATAAGACAAACACAAATGTATGTCTGTAATGGGTACAAATATGTAAACAATCCTTACACCGAAAGGTAAACAAGGAGTAAGATTAAATAAAATAAATATTTGTAGATGTACTAGTACTTACCAATACGTGCAATTACATTCTCTGTCATTACTAACTAATAATAATATTCAACAATGCAACCACAAATATTAACCCTTTCAGCCCTGGATTTCTAAATTTGAAAAAACATTTTTTTGTTAATTATCATTTATGGGGAGCTTCTTAAGACCATAAATACCAAACTTGAACTGATTTGATTAATTGGTATAGGAATTAATTAGTGAGGCTTTGTTGAAGTGATAAACAGCAAAAATATGGATTTTCATAGTAAGTAGAGACATGTAAATATTGCCAATCTGGCAATTGCCAGGGCCGAAAGGGTTAAGTTATATAACTTGATTCATGTTCATGCGTGATATTTTTCACTAATTGCAAATGGCAAAAACGTTTGCTTGAAACTGAAATAGTTAGTTCAAATCCATAGATATTTAATTTGATGAATTTCAAAATCACCTCAATATTATTTCCGAGATAGCATGCAATTTATTTTACCACGTGATAATCTACGTGATGTAATAAGATTATAATTAGCACGAGGACGAGTCCAATATTTTATTTACGTAACAAAATACAGCGATAATTAATGTAGTTCAAAGTAATGATTTCCGTTTCGTGCTTTTTTTTGCACGAGCTCTACTTTTGCTTATTAAGCTTTAAGCTCCGAATTAAGGCCTCGAGTTAATTGGATCCGGTGCAGAATGTCGGCGTAGTCTCGTAACGGCGTTACCTGTTCATTTCTGTTGATTGGTAAAAAGACGTCGACGAGGAAGTGAAAAAGGGGAAAAAAATGTAGAAAACGAAGGGAAAATTGGTGTGCGGTTAATTTTTAAAATGAATCCGACACGATCTCGGTCAAATGCGCCGATCACCGGGGACCGAGGCGCTTTAATGGAAAATGGGAAAATACATTTGTGCAGGAACTAAATTCTTATTTGAAAACATTTTATTCTTGATAATTCTAAAAAAAGGGTACTGTAGAATAATAGTTATTTATGTACCAAGGGCATTAAGATGTTTATGCGCAAGCTTACATACCCAAGAGCCTCTAGGGTATAACCATCGAGTAATGCATACAAACTTTTATGTTTTACTGATTTTTCTATCCCGGAAACGTTTTTGAGATTTCAAGCTTACATTAACGTGATTCATGTTTTTCTAAATAAGAGTTTACAGTTGTGAGGCTTTCGAAGTTTTATGGCTCTAGGGTATTATGTACTACATAATGTACCTCTTATTCCAGTAATAATAGCACAATAACGAATAGTAAGACATAAATAAATTCAACTATTTTTTACATTTCTTAAACTTCTTTGCGAACGCACCACGAGATATAAATTAATATTTATCTTGCGCAGGCGCTTTTTCTAATAGGTGTTGTAAATAATTGGGCTCTGTAACAGAGAGACACAGGTATTAGTAAACGACTCCCACGTGCCAAAGTGACCTCGTGACCGACTTTGGCAATTAAGTACAACACTGCTACTTTCTGGAACGTTTGGGTGGATAGGTTGATTGGGAGGCACAGAAGTCCCTGGCAAAACGCTCGCGGCAACGCACCTAGTCGATTGGCACCCAGGGAATCGATTCAACAGTTTCACAGTTGTTGTACTTACTTGAGCCCCAGCGCCACGTCAAGGCAGGGGTCACTGACTGGGGTCAACTAGCGGATAACGGTATCGTGCTAGAGGCGTCACTAACGGGTCAATCGGCGGATAAGACCAGATAAGACCGAGTCCGATGTTTACGCCACAAAATCACATATAACACTGGAGCACTGAGTGTTCGTATCAGGGTTATAGTATATCATAGGCCAATTATTACTTTCAATTGCATTAATAATTTTATTCATAAAAACTATTGTAAATGCAATGAACTGAATCAAAAATTCGCAGAAGTCACTTTAGCAGGCAACTTCTTTCAATTCAGTGAAAAATATTAGTGTCTGACTTTAAGGATTTACGAATTTAAAAAAAGGACTAAATACAAATTGCTAAAGCTACACCAATATTTAGATTGGAGCACTTTATTATTCAGATATCAAAAAACTTAATTTAAGAATATATTTTCTCAAGCATAGTCAACAGTTGCAACAGTTACAACCTGTAAATTTAATCTCGAGTAACGATCCAACTAAAAAAACCTGAGCCAAAAATAAACGCGCGGATGAAACTCCTCTTAAATTAGATAAAAATCATAAACTGTCTATTTTTTTAAACCATTTTAATTTTCGAAAATGTAGTGAATTTTGGGAAAGCTTAGAATTTTTTAACATATTAATTTTTAATAATTCAAATAAAACGAATAACTTTGTTAGTATCACTTTATTAACTTGGAGTAGTTACTATAGTTTCGACAATTTCAGCTTGTCATTTTCAAACTATAAATTGTCGAAACTATAGTAATTACTCCAAGTTAATAAAGTGATACTAACAAAGTTATTCGTTTTATTTGAATTATTCAAAATGTATCACGAAGTGAAAGCCTCCACAATTACTTATTTATATTAATTTTTGTGAAAAAAAAAGAAAAAGAAAGATGATGATGTGGCCATCATGTTACTCCGATTTGATAGTGTAATTATTTTTTCACAAACGGGAGAAAAAGTTGATTTCTCAGCTGACGAAATCATGAGAGAAATAACATTTCTCTCCCTAGGCAGAGAAGTAATCATGTCTCTTCCTAGGGAGAAACATGATTACTTGTCTCCCTGCTAGGTTTCATTATTTATTTTAACTGCCACGGCTGACAGCATTTTTTTCTAGGTTAGGTTTTAGAGACGAACGTTTTACTCTTAAAATATCCCGTTTGTGAAAAAAAAATGTATATTTATCTCGAGAAAGAATGTTTCTTTCTTCCTCGGTGCGTTCACGCACGCACTTCTCTCCTTTAATATACAGGGTGCCCGGATTTAATAGGGACAACATGGGCAACTTCTGAATTTGAAGAGATAGAGAGATCGTCAAATTAGAAAAAAGGTGCAGGTTCCATCACCAAAAAATTGGTGTTTTCAATTAATAATAGTTTTTCACTCATGAAAAAATATGATCTTTAGATAACAAAATAATATGAATGAAAAAAATTTTTTTTTCACTTGCGAGAAAAGGCGAAAACATGTTATTTTTGGTGAATAACATTTTTTCGCGTTAAAATTTTTATTAAAAATAAAATATTTTTTCACGTGTGAAATATTTTCAATGACTAATATTTTTTTAAAATGGCTTTATGTTAATATCATTTTTTTTTACTGAAAAAATGGTTGCCTTGGCGATTTGGTGATTTTTTGACGTGTTAAATAATGCAAAACTTCACATTCTGCTAGCAACGCGTCAATATCACCATTTCTGGCGGTTGTAAAAACAATATTTATGCGCCTATCTGGAAAGTTCATTTTTGGCCATAAAATGCGGAAGGGAAACAAAGTTTAAATGCTTTAGGGACTCTAAACAGTTTAAGAAAAATTACAATAGAGGGCGGCATACTTATCAAAATCAATGTCATTAAACTCATAAAATTCCGCCCAATTTCGTAAGCAAAACGTTAAATTTGACGCCATATTCAATGACGATTTGGTATTTCGTATCGTACCGAAACTTAACGTGCGCGCAGGTTGGCGGAACGATAAAAGGCGGAACTTTAAAATGAGTGTCAATCAAATGTCAATTTTTCGTTTGATCAATTGAAATGTTTCAATGAATTGGTAGTGCTTCGCATTATTGGGTTACTGGAAGAGGGATGGATAGTACCTGTCACAGCAAATCTTCTAAATACAAATAAATCATCTTTGTCATAAAGGATACTATAGTAACCAGAAAAATACTGCGAATATGGCTTACTTGCCTGATTTGGCTTTTTACAGTTTTTACAATACTTAACCGCAGCAAAACACCGCCCAAAATGTACCTGCTAGACCTCTTGCAACAAAGACCACTCCAGGACCGCACTTTATTGTACATACATATATTTGTATATTTGTGCATTATGAAAACATAAATACAACAAGAACATTATCACAGATACACAGAAGCTGCAGACAAATAAATATTTCTTTTTAAGTTGCAATTTTTAGTTATTTTATAGAAATATTCTTTAGGGTTCATCTTCACAAATATCTCTAGAAACTATTCTCAACATCTAGTCGGTATTACTTTTATTGGGGTTTGCTGTAGAGCTGTTATACGCTACTCAAGAAGTCAAAGCCATATTCGCACAATATTTCTGGTCCCACTGTATCTACTTCAGGTAGGTTTACACAACTAAAAATTTGTCATATACATTTTGGCAATAAAAAGTGTTATTCTATAGATTTTTTGCAACCAACGGTACATAGTAATCAAGTATGTTAATGTCTATAAGGCTATAACTTCAAATCTTGGATGGTGCTTTGTCGTGTTGCAAAAGAATTGGTGAGTTTTGGTTCAGATGGCAAGCTTGAGATAATTCATTCAGAGTTCTGAGTAGGTAACAGTAATAATCATATTATGCATGTAGTCCTCCCCCAATACTCCTTCTGCAGAGATTTGTATGCAACATTTTTCAGGTTCTGGCGGAGAAGTATAAAGCTATTATTTGCTTACTTCGTATTGAGTTAATAATAATGCATACAGGACTCGTCTTTAATTACAAAATTTGCCCATCCTTTGCTCGTTATAATTCAGGTTAGTAATACTGCATCCAGGATTTAGTAACGCCATACACAATTGCAAAAGTTCTTTACAAGCATTAACACGTCTTTATATTGATTCTGCAGTCAATTGCTTTGACACCCACCTTAGATTGATTATTCTAGACGGAGTTATAAACAGCCTTAAAGTTAGGTCTTTTGTACGAATACCCAATTGCAAGTAATTTTCCATAAATTCAACTTCCTTGGTAAAGTTAATTAAGTTCTAATTGCTAAAAGCTAATGCTACACTCATAAAATATCTTCGGTCCACCTTGCTAATATTTGAAACTGAAGAATGTCATTCATAATGTGATCTGGTGTGATATCTTGTGATGAAAGGCCAGTGTTGGAATAGTTAATGCTACACACTCGCATAGAATGTCTTCGAGTACCTTGCTAATACTTAAATCTGACGAACGTCATACATTTAATGTGATGTAAGCGGTGATTTTTTTAAGAGCTTTCGGATTTTATTAAAAAAAAAAAACACATAAAAGTTAGAGAAATGCATGAAATCTTTATTTGAGTCGATAGAATGATCTATAGAATTCAATGTTTAAAGATGATTTCATATAAATGTTAGCCGCGGCTACGCCTCAAATGGTTCATCCGCTGGGTTCAACTTTGGCGTACTCTCTCCAACATATCGGCCGGTATCTCACGAATAAATTCTTCAATATTGGCTTCCAATGCGTCAACCGTTGCAGGTTTGTCCTTATAGACATGAGCCTCGCCCAACAAACTTCACAGTCGTCCGGGAATACTTCATTTTTCCCACTAGACACACAATCTACTATTTTCGTCAATCGCTACATCTACTGTCCGACAAAAATTTTCCCGGACTGTTATTTCATCGTAGCCTAGCAACCTCTCGGTGTACTGGAATTATCAATTTTCGATTAATGGTGTCAAGTCGGAAAGCCGTCACTTTCACGGCGGTTGACGAAAAAAAAAAATCTACAGATGTTAAATCACACGATCTAGGCGGCCACTTGACCGGCCCCAAACGTAAAATTAACTGTTCACCGAACTCGCCTCTGAATTGGGCCATTGTTTCGCGTGCTGTGTGGCATGTGGCATCGTCTTGTATGAAACCACATGTCAGGCAAATCCAGCTCTTCCATTTTGGGCAAAAAATTGTAATCATCACACGGTAGCGCTCGCCATTCACAGTAACACTCTTGCCTTCGTCGTCTTTGAAAAAGTACGGTCCAATGATGCCACCGGCCCATAATCTACACGAAACAGTGCATTTTTCGGGATGCATTGGCAGTTCTTGCAATGCTTCAGGCTGCTCTTCACACCAAATACAAGCAATTTTGCTTGTTGACGTATCCATTTAACGAGAAATGAGCTTCATCGTTGAACTCAATTTTCCGATAAAAAGGTGGATCTCCATCCAACTTTGCCAGCGCCCATTCACTAGAAGCTACCCGTTGTAGTAGGTCGTGTGGCTGTATTTTAAAAGGTTTTACACCCAAATCCTTCCGCAAAATTTTCCACGTAGTGGAGTAACAGAGGTCCAATTGCTGCGAACAGCGCCGAATCGATAATTTACGGTCAGCAACAACACTGACGGATACAGCTACGATATTTTCCTCAGTCCGCACTCTACGCATGCGTGTTGGTGGTTTAATGTCCAATAATATAAATTTGGTGCGAAATTTAGTCACAAGATTCCGAATAGCTGCCTCAGAAGGTCGCCCAAACTGACCATAAAATGGAAGAAGTGCACGATGCACTTTCTTAACCGAGCATGAATTTTGATCATAAAATTCAATAATCTGCAAGCGTTGTTCGTTTGTAAGTCGATTCATGGTTAAATTATAGACCAAACTGGACATGTTTAACAGTGACATGTGACACGAAAACAGCTGTGCTGCCAACAACAGTGTTGCCAAAAAGAAAGTTGCTAAAAAATCACTCTGCTGGCTGAAATTTAAACAGTTAGTGATTTCCCCCACGATTTTGTAACAGGGCTTCTACTGGCGTATCATTCACTACCACACGGTTTGCTTGGCCAGCTCTGAGAAAGTATGCTATAAGAATACCCCAGTTTTTACTTGTTTGCTCAATTCTTACACTTACTGGAACAACAAACATAAATAGCCATATTGTAGCTTTAATCCATGATAGATGTAAATGGGTTTTATTCCTTCACTGTGCAGGAATCAAAATTTCTCTTGTCTATGGTGCTCTAGTGAAGTTGCCATTTTGACACTAGTGCTGTGTTGGCATTACCAAATATTGCTAAGGTATATCCAACTACCAGGGCAGCGCCAAGGTATGTTGCGCCAGGGTGCGAGGTAAAAATTGCCGCCCCCTTTCAATGTGAAGAGGGGGCAGAGAAAATGGACACCATTGATCGGTGCGTCTCAAAATTATTTAGAAAGAAAGAATTTCGATATAAACAAAGAGATACGGTCATGGATTTCGCGCTTGCATCCGCTCGAAAAGAATAAACAATCATCTCCTATTTCACCAACGTACGTGTTACGAAAAAATGGTAATGTGACCATCATCTTACTTTCTCCGACTTGATGCTATCATAGCCATTTATATTTACGTTTTCATTGTTTATTTTCAAGTGAAATCATATTTTAAATGTACATCGATAATTTCGTAAACTCGGATGAAATTCAAAATTATGAAAGATGTAAAAAATACCCTACAAATTATACTTCAAATTCAAAAACTCGGTTAACTCAAAAACTAACGAGATTTCGAAGAAAACTTATTCTTTATAAGTTGTTCATTTTGGCATTCTCTAGAATTATTATTGATATAAATTTGCTGTAACTATTATCGTTTTATAATTATAAACCAAAAATTAAAAAAATAATAATATTTTTTTTCTCAAATAAAAATGATTTTATGAAAAATGTTTTCAAGCAAAAGATGAGCATTTCTTCGTTGTCTTCAAAGTTTGTTTAAATGTTTTTGTGATATTTTTCATATTTAAGAAAATATTGCCAAAAAACAAAAAACTGTTAAGGTAAACGCCCACTTTCGGTGTACGAAATTTTACCAAATGCTTTTCAGTTCTTCAGATTATCAAATAAGATGGATGTATAAAGTTTCATATCAATTGCTCTATTAGTTTTTGAGATACAGCGCACACAGCCAGACACACACACACACAGACAGACACACACACACACACACACACACACACACACACACACACACACACACACACACACACACACAGACAGACACACACACACACACACACACACACACACAGACAGACACACACACACACACACACACACACACACACACACACAGACACAATTTTTTTTTTTTCCAGAAATTGTTGAAATGGCATCTAGGGACCCCAAAACGGATATTTCCGCAAAAAAAATTTTTGAAAAAAAAATCACGATCACAATACTTTCTCGTACTTCGTAACGGAGAAAGTAAAAAAGTATAGGTGGATTGATTTTTTCTACGAGTGCCAATTTTAAATAAATAGTTTGAAAATTATAAAAACCAATAAGATTTGGTAGGCGCCAAGGTAAGAGGGCTGCCCCCAAGACCTGCCGCCCGGATGCTGGGCACCCCTAACACTCCCGCTTGGCGCGGCCCTGCCAACTACATCTCAAAAATAATATTTCTCTCAATGTCTAAGGTACCTGCTTACAATGTGTTATTTTTTAAATGTTTCCTAGTTTTATCATTTTGATAAAAATATTCATAGTTTCAAGTTGTTCGGTGGTTTTGCCTCGTATATATTTACAATTAAAATCGTGCCGTACTAGAACGACTGTACATTTTTGCCAGCTTTAAAAACTGATAATTCTCTAAATTGTTTACTTTCCTGTTCCTGGTCTTAACACCGTAACATACAAACTTACAGACGTTTCATTAAACTGAATGAGAGTTTATTTTCTAGAATAAAAAACTATTAATTAGAGACTAAGATACCCCAATATAAAAGAGTCATTAGCACAATTAATGTCAGGCAATAAATAAACTTAATGGCAAAGCTTAACGCACCGAAATAAAGAAAATTATTTAGACAAACAGATTATATGAGTTTTACGACTCTATCAACAACAAGACGATTACGGATAGTAGCTAAAATATCTCAATTCCAATAAAAACAGATTCAAGGCCTTAAACTTTATGCTACCTTTTTTATGAATCAACTTTAAATTTTTATTATTAGTTAGAAATTATTTTTGGGGGGTTATCACTTTGACCTTTCTTACCAGCTAATAATTTAGACTAAAATAAAATTTTTGGAAACATATAAATTGTGGTAAAAAACTTAGTAAGTGTTTTATTCAGTATTTCTATAATGAATTACCACGTAGTAATGGTCGTAACCATCGCCATGATTTTTGGAAACACATTAAATATTATTATTTCAAATAAAACGAATAACTTTGTTGGTATCACTTTATTAACTTGAAGTAACTATAGTTTCGACAATTTCAGCTTGTCATTTTCAAACGAATATTTACATAACGATTGTACATTTATATATTTTTCAAAGCATTGCACAGGGGGGAGAATATTAGGTCGGTCTGGTCATTGATGTCCGGATGTCCGGATTACGCTCATCAACGACCAGACCCCCTGTTCAATGCTTTGTCTATAAAATATATAAATGTTCAATCGTAATGTAAATATTCATAGTTTGAAAATGACAAGCTAAAATTGTCGAAACTATAGTTACTCCAAGTTAATAAAATGTTAATATATAAATGTTCAATCGTAATGTAAATATTCATAGTTTGAAAATGACAAGCTAAAATTGTCGAAACTATAGTTACTCCAAGTTAATAAAATGATACCAACAAAGTTATTCGTTTTATTTGAATTATTAAAAATGTATCACGAAGTGAAAGCCTCCACAATTACTTATTTAAAAATGTTTCTTTAAAATTTTGGTTTATAACCTCGTAAATCCCCCTCTACATACGCCACTGAATAAATCTACCATTTGCACCACAGAGTTTCGGTCTCGCCAGATCACATACATACTCTCCATCCAATCATTAATTCGTAAGAAACGGTCGAGGTCAAAATCAAAACTGTATGGCTTCTGTGACGTAAATGGCAGCGCTCCCGACTATTATTCTGGAGGTTGCAGGTTCGATTCTTGTAGGAAACTTGATACACTTTTAATCCAATTTATACGATTTAGGTCGAAATATTTACAATTGCAAATTATTAAAATTATATTTATACTTCGCAAAAAGTAGAAATCATTCATATCTAATACAAAATAATTTTAAAGCCTAGTTAGGCACGATCAATGGTCAGTACAGCTGCGAGAATCGGCAAAGTAATTTTTCATACTTTAAAAATCAATATCAATCAAAGCCAACTCGTTTACAAGGATTAATATTGTTTTTCTATTCAATATTACAATTTTAATTTTGGAGCACTGTTGTGAGTTGTACAAAGTGATACTTTGTAGCATTGCTGTCATATGTCAGAAGAAATCACTTTTGACACACTCGCTCTTATATACAATTTGTCAAATTGTAACATTTATTGTACAATGAACATAAACATAAACACAGATTTATTTACAATATACAGTCATACAAAATATTAATGTATATCTAAAACGTCACAAAAAATATAATATAAACTTAATATGTATACAATACACTATTTTCAGTAAATGATTATTTCTAGAGAACAGATTTTAATTTCCATATTATAATAAAAAAAAATCGTATAGATTCAAATTCTTCCAGAAATCTTAAGCCAAATCGGATCCAATAAAATGCCAAGGTTTGGTTTCAATAAAAATACATCTAACTGAATCGTAGCAGAAAATCGAATCTGGAAATCTTAGGTGGAAAACATATTTATCAGCGACATTCGGTGAATTGCATAAATAAAAGGACCTAAATCCAGGACAAACAACCCAGATCTCATTTTACAACCTCAACTGTTCCACTTGCACAGATATTGACTTTTCCCTTGCTGCTGCTTCCATTTCCATTCACGATGATTACGTAGTTCCTACCTCCTGCTGCAACAGATGATTGCCAAACATACTTACAGAAGGAGGACTGCATAACTGCATAATCCCAAAACTCAATCCCATCTCCGGATAATACAGATAACTGCAGCTGCGCTTAGCTTTCCCGTGACATATTAAGAAGTCCGGCTGTTGTTTCTATCCGAGTAGAGATGGTTATTGTTGTCATTAAAGTCTCTATAATTTTAATCAATTCATTAGTTTATTGTTAACGTTACATGATTTTACATATTAAGAATTCCGGCTGTTATTTCGATCTGAGTAGAAATTATTATTGTTGTCAATAAAGGCTCTATGATAATAATTAATTCATTAGTTTATTGTTAACAATTTAGGGAAGTAACGCCGTCAAATGAAAATGTAGGGACACCAGATATCTTCTCCCTACATTTATTGTTAACGTTACGTGATTTTACATATTAAGAAGTCCTACTGTTATTTCTATCTAAGTAGAGATGGTTATTATTGTCAATAAAGTCTCTATGATTTTAATTAATTTATTAGTTTATTGTAAACTTTACGTGATTTTACATATTAAGACGTCCGGCTGTTATTTCTATGTAAGTAGAGATGGTTATTGTTAATAAAGTCTCCATGATTTTAATTAATTCATTAGTTTATTGTAAATTTTACGTTATTTTACATATTAATAACTGCTGCAGTTATTTCTATCTAGGTACAAATGGTTATTGTTGTTTATAAAGTTTATGATTTTAATTAATTAATTTTTAACTTTATATGATTTTTATTAATGATTAACGTTTTTATCTGCGGGGATATAAAAATGAAAAATGTGCAGGTGCATCCATCAAGTGCCTAATAAAGCTTCCGACATATAAAATATTAAATTTAACACTAACTTGTAAATAACACTAATATAATACGTCTGACTAACGAGTGCGCTCGAGCTATCTGTATGAAAAATGCTTCCGGTTTAGACGGTTCCTTTTCCGGTTAATCCGTAGGCCATAAAGTACGGTCTAAGCTCTCGGTTAACCGATATCTGCTCGGCCCTCAATTAAAGCGCAGCCCCGTTCGGCCCTCCCCAAGGGCCGCTGTAAATCATCGCACCAGAGGGTAGCAATATCGTGTTGTGGCCATGTTAACACTGCTAACTCCACCACTCTTTTCTGCTAACTTTAACACCGACATCCCGAACAACTTTTCAACTTTTTTTTTATACATTCCTATTCCTGGAACATTTTACACGACTGAAATCAGGAATCGAATCGAATTCTTTTGGCAAATATTAAAATGACTGTTGACATTCCAGAATACGCCGGGATTACAAAAAAACTTACTCGGCGACTTCCTAAATGAATATTTGAAATATAGGTTCCCAGATATTATCATTCTGTATTGCTGCGAAATATTAGATTTAATTAAATGCAAAGAAACCTGCTGCTCTCTTTTACATCCGGTTCGCGCGTTTTGGAATCCTCGTGGATAATAAAACGGGAGAATTATACACAAACGTGCATATTTTAAAAGACCCACACTTTAATTACGATATTTTATGTAACGTTTTTATTTTTTAAATTAGCTCATTCCGGTACTCTTTTAAGTGAAATTTCAGTATTAAGTAATTGCAATGTAATATATTTAGTTATTTATGAAATAATCTTAAAGGTATATTTTTGTTATTTTTTAATAATCGTATTTTTAGACTAGACATCAGATTTTATATTTTTATTAAATGTTTTAATATGTACGTATTGGTAGTTTATATTATTAAGGATAGTAGTATAAAATAATTTTTTCTACGTCCGTTATAAAATGTACAGTTTTTTTCATTAATTTGGGTTCATAAAATGTGATTCCTGAATCCTACAAACAGCGTGAAAAAAGTGCCATAACGGTTCATTTTTTCACTCTTTTGCGTGAAAAAAAAAATCCGCCGATAAATGTCAAACATTCGTTTCCGATCAAGAAAACTTGATGATTATTATTTTCTTCATTTAAAAAAAGTATTATTACTTATAAAAATTGATGAAGGTTTTATCGAATTTATTTAAAGTTACGGACGTAGAACAAATTGTGTATGAAACTCGAGAGTAAAGCAAGTTTACTTACTTGTTGCATAAATAACTATTAATTATCACAAGTTTTTATTCTATCCGTTTTATATTACTATCCTTAATTCTATTTTTATTATTTGTTAGTTTCTTGGACTTTTTGTTTAATTTAAGATTAACAATAATAAAAACAATTCAGTAATCAGTTAATCATCCATGATGTATCCACATAGCCATGAAGCAATTATTAACAAAGATATTAAGTATCAACGATTTGATTTCTAAATGTAATTATTTATTTTATACATAAATCAGTTTTAAATTACCTACGTGAAATGTATCACGAGCGTACCTTATTTGGTGGAAAAATATTTTCAAAAGTGATAATATTTATGAGATGTTTAGATAATACTCAAAGTATCCTGTTATGGTGTACATCAAAAAAAAAATTAAAACAATATTATTCTTTAATTAATAAATTTCTCATATAACCTTCGTTACTTGTTTATCAGAAGTCTGCCTAACATTTATACGTGAATAAAGTCACCCTAAACGACCTCTGGGTAAAAGCGAAAATAAACGTGCGACCCCTCCGTACAATTGCCACATCATAAAAAAATAACCATACCACTATTTGGCAGATAATGGTTACATACACGGTACATGCAGTACATATTAAATTCCGAGCTTAAATTGGTATCGTCCCGAGGTTTATTAGTTCCTAGCTTTTGCCTAGGTTCCTATATTACCGCTAAAAATAATACCAAAAATAATAAGAAAAAATAAGGTGATGGTGCTAATATCAAAAAATCGTAAGAATAAGGAAATATTGTTTGGAAATAGTTACTGTAGCTATTTTATATGTAGTTATTTAGTAGTGGGATTAAGTTAAAAATAGGTTTAGTATACGATAATTAGTAAAAGAAGTAAACAATTTTTTAATAAGAAAATAGCGACACTAATTTACAGTTTGTTAGAATAAGGAAATACAAGGGCCAATTAAAAGGTAATATAATTTTTCCGCCGCAGCTCTCATTAATATTCAAGAACCGCGGGCTGCTAAATCATATTTTCTGCCCTTGGTGAACAATGTACTATTTATAAGTTAACATAATCTTTAGGTGTTTACAGAAAAAAAGTTATCTAGCTTTATGTAATATTCCCTTCGTCTTCAACACATATCGTATCACAAATCTTAGCAAAAGTACTTAACATTACGTGAATGGAAGGATCAAGGCTTATTAGAGAGGGGGCAGGAAAGGCTGCTGCCCTGGGTCTCACAATATTAGGGGCGTCAACTTAAGAAAGGCAGAAGGGAAGGTATGAGGTTAGAACTAGCCGAACGATATTGGAAAAAGAAAGCAACAGCATTAATAAGGTGACGGTGTCAGGTCATCAGGACAAATAAAACAGAAGTGCGAAAGAAGAACCTCCTATTTAAATGAAGATAGTAGTATTACTACCTTGTAATGCCTTTTCTAGCAGTATTGCTAGAGTCTAAAAGGCATTTACAAGATATATTTAAGTGAAGCACATTTGCAGATATTCATCAGAATAATGTAAAAGTCGTTTTATAAACCGAACTGAATATTGAAATAGTTTCGGATAGGTAGAGTAGCCTTAATGGCTAAACCCTTTGATCTGTACTAATATCGACAATGAATACGATTATTATTATCATTATTGCTATTGCTATACTTTATTAAAATAATCCCGACTAAGTGTTTAAGTGACCAAGCTAAAAAAAGCAACTCTCGAAAAAATTGGTGGAATTTAGCAAAATTAAATGATTTCGAAATAACGGCATTTCCCGAGCTAATTTTTTTTTGCAGGCCTGAAAAAAAACGGTGATTTTCGGTATTTTTTTTTTGAGACTACTGATAAAGTTTTTAACTTGAATGTTTTTCCCAGAAATTTAATAAGCCTTTAAGTACAAATTGTGATTTTTTTGATAGTTTTATATAAAAATTAATTATGTTGCCACATCGTCGAAGTTTGGTTCGCAAAAATAGTGTGAAATCAAAAAAACGACATATCGTGTTGAAGATTATTACATTTGCCAGTGTTATGTAGCATGGAATTTTAAAATTCGGAAAAACAACAAAATGACGCTTGTTTGGAAAAAAAGTTCATTTTTTGACCTTTTGCGGCTCGTTTTTTTGCAATACAAGATCAATAAATATTTCTTTTTTAAATTCAAGCCACATAACCTTGCGGGTATATCCTTAGAGTATTTGGGAAACATTTCAGATCGATTGCTGCATCCGTAAGCGCAGTCACCCACCAATTAAAAAACACTGTTCTGAGAAAAACGCCGTCACGCGGTACTGCCTTGTACGTGGTGCGCTTAGGCTGCCGTTTATAAACATTTCCATTTGAAATATCAACTTGCCGTTTGGACACAATATTCTATACACCCACAGCTTCAAAAAAAAATGCAAAATAAAAAAAAGATTTTTTTGAATCTAACAAAGTAGACGGTACCCTTAAATATTTGTAGAGTTCTATCCATGTGTTCTATATTTATCTCATTTTATTTTCGTTTGAGATTCGACAAACTGAAATCCAGAATTTTTAAAAAATTCTCGCAAGATTTAAAAAAAACCGAAATTATTTCCTGAATTGAATTACATTTTTGGTAGAATTTTACTTGCACGATTTATATTTGTATCAATATTTTTCGCTGTAAAACTATATAATTCTAAATATAGAATTTAAAAAAATTGTCACTGTTTAAAAATCGGCAGATTTTCAAAATCCAAATTTTATTTGAAAGAATGCCGTTTCCTGTGTTGAATTTAAATTTTGCATAATTTTTACCTGGCATTTTATAGTTATTATAATAGCGCGTTAAAATATTAAAACTTTATTGTATTTTTAAATTTTTACATTGTCGCTTTCAGATTTATAATGATTTATATTTTAGAGATTTTATATTTACATTTTGATTATATATTGTTTCTAACTTATCATTCTGCCCTTTTATTGGTTATCTCACGATATACGTGTTTTACTTGTATATTTTGTATGTATCCAAAAATTTACAAATCACAACATTATCAGTGGATTTTTGAAATCCAAAATTACTTTAAAAAATTATATTTTCTGAACTGATTTTTGTTTTTTTTTTGTATAATTTTAACTCAACGTACTTATTCTAATTTATTTTTCGATCGTTGTTCAGCATATCAAAGTAAAATGTAAAATTTCAAAAAATACACAATTCACAAGTAAATCGGTGGAATTTAGAAAAATCAAATTATTTAAAAAGCATGGCATTTTATGGGTTAAATATAATTTTTGTAGTTTTATACGAGCGTTTTGTATTTATTTATAATTTTTGTGTTCAACACGCCCAACCTAAAAAAATCGTTCGGGATTCGACAAACCGAAATCTGGAATTTTAAAAAATTTGCAACTCCCAAGATTTTGAAACACCGAAATCATTTCAAAATGATGTCTTTCCTGAATTGAATTACATTTTTCGTAGAATTTTACTTGCACGATTTATACTTATTTCAATACTTTTCACTGTAGTTTTGCCAATTCTAAAAACTTGCTACTCATAAAAAAATTAAAATGCAAAATTAATTTTAAAGAATAGCAGTTTCTGTGTTGATTTCAATTTTGTACAATCTTTACCTGGCGTTTTATGGTTATTACAACTGTGCTAACATATTAAAGCTGAAATTTGAGAAATTTTACAAATAATAACAAGATAATCAGTGGATTTTTGAAAACCAAAATTATTTCGAAAGAATAATATTTTTCGAACTGATTTTAAGTTTTTGTAGAATTTTAACTCGGCTTTCTATGTTTATTATAAATTATTTTGTATCTGTGTTCAACATATCAAAACTAAAATTTAAAAAAATACTCAACTCAAAATTGAATTGTTGAAATTTTGAAATCTCAGTTTCGAAGGAGTGATATTTTTGAAAACCAAAATTATTTCGAAAGAATAATATTGTCCGCACTGATTTTAAGTTTTTGTAGAATTTTGACTCGGTTTTCTATATTTATTATAAATTATTTTTGTTTCTGTGTTTAACATATCATTACTAAAAATTTAAAAAAAATACACAATTCACAATTGAATTGTTGGAATTTCGAAATCTCAAATTATTTCGAAGGAGTGATATTTTGTCTGCTAAATATAATTTTCGGAGAGTTTTATCCAAGCGTTTTATATTTATTTTCCATTTTTTCGCTCATGTGTGCAACACATTCAAACCAAAAAAAACACTCAATTCACGAGAAAATCAGAAAACAAGGGGCGGAAAGACCGATGGTCGATACCCCAGACAGACTAACACCCTTCAGTTATTTATGTATTAAAATGTTATGTATGATTGTTTGTTTGAAGAAAGATCTTACAAAAATTATTTTGAAAAACGGCATTTTAAATCAACTGAAAATGCCTAAAATAAGACTATATACAATTTTTCTTCAGATTTTTTCTTCAAGCGTAGGAGCTCATCCTGAACACTATTTATCTATAATTTTTTTTTGGGACTTACGCAAAATGACTTTTTTGTCGTAAATAGTGCTTAAATCTAACAATTGAATAATCCACTCGGCAATTCTGTAATTTCAAAAATCAATATCTGATTTTCCATTTTAGAAAGGGTGCGATTTTAGCCTTTTGCGCTGATTTAATGGAAAAAAACAAGAGAGAGACAATACATTTATTGAGACATTTTTGAAAAAGACCTCAACAGGCAATTGACCAGAGATCTTTCAGCCTGAAAAAAACAAGATTATACCGGAATATTTATTGCACTAAATTTACCACATTTTGATTTTAGAATCATCAAAATCAGACAACGTGTTTGGCATTTGTGTAATAAAAAAAAATCAAAATCGCAATTTTTTTAATTTTTGCACTTTTAAATCGTGCAATTTTGACGTTTTGCGTTCATTTCACACTAAAATATTAACCAGATTTTAAATCGAACTAAATCCACCACATTTAGATATTAAAATCGTTAACATCAAACTGTGACAACGTGTTTGGTAGTTGTGAAATTTCAAAAATCAAAATTTTCGGATCATCTATTAATAATAATAATAATAATAATATTTATTTCATGTACACACTTCTTCATGAAGTTTACATATGTCAGTTACATCTGGGTAAAAACCATAAAATACAATATTGTTTAAAAATTAAAAAAATAGACAAATATTGAAATATAAAATATCAAAATATAACAACATATTCAAGTACAAAATACATAAATTTAATATCAAACTAGAATATTGTAAAATATATAAGTAAAAACATACTACAATCATATTAAAAGTAAGAAAATTATAAAGTTGTGCGTTAATTACTCAAAAAAATTAATAACCAGTTTTTAATTTGCATTAAATTCTCCAGATTGTAGCGTTAAAATCATGAAAATCGGACAACATATTTAGCAGTAGAACAATTTCTAAAATCAAAATCACAATTTTAAAATCTTCGCACTGTGAGATTTTTGCATTTTGTGTTACTTTAACCGTGGGGGTTGCAGAAAATTATAATGTTCGCACTATACAAATTATCTTAATAATAATAATAATAATAATAATTTATTTACGGGTAACACCTTTTACAAAAATAAACACAAAATACAACAATACAAAACTAAAAATAAATATTTAAATTAGGAAAAAAAAGGAAAATAATTAAATAAAATATCTTGTTATTGGAATAATAAAAATATTTGTTAATAACAATTTTCTAATTTCATTAACCTTAAAAATATATACAAAAAATAATGTTGTATAATCGGGAAAAATTAAATTAGAATCTAAGATTCATTTGTACCTGAGTCAAGTTTTCTCAGGTTACTTTAAATAACGGTTACTAAATAACCGTTTAAATAACTAGTTATTTTGTAGTAACAGTAACTGTTATAACTGTTACTGGAAAATAACCATTTATCTCAGTACTAGGGTGAACAGGTTGAGGCTTATTCGGAAACTTACGTCCAGTCCACACTCTCCCGAGGCCTCTTGATTGTTGCCATTATATAATATATAAATAAATGCAATGTCTGCATATTCTTCGGTCGATTGTGGATAAATAATTAACATTTATAAACACAAAACACATAACCAAATAATACAACTGTAAAGGCATTTTGTTTGTTTATAATTGTATAATTATGGTTGATATGATATATGCAAATAGTTTAATAGTTTTTATAACTACTAAATGAAAATAAATCAGACATATTTTTATATAACGTCTTTGTCTTTAAATTTTACCTACGTCAAAATTTGTCATGTAGCTAGTAGGACACCTGGTATAAGATATGAGTCTGTGCATAAGTCGGTGGTATCGGCAAAGTGCGCCAAGAAATAAGATTTTATAAGTTAAAGCAAGACACGTCAACGACATGATGAAAAAAAGATCAGAGGGAAGCTTAATTTCCGTATTACCTTTCGATTAAATAAGAAATTGGCGGTTCGATCACTGTCATAAACATTCTTGCAGGGGTGGCGAAATGATTAAAATCGAAATAGCGTATCAGCGCGACACGCGACATATATCTTTACTACATAAAAACGCGAGCCTCAAGTAAGTGCAACACGATTACGACAATTCAATAGTAAACGTTTTCAAGCTATTGTTTTAATTAAAAAAATAATTATATATCGCAGCTTAAAAAAAAATACAATTTTTAAAGTTCACTTCGCTTCCAGTATTTGTACGTAATATCTGTGCACTTTAAGAGTAAAATTGGTTGAAGAATAAATATTTAGGGTGTTTCTAAATTGATGCCAAAGATTTTAAAGGGTGAATTTTCGTCAAAAATTAAGTTTCTTCATATATTTTTTTGTTTTAAACCCCTTCCTTTCAAATTATAGGGCAAAAATTGTTTTTATTTCATATATCCACTATGGAAGAATTTAGAAGAATTAAATTTGGCAGATAACTGTTCCTAATAAAATGGCCTGTAATTTGAAGAGGAATGGGTTTTGAAGAAAACATTATTTGAAAGACCTCCCTTATTTTCTTTGAAAAATCACTCTGCGAGTTGAAAAAATATATATAAACAACTGTCATCTACTTGAAACTTCCTAAAATTCAAAATGTATTAGAGATCTATTTCGTAAAAAACTACAGGTTGTATACCAATAGATTTTAGGAAATTTTATGTGGACGGAGAATAATGTTGTGGAAAGGTGAAATAATTTATAGAAAGCATTTCGACAGTTTTTAGTACAAGAACTAAAAGATGTCGAAAAGTAAAATTTTCTTTGTTTTTGAAACGTGCGCTGGAATTAAGACGCAATTTTGATTTTCCTGAGCGGTTAAATGTGCAATACGTCGCCGGGTTTTAACATTTCAAATGTAAAAATGTGCAGAAATCTATGGTCTTTAAATACAGTTTTTAGTGCAATTTTTAGAACATGTCGAAAAGTTGAATTTTCTCTGTTTTGCACTCATGCACGAGGTTTAGAGACACATTTTTTTTTTCTCAGACGGATAACTCCACAACACGTCGCAGAATTTTAACATTTCATTAGTGGAAATGTGCAGAAGTTATTGTACTTTGAAAAAGCATTAAAGCAGTTTTTCGTGCAAAAGCTGGAATATGTCGAAAAATCATTTTCTATGTTTTGTACTCATGCACGAAGATTAGAGAGAATTTTGTTTTTCGTTGCTGAATTTTGACAGTTCAACTTTCAAAATGTGCAGAAATCTATGGTCTTTAGAAACAATTTTTCGTGCAATATTTAGAAGATGTCGGAAAGTAGAATTTTCTCTGATTTGTACTCTTGCACGGGGATTAAAGAGACAATTTTGTTTTTTCAGGTGGATAACCCCGCAACGCGTCGCTGGATTTTGACATTTCAAATGTCAAAATATGCAGATACTACTTTTCTTTGAAAAAGCTTCAAAACAGTTTTTCGTGCAAGAGCTGGAAGATGTTGAAAGGTAGGATTTTATATATTTCGGACACGTTCGCTGGAACTAAGGCACACTTTTGATTTTCCCGAGTGCAATACGTCGCCAGATTTTGACAATTCAAATGTCAAAATATGCAGAAATCTATGGTCTTTAGAAACAATTGTTAATACAATATTTAGGCTATGTCGAAAAGTAGGATTTTCTTTGTTTTGTACTCTTGCACGGGGATCAGATAGACAATTTTGTTTTTCCCAGGCGGATAACTCAGCTACTCATCTCTGAATTTTGACATTTTGTATGTCAAAATGTGCAGAGTTTATCGTTATTTCAAAAAGCATTAAGGAATTTTTTTGTGCAAGAGCTAGAAGATGTTTAAAAGTAAAATTTTCTATATTTTCGACACGTGCACTGCAATTAAGACGCAATTTTGATTTTCCCGAGCGGATGAATGTGCAATGTGTCACCAGATTTTGATATTTCAAATGTCGAAATGTGCAGAAATCTATGGTCTTTAAAAACAGTTTTTTATGCAATATTTAGATGTCGAAAAGTAGAATTTTCTCATGCACGGGGATTAGAGAGACAATTTGGTTTTTCTTAGGTGGATAATTGCGCAACGCATTGCTGAATTTTGACATCTCAAATGTGGAGAAGTTATTGGTTTTTGAACAATCACAAAGATAGTTCTTCGTGCAAGAGCTGAAAGATGTCGAAAAGTAGGATTTTCTATGTTTTGGACATGTGCGCTGGAAATAAGACGCAATTTTGATTTTCCTGAGCGGATAAATGTGCAATACGTCCACAGATTTTGACATTTCGAATGTCAAAATGTGCAGAAATATATGGTCTTTAAAAACAGTTCTTAGTGCAATATTTAAAACATGTGGAAAAGTAGAATTTTCTCTGTTTTGCACTCATGCACGAGGGTTAGAGAGACAATTTTGTTTTTCTTAGGTGGATAACCCCACAATTTTGACATTTCAAATGTTAAAATGTGCAGAAATTATTGTTCTTTGAACAATCATTAAGACAGTTTTTCGCGCAAGAGCTGGAAGATGTCGAAAAGTAGGATTTTTGACACGTGCACTGGAATTAAAACTCAATTTTGATTGTCTCGAGCGGACAAATCGGCAATACGTCGCCAGATTTGACAAATGTCAAAATGAGCAGAAAAAACATTTTTTTTTTAATTTTTTTCCGACAATGGTTTGAAAATTAAAAATATTAGAAAAACATATGTTACAAATATTGAAGGCAATTTCTTGTGAATAAACTTTTCAATCTTTGAAGAAAAAATTCAAAACGAAAATGTTTGTAGTTTCCGTATATAATTATGAGCCAGAAATGGTGTTAATGTTGATGAAACTTTGATTTTTTTACATTGAAAATAAATCAACTTTCTTTATAAAATGTGGAAGTTTTATCATCTTAAATATTTTTTTTCGAAAAAATCGTCACTGTAAATTATAAACGTTATATCAAATTTACATTCATTATAACTGTAGAGACTGCCAAAATAAACAATTTGTGAGTAATAAAGTTTTTCGAAATCTAATAAGATTTTTGAAAAAAAAACATTGATTATGAAAAATATCAGTAAAAATTATATTATCATTAAATCTGAGAAAGTAATTTGTTGGCCACATAACAACTTTTGTTAAACTGTTTGTTTTTTTAAATTATTGTCCATAAACAATAGATTTTAACTATGAACAAATAATAGAAATAGTAACTTTAATCGAATTCACTATAAAAATATTGAAAAAAAATTGGTCCCTGTCACCAGCCGTCACTGGTCTTGGCATGCAATATTTTAGGGATCGTCGTGTAATTTTAAACTGGTGGGCGAATGAAGAAGCGGATGGGACAAAGTGGGCGTTTGGCCTAAAACTGTTGAAAAACATCAAATTAAATGAGTACAAAACTTTAGCCTGGTTATATGAATATTCAACTTAAGACTATTAGGCCGAATTGCGTTTTTATTTGAGTTAGTTAATTCTTAAATACTTATAAAAATTAATAATCATTAAATGATTGTTCATATACTTTTTCTTTCAAATAATAATAGTTATTTGTTTGACAAGGCAATAAAGTGACAGATTTACGGATACGGCTAGAGTTTCACCGCCGAGCGAGCTTGCGAGCGAGGCTGTGAATCCAACCAAGGCGAAATAACATGACGTAGTCTCACCTGATTGGCTCGTTACTTTTACAGCCTAGGCATAAATAAGCAGTTTTAAAGCCTAGTCCGCAAAAGTGATATTTCACGGCCTAAAAGCAGTCCGAAAAATCTTACATTTCATATCAATCCGCGAAAAAAATATTATAATTAAGTATTCATATAATTTTAAAAGGTATTTTTGCATTATAACTTGTTCACTGAGTTTTATATTGCATTTCTATATTACGATATACGCTCATTGTATTCACTTTCAGAACACTGGAGTTGATTATAAATTCACTCCATTTAATTAAATAACGCTGTTATTATAAAACTAAAACTATATTATATGAAATTATTATTTAAGAATCCAAAAATGTGGTTAAGTGATAAAACCACAAACAGATCGGTTTCCACTATTTTGATATAAATTGATCCTTCAGGCAAATGAAGCAAATCTATTAACCTGCATTCGATACTGCACGTCCCAACTTACCAATTAAAGTTCACTAAGTACATACTCGTAATGCATTGTAGCATTGGTAATTACACCGATTAACATCGGCCAATTATACATATAACAAGAAGTAGTTACAAAGCGTCGAACGTGGCACACATGTCCATCCTCAATCACTAAAACCGATCCTCTTAATAAGTCATGAAACTCGAAATCCAATCAATATTAAAAACCCCATTAAAGCCAGACGCTTCTCGCTTCTCCTTCGACTCGACATCTAAATATAGAAATGCCTTATTGATCGTGAAAAATGAAAAATACAAGTATTCACTTAAGTAAACCTTCCGCACTCAATTAAATTTTTCCTAAGTCGTAGATAATTGCGTTTATTTTTAGATTGTACATTCCATTTTAAGATTTTATTAAAGGAGAAATTACCACTTAAATACAGGCATGGCTCATTATAAAGTCGGGAAGGAAACGGGAACGAGCTGCTGAGTGCTTTGTATTAACGGATGCATTTTATTTTAAGTGGTTGCTTTTTTAATGAAGTGTTCAATAGTTTTAATAAATCCGAACGTTTTTAACTAATAATTCTTATCTTGTATTACAAATAAATATTTTCTAAATAATAAGAAGGCAAATTGGTTGAAGGATTTCGGTCGATGGCCATTGTATTTATTATGTATTTAGTAAGTACAATAAACGTTTATTATTATTAAGAAGGCAAAGTATTACTTAAAAGTTGAACGAGCATGTAATAACAACTACCAAATATTTTTATAATTGGTAAAGTTTTAAACACCTAATAATTATGATTAATTAGTTTCATTCAAAAGTTTTCGTCAAAAATTTCAAATCGCCATTTTTTATTGAATCCATCTAATTATTGTCCAGGAAGCACAGATTTTAAAACAGCGTGTCTTTATTTATCCGCTACGGCTAAGTCTGAAAAATCGATATTCCTCTAAAATTTTCAAACTGACATGCTTATTTATGTTCTGTTTTAGTTAGCTGAAATTTTAAAAGAGCAATCGATTTTTACCGTTCTTCTGATGAAAAATTATGTACTTTACTATGATTATTAAAAACATTGATTTTTACGATTGTTTACATTTTCGAGTTTCGGGCTTCAAATTAACATTCGTTCTTGTGCAAGAACATTTTTTAATGGGTCTTAATGAGATATTTACGATGATATGTAGAAACTCTGAACCATATAACTATTTAATTAATGACGTGTATTTCTGGTGAATGCGCCGGGCAATCTGTTGAAACACGACTCAGCCGCAAACATATTTCATTCGCTGCATCGGTAACGATTTATAAACACAAACAACGTGTATTTAATGAACGCGGTGTGAAATAAATTACCCCGAATAGATATTAGACACTTTTTGGAGCCCTATCGGTGTCCCTTTTGGGCCTCTTTTTGTTTGGTTAAAAAACATGTGCGTGAGCAGATTTATTAGGTTGTTAAAGCGCACACGACTGCTATTCCTCGGGGTACTACCCTATTTGTCCGAATGATTAGTCTATCAGGATAAATTGGAGGCATTCTTCCAGCCAAAGGATCAAATAAAAAATCGTGAGAACGGTCGCCGGATTGAAAAGTTTGCCACGGTCCGCCGCCATTAATAATTGGATTCAACGATGTTTGCTCTGTAAACAATTTAAATAGTTTAATGCCGATGCGGATTATAATTCACGGGAAACAATAATAAAATTTACAAGCGCCCTTTTAATGTAATTTCGATTCAAAATCGATGGCAGTTTTTTCATTGTATGCGATTTAAATTGGTTCTGGTGATATTAGTGCGCTTAAATTTATCATTGTAATAATAATCCGATTATATTATTAATTGAATATTTGGTTTTAAAAATCATAAAAATGTAATTTCAAGCCATTGTTAAAATAAAACAAAACATTTTAGTATGTGAATTGATTCTCATAATTTATGAACTAATGATAATAGTTCTAATTATTTGTAACAAATAATTTGTGAATCAATTCATGTATAACCAAACCAAATGTGTGAACATGTCTCCGACAGGAATCAAACCTGCTATCTCCAGATCTCTGACGGAGGCACGTTCACACTTTTAGTCTGGTTATATACAAATGATTATTTTTTTTATTATTAAATTTATTTAATGCTTCTGCAGCAAGTGAGGTTGCCTCAGATTGATTTAATATACAAATTAGTTCACAAATTACACTGGTCTGCAAAAAAAGGAAAAGTTTTCGAGCCCTGACACCATTCCTATTGATTCTTATGTAAAATGAATTCCTGAATCCGCTTTCCCCATCACCCACCATTTTCGGGCGACGGCACCAACGCATTTTAATCACTTTTCGATAATTTGGAGGGACCAAAAGGATTATTTTAACCTTTACATTACTTCTGAAAGGCTAGAGAAGTGAAAAGTTCTAAAGCAAGAGGTGTAGCAAGGAGGTAGATTTGAGGGATTTCCCCCCTTAGATTGTAAAAAAAATGATTAAGAACGATCGATTTTCCGGGTTTTTTGCAATCTTTTGATTTACGGGTTCCTCTGAGCCATTTGGTCATGCGCCGAAAATGGTGGGTGACGGCAGAAAATGAGAATCATATTCAGATTCAGGAGGAAATTTTAGGAATCAGCAGGAACGATGCCAACGATTTTAATGCAGACCAGTATTATTTGTTACAAATAATTACTCGTTTAAAAAACATGTTGAGTTTAACTATTATGAATATTTACCATTACAACATGTTTTACCATACAAGCTACATGAATATTATAAAATTGGGAATTGAAAAATAAAATTGGAATTTATTTAAAAATGCCATGGGATACTACAAATAACTTCTGTAATTTATAATTTTTTCATTCTAATATTTTTTTTATTTAAGTTTTTAAATAGATAGTAGTAATACATAATACTATAAGCCATTTATTAAATAAAATTTGTTTTACAATGTACAATAAATTGCATTTTAATTATTTGTAGCTTGTATTAATCTCGGCAATCTATTTTTTCGCCCTCAAAGATTCATCATAATCGATTGGAGATACGCCGAGTTATGGCGGTTTGAAAGTGGTCGAAATTTCACGAATTTCAAGTGTTTAATTTTTTTTCCACCAGTGTATTTGAATAATAATTACTTGTTGCAGAAGCATTAAATAAATTAAATAAAGACAAAAAGTAGCCCGAATATAGGATTTTGTATACATTTGCTATACAGAGCACGAGAATGTATTGTTTTCGTGAAATTTTTCGAATTCGAAATTTCAATCGAAAAATCAATTTTGAGACGATTCTGACCATTGATGAACTTTGTCTGTATGTGTGTTTATCTGTGGGACTATCTCAAAATCTGCAAAAATGTAAAGCTTTATTTATAATCCGAAGAACTAGAGAGCTTTAGGTGAAATTGGTGAAATAAATCAAGTTTTTAAAAATTTTTCGTTTTCTTTACAGATTTTTTATTTTCAATTTACTTTTATAAATATTTTTTTTAATTCAACTTCAGTTTCATACATGAATTTGTTTTAAATGAACTTTTGATTTATAGATTATCTTATATAAATGAATATTGGATTGATGAGGCTGTTACTTGGTGAAATTCCATAATACATGTGGTAAGTAAAACACGTATGTTGAGAATTTTCACAAATGTTTTTAATCATCTGCCTGATGAAGCCTCTATGTGGCGAAACATATGTCGCAGTGTTTCGACATTAAAAATTTGTGAAAATTCTCAACACACGTGTTTTACTTACCACATATTATATAAATGAGATTTTTGTAATTCAAATATTTTCTTAAAGATCGGTTTCTATTCAGTTTAACGTTATTTTTATAGATTCAATTATTTAGAATTCAAATTTTTTTAGAAGTAATTTTTTGCTGCCAAAAGGTGATTTTTTATAAACTTTTTTTACAGATGTAATTCTTTAATATCAACTTTTTCTTCATTAATGACATTTCATTTAAATATTTTTTAAATTGAAATGTTTTTATAGAAAATTCTTAAATTATACTTTTTCTTATGGATCATTTTCTTTCAATTCTAATTTCAACTTTTATAAATGATTTTTGAATTCAACTGAATTTTTGTATATCGTTTGTTGAAATTAAACTTCTAAAAAGAGATTTTTTAAATAAAAATTTTGAATTCGAAAACAATCCCGAAAACTGTTATTACTTTCACCGAAGAGTACGAGTAAGTACAGTTCAAAATTTTAAGTCTCCCTAGACGATTACGATGATTTTTTAATGTGGGCCCTCTATTTCAAAAAATAATTCATTTTCAAATTAAACTTGAAACTTTATTCGATAATCTGAGAAACTGATAAAATTTGCCGTGTTCTTATTTTGCAAAAAAAAATCAATATTAAAAATACTACGGAGAAATGTTTACAAATGTTAAAGATATTTCTTGTTAAATTCAACTTTTTGATTGAAAAAATTAAAAAAAAATGATTTTTTAAAAATTTTCTATCTACAATTATGAAATAATGATCGTTTTTTGGTTTTCCTTTTGGTAAAATTTGCCGTGTTCTTATTATGCAAAAAAAAATCAACATGAAAATTACTACAGAGAAATGTTAACAAATGTTAAAGATATTTCTTGTTAAATTCAACTTTTTGATTGAAAAAATTTAAAAAAATTGATTTTTTTAAATTTTTCTGTCTGTAATTATGAAATAATGATCGTTTTTTGGTTTTCCTTTTGGTAAAATTTGCCGTGTTCTTATTTTGCAACAAAAAAAAATCAATGTGAAAAATACTACAGAGAAATGTTTACAAATGTTAAAGAAATTTCTTGTTAAATTCAACTTTTTGGTTAAGAAAATTAAAAAAACGATAGATTTTTTAAAAATTTCTGTCTGTAATTATGAAATAATGATCGTTTTTTGGTTTTTCTTTTGGTAAAATTTGCCGTGTTCTTATTATGCAAAAAAAAACAATATGAAAAATACTAGAGAGAAATATTTACAAATGTTAAAGATATTTCTTGTTCAATTCAACTTTTTGATTAAGAAAATTAAAAAACAATAGATTTTGTAAAAATTTTCTGTCTATAATTATGAAATAATGATCGTTTTTTGGTTTTCCTTTTGGTAAAATTTGCCGTGTTCTTATTATGAAAAAAAATCAATATGAAAAATTCTACAGAGAAATGTTTACAAATGTTAAAGGTATTTCAACTTTTTGATTAAGAAAATTAAAAAAAATTATTTTTTTAGTTCTATCTGAAATTATGAAAAAAAGTATCGATAGATTGAACTCAAAACAAATGACAAAATAATCAGCTTATAAGGAAAAAGCTTTTTCAAATTCTGACTAGTTTTGAAATAAAAAACTAAAAATACGTTACATGATGGCCACATGAAATATTTATTTTTATTGTGCATTATAAAACAATTTAGGCACCCAAAATAGTGTACTCAATACCTCTAGATTTAACGTACGGTTTTAATGTTAGTAGTTATAGAATGTTATATCAAGCAATAAATGCGAAACAAAGAAATTAATGAAAAATCGAATAACTAAATTAACATTAATTTTTTAGATGTCACTACTCATATTTTCACCACAGATTTAAAAATCAAGGCTGAAGGGGGTGAGGGATCAATTATCTCCATTGGATCCTCCGACCCTTGGATCCACCAAAGTCCCCTACAAAAATACTTCCATAAAATGTGCAAACTGTTTACAATAACAAAGTTGAATTTGTAAGTCACATCAATTGTCCCAATCACTACAAAATGAAACAAACAAATTCTAATTTCAATTTCCAATTCCATTGAAAATATGATTCTTTAATACACTTTTGTTCACGAAAATGTTATAATGTGCGCATTATTTAATTATATGGGCAGCATTAATGGGGTGTATTTAACACTCATTTTCATTAAACACGCATTTACGTGTTTAATAAGCGCATTAAACACGCAAATGTATTTGAGTGTTTAATATGGTTATTAAACACGCTAATTCGCGCTTTAATTCACAGAATGCGATTTATGATAATATTTTATTTACCCTGTTTAATACTGTTTTTTTTTTCAATTGTAATTGTTATTACAACTTTAATTTCGATTTTAATTTTGATTTTGTTTTTTTTTTTATTTTTAATTTTGATTTTAATTTTCGTGAACAAAGTATAGTATACAACTCGCATATAATGGCTATTAATCACTCAAACGATTTGCTCCGCTCGCCTACGGCTCGTTCCGCAAACATCGTTCTCGTCATTAATAGCCATCATTATATGCTCGTTGTACAATATACTATTTGTTTACCCTATTTAATACTAATTTTAACTTTGAATATAATTTTTTTTCCATTGTAATTACAACTTTAATTATTCACTTGAACGATTTGCTCCACTCGCCTACGGCTCGTTCCGCAAACATCGTTCTCGTGATTAATAGCCATCATTATATGCTCGTTGTACAATGTACTATTAAAAAAATCACTTCTCTTTAACTGTTATACGTTCATAACTAAATATTTCATGTTATAAAATAACCAATTATTAAAAAGAAAATTAATTAGCTTGATTACTATTAAAATTATTGTGCGAAAACTTGTAACAAAATGCAACAAATAACAATTCCAGATTATATTCAAACTTAAGCTAGTTTTAATTGAACAAATACTTGGGTAATAAGCTTACCTCAATTGGTCGTGATTGATAGGTACGTCAAAGGTTATTTATTAAGGAATTTCTCGGTACTAATTAGTCAAATTGACTGAAACTATAAAAGAGGGCCTTCTCGTACTAAGACGCTAAAATATCTCTGCGTGGTATTTCGTGAATGCTTCGTGAATAATGAATTATTCAATTATAGAAAGTGCTTTTTATACGAGGAAATTATATACTTGTGGGCTATTCTACCACCTTTTTATAACAAGTATTAATTAGTTGGATTAACGCAGAAAGGTGATTTGTCCGTGGTTAGAAATTATTTAGTGAAATAGAAAATTTTCGCTCTGGATACATTATGAGTGAATAAATATAATAAATATGATATTATGCATTATGTAGTTAGAAATTACTAATGATGAGTAAATAAATATAATTATTAATATTATGCATTCTGTAGTTAGAAATTATGAATTATGAGTAAATAAATAGAATTATTGATATTATGGATTCTGTAATTTTGAGTTATGTTAAAAATGGCATGTTTTAGCAATGAGAATAAAAATGGCACATTTTACATATTAAAAAGACATATTTTACCATTTAAAAATGGCATAGTTAATTGGTCACAAAAGGAAAAAAATCAAGTTTTCTCTACACGAATACAACATTTATTTAAACAGAAACTCTACGCATAAAAACACTATTCCTTTTTAAAAAGTAAAAGATTGTTCGATTAAAATAATGAAATAATCGATTACTTAAATAATCAAATAATCGGATTAATGGATTAATATAATCGATTAATCAAATAATCAAATGATCGATTAATGGATTAATCAAATGATCGATTTATCAAATTATCGATGAATTGATTGTTTTTCGAGTAATGCTCATACAACCAATTAATTGTTTGATCGATTTTTGATCGATAATTCGATTATTTTACACAGCCCTACCAAGAACTCGAAAAACATAAATATCCCATAAATTATAATAATAATTCCGCCATTTTGGCGTTTCTACCATTATAATAATAGTTAATTGAATGTTCTATATATTTTATGAGGATTATTTAGAATAAATTTCATGAAATCGTTGATAAGAATATTAAAAAAAAATTGCTTGGAAAGTTGGCTGACGTACTAAGAAAAACAAACTGCAATTGGTTTTACCACTTATTGCTAAAGCCTTATTAAAGCCTGCTCGAATATTGGCACTTTGATTTAAAAAAAAAGTTTGGTACATATCACCGTTTTTTATCAACCGATTTTGAAAAACTTTTTTAATTATTTTTAATATCAAACAAATTTTTTTGTTTGAATTTTAAAAGTTGGGGTTACTAGCCCTCAGGGATTAAAGTATGCGGGGTTGACAATTACACCTATAGCTGACAATTTAAAAATAGAAATCGACCTATACGAAATTATTTTTTGAAATTAATGTATCCCCGATTTTATGGAATTTATCCGTTACTTTCAGGAAACGCTATACAGGGTGTTTCAGAGCTCTGGGAACGGTTCTTTCGAAATATACATTTATAATCCTATTTCCAAATTGAACATATTTTTTTAACTATGAATCCCGTTTCTTGGTAATTATTACTCTTCAGTTACTCCAGTGAAGTAAAATATAATTTGAATTAACAATCACGGTGTTATAAGTTGAATTAAGGTTTAAACATGAAAGTGGTGGGTGGGCCCAGGGTTATTATGAATTAATTAATTCACGAAGTAAAAGTCCTGATAATAATGCATTCATGTTTTATTCATTATTTGACACATATAAAATTTTTGTAGGTATTAAACATTCTCAAGAGTAGCCCATCCACTACCCTTTGCAAAAATCGTGTTTTATTCATTATTTGACATAAAATGTTTGTAGGTATTAAACATTTTCAAGAGTAGTCCATCCACCGCTCTTTACAAAAATTTTATTCAGGGCTACACCACTGTATTTGTTTAATAGGATTGCCGTTTATAATATTCAAGGGTAAAAATCGCCAAAAATTTGAGTTCATTGTTGAAGTAAACGTAAAATAGAGGGTGGGCCCTATCCTACGGTGGTGGGTGGGCCCTATCTTACTCTCCTAACAATTGAATATCGACTAGGTTGATTTAAATGTAGACTCTCCAATTATCAGTTATAATGATAAACTAGTTGCATAAATAATTATTATAAAGGCAGTGATGGTATTTATATTCCTTTATAATCAAACATCGCAGCAAAGTGCGTTTTTGTCCACTCTAACTCCTCTATCTCTGCCCTTGTTTAATTGAAACCTTCGGCGGTTTGCGTTGAAGAATATTGACCCCTTCCTCGTACTCGTCGAAAATCAATATCCCCCTAAAGAAATCAGCTTTATTTCCTCGTTCATTTTCCTCCGAACGGAATGACTTCACCACTCTCGCATTATTTTTCTTCGCAATTATCAGCAGGATAATTAAAGTTCTATGACGGTTGGCCGGGTCATCGCCATCGCATTATACTGTTTATCCGGCCTCCTCTTTTATTTTATACACAATGCAGATTAAAACTTATTCCCAAACCGTCGGAGTTTCGCCCTGTTTGTATATAAATTTGATACAAAACAAGTCTTGCCGAGGCCCCTTTATCTTTCTGCAAAGTTGAGTGCTATTATGCGAGGGAAAAAAAGGTTCGCAACTCGCTCCGGGCTCTAGCCACAGTTTAGCTTGTCGCCGGATTTTCTCTTATTTTCACCATCTTTAAACCCCAATCGGACCATAAACACTACATATACTTTTATAATACAAAGTAAGCAAATTTTAACATTATATTATCTTAAAATAAATAATGTGTTATATTTGTATTGATTTGAATAAACAATATTTCTGTTTCATGATAAACAAAATATATACACTCGTGGACAAAAAATTCCGGACACTGAAGTTAATTTTATCGTAAGATAAGGTAAGCTTTTTTTTTGTTTTCTCCACAAGACAAAATATTGTCTACTCATTTTTTGGGACAAAATTTGGACTCAAAACTACACTCGTGGACAAAACATTCCGGACACCTAAGTTAATTTTATCGTAAGAAAAGCTTTTTTTTTGTTTTCTCCACAAGACAAAATATTGTCTACTAAAATTTTGTACTCATTTTTTGGGACTAAATTTGGACTCGAAACTACACTCATGGACAAAAAACTTCGGGCACTGAAGTTAATATTATCATAAGCTAAACATTTTTTTTTTACAAGACAAAACATTATCTACTAAAAAATTTTTGAGCTCAAATTTTGTCCAAAAAAATTGGTAGAGAAACATACAAAATTTTCGCAGGTTTTATGTCTTGTGGAAAAAGAACAAAAAAAAATTTCTTATGATAACATTAACTTCGGTGTCCGAAATGTTTTGTCCACGAGTGTAGTTTTGAGTCCAAATTTTGTCCCAAAAAATTTGTACAAAATTTATTAGATGATATTGATATTGATCTTTATTATGTGTTAACCATACAAAGTATAGATACATTCGTCATATAAATATAAAACATTTTACTTAACGTTATTACTTTTATATTTATTTATATTGTATATCTTGTGGAAAATACAAAAAAAAAAGTTTTTCATATGATAACATTAACTTCGGTGTCCGGAACTTTTTGTCCGCGAGTGTTAATTTAGTCAATTTTGAAAAATACAACTTTATTATCGAACCATTTATACTGCATTTGTTTATGACAATTACATCAATTAATTGACTGAACCATTTATAATTTTCATGACAATTATTGACGCATTTATTGAATTTAATTGAATACATACAATGAAGGCGCACAGCGTGTCCAATATAAATAGTACTGATCGAATTCATCAAAGAGACGTTTCGGTTTCTCGATTCATGCTAATTTAAGCAGCTTGTATGTTCAAATCCTCCTCGGGTTATTATCCTAATTATTAACCGCAGGCCGTAAGCTGGAAACGTGGAGTCATCAATGGTTCAATTGCTAATTAAATCTTGAATCACCTATTATATACTAAGGTATTTATAAGCCGAGATAATTGTTTGCTTTATTACAAACACAAACACATATATACAGGGTGTTTCAGAAACGAACGGCACTATGTTTTTACGGGAAAGTATTGTGAACGTTAAGATATTTTCAAATTTTTCTTAACTGAAATAAGCGTTATAAAGTCCCCAAAGGCGAATTCAATAATTGTTGGAAAAAATAAATGTGGCTGTGTACGCTGTATAAACTAGTTCAGGAATTAACATGAAACTTAATTGACAATCCGAACAACTTAAAAGGTTCGAAGCTTGGAAGATTCATAGAAAATCTTCAAAAGATTGAAGTTTTAAAGTTTCGAAGATTCGAAATTAACTGATAAGTTATTAATATATGAAAGAGTTAATGTATATCAAATTATTTCAAAACTAATAAAAACGTATTATTTTGCAAAATATGTTATTGTTTTTATCTTACCAGTACATTAGTCTGATGTTAATTTATTACTACAGCAAGTCAGCATGGGCATCTTAAGCTGCGTATTGGGTTTTTGTGGTAAAAATGTTGAAATTACGTAAAAGTTTATCTCTAACTGTTTAGAGTTTTGGGATTGAAAAATTTGAAAACTTCGATTCTTAGAAAAATCCAAAAATTTTAAAACTTCGCAATTTCGATACTTTGAATCTTCGCAACTTGGTATCTTAAAAAAATAGAAAATTTCGATAACCGCTAACTACTTTATAAAGATTTTGGTGAACCTTCAAGCAGATCATCACGAGTTGCCATCATTTGGCATCTCAATTCTATCAAAAATCACCACAAAAATAACTCCGGTAGAATCAAATCCGGAGATCTGAATGGACAGTTAAAATCGCCATTTTGCGACACCACATACCCCGGTAACTTCCGACACAAATAGTCCATTGTTGAACGTGCAGTGTGGCATGTCGTACCGTCTTGTGGGAACCAGAAGTATTACAGACCTTATTCACGCATTGCGGTAAAACAAATTGTGCCAACATCCACCGACATCGATTGTCATTGACTGTCTCACCTGCTTTGAAAAAGAATGGTCCAATTATGGTGTTGAGCAAACATCGGTTCAACAGTCACTTTCTTGTCGTGCAATGGTGCCTCTTGAATTATCTGAAGATTATCGATTCTGTTTGTTGACGATGCCAAAGAGTATAAAATGAGTCTCGTCGGTTATCAGAATCTGCTGCCAAAAAAATCGGCTCAGCTTCTACAATTAGACTGACGCGTGACACAGAGCGACGTGGTTTGTCTGTTTCTAATAATCTTTGAGTGGGAACATGTTAAGATCTTGCTTCAATAACCTCCTTAGAGTAGCTCCACTGATGTTTAATTGCTGAGCTCGACGGCGATACCAGACATTTGGATTTTCAGCAACACTCTTCCTAACAGCTGTTGTTGGCAATTTGCTACAGACCCGTGCTCGAAAGAAATTGAAGTTAAATGACGAATTGTGTCGCTTTTGGGCACAAAGCTAACATGATATTTTTAACGGTATGCTTTCTGCGTTAACACAACTGAGCGATTACTTTTAATGTAAATTGCTGATACACGGTTGAAATTGTACAAGCGCCAATCAGTTGAGAATTGTCAAAGTTATTCAACAGTTCCAGTGACCTGATGAGCTGGCGCATTCGGACAAAAAAAATCCGAAAATAAAAGGCTGGAATGCTGTGCGTGAATTGCAAGAAGTAAAATAACGAGAAACGAGAAAATGAGAGTGAAATCAGGATGTGGATAACATCCAGGAAGTGTTGTTCAAACGCTGTAAAAAAATTAAAGTGAAGACAAGAAGATAATAGTAATTTACAATACAAGTAACGTTATGAAGGTTTGTACATTACGAGAGAAAAGTTTGAAAACACGAGCGACGTAGGAGCGAGTGCTTTTAAATTCTCGAGTGTCAAAAACACGGTTTATTTTATCCCATTTCTATTTTTTTTAATTTGAAAAATGTTTAATGAAAACCGCCAAAGAGCGAAGTCATGTTTGTTTACCAATACCTCCATAGCAACGAGTTGCGTTACGATAATATAACAACACTAGTGTTGTTAAGAATTTCTTAACACTAGTGTTGTTATAGGTACCTTAACGTTACTCGTTGCTAAGGAGTTATTGACATGATAAAATAAAAATAATTACAGGATCATTTCGGATCATAAAAGAAGCGAAGTACAAAATTTAAACAATTCTGATAAAGAAATTGTTCAATGTATAGAGAGAGAGAGAGAGAGAAAGAGAGAAGTTCAAGTACAAACTACAAGTGGCGCTGAAAATTTGAATGACGAAAGAGGACGTGGGAAAATTATAAGAAGAATATTGAGAAAAAAATTAATAACTTATGAAAGATACAAAATCTGATTGCAAAACAATGAAGATAGAATTTACCGGACAACATGCACAAACTTTAAAACAACTTGTAATTTAAATTTAATTTCGCCCGCGTATCGGTAGTGCACAATTTGAATATTTTTAGAAACTAAATAAATTGGCATTTACTGCCATATTCTCATTCCAAGTTTAAATAGAATTCCGCTGGAAAAAAGTTATACAGGGGGCAGGACGATTTCCATTCAAATCGCAGAACATTCCCGATAATCTGACGATCAATAGGCAATAGGAACAGGATCGTCCTGAACGAGACAAGCATTTCCAAAAACGAACGCTTAACTATAACAGATGTTTCCCACCATGCGCGACCCAACCCCGCCGTCCGATATCAAACACTGCCCCCTTATTGTAATCCCTTATCAAATCGATTCCGACGAAATTAATTGCGAACCGCCCGGATTTCCGTAACGTGTAAAATTGTTTCCCTTATAAATCTTATCGGTGAAACTTTTTAATGGAAGAAATACAACTTTTCATTTCGCCGCCCTCACAACAAAACCGACTAATTAATAAATCATCCCTCGATCGCAATTTAAAACAAAAAGTGCCAGTCATCCGGCGTTACGCGATAAAATTGCTCCCGGCGGAACAGACTAAAATCATTTATCAAATATTATAATTTGACGTCTCACTTTTTTCCCTCGAACTGCCGCTAGATTCATTTAGTAATTAAAACGCGAGATTTTTCTTTTTGCTGATGTCATTCAGCACTGCGCGATAAGTGCAAGGGATTTTCGATTTTACTTTTATGCAGGTTATTTGAGGGATACGGTGGAAACATCAATAGGGCGACATCTACTGTCCAAAACGTCGATCGTTGTTGATCGTGGACTCCAAAATAATGATGAGCAAGGTGAGTGCAGCCTGTGAGTGTGAGTGTGAATTTGAGGAAATAATGCTCCTTCCAAAAGTGCAAGCAGGGTTCAGGAAAGAGTGATCTACTATGGACCAGATAGGTTCACTAAACTGGAAAATAGAGAGAGAGAGAGAAAGAGAGAGACGAGAAAGGATAAGGTGTACTTTATTTTGTAATTTACTGAACGTTCGATAATGGCCATGTAAAGACTAAAACTATAATCACGTAATGTATACATCCTGTGTGTGATATTAACAAACTGTAGTTTATTTTATAGTTCCTCAAACTACAGAAAAATTAGTTGTAAAATTTTAATAGATTTATTGTGCACGTGAAACGTGTGTGATATCAACAAAGTGCATTTTATTGAAACATTTTTTTAAATGAAAATGTATCACTAAGTAATAGCTTCGACCATCAACCAGATTTATTGCATTAAAAGAACGTACTCAGTAATAATTATTAAGATAAAATGGAAGTTCTGTTTTGATTGGGATGAAAAATCTATTCAACTAAGGATATCAAACAATATTCAGCTGCAGGGCAGGAAAGATAGGAGCGAACGGGTTCGTGCAGTTGGTCCTTTATTTGCGAAGTTCCGCGAGGACTTTCTCCCATTAAAAGCCGTTATGCAAGTCGCGAACCAGGCGAATAAAACTTATCCGACCCGATAAGGAAATTCGAACTGGCTAAATCATTTTTATGGACAACGTTTCGGTCGATTTGACCGTAATGGCCTCGTCGTTATTACCGCCCAACGTACGCCACTGCGTTTATTCGATGTTTATTACCGGTGCACGCCTCGCACACTGATGTACATTTGGATTTGCTCTCGCTATGTGTGATATTGGCTAATGAGATTATGAAACATCGGATAATAATGTAAGTGCAATGGTTTTAGCTCTATTTATGATGGAGTGCCTATGGTGCAAATATGTACGTTAAAATTGCGTAGATAGATTGCTTCACAAAAATCGGATCAGATTATCATACATATACGTTTGGATGTACTGCCTAAAATGTGTAACACGGAAGGCACTAGCTTAAATAATTATGTGGATAACAACTTAACGCTACAACAATGTTTTAAAATTGAAAAATCGAATTATCTTATATAGAAAGAAAAATGTATGGAAAAATATGGACCCGGTAAAAGGGGTTCTAGAAAAGAGGAGAAAACGAGTCACCTTTGGCTCGCTATCTATATGTGATTTATTCCTGTTTTTGTCGTCATTTGTGTCGATTTTTGTCATGGGACTTATAAGCAAATATGCGAAGCTGCGAGGCCTGAAATTTATTCAGTCGGTATTATTCGGGAATATCTAGATAAAACAATAATTTGCATTCACCTTTAATGTATTCATGGAATGAATCAACAATTTCAAAGCATTTCACGACAGCTTCCTCCCTGACGGTGCTATCATTCACCTCAGAGCCAAATTTGTTTTGATCCCCACTAAAGGGAACACGTTTTATAAAACCCTAATACTTTTTTTTTACCTGAGGGGAAAGAAAAATAAATTAAAAGCCCGAAACCCTCGACAGCCACCAAGCAGAATGTCTTATTAAAGCAACAGGGACCTTGCCTCATAATCACCAACCACCGGTGTTAGATTATTAGAATAATGAATAAATCTGCGAAAGGGGGAAAAATTTCGGGGGCGCTTCCCCATAAATATCATTAGGCTTTCATATCGAATTTCTTAAATGTTTCCTCGTTCCGGGATGAAAGAAGCTGCGTCGGGGGTGAAACGGTCGTCCGGAATTACGCCCGTTATTTTCCCGTGGGCAATAAAATGGGATCAACAGCCTGCATCAATAACATTTTTAGAGGTTGATGCTGAAGTGTAATAAAGCCTGTGGTAAATTATGCTAAATTGTTCGCGATCGTAAATTATCAAGCGTTATACCATTAAATATGTAACCGTGTAATTCGATTAATATTTCAGTTTATAATTCAATTAAAACGTAATGGAATCAAGTAGCACATCAAATAAACGATTGGCAATAACCTGTATCTGAATTTCATAAATATTAATTGGAATAAGCTATATTAATTGCTATGAATATATAACTGTGTTTAAAAATGGATGCCTCTTCTCTCTCTGTTTTAACCAATACTGAACGTAGACGCCTTTTACTTATTGCTTTACTTCTCCTAACCATGTTTTATTTGTTGTAATTATTATATTATAAACTCCGCAAAAAATTATCGCATCACCTACGTTCTTCCTTTTAGGACATTTGTTTATTGTGATAACATATCTGTTTCTATGAATAATAAACATAACAATACAATACAACGAATATTCCTTCGATTTTCTTGAATTTGTGGTAAGAGTAATTTTATATATTTTTTTAAAATATTTAAATGGTAATTTATATTAAATTTTTAGTATTTTTGATTTCAAAATGTACGTTGAAGCTACTGCTCTGCTTCTAGAAATGTAACAAGAGATGAAATTGTTCGTGTCGTGTCCTTAGTTGACGATGGTCGAGATCAAAGATATGTTGCTGCAGCATTGGGAATTGTACGGTTTCAAGAATAATAAGAAAATTCAGAGAATACACACGAAGAGCAGGACAAGGTCGTAAGAGGGCAACAGCAGCAAGAGATGACTGATTTATACGTTTAAATGCACTGCGTATCAGACATTGTACCTCAAGGTAGTTACAAGCTGAACTGTACAATAATATTTGTGATGCGATAATTTTTTTGCGGAGTGTATAATTCTTTTTCACTACTTAATTCACTGTATCAGTAATCGTAATATTTTTTTCTAATATCTTCATTTCATGTAGTAAATGACAAGGACTAAACATGGCTGATGTAAATACGTAATTTTCGAGGCTTTGACTTTGTGATACATTTTGAATAATTCAAATAAAATAATTTACTTGGTTGATATCACTATTTATTTAAATAAATTGTGGCACCAACAAAGTTAACTGCTTTATTAAATGCTGATTTAATTACTTCTGAAAGTATAACGCGCAATTTTTATGATAAAATAATTAACTTTGCTGGTATCACTATTTATTTAAATAAATAGTGATACCAACAAAGTTAACTTGTTTATTTTAATTATGGCCGATTTAGTTACTTCTGAATCACGTACCATTTTTATGTACCTTTCCACAAATCTAAAGCATTAAATTGTTCTGAAGATTCATAAATCGGAGGTTACTTGATTAAAGGTACTTATCTTAAAGTTTGATATTAAAACTTTAAGATAAGTACCTTTAACCTTTAATATCTCGGTATAAAAGGGTGCTGAGGCCAGGGGCGTAGCTACTGTGGAGCTGTTCGAGCGATCTGTAAAGCCAGAAAGGGTAAAATTTTTTTGTAAAAAAATCGATTTTTTCCTTGGGCAATGACTATATGTATCATAAGTTGTGTTTTACAGCAAATATTTGGGAATGTTTTTAAAGCAAGGGTGATATTTAGCACCGACTAGAAGTTAGGCATAAATTTCCAGCCATAGGTTTCCCGGCGCAACCACCAAACATGCATCGTGATTTTATTTTTATTTATGTAGGCCATTTTTGCAAATATATTTAGCGAATACCGACTAGCAAAAAGCCGTGACAATGAATAAAATAGGTATTTTTATCGAGCACTGATCCGTGGGTGACACTTAAAACATCCGCAATCAAAAAGGGCATAATAAAAAAGTTTGTTTTAATTTTGCAACACCTTGCTGCAAATATAGTACTTTTAATGTAAATTGCTGATATATTGTTGAAATTGTACTGAATTGACATTTACAAAAATTGAATGAAGGCGCCAATCGGTTGAGAATTGTCAAAGTTATTCAAAAGTTCTATTGACCTGGTGAGCTGGCGCATTCTGACAAAAAAATTCCGAAAATAAAAGGCTGGTATGCTGTGCGTGAATTTCAAGAAGTAAAATAACGAGAAACGAGACAATGAGAGTGGAATCAGGATGTGGATAACATCAAGGAAGTCTTGTTCAGACGCTGTAAAAAAAATTGAAGTGAAGACAAGAAGATAAAAATAAATAGTGATACCAACAAAGTTAACTTGTTTATTTTAATAATGGCCGATTTATTTACTTCTGAATCACGTACCGTTTTTATGTACCTTTCCACAAATCTAAAGCATTAAATTGTTCGGAAGCTTCATAAATCGGAGGTTACTTGATTAAAGGTACTTATCTTAAAGTTTGATATTAAAACTTTAAGATAACTACCTTTAACTTTTAATATCTCGGTATAAAAGGGTGCTGAGGCCAGGGGCGTAGCTACGGTGGAGCTGTTCGAGCGATCTGTAAAGCCAGAAAGGGTGAAAAGAATTTGTAAAAAAATCGATTTTTTCCTTGGGCAATGACTATATGTATCATAAGTTGTGTTTTACAGCAAATATTTGGGAATGTTTTTAAAGCAAGGATGATATTTAGCACCGACTAGAAGTTAGTCATACATTTCCAGCCATAGGTTTCCCGGCGCAACCACCAAACATACATCGCGATTTTATTTTTATTTATGTAGGCCATTTTTGCAAATATATTTAGCGAATACCGACTAGAAAAGCCGCGAAAATGAATAAAATAGGTTTTTTTTATCGAGCACTGATCCGTGCGTGACACTTAAAAACATCCTAACTCAAAAAGGGCATAATAAAAAAGATTGTTTTAATTATGCAACGCCTCCCTGCAAATATATTTAACAATTACGAACTGTCAGAAAAACTGTAAGGTCGCGCGCACTTTGGATGCGTTTTCGTACGAATTTTATTCGTGCAGAAACGTACGAATACGCATGAACAATCCCGATCTACCAAGTACTCTAGGAGCGCGCAAACTGCGTGCGATTTGTCGTACGTATACGTGCGTTTACTTACGACGTCCGAAAACTATCCGAACTTGTTGAGGTTTAGGCGATATCACCGGGACACTGCCTATTTGACAAAGAAAAACGTATTTTGTGTTTTGATACAAATCGTGTCAAAAGTGCGTCCGGCCTAAACGGTTAATGGACAAGCAGTCATAGACACCGTGAACGGGTTTTTCACAGTAATTGTTAAATATGGGTCTGGGTTGAAATCCCGATATGCCAGATGCCGACAGCCGGAATCCCAACAGGCCAGAATCCCGACAGGGTCGAAAATCCCGACAAGCCAAAATCCCGACAAACCAAAATCCTGACAACCCAAAATCCGGACAAATCATTAATTCTAGATTATTGTTAATAATACAATAATACCATTAATTAAATACCTTTTTAACTAAATATTACATACTACTAATTAAAAGTTTTAAAATTTTAAAATCATGAAATGAATTTTCACAAATTGAAATGAAAATTGAAATGTTCAGGTTGTTTTTGGAAAACTTAAACAGTGTACCAAACTAATCAAAAGGAACAAAAAAGTTCCTATAAACATGAATGATTAAATGCGTTCTAACGAAGATATCGCATGGTGAAATTTTAAAACCGAAAGTCCAACTAACAGAATTTATAGTATCAGGTCGTCAAGTATGAAACTTGTAAAAAAAATGCAAAGTTCTTTCGTAATTTACAAATACAATGAATTATTTTATTCATCAAAGTATGCACCCACATTATCTATACACTTTTGCCATTTAAGCGGCAGGTTATTCAGTCCGATGGTATAAAACCCTGGCGGACGGGAATCGATGAATTCTTGGAAGGCCAATTTTACAGCATTGTCGGAATTGAATTGTTTTCCAATTAAAAAGTAGTCCAAATTGCGGAAGAAGTGGTAGTCAGTGGGTGCTAGGTCTAGTGAATATCGAGGATAACGAAGAAGTTTCAAATCCAATTCCTGCAGTTTCGCCACCGTCATTTGTGCAGTGTGTGGTCTAGAGTAATCTTGCAATAAGATGGGAGTCAATCTGCTGATCAATCTTGGCTGTTTTTCCTTAAGTTTTTGCTTCATTTCATCCAGTTGGTTGCTGTATATGTCTACCATGATCGATGAGCCAGATTTCATGAAATAATAATGGATCACACCTACGCTAGACCACCAAACACTTACCATCAACTTCTTTTGATGAACATTTATCCTCATCCAACCATTGTGCTGAACGTTTGCGATTGTTATATAGGATTCATTTCTCATCACAAGTGACAATTCGATTCAAAAATAGATCAGATTTGTGACGAGAAAGCAACATTAAACAGGCTTCCAAACACTTTTGTTTCTGTTTTTCTGCCAGCTCATATGGAATCAACATATCCAACTTTTTCATCTCACCGATTTGAACTAAATGTTCGTTAATATTATTTGTTTGCTAACAACAAACTTTAACGATAATTCAGAGACACTCTGAGATGAGTCAGATTTAACGGTGACCTTTAGTTCATCATTATTGAGCTTTGACTAGGTGACCACGTGGCTCATTTGTAAAGTAAAAGTTACCTGTACGAAATTTTGCGAACCAACTTGACACAGTCTGTTGCGTATGTACACTAGAGACAAATACATGATTAATGTTTCGCGCGGTCTGCGATGCCGTAGTTCCACGCAAGAACTCATATTTTATAATACTGCGAATTGTCAACAGTTCCATTTTCAACAAAAATAATTTATTGAACATGTGTTTAATATTATTTAGAGATTATAATTATATTATTTAAATAAACCAGATGTGCAACTTTCTACCAAAGAAAACAGAACAGCAAAATGTTAAGCCAACGTCAAATAATCAGCTGTTAAAGTTGCCAATATTTTCAACTACAAGTTTCATACTTGACCGCGAGTATATAGTGCTCGCAATGTCACAGAAAATAGTACATACATTTTTTTTTTACATTTTTGCAATATATGAGGGCTATCATGACATTTAGGTTGAGACAAGACATGAGGGAGCCCCTGGATAACATTTAACAAAAGAAATTGAAAACGTTAAATCTAACGTTTACATACAATGTAAATACAACAATATTATTTTATTTGAAAAGACAAAATTAGGGTCAAGTAATTGCAATAAAAACGCGTATATAGATGTCATTGACTTAGTACGTACAATGTAAATACAACAATATTAAAGGTGTTCTGATGGGGGAACAATATTTAATGTTTACCTTAATATTGTTATATTTGCCGCCGCTGGAAATATCCATATCTGGTCGGTGTTAAAGCCCGTATTTGGTTCAGTACAACATTCAGGCAATAGATTCCGCCACTTTGGCGTTTCTTCCTTTAACGGTGTTTGGAATACTTATATTCCAATAGTAATCTCCGTTTCCCCATCAGCAACTAACTACACTGATGAGGCCTGAAAGGTCGAAACCGGTCTGTAGGTCTTCTGATGGGGGAACAATATTTAATCTTTACAACAATATTACTTTATTTGAAACTACAAAATTTAGTCAAAGTCACGTTTTATTTATTTTTTGTTTAAACTTAGATGACCACCGATTTTCATCCCTTTATGAGATTAAATAGATTTAGTCTGAGCCCCTTCCACTCAATGTCTAGACTCGTTGAAGTTTCACTAGCCATCAAGAACACTCACAGGGGGTTTGATATCCGAGGTGATAATGTTTATACAACATACGGATCAACCCTCGAATTCAATATATGTGGTGGAGTGGATTGGGATGGAATTTTTGTGCGGCGTCCGCACTATGACAGCATCCCCTCGAGGCTATTTTGTGTGCGTGGACGAGTTTTAATGGCATTCAGCTTATAAACGTACCTGCCATTAAACTAATATCGAGTCCGAAAGTTACTTCTGCGAATAAATCAAATGACCGCAGAACTGTAAGGTTTTGGCGCTCGCGCCCTGGTGTGTACAATAATGTTTTCACAATTTATCTTGTCATCTATCTGTTTTCGTTGTATGGCAATATAATATACATTCAATTTGCTAAAGTGCTCACTTCAAGCAAACTTTTTTTCGGTTGAGGTCGCGGATGATATCAGCTCCAGTGGAAATGTTTATTCCCTTTAAATCGACGACGTATGCGATATATTTCTTTGTTGGGGCAAATAATGAAATTCAACAACATTAGATTGAAATATTTTTTTTAATGGAAAGAAGACCCAAGAAAGTACTAATCATTATTTTTATTTGTTGTTATAATGGATTACGTATCCTAAACATAATTTATATTTTACACATCAAATATTGTTTCCCTATCAGTTCACCTACGGACCGATTTCTATCTTTCAGGTCTCATCTGATGGAGAAACGGAAATTACTATTGGAATATAAATATTCCAGGTAGAAAAGCCAAAGGTGGAAAATATAACAATAATAGTAAACATCAAATATTATTTATTGTTGGCATTCCTATATCTGTCAGTAGTTATGCCACTTAGATTGGAATTAATACAAAAACTAGGCAATATATTTCGCTACTTTGGCATTTTCACTTTCAACGGTGTGAATATTTCTATTCCAATATCATGTCTTCGAATGTTATGAATTTCAAGAAAACATGGAAGAGAAGCGGCCATTAATTATTGTTTAATATCATTAATAAGACTACGAAGAACGTTTTTGGCCATCGAAATAATTTCGAAATGACCATGTGTTCGGATACTCGTTTCTGGAAAAAAATTGTTATACAAAATTAGAGATAAAGGAAAAAATTATCTAAATCGTATTTGCAATAAAATTTTCTGTAGTTAGTGCCAAAAGAAGATTAATTAACATTTGATTGAGATTGGTGTAAAATTTTGGGCGATGGCGAAGGCGCCGGAAAAGCGTGCCTAAAAATTCGCGGCCAACTTGTTGTCGGTACTTTAATGAATGAATGTTCATTATTAAACTAATTATAGACCATAAGCAGAACATGATTTATTTTTAAACAATTACTAGGATATTATTGATTTGGTGTGGGTTGATGGGCGATATTTCACGTATCTGTGATTTTTCACTGGTATTGGAAAATCACAGGTCATTACTGTCACTAATAAGTGAATTTCACTGCTACTTAAAATCACTGCTACTTAAAATTAGTGTTACTTAAAATCACTGCTACTTAAAATCACGGCTACTTAAAATCACTGCTACTTAAAATCCCTGCTACTTAATATCACTGTTCCTTAAAATCACTGCTACTTTAAATCAATGCTACTTTAAATCACTGCTACTTAAAATCACTGCTATTTAAACAGTGACAAACTGTAATTGCTACTTAAACTGTGACTGGTGCTTAAAACATAATTGGAGGAAAACAGTACAAGGTGGCATTTCTAAATGTTATTTAATATTCATTACGTTATTCTCCCATTTTTGCAGGGCATTGTATTTAAATTTTGAATAAATATTTAATTAAAAAGACAAATATTTATAAAATTTCATATTATACCATATAAAATGAAATAAATTATAACTTATGTACTAACAATTATTAATTCATTAATTGAGATTTTATAAAAACAAAAAACGAAAAAATTATCTTGCCCGCCATGGAATTGAACCATAAACCGCTGTGATCGAAAGTGATGAGTCCGACGAGTTAATAAACCCAAAGTGACTTAAAATTCATGTCAATTTAAGATTCAGTGCAAATATTTAAACATACATTTTAAAACAATACCACGAAACTAATTTTGAGATAGCAAACTTTATGAACTGAAAAAAATAAATAAAAACAATTTACCAAACTGCGAAAATCTCCAAATGCTCAACAAATTAAAAGAAAAATCTTCAAAAATCCATATTTTTATTGAAAATTATTGAATTTTCAAGCCCCAAATTGATTTTGAATAAGCGATACTTCGGCCGCTGAGGATAATTCTTTATGGAATTTTGTCTGCGCATTTTATTTTCATTCACGCGCTCAAGAAATTAAAACTAAAATTTTCAAAAACCCATATTTCTATTAAAAACTGTGGGTTTTACAAAAACCAAATTGATTTTAAATAAGCGATACTTCTTCCATTGAGGAGACTTTTTTATGGAATTTTGTCTGCGCGTTTTATATTTTTTCTGCGATTTCACTCAAGTGCTCAAAAAATAAAACTAAAATTTCAAAAATCCACATCTCCATTAAAAACTGTTGAATTTGCAAATACCAAATTCATTTAGAATAAGCGATACTTCCACCATTGAGGATATTGTTTTAACGAATTTTTTCTACGCGTTTTATATTTTTTTCTGCGATGTTTTCATTCAAGTGCTCAAAAAATTAAAACGAAAATCTTCAAAAATCCATATCTCTATTGAAAATTGTTGAATTTACAAAAACTAAAGAGATTTTGAATTAACTATACTTCGGCCATTAAGGATGTTTTTTATGGAATTTTGTCTGCGCGTTTTATATTTTTTATGCGATGTTTTCACTCAAGTGCTCAAAAAAATAAAACTAAAATTTCAAAAATTTATACCTCCATTAAAAACTGTTGAATTTGCAAATACCAAATTAATTTTGAGTAAGCGATTCTTCGACCATTGAGAATATTGTTTTAAGGAATTTTTTCTACGCGTTTTATATTTTTTTCTGCGATGTTTTCATTCAAGTGCTCAAAAAAAAATAAAACGAAAATCTTCAAAAATCCATATCTCTACTGAAAATTGTTGAATTTACAAAAACCAACGAGTTTTTGAATTAGCTATACTTCGGCCATTAAGGATGTTTTTTTTAAATTTTGTCTGCGCGTTTTATATTTTTCCTGCGATGTTTTCATTCTAGTTCTCAAAAAAAAATAAAACGAAAATCTTCAAAAATCCATATCTCTATTGAAAATTGTTGAATTTACAGAAACCAAAGAGATTTTGGATTAGCTATACTTCGGCCATTAAGGATGTTTTTTTATGGAATTTTGTCTGCGCGTTTTATATTTTTTCTGCGATGTTTTCATTCAAGTACTAAAAAAAAATAAAACGAAAATCTTCAAAAATCCATATCTCTATTGAAACTTGTTGAATTTTCAAGCCTCGATTTGATTTTGAATAAGCGATACTTCGGCCGCTGAGGATAATTCTTTATGGAATTTTGTCTGCGCATTTTATTTTTTTTTCTGCGAAGTTTTCATTCAGGCGCTGAAAAAATTAAAACTAAAATTTTCAAATATCCATATTTCCATTAAAAACTGTGGATTTTACAAAAACCAAATTGATTTTGAACAAGCGATACTTCGACCATTAAGGATACTTTTTTATGGAGTTTGGTGTGCACGTTTTATATTTTTTATGCGATGTTTTCACTCAAGTGCTCAAAAAATAAAACTAAAACTTCAAAAATCTAAAATTAAAAACTGTTGAATTTGCAATTACCAAATTAATTTTGAGTAAGCGATTCTTCGACCATTGAGAATATTGTTTTAAGGATTTTTTTCTACGTGTTTTATATTTCTTTCTGCGATGTTTTCATTCAAGTTCTCAAAAAATTAAAACGAAAATCTTCAAAAATCCATATCTCTATTGAAAATTGTTGAATTTACAAAAACCAAATTGATTTTGAATTAGCTATACTTCGGCCATTAAGGATGCTTTCATATACAAGTTTGCCTGCATTTTTATATTTTTTTCTGCGATGTTTTTGGCCAAGTGCTCAAAAAATTAAAACGAAATTTTTCAAAAATCTATATCTTTTTTGGTTAATGATTTTATTTAAAAATAAAACAAACGATGCGTTTTTTCAGAGGTAAAACCAACATAGGAAAACATTTGCCATCTACCTAAAACTTTCCAACTTTTCAAATTTACTGAACAAACTTTCTGTTTTTCTGCAAAAATGTCCAAATACTTCGCGATTTTTTAACTGAATCAAGGATAGTCGTATATTTATTTAGTGTAGTAATAATATAGCCAAAATATTTCACAGGTATAATATCAAAAGGAACAATAGGTGGAAAAATATTAGCAGAATCATATCAAAAATATTTTTGAGAAACCATTAACAATTTCATAAGGTGTTACGACGTTAGCTAACCATGATCACAGTTTAAAATCACTGATATTAGAAAGTATCAATCACAGGGAGCAACTTGATTCAAAAGTAGCAGTTTTGCCTATCTCTAGTTGATATTCGTTGGTTATATCTTTCCTCCACATTTAAAATTCTGTTTCAAGAAAAAATGATTCATTCAAATTACACTGTAATACAACTAATTTATGTAAAAAAAAACGCTACAGCTCCTTAAGAAAATACGCATCCGTCTTCTTTTATTTAATCTCTCGTAAAATAATAAAATGAACAAATTGTGTCATCATGGCTGGGCGCATAAATAAACAATTACAAAAGACAAATCGACTGGGGTTCGCACCCTCATCGTATATTTATAAAGTCTAGACCTCCGCAGGGGTGAAAAAATGATTCCGGACGAGGCGGAAAACCGAAACAATTATTATCTCCTGCGATAAATCTGCTGTGGAGTATCTCTTATTAATCGAGCGGTGTATTTCAATCGAAGCCGAAGGTCTCGGATGGGCATCAGAAATTAATGTGCGGTCTACAGTAGGGGTTGGAGTCTATCCGATGTATTGGATGGGGTGCATCTTGTATCGCCACCTTTGATACGATCGTTACACCCTATACATCCTCCGTTTCCCGTTTGACACGTCATATTGGCGGGACGTTTCAAAGGCCTACTTAATTTAATTAGTGGAAATTTAATTAAACGTTAGATGGTAATTAATTAATCAAGAGCAAAAATTCATTTGGGATCAAATTCGGTGTACATAATGTATGTGAATTAGGTTATTAAAAACAATATATAAAACTGTTCAAGGCAGACCTAATTTAGTTATTTCATAAAGAATTTATTCCAACATCACTTTCAAAAAACACATTTTCATCACTCAATTTAGAGAGGGAAATAGACGTTTGCATTACTTGTGAGGAAAGAAAATCTGGTAATGGAGAAATGGATTTATTTTTCAAGTGATGCAAACGTCTACTTTCCTCTATAAATTTAGTGATAAAAATGTTATTTTCGAAGATGATGTAACACATAATTAACTCTATTGTAAGCTTATTGTAGATTATAAAATTTTCATCAATTTGAAGATTTTGTTGCCATTTCTTTCGATTGCATATGAAAGGTGAGCAACTGTATCAGATATGAAGCACTGTATAAAATCATTTGTCTTAAAATTTATCACATTATTTAGATGGAATATCTGCAAATTAGTCTTTACTCAACACCATGACAAAGTTATTAAAGATTTTAATCGTAAATCGCACATATAAAAATACTTTTAACCAACATAAATAGCTCAACTAAATAAACTTTTCTTTTAATTAGCAGGGCCGTCTCAGACGGGGGTACAAAAGGTGCATCCGCACTAGGGCAACTGATACAAGGGACGGCCGGCGGCAGCCTTGAAGGGTAAGCATGTGACTTAAGAAGAAAATTTTAATTTCAGAACATTTGCGCCACGTACTGCGCAAGATTAAAAAAAAATCAAAGCATTGGACTTTCAGAGAATGTCTAATTTTTTTTCAAATAAATCGACAAAGAAAATATTTCGGAAATAAACAATTTAAAAAGATTTTTTTTAGAATTGTAGACAATTTATATTGAAAAAAAAAAACTGACGTCAAGAAGCGGATAAAAAATATTTCTAAAAGGACACTTTACAAATTTGCAAAAATTTCTCGAATTTTAAGAACAATCTCGATGGATTTGAAACAAATTTTTGAAAATTATTTCAACCGCTGCACAAAACCGAGTTTTTTTTTAATGAAATCAAATCTCTTCGTTCAACACATAAAATACATTACAATGAACAAAAACAGTGGATGTAAGCGTCAAATAATATTAATAATACAACATTGGCATCTTATTTTCAATTCTAATTCCAAAGAAAATTTTAGAATGACTTTATTTAAGATATGATAAAAATTATTCAGAACAAAACAATTAAAAAGCAAATTTTTAAAATCAGTGGCTTTTGTGAGAACATTTAATTTTGTTAAAACAGAAAATATATCTGAAAATATCAATTTAAAAGTATTTTTTTCCCGAATTTGAAGGAGTTAATAATGAATGCTGATACTCCATAAAAAAAAAACTAACGTTAAAAGCGCACAAAAATGTTTCTAAAAGAACATTTTGACCTCAAACTTACAAAAAAATATATAGGCAGAAACGCCAAAGTTTGGATTAATCTCCGTTTCCCCATCAGCAACTAACTAGACTGATGAGACCTGAAAGGTCGAAACCGGTCTGTAGGTGTTCTGATGGGGGAACAATATTTAATGTTTAAGAAAATATATTCTGAAAGCTCTTTTATCTAAGATGTGCTTAAAGTAATTCTAAACAGAACAATTTCTACTAGAGAGAGGATTTTATGCTGAAATATGTGCATATATATACAGGGTGTTTCAGAGCTCTGGGAACGGTCAATCACGTGCTTATTTTTCAAAATTTCGAAAAATGTTTTATACAAAACTTGTGTATAATAGTGAGCTGCACGCCCTAAAAATATTTAAATTTATACAGGGTGTCTCATAACAAAGTTACAGACCAAACTTATGTTTTTTTTTTAATGGAACACCCTGTATTTGTTGTCATTTTTGAATTATATGGAGCAAATAAAGGTAAGTTACTTGAATACTCCCTATATCTATTGTTTTCCGTTTTCGAAATATTTGAAGAATTGTTGAAATGCAAGGTCTGGGTGAAATTTTATTTTCACCCCAGTGATTGACGTTGAACGATTAAAATCATTTTAATTATTTGCTTGAAGGTTTGAACCATAGAGCCAACCATGATTTCGTACAAAAAATTATACAGGGTGATAAAAAAATGCGGTAGAAAAACCCAACTTATAAAGTTGTATAACTTCGTTTTTTCAAATGGCACACCCTGTATTTAGTAACGTATTCTCAAGTAGAATCCAATTATCTTTCAGATTATAATAATTATTCCTGATATGATAATTGCCGAATATAAGAAAACTATTGAGATTAGGAACAGGGAACCCTTTTAAAAAAAATCTCGAATAACAATGATTTTATAAAAATCTTTTTCAACAAAAGATGTTAATTTCTTTGTTTTCTTCAATATTTGTTTAAGTGTTTATGTGAAATTTTTTATATGTAATTTCTTTAGAAAAAAACAAAAAGACAGTTAAGGTAAACAACCACTTTCGGTGAACGAAATTTTACCAAAAGCTTTTCAGTTCTTCGGATTGTCAAAAAAGCCTTATGTTCAAAGTTTCATTTTAATTGCTCTATTAGTTTTTGAGATACAGCGCGCACAGACAGACACAGACACACATACACATAAACACACACACACACACACACACACACACACACACACACACACACACACAGAAACGCAGACACAGACACACAGCTATACAGACACATAGACAGACAGACACACAGACACACAACTATACAGACACATAGACAGACAGACACACAGACACACAGCTATACAGACACATAGACAGACAGACACACAGACACACAGCTATACAGACACACAGACACTATTTTTTTTTCCAAAAATCTTTGAAATAGTCTCTAGAGACCTACAAATGGATATTTCCTTAAAAAAAAATTGGAAAAAATTTTCACGATCACAATACTTTCTCGTACTTCGTAACGGAGAAAGTAAAAATTGACAAAGGAAATATTTCTGGAATCATTTGGAAGCAAATTTTTCATAATTTGAGAGCGTTCGTTTTGTTTAAGAAAAAAGAAAATACTTCTGAAAAAAAAATTTTTTTTTCGGAATTTGAGTAATATTGAATGCCGACTTTTTTCTAAACTACAAAAACGTACAAACATATTTTTAAAAGGGAATTTAGTGCTAAACATAATTTCAAAGCAACTTCTTAAAAACAAATAGCAGATTATGAAAAAATTTCTAATTCTGTTAAAAAAAATCTAAATTTTTGTATCAAATTATGAAGGGCGGCTCTTTTAATTTTGCACCTGGGTGGCCAGTAGCCCAGGAATGACCCTATTAGGTAGCGCACACATAACACTAATATAACTGCATACACCACTGTATATATTTCGAGAATTAATTTTGCATATATATCAACGTAATTTAATGAAGATGTGATTATATTAAAAACAAAATAACGGTTTATCGCCAAGTCTAATGAAAACAAGTGGATTTTGGAATCAACTGTAAGCGCGGAAATTCAGCACTCTCCTGCGGTTTCATTACCCGCAGCAGGGAACCGCAGATCTAGGAAAAAGCAATCAGAGCCTCTGGGCGCAATTCGAATAACGCATTTCTATTGTGGTCGTGTTCTGCAAGAAAAATTCAAGCACACATTATTACTTATTTCCGTGAAACATATACCAAACTGATCGATATCCACGTGTACTTCTGGTGTAAGGATGGAGTTTGCAATTGAATTTGAAGTATTATTATCATCTGAAATTTCATCAAAAGAGTACAAGTTCGCAATGGAATCATGCACATTTTATTCCATACATAATCCGAACATTTGTACTTTGCAAGGAAATAGAAATATCACCTTCGAAATAAATAATGTGTTTAATTAATCACTGAATAAAAACATAGTAAGTGTTTTATTCAGTATATAATCACTGAATTGCCACGTAGTAACGGTCACAACCATCACCATGAAATACTGTGTTTAATTAAAAATCTTTGTTAAGCTCGATGTTGTAGCTGTTTCAATAAGTGGTTCGATTCACAAGAAGTCGAGATGAAGTTACTAACGCCACACATTTATTTACACACAAAATGATACATCAGTGGTAGTTTTAGACAATCACTCGAAAGAGTAGGGCACGCATGCGCTTAACAATATTATACACCGTTTATATTCATAAATCGCGTTATAGTTTAAGCAATCGTATTTTCCTTAAATACAAATGGTTTTATTGTATATATTCATACATATGTAATAAAATAACAAAATTCGGTAAAAAAAAATGCCAATGCTACAGATTACAATTTAGATCCATTAATTTCCCAAATCTGACAATGAAACAGTTATAAATTCACTTGACGCTCGTATCGACATGATACCGAGTTAATAAATCAATCCTCATATTAATAACCGCAGTTTGGCCAGTTTTTCCTAACCCAAAGTCGCATCATCCCTCCCAGCGTCCCACCCCGAATACGAGCATTATTTGTTCAGGGTCCTGCCATACGAATAGACATATTGCGATTGTCTGTTCGGTGGTCTTTGATTGATGTTTGGGGTCTGAACTTTTCCCCATAAAGATTTGTCGGTGCGGCGGCGGCGGCGTTTGAATTCCCTATGATTACTGGGAGACGTTATAAACTTCGCAAATCTTTCGGAAACTTCCAAATAAATTATAATTTTTCTTAAAACTTCGCAAAATTGATCGTCTCATCGGTTCGGTTTTTCGGTCCGCTCACACACTCGCTTAATGTTTAGAATGGAAGCGGTTTACTGAACTTTAAGTAGTTTCTAACCGGGGCAGAGCTCTTGGACATACGAATAAGGATGTTTAACTAAAATCTAATAAGAAATCAAAGAAGTAGACAATAATCAATAATTTAGTTATTTATACAAAGTATAGATTACATAATAATTGAGGTTTGTAGGAATTTACTTGACGAAAAGTTAAATGTAAATTATAAATTCTTCATAAATAAAAAATATTGAATCTTTCATAGTCTAACATGAGTCTTATTAACACTATCCAAATAAAACAAATAACTTTCCAATGGTACGACAATGATTGATCTAATTTTATGCTGGAGGCTTCTACTTCGTTATACATTTTAAATATTATAATAAAACACTTTTAACTTTGTTTTGTATAACTTATATATTTATTTTTATGACTTAATTTTAAGTGATTTGGATGTGTTTTGATAAAAGTCAAGGGAAACAAGTATATATCAAATAATAAATTAAAATTAGATCTTATAATAAAACACATTTAACTTTATTTTGTATAACTTACATATTTATTTTTGTGACTTAAGTTTCGGTAATACAATTACTATTTTCAAACAAGAAGTTTGCTTTTGTTTGAACTTCTTGTTTGAAAATGGTAATTGTATTACCGAAACTTAAGTCACACAAATAAATATGTAAGTTATACAAAATAAAGTTAAATGTGTTTTATTATAAGATCTAATTTTAATTTATTATTTGATATATACTTGTTTCCCTTGACTTTTATCAAAACATATCCAAATCACTTCATTAACTAGGCTAGCTTTAGAGACGCTGGTCGTACTTGTTCAGTTTTTTTTTGAGAAAAATATAAATTCCGTAAATTCTTTTTTAGATATTATATTTCACAAGTTATGAGGAGATGAAGTTTCTCAATAACGGAAAGCTCTTTTAAGCATCCTTATCTTGGGGCTCTTATCGAAGTTACTGCCTTAATACCCAATTTCGTATTATACGTATTGAATTCTGCGATAAAAATTGAAATGCATAAGTAGAAAAAGATTAATAAATAAACTGATGGACAAATTAGTGCACCACTTATAAAAATCTGATCAAATTAATTGTTTGAATTTTAAAATACCTATAAAAAATAATTATATTTATTAAAAACCAAACCCAAGAAAATGTTTTATCAATGACAAAAAAAAATATTTTTCATTTTTTCGGCGAAAAAATTCGAATGAAAAAAACAATAAAATTTCAGTTTTTAACAGTTTATCGTGTATTGCCTCAAACGTCTTCGGAGGTTTGTGATGAAAGCTTGGGGAATCTTATGTAATTCAAGAACCGCGTTTTTCAGCCCAGCCAAGTTTTCTCGTCTAGATATTCACGCGCGATGAGGGCTCGGTGCGATCTGGCATTAACGTCCATAAACAAAAAAAATTCGCCTACGTAAGGTTCAAAAGGTACAACATGTTGTTCCAAATCTCTCGGATGTATCTCGAAAAGCTCTTCTTACGTTCACAACAAGGTCTATACCGGCCTTCAAAGAAATACCACCTCAAAACATTATTGAGCCAGCATGAAGAACCACTAGGGAAACCATACACGCTTCGTTGTATCTTTTCCAGATAAAAGTACGTCCATCGAAATATTTTAAGCCTACTCTGGCTTCATCCGTATAGAAGACTCTCTTCCAGTCATCCAAATCCCAATCCACGCGTTCCCAAGCAAATTTACGCCTAGGTTGCTTGTTGGCTATGGTTAAACGAGAACATTTTGCGGGGTGTGTTGCATTCCAGAGTCATAATTTTCTTATATATCTTTAGAAGAATTCGCAACATTTCAGACATCTCGAAGTCGATTTTTATCTCGTTTCCGGTAGAAACCGATTCCTTAAAGCTTGTTGGTATATAAAACGATGTTTGGACCTTGGTCGGCCTTGCCCTGGTCTTCTAGCATAAAAACCTATTTCCTTGGAGACATTAATCAACAGTCGTATGATAAACACCAACCTCACATTAGCCATACCCTTCTTCCATCAAGACGAGAATTTTGACTGCATCATGGGTACTTAAATTTCTTGCTGGAGGTAATTCACTAGAATAAAATGAAAATCTGTAATTGTAAAAAACCCAAACCCAAAACGGTACCATACTTATTCACAATAATGATGCAATATTGTAACTTAGTGCAGTATTAACCTCACTTTAAATGATAAGGAAGAGACCAAATTTAAGTGACGAGTGTAATTTAAAAGCCTCCTTGTGATTTTTTTTATAGATTTAAAAATTTATCGGTATTCACTAATTTTATCAGTGTATATCGTAACATATATACCGAGGAACCCAGAGGTCTTTAAAAACTGTATAACTTCGTTGCTATTTGAGATAACGAGTTTTGTTTTTGACTACCTGGTAACTACACCCGTTTTGTAATTATAAAATATGTAAGTTTATGTACAGGGTGTCTCAGTATTAATATCGAAACAAAGTTATCTTCTTTTTAAATAGAAGAGTCCATATTTTATACTTAATTTAAAACGTGCTTGAGATGCTGATTAAAAAGGTCAAGATACTTACTAATAGGTCTATTATGGACGGCAAATTTGTGGATGAAAAATTTTTGAAAATTGAAAAAATTGCAGAAGCATTCCTAATAATTATTTTTATGCACTAGAAAATTTTACACATCATTAAGAATAATTTACACCGGTTTTGATCCTCTCTGTTCATGCTGCTATATAGGTGGTCAAAAGACGCAAAATATTAGGTAGGAATTTTTTTTATGTGGAACATTTTGTAAAATGAAAAAACTTGAAAATAAGCTACCAAGTCTAGAACAAATAAATAATTTCATGAAGCAACAACTACTATCTTGAATAAATGACGTGGATTATTTATTTATTAAACAGAGCATCCCTGAAAGGTCTGTATACCACTCTTCCACACATTCTAGTGGCTGAAATAGGATGCTTAACCCCAACTTCGTTTCGACTTTATCGAGCGTCAGTTATCGAAAAATGTTCTTAGATTGCTCAAAAATTACGTTAGCTACAGCAATCAAATTTGGTGTGTTGATTAGGAGTAGCTGAAAAAATTTTGTACACAATTTGGTCATTGGAATTGAGCAAGTAATATTCCAAACTGTCTAGAGCTGGCCAAATTGTAGTATATCGTGGGCTTAAATAATGTACTTAGAAGTCCATATTTTTGCAACTGCTTATACGATGGTCGCGGATGGCCTCGTAGCCGACGCCAACATCCCTAATTCCCCATCATTCTCTCATTATACGATGCATGTGAAAGTTGCCTTACAGGGGCAGGCTTATTTAATTGAAAAATCTTTATTTTCCTCTTGCACCATTTTGTGATTTACATTAATTTAGGTTTCAAAAATTTATGTACGATTCAATGCGTAGAGCCGAGACGTTACTAACATATTAATATTTTTTGGTCAAAATTCGTATATGAAATTTGATCGCATTGGTTAAAATCGTTCTTAAGCAATCTAAAAAATTTAAACATTAAATATTGTCCCCCATCAGAACACCTACAGCATTCAGCCAATAGATTCCGCCACTTTAACGTTTCTACCTCTAAAAAATTTAAACAGAGGAATGTTTCAGCGTCCGTAAAGTTTGCAAATTGAAATTAATTAATGGTCTATTGGTGTAAGTTAATCCACGAATAAAATTAGTATATTTACGCACAAATAAATTATTAAAATATTTAAAGCCAACTGTTTCTTAAATTCATTTAAAGTCAAAAGTGAAGGGTTATTTAGGGTGAAATGTAAGGGACAATTGAGATTAATAAATAAAATATTTTTTCTTTCTTAATAAGAGTAATATTTTACTAAATACCTAATAAAACGTACTTATTTAACAGTAAAATGAGAATAATTATTGGAAAGTGATCAGCAATCATACAATATCATTTATAATAACAGCCTCACAAAAGAAAACTTGACTCTTGTTAGCATTATTTCATCAATCGAGTGCAATCTATAGAAGAGAGATCCTCAAGAATCGTTGGCATAATCCTTTTACTTTAACATATCCCCATGATACTACAATTGACGTCAAGTCAGGAGATAATGGGTTGGCCAAGCAATATTTCCTCCTTTTCCTATCTAACGATTAGGATACACTTTGTCCAGCAGTTGGCGAACAAATCGGAGCCCCATCTTATTGCAAGAACATAATTCTTCGAGTATTTCTAGCAGCACTTAGATCTTGTTATAGAAATTGTACGTTTCGCCATTTAAAATCCGCTGGTGCGGGTTCGAGTCTCGTCACTTTTTCAACATGAAAAATGGCCGTGCGGGTCCTTGGGTGTCTAGTGTTTGTCCTCATTTCATTTAAATATGAATTACTAAATTCCGGGTTATTTAAAATCAAGGAACTGATTTCAAACATTTATTTCTTCCAAACTGTAAAAGATACAATTTTCAACGTTCCTGGAAAGAGAAAAGTTCCATTTTTATGCATTCAATATGAGCTCCCTGCGATACACGACAAGTATCAAAACAGTGGCTCATTTCTTGCCACACACGAATCAGCTGGTCTCTAGTTATGGAATGCATAGCTTCAACAATTCTATGTCGCAGATTTTCAAGAGTGTCAGGTATAGGAGGGATAAAAATACGGTCTTATGCGTAACCCCACAGATAAAAATCACAAGGAGTGAGGACTGGAAACCTGGGAGGCCATCGGCGAAAAAGTTGATCTTCTGCTCCTCCTCTTCCAATCCAAAGTCCTGGAATGGTGTCATTCAGGTAATGTCGGACTTTTTTGTTTGTAGAGATGCAAGCGTCATCTACGAATTTTCAATGCCACTGGTAAATCTGCTTATGACGAGGCGGTTGTTTCTTAAACTGACGGCGAAAAGCACGTTGCACTTCAATAATGGACTCTAGTTTTGCTAATTGCAGCATTTCTTGTTCTGTCGCCATTTTAACACAATCAACCTGACAAGCAACAGCGCCAATGTGACCGTGGTTGGAACTTCTGCCTTGACTGATCGAATTTTAAACTTTTATCTGTCCTGGAACGTTGGAATTATGGTTCTACCTTTTGTAGTTTGGAAGAATTACATGTTTGAAATCTGTTCTTTCATTTTGAATATCCCGGCACTATACATTAGTTGTGGCTGAATGCCCTAGCTGGCTGAGCCAATTCCCTATCATCCACGAATCCCTAAACCCGAATTCCTATCAATTATATTTCATTAAAAAAAACATTAAAATTACCGCCAAAGAGAAGAAGGTACCTACCACTAGTCCACCAAACATTCCACCCCATAGATTCTATTTTAATGATCAATTGTTTCCGTGCAATTAGGGTTTGCGGTTGCATAATAATGCACAATATGCCTAATAACTAATACTACTGAATTTGGCTTCGTAGCTAAATAAAAATTTTTTAGAAAAACAAAATTTTTGCCAACCAAACCAAGCATTATCTGTGAAAAAATAACTCTGTTCAACAATTTCTCTTTAGTCGTGGTGTAGTTCGAGATGGTATGTGTGAAACTTATCCTTTAACAGGACTGTTGATATTGCTTTGCGATTTGTCAGTTTCTACTGCAATTTCTCGAGTGCTTATACTAGGGTTTTCTTGCAACATCAACTTTTCCAGAAAAATGTTTTAATTTATAAATATGTATACCAGGCATGTCAAACACGGTGCCCGCGGGCCGCATGCGGCCCGCTTGCAAGTTGTCTGCGGCCCGGCAAGGTTGGTATCAAATATTAAAAAAAAAAATTATATACAAGATAAAAATAATTATTTTTTGTTTGGTTTCAATTGTAGTTTTTTTTTTTGGTAATGCGGCCCGCGGCTTGTGTGTAATACTTGATGTGGCCACCCTGATGTGGTGGTAAACGAGTTTGACATGCCTGATGTATACTATTAGAAAGGTTATCGAAAATACCTCGAATTGGTGGCAATATATATAGGATGTCCCAAATTAGTGAATCCAAAATAATAAGCCAACATGCTGTCGCTTAAAAACGTTGAAGAACATACCCAATCGAAAGGATTAGAAACTTTACAAACACAATAAAAGCAAATTCGCCGTTTAGGGTTAAGCCTCACATGTGCATATCGATGATTAAAACATTGAATTGAACGAATGTGGTGAAAGAATGACAAGTTATATGTGAAGTAAGAAGTTGGTAAGATTTTGCCCGTTGCAAAATTGTTGCCAACTCCGAAATGTATAATTCCCTATATGAGGGAAAACATACAGTAGGCCATGCCTAAACAAAAACAGGGCGGGAAATTTGATTTGAAGTTAATGAATGATGAAAGCCGAAACATGAATTTTGAACAAAAAACAAAATTGGTAGGTAAAAAACCAAAAGACAAGAGATAATTGAGTACATGTGCTACGAGGGTATTGTAACATCAAACAATTAAAAAGAATTTACATAATTAAATTCGATTTGATAGGTATTTATTTATTTATTTATTTACTATATCTTTGTTCTTCTTTCTTACAAAATAAAATTCACAGTATGACAAAAAAACATACTCAAAATTTCAAACGAAAGGAGCACGGGCGGAGTTCACAGAATGATCTTCTACTCAGACCCAATTCACGTGGACAATTGATGATACTTCTGTTTTTGTTCGGCGAAGTCCATTTGTATATTTGATGCTATTTTCAAGCAATTATTTAGTCCTTTAAAGGACGAATTATTATGAGATTTCTCTTGTCATTGTTTACGAAGTGTTTGAAAAAGTCAGACCTGAAATAATATTGAAAAAGGTTTAAACAGAGCTAAATTACTCATGATCATGGAAGATCCACCTTTACGTAAAGGGGGACTTGACAGAGCTACCTGGATCAAACCCTCACGGCCCACACAACTGAAGTCTTTATTTAAACTATCTTACTTGTGGTACTGCATATGATTCTTGCTCCATCTATTATGTTTGTTTTCAAAATGTTCTATACTTCTTCAGTGTTGTATTTCTTTATGTTTTTCTCATATTGCAGTAACCTTTTTTCCATCCATTTCTCGTATTTCCGTTAGTTTTTTCTTCTCTTAGCTTGTGTGTTCTTATTTTATGTTTTCTTGCCTTTACCTTATCGATACCTTTGTTAGTGTTTTCTTCTTCTATTTTTAATTTTAAAATCTTCATACAGTGATCGTTGCCTAGCTCATTGCCTCTTTTTGCTCTTGTGTCTATTTTTATATTCATCAGGTTGTTTGATACTACTATGTCGTCAATTATCGACTTTTCATATCTATCGCTCTGCATTTTTGCATATTTGTAGTTTGCTTGTTGTTCAAACTTTGTATTCGTAATTTTAAAGTTATTTTCAGACAAAATTCTATAAGTTTCTGTTCATCGTCTCTTCCCTATTATTCCCGATTGTAAGTGCATATCTTTTTGCTTGCTTCCCAACTCTTGCATTCGAGTCTCCTACTATAATTACCTCTTTATTCGTGTTCTTCGCTGACCATGAGTTCTTCATAATACCTTTCTGTCTCTTCTGTTGTATTCCTTTCATTTGGTCCATATGTCACAATGAAATTCATTTGTTCTGCATTTTTACTTTTAACATTCTTGAACCTCCCTGATTCCAATCTACTATTCTACCTTTCCAAGCTTTATATATTATTACTGCCACTTTTTCGCTTTCTCCTCTTCTTTTACTCCGCTTATTATCATATGCTTATTTATCTCCTGCATCGCTTTCCCTTTAATTTTTGTTTCTGCCACTGCTAGTATTTTTATTTTTGTTTCTTCGAACACTTTTATTAGTTCTTCGTCTTTTCCTTTTAACCCTCTTACGTTCCACATTCCGATGTTTTCTTTTTCATTGAAGGATTCATTTCTTAATTACTGTTCCTTTTCTTTTGATGATTTTACATTCCTATTTTTATATTTCCATTCCTGTGTCTATGCGCCTTTGTTGCACACTGTTTGCATTGCTTGTGCGGCTTTTCTGGACCACGGCCTTCTCATTGTAGTTCCATACATACACCTCCCTGTCGACAGTCAATTTACATTAACCCACTTTTTCCCATTTTCCTTAAATCTCTTCTCTCTTGCAATCTTTTCTGTTTAGATTTGTCTTTTCTCCCAAGATGGATGCTGATCAAATAGCCTTTAATAAATTCTTTCCATAATTTTTCTACTAATGTAAATTCATTTACCTTAGGCTGAATGACCTCTGGTCAAGTGCCTGTTGAGGTCATTTGCAAAAGTGTCTTAATAAATGTATTGTCTCTATCTCTCTCTCTCTCTCTCATTTACCTTCTCTCTGTAAGTAAAGAGGGTAACTTTACTTTCCTGTCGCTTACTTCTATTTATAATTTTTAGTAAATAGGCTTTTAACGTCCTCTTTAGATTTCTGTGATTTTGCAAGTCCTTTTGTTGTAATCATATTTTTCCTCTTTATTTTTTGCTCATATTTAGCTCTCATATCAAAGTTGATGTTTTTGAATTTGGCACAGTAGCTCTTGGGAAAACTTTATTTTAGCAAAGACGCTGCCTTTACACAATTGACAATAAAAACTTACACTGAGTAAACTATAGAATACTGAATTCTTGTTTACAGAAGTTATTTAGCAGAAGTTTTTTGCTATCGAGAAATTGAGATTGGACTATTGGATTATTACTACAGCAACTATTTTTACTTCTTGAAAAACACTTTCCAACGAGCAATATACGTACTGACTTTAAAGTAAAAACTAATATTAGAATTTCATATTTATCTGTAGAGACTACAATTATTTCTAATGTTTCAAATAAAAAATATTAACTTTGTCGGTATCACTTTATTAATTCAAAATGTATCACGAAGTGAAAGTCTTCAAAATTACCTATTTATTTCTAATGTGTGTTTGATTATTTAACTTAAATTCTTTTATTTAAAAATCCGGTTTAATTCTAAGATCATATAATACCGTACGTAATGTATTGATCTTTCTTATTAAGTAAACCACTAATACATTATGGATGCAATATCTTTGCGGGGATCATCAAGTCTACTGTTTTTATTTCACAATGCGAGAGTTTTGTTCTGGGATTAGCTTCTTGTAACATGGCGCTTCCATTATAATAATTAAGCCGAACAATAGAAGAGAATTATTTATTTCCACTACCTTCCAACATCAAGGTGTCACCTTTTCGGTAATTCATGAGCAAACAACTAATTTGCTACTGGAGGTACGAAATAATTGCATTTCATTGTTTGTAAATTTTCTCCGGCCTCATTTTAATATATCATGGTTAAGTGTAACTAAGTAACGGGTAACCAGAGCTGTTTTAATCTTAATGCTCGAAGATTACTATCGTAATCCTCGAATTGTTTGTGCGATTCCTTCACGCTAAGGGCCGCGTGATTACACAGTGTACGATTCGAGTAGATCAAATATAGGATTATTTATGGGCTGGTAATGAGGAGTGTAGTACCCAAATGGTGTTCTTATTCGAAACTAAGTACTTCAACCCAACAGAGCTGGATTAAACAGTCGGAGAAATAACATTCCGTCGGGCACATAATAATATGTAATATGCATATATAGGAGATGTTAAATGTAAACGGCACGAAGGTCAATTTGTACTATATTTCCATATAAATGAGAATCCGTCTCCCTCCGCACCTAAAATGACCATTTATTTGCAACCAAATTATATCTAACCGACTTTGCATACATTCCTCTATTTACTTAGAACAACTCTCCACTATGGAATTTCCATAAATTAATCTATATTTATGGAACCGTACAGATTTGCAACCCATTCAACGAATATGCCTGTGTTTCTGCGCTGCATCTCTTATTTCAATCACACCGAAAACCACATTCCACATTTCTGTGTGTGTATGAAGGTACATCATCAAGTTACACTCGGCTTCCACATCTACTGCTTCATATGTCTTCATTACGTGCGCTTGTAAATTAATTATAATTCAGACGGTAAAATGGTTACATTTATTCATTGCGAATTAGGTTATTTGAATGTTAACATTTTATTAAATTAAAGTGAGATAATAAAAAAACAACTTTTCATAAAAACTTTGTTCACTGTTCTACATAAGTTCAATTACTTAACGTCAATTTGACAATTTTTGTAAATGTTAAAAATTACAAGAAAAACTTAAATAATAATAATAAATAATAAAAGTCATGGCAACTGTTAAAATGAATTTATGAACTGTGTAACATCATAACACACATGTATACCATGAGATTATTGACAAATTAATTATATTGTGTACTTTCCACTCCGCTCAATTGTGCGATAGAAACATGTTTTTTACAGTGCCTTAGGAAATAGTATATTACATAACAAGGGCAGAAAGTGGTTAATAGTTAGCGAGGGTCAAGTTTGACGAACGAAGCGAAACAACTTCAATGGCTGACAGTGACGGTTCGCGGGGTTTTTTCTGGTACGGCCGAGGAACAAGAGGTGGTAATACAGATAGGTCGTCTCTGCAACTGACCCTACCTACCTGTATTACCACCTCTTGTTCCGCGGCCGTGCCAGAAAAAACCCCGCGAACCGTCACTGATGGCTAATGTAAGGAACAATATTTATTATACAAAAATGTGTTTTAAAATCTATTCAAATATAACTACCATAAAATATTATTACTTTTTTGACATATTACATTTGGTGCAATCAAATACTCGTCTTGGCTTTTGCCAGAAATATAGTTCTGTCAATACATTAATTTATTTATAGTCTTTATCTATCCATAATCATGTCCATCATAACAATACCAGCATAATACTCTGCAGAAATTAAATACCCAACAATATATGCTCAGACTTAAGCGTGCGGTCCATTCCAATTTGAAAGACAACACGAAAACATCATTTTACACCGACGCTCTGTATGGTAGAGTTTAGAAAGTTCCTGTACCGGATCATGCTCTGGTTTAATTTGAGTATGGACCAAGAGCCAGGCTCTCCAGAAAGCAGCAAGAATCCTGTCTCTGCTTTAATTATAATCTCCATTATTAAGAGATGCCCCCGGCTAGGGCTCCCCTGATGAAGTGACTGCACGACGTATAGGGATTAAAGCGGATTGCAGGAAATTAAGTCATCTTAAATTTAAAATTGGTATTTTGCAATATCCCGAGCATAAAAACGAAGTTAACACCGTAATCGTTCGTGTCGCTCACTTTATATCTTTCGCGTGACGGGACTACTTCGATATTTAATACCCGCGGTCAGCTCAAAGGGGAAGAGTGTTCTGGATGCGAAAAGCAAAAAAAAATTAGCATACGGGAGGTATTCAAGGTTGGATTGAGATAGGAGAAATCGAATGTCTGACTGAAAAAAAATACATAAATAAGTAATCCGGCCGCGTGGTGGTTATTTCGATTCGAATCCGTGATAAGAATGCGTGGGGTTTATTAATACTACGGCGATGCTTTTTTGGTATTTCCCCCCAGGCGTATTTTAACAGTAAGCAACGGTTTATTCAGTCGTCCCTTTTGATTATTCGATTTTATCTGAGAATAATATTGCTCTTGCTGCAGTGAAAATTAAATAATGCTAATGATTTTTTTAAGAAATGTGAAATATTGAAAATGCAAAACTAATGAATAATAATATATCGACTACCCTTTAGGAAAAATATGGATTCAACGGAAACAAAAGAAGAACGCAATCTGAGCTGAAATTTCAAGGGATAAAAACCGAAAAATCAAAACTGTCCTTCAGGAGAAGATTCGTGTTTCTCTAGGAAATAATCGTACGCTACCAACACCGTAAAAAGCTACACAAATAGTAATAATAATAGACGATTATTGCCCAACAGGAAACATGTCCCAATTACAAGACAACATACAATATAATTACAAATATAAATACAATACAAAGGTGTGAATATAAATTTGAAAATAATACCAAGATAAACATAATCTGCAAAATATCTTATGATGTTTAGTTTAGTTTAGTTTATTGATCTTTGTTAGCATTGCTAGGTGAGCATAAATTAAATTTAAATTGTCACAAAATATATCACATTCGCGTGAAAGTTGATTAATATTACTACAAATAATGTTCAATTTTAGTACATAATTTGTTCGATGAGCAGGGATATTAAATGTTGCCTTCTGACTGCTGCTAAAAGATAAAAGGCTAATTTTGTAATTTTATCTAATATGTCAGACGAGTCAATTAACTCATGCATCAGTTTATGAAAAAAACATTATGCTCAATTTTTATCGTCGGGATTCAAGTGACTCAACATTAAACTTACTGAGTAAAGTTTTATGATCGAAATCTCTGACAGGAAGATTTCCTTCCAATTTAAAGCATAGAAATTTTAAAAATCCGTGTTGAACACTTTCGAGGAGCTTGCATTAGTCTTAATTTTATGAAAACCACACTAAGGAAACATATTCTAATTTCGAACGGCATAATAAATTGTCTTCAAAATACCTGTATTTTAAAAATTAGTTGAATTCCGACAAACAAAGCCAAGAGATTTGAAATAATTCTAAGATATGTGACCGTCTCACCCGAGAATCTAGTTCCAACCTCCACATTGTGGGCTGCGACGAATTTTCCCCAGGAGATGGATGATAGCTTCAATATGATAGTAAAAAGAAAATTTATAATCATAACCGACATGTTTAAAGACTGTAACTCTTTCTAATAATATAAGAAACTGTGTGGCTTTTGTGGCGCAAATGACAGCGCCCCAGATCGGAGATCTGGAGGTTGCAGATTCGATCCCTGTCGGAGGCATGTTCACACTTTTAATCCAGTTATATACATAGAATTTCAACAATTATTTGCTTGCAAATAATATTCATTATTTTTTTTTGCCATTTCTTTAATGAGGTAGCTTACTTGAATTTGATTTGTTCTCCTAGTGAAAGACAGATTTACACTTTTCAACATTCAAATCTAATCCATTAACAGGATACTATTAGTAAACTTTAAACAGTACATCTTGTCAATAGTGGCATTCAATAATATTGTTAACAACAGAGTGAATTTTGAGGTCATTTGCATAGAGATGTTCACAGTTCAATGTTTCGAACAGATCATTAATAAACATATAGGAAAGGGACCTAATATTGACCCTTGTGGTACACCTGATTTCGGGAAATAGGAGCCAGTTTTGAAATTATTATAGGTGACATATGATTTATGCTCATTAAGATAAGAATCTGTTAATAATGTTGAAGAATTGCAAAAACCAGTTGTTGAAGAAGTTGCTTAGCTTAGATAAAACGATGTTAGGATCAACCTTATCGAACGCTTCCGTCAAATCTGTGTAGATAACATCCAGTTTACCAGCAGAGTCAAGGGTTTCAGCAATTTTATGAGTGATTATACAAAGATTACTTACAAATAAGACTGTTCTTCCTCAAAAATTCCAAACACGACTTATATGCGATGACTTCAGCAAACGAGATTTGCTGTCAGGGCGACGAATGAAAGCCGGAAATCTCTCACGGAGAGGATTACTCCAAAAGAGACGCCCATATACTTATTATAATATAACGGGTACAGTGTGTACAACACTGATGCATTAGTCAAGCCGAGAAAAAGAACGGATACACGTGTGCGCTTCCTTAACGCTAACGTCGATTCCGAGCAACGGCTAATAATAACGTTCGCGTCTATGTTATTATTCGGCGCCATGCTATACAGTAAATTGACAGATTGCGTTCTTACATCGAATTGTAGTACAACGTTAAAATTAATTGGAAATACAATATCTCTGTGCCGCTATCAAATCTATATTCTTATTCAAGGTTGGACGAACATGTGTCTTGATGTGAGTCGATACCGAATACGAAAAGAACACGTGAGCACGCCCGTTTATTGCAGTACACTACATAATTATTAATTAATAATAAATAATCCTTCACATCTTATGTCTTGCACAATATTGTCGGTAGGCGTAAAAATAGCGTGTATCCCGCGGAAAGAAACGCTTAGTTAACACCGTGGGCTGATAAAGCATAGTTTCTTCCCTTGGTGAACAATATACTATTCCGTCATGTCTCAATTTTCAAGTTACAAAATATATTGGCGATCCTGTATCGTTAAATATTTTAATAACTTTTTTTTACTACTAGTAATTACGCAAATTTTTCAATATCCGGCGTGGCATTAGCCAGGGAAGTAGTTGTTTCAATAAGTTATTTGTTTATAGTCTTAGTAAAGACTTAATTTGCTTGCAGAGTTACGAACAGGTTGAATATTCATTTATTCAGGCTATATTTCGTTTTTTGAATTTATTTTTTTGTCGAAATTGTTATTTTTTTAAATTTTGTGAATGACTATAATGTTCAATTGTTTTTCATTTTTGACCTTTGCGATCGTTACGAAAAATTCCTACTACTTTGCTAATTTAACCAATTCTGTAGCTCAAATAATAAAAACGTGTGCAATTGTGCACACTTAATCCGGAACACCCCATAAGTACAATTAAGAAACCCGCTAATTAAATCTAAAACAATTTTTAGTTGCGCCTGAAATCGTCCTAAATAAGTCCTCTGTTACAGCGGTCGGGGGGCATTATTAAGGTAATTTGGACACGTTTAAAGGGGCCGAACCGCCGTAATTACACTTGTTCCACGCTCGCGTTACATTACATAATTAAACTAATAACCAGGTGTTGAACGCACCCGGATCCCGAAGGGGAACCCCCGTCTCGGCCGCCCCGGAGCGACGCCTTACACCCCCGGGAGGTCCCATTTCTAGGGCCTATTCACTTCTGCAGTCCCTCTTAATGAATATCGGGTGAATAAAACGATTTATGTGAATGAGTAATATTTATGGTATTGAGCCCGTTTCGAACTTTATTAAGTTTCAATGGATTTCTGGATTAAGTTGTTTTATAAGGGGGAAACGATGGAAATATTTCAAATTTAATAATTTCTAGGAAATGCCGTCTCAAATAATTCACTAAACGAAGGACGCCACGTCTTCTTTTTACATATATTGTGGCCTGTTGCGTAGCACGAGTGCTATAATGCCTCTTATTAAACAAGTATAATATACAGTTTTTTTTAATATTTTGAATTTAGCTATGGAATTATTTTTAAAATAAAATTAACAATAAGGAAGGCACGATAGCCTTTTAAAATAAATATTAATACTATTTGAATATATTATTGTTTATATAAATGTAACAAAGAATGACGATCATTTAGCAGTAATAAACAGGGAATGCGTTTTTTCGAAATCTCATTGGTTTTTAAGTAAACTCGGTAAAGATGATTAGAATTTGAAGTTTACTTTGTAATTTTAATCGCAATTTTGACGTTTAAAACGTCAGTATCATCTGATCCTGCAAAACGCTCGATGTACCTTTGAAATATCATATAAATAATTATTATTCCATCAAATCGCAGAAAGCCACATTTTTATTTTTTTATTTGGGCGATGATACACGGCAGATATAAAAGTAAAGTAGGGTCGAGATAATCGAATAGAAGAGGTGTATACTTACGTGATCCTTTAGAACGTCGCGGCACGTAAAACTACGTCCCTCCCTCGTCCTATTTATGCTTAGAGTCTGATGTACGAGGGCCATTTCGCTTGATTAAGTAAAGCTGTATCTGGACGAGAGGCAGAAGAAAAAATAAAAGGGGGGAAAGATGCAAAGTGGTTTAGCGGGCCCTCCTAATGGGATTATGTCCTCCACGGTTCGACTCAATCCCCTCACTCTGTACAAACTTATAAATTATATGCACACGAAAAATATTCTCCGAACTTGATCCTCGAATTAATCCCCTTGAAATGCATAACTTCGGAAATGGCTTTTGCTGCCGGGTGCACCAAGAGGCGATGATTAAATTTTTTCACGCGAGAGATACATCAGTTGCAGCGATCGAAAAAGTACAATATCCAATTAGGTGTGATTTTGTTGGAGGCGAACAGTAATTGGGGATTGATTTGTTTCGGGAATACGAAAGAGCACCGGTTTTCACAAAGGAAATTACACTGATTCTTTATAAAGATTGAAACACAGAATATTAAATACGAAATAGTGAAATCTCTCATCTATCACGCCACTTTAAAATAAGTTTACTGACATGGTTTTGTTGCCGTAGTTGTATCTGTGATGAATTCCATCAGTTATATTTTTCAATTAACGTGATACATTAATTATCCCGGTACATATTTTATAATAATAATAATTGTCTTTTATTTCTCCATAATACTCCAGCATTACTCTAGCATTTATTCATTAATTAATTAATTCAGGTAAATCCTGAAATATTTTCAGATGATATAGTAAAAATTTCATTTTTATTTCATTATTAATTAAATTAACCCTTACCTAGCGAATGCTGCCATAAAAAATATTCCCGCAAGATCGAATGTCGATTCGTATTGCAACAAAATAAAAACATTCACTTAAGATTTTAAATTTAGTTCCCGGCGCATTCACCATAAAATGAATTCATAAATGTGCTTAGTTTCGTTATCTGCATGTATGCGATGGTTGTACCTATTATAAACTAGCACGTTAATTAAGGATCAAAGATAATAAAAAAATTAAAAGAAAACATATGTGGTAAATTAAACACGTGTGTTGGGAATTATCACAATTTTTTTATGTCGAAACACTGCGACATATGTTTCGCCACGATTAATTAATTAATCATCTGCTAGATTTCGACATTAAAAATTTGCGAAAATTCTCAACACAAGTATTTCGTTTGCCACATATATTATGGAATTTCACCAAGTAACAGCCTCATCAATCCAATAAAAAAAGACAAACAAATATTTAAAAAATTTAAAAAACAGTGATTTTTTTTTTAATTCTGTTTAATTATAGGAGAGAATATATTTAATTTTTTTTTGAATAAAACGTACCTTAAAAATGAGCCTTTTTGAGGGTATCTTTAACAACTAATAACTTTTTGTTTTTTAACCGATTTAAACAATTCTTTGGCGCATGAAGCCTTAAAACTACAACCCATCGAATGGTGCACTCGTTTATCCAATTAATATTAACTGTTGACAAGAAGAAGGGTTCGAAAAATGAGTGAAACAGTTTTTTTCAATGTGACCTACACTCGACCAATAGCCACGTATTAAGTTTGCTTCTGCTTTGAAATCTTCAGAATGACCCAAATAATGTTGACAGAAGCTTGATTCACATTTAGAAACTACTTAACATGCCACTATTATGATTTGAAAATTGGAAAAAACTGTGTTTTTCGTAAAAACAGCAAACTTTGAAACGTTATGGCAAAAATGTATATTTTTTTAGATTTTTGTAACTTTAGCCACAGATTCTACGTTTCAAGAGCTTCATTTTGGCCAAGTTTCATCTTGCTTTTTTAAGTTTTGTCCAAGATATGCTTTTTTTGTCGGCGATGTTTTTGGTAAAATTCAAAAGTGGTTGAATTTACATTTCATGCAATTAGCTTCCAGTTGCATCCTCATTATGGTCACAAAAAAATTCTATATTAATAAACTATTTTAGAAATGCATATTAGAGTAATTATTAAGTGCATTTTAATGTCAATTTCAAATTATGTTTACTATAATAGCATTCATTTGAAATGGCGCCATACGCTGCTCAGCCGTCAACAGGTGGCGATGTCATTCTTTTACCGGCAGCAGTTAATTCGGGGTTACATTTTCATAGTTGGATGACATCTGTCAATGTTTGAGAGGTTTAAAAGTCCAATGTGCCGCAAGTATGGATTGCTCCGTTGGAATAATTTTAGGAGAGCAATGCCATCCAAGTCAGTCAACAAGTTTGGATGATTTACATGTGGAGTTAAGCTTTTTTGATGACGATCAAAAATATTTAGTTCACTCTCGACTTGATTTTTGCGACGTCGGTAAGCTGACAAATATTTGCGCACATATTTTGCCAAATCGAATATAATCAAAAGAAGTATTGTGATCCTTTCATTTCATTTCATTTCATCTTTATTGGTGTTATTATTGGTTTATAGTTTACACAGGTCAAAATATGGAAACAAGATATCCTTGAAATAAACATCGGAAAGTGGTTTCGTCTGTATTACGGATCATATCCGTTAAAACATCAAAAATTGCGATGAAAGCTAACTGTCGGTTGATACCTTGGAAAAAGCTTTGTTGCAACTGCAACCAGAGTGTGCTCGACATAATTAAAGATTTTGTTGTCCTTCAACCCGACATCCAAGAATTTGTTGAGGCTTCTCAGTCTTCGTATCACGATAGTCCTGATCTGCGTGATGGCATTAACACCAAGTTGGAGCTGCTCGGTCAACCTCCTTTGAAACGTGCCAAACAAAGTGATGACAAATTTAAAACTACAGCAACGCGCGCAATAAATCAAGTAAGAGGTATTTTGAAAAAGGATATCGAAAGAGCTTATCACATCAAATTGGTTGATGAACTGTCTTATTCTAAGAAAACTTTTCTTTTCTCAAAGAATTAAACTTTTGAATTTTACTGAAAACATCATCATATCTTGAACAAAACTCAAAAAAGTAAGATGAAACTTGGCCAAAATGAAGCTCTTGAAACGTGGAATCTGTGGCTAAATTTACAAAAATTTAAAAAATATACATTTTTGCTATAACGTTTCAAAGTTTGCTGTTTTTACGAAATTTTTAAATCGTAGTAGTGGTATGTTAAGTAGTTCTTATTCTTATTCCAACGGAGCAATCCATACTTGCGGCACATTGGACTTTTAAACCTCTCAAACATTGACAGATGTCATCCAACTATGAAAATGTAACCCCGAATTAACTGCTGCCGGTAAAAGAATGACTGCGCCACCTGTTGACGGCTCAGCAGCGTATGGCGCCATTTCAAATGAATGCTATTATAGTAAACATAATTTGAAATTGACATTAAAATGCACTTAATAATTACTCTAATATGCATTTCTAAAATAGTTTATTAATATAGAATTTTGTTGTGACCATAATGAGGATGCAACTGGAAGCTAATTGCATGAAATGTAAATTCAACCACTTTTGAATTTTACCAAAAACATCGCCGACAAAAAAAAGCATATCTTGGACAAAACTTAAAAAAGCAAGATGAAACTTGGCCAAAATGAAGCTCCTGAAACGTAGAATCTGTGGCTAAAGTTACAAAAATCTAAAAAAATATACATTTTTGCCATAACGTTTCAAAGTTTGCTGTTTTTACGAAAAACACAGTTTTTTCCAATTTTCAAATCATAATAGTGGCATGTTAAGTAGCTTCTAAATGGGAATGAAGCTTCTGTCAACATTATTTGGATCATTCTGAAGATTTCAAACCAGAAGCAAACTTAATACGTGACTATTGGTCGAGTGTAGGTCACATTGAAAAAAACTGTTTTTTTTTTCAACAATTTCACTCATTTTTCGAACCGTTATTCTTGTCAACAGTTAATATTAATTTGATAAACGAGTACACCATTCGGTAGTTTGTAGTTTTAAGGAATCATGCGCCAAACATTTGTTTAAATCGGTTAAAAAAACAAAAAAGTTATTATTTGTTAAAGATACCCTCAAAAAGGCTCATTTTTTAGGTACGTTTTATCTCAAAAATTTGTTTCATTACATATTTTTTTTAATCGGTCCTTTGGGGGAACACCTATTATATATGAAAGTTTTTATAGAGAAAGTTTCAGCCAAATTGGTGACATGGCTGCGTCCCGGTTTGACTGTCCCTGGCTGGAATGACCCTTATTAATATTTTAAAGTTTATTTATTTATATTTTATTATAGTAGCGATAGTATAACGAGAGAATAAAATATACTAAATTAATCACTCTATAATATTATTTTTCTAGAGGGCTTTCAGCCAGCCATCTTCTTATTTCAAAATAACATTATGCAGGAACTTCCTTCTTTTAAATTTGGAGATAAAACTTTTCCAATTTCATCTTATACTCCGCTTTGTGTTATTATTTTAGATTAATTTTACCTTAAATTCCGTATTGTTTCAAATGTATTATATTAACATCGAACATTTTAATAAAATCGCAAGAACATTTATGGTATCGGAATTAAAGCCGGGGGGCTTATAACTTTTCATCAACCCCCCACGGAATACTTAATTTCAGTCCGTTTGTTTAAGGCTCCGTCTCTGCGGGCATTTATTTATTTGCATATCTCCAGTGATGTTAATTTGGAAATGAAATTTCTTTTGACCTTTGACTCGGCTCTTAATATAAAGAACGGAGTGGAGACGGAAGTATCCGCGATAAATAATAAATAATAAACAGGACGGAAATGGGAATAGATTTTTCACATTGATTGCATTAATTATTTCAGGGTGACGACAAGAAAAAATGCCGGCCGGGATCGAAACTTCATTAAGGACTCACCATTCCGATTTCTTTTCGGAGATTTATCGTTTTTAGGGTGATTTTGTTTTATCTTAATACAGCCTAAATCAATCGGGAGGAATCCATTTTTTATCAATGATTTTTAAGTCAAATAATATCATAAGGTTCTTTGTTTAATATATAATATTCAAGAAGCACCTTCTGTTGAGCTGTATCCGATGCACTTGAATTTTGTATGGAAACAATTTCGCATCCCTTCGATCAAACCAGCATGCTGACAACTCTCCTTAGGCGCTTGTCCTATTTGAAGGTTTCTGGTAGCATCTCTGGATGTGCACATCAATAGTTGCAGTACGTGAGGGATTGTTGTTTCATGTCTTGTACACACAAGTCGATCATTCGCCTAGTTTTATGTGTGAAATAAAATGCAGTTCGTTGAATTTATATAGTTCTTTTACGTGCATAAAATTGTTAAATGAAAAATACATTAGGTAAAAATGAATAAAAGAAGTGCTCCACTTTTTCATTAATTTACATTTTATGATAAATTATGCTTTTAACAAGTTTCACTCTCTAATAGTTAAAAGAGGATTAATACATTACATTTTGATTTTATAACATGCAAAAAAGTCTTTCATTATATTACTGAATGAAATATGGAAAAGTATAAAGTACATCACTCGCCGGAAGATAAACTGTTCGACTTTCAACGATTATAAACAGGTGTTATCGGTGCATCTTTGTCTAGCTTGTGTGCAGATTGAAATGAATTTGATTCGAATCGGAGCTGCGTAGATAAGCACTGATAACAGGTGAAAAAATAATGCGTTTTTGCGATATCAACACCGGATGTAAATTAGCCTCCGGGGCAAAGGTGAGGTGAGATGATAAGGCTGGTCGCACCTGACAAAGTTTTCCAGTTCCGTGCGCGAGTTCAGTGTGAAAAGAGTTTATTATTGTGGTGGAGTGTTATTTTTGGATTATCATGGATTGAGTCAAATTTTTGAAGGATGGATGAGGGACATTATTTAATTAAGGTTAGTGCACAGAGCTTAGTAATTGGAAATGTTCTCATACAATTAATAATCGAACAATAGTCAGTTTACTCAAAAACCAAATTCTTTATAAGTTGTTCATTTCGGCATTCTCTACAATCATTATTAATATAAATCTGATACAACTATCACCGTTTCCTTATTATAAACCAAAAATAACAACAACAATTTTTTTTAAACAAACATTTTAAGAAAAATATTTTTAAACAAAAGATGTTCATTTCTTTATTGTCTTTAAGATTTGTTTAAATGTTTTTGTAACATGTTTTTGTAACATTTTTCATAATTACAAAATTATCACCCACTTCCAGTGTACGAAATGTTACCGATTTTTTTCAATTCTTGGGATTATTAAATACGGCTTATGTTCAAAGTTTCATATTCATTCATTTAGTAGTTTTTGAGATACAGCGCGCACAGGCAGACACACATACATCTTAATAGGAATGCTTATTGAAAAAATGGTGATGTGGCCACCATGTTACTTCCTTCGATGTTGATGGCATTTGATCTTTAGCGTTAGTTTACTCGAAAAGTAGAGAAAACTAGTCGTTTTTCTTCGGTTTTCAATTAAGTTGAGCGCGCGGCGTAGCCTTAAAAATAAAACAACTTTTGGGAAAATTGAGGTATCTCTATTAAGCAAGCATTTTATTTAAGACTTATTTCCAAGAAAACGACGGTATTAAAAAATAAAATTATTTAAATATTTTTTTCTAAATTTATCAATGCTAACATTTTGTTTCAATTCATCTAAGCACGGCAGTGATTGAAAAATAAGATAGCCCAAAAAATCCAAATATGTTTACTTTTCAAAATTTGAAATTCATTTTAATTATTTTTTCCAAATTTTTTAAGTAACTTTTAATCAAAATTTAAAATTTAATTTAAATCAAAATTTTTGCATTTGTAATAATAATAAAGTAATTTTTGGGGAAATCGAGATATCTCCATAAAGCAAACGCTACAATAAAGAATTATCTTATAGAAGACAGTCGTTACTTTTTCAAAAATTTAATCTAATTTAAATATTTTTTTTTTAATTTTGAAACCCTTGGGTTTTCGCTAACACTATAATAAAAATAACTGTAGAAGAAATCAATATATGTTTATAAAACAAACTTTCAATTAAAGAATTAACTTCTTATAAAAAAAAATACGATTGATTCATAGTTTTGCATTTGAACTTGCATTGTTGCCTGAAACATAAAATAACCCCTAAGCAAATTGCGATATATTTATAAAAAGAAATCATTTTACTACAGAATTATGTTTGGCAAAGTGGCTGTAATTTTTTCAAAAATTTTAATTATACTCTAATATTTAAATCTTTTTTTAGGTTTCAATTAATTCGATATCGCGGTGTTGACTTAAAAATAAGATAAATCTTAGAGTATCTTAATTTCTCTAAGATTGTTAATGAAAAAAACTTGCGAATGTATTTGTTCAAAGAATTATTAATGTAATTTTAATTTTTTATGGTTTTGCATTTAAACTTCGTTTTTCTCACTAACTTGAGCGCATTGTTGCCTTAAAAATATATTTTTTTTTAATTACTTTTTCGGAACGTTTTCTTCCGTACTTTTTTTAAGACTTTTTTTCGAAACTCTATATTCAGTCCTTCCTTTTCAATACACTGAAAACATTCTGAAACCAGCCCTGAAAACACAGTCGTGAAAGAAAGTCCTTAAAAAGGTCTTAAAAAGAGGTCACTGAGAAAAGTCCTGAAATGAAGTCTTGAAAAAATCGCTTGATAATTATATTCTGAAAAATCCCGAAAAAGAGTCCTAAAAGAAACTCCAGAAAAAATGCGTTGAAAAAACGAAGTCCAGAAAAGCAAATTTTTAAATAAGTCCTATGAAATGTCCTGAAATGAAGTCTTAAAAAATCGCTTAATAATTATATTCTGAAAAAATCCTGCAAAAGAGTCCTGAAAGAAACTCCAGAGAAAATGCTTTGAAAAAACGAAGTCCAGAAAAGCAAATCTCTTTAAATAAGTCCTGGAAAATGTCCTGAAAAAGAGTCTTGAAAATCTGAAGCGTAAAAGCTTATTATATTATTATTGTATTATAATAATTATTTATTTATTATATTATTTCTTCTAAAAACAGTTCTGAAAAAAAGTTCTTGCAAAAAGAACTGAAAATATATTTTTGTAAGGTTTTTTGCTAGGACTCTTTTCAGTACACTTTGAGGCTTGAGATTTTCATGATTCTTTTTCAAGACTTTTCGCAGAAGTTTTTTTCAACACTTTTTTAAAGTTATTATGTATTTGTGAGTTTAAAGTTGCGTAATTAAATAATTAAACACAGTTATATTCCTTACTGGAATATAACTGTGTTTACTTATTTACTTTTTTTAAGATTTGTTTTTCTGGACTTTTTTTCAAGGCTTTCTTTCTAGAGTTAATTTCAGGACTCTTTTTTCAGGAATTTTTTCAGAGCTGACTTTTTAGAGCTGTTTTTCGGAATTTTTAATGGATTTGTTTTTCTGGGCTACGTTTTTTCAAGGCATTGTGTTCTGGAGTTTCTTTCATGAATTTTTCCAGAACTTCTTTCGGGACTTTAAGGATTTGTTTTTCTGGACTTCTTAAGTATAGATTTACTCTTAGTAGATATTAATGTCGGTACAAGGATTTTTTCAGGATTTCTTTTTCAAAACTTTCTTTAGGACTTTTTTAGGACTTCATTCATCAAAACTTTTCTCAAGGACTTTTTGCAAGACTTTTTTGGGGACCCTTTTAAGAACCCTCTATCACGACCGTTTTCAAAACCTATTTTCAAGACATTGCTTTCGGGACTTTTTTTCAGGAATTTTTTTTCTAACATTTTTATAGAACTTTTTTCATGACTTTCTTTTAGGTCTCCATTTTCCAGAAAATTTTCTCGAGACTTTTTTAAGGACTTTTTTTCAGAATTCTTTCCAGCATATAATTTGCAAGTTTTTTTTAAGACTTTATTTTCAGGACTTTTTTCTGAAAAAAAATCATGAAAGAAACTCCAGAAAAAAATGCCTTGAAGAAAACGAAGCCAGAAAAGCAAATCTTTAAATGGGTCCTGCAAAGTCCTGGAAAGTCATGAAAAAGAGTCTTAAAAATCTGAAGTATAGATTTATTCTTTGTAGGTATTAATGTTAGTACAAGGCATTTTTGTGAGTTTCTTTCAGGATTTGTTTTTCTGGAATTTTTTTAGAACTATTTTCGGAACTTCATTCTTCAAGACTTTTCTCAAAGACTTTTTTTCAAAACTTTTTTTAGGGACCCTTTTAAGAACCGTCTTTCACGACTGTTTTTAAGACCTTTTTTCAAGACGTTGCTTTCGGGACTTTTTTTTCAGGATTTTTTTCGTACATTTTTATAGAACCTTTTTCATGACTTCTTTCTTCCGGACTCCATTTTTCAGAATTTTTTCCTCCAGACTCTTTTAAGGAATTTTTTTCAGAATTCTTCCTAGGATATAATTTTCAAGACTTTATTTTCAGAACTTTTTTTTCTAGTTTTTTTTCAAGACTTGTTTGAGATTTTTACCAAGTTTTTTCTAAGGCCTTTTTTCTGGATTTTTGTTTATATTGGTATATATACCAAGACTTTTCCAAGGCCTTTTTGCAGAATTTTTTTTCTCGATTTTCTTTCAGGACTTGTTTTGGCTTTTTACCAAGATTTTTTTAAGCCCTTTTTTCTGGATTTTTTTTAGGATGGTTTTTAGAAAGTTTATGCTGCATTTGTCTCCTGTAAATACCTGATCTGGGCATTGAAATTGTGGCGTCGCCTTGGCCGTGGAAATTACGAAATCAATTCTTTGACTTTATCTTCTTCTTATCCTCCTGTTCTGCCACTGCGTAAGGTCACGTCTCGCAGGTAGAACAAAATTTTGTATTTTCTCGTTAGTAATGTCAGAAGTTTTTTGAACAAATCTAATTTTCGTAGGACGGCAACAGATCGGCGAGGATGTTGCCGGGTTTTGCTAATTACCATTAATGCGGCGACAAATAAGTTAAAGGGGCATTAGTGACGTCTGAAAATGTTGGAATAAAAGTCTGAACCGTTTTCAGATTTTCGAACTTTCCATTTGCAAATTGGTTCCAATGAAGCTATTTTTTCTATTGGAAAACTTCATAGAATCATCCAGGTATAACAGAAAGCGTTGTTTTGTAGGAGTATAATTCAGTAAATCTTGCAGACGAACTTCTGCATACGTTGAAGTCACATAACTCTCTTGGACTGGATGACAATCTTTCTTAGCTCTTTGCAAAATTATATAATTTGTTCATACTGTTTTCGCGATAGAGACGCTTCCGCGAAAACTGATAGAGCTTAAATGGGTGTTAGTTTTGGTCTTGGTGGTGTGGTGCTTCTTTTAAGGGTTTTTGAGGTATTTAACACCTCTGGTAGGAGTTGTAATAATATCCTTGACAACTTGTCCTGATTAGCAATCTCTCTAATTTTTATCTGAGTAGCATACACGAGCTCATTTACTTCACTTCCACTCTAGGCAATTTTCAAACTACATTTTATTATTATTCTCGTAAGTTTAGTTATTGAAATCAAATTTAATTATAAACGTAGATTAGACACCGAATCTAGTTTATGTCTGTAGGTAGTAATTAACCGCTTATTGCTAAGTTTCGCGATCCAGACAATCTAAAGTGCAACATGCCTCATTTAGTATGAGCAATTAAAACTAGAAAGCAGTTGTGGGATGTTCTTGTGTCGGCCGTGCCTGCAGCTCTCTGTTATTATTAAAGTTTGTATCGTTGCAGGCAGATCGATAGCGTACATTTCGCTGACGACAAGCAGCTATCACTCATCTGCATTCTGTTTGTTGGTTATTAATGGCGGAATGATATTAGAATTTCTCTAGATCTATTCCTTGATTGCGCGTAGGTTAGAGATAACGATGCATGGTACTGTATACATAACAATTGTTTGCATTATGAAAGTTATCAAATGAAAAGCGAGGCATTTTCGAGTACAATTTAATTAATTTTTTATCCTCCGCCCAAACGATTTATGTTCATCCTTTAGAAGATCGTGTTTGAAAAAAAGGCGCGAAATTAATTAACACAATTCTAACAAGGGTCTGTGCGCGTTTAATTGGTCGGACCTGACCCTGGACGCCGGAGTCGCTATTGACTCCGGGACGTCACAGAGGAATACCGAAGACCGTGGGAAATGGGTAAAACTAATCTCTGAATTTCCCATCCGGCGTTCTATTAATTATAACTAACACTTTGTACAAGTGATCGGATTAATTTCCGGCACGAATGCGGACCAGGACACGCGAACCGAAATACGATACAGAAAAAAAAAACGTCGTGTTTTCCCTACTCATAGCCCGCACATTTATTACCTCGGTGGAAAATAAATAATCACCGCTGGGAGAACGTTGAAAAATTGCATTTGCTCCGTAATTGATGGTGCTTGAATTTTTAAAGAATCGAAATTTACTGGATGTACTAATCATACAAAAGCTAGCAAAAATTTACTCTGTATAAACACTTCAATTACAAAATTAAAAATACAAACAAATAGTTATATGAAAAAGGTATTAATTCTACCACATATAGGGCTTTTATTTTAACTCTTAACATATGATTGTTAATGCATATGTTCAATCGAAAAATAATCACATCAACACATTAATAGGTAGGCAATCATACTTACTCAGTTTTATTTCATTGTCAAAATTGTGTTATTAATAATAAAACTGGATTACATCACCTAAGAAAGATTACAAATAATGAATTGGTATGGTTTGATCAATGGATCTTTGCGTGTGCGTCATAACCGAAAACCGAGTTTTCTTGCCTTCGACGACATACATAGCCACATGATTGCGTTAAATTCGACTAACCGTAGACAGAGTAAACGCTTGAAAATGTTGTCGGAGCTATGTTCAGTTATCTATGACGCGCACGCAAAGATCCATTGATCAAAGTTTATAAGAACAGCACTAGTGCTGTTAGAGATTTGTTTTCGGTTTTCGAGTTTTTTCATAGGGCTAAAATAATTCACATTCAAGCATTTTGTAATCGACTTAGCTACGGCCTGGAACGTGAAGGTGGTCATTTTGAATATTTATTATTACTTATGATTTATCATTGTTCACAAACATGTTTTATTAACATAACTTTATTCGTAATGCGTTAAGCTGTGTCACTGTCACCTTTGTGTACTTGGTTGCATATAATTTCAATTAAATTGTAATTGTGAACATAGGCGCAAATAATAGTATGTTCAGTCTTAAAATAAAACCCCTGTTTAAATTCTAAATGTTTAAAATTCTCGACTAGTATCGCCTTATTAGGGCATCTTCAATTGAATTTTAAAATTCTATTGACAGAAATGTTTCTAAATAAATGTACTTTAAAATTGTCTTGAAAATGCCCTAATACCAGAATTTTAAACATTTAGAATCTTAACCCTTTCGGCCCTGGTGGTGACAATTGCCACTGCAACATTTACATGTCTCTACTTACTATGACAATCCATATTTTTGCTGTTTATCACTAGATGTCACTTCAACAAAGCCTCACTAATTAATTCCTATACTAGTTAATCAAATAAGTTCAAATTTGGCATTTGTGGTCTTAAGAAGCTCCGCATCAATAATAATTAACAAAAAAAATATTTTTTCAAATTTAAAAATCCAGGGCTGAAAGGGTTAACTGACTTTTTATTCGGAAGAATTAATTACTAAACATTTTTACAACGAAAAGTAAATAACATTTATAAGATGGAATTAATAAGCATTTAATATACTTATCCTTAATAATGTAAATATTTAAACAATTAATATAAACAAACTTTATAAGTAAGTTGTCATAAAACTGTAATATACATATTATTGTTAACAAATTATTTTTATACTACAATAAGTCACGAAATTTTATTAAAATTACTTAATGCAATCATTTCAGGGGATTCCAGTAAATCTACTTTTAGACCCTTATTTGTTAAATGAGTATATCTTGGCCAAAATAATGCTTCGCTTGTAGGAAGTGTTTCGCAATGTATATTGGTCTTCTTGCATAAGGGGGAAAGATCGTAGACTTTTTTTTTGGCGAGGATGTACCCTCCATAATCCATTTAACAAAGGGCCTAAAACTGTATTTACTTTCCCTCGGAATTTAGGGAGCGCGCGCTAATCCGGAAATTCCAATAACCAGCGACCAACTTGGCCTGATTTACATCCCTTTTTTTAAATCCGTTGCATAATTAGTTTTTAAATATAAATCAGTGGATTTTAAGTTACAGCCCTCGCAAAATCTGGCGTCACCTGGGGTTGAAGTTTGCGCAGAGCGAGAAAGTATTCGGAGAGAATGCGATAACAAATAACGGGTCATTTTTTTTTTAATTTAATTAAACATAACCACTAACTGGGAAGTAAAGACAATCGATGGCTCCGCTTCCTAATTTTTTCTCCTCGAGGGATATTTTTTGAGAGCAAGATCTCTTATTGTTTTGTTAGTAAACTTAAAATCAGTAGAGCCAGTAGAAGGTCTGCCTCTTTTTGTTGGTCTATTACTTTTTCCTTTAAGAAGAAGAGCTTCGGCGATGCTCATTTTGAACTCTTGCAGACTTTGGATCTTTTTTTGTATCTAAAGGCTCTTCGATACAGTAGCCTAGGGTTCAACAGTCACATCTATAGAGTGAAAAAATAATTTGTGATAATATTTTTTCGATCTGATCTGAATTCTGTACAGTGCAATTAGCGAGTCCATTAAATCAACACATTGTAGGTTTTTACAATCGATAGTAATGGTTTGCTTTGTCTTTTTGTCATATCGCTTACTGTTGGCCTTTATTACTGCCAATGCAAAAGTTAATATAAGGTTCACTCCTCTATTATCTGCCCATTTCACTACCAGTACTTCAGTATCTTCAACTGGAGAATTTACTGCTTGATGGGACCATTTTCCTCTTGTAATAAAATCTTTGTCTTGATTGGTGGGATGCCAGATAACCGATTGATCCTAACGTTTCCCAAGCTAAATATTTTTTCTTGACCAGTTATCAAAGTATAATAAATGATTCGATCCCACAGGAATTGATTGGGCCAATTTCAGTACTACATTTGAACTAACTCTCACTAATACCGGTTTAATTTTCTCTGAATATATGAAAAAAGCATACATGAATGTCTTTGTTACCGCAAAGAACAAACTATTTGTATCCCCACTTGTGTGCCTTGCTGGGTACATATTGTTTTATGTTTGATTTACCTTTGAATGGATCTATCTCTTCATCCATGCATAGCATTTGGGGCATTGGTATTTCCCGAAACTTTTTTTTGTAAATTGTCTATCAAAGGCCGGATCTTGAATAATTTATCTATGATGGAATTTATGAATTGTCGTTGAAGTAAGTCTTCAAATTTAGATCTTCCCATCTATCTCTACTTATCACTTCCGATACAGTAGGGCAGTTTAGTTTGCTCTTCCAATATATACGTGAATTTGAGAGCTTCAACATTGACGATGTCGATGCGCCTTAAACCCAAAATTCATTCATTCATTCAACATTGACATAACAAGCAGTGTACCCAAAAATTTCTCAAGCTCGGTGCAAGACTTGATGGATTGCATACAGATTTGATTGGTCGACAATATGAGTAATGATATCCTTCGAGAAAAGATGTCTAACATATTCAACAAGACGTTTTACCACCCCCAAAAGAATCTATTTGTCCTAACCATTCAGGCATAGGTCTAGCTGTTCCGTATCCAAAGAGCAATTCTTCGATGGCTTTGAACTTATTACTAGTTATTGGAATTGATTCTTCAATAAATTGTAGTTGTTTCAATAAGTTATTTGTTTATAGTTTTAGTAAGACTTAATTTTGCTTTGCAGAGTTACGAACACAGGTTGAATATTCATATATTCAGGCTATATTTTGTTTTATTAAATTGATTCAACTTCAGCAACTGAAGTTTCTAACTCATTTTCACTGGTATTATCATTACTAACTACGAGGTCTTCTAATTGATCGAAATCTAAAGCATATATTCAATTCCTATCATGGGAAAAATCAATATTGTTATCAAAATAGTTTGAATAGCAATATAACAAAAAATTATATTGTAAAATCAAATTTTTTAAATATAATACACATTTTATTTATTTACCAATTTCATTCATAGTAGTATCTGGTTCCTTGTCTGAGTCTGTACCGCTTCCAGCTAGGTAAAAAAATCACCGTTTTCCATAAAACATACCACAATCCATACTGTGATAATTTTTGTGACCGTCGATTCAAAAGACTAACATAACGAATTTGTTACGTTTGGAAAAAGGGAAAATATATAAAAAAATATAATGTTTTTTATAAATATTCCACTTTTGGCATAAAAACTATAGTTTTATGAATATATACAAGAAATATCAACACTAAAACTTAAAAAAAAGACTGGCCATGCCTGAGAGAGAGAGAAACATAGCAGTCATGTCTGAGATTAATTCATTTTTTTTTAAATCTAATTCTATTGAACTTATATAGTCTCATGACGTAATACCTCATTTTACAGCCATCTCTGAAACAAAATTTTGTGGTTACGAAAACTTCATAGGGTTAAGAAACGCAAAAGTTTTCTAATGCTTCATTTTTGAGAAACATTATTGATTTTCAAATATACAGGGTGTTACAAATTCGATGCATTAGCATTGGTATCTCGGTAACCATAAGAGAGAGAGTTGGTTAAATTAAGGAAAAGTTGCGTATATGCTGAATCATTGGTTAAGACGTAATTTAAAATATTCCGACTACTTCCGAAGATATTTTGGTTTATATTTTTTTACGATTTTATTACTGGTTATTTTAAAAAACCAAGAGGACTTTCTTAAGACACTCTTCCAGAAAATCATTTTATTTTTCATATACGACTTTTCGTTATTTAGATACTAATATCAACTTTATTTTTTTTTAATACGGACTTGTTACTAAATTGTTTGCTATTTGAAGTTTTTTTGAAAATTGAAGAGTAAACAAAACAAAGTGTGCTTTAATTTTGACAACAGATAATAGTGTTTCTTGGCTTAAATTAGATTCTGTGTAAAAGATGCTTTTCTAACGAAGAAAAACGTGATATGCTTAATGTTCACTGTTCATGTTGACTTGTTACTAAATTGTTTGCTATAGGAGTTATTTGAAGTTTTTTTGAAAATTTAAGAGTAGGCATTGACTTTGAATCATAACAAAGTGTGTTTTAATTTTGACAACAGATAATAGTGTTTCTTATCTTCGACATGGCTTAAATTAGATTATGTGTAAAAGGTGCACTTTTCTTTCATATTATTTAAACACAGCGGAAATGTATTTTTAAAATAAATACAATACAACAAAAAAATCGAACGTATACTCAATCTTTTGAACATCTAGAAAATTAGATATTGTTCATATGTTGAAATGTGTTGAAATTTAGTTGAAAAAGTATGCCAGTTTTTTCTTTAATTCAATTTTATAAATAAAGTTTAGGTTAATAAAATGAGAAATGCGATCCTTTTCATCTTCTACAATTTAAGAGTCTCCAGGAGACCACAATTAATCATCTACCGAAACAACTACTTTCCTGGTTAGCACCACGATGACTATTCAATGATGATTAAAAATTTAAGTTGTTACAGAAATGCGCTTTTTACTAAAATCATGAAAACGTAGCGTATTTAAAAAAAACGGCAAAACAATTAAAAAGTATCTCCAAACAATTAAAAAGTAATAAAACTAATATGGGTTATCGACCTTGCCGAGACCCAACAAAATTTGTCACACAAGATAGAGTGGGATTTGATTTATTTATTTTGATGATGATAAAAATGAAACGTCCTCTCAGAAAACCAAAATTATTTTTTGAAGAGCCTTAACCCTCAACGGCCACTATGGATTCAATAGACTCGGACGCACACTTTACCTCAAATTTTCGGCGCGAAGATTTTTTTTTCTATTCCATTCAAACCTATTTTCCTATTAGCTGTGTACATCTCAAAATCTATCGGCTCTTTAGTTTTCTCGTGATAATCAAAATAAACGGACTTCTTACTTTGTGTGTCTAATAGACCCAAGAGCGCCCGATACGTAATTTAAAAAAAATCAAAGATAAAATTGTGTTTTTTTCGTATGTTGGTGAATAAATATGTAAGCAAAGCATTTATCTAGCACTTTAAATAAAACAGTTTCTTTGTTAATATCACACTTTATTTTTTAGTTGCAAAAATGTATCACGAAGTTAACGCTTCAACCATCAATCAATTTATCTAGCAATTATTTTTTTTTTCAATACGTAAATTGTATTCTCTATGTATTTTTTTACTATATATAATTTTCAGAGCTAAATTTTTTGAACGATGACCTATAATTTGCTGTTGCGTCAAAATATCGATTCACATCTTCTTCAGGATGATATTCCCCGCTATCGAGAATCTGATTCAAGTGATGATTCGGATGGTGCAATTGAAAACCATATTTCCTCATTTCTTTGTAAAAAAATAATGGCTGTATAGATTCCGTCCAAAAAAATAAAAGAAAAATTTCTATGCTTACCTCATTTCAAACTTCAAAATTAATATAGTTTCTGCAACGAAGACCCTAGATTTACTTGATAGTGCCATATTTCAGCAAGATGACCTGAAATTTTTAGCGAAATATATCTAAAGGTTCTTTTTTAAATTACATTTTTAGTAAAAAAACGCAAATTTTTCAACATTTTCTTTCAAAATTATTCAATATTGTTTTTGAACACTAAAAAATTGTTTAGTTTCTACCATATCTTAACCCGCATTTAAATATATCCTAAGCAGTTGTGTAATTTTTTTCTAACCTTCAATTTCAATATTGAAGGAGATACATAGCTTCAAATTTGTCCGGTTCTATTAGACCCACAGTGCCCGTTATGCTATTATATCGAAGTGTGCCCGCTAAGGGTTAAAAAAGAACATTTGTTATTGTCAAAGCACTTGTGCTTCAAAGTCTGCTCTTAAATTTTTAAAAACCATGAAATAACTCCTATAACAGCAATTTAGTGACAAGTGTGGCACATCATTAGTTTCGGGAGGTGAAAAGCTACTCAAAAATAAAATAAAACATCCAGGTCTATATTTAAAAAAATCTATCTAAATAATGAAATGTCTTATTTAAAAAATAAAATTATTTTATAAAAGAGCTTACAAAAGTGTTTTAAAAAAGTGCTCCTGTTTTATCAAAATAACCAGTAATAAAGTCATAAAAAATAAACCAAAACTGACTTTTCCAGTATTTATCGAATATCTCCGGAAGTAATCGGAAAACTTTAAATTTCTTTTCAACAAATTACTCTTTGTCTTAATTTAACCAAGTCGCTATCTCATACAGTTGCCGAGATAGTAATGCTAATGTATCGAATTTGTAACAGCCTGTATAACACACACCCAAGTATTCTAGTGACAATATTATTTTATTGTAAATATTCAAAATCAATGTATTAAATAATATCGGCATTGTCTAAATCTTATTGATATTACTAGAAAATTCCCGTTTAAATCCGTTTCGCCTCCTTAATAACATCAATTCATTCTCTGCGCTTGCCCCAAGATTGTGCCAATAGATTCGATGCTAGCGAAATTACGTTCGGCAATTTGAATTTATCTGGCTTAGCAGCTAAAGTTATGTATAAAACAATCTCAGAAAAATACACTGATGTTATATAAAGTAAATCAAGACAAGTAGCCTTTATACATAAATATTCAACCTGTTCGTAACTCCGCAAAATTAAATTCTACAAAGACAAACAACATATAACTTATTGAAAACTACTTCCCCAGTTAATGTTCCTATGGAAATAAAATTGGTTTTAATATTTATTTCAGATACCCTTTCGCCATTCATAACATACAGGGTCTTTTTTTAACTCAGAACATATGATTGTTAAGGTCTATGAAGCATTCACTGGCACCTTTGTGTACTTGGTTGCCTACATTGTCAATACATTGCAATGCGCTGATGTGATTATTATAACATAGACCATATACTGTTCTGAGTTAAAAAAAAACCCTGTATACGTAATTAATCTAGGATAGCATTATTGTATTTAAATAAACTAACGAGTACTTTAAATCAAAATAAGAGCACAGCACTCATGTATAAGAACATGCTTAACTCCGCCACTCAAGTCCTTGCGGTGAACCATAATGCATCCAGCTATATCCTGTATCCCATTAGTTCGCTCTTAACACCCGCACTTTAGTGATATGTCGAGTTAGTAATCTTCTCAGATATTAAGTTAACTGCACTAACTGGTAAAACTGTTTCCCATGAACGTTATAATGGCTCGGGAAATGAAGCCGGGTCGCGGATATTGGTTCTCAATAAAGAAAACATCGCTATTAATTTTTCTCGCATTGTCATCTATCAACGTCGGCGTCGCTGGTGAAGTTAAACCCAACTATATAACCTTCTATCTGGGCGACGTGAACTTTGTATCAACGACAACGTTAACGTCGATATTGATATGATTGTAAAAATCGACGTCAATTTCGCGTGAATGATGTATAGCGCCGCTCTAATGTAATTGATGGCATTGCGGAATCGTGATATGCTAATTGAATATTGATACATTACTTAACACATAATTACGTTAGGATAATTGTATTAACGGGAGTCCATGTCTCGCCCTTAATTATTTAATAATTTATTAGCTTCATTGTACACCAACAGCGAAAAAATTTTACTAGGGTATATTTCTCTTTTTTATAATAATAATATTTAATTGATGTCAAATTAAGGTGATCCAAAGAAAATATATAAGATATTGTGGAAAAAAACTAAAATTACTTTATCCTTATGTATGCGAGAACTTATAAAAAATAAATATCGCGAATAAAAATAATGGAAAATTGTATAAAATAACATCGCAACATATTAACCCTTACCTAACGAATGCCGCCATATTCGCGACTATACAAATAATTCCCATAAGATCTAACATCACCGTATTCGCGACAATAAAAATATTCAAGTAAGATCTAGCATCACCACATTCGCGACAATAAAAATATTCAAGTAAGATCTAACATCACCGTATTCGCGACAATAAAAATATTCAAGTAAGATCGAATTTAACAAGTGAAATCGCTTATCAAATAATAAGAAACTTGCTGACAATAGAGATCGAATCAAACATGTTAACGATAAAATATGTACAACTTACGTTTCTGTTTCACGTTTTATAACTACCTACCATTAAACCAGACCATATACCTGTTAATTACCATCAAAGCCATGAAAATCGAATTTGCATAGAGGATGGTAACATTATGATAATGTTAGGTTCGCGTTAAACTGCACATAAATTCGAATTACGATTAGTCGTGTCCACCCGGCTGATTATCCGGGTCGAAAAAAGTATCACCTAGAGCGCATTTCGGGGTCGCCCCGTTAAATTAAATCCATCGCTAATACAAACCCATTGATAAATCGAATTACGATCTAATTAATTTATTTAATATGTAAAATACACGTCCGGGATAATTCGGATTCGACGCCATTGCTAATTCGACGTACAAACTGAATTTAATCTTCAAACGGAGCAAACTGTGCAAATATTATTCCAACAGTGCAATTACAACGAATTGAATTAATGGTAAAGAATGTTTTTGTAGTGTTTCCGAAAGGGGGCTCGTAATTGCACTATTGATATATGGACGGTTATAAAGGAAATGCGTTTTTAGTTAATTTTTAAAATTATATTTTGATTAATTTATTAAAGAATATTCAGGGTATTTTTCATCTTTATTACATTTATTCAATGTATCTGCAACAAGTGAGCTTGTCTTAAATTTATTTAAAGAACACACGTTTAAATTATTAGATAAAGACGAAAAGGCGCCTGAAAATATGAATATTCAGCCTGTTAGTAACTCTAAATTAAGTCTTACTAGGACTAAAAACAAATAACTTATTGAAACAACTACTTTACTGGCTAATGCAACGCTAGATATTGAATGATACAAAAGACATTTGCATATTGTAAATAATACTATTATTGAAATAACATTGGTTTAACACGCTCATTGCTTGTGTGATAGGCAGTGAATGTGTTAGGGATCATTTATTACTTGAAAATGATTTCAAATTAAATTTTAATTTGAATTATATTCTTAAAAAAAATTACATTCATTTGAAAACTTTATTTTATATGAATAAATAGCAATCTAATTACGACGTTAAATTTTACAATTTGTCCATTTAATGTTGTAAATTAACTTGAGACAATTTATTATTTGCATTTAATGTTATGTTTGCTCCCAAGTATTCAACTTACTTGGATGATTATGCAGACTATTGACAGTATTTGATCGATAGAAAAATTCAAACTCGCAGAGAAAATGCCTCTTTCGGTAGAGTAGTTGCGAAGTCAGCTATTTCTATATTTCCACATTTCCTGTATGCTAATAGCGCCGCTTTACCTGCGACAAATAAAATAACAAATATGGAACGTAAAAGAGAAATTCCAGTCCGGTTTTCCAATGGAAAGGTCATTAGTGGACCAAGTAGCCCCTTTCATGCGAATGAAACTGCAACTATGAATACAAAAGGGGAAAGTTTATCATGTTTATTGACTGCAACAAACATGATTGATTAAGAGAAACATAACGAAAAAGGTAGCGTAAGTAATTAATATTTATAATAGTAATAATAATATTAATTGATAATCACAGGTACATCCGTCAAAAAAAAAAGGATTCCAATTACTCATTTTTGGGATAGAATGCCTTGGATGTTGAAAACATTTAATACTAAAATTAGTAACTAACAGTTTTTATAACTATAAACCATTATAAAAGTTTACATCATAATTTTTTCATAATAATCTGTAATATTATGATATACTAAATCTGAAATAAAATGTTTCGATTAATACTTTCGAACAATTTTATGTCAAGTACAGGCAAACTTTGACACATCACACTCTGTTATGCTTTAATTATTTAATTATTAAGTCGTACATTGTTTTCTGTTATGTTTTTATTATATTTCTTATTTATTTAATTTCATACAGCAATCTCTATTATTTACATAATACATATGTAATAAAGTTGTAAAAAGGTGAATCCGTCAAATAAATTAAATTAAATTAAATAATTCAGCAGATGTACAGAGGTCTCCTATCTTCCGAGATATCTAATAAAGATGGGCAAAGCTGCTATTTTTGAATCACGTTGCTACTTGTGATTGCTACTTTTTAATATCACTGATTTTAAACTGTGATTGTGATCACGGTTAGTGAACATCGTAACGTAATCACAGTCCCACGCAATGCTAGAACTTGGTTTAATTTCAAGTGAGTATTATATTGACGTAAAATAATTTCCTCTGGGGGAACATGACGAAGCTTGCCCTTGTCACGCATATTAACAATTTAATGTACTTTGGAAGAACATGATAAAACACGCCACGCATATTAACAATTTAATGTTCTTTGGAGGAACATGATAAAACATGCCACGCATATTAACAATTTAATGTTCTTTGAAGGAACATGACGAAACTTGCTACGAATATTAACAATTGAATGTTCTTTGGAGGAACATGACAAAACTTGCCAAGCATATTAACAATTTAGCAAACTTTAGCAATCAATAAAAATTCAAAAACATGCTTTCCTTAGTTTTAGAATTATTTTGACTTAATTGTAAAAGTGTGGTTATTTTACATCAAAAATTAACTTCGAGGGCAATTTCACCAAATTCCGTCGGCACACCATTGCTGCATGTGGTACGCAAATTGAGAATTTATTTATTATTTATTTTGGAAATTCATAAAATCCACAAATACACCTGCTTTACTCTTCGATTTATTTTTACTTAATTGTGAGAAAGTAATGATTTTACTTCAAAAACTAACTACGAGGGTGATTGCTCAAAATTCCCTGGCTGGAACAAAAAAAATTGAATTTGCGTTGGAAAACAATAAAAATAAAAAAATAAACACGCCCTTTTCTCGTTTTCAAGTTATTTTGAGTTAATTGTGAAAGTGTGTTGATTTTAAATCAAAAATTACTTCGAGGGTTTGATTGCTCAATTGCATCGTGTGAGCCACTAAATTTTGTTTCAGAGTTGGCTGTGAGATAAATGAGGTATGTCGTATATTATTACGTCATGAGACTAGAATTAGATTTAAAAAAAATGAATTACAGACATGACTGCTATCTCTCTCTCTCTCTCTCTCTCTCTCAGGCATGGCCAACTCAGAAACAATTTAGAGCAAACTAAGCATATTTACAACTGCGCCATTACTGTAATTCAATATCTGACAATTACAATAGTAATACTTATTGTAGTGGCACCAATAAAGATTATTGTTATTATTATTACCAGATTTGATTAAAAAACTGAGAATTTATTGTTTTAAATCATTTGAAATCCAAAAATATTTCTTTTCTGGTTTGCTCAAAAATCTTTAGGAGGAACATCACCAATTTTTTCACGCAGATTAACAATTTAATGTTCTTCGGAAATCAATAAAAATTAAAAAAACATGCCTCTCCTAGCTCCAGAATGATTTTAACTTAATTGATGATTTTATATTCAAAAATTTCGATGATCGATTGAACCAAATTCCCTCTGTAGACATCACTGAATCAGGCATCCAAATTGAGAATTTAATGTTCTTTGTTAACGAATAAAAATCCAAAAACATGCCTTGCCTAACTTTAGAATTATTTTTACTTTACTGTAAAAGTGTGATGATTTTATATCCAAAATCAATTTCGATGGCGATTAAACCAAATTCTGGAGAACATCTCTGAATTAGGCATGCAAATTGAGAATTTAATGTTCTTTAAAAAGCAATAAAAATTTAAAAAATACGCCTATTCCTTGTCGAGTTATTTTGATTTAATTGTGAGAGTGTTATGGTTTTAAATAAAAAATTAAGAGGGCGATTTCTCGAAAATTACCTCGGTGTAACATCACCAAAGGACCCCTCACAAATTAAATGGAAATTGGCTTTCGGTGAAATTGACCAAATTTTGGATATGTTGTTCCTTTCGGTGTCCAGATCAAAAGTCTCCATGGGCACAAGGCTCGAAAATCTTCCCTGCGAGCAGTACCCAGCTCCGAAGGTTAGAGACCGGTAATCCCCGATTTTCGCTGATTTTACCTCTCCCCTTGCATTTCCATTTGATTTGTGAGGGGTCCTTTGGCACGAATACTGAAAATTCAATGTTTTTTGAAAATCAATCAAAATTCTTTTGAGCGATTTTGGTTGAATCGTCGATAATTTTACATCAACAATGAACTTCGAGAGCGATTGCTCACGTTGAGAATTTTTTTTAAATAGTCTAAATCCAAAATACGCCTTTCCCTCAAACATTACATGTTAAGATATGCATATTTCCATCAAAAATTAACTTTAAAAATAAGTCTAAGTTTTTTGGCAATAAAAAATTCTGAAAGTCATTTTTCCATCAAAAATTAACTTCGTCATTTGCTCCAAACAACCATTTTGGTATACTTCAGGTTTTGAATAATTAATTTAAAATAATGCGTTTGAAGGTTACTGAGAAAATTTTGAAATGAAAATCATAAATAATTTGAGAAATTTGACGAAAATCTATCAACTTTGCAAGATCAAATTTTGGACAGAATGTGTGTTCTTATCAATGTTCATGTTCAAATTGTAATCCAAAGCACGTAGAATATAACGCGTTTGAAGGTTACTCAGAAAATTTTGAAACGAAAATCAAGAATCATTTAAGAAATTTGAAGAAAATCAATCAAATTTACCAAAACAAATTTTGCTCAGAATGTATATTCCTAGCAAATGTGTTCAAATTGTAGTCCAAAGCACAGAACGAAAAATAATTGCTTGCATCATTATTTTACAAACATGTATCGGCCAATCTTTTGAAAACAACCAAATGCCTTTCTGTCAATATTTTTTTAATTTTACGTGTCAAAATTAGTAAGTAAAATTAATATGTAAGATAATTAAATGAAAGAATACATATCTATACCCCAAAAAATAAATCTATGTTATTATTTATTTATTTATTTATTTATTTATTAGGAATATGAGCGTGAAAAGTTTTTAATAACGAAATGGATTCTTATTTTATTGAAATGATTGTTGATCTTTTTAAAACGTTAGAGAAAATGTTATTTAAAACAGTAAAGCATGTCCAAATTTTATTAAAAATTTTGCAAATTTTGAAACCAAAAAAATTAAACCAAAAATTTGAAAAATAAAGCAATAAAGAATTTATTTATTAATTTTCCTACTTAGTTACAGTTTACAGTACAGTAAGCACAGGTAAATTTGATATATGTGCACGTGCAATAATGAGAAAGAAACATTTCAAAAATAATGCTGGAACTTTAAAAAAATGACTGCAAATATTATTTAAAAAATGTAAGGTATGTCGAAATTCAATTTAAAAATTTACAAACCTGTACATCCCCAACTTTGATACATTAACTCGGTATACTAACTTGATTGTATCGAAACAGTTTAGTTTAACAAAACAATATAAATAATATTTGCTAAAAATAAATGTACGTTGTTCCTCCTAGCGAAAACACCTTTAACACTATTTACATCAAAGGAATCCATGACCACTAACAGAGCAGCCATTGACAGCACCACAAAATCGCAGGATTTCGAAAACATGTTCACAAGCCACTGAACGAAAATCTGCCCACAGGTTTTGTCACTACCAAAATAAATCCCGATGGTCACCGGTGGTGAAGGGTAACTCTGGCCACTGAATGGGGGTGTCATTGTCCACCGCCAATAATCGGCACAGTTGTTAATAAAGGGACAACAGGGCAACAGTCGCAGTTAGAATATCAATCACAGTTTTAGTAGCAGTCACACTTTGGGTAACAATTGTGATTTTAAGTAGCAATCATATTTTAAGTTGAAGTCAATTTGGATAACAGTTGAGATTTTAAGTAGCAATCACTGTTTAACCAACAGTCACAGTCACGGTAAAATCTGCCTATTAGTAACGACGTGTGATTTTTCAATACCAGTGAAGAATTACAAGTACGTGAAATAGCGCCCATCCCTAACATCTACTTCATCTGTGTCCTGTGCATTGTCTCATGTCCTCGATATTATCATATTTTTGAAGTATTGAAGTATTGAAGCACATTCAAATTTACAGACAGAAAATTGAGTTGCAGTTGAAACAAGCAGATTTCTAAAATATTTGTACGGTCGAGAAAGGTTGTGGCGCATTTTGCCACCCCATATCTTACACACTATGGCTGTTATCAATCAAGATATCGACTGGACAAGCGGCGTCTCGCCGAGGGGAAATAGACGCCCTCGAAACCAACCCCTTTGCGGCGGCTCACGTCTAACGCGAATGTCCCGGAAAAGTCCATCTATCAGTATGTTATTCATCGATGACGGCTCACTTTACCGAACGTACACGAATCTAAATCAAAATCTAACCGGCGCTATTGAATCGCGAAAATTTCATTTCGCGTTGTTTTGCAACGAAAAAAGGCGCCAATAAATGGACGCGCGGACGCAAATTGAATGCACACGTCGGCCCGCCAAAAATTTATGGTCGATAAAGATGCGACCGGCGAATTTATACTTAATTTAATGGGGCCGAGGGTCCGGGATTTCGGTCCGAATCAAAACGCTCCCCACGGTTTTAAAGCGCCAGAGGGCGTCCGACAAAAAAGGGCGAACCGCTGAAATTGGAACAGGGGATAAGCGGATGCGAAATATTGTTCCTATTTGTGGTCGGACATAATTAAAATTGCAGCGTGTCCTACTAACGCAAATACCGCTCGGTTATTATAAAATATTAAAAACTCGAATGCGGTTGCATAATTGGAAATAATATATCATATGGGAAAGTATTGCGATCGTGAAATAATTTTAAATTTTTTTCTACTGAAATGTACGCCCTAGAGGCGATTTCAACGATTTATGTGCCTGTGTGTGTAGGTGTATTTGTGGGTGTGCACTATATGTTGTGCGCGCAGTATCTCTGAAACTAATACAGGAATTAACATGAAACTTTGAACGTAAGCCTTATTAGACAATCTAAAGAACTGAACAGAGATTTTTGTGATATCTGTCATATTTCTAGTTTTTGTTTTAAGTGTAGTTGGCTGAGAAACTGATCTTTTTTTATATTTATATATTTTATTTGGTTTTGAATATAAAGTTACATATATCCGTTATTGCTTTTCGAAACCAATCACTTATAAATTCTAATAGAAGGGTGCGCAATAATTAATATTTAATACCTCGTGTGGAATATATAATACATAATATCGCACCTAATATAAACTATTCATCTCTGTTTATTAATAGAAAGCTAGAGAACCACTGCACTCAACTAATTTATCTAAATTATTACTATGACCTGGGGTCATAATCAACACTCTCTATATAAGGGGCTTTTGATATATTTGATAACGTCAGTCATGTTACAACAGCATATATACACAGTTAATTATAGCATACTGTATGCTAAACATATGCATTGACTTAATAAATATTAACGCAGCAAATGTCTCACGCATAATTTACTGCTGGTTGTAATCCTCGAGTCCCTGCGCTTAGTTGAAATATAATAAATATAAGGAAGTAAAAAAATTGTTAAATGAAATAGAAAAATCAAACCGTGTTAATTATTTACTTTTCTAGATAATCAAAATCAAACCCAAGAATTGCTATTTTCAACGCTGAAGAATTGTAAAAGTATTCTTTTTTCAAAAACTGACTTAAATGCAGTTTAATGATAAATCAGGAGAAGTAAAATATTACATGTTAGAAAAAATATTGTTATCGGTTGTTTAACAATTAACAAATTAACAATTTTTGAAGATATTTTTTAATTACTTTGTGACACCATTCGTTATTATAATTAATAATCTATTGATTAAAATTTATATTAGAACAAAGATTGCTTATTATTATTGAAATTCGGCACTAAATATATTAATACGAAATATTTAGGCTCTCTTGAAACTCTTTAAAGTTTTTTTCAAACAATTTTTATAATTTTTTTCAAACAATTTTTATTATTTTGCTATTGCAATAATATTTTATAAAAATACGATACTTTTCGTAACTATAAAAATGTAAAAAAATAATTTGTTATTATAGATTTGCAAAATTATTTTTATTAGATTATTTTTTGCAATTTCGCTTAAAGACGTAAAAAAGCGCCACTCGAAAAATCGCGAAAAAACTCGATTTTTCAAACCGCCGTAACTTGGTTCAATTTGGTAGAAAATCGATGAATCTTTCAGTTTGGGAAAGATTTAAGTTTTATCTTTAAGAATATGTAGTTGATTTTGACCTCAAGTCCAACCCACCCCCCGTAACAACGCGATGGAAAAAAAATGTTTTTTATGTAAAAAATTGTCCAACTTTGACAAGCTGCAATAAAAAATCGGCCGAAAATTTCACCACAATGGCAGAAAAATCTAATCATTTTCCTTCAAATGCCTTAAAAATTCGAGTCGTTTCGATGATTTGGAGCAAAGTTATGAATTTTTGAAAAAAAAATGACATTTTTCACTTGTCTTTTGTTTGAAATTTTATTTAAAATGAACCTATTTTATCATTTTTGCACTAGGGGTGACAGAGGGTGGAATGAAACCTATGCTTTTCAGATCGCAAAGAATCATCGGCTTCTGAGCAAAATTGACCGAGTTATGACCGAAATGGAATTTTTACTAGTTGTAAAAATTTAACATTTTTGTTAATCCAAAACACTTTTTGTAGGGGTTTTCAGGGGATCATGGAAGTCGACAACTTCTTAGATCGCAAAATTCCATCGAGTTTCGTGCGAAATTCGCCTAGTTATGGCCAAAAAGGCGCGAAATGTATTTTTTTTTCAAAACTGTATAACTTCGCGCCAAATTATCGCATCGACTTGAATTTTGGAGGAAATTTGAGGAAAATGATTGAACTTTATTGCCATGCTGACCGATTGAGTCCACGATTTTTTTTTGCACACGGTATAAGAAACCAAATTTGCACATTTAAACTTCAAAAACATTTTTTTTCCTTTAGGGGGTGGCAGGGGGTGGAATCGTTTTAGCAACAAAAAAATTCACATGACGTTGAAGAGAAAATTTAAAACTGTTCAGACTGCAAAAGTTCATCGGTTTTGGTGCAAAATTACTCAAGTTATGGCCAAAAAAGTGAAAAATGTCTTTTTTTTTCAAAAATTCATAACTTTGCTCCAAATCATCGAAACAACTAGAATTTTCAAGGCATTTGAAGGAAACTTATTAAATTTTTTTTCCATTATGGTGAAATTTCCCGCCTTTTTTTTGCGCACGGTACAGCTTATCAAAGTTGGACAATTTTTTACATAAAAAACATTTTTTTCCATCGCGTTGTTACGGGGGGTGGGTTGGACTTGGGGTCAAAATCAACTACACATTTTTAAAGATAAAACTTGAATCTTTCCCAAACTAAAAGATTAATCGATTTTCGATCAAATTGAACCAAGTCGAAAATTGAGTTTTTTCGAGATTTTTCGAGTGGCGCTTTTTTTTGACGCCAAGTGTATAAATTGCTAGTAATATTATAAATAGCGTGGTAGCTGGAGATATTTTTAATTTTAACGTGTGTTTATCTTCTATCATATAATGCACGTTATGCATAAAATAATCTATTAATAAAAACATTAATAATCGGTTTTATAATTTATATTGTTAGTGGAATGCATTATACGAAATTTTATACGAAAAGTTCGACCATTAAAGTTCCACAAACATTTCATTTTAACTATCTAGTCTAAAGCGTAATAACATATTCATGATATGCTTTAAAAGTATATTTATAACAGTAGCTAGCATGTATTATATATTTAATAACAGTGTTAAGGGCGCCCACTATAATGTAGTCTTTTATGGATGGAAAGGTATGAGCCATTATTCTTTATTGGAAATTCCGTAACTGACTCACGATCTTGACCATTCGACCATTCCACGGGAGGGAAATATTGCAGGAACATCTGGGAATGCGCAAATATTTGCAGTATAAATTTAATTTTCGTACGTGCAAATATTTTTACGTAGCATACATTGAAACTTTATATTTTCAAAATTTTAGGGTTTGTTGTTACAAACATTTTAGTTACTATTATATAGTTTAATATCTTAGTGTTGTGCCGTAATTTTATACCTAGTACACCTTTTCTCAATTAAAACTGCCGCTCGAGCCCGGCGCCGCCACCTTTTCTAATCAGGTTACACCGATTAAACGAAAAGAAGTTAATTTTTCAGGCGACCGAATTAAAATGTGTCGCGCTGGTTAATTCAACCCTTACCTGATAAGGTTACCTCTTCGGTGGCGGGGGAGCCGTGCGGCATTGTCTCCCTTAGCACCGGCATCGGCTGTTACAACGTTGCATCCTAATTTCATTAATTAGGGCGTAACGTATAGTCTGGGGGTGTGTATAAGCTAAATCTATGTTTGGTGCCGCTTCCTCTCTTCCCATTAGATGTAATGCAAGGAGGATTATATTTAGCTAAGGAGGGCTAATTCCTGCATTTACGTACGCGCATCCCTAATGGCGTTTTATTAAATTTGAATTCGTTTCGTGAATAGTGGTCCGTTGCATTCGTGAAAGGGGTCTAACTGCTCTATCTGGGTTAATAAGAACTAACCACATTAAATTATTTATACTGGACCTTAAAAGTAATGCAACACTCCTTAGATGTGGTTTAATTCAGCAAGAAATACGTACATTTTATTCACTTTAGAAGGAAAAAAGCGATAACGTTTTTACTGCTTTATCTCAATTTTTTGTGTACGATTTTTAAAAAATAAAGCAAATTTAATAATGTTACAACAATCGCGGCGGGCCAACACATGATTGAATTTTTGTCAGTATTTTTTGTTCAACCTGCACCAAATTGTAATCGTTTGTTCTAACACCATAACTGAACATAAATTTAATACAAAAACATTTAAAACATTTTGCATTACTTTTTAGCTTCAGTATATATACGGAGTGTGGAATTTATCCTGAATACCCAAAATATTATTAAGAAAAAAAATGTTTCAAATAAATTTTATTTGCCATGAAGGGACTAACGCAGCAGGTATATGTATTGCGAAATACAAGTAGGATTTCAAGGTCATTTCCAGGTCAACTTGTTATTTTTAAATAGAAATCTGTAATTTTTATTAGGTAATCTGTATCTGTGAACTGTAGAAAATATATTTTATTCGAAAAAATTTTCTGTTTGCGATATTTATTTTTTAAAGGAAAATGAACAAAAAATCAATTTAACTGATTAATTGATTACCCACACTGTTTTTATAAATTTTTACATGTTCTTGTTCGTATTGAAGGATACATTCAGCGATACCATATTACGTTTATAATATTTTTAGAAGAACGAAAAATGTAAAAATATATAAAAACAACTAAACAAGTTAAACATAAAATAATATGGCATCGCTTAATTTGTACTTCAAACATCTTTACAAAAATCTATACATACATAGGGTGTCGCATTTGTAATGGTGGAGTGGACATAATTTCTCCGGAAATTCAGCACCTAATGTGGCCGCTTCTAATGTTTTAAAATGTTGAGACACTTTCCTAAAACATTTTTTTGGTGTCAACAGAAAACGATAATCGGTATTTGTTTTCAAGTTATTAGCGCTATCTTTTGTTTTTCTTATGGCATCCAAATAATATTATTATTATTATTAATCGTTAATAAGCGAAGGCCAAGAAAAATAAAAATCTCATTCTGAGCGAATATTTCCTTTGTTTGTCTATTAAGAAATTATATGTCATACGTACGTCCAAAATAATACACTGTCTTCTGCTAATTAGTTTAAATAACTGTTGTCTGAAATTTTTTTTATTTATCCCATATTTTTTTTAACTTTTTAAATATTTTTACCCACTTATTCTTCGATACTGTTTGTTGGAAGAAAAAATATAGCAGTTTTTTGCACTATTTTGAATCATACGAGTTTATAATGGCTAAGCTCATTAAGACCACCAATAAACAAAAGATTTTTTAGTTTGATTTCAAATTTTTTTCAACTTTTTGTAATTTTTTTGTTTTAGTAATGTTCTAATTTTTTTTATTCTTCTGGTTTAATTGTCTGCATTTTTAAATTTTAATTTAACACAAAACTTATTCTAGACACATGAATTCGTTGCAGTGGTCACAAATAATAAAAACTACTATCTCACATATACAAGTTTCAAAAGTGTTTTTTTTTTATAATTAAAGCAAATTTCTCGTAAATTTTGGAATATACCAGTGATATTGTAATCACTTTTGAACCAAGCGTATTATTGGTATAAAAAATTGTAGTTAACTGATTATGCACAAGTGAATGAACGCTGAAAATAAAATCTGTGCTCTACAATTACAATTTTTAGTTTTTTTCGAAAATTTTTGGTCAACACTTTTCTTAATGCGGTATCATACAGACCACTCCAAATTCGAGCAAAAATAGTGATTATATAGTTAAATGTGGTTGTAAGCAGTGATATAGGTATAAATATACAATTACAATTTTTAATTTTTTTTGAGAATTTTCGGTCAAATCTTTTTTTTTACAGCGCTATCATCTTGACCACTCCAACTATCAAGCAAAAGTAATGATTTTGTAGTTAAATGTTGTAAGCAGAGATTTAAGTATAAATATACAATTACAATTTTTAGCTTTTTTCGAGAATTTTCGGTCGAATCCTTTTTACTTTCTCCGTTACGAAGTACGAGAAAGTATTGTGATCGTGAGAGTTTTTTCAATTTTTTTTTACTTTCTCCGTTACGAAGTACGAGAAAGTATTGTGATCGTGATTTTTTTTTCAAATTTTATTTTTACGGAAATATCCGTTTTGGGGTCCCTAGATGCCATTTCAACAATTTCTGTGTGTGTGTGTGTGTGTGTGTGTGTCTGTCTGTGTGCGCTGTATCTCAAAAACTAATAAAGCAATTGATATAAAACTTTGAACATACGTCTTATTTGATAATCCGAAGAACTGAAAAGCTTTTGGTAAAATTTCGTGCACCGGAAGTGGGCGTTTACCTTAACTGTTTTTTGTTTTTTGACAATATTTTCTTAAATATGAAAAATATCACAAAAATACTTAAACAAACATTGAAGACAATAAACAAATGCACATCTTTTGCTTGAAAATATTTTTCATAAAATCATTGCTATTCGAGAAAAAAAATTATGAATAATTTTTTAATTTTTGGTTTATAATTATGAAACGATAATAGTTACAGCAAATTTATGTTAATAATAATTGCAGAGAATGCCAAAATGAATGACTTCTAAGGAATAAGTTTTTTTCGAAATCTCGTTAGTTTTTGAGTAAACCGAGTTTTTGAATTTGAAGTATAATTATTTCACCCTTCATAATTTTGACGTTTTAAACGTCAGTTTCATCCGAGTGTGCGCAACGCTCGATTTACATTTAAAATATGATTTCAATTGAAAATAAACCATGAAAACGTAAATATATATGGCTATGATACCATCAAGTCGGAGAAAGTAACATGATGGCCACATCACCATTTTTTACGGAAATATCCGTTTTGGGGTCCGTAGAAGACATTTCAACAATTTCTGAAAAAAAATGTGTCTGTGTGTTGTGCGTGTCTGTCTGTGCGCGCTGTATCTTAAAAACTAATACAATTGATATGAAAATTTAAACATAAGTTTCATTTGATAATCCGAAGAACTGAAAAGCTTTTGGTAAAATTTTTTTGGGTGTTTATCAACTGTTCTTTGTTTTCTCCAATATTTTTTTAAATATGAAAAATATCACATAAGCATATAAACAAATATTGAAGACAACAAAGAAATGAACATCTTTGGTTTGAAAATATTTTTCATAAAATCATTGCGATTCGAAAAAAAACATTTTATTTTCTTTCGTTTTTGGTTTATAATTATGAAACTGTAATAGTTGCAGCAAATTTATGTTAATATTAATTGTATAGAATGCTAAAATGAACAACTTATAAACATTAAGTTTTTTTCAAAATCTCTTTAGTTTTTGAGTTTTTGAGTTTAAATTTTAAATTTTCAATCTTTCATAATTTTGACGTTTTTTTTTTCATCCGAGTCTACAGAACGTTGGATTTACATTTAAAATATGATTTAAATTGAAAATAAATCATGAAAGCGTAAAAATAAATGATATCATCAAGTCGGAGAAAGTAACATGATGGCCACATCACCATTTTTTACAGCGTTATTATCGTGACCACTCCAACTTCGAGCAAAAGTAGTGTTTCCGTAGTTAAATGTGATTGTCGGCAGTGATATACATAAGTATGAATAAACAATTTTTAGCTTTTTCGAGAATTTTCGGTCAAATATTTTTTACAGCGCTACCGTCTTAACCACTCCAACTTCGACCAAAAATAGTGGAGCTGTGGTAAAATGTGGTTGTAAATAGTGATAAATAAACAATTACAATTTTTAGCTTTTTCGAGAATTTTCGGTGAAATCTTTTTTTACAGTGCTATCATCTTGACCGCTCCAAATTTAGTGATTCCGTAGTTAAATGTGGTTGTAAGCAATGAGAAGCTCATTCTTGTATGTGTAGAACAGATCTTTGAAATAAAAAATAAAAAATTGATCAAAAAAAAATTACAAAAAGTAAAAAAAAACAACAAAATTTAAAAAAAAAACCGCTCGTCTATTGACGGTCTTAATGACAATTGCAAAAACTCTGTTTAGACAAACAGTATAGCCGGAATATAAAAAAAATACAAGGTTTTTCTTGGATATCTCAAAAAATATGGGACAAATAAAAACATGTCTCAGATAGCAGGTATTTAAATTAATTAGTAAAAAACAAAAATTTGCTGTTTCTATATAAAAAAAAAGTAAGTTGACCTTGGCCTGACCTTGCTATATAGCCGGAATATAAAAAAAAATACAAGGTTTTTCTTGGATATCTCAAAAAATATGGGACAAATAAAAACATGTCTCAGATAGCAGGTATTTAAATTAATTAGTAAAAAACAAAAATTTGCTGTTTCTATAAAAAAAAAGTAAGTTGACCTTGGCCTGACCTTGCTATCGCTATCCATGGTAACACAAATTTGAATGCACCACCTTAAAACTTTGTTTGAAACTCTTTTTTCTAAAATGCATTGTTCATGAAATATTCGAGCGGTTCCAGGTCTGAGTAGGAACTCCTAAAAACGCAAAGGTTGGGGCTATAACTTTTAGAATGTTTAAATGGCATCACCTACAGCATTTTTACCTAGAGCTTAAATCGAAAACTAAGGGGTACCTGGGGACACTCAACAGTAAAAAAAAAACCCTAATTGAATATTATTCTCCATTTTTTTAACGCAAAAGTAGGGGCTGTAACTTTCAGAATGGTTTATTGGCATCACCTACAAATTTTTTACATAGAGCTTCAATCGAAGACGGTGGAATATTTGAGGACCTTTAAGAGTAAAAAAAAACGCGAATTGAACATTATTAAAACACTAACATTTTTAGTTAGAATAACTTAAGTCTAGTAGACTAGACAAGTGTGATCAATATCTGCTGAAACGCGCAAGAAAGAGAAAAAGGTGGTCATGTGGAGGCAATCTCTGAAGTAATGAAGTATTAACATTGAATACAGTATCGCACGACCTTAATAATATGATAATACGGTAATAGTCCTTTAAACTGAACACACTTGCAATGTTACACCTTCTCTCTTCAATAAAACTATTAGTCAGTGATGGCTCGCGAGGTGACTCATGGTACGGTTGAGGTAGCAGAGGTGGTAATGCAGGTAGGTAGCGTCGGTTGTAGAGACGGATGACGGCGTTACCGCACTTATCTGTTTTACCACCTCTGCTACCTCGGCCGTACCATGAGTCACCCCCCAGAGCCGTCACTGCTGTTAATAATTTTAAGTGTCTTTGTAGCATAGATGAAAAATATAGGGAGTAAAACAATCTCCATAGTAACATCAAAGCGATGTTTCATTAATGAATTGTGTGTTTAATCCAAACGTAATCAAAATTCCGGATTTAAATATTTAAGTAATGAGGGAATTAATTAGTTTTCGTTCATCAATTAAAAGAAGCGTTCGCCACGTTAGCTACACCGTCCTGGGCAGGGCGCGTCTTGAATATTTATACGGGAGCGTCGTCGGCCTAACGGCACCGGAGGCACGTAACGCGAGTAAGTCAAGACGCGCGCGCCCTCTGGCGCTGGGGTCGCGTAATAGCCTTATGAGATGTCCGAGCATTTGAGCGTTTCCAGCCGACCGACCGGAATTTATATTGCATATTCACAAATATTGCAAATTTTTCCTCGTAAGCCGCACCGCGTCCGCATCCGCATCCTCGGCCCTTTTACTTCAAGTTTATCCCTGTCGGCGAAACTTGCTTTATTAAATAAACATAAAATTTTATTTGGGGGGCTATTAAGGCCCGCTTCCGCGGCGGACACGTTCGCCATAGATAAATTGTTGTATTTTTCAAACTGATATAAAGTCTCACACATCTCCTCTCTCCGGTCGCATTTACAAACGTCGCCCTTCCTACATCCAACATCAGCTCGCGCATTTCTCTCCTTCTCCTCTTCATCCTTACACATTGTTGTTTTGGATTGTTGCCATTTTTCACGTGCTTACGATTTTAACGCACCCTATATTTTTACGCTGTATCATACGTATCTAAAAATAATGATCAAATCTTTTCTCTCAAAAATGATCGGGAACAAATTTATTAGCGACCATTGACTCTTCACTCCTCGGATCATTTGTAATGTTATGAATCCCACTTTTAATTTGTTTCTTAAATAATGTTTATACCATCAAATCCAAGAAAGTTACACATCAAATCTGAGAAAGTTACATGACCACATCACCATTTTTAATGCCGCAGCACTGCGACAAAACTGAAATGAATGAATATATACAATTTCAAATGTAATATTCCGACGATCCTACTTGAATATATTAATACAACTTCAAACAGTCTTGAGGGTTGCTAATGCTTCGTTCTAAATAGATAAGAAGGGTCAGTATCTACTCAATTGTTCAACGAAATTATCTTCCTTGCCTTTGATACCCAGCAGCCAAGGTCCATTCTTTGAAAATATTATCCGGTCAGGTGTGCTGCGGAGTTAACCAAGGGCATTTAATATATTATTCACGTCCCCGTCGAGTTCAAACCCTTTCATAGATTTTGAAGCTCCTTGAGTGAGAGGGGCGAGTTCGGCAGAGCAAACAGTTGCACGGTCGACGGATCAAGCCGGACGAACTCTCGACGTCTTCCCGATATTGCAGTTTGTTATTTCCACCTCGACGGATGGCCTTCTTCCGGCACAGACAGACGAGTCGGAACCTAAGTTGTTCGCTTGAAAAGCGCAGACAAACTGCCCCAGAAAACGGGGTAAACTTTTCCCACCATTGTGCACCCCGGCGCACCGAACTCTCCGAATTAACTCCGACAATTAACAGCGCCTTTCCGTACAAAAACCGCGCTGTTTAAACTGAACGGGTTTTTTTTGCTTCCCGGAGGAAACGTATACGGAACGATAACGAACTCGATTTCCAGCCGTTTGTTCAGAAAAGCGCATACGGATGAATAAAATGGGATTGAATGCCTTTGATCTAGCTATATTGTATGTGTTTAAATTGTTTATTTTGAAACTAATCTGACTTAATTATTTATCACACTTGTACCAAACATTTGCGTTAGTTATTCAGATAGTTATCATCGATTTAATTATGGCGTCCATTAAAATGGAAGTGATTATTTATATTGCTTATTGTCGCTTCAATTTATTCATCATACCTTTACCAAAAATGTAAGCTATTTATTTTATTTTATTAGTCGTTATTTAAATGTATTACATTTAAAGAACTTTATTTTAATCAAAATATGCGACCCCGGAAATTACTGTTGCATCTCACCAACATTTTTTGAAGTGATGTACCCTATCCATTGTTTCGAAAGGTAGTCGAGCGACTCATTGGAACCCATCCCTGCGATTCGCAAGGATTCGTGGAAACAACCCAATGTCTGCATAATGGCCCCCAGAAAGGGTCGTACAGATGTAACAAATATTTCGGCAACTCGGCCCCACTCGCACTTCCGCCTCGTAATATCAAATCTAGAGAAGATTCGGCAGCAGACGTAACGCTCGTTACTGTTATTATTCAATTCGTATCAAAGTGTGTGATTTATTAGAATAATTTACTAATTACTGTAAATATTCAATTTTACGGGCTGAACGACTTTAGTCAATTGCCCTTTAAAACATTGTATAAAACCAGGTTTTAATAAAAGTTTAGTAACTACGTATTTAATTTATATCAAGACGTGGAAAGATTTGAATTAAACAGTTTCTTTGTTACTATACTCTGGCCGCGCTATGAAGGCGTCTGAGGTGATTAACGAAGGGTTAGAAGGGCCGCCCTCATGAGAAGTGATTGGATATTTTGTTACTTTACACTTACAGATGTTTACTCTTTACTTGCTGGCTATTGGCACACTATCGGCTTCTATGTATAAATTAGTGATTCTTAAAAGGTTACAGATAGCCTTCATAGCGCGGCCGGACTTGATCACATTTTATTTTTTAGCGACTCGAGGATTTTCAAACTTAAAGTCTTTAAGGAATAAAGTGTGATATTAACAAAGAAACTGTTTTATTTAACATTACAAAATGTATCACAAAATGAATGCCTAAACCATCAATCAATGAAAATATTTGATTTTTCTAGAATAATTTACCGAATGGCCTGTAACCTGTGATTATTACAATATTACTTTAAAGTAAATAAATCCGTGCATTTTAATAAGGAGTTATAAATGTCGAGCAACAGAGTGTAAGTTGTTTTTCTCGTGGCGGTATTTCATCGGGATCCAGATAATCTTGTATAATCGGATTAGGCGAAGTTATGAAAGGTGCTAAAGCCTGTAATCTCGAACGAGCGCGCACCGATATTTTACAATTCGCTACTCCCATAACGCAATGCCAATTCAATTAAAGCAGTTTTAATAGCTTCGACACAATGGAGGGTTCACTTCATTTGGACTTTGCCCGACTTAATCTGTAACGGCTTATATTTATAGTGAATACCCTTTTTCAATTAAGCCAGCATTTCTTCGTTTATTGAATTATATCGTTGCTTATTGCTATATAATTTAAGTATATTTTTACTAACCACTCTGCTCTGCTATGTTAGTAAACTTTAGTGTAAATGCATCATTACAAGCGTTACGTAATGAAAAGAAAAGTAGTACGTAATTTATACGGGTTAGTCAAAATTGTCTTTTGATCGGCATGACTTGATGAATATTGTGAATATTTTTCAGTTGGTTTCAAGGAGATTGACTGAAAGCTATTTTCCTATCAAAAACTGCGGGGTCCTTTGCTACTGGGGTGAAAAATCACGCATTTCTATCACTTGATATACCATATGTATAAAAATTATTTAGATAAGGAGTGGCTTTGTATTTTGGAACGTACGTTGCAGGTTTGATACGTCGCATCACGTCTTCGCAACCAGTTGTTCATATGACATAAAGTCAACAACGTGCTGAACTAATCTAAGACCGTGATTTTGTTTATCATGGCCATGCCTTATCTGAAGAATTTTTATACATATGGTATAATCCACTACTTTCTTGGCTAATGCCACGACGAATTTTGAACTAGTCAATCAATAATTTGCGTTTTATGGAGTACATTTTCTCTTTTGCTTAAAAAAATCGAAAAACAATGACTAGCGATACAAAACTTACCAAAATCCTTCAAAACACGTTCTCCGCCTATATTACACCAAAATATAAAAATATCTCTTGCCTAAATTTTGAGATAATCCCATTTAAACCAAGTTGAATGATTTTTTCAATTTACGCATTTTAAAATTACGTAAAAAATTGAAAAACAATTGCTATCAATTCTAAACTTTCCAAATCTATTGAAAACATGTTTTCCTTCAATATTATTATTATTATTAGTATTTTTTTCATATGTATCTAAAATTTATTTTTTCCCTGTAACTGTATAATTTTTCTGTTAAGAAATTTACAAATAAATAATAATCGAAAAATCTGGGAATACCCCTTGCCTAAATTTTGAAGAAATTTCATTTAAACCGAGCAGAGTTATTTTTTCTAAATTTGCGCAATTCCCAATTGCCTAAAAAATTGAAAAACAAAAGCTACCAATTAAAAAAACTTTTCAAATTTATTCACAACATATTCCCCTTTAATATCATACAAAGATCTGGAAACACCCCTTGCCTAGATTTTGAGTAAATTTCATTTAAACCAAGAACAGTTATTTTTTTTTAATTTGCGCATTTCCCAATTGCCTACAAAATTGAAAAACAATTGCCATCGATTCAAAACTTTCCAAATTTATTCAAAACGTATTCTCCTTCAATATTATATAAAAATCTGGGAACATCCATTCCCTATATTTTGAAAATTTTATTTAAACCGAGAAGTTATTTTTTTTAAATTAGCGCATTTCCCAGTTGCATAAAAAAAGCAATTGCTATCGATTCGAAACTTTCCAAATTTAATAAAAACATGTTTCCCTTTAATATCATACAAAAATCTGAATACACCCGTTTCCTAGATTTTGAGGAAATTTCATTTAAACTGAGAAGAGTGATTTTTTTAAATCTGCGCATTTTCCAATTGCCTAAAAAATTAAAAACAATTGCTATCGATTCAAAACTTTCCAAATTTATTCAAAACGTATTCTTTTTCAATATTATATAAAAATCTGGGAACATTCCTTCCCTAGATTTTGAGGAAATTTTATTTAAACGGAAAAGAGTTATTTTTTTTAATTAGCGCATTTCCCAGTTGCCTAAAAAAAGCAATTGCTATCGATTCAAAACTTTCCAAATTTAATAAAAATATGTTTCCCTTTAATATCATACAAAAATCTGGATACACCCGTTCCCTAGATTTTGAGGAAATTTCATTTCAACCGAGAAGAGTGATATTTTTTAATCTGCGCATTTCCCAATTGCCTAAAAAATTTAAAACAATTGTTATCGATTAAAAACTTTCCAAATTTATTCAAAACGTATTCTTCTTCAATATCATATAAAAATCTGGTAACATCCATTCCCTAGATTTTGAGGAAATTTTATTTAAACCGAGAAGAGTTATTTTTTTTTTAATTTGCGCATTTCCCAATTGCCTACAAAATTGAAAAACAATTGCTATCGATTCAAAACTTTCCATTTTTTTTTTTCAAAACGTATTCTCCTTCAATATTATATAAAAATCTGGGAACATCCCTTCCCTAGATTTTGAGAAAATTTTATTTAAACCGTGATGAGTTATTTTTTTTAATTAGCGCATTTTCCAGTTGCCTAAAAAGCTATTGCTATCGATTCAAAACTTTCCAAATTATTAAAAACATGTTTCCCTTCAATATCATACAAAAATCTGGATACACCCGTTCCCTAGATTTTAAGGAAATTTCATTTAAACCGAGAAGAGTGATTTTTTTTTAATCTGCGCATTTCCCAATTGCCTAAAAACTTAAAAACAATTGCTATCGATTCAAAACTTTCCAAATTTATTAAAAACGTATTCTTCTTTAATATTATATAAAAATCTGCGAACATCCATTTCCTAGATTTTGAGGAAATTGTATTTAAACCGAGAAGAATTATTTTTTTAATTAACGCATTTCCCAGTTGCCTAAAAAATTAAAAACACAATTGCTGTCGATTCAAAACTTTCCAGATTTATTAAAAACATGTTTCCCTTCAATATCATACAAAAATATGGAAATACCCCTTCCCCTTGATTTTAAGGAAATTTCATTTAAACCGAGAAGAGTGCTTTTTCTAAATCTGCGCAATTTCCCAATTGCCTAAAAAATAAAAATAAACAATTGCTATCGATTAAAAACTTTCCAAATTTATTCAAAACGTATTCTTCTTCAATATTATATAAAAATCTGGGAACATCCCTTCCCTAGATTTTGAGAAATTTTTATTTAAACCGAGAAGAGTTATTTTTCTTTAAATCTGCGCATTTCGCAATTGCCTAAAAAATTAAAAACAATTGCTATCGATTCAGAACTTTCCAAATTAATTTAAAACGTGTTCTCCTACAATATTATTTTATTATTATTTTGTTATATTGACATTCAGCAATTTAAGCACAGGACTCAACTGCTCTTCCATCCAAACCTTAAATATATTAAAAGACGTATAGATACTAATAAAAGTATCACATAATATATCAATTTAAAGCGGATTATACACATATAAGATATTTTTTATGGAATTTTGCATGCACGTTTTATATTTTTTTCTGCGATGTTTTTGGCCATGTGCTCAAAAAATTAAAACGAAAAATTATCCAAAATCCATATCTCCATTAAAAAAATTAAAATTTACAAAAATCAAATTGATTTTAAATAAAAACGAAAAAATTAAAACGAAAATCTTCAAAAGTCTATATCTCTATTGAAAATTGTTGAATTTACAAAAACCAAATTGATTTTGAATAAGCGATACTTCGACCATTAAGGATATTTTTTAAGGAATTTTTTCTACGAGTTATAAAACTTTTTTCAGCAATGTTTTCATTCAAGTGCTCTAAAAATTAAAACAAAAATCTTCAAAAATCCGTATCTCTATTGGAAATTGTTAAATTTACAAAAACTAAATTGATTTGGAATTAGCGATACTTCGGCCATTAGGCATGATTTTTTATGGAATTCTTCGTGCATGGTTTATATTTTTTTGCGATGTTTGTGTATAAAATTAAAACAATAATCTTTAAGGATTTTTGAAGATTTTCTGTATTGAAAATTATTGAATTTACAAAACCACATTGATTTCGAATAAGCAGTCATAACTCGCGAACAAATTATTGAATCATCTTCAAACTTGATAGGCATACTCAAAATATGTTTTGTTATAGAGTAAGCTGAGATTTTTCAATCCCTCAAGATGTTAATTTGCACTAAAAAAAAAACGGTATATTTTTTGCTATTTTTTTCATAATCCTAGTTCATTATACAGGAAAACTTATCTCGTTTAACGCCTTTTTTTTTTATTTGAGGCACTCTGACGTCACTTATCGCTACTTTTATTTGACCTCTCAGAAATTACCAACATTTCCAAAACAAGTCAATATTTTTCGTAGTGAAATTTTTATAACTTCTTCAAACCTTACTTAATATAACCTCAAACTTCTAAAATTTATTGGTGCAATGGTTTATTTTTTTAATTTTTCTAAATCCTCGAAAATCGCCCTTATTTTCTTTTGAACGCACTAGGTAAGTCTCTTAAAAAAAGTGTAGGGGTGGGTTCCTGGTGGGGAAGGTTTTGGAGTGCGGTTTTAAGCCTTTTACTGTAGGAATAGGATCATTATGTAAAAGTATAGGATTTTTAATTTTTATAAGCGATACCCGGATATATACGCAAGCTGCCATATGCATCTGTGTACATATCTGAAGGCCCCTTACCATATAAAAGCGCAAGTTGTGGCAACAGCATTCATACATCCATGTGTGGCGTTACCAACTGTGGTAAGCGTGCTTATCCGTAAGTACTAATTTTGCAGCATTTGAGTTAAGCTTTTGAAAATCATATGCAGCAGTGAAAGGGTTTATAATAAGTAGAGAGAGGATTTTATGCATTATAAAATATGTGCATAAATATACATTTAAAACCTTGAAATATGCAAGGAATAAATTGAAATATATATAAGTTTGTTTATATACAATAAATTAACAAAATTAACAAATTACTTTTTGAAACAACTACTTTCCTGGCTAATGCCATGACAAATATTGAATTATACAAAAATCGCAAATCATATTTAGCAAAAATGTAGTTTTCCTTAATCCGTAAAATTTCATTTTATGCACATATTTCACATATTTCAAAGTAAACCGATAAAAACATGTAAATGCATAAATTACAGTTTATTGCTGGACGAATTGTCAATTGAGTTGATAAGATTTGTCAGGTATTTCCTTGAATGACTGGATGTTGGTTGATATTCGAAATCAAAAATTGGACGTGTTTCAATGTGCCGCACCAAAATGTGTCAAATATTACCACTGTATGTTAAAATAAAATATGCAAAATATGCAAAAATATGCATTTTTCATAAAATCCCCTCTCTCTAATAATAAGTCTCCTTTATCATCACGCAACGTAAACGTATATCATTAGTTAACACACGATTGTCCCTCTTCTAAAACGTAACATTAGTTAGTCCATCTTTCACAATTATTCGCCGTTTGATGCCCAACTGCATAACTGCTGCTAACTTAAAACACGTATTGTTGATCCGACGTGCCATGTCAGTTGGATTTTCCACCTATTTTTAGGTCAAAAATGGTTATTTTTGATTTTTTTGGCTTTTTTGAAGTTCAAGGAGAAGCTAATACTATAGAGAAGACGTGTGCCAAATTTCATAAGAATCGGTTAAGAACTCTTTGAGTTATGTCCCAATTTAAAAAAAGTAGTTTTCACAAAAACGCGTTTGAAGTTTTGACACACAGAAACTCTACGATTACAGCGACTTACAAACTAGTCAGCGATTCCAGGGCCATACATAAGTCCTTAAATGCGTTCGTAGTATTCGGTTTTCTTCTGAAGTTCTTCTTGACATGCCTGACGAGCTTTTTAGGTTGTCAGAGAGCTGCGGCGATTTTCTCGATTCACCCTTTCGTCATCGACTTTGTCTTTGTAGGATATGCTTTGGCGGCCAATAAAAATTTGTAAAATGTTCATTACACGTAAGATTTATGTGTATCCGTCATTGAACAGTCCAGCGGATATGAAAGCACTAATTTCTATGATCCTCAGTCCAGAATTCAGATGTTTTGGACACAGTCGCCAGGTAGTTGAGTTTAAACTCTCATTTGCATTATGTGTGTGACCACCCAAACATCTTTCGAGCAAGTCATCGCGGTACAAATCTTCAAAAATCGGCTTTGAACATCAGGATGTAATGGAGCAGGATGTTTAATTTTTTTAGGATTTACCCCTAAAGCTTCAGCTTTGCGCCACTTGCACCAGCTATTGGAACCAGACGGACAGTACTCATGTCTTGGTTCGTCATCTGTGGAGCACAAATGATTATTACTTCTTTCGTTTCCTATGTCTATTGTAGGTTTGTCGATGCCAATTCTCAATGAAATTAGAGTTTCTGTGGTATTATTATTATTATCATCATCATTATATTAAAGATGTTTTTTGAGCGTAAATAATTGATTAATTAAAATATTCATTTGTACTTGCCCTCTAATGGAATATAATCGTCAAGAAATGAGTACACAATACACAGCCGTTTAATTAATTTCCACCTTGTATAGATAGCAAGGTTAATTAGCGAAAATTATGCTACACGAAAATTAATTAACCCAACATGTTCCTTAATGAAATCGCCTTTTATAAATCCGCTGTGTAATTTAATATCTTTTGCCAAACAATGCGAATATTTTTTTTCTTCGAGCTGCGGTTCTTTCTGTTACTTTCTTGAAAGCCGTTTTCTCGAACGACTTCCCTGATTTATCGCAAGTATTTTACAGCCCGGGGAAAACTTTTCACTTTTATGCGTGATTGATCCGATAGTTTTTACGCGACCCTTTTAGTGTGCCGCCAACTTCGTTTTTACACAGGCGTTTCCCACACGTTATTCTTTTTTTCCTCTCAAACGGCCGCCTTTATTCGATTTACATATTTTGACATAATTTTGCGCGAACGTGATTTTCTCAATTCTAGATGTGGGTGATACAATGAACCTAATAGTTGTTATCAATGCTAGTTTGATGTAAACTTAAAATGGAACGATAATGATAGAGGGTTGAGTCACCGACTGGAAGTTAGCCATAAACTTCAGCTACAAATCCGGCGCCTTCACCATTTTTACCTTCAGTAAATTTCTAAAATAGCTCTACTAATTTACAGAAAATTGATTAAAATTCATTATTAATCAAATTGCTGTAGTGCCATGGTAATATCAATAAGCTTTTAACTTAGGATTTACCCCGATTTTTCGATAAGACATCTATTACGAAATTTCGTAAAAGTGTTTAGGTAAATAAATATTTAAACAAAAATTAAGAATATATGTCTTTTTTTAAGCCTAAAGATTGTAAACAAAGCTCCATGGAACATTTGTAGCTAAAAATATCAAACCCAAATTAGGCCTAACGATGACTTTTGATTTTTTCAAAAAAGAAACGAAATTTCGTAAAAGTGTCTCGGTAAATAATTATTTAAACAAAAATGAATTATATGTGTCCTTTTTTAAGCCTTAATATTGTAAACAAAGCCCCATAGAATATTTGTGGCCGAAAATATCGAACCTAAACTAGGCGTAACGGTGACTTTTGATTTTTTGAAAATTGACGAAATTTTGTAAAAGTGTTTAGGTAAATAAATATTTAAACAAAAATGAAGAATATGTGTCATCTTTTTAAGCTTAAATATTGTAAACAAAGCCCCATAGAACATTTGTGGCCGAAAATATCAAACCCAAACTAGGCCTAACGATGACTTTTGATTTTTTGAAAATTGACGAAATTTTGTAAAAGTGTCTAGGTAAATAATTATTTAAACGAAGAATACGTGTCATCTTTTTAAGCTTAAATATTGTAAACAAAGCTCCATAGAACATTTGTAGCCATAAATATTGAACCTAAACTAGGCCTGACAGTGACTTTTGATTTTATGAAAATTGATGAAATTTCGTAAAAGTGTCTGGGTAAATAATTATTTAAACAAAAATGAAGAGTATGTGTCATTTTTTAAGCTTAAATATTGTATAACGAAGCCCAATGGAACATTTGTGGCCGAAAATGTCGAACCTAAACTATGCCTAACGATGACTTTTGATTTTTTGAAAATTGACGAAATTTTATAAAAGTGTTTGGGTAAATAATTATTTAAACAAAAATGCAGAATATGTGTCATTTTTTTAAGCTTAAGTCCAATGGAACATTTGTGGCCGAAAATATCGAACCTAAACTTTGCCTAACGATGACTTTTAATTTTTTGAAAATAAACAAAATTTCGTAAAAGTGTCTGGGTAAATAATTATTTAAACAAAAATGAAGAATATGTGTCTTTTTTTTAAACTTAAATATTGTATACAAAGCCCTATAGAACATTTGTGGCCGAAAATATCGATCCTAAACTACGCCTAATAATGACTTTTGATTTTTTGAAAATTGACCATGTTTCGATAGATGTCGAAAAATCGGGGTAAATCCTAAGTTAAAAGCTTATTGTTATTACCATGGCACTACAGGAATTTGATTAATTATGAATTTTAATCTATTTTCTGTAAATTAATAAAGATAACTTGGAAATTTACTATATGCAAAAAATGGTAAATGCGCCGGATTCATTTCTGAAATTTATGGCTAACTTCCAGACGGTGGCTGAGTCGAGTTTTATGCATTAACGCAAGCATGAAATTGCAAAATCATAAAAATCTTCTCTTAAAATTGCGTTTTAGTTTGACATTAAAAATTTAAATATTGACTAGGATTTTAATTATTTTTAAAAATTACGTCGGTGTATTTGTATTGATTTGATCGTAGTACGCGATTTTATGTTCACCCGAACAAGTTAAATAATGTACCAACAATAAGAAATAATAAGTATACTAGCTGGTAGCTCGTGTAACGCTTCCGCAATACTGATTTACAAACATTTTCAAAGTTTACAACGGATGCATTTCTCCAGAGGCTGTTTCGCCGTTGCATCATCAATATCCGAGAATTGCAACGGCACGCAGGATGTCCAGATGTGTGTTTAGGGCGCCCCCTAGGCAAAAGGGGGTAAATTGTAAACAACAAAGTCATTGGCCTATCTATATTCGCGTTTCGAGATTTATCTCCCATCAGTATAGCTTAAAACTTAATTACCTATTTAATTTTGTGTTGTGAGTGTTGTTTTCAATTTTACATTGATAGTTTTCCCATTTTTAACAAATTAATTGTTGTATTATTCAATAACCGTGCTGGCATTAGGCAAAAATAATTGATTTAATCAGTAATTTTTCTAGTTGTTGTAATTTCTAATTTCCAGACTTTAGCCAGACCGCCTAATTGCAATAATAAGTTGTTATATTTGGCAATCTATAGAAGATCTCTCCTAATCTGCTCCGTTTAAATTATCCGTTGTAATAAAATTTTTAACAAAACTTTAAAACAATCTGGAAGGCTTTGCTGAATTATCTGTTATTTACGTATTAAGGGCTGATAAAAAGTCCATAACTAACAAGGGAGCTGTTTGAGGCCCAAAGAAGTAGGCCCCTTGATGCTCCCGCGGTCGTTACGGCCCTTAACAGCACGTGGTACGCACAACGGTTTTCGTCGTGCCAATAATTTTAATTCATTTTAATACATATTGAAAAATTGAGTATTCGCAGAGAAAAATTAGAAAATCATATCATATATTATCACTTTGACAACGTGTACTTATTTGTGTGTCAAAAAAGAATGGAAAACCGAAACGCTACAATTTCAGCCAAAATTCTTGCTCGGGCCTGAAAAGCGGACATGAAATTGCTAAAAAAAATCCTGCTAAATGTAAAAGCAGGTAGGGCTAGTGGTAGCACAATCTTTTGTGCTTTATATCTCTAATTATAAGCTTATTAGTTATTGTCACTTCCATAAATCGTCAACTCAATTCTCAATTCTGTTTAAAAATTTATGGTTTTCTTGTCGAGTTAAAATTATTGAAACCGGTGGTACATAAAATTCCTAAAAACTTGGTACGAACACTGATTATAATTTTGAACGCTCTTACTTTATGTGAAAACTATGTGAAAGATGGTTAAAAAGTAGTTTACGAGAACATTAGGTTTCAAACACGACATAACATAAAATGAGGAGAAACTATAGCTTAATAACTCGACCAACGTAAATGCATTTTACGAGGGCGTATTTTCATTTTGATGCACGACCCCGCAAAGTTACAACCCGATTCAGCAAGTTTTCCTAAAATAAACACTCATTCTTCAAGGGAAACTTTGTCGTCACCACCATTACGCCACATATTCCCAAAATTTACAGTTGGCGAATGCCAATTCCGCTTCCACATTACTGCCGCCGGCGTCACTTTAATAACCGGCACAGTACACGAGGTCAATAAGTGGAAATCGTTAAAAATAAATTATCGGGAAACGCCTTCTCGCGAAAGACTGAAAGCATTTGCAGCACGGAGGAAATTGATGGTGACTTTATCGAACCGGAGGAAACGGGATCCACTTCTGTTTCTCTGCCTCTCCCTCATGCAAATCTCGACTGCTAATTTAAATTAACAGCCTCGAACTAATGGGGAAGTTGTGAAAAGAAGTATGCTTGTAAATTATATGCCTCTTTGCTATGACGATATGCTTTAAATCAAACTCAGCACGTAACTGGATACGAACAATAGCAACAAGGTAAAATCACTTGGGTTCGTATTACAATCATAATATTATTCTGTTATCGACTTTAAGTGAAGAGTTATTATTAGATATACTAAGTAACGGTGTATTAGTAACTAGAATTCATTTATTCCGAACTTGGGTGGTGAAGTGTGGATTGAACTTCTGAGGAAAATAATTTTTATTATAAATGTAATCTATTTCGTTACCTATTTTTAGTCACTATTATTTTGTTTTCTCTAAAATTAATTAATAATAATCAATGAAATCTGTTTCATTCATTACTTATTTTTAGGCATCTTTTTCGAATAAAATTAATACGAAATGTATTTATTATTTTCTCGTTCATCAAAATTACTGACCAGTTTCAATAACGTTCGACTCTTCACTCTTCATCATTGTACGTTGTTGGTGGGAAAATGAAATTTTATTTTGGATTTATAAACCAGCCAAGTGACCGCTAGAGTAGAAAAAACCGTTTGGACGCCATCTACTGTGTAACACACCTAATTGAGTGGAGTTATCCACCGTTACCTATAATTGTCGGTCGTTAACTCTACTCAATCCTCTACCTCAGTCAGCTTAGCGGAGAAGCTTCGATTTGCACGCTTTAGCTTTCCACGTTTTATTTCACTTCTCTTGCTTTCCAGTTTCAGCGAAACTTCTGATTCCTCACTACTCAAGCTCTGTATCTTTGACTTGCTCATCTTAAAATTTGACTGCATTCCTGGGTGTGTTCTGGATTTGCACAGAATTTCAGTCAGTCAACAGAATGTCACATTCTAAGTTCGTTCTTTGTGGCATAAACCCTTGTCCAAAAAATTTTGACGATGTTAAACTCCCAGTGAAGAAGATTCTCCTCTGCTGTCAAGAAATTTAATGGCGAATTGGCTCAACGTGCCAAAGTAACAATGAGACAGCTTTTTTTCTGTGGCCCGACAAGTTGCAATCAAATTCAACTAATCCAACAGTAACACGTAACAGAGTATTCCAACTGCCATGAAACAATGCATTAGCAAAAACGAAAGTTCTAGACAGTAAGAAACAAATCATGATCAATTCACATATTTTACAAAGCAGACCACAAAACTTTCACACATAGCCTTTGGTAAATTTGTTGACTTTTTTACGTACACTTTTCCCAAATGACAGAAAGGTTATTGTTCTCGAGCAACAAATTTTTCTTGATTAAAGACGTCAAAGAATTAGTCGCATGATTTACCTGTATCAAACAAATTGACGGCTAAATGTACATATAAGAGTCTTGGATTTAAGAGTCAGATTCAAATACTTCCTCATTGTCGTTTTCAAATGACAGCCAATGCTACGGTGATGATGAAGTAGACGTTGAGGACAAAGCCGAGAGCAGTTCTGCTAAGGATAAGGCATTTACCAAACCCAGAGACAGAACATCTAAGCTCAAATTAGACTTGACTGAAACTGTTATGATTGCTTAGTATTACAATTTAAGCCGATACAACATCAACCACCATTCCATAAGCTGGAATTCATATCTTTTGAACAATCCAGTAAGATAACATCTGCTTTGATAAGAGCAAAATTTAGTCGTCAGAAATAAAATAAAGTTATATAGATAATGACCCAAGCCTTTACTTTGACGGTCGAGCACTTTCTCATGGAAAGATTCCAATAAAAGCTTGCCCCAGGGCTCTCCTCTCTCTCTCTCTCTCTCTTTCTTTCTATCCCTGGCTGTACAACTTATACGTAGCGGATTTTCCAAAATTCAACGCATCCAAAGGAATTAACCCTTTGACCTACTTTCCTTACGTCCGAATGCAGCAGCAGAAACCAGTCCGACTGAGGCATGCCAGGCATGCCCAATTATATGAGAACAAATTCATGCTTTTTCATGCCACAATTGAAAACGTAAAATATAGTTTCGCAAGAAAAATGCATTCATTGTTCAGCACTAATAACGCAAGCGCTGCACCAGGAGTTGAGCTCGTACTCGATTTGATTGGCCCAAGCGGCTCGCCGCGAGTTGAGCTCGTGCTCGATGTGATTGGCCCAAGCGGCGCGCCACGAGATATGCTCGTGGTCGTTGTGTTTGGCCCGAACATTTAAACACGAGGAGTACTTGTGGTTGTAGGTCAAAGGGTTAAGTCTACCAATTCGTAGACGATCCACTACTAGTGACTGGCAGAAACATCAAAGCTATGACTACGAAAATGGAAGGTTTACTCAAAACTTAACCAATTTAAGTAAACGAGTCGAAGATGAACATTATCGTACTGGGAACTTAAAGGCCCATACACAACCATATTTAGGAAAAACACATCAAGATGTCCAGCTGATTCTAATTCTCAATACGTTGGTCAAGTCAGACCATCCTCTGACTCACATGATGTACATGATGCACATGATCTCGGCTATATTTAAGTACATAATGAACAAACTGTAAGATGGATTCGATGAGGTTGATGTTTCTAGAACACCAATAGCGATGCAAGGGACTTTTTTCCATTTAAATAAACCAACTAGAAATTAGTTATTACATCTGAACCTACACGATCCCTATAAAACTGAACAAAGCTCACTGACTGATCGCTACAAACAGAATTCTAAGATTATACATTGCAACTAATAAACCACCAATTTCATATTCGGTGACAGGGTAAAGAAACAGTCTTCCATTGCTGATTATCCTCGTCATGTATTGGAGATCATTCATACTTGCCGAGGAAATACCAAGCTGTAGTTCTTTCATCTATTCTGTGAATGCGTTCTTGGCACTCACAAAAAAGATTATACTCATCATGATGGCAGATCGTCGACTTGCTCTCCATTAGGGTACACCAAATAAGATTTGAGAAGATGATTAGTTCATCAAAATATTTTAAAAGCCAAATGATTCTTGATAAAAGCACTGATGTTTCGGTATCAAACAAAGAGATCATTGATAAACTTTCACTTTCTGAAAACCTTGTGCCAGAATGGTCCTTCGCTGTCTATACATCCAGCACGGTCGCAGTAGAACGGATAGTGAAGTTGGTCACTCATGCAGCTTCCCGAGTATGCGGCAGTGGCATCATCGGACTAATTTTACTTTCTAGTAATGCTGAGCCCAAATTTCAATAAAAATCTCTATTTACGACAATTTGTTGCAACATTGATGAAGCAGGTTAGTTAAGCCTGACCTACATATAGTTGGTTTATACAGTAGTGCTGGTTAAGGAACATCAAAGCATTGCTGGCCAAGTAAGAGCGGAGCTGCACGAACTGTAGTTTTTCCCCTTTACCGACTCCAGAAGAGGCATCGCTGCCCCTCCACTGGCTTTTTGAAAATCAGTTTTTATCACAAGTATTATCTCCTTACCCAAAAATATAGTCGCTAAAATTCTCACAGAAGATATGTGATTTGAAAAAAAAATTATCTTAAATGTTCATGTAGATGAGGCACTTTTTCCGCTCCGAAAAAAAAGGCAAATCGAGGCACCCTAGTGAGCGTGCCTTTGAACTCTCTAACTCAAGGTGAGGCGAAATGACTCAATTTCAAAGAGTAATTATTTGAAAGAGTTGACTCATTTTGTAATGAAAAGTTATCATTTTTTCAAAAAACAAATTCATCCTCAAAAAATTTTGATAGGCAAAAAAAAGTCCTTACTTCAAATTTCATGACTTAATATAACATAGAAATTACGTTTAACGAAATAGAGTTCAACTTGAGTTAAAAATAAAACGATAGGCGGTGGGTAGGCCTATACCAATATTCAATCAATTGATCATAAAAGAGTTGTGTTAATGTTCAAATTCCAAGAACAATAAATCAACCTTTAACATTCTTATTGTTTTGAATTTTTGCACCCTTTTTTCAATTCAACTGATTGATATCATTGGTATCAATATAAAATGTTACGTACTATAATCAATAAAAAAAAAACACTTTAAACACGGTTTAATTCCATTAAATCGATTCGAGAGGAACTTTCCGCAAAGGACCATTTGTAAACGTACGGTCAAATGCGATTACAATAATAGAGTTTAAACAGGAAAACGCTTTGACGTGCCAAATAAAGTACATGAAATGAGGTTCACTTTGATATTTGACTTCACTACAAAATTCTACCGAAATTCCGACGAGAACGCAAAGCTCTTCCTATAATTAGGAAGTTTATAAGCAGATCCAGCCGCAGTGTAAATCGCAACTTTTCAATATTTATCGGATGATTTATTATTAATAACACGCAGTGTTTGATTTATAAATTCAACAACTTTGAAAACAGAAATTATTTATTGCTATGTACAGCAGCTGGAAGTATATTGATTATTAAAATTAATTAAATATTTCTTTAATAGTTAACAATGAGCGGGTGTTATATGTATTCGTAATTTCTCACATTTTAAACGGTCTGTAAGCACGAAGTTCCACGTTAAGTTTCTAAACAACTATGTGCATATTATTTAATAACACATAGCGAGTAAGTAAATCCAAGTGTTCCACTTTTATACGCTTCATTAGAGTGCGGATGTTGCTTGAAGCCGTTGTTAATTACATTGTAAAATTACAGAGTTTGTAGTGCTCGACTGAACAAACTGGGTTAAAATTTCTGAAGCACCAGCGCCGAGCTAATGGGGAGAAACCATAGGTGATTATCAGTTTGGAATTTCAAAGTTTGGCGTGAAATTAAGTCTTAATTCCGGAAAAATAATAATTCATTTCAAAACCGAGCTACAAATGATACCAATGGATCAGGGTTGATTACTTGTGAACTAATGGATTAGCTGACATTATATAAATGTGTTACGACACTAAATACGTATGTTCCAGCATCGGAAAATAATTATTCCGAAGGGTGCCGGTGTTTTTTCATAACTCAGTATCTTGATATACAACAATAGAGAAGATATGATATACATTAACAATTCGTATAATATTTAAACAATCAGAAATTTTTATTTATGAATGCTATTTTTAGACGGGTAGTGTGGTATTCTATCTTTTATTAATAATATTTGAAAATGTATTCTTTTTTTGACGAATGGGAAAATCGCTGGGATTGTGGAGAGGCTTGACACTGCGGATCAGTTTTAAAGCCTTTTCACACTACTGACATATCTTGCGGGACCAAAGTCTGGCTCAAATCTCCATCACTCAAATGTATGTACGCACATATTATGTGACGGGCTCTGAAAAAACTATAAATTTACTGGATGAAAAAAACTTGATAGTTTGAAATACCATTAAAAATTACTTTTTTTATTAAACAATACAATTATATTACCTGGCGGGATCTGAAAAACTGTAGATTTACTTCTTACTTCTTTTGCTAAGCAACACGATTATATTGCTTTAAAATTAATAAATAGTTGAAATAACATCTCAAAAATATGCCTGTAAATTTTTTAAATTAAATTTTAGACCAAAATATCAAAATCAGAGCTTAACGATAAAAAATGAAAACAAGAAGATTGAAAATTCAAGTCCGAAAATTGCCATTTTCAATACTCGTAGTGATTAGCCCCAGAAAACATTGGAAAACAAACTCTGTAGCGAAGGAAATTTGCCCTCGACGATTTGAAAATTTTTGAAAAAATGAAGGTTTCGCTTCAAAGAAACTTTAATTATTCAAAAATAGTGTACTTTTGATTTTCTGAAAACAACGACACGCTCCTGCAGAAAACAAGGGAATATACTCAAAATTTGCTCTGTAGTGAAGGAAATTTGCACTCAATGTTTTGAAATATTGTAAAAAAATAATCACTTGTAGAATTAGCTCCAAAATGACTAAAAACAAAAACTCTAAAATTTGGAACGAAGAGATGAAAAATACAAGTCAAATATCTAAACTATAGGCCAAAAAAATCTAAAATTCTGTTGTAAAAATAAAAAATTCAAACCACAAAATTGAAAAATCATGAAAAACAAAAATAATGGCTGAAAGACCTCGGTCGATGGCCTGTTGTATATCGATGTATCTCGAGTACAATAAACTGTTATACTACTACAAAAATAATTTGCCATTTTCAGCCCCCAAAATAACTCTTAAAAACTAAAAGATATGCACAAAAAATCTAAAATTTAGACAAACATAAAAAATTCGCGGTTAAAAGAATGCAGACCAAAAATCCGAAAATTTCAACAACAAAAAAATCAAAAAGTTTAACAAAATAAAGAATATTCCGGGCAAGACCTCTAAAATTTGGAACGAAGAAATGAAAAATACGCGTGAAAGATCTAAAATATAGGCCAAAAAAATAAAAAATGCTGGTCTGAGAATAAAAAATGCAAACAAAAAAATTGAAAAATCAAGGAAAACGAAAATAATTTGCCATTTTCAGCTCCCAAAATAACTCTTTAGCTCAAAATTAGTGGCCGACCAGAAACTCGAAAACGGTAGTCAAAAAGTAACCAAAAAGTAAAAAAAATCGCCCATAAAAAATAATAATTCAAATTACAAAATAAAAAAGTTGCGTATAAAAAGCAATCATGTAGGTTAAAAAAATTTAAAATATAGGATAAAAAAATCAAAACTTTGACCAAAAATTCGATCCTAAAAATCAAAACTGCGGACCAAAAATTCGAAAATTTTAACAAAAAAATCGAAAATTTAGAATAAAATTATTTTCTTTGGAAAATCGTAAAGACACATTATTTAAAATTACTTTGTCAAAATTTTAACCATCTGTTGCAATTAATGTGGAATTTCCATGCAAATTTCCGAAAAATGCGCCTTATTGATCATCAAAATTTGCTTTTTAGTGCAACCATTTTTGTTGTGGTAAACTTGCGATTGCTTTCTTTGAAAATTATTCAGAAATAGTTTGTCAAAATTTTAACCATCTATTAAAATTAATGTGGAACTTCCACGCGGTGTTACAGGTGTTTTTTAACATTTAAAAAGTTTTTTTTAATAATCAGTTAAAAATTCTTGCTGAGCTTGAGTCTACAGGCTCCGTGGCTCTATATAACGAGCCGCCCCTGCTCCTAGGATCTTAAAACAGAATTGATTTTAAGTAAATTTGCAGTATTTGCAGTTTGTAGGGATGGCTTTTATATTTTTAACAATCTAGGCGGGGAATATTTATAGTTTCGCTAGAAAATTGAAAGTAGAATTGATTTTAAGTAAATTTGCAATATTTTCAGTTTGTGGGGATGGTTTTATATTTTTACTTTTTCCGTTACGAAGTAACGTGTCTGTGTGTCTGTGTGTCTGTGCGCGCTGTATCTCAAAAATTAATACAACACTTAACATGAAACTTTTTTTCAAGCAGCTTTGAGGAAGTGGAATTTTCAAATTAAATTGCGGCGAATCAAAGTTCGAGTTTTTTACAAACTCTATAGGCTAGGAATACTGTGTATTGGAAGAAAAATCAATATAGGAGTTTTTTCAGTATTTTGTCTCAAATGATTTTGAAATAGCCAAAGTCATTAAGACTACCAATTAACTATACCACGGATACAGGATCCTGTCAACAGTTGGACATATATTTTTTCCGACAATATATAATTTGTATTCGAGAAATTTATTACCAAATGATGTTAGATGGTATTCATCAAGATCATAGCGTAGATTTTATTTTGAATATTCATTCACTCGTACACAATCAGTTAACTGCATATGTTTTTATATCAATGATACAATATGATTGGTAAAAAAGTGGTTATAATGTCACTGCATTTCAAAATGTATGAGAAATTTGCTTTAATTATAATAAAGCTTTAAACTTGTTGCAGATGTGAGAAAATAGTTTTCATTATTTGTGCCCACTGCAATAAATTTTTCTGTCTTGAACTGTTTTTAAATCGCACTTGCTACCATTAATTTCAAATGAAGTGCAAACAACTCCAATATTGTTAGTAAGCTAAATTATTAAAAAAAAATACTTCATGGGATAAATTTCAAATAACAGTTATTTAGATTAATTGGCGAAAGAAGATAGTAATAAAAAATTGCAGTTTCTATTAAAAAAAAACCCTGGTCTGACCTTGCTTACGCTATCCATTGTGACCAAAATACCACCACTGAATGCACCTTCTTAAACCCCAAAATTTTTGTCTGAAATACTTTTTCTAAAATGCATTCTTTATGAAATATTCATCTGGGTAGGATGATTATCAGATTCGCTATTTTTTTAACGCAAAGATATAATTTTCAGAATGTCTTATTGGCATCACCAACATTTCTACACAGAGCTTGAATCGAAAACGGTGACCTTATCTTGTTCGTAACACTTTGTTTAGATGATTTTGTGTGTTGGCTTCAGTGAAAAAATTTAAGTATCTTGAATATTTGTTTTTGGGTAAGGGGAGCAGAAATTGACGTACGCATTTATATGTAAGAAAGCAAGAATGGCAATAGGACGATCGAATAAGATGTTCTTCGTAACAATATCAGTATACAATTAGTGTGTTGGGGTGTTAGACTAAAAGCGAGTTTCTTGTATGGGATGAGTAAAATAGGATAGGTATACAAATGTAGAGCTAGACACCAGAGCATATAGTACTACAAGAATATAACATAATTTCAGTGGTATACATTGTTGTGAGGTTGACAATAAAGCTTGAAAGGAAGATTGTATGAATGGAGACTGAAATATTATTAAAGATATGAAGATTAATTAAAAGAGAACGGTTTAGCGTAAACACGAGAGCTATCCATTCTTAATAGAAGATTTTCCAAGTCTCCCTTTAAATTCAACATCCTTAAACTTACCTTTATTTTTCGTAACCTTTAAGTAACACCCGAATACAAAGTCCAAGTCACAATCACCATATCTCGTTATTCTTGAATTATTTAATCCTTAAAGAATCAGTGTCAGATAGATGCTGTCTATACTGACTTCTCTAAGGCATTTGATTGAGACGGAGACAAGTTAAAGAGGATGACTGAGAGAGAGAAAAAACTTATAAAAAAAAGGTGTGTTTGTAAGTAGACGTAAGAAAAGCTAGAGCGGATAAAAAAAACTTATATCAGATACTGATGGTATGTGAACGATCGCCTTGTTACTTTTACACTGAGCTAGAATATGAAGTGTATGTGCTAGCGCGAATATGGTGTGAACGTAATTAGAGAGGTAGGAAAATGTGGATGAGGGTGGAATATACAAAGTGTGTTTAGTAGCACAAGTAACATTGGTTATCTGAATGAATGGATAAATGAAAGCACAGACGTGTATGTGAGAAGAATATATGTGCGAAAGTGGGAAAGATATCGAGGCTGAAAAGATGGCGATAGGAAACAAGAAACCCATTCAAATTTGTTGTTACTATAAGTTGTATTACTTTATATGTATATATTACTTTTTTTTCGGCGTTATGCCTGGCCTTGGTGCAATTACCATTAGCCATCATCCATTTTTATATATGTATTTTAAGTTATAAATTAAATGAATAAATGAACAAATGAATAATGAAAGACGTATACAACACAACCATGGACCCAACCGAATACTTCTCGATCCCAGAAAAATCTTTCGGCCGGGCTGGGATTCGAACCCACACGGCACGCGATGCAACCGGCACAAGCGCTCGCCTGTACCCACCACACCAACGGAGCGCCCGTATATATTAATGACAAATAAGATTTCACCATATTGTTTTGTTTTATATGATTATCTTATTATTCAATTAATTCATCTTGTTCACAACCAACAATGATAAAAATAATCGCATCAGTGCCATCACTTTTATTCTACGGATCATTCATTCAATAATATATCTGATTTAAAAGACCTCCATGAAATATTAAGTGAATAATTAAAAATATACCCAGACTTTAATTGAAAAATATTTGAAGTGGCCACGGTTACTCCAGTTTTATCCAGCACTAGAAGAGCAAGTCAGAATATATTCCTCGAGCTTTCGAGTGAAAAAAAAAGTTTGTACAAGACTGCGAATATCCACTTGAAATCCGCAGGACGCCTCGAGTCAAATAGCTGCCGCTAGTACCAAGGGACGCCGTGCGTCGCAGGGGCGCTGAGAGCGTCGAGGCTGGGCCGCGCCAGTTTTCCGTGGACCGTCACGACGACCGTTTTCCGACCGGTTTGTGCGACGCACGAATCCGACGCTCCATTCAAAGACGCATCGGTGACAAATATTAATTGCTAATAAAAAATATTATTGCGAACTATTATTAATTAGTGTGTAATTGATGTGTGGTGATCTGATTGTAGAAATTTGAAAGCGGTGGTATTTTATGTGGATTTTGTGTCCTTGCAAGTTTTCCTAACTAAGTGAAAAGTACGTTTCCTTGCGATGTAGTGCAAATTGGAGATGACACTTAACATTACCTAAAGCGCAGTTATATGGATTAATTTATAAACTTCGGTATGTTCTCCACAATTATAATCTATTAATGTTCTTGTTGTTGAAAATTTGACATTATTTTCCTTGTATTTCTTTTATTTGATAATACTTGAGTGGGATATTTGGGTACTTCAGATTATTTTTCCTACAGTTTAGTGCAAAAATATTTTTTCTAATACAAATTCTCTAATTAAAAATTAACAAAAATCGTTTCTAATTCGCCTGTTGACGTAATTTAAAGTGTCTCTATAAATGTATTGTGTCTTTCTCTCGTTTCTAATTCCCAGATTGGTTTTTAATAAAATACAGAATGCGTCAGAAGCAAAAATTATAGTAAATAGTCTAATTTTTATTGTGATTTATTTTAAAATAGAATTTATCATTAACTCATACAATAATAATGAAAAATACCATATAATAACTGAATAAAACACTTACTATGTTTTTTTACCACAATTGCAGATTATATAATGAATTACCACGTAGTAACGGTAGCAACCATCACCATGAAAAATACCATATTTTTCCTACTCTTCAATAAAGGCCCTACTTTTAAACAAATAATTTATTGAAACAATAACAATATTAAACTATACAACAAATAATTTCTAAAATAACACAAGATAATGCTTTTTTCCTACTGCACCTATGCAATAAATAAATTAAAATTGTATTTTTCGTCATTATTTAATTTATCTATTTTAGAGTCGTATTTAAAACGTTAATCGTTATTGTAATGTGGTGTCTATATATACCGTCGTTAAAAGATTGAGAAACTTGGCTGTTATAATCAAATAATCATCTCGGCAGAATTTGTTTTTTTTTTAAATATTTCTTTCGTAAGTCGTTTTATCGCACTTTTCCTTCGCACTCCTGCGATGAAACAAGGATAAAACATATTTTCCAAAGTATTAAAGAATAATCTTTAAAAATGTAAATAATGCTTTTATCCGTAGAGTTTGTGTTTGTAACAAAATGGTTGCCACATTGATGGCCTCGTATAGTATTATAAGTAATTTAAATCTTTAGTTTTTATTTTATGGTTCAAACTGAAATTTATTTATTTGCGACATTTTAAGGCCTTTTAAAGTCTTCATAATTTCCAATAAATGAGCCAAACATGGTTTTGAATTGTTTTTATTTGTAATTTCTATTTTTTAAATAAATTAAATAAAAAATTGAAAAAATTTGAAAGGTATTAAAGCTAGATTTGTAAATACAAAACGAAGAAAATAAAGTCAAATAATAGGAACAACGTTTAAGAAAATGGAGTTTATGAGTTTGTTTATTTTTTTTATTATAACGATCGTCATGTATATTAGAAATAAACGTTTACAACAGCTAAGAAAAAGATACTTCTTCACAGAAACTACTTCTCCACAAAAAATCTTACATCATCTTACATCCACAAATAAACGTAAATAAAATATAGTTCGTCAAAAAAGTACCCGCAAATCTAATTTTATTGAGAATATAGTAAATAACCAGAGAGATGTAGAGATGTAGGTATAAGCAATGGCATACAAACATTATAAAATAATTTATTGTTTCAATATTTTGGTATTGGTAGTTCATATTATTAAGGAAATTTCGAATTCAAAATATGTTAAAAACGCCATAATAAGGCAAAATTTGTTGGGAATTTCAAACATTTAGAGATTTTATTTGGTAGAATTAATATCTATTACATATTAACATCCTTAATATTATAAAATGGTTAAAAAAAATCAAAATTTTGTTAATATTTAGGATGTTTTATTTAAAAAATCGAAATTGCATCCGATACGACATTTACGGTACACCATGTATAAATGAAAATATCTTTGCGTCATGCAACAAAGAATAAAACAGCATTTAAAGCACGCAAACTTTTCATCTTACTTTTGTTGCCGAAAATTTTTTTTTAGACCGTCTTGGAAATATGCAATATAACGACCAATATTCATTTTCTACACACAGTACTTAGATATTGGAGTACTAAAAATTTTAATTTAACAGTTCTAATCTTTGTCAAGTGATCCGAAATAAACGGTTTTCCAATAAGAGGTTTCATTTTGAATAGCCCGCTATCTGGGCAGCTGTCATCTTTTGATATTTGACAAGTAAAAACTATGCCATTAATAAAAATGCAACGATACACGCTTCAACAACGCATTGAAATGATTAAAATTCACTACAGAAATGGTGAAAATGTTGCAGTCACTATTCCAAAGTAAAGCACTTTTGGGTCGTCGTGAAGCACCTTCTCGGTCAGCAATAGTAAAACTGGTTAAACATTTGAGCTGTTGGGATAACTTAGTGATGTGAAGAATCGAAACCGTGTGTGTCGCTCAAGAACAATTGAGAATATTGATGCTGTAGCCAATAGTGTTAACGAAAACCCAGGTTTGTCGATTCCTCGTCGATCTTTGGAATTAGACATTCCAAAAACGACATTACACCGTATTTTACATAAAGACTTAGGTTTGAAGGCTTTTAAAGTTCAGTTAACAAAAGAACTCAAACCGGTCGATCACCAGCAATGTCGTATCTTTGCTGATTGGGTCCTTGAAATGCATCAAAATGATCCGGATTTTCATCGAAAAATCATCTTCAGTGATGAGGCCCATTTTCGCCTCGAAATCAAAATGAAACTTCTTATTGGAAACCTTTTACATTTATTTATAGATTGCGAATTTATATGTTTATTGTAGAAGCTCCTGCACCCCTTCCCACTAGATCGATACTATTACACCGATAATGATAAAAATTGTATCCTGTAATCAATGAGAATTTAAGCCCAACCGCTCGACTACTTCGAATTTATTAGAGTATACACAATTTATATTTATTGGATGAAGACTGTCTATACTGACTTTTCCAAGGTTTATGATAGGGTTGGTTGTGATCTTTTACTACAGAAGCTTTTACGGATATCTTTTTCTTTTAAATCGAATATAGAATGTCTGTATCAAAAAATACATCTAGAATCCTATCAAAATCACTTTAGGGGTACCTCAAGGTTCACACTATGGGCCTATTTTATTTATTTTATTCATTAACAAATTACACCAGACTATAAAGTATTGTAAATTTGTCGCTACGCAGATGATTTAAAAATATTCAAAATTGTTCGTACTCACAGTAATTGCGTTTCCATTCAAGAAAGCATTGTCGATTTATAATTGAATGCTGTATCAGAATATTAATAATAATATACCTCTTTATTCACAAAATGATGCACTTAAAACATGTGTATTAACACAGTATAAAAATTGTCAAATAAACAACAGGAAGAGTGACCACTGCAAATTGAAATTAAACTAAGCTACAAACTACAATTCTATTGGCGATAGCATCAAACATACTCTCTCTTTTTATGTTGATAAAAAATATTTTATTCAATTCAGAAATATTGTAAAGTTCTTTTTCTACTATGCATGTAACTTGTTTTTACATCATTTTAAGGTAGTTATATCTTGCAAGTAGTGTGGAAACTTGTTAAAAAGTTTTAGACCATATAGCTGACTTTTCTGATACTGCCAATCGATGTATCGGAGAAGCATATTGCCTATTATTTCGTGTGCTGTACATGCTATTGTGTATATTTGACTTGAATTTAGATTTATATTGAAAGTTAAAAATTTGAATCTCGTAAACATAGATGCTTTAAAACACTAATATAACCAAAAATTTTAAATGGCCTCACTATGATTCGCCGTAGTTTAAATTTAGTAAAGCTCTCTTCTGTGCAATAAGAAATTGAAACTGTTCCCATAGAATATTATTTCATATCACATGAACGTTTCAAAGTTGGCTTTATATGCCATAATCAGGTTCAATTTTAGGTTTAACTCTTCACATTGTCGTTTACAATTTAACTTACAGTCCATACTTATTCCTAAGATTCTACATTATGACTCTAGATCTATGTCAGCATTTCCTAAATTTATTTTTGTAAGCTATATTTTCGATAGATTGGTTTTAAATTGTAGTGCTGTAGTTTTGCCGTTATTTAGTTATTTATTTTCCAACATCCATTTTTGGGTGATTGAGCAGATGTTATTTGCTTTGGTTATTAATTTCTTAACATTCGTACAAACAGTTAAAATATTTGTATCATCTGCTTACATTTGAATTGAGTGTTTAATATTTATTTATGTCCGTTGATGACGGTCTCTTAAAAATAATTAAATGAGTCTTGGGCTGTTGCCTCTTATTCTATATAATTCTATACTGAAGGAAAAAAAAATGAAACACTTTAAATTAGTGAAATTTCGATCATTTTCAAACCGCCATAAATCGGCGTATTTTCAATACATTTTGATGAATCTTTAAGGGCGAAAAACTTTGAAGTGTCTTCTTTAAAATCATGCACTCTAAATTAAGCGTAATCCCTTCCGCCCCTCTCTAGCGCCCCTGCGAAAAACCTTAAAATCTACTTTTTTTTAAACAGCCATAACTTGGTGCCAAGTAGTCGTAGGAACTTCGTTCTTCAAGTTCTGCATAGGTAGTTGATCAGATTTTAATGTCTTTATGGTGGAACGAGTCGACAAAATTTTTCCAACTCCATAGACATCGTCAAAGTTGAAAATGGTTTCCTGAAAAAAACATTTTTTTTCACAGGGGTGCTAGAGAGGGGCAGAAGAGGTTACGCTTAAGTTCGTATGCATGACTTTAAAGAAGACACTTCAAAGTTTTTCTTTAATAGATTTTAAATCTATTAAAAATACCGAGTTATGGCGATTTGAAAATGGTCAAAATTTCACGAATTTTAAGTGTTTCATTTTTTTTCCCTCCAGTGTAGTTTCATTAACAAGATGACGTGATTTGTTGTGTCAAATGCCTTAGAGAGGTCAAGAAATATTCCAACAGGAATTGCATCAGTCAAAGATTGCCGTTTTGGTGGACTTTTGTTTAAAAAAACCATGTTGAGCTTTATTAAACAAATTACTGTTATTAAAGAAACAAACTATCTGTATCTCAATTGCAGGGATGTTTAAATAGAATTTAATAGTAAACAATCTTCGATTCTAAACTCACGTTAATTACTCACATTACGTGTTTTTTCTTGTTCGGGGGTTCGAAAAGGGATCATTCCAATCTGAGTTAAAGTAGAGCCAAAATGAGATTTCTTCCCGAAAGAATCATCAAATTTGGTTGAAAAGTCACTAAGTTGCGAAAAACATCAAAATGCACTTTTTTTTAAACGCCCATAACTTGATGCCAAATCGTCGTAGAGACTTTGTTATTTGAATCTTGCAAAGGGAATTGATCAAATTTTAATGTCTTTATGGTGGATCGAGTCGACAAAAATTTTCCAATTCCGTAGACATCGTAAAATTTGGACATGGTTTCCAGAAAAAAAACTTTTTTTTCTCAGGGGAGCTAGAGAGGGGCGGAAGGGGTTACGCTTAATTTCGCATGCATGACTTTAAAGAAGACACTTTAAAGTTTTTCGCCCTCAAAGATTCATTAAAATCGATTGAAAATACGCCGAGTTATGGCGGTTGGAAAATGGTCAAAATTTCACGAATTTCAAGTGTTTCATTTTCTTTTTCCTTCAATATATTTTCAAGCAGTACAGTAACCATTTAGGGCTCTACTAAAGGATGATGTATAAACAAATAATGGACCATAATAAGTGTCAAATGAGTGAGTTACTCAGAGGACTCCGCAGTCGACTCATGTTGAAAAAGTTGACTAAAAAAAAGTTTTGAATTTGAAGTTAAGAGTTATAGAAAAGGATCATCACTTTTTCAAAATAGTAGTGTAAATTTGTCCCCTAAAAAATGTTTGATGATCACAAAAACTAACTCACTTTACATCAGTGACGGTTCTCGGGTTTTCTTTCTGGTACGGCCAAGGTAGCAGAGGCGACAATACAGATGGGTGCGGTCACGCAGCCAGCCGTCACTGCAACCGACCTCACCTATCTGTATTGCCACCTCACCTGTATAAGAAAAAATCCCGCGAACCGTCACTGCTTTTACATAGGAATCTCTTCACTCCGCGACTTACTTCTAAGAGTTGATTTTTTGAGTCGAGTTACCTATTAGTTACCCACCTCTATTTACAACTGTTTCCAACGCATTCTTTACAAAAAAAAAAAACAAAAGGTTATAATTTTACATATCAAATGTAAAATAAATGTGATACATCACTTCAGAAAGAAAAGGTACTTTAAAAAAATACGATAATTCAAACTTGCGCCCTCATTAAAAAGTGCCTTATAATGTCACAGTAGTAAACTAGGTTCAATTGTTTTAGAATAATAAAATAAAAGTAAAATTTAAAAAAATCTATTGAAGGAGCTTCTAATTTATTTCCAGATTAATATTGAACCCTAAAATATGTAATTTTTCCGCAATTTGACCGCCGTCGTCGGTGCATGCGTACATTACCCATATCCACCGGCACTCTGTCGGTTGGCAACAATGTTGAGTGCGTATGCCTTTATTATATTACAAACATTAAGTTTTTATACTCGTCAAACATAAAAAAATTGTAAACTAATCAATGTAATAACATATACATGAACAAAACAAAACAAAAATATAAGGTTTACGTTAGAAACAAACTTTCGATATCGAATGTCGTGCGATTTATCGCTATTTTTACCGTATTGTGCTCGTCCGTATTTTTATCGACTTACATTTTGTTCAATCACAGTAATTTCAATATCTATATTGACAATAAAAATGACTCCTCTAGTCATGTCTGGCTATAGCAACCATTATGTTTAATTATTTCACATGTAAATAATCTTTTTTTTTGTAATTAACGCTGACGTACATCTTTCAACCTTTGTTCCAATGCAATTTGTAATATAATTTCTCAGAAGAAGGAATGGTAACTACTAAAAAAAAATACACATGCGTCGATTTTGATTCTTTTTATTGCTATATTTTGGCAGTACGCATTTGTTTATTAATTGATTTATCTGAAATTGGTAGTTAAATAATTTTAATTTTATCCAATAGCAACATGGTAAGTACTGCACCTTAATTCATGAGTCTAAACATTCTGTTAATGATCCTTTGGTGAAGTTTGTTTAATCGTTTAAAGACGAACTTTAAAGATTTGATTTCTTTCTCCGTCTGATATCAATTTGAAACAGGATTATTATAGAAAGTACATGGAAAAATTATTCTGAACTGTTGGTGTAGTCTAGTTATGACATAACACGAAGTCCATGGAGATATGATTGTCACAATACCACGGACTTTCAAGGGTTGTTTTAATTAGTTGGTGCTGCCAACTTCACACGGATCAAGAAAATTTCAACAAAACTAGGAATCGCTGACAAAATTTACTATCAAATGAGATGCAGTTTTAAAAATAATACATGCAAATGGAGTATATATTTACTATACAAAATTTGATCATACAACCTGATAAATTGGACTCATACTTTCATACATTTTGGTTTAATATAGGACTAAAATATTAACATTCACATATGATGAAACTGAATTTAGTTTAATTCAATTTAAATTCAAAAAAGACGAAATTAGCCTGAATATATAAATATTCAACCTGTTCGTAACTCTGCAAGCAAAATTAAGTCTTACTAAGACTATAAACAAATAACTTATTGAAACAACTACTTCCCTGGCTAGTGACACGCCGTATATTGAATGATACAAAAGAAATTTGCAAGTTATTACTAGTACTACTAGATAAATAATATTGATTTAAGATCGTTTATTTCTACCTACAGGACTAACTTGAAAATTAAACTAAATTGAATTTGAAAACTTTAAACCATAAAATATGTATGTCATCACCAATCGGAAAGAGTTTAATGGATCTCTAACCATCATTTTTGGTAGTTGAATATCATCATGTCATAAAAAAATATGTAAAAATCAAGTAAAAAGCCATGTGCAGACGCGTTTCGAGATTTATTTCTCATCAGTGCAGCTTCGCATTTGAATTGAATGTTAAAGGATAAAATACACTTACGTGAAGGTAAGTAGTTATTTCAATAGGTTATTTATTTGTAGTGTTAGTAAGACTTAATTTTGCAGCTACAAACAGGATGAATATTTATATATTCAGGCTACTTTCGTCATTATTAAAGTTATTTGATGCTTCTGCAACTAGCGAGGTTATCGCAAATTTATTTATTAATTTAATTTATTCAACGGATTCACCATTTTACAAAATAATACATAAATGAGCCAATTCGGCAACATATTATTAAATTAAATGAATAAAACAAACATAATCGAAAATATTGCAGTCGATAGTAAATAACGTAAAACCAGGCCAGGCATGAATTTAAATGATGTCGACGGTATGACTCTTATATTACAATAAAATGTACTAAATGTAAAATAAACACATTAATATATACAAAAGTTGAAATTACAACAGTAATGAAGGGATACTTTGTTCATCCTTTGGCAGGGGATTATGTTTCATTCAACAACGTGGGCATAAAAAAACATTTTTTTTTCGGGAAAGCCTTGTTTTTGTTTTGTTATTAAAAAAATGTATACATTAAATTGATTATACCCGAGGTATTAGTTCCACCAATTTCTACATTTCTACATTTTCTTAAATAAGAAATCCATTTCAATCCCGTAATTAACAAATTCTCACTTATCTCCCGAGTCCCTTCACATCCTTTCGTTGTTTAATTTCGACGAGTTGGCAAATCGGAGTATATTTCGAAAAACGCTTATTTCAAATTTAAATTAGTTCTAATTTCGAGGATGAGCTCTGCGAGAAATTGCGGGATGTAATTACCGACGAACTTTGTTAAAGCCCCTCGTAAAAATGATCGGAATTTTATTGGCTCCCGTGAACTTTGCAATCTCTTAGTTCGAGGAGGTGCTATTAATTTTTTCAAATTAAAACTGTTTGTCGGAATGCACTAATTATGATTGGAAATTGGCGGGGTATCGTGTTTTCATCCATCCGTTGTTATGATTGATTAATATTCATGCAGCTAAAATGTGTTAATTTAATTGATGTAGGTACACCGTACAAGCGACATCTATTGTCTAAATATTGAACAAATTCCTTAAAACGTTTGGACAATAGGTGATAGGGATTCTTGGAGGGTTGTAACTCCATAGCAAACAACCGTTTCCCTGTTAGTGTCTATTCTGAGCTGATAAGATCGAAACTGGTTCTCGGTTGTCGCAAGAAGGGGAAACTATATTTTAATGTTAATTCAATTATTTAAACTGAAACATTGTTTATTCTTACTACTATATAGATGTTTATTGTACTGAAGTGTTTATTGTTTGGCTGTATATAGTTTAATAGCTATTAAAAATTTTAAATAATTAATTTACACATTGACAGTCCATTTTATATTTCTACGTTAATTTTTGAGCGTATACCTCCCAATTGGAGCTGACCGTTTAGTCTCTGTTATAAAAGGCCGGAAACATTACCAACCCTCCTTTGAGGGATCGAAATCGACGAAGTTTCCGATCAAAACCCCTCCCTTCAGCTACTTTTAAATCACGTTGCTATTTTCTAATATCTAATACCGTGATTGCTATTTTCTAATATCAGTGATTTTAAACTGGAGCTGCGATCACGGTTAATAAACGTCGTAACACCTTCTGAAATTGTTAATGGTTTTTCAAAAATGTTTTTGATATGATTCTGCTAATATTTGTCCACCTGTTGTTCCTTTTGATATTGTACCTGTAACTGAAGGTAATATTTTGGCTATATTATCTGCTATACCAAATAAATATACGAATATCCTTGATTCAGTTCAAAATTCGAGAAGTATTTCGAGATAAAGAGAAAAAAATATAAAACGCGTAGAAAAAATCCTTAAAACAATATCCTTAATGGCCAAAGAATCGCTCATTCAAAATCAATTTGGTTTTTATAAATTCAACAATTTTTAATGAAGAAATGAATTTTTGAAAATTTTAATTTTATATTATTGAGCACTTGAATAAAAACATCGCAGAAAAATATAAAACGCGTAGAAAAAATTCCTTAAGACAATATCCTCAATGGTCAAATAATCGCTTATTCAAAATTAATTTGGTTTTTGTAAATTCAACAATTTTTAGTGGAGATATGGATTTTTGAACATTTTAATTTTATTTTTTTGAGCACTTGAATGAAAACATGCAGAAAAAATATAAAACGCGCAGACAAAATTTCATAAAAAATATCTTCAATGGTCAAGGTATTGCTTATTCAAAATCAATTTGGTTTTTGTAAATTCAACAATTTTCAATAGAGATATGGATTTTTGAAGATTTTCGTTTTACTTTTTTGAGCACTTGAATGAAAACATCGCAGAAAAAAATATAGAACGCGTAGAAAAAATTCCTTAAAAAATATTCTCAATGGTCGAAGAATCGCTTATTCAAAATTAATTTGGTTTTTGTAAATTCAACAATTTTCAATAGAGATATGGATTTTTGAAGATTTTCGTTTTAATTCTTTGAGCACTTGAATAAAAACATCGCAGAAAAAATATAAAACGCGCAGACAAAATTCTATAAAAAATAATGCTCAATGGCCGAAGTATAGCTAATTCGAAATTAAATTGGTTTTTGTAAATTCAACCATTTTCAATAAAGATATGGATTTTTGAAGATTTTCGTTTTAATTTTTTGAGCACTTGAATGAAAACATCGCAGAAAAAAATATAAAACGCGTAGAAAACATTCCTTAAAACAATATTCTCAATGGTCGAAGAATCGCTTATTTAAAATTAGTTTGGTTTTTGTAAATTCAACAATTTTTAATGGAGATATCGATTTTTTTAAATTTTAATTTTATTTTTTTGAGCACTGGAATAAAAACATCGCAGAAAAAATATAAAACGCGCAGACAATATTCCATAAAAAATATCCTCAATGGTTAAGGTATCGCTTATTTAAAATTAATTTGGGTTTTGTAAATTCAACAATTTTTAATGGAGATATGAATTTTTGAAAATTTTAATTTTATTTTTTTGAGCACTTGAATAAAAACATCACAGAAAAAATATGAAACGCGCAGACAAAATTCCATAAAAAATCATCCTCAATGGCCAAAGTATAGCTAATTCAAAATTAATTTGGTTTTTGTAAATTCAACAATTTTCAATAGAGATATGGATTTTTGAAGATTTTCGTTTTAATTTTTTGAGCACTTGAATAAAAACATCGCAGAAAAAATATAAAACGCGCAGATAAAATTCCATAAAAAATATCCTCAATGGTTAAGGTATCGCTTATTTAAAATTAATTTGGTTTTTGTAAATTCAATAATTTTTAATGGAGATATGAATTTTTGAAAATTTTAATTTTAATTTTTTGAGCACTTGAATAAAAACATCGCAGAAAAAATATAAAACGCGCAAACAAAATTCCATAAAAAATCATCCTCAATGGCCAAAGTATAGCTAAGCTAATTCAAAATCAATTTGGTTTTTGTAAATTCAACAATTTTCAATAGAGATATTTACCAAATAAGAGAAGAAAGAATACAATTAGTCGAAAGTAAATAATTAATAACAGTTGCTAAAATGAAGGTTGTTGTATTTCCCCGACAACACAAAACATGTTATTCTATTTCCCTTCGCGCCCCTGTGTATTTATTTTCTGGCAGCTGTTTTAGTCCTTTTGGGACCTTAAGGGCGAAAACAAATTTACTGCCTGTTGGATTATTAAACACTGAAGACGAATTATGAGAAGTAGATAAATAATGTTCTGCGTCATTTATATTTATACGTGACACGTTTTTTTTAACGTGGAATTTTTGTTTTTAATATTTTATTGAATTATTTTGTCTTGTAATTGAAATTCGTGTTCTGTTGGGCAAATAAATATATTATTTAATTTAAGTTAATTATCGCGGCTGCACCACGAGTTGAATGGGTTCGATTCACTGCCGGGTGGAACAGTTTTCCGATGGAGAAATACCCAGCGGCGGCTCGTGGATGTTCGGCGGTGAGGCAACCGAAGAATATTTGAGAAAAAGCAACGGAATATTTGTTTCCTCTATTCGAGTAAGTAGTACAACATGAATGGCATCTTTGTCTTTGCCTCACCTACGGAAATCCACGAGCCGCCGCTGGGTATTTATCGATCGGAAAACTGTTCCGCCCGGCAGTTAAGAGTAACGTCCGTGATATTGACTTCGCGACCTGTAATTCTGAACACTTCGTAAACGGTTACATAAACAACTTTTTTTTGTATTTAACACGTTGGCCACGATAACCGTGTCTGGAAATTTTAACCTGCTGTGCTGCGTGATATGACATCAATGCCTCAGGCGTGTTTTTATTTGAGGCCGTGTGAAACGCCCAACACGTCTCCCTTTACATATTTTTATTTACAAATAAAATATCTATTTTACATTTTACATCATAAATCTCTGTGGGAAAAAATACATACCTATACAGTTTATGTATTTTTCCAAAACACGATAAACAATCAAATTTATTGCAAAGTGCTTGAACTTTTGGCCCGGTTATTTTTTTTTTACATTTCGGCTTCTACCGTGTTAATCATATAATATACAGTGCGGGCCTAAAATATGGAATAAATTCAGTAAAACCGAAGTAAAATATTTTTGGTAAAAATCCTCGAACAGGTCGATTTTTTTTGATAAAAATACACATTTTTGCATAAAAGTCTGTTTACAACTTATGTAATAATGTACCGATATCAGTGCTCTAGGCCCTAAAATTTTCCCAGAGAAAAACTTACAAAAATGTACATACGGCGATTATTTTTAGGTTATGTAATGTAAGTTTAGAGAAAGTGCAGCCATCTATCAACGGTTAACAGAAGCTTTTGGAAGTAGTTTGGTATACCAGTATCCTAGGAGCTCCCTCGTTTTTAGCTGCATCCCTAAATAGCAATTTGGATTCCTTCTATAACTCTCAACTTCCCTTCCACTTAGTAACTTTGCCCCAAATCAAATCCATAAACAGCCCACCATGGATCATCCGGGGGTCTATTTTTAGATGTCAAAAGTGCATTGGATTCTTGGTTGGATGGTGATTGAGGCTTGGTAGTCCATGTCTCTGTAGTCCGCTTCTCCCTTCTTGGTTCTTGGGAGGAGAATTCGTTTCCATGTCGAGACAAGAGAAGCTATTTTCGGTCGGAATTTTTGGGATCTTTCGTTGATCACAGATGGCCTAGACTTGCAGGGCAGCATCCAGTAGCGCAATTTTAATGAAGCCGAGGGGGCAGCTGCCTCCAGGCCTCGGGTCTAGAGGGGCCCGACTTTATAAACCTTTTGGTGTATGATTCCACAACCGGTCTAAATTATTCAGTTCATACTGAATTTTGACGCAGGTGCAGTGTTTCTTAGCGGGTCTATACTGTCTTTCTTACTTTGTACACCTTTTGTATTTTTTAGTGGATTCTTATTTGGGTTGTGCCTCCGATACAATATTGTATTTTTAATTTTAAATATGTGATTTGAGAAGTTTTGTCTACACTAAAAATAGTAAGCAGTTGAAAATTTGAGTCTTAAAATGGATCATAGAGATATAGATTTCAGAAAAAAGAAGGCGTTGAAGTGAGATTATGTTTCAATTTAGGAAAGTGACATTTTAGGAAAGTGACAATTTAGAAAAGTGACATTTTAGAATGTTTCTCATAGTCTGAATAACTTCAGAAAGTTTTAAGCTTGTAAAAATTTATTCAATTCCAACCTAATTTACAAAACGCTATTTCTCATTGCATTTTCTCAAATTCAGTTAAAGAAATTTAGAAAAACAATTGCTACAAACACAAAAACTTCTGGAGGTATTCAGAATGGATGTTACTACTTAATACCCCAAAAATTCTAAAACATCTCTTTAAATTCTGGGATAATCTCCCCTGAAAGTCTTGTTCTTCCAGTAGTTAGATTTTTCTAATTCGGTAAAAAATAGAAAAACAATTTCCACAAGCGCAAAACTTTCTAAATTTATCAGGAATAGTTGCTATTACGTGTAACCATAAAAAATTCCAAAAGGTTAATTTTCTGAATTCTAAGATAATCTCAATTCAACGTCCTTTTCTTTTTTTTTCTTAAAATGATAGAAGTTACTAAGAATACTTGTTAATACATGATGCCATAAAAATGCTAAAAGGTCAATTTTCTAAATTCTACGATAATCTCAATTCAACGTCCGTTTGTTTTTTCTGAATTTGCATTTTTTATATTCGGAAAGAAAAAATAGAAAAACAATTGCCACGAGGTTAGAATGTCCGAAAGTACTTAGAATAGTTGTTATTACATGATACCATAAAAATGCTAAAATATCAATTTTCTAAATTGTAAGATAATCTCAATTCAACATCCGTTTGTTCTTTCTGAAGTTGTATTTTTAAAATTCGGTAAAAAATAGAAAAACAATTGCTACGAGCTTGAAACATCCCGAAGTTACTTAAAATAGTTGCTATTACGTGGGACCATAAAATTTCTGAAAGGTCAATTTTCTAAATTCTACGATAATCTCAATTCGACATCCGTTTGTTCTTTCTGAAGTTGTATTTTTAAAATTCGGTAAAAAAATAGAAAACACAATTGCTACGAGCTTGAAACATCCCGAAGTTACTTAGCATAGTTGCTACTCAGTGGTAGCGTAAAAAATCTGAAACATCAATTCTCTTAATTATAAGATAATCTCAATTCAACGTCCGTTTTTTTTTTTTGAAGTTGAATTTTTTATACTCGGTAAATAATAGAAAAACAATTGTTACAAGGTTGAAACTTCCCGAAGTTATTTAGAATAGTTGCTACTACGTAATACCATAAAATTTCTGAAAGGTCAATTTTCTAAATTCTAAGATAATCTCAATTCAACATCCGTTGTTTCTTCCCGAAGTTACTTAGAATAGTTGCTACTCAGTGGTACCATAAAAATTCTAAAACATCAATTTTCTTGATTCTAAGATAATCTCAATTCAACGTCCGTTTGTTTTATCTGAAGTTGATTTTTTTATATTCGGTAAAAAAATAGAAAAACAATTGTTACAAGGTTAAAACTTCCCGAAGTTACTTAAAAGAGTTGCTACTGCGTAATACAATAAAATTTCAAAAAGGTCAATTTTCTAAATTCTAAGATAATCTCAATTTAGCATCCGTTCGTTTTTTCTGAAGTTGTATTTTTGAAATTTGGTAAAAAATAGAAAAACAATTGCTACAAGCTTGAAACATCCCGAAGTTACTAAGAATAGTTGCTACTAAGTGGTACCATAAAAATTTTGAAAGGTCAATGTTCTAGATTCTGAGATAATCTCAATTCAACATCCGTTTGTTTTTTCTGAAGTTGTATTTTTGAAATTCGTTAAAAAATAGAAAAACAACTGCTACGAACTTCAAACATCCCGAAGTTACTTAAAATAGTTGCTACCACGTGGTACCATAAAAATTCTAAAATGTCAATTTTCTAATTCTAAGATAATCTCAATTCAACATTCGCTTGTTTTTTCTGAAGTTGTATTTTTAAAATTTGCTAAAATATAGTAAAACAATTGCTACGAGCTTGAAACATCCCGTAGTTACTTAGAATAGTTGCTACCATGTGGTACCATAAAAATTCTAAAAGGTCAATTTTCTAAATTTTAAGACAATCTCAATTCAACATCCGTTTGTTCTTTCTGAAGTTGTATTTTTGAAATTCGGTAAAAAAATAGAAAAACAATTGCTACGAGCTTGAAACATTCCGAAGTTACTTAGAATAGTTGCTACTACGTAGTACTATAAAAATTCTAAAATGTCAATCTCAATTCAACATCTTTTTTGTTTTTTTTAAGTTATATTTTTGAAATTCGGTAAAAAATAGAAAAACAATTCCTACGAGCTTCACAAATTCTGAAGTTACTTAGATTAATTGCTGCTACGTATTGCCATAAAAGTTTTAAAAGGTCCATTTCCCAAATTGTAAAATAATGTCAATTCAAGGTCCGTTTGTTTTATTTGACTTTGCATTTTTTTAAATTCACTTAAAAAATAGCAAAACAATTCCTGCGAGCTTAAAATAATTTGAAGTTACTTGGAATAGTTGCTTGTATGTGATACCAAAAATCTATGAGGGTATTTTTAAATTGTAAGATAATCTTAATTCGACACCCGTCTGTTTTTTCTAAAGTAGCATTTCTTCTGTAAAAAATGGGAAAACAATTGCTACGAGCTTGAAATATTCTGAAGTTACTTGAAATAGTTGCTACTACGTGCTACCATTAAAATTCAACAAGGACACTTTCTTAAATTATAAGATCATTTCAATTAAACACCCGTTTGTTTTCAGCTACTCGAAATTACAAAAAACAATAAAGTTATTCGACACACCCGGTGTCACAGATCAGTAGGTCACCATTAGCGGGTTAACCATTAATAATTTATTAAGTGTGTACATTTGTACAAAAGGAAACCCGGAAATCTAAGGATTCAGAGATTTAAAAGATATCTTAAAAACAATACATTTTGAGTAAATTTGAATATTTTTGAATAACTTTCATTTTTTCTTTATTGGTGTAAATATGTCACTTTGGCTATTATTAATTTATCAATTGTACGCACAATGTCATCTCAAATGAAATAAACATACATTTTCAATTTACAAAATTGTATTCTTCATATTATTAAAGAAAAAAAGTTTAAAGTTCTATTTAAAAATCGGTGGTGTATTTTGAGATACAGGTAAAAAATACGAGAGGGGCCCCAAAATAGAGGTTCGCTCCAGGGCCCACAATTTGAAGTTGAAGCCACTGGAAACATCGCATGCCGATGGGGACTGTCCAGGGCGATTGTTGTTTGATAACTATACTCGGCGCACCGAATAGGTGGTATGATCACGTTGGGTTCACCCCGCCTCCTCGTGATAGTTCGTCGAGACGTTATAAAAAGCCTGATTCACACAGCCTTGCCACATCTTAGTTCTGTGCCGGAAATAGAAATCTTTCAACTTTAACCCACAAAATCTAACTATTTACCACTTCCTAATTAATTGTTGGCTGATTTAAGGATAGAACGTAATTACTACATTTAAATAAGACAGAAAACCGAGAATACATGCCATACAACGGGCGTGATTAAAAATTTCGGCTGCGTGACATTCGCTTCACATGCGTTTGCGCTGACCAATCAGCGAACTTCACGCGAAAATCACGCGAAATCATGCAAACCCATAATACCACCGGTTCGGTGCGCCGAGTATAGTCACCTTGTCCTTATCCCTTGGCATATTATTTTTATAATAAAGCAATTGCTTTCCTATAGATCCTTCAGAGTCAAAATAATAAACATTTCTTCTCTTACTTTAATTGAATCAGCGACTTTCTGAATTCTCTCGTTTATCTCAGCTCCTGTATTATTCTCCTATATTTATGATTCCAATCCGCTTTATAATAATCCTGCAATTTGCAGATGATACCCCCTAATCTTAAAGGCCAAATTCTTCAGATTATTGACTCCCCTAACCTTTAGTCTGTAATTTAAATTCCTTGATAATACCACTTAAAGTACGCGTATTGGAGCAAGTTTTTGCCCCCGCCCCCCTCCCTCCAATCACCATATCCTCTCCAAATATTGCTAACGAAAAGATTTAACGAACAACATTCGATTTCTTACCATCATTTTATTCGTCAACATCACGAGAAGACTAATAAATCCAGACCTTTAGTCGATATTAACATTTAGTTAAATATATGTCATCACAACGCAATTAGTCTGTTAATAAAAATATAATATTTATGTACATATATGTTGTTTACGTGGTGTAAAATATCTTTTGAAAATATAATAAAACCAAAGCATATCAAATCACTGATGATAAACACACATGCTTCAGGCTGTGTAAATTTAATATTCACCCTTATTTTACTTTATACCGCCAATGGAATTAATTCGCTTGAAAATACCCACCTTTATGTATATATAATGATACAATGTTAAATAACACATAATATATTTCCTTTGTGGGTGGAAAGTGGCCAATAAGTGTTTAGTTAGGACGAAGCGCGCCGAACACAATGGCTTCTATACATACTCGAGGGGGAATTGTCAAAAGAAGATTATTGAATAGGAGAATTCAATCACTGACTTTAAACCTCTCATGAATAAGAACGTCGAATGCAACTGAAGGGAATAATAAATCCTTGGGATTAGCATTGTATTTAGGAAAAAATGTAATTATCTGCAGTGATTCAAATATTTTCTGGATAAAAAAAAATATTAAGTAGGCTTTTTAGGGTTTGAATCTTACTCGTTTTAATCCCCCCCTCTGTAGGGCGAGCGCTTGTACCGGTTGCACCGCGTGCCGTGTGGGTTCGAATCCCAGCCCGGCCGAAAGATTTTTCGGGGATCGAGAAGTATTCGGTCGGGGCCATGGTTGCTGTGTATACGTCTCACATTATTCATTTATTCATTTGTTCATTTATTCATCCCAAAATTAAAAATACAAAATTACATATTCGATGTGACTGAATGGCACATGCCTAAGTAAAAAAAAATCCCCCCCTCCCAACAAAGTTTATCAATTTATAGTAAATAAAGTAAAAATTCCCTGACTTATTATTTATTAATAAGACTCTTAGATTGTAGAGGAAGAAAAGCATTGTATTTCATATTTTATTTCATACAGTATTGAATTAAAAACTTGCAGCCTTTTTTTAAATTCTCAAGCTTCTAAACTTATCAGCGAAAATGTGGATCGAGGGTATTGTAAATTCATTTGATCTAAGAAAAATGAAGGTCCAATTACAAATAATGATAAAATATTTGGTAATTTCAATAATATTTTTTTACTGGAGAAACAGGACTAAAACTTTAAATCTCGAAGGAACCTAAGCTGTAAAATAGCACATTACTTTGTATTGAATTGTTTTCCTTCATGGCTAGGTAGATTACACAAACATCTTCCCTCGTACCATTCATATCAGAAGACAATAAGAAAAGTTCGATGTAAATATTTACAAAAAAAAAAGTTACTTTCAAAAGTGCAATAAAACGTTCGCTTCTCTGCAGTATTTGCTCGAAAGCAATTAAGCCGATTAATATTCTATCCGAACTATGTAAACACGCCTGAAATGCTTATATTAAACCGCGCGGTTTGAAATGAAACTGTCGAATTTATCAAGATATTCCGCTGCACTGTGAAAGTTGTTAATGTGCAAGCGCAGCAGTAATAACGTCTGAACAGGGTGGATGAGTGTAAAGTGTGCATACGTACGGAGTTCATTACCTAGGCGTGCACTTAACATAAAAGGGGTATTTCTCTTTTCGGGGAATTGTTTTTGCATGGCCCAGGGAGTGTAATAAAACCCAACGATATTTCAGTTTCAGCTGTTGGAAATGTTCTCGGCTCTCATTCATTCAGACAGTGCAAAAGTGCACTTTGATTAAGTATGACTGAAAGCGGCGCGAATTGTAATTGTTGACTGTAGGTGAATGTAAATTTTGATAAATCGAGCCTTGGAAATGCCGAGTCGGAGAAAGTACACCTAGCTCAGAATGTATTGTAGCTAGTAAAAGAAAATTTATTTGATGGAATATATTTTTAAAGAATTGTGGCGTCTTTTAATGAAATTTCATGTGTTTAGTACGAAAACAAAAACATCCAATTAGTTAAGGGGAAATAAATATTTTCAGAAAATCTTTGAAGAAAGAAGTTTGGAAGTTTGCAAGTTTCGAAGTTTCAAAGATTCGAAGATTCGATGATTCAAAGATTCGAAGATCGAAGATTCGAACATTCGAATATTCGAAAATTTGGAGATTCAAAGATTCGAATATGAAGATTAGAAGTTTCCAAGTTTTGATGAATCTAAGTGTCGGAAATTCGTAGCTTTAAATTTTTGAAGTTTCGAAATTTTTGATTTCTGATTTGTAAAAATGCTATCCTTAAGAGCACCGAGCACAGGATAAATTCTTGCATTTATATCAAATGTAGATAGCCCGGATAATTTGGTACCAAATAAAAGCCTGATGTTCCTTGAATCTGACAAACACAGGAAATCGACAGAAATTTTTTCACACTCCAGTAGCGTATCAGGAGTGACCAGTGGTGTATTGGTGAAATAAGAAGTAAGAGAACGCAAGGTGAGAGCAAAAAAATAGTCCGCGACTTTCTACAAGCAGCTTGCTGAAAGTTTTTCGGAGATCATCTTATTTTAAACAAATTATTGTTTTCCTTGTAAGCCTTTTATTTTTTTTATTCTTACTAAAATATTAACAAACACAAACGCCTTCCGTTTCTGAAAAAAGGTGCTGGAAGGTGTCATTCCTCTACGTCCCCCCTCCAATACACCACTGGGAGTGACCAACTTTAGGAGAGGGTTGGGTTAATATAGTAAAATAAGAGTACAAACAACACGTCTTAAAAATTGCAATTTTAGGAAGTAAAACGATGTAAAGAAATATCTTACAGCAAAAGCATATTACTCAATCTCGGAATATTTAAATGATTGTCAAGGCCTGTAAATATTAATATTTTTTAATTTGTATTTTTTATTTGTCCTAATTTTAGTTCTGACATTTGTAATACGTGATCATCATGTCATACTGCAAATAAATCTAATCTAATCAAATGAGGTCATTCAATCAGACGGACCTCAAAATAAAATAAATTGAGTAGCAAGGCGCCATCGCACATCGAAATATTAAAATAAATCGTAAATGTACAAATTACTAACATCTCAATATCTACCGTTTTGTCAGTTGAAACTTAACCAAATTTCCACACAATCACATCGATTGTAAATGCCGAAAAACGATTAAATTTAATTTTTCTTCAAAAATTTATTTTGTGTTTTTTCTAGTCAATGAGACCATTCTGAACACTGATTGTTCATGAAAATTATTTGTGAGACTTACAGGAACAGAGACAAGCAAAATTTATTTTGACGTAATTCGTTCGTACAACTGCTGGAAATGCCAAAAAACGATTAAATTTAATTTTTCTTCAAAAATTGATTTTGTTTTTTTTTTCTAGTCAATGAGACCATTCTGAACACTAATTGTTCATGAAAATTATTTAGGAGACTTACAGGAACAGAGACAAGCAAAATTTCTTTTGACGTAATTCGTTCGTACAACTGCTGGAAATGCCAAAAAACGATTAAATTTAATTTTTCTTCAAAAATTTATTTTGTTTTTTTTTTCTAGTCAATGAGACCATTCTGAACACTAATTGTTCATGAAAATTATTTGTGAGACTTACAGGAACATAGACAAACAAAATTTCTTTTGACGTAATTCGTTCGTACAACTGCTGGAAATGCCAAAAAACGATTAAATTTAATTTTTCTTCAAAAAATTTATTTTGTTTTTTTTTTCTAGTCAATGAGACCATTCTGAACACTAATTGTTCATGAAAATTATTTGTGAGACTTACAGGAACAGAGACAAGCAAAATTTCTTTTGACGTGATTCGTTCGTACAACTGCTGGAAATGCCAAAAAACGATTAAATTTAATTTTTCTTCAAAAATTGATTTTGTTTTTTTTTTCTAGTCAATGAGACCATTCTGAACACTAATTGTTCATGAAAATTATTTAGGAGACTTACAGGAACAGAGACAAACAAAATTTCTTTTGACGTAATTCGTTCGTACAACTGCTGGAAATGCCAAAAAACGATTAAATTTAATTTTTCTTAAAAAATTGATTTTGTTTTTTTTTCTAGTCAATGAGACCATTCTGAACACTGATTGTTCATGAAAATTATTTGTGAGACTTACAGGAACAGAGACAAGCAAAATTTCTTTTGACGTAATTCGTTCGTACAACTGCTGGAAATGCCAAAAAACGATTAAATTTAATTTTTCTTCAAAAAATTTATTTTGTTTTTTTTTTCTAGTCAATGAGACCATTCTGAACACTAATTGTTCATGAAAATTATTTGTGAGACTTACAGGAACAGAGACAAGCAAAATTTCTTTTGACGTGATTCGTTCGTACAACTGCTGGAAATGCCAAAAAACGATTAAATTTAATTTTTCTTCAAAAATTGATTTTGTTTTTTTTTCTAGTCAATGAGACCATTCTGAACACTAATTGTTCATGAAAATTATTTAGGAGACTTACAGGAACAGAGACAAGCAAAATTTCTTTTGACGTAATTCGTTCGTACAACTGCTGGAAATGCCAAAAAACGATTAAATTTAATTTTTCTTCAAAAAATTTATTTTGTTTTTTTTTTCTAGTCAATGAGACCATTCTGAACACTAATTGTTCATGAAAATTATTTGTGAGACTTACAGGAACAGAGACAAGCAAAATTTCTTTTGACGTAATTCGTTCGTACAACTGCTGGAAATGCCAAAAAACGATTAAATTTAATTTTTCTTCAAAAATTTATTTTGTTTTTTTTTTCTAGTCAATAAGACCATTCTGAACACTAATTGTTCATGAAAATTATTTGTGAGACTTACAGGAAGAGAGACAAGCAAAATTTCTTTATACGTGGATCGTTCTTACATCGGCAGGAAATGCCGAAAAACGATTCAATTTAATTTCTCTTTAAAAAATAATTTTTGTATTTTTTCAAGTCTAAAAACGATTAAATTTAATTTTGCTAAAGAAATTTATTTTTGTTTTTTTTCCTGTCCAGGAGGCCTTTCTGAACATTATTTTTCCATTAAAATTTTTTGTGAAAACGCAAAATTACTTTTTTCGTAGATAGTGCTTAAATCGTCAGTAAATGCCGAAAACGATTAGTGCTTAAATCGACTGGGAATGCCGAAAAACGATTAAATTTAATTTTGCTTCAGAAACTTATTTCTGTTTTTTTTTTCATGTCCAGGTGCCAAAATGTTTGTCGAATTTGAAGTAAGGAGCAGAAAAACGTCCCATTCAAAATTTCAATTTTTGCAGAGCACGAAACACACGAACACGGATTTGTAGATATAATATACCGAAGGAAAAAAAATGAAACACTTTAAATTCGTGAAATTTCGACCATTTTCAAACCGCCATAACTCGGCGTATTTTCAATCAATTTTGATGAATCTTTAAAGGCGAAAAACTTTGAAGTGTCTTCTTTAAAGTCATGCATACTAACTTAAGCGTAACCCCTTCTGCTCCTCTCTAGCACCCCTGTGAAAAAAAAATGTTTTTTCAGGAAACCATTTTCAACTTTGACGATGTCTATGGAGTTGGAAAAATTTTGTCGACTCGCTCCACCATAAAGGCATTAAAATCTGATCCATTCCCTATGCAGGACTCGAAGAACGAAGTTCCTATGACAATTTGACACCAAGTTATAAGTGTTTAAAAAAAAAGTACATTTTGAGGTGGTTTTTCGCACATAACTCAGTGACTTATAAACCAACTTTGATGATCCTTTCGGGAAAAAATCTCTTTTTGGCCCTACTTTAAGTTGGTAAACTCAGACTGGAATGATCCCTTTTCGATCCCGTCATCGTCAAAGTTGAAAATGGTTTCCTGAAAAAATATTTTTTTTTTCACAGGGTTGCCAAAGAGGAGCGGAAGGGATTACGCTCAAGTTCGTATGCATGACTTTAAAGAAGACACTTGAAAGTTTTTCGCCGTTAAAGATCCATCAAAATCGATTGAAAGTACACCGAGTTATGGCGGTTTGAAAATGGTCAAAATTTCACGAATTTCAAGTGTTTCATATTTTTTTCCTTCAGTGTATAAGAATTTTAACTTTAATTAATTAAGAGAAAAAAGGTTGTCAAAAATGAAGCTATTGATTAAAAAAACTACATTTTCAAAAGACAAAATCGATCTTTCCGAGAGTTTTGCGAAATAAACATTAAAAAATTTAATCAATTTTTACTGAGGAATGAACACATTTAATTGTCAAAATCATTTATAGATGTATTATTATAATAATGATATTTACGTCATTAATTAAATGTTTGCTGTGAAGAATTTATTAAACTAATTAAGTATAACCCAATTCCGTCAACAATGGTTTCTTAGTCGGAATAATTTTATGAAATATAATTGCGAGAATAGGGTATTTATTAAGGAAATTATAAACAGCCCTTATGTTGAAACACGTCAGCTTTCTGAGGATCCGTTTGTCTGACTGATTTAATTAATCTTGACTTCGTAATTAATACGAGAATTCGGTCATAAATAATACATGCATTCAGCTGAATACTTCCGCACAAAAGAAAATTCTGCATTACATAAGGAGTGAAGTGAGATGGTTCTACCTAAGAAAATCATTACAGCAAAACTCGAATATCAGTTATAATTAACAGCACTAACATTTGCTTAGGAAGTATATTTTATAGTCCTCTCTAATGCAGTTTAGTTCCTTAATAATACAGTGTGTCCACGGATGGAGTTAACGAAAGGAATAAAAACTGTATTATTAATTTTACGGCAAAAAGTCATTCTTTATAAAAAAATCTGCTTGTCGAAAAGAATGGTTTGTCATCAAAAAAATTGAGATAATTTAATTGAAACCACCATTTTCGTCTAAATGATCATTTGTATTTTATTTTTTTCGGTTTTTATAAATGCAAATAAATGATAGCATGACTGCATGCAGAATTTTTTACTCTATTTGCATGTTTTCTCTAAAATGATCAGGGACGATAATATTCAAATATAAAGAAATTAGCATTGAAAATCCTATGTTCTGTTTTGATCAGCTACACCCTGTATAACATTCTCTGTGGGGAAGTTATCAAGAAAAAATCGCAGTCCCAGAAGTCTGCATCCCCAAAAAAAGAAAATAAATCCTTTCCATACGCTAAATAAATGTATTTTCATAATGTATGCAAAAATTCAATTAAGAAAATAAACTAACAGTATCAGCATATACAGGGTCCACTATTTTACTTCTCGTCTTTTAAAGAACTGAGCTAACTAAGTTAGGAATTTGATATTTTGCAGACTTTACTTGTATCTTAGGGTGTATTTTAAGAAACTACCTTTGATTTCACTCTGTGTACCAAGACAATATGACGTCATGATGGTATATCTTTTCAGATTACATGCTGTGTATTTAATTACTTATTTGAGTGACTTTTATGGTTACCTACATACCCCTAAAGTTTTATTAAATTCGGTTAGATGATATCCGCATAATAAAATAAAAATTAGAAAAAATCTTTGCACCATTGCAGCAGTGTTCCAGCTAACCTTAAAAAAATAAAAACTAGAAGAAAATCAGTTTTGCACTATCATTGCTTTAAAAAATTAATTCAAAAATTTAATAGTGCTCCGTCATTAAAATTATATAGAGTACTTATTAAATAATGTCTGACAGTCCCCTTAACCCAGTTTGATTGATATAAATTATACAAAATTTAGTGTCAAACTTTTAAATCTTTAAAGCACTTTATTTTTCTTATTTTTAATTTGATCTCCCGTCATTTTATGTGAAATTAAAAACAATCATTTTTTCTTATTACAACCGTGTCGCAATTCTAAGTACAATAAACGTTATTTGCAGAAAACGCGTTTTATGAATTATTTCAATATCCATTTTAATGAATAAAAATCCAAGGTAGCTTTGAAAAGCAACTTTTTGACGTAACATGTTTTGTTATTACAATTATTACTGTTATTTATTATTATACTTCTGAATAATTACTAAAATAGCCATGTGCTGCCCGGCGCATTCACCATTACTATACAAGGTGCTGTAAAAATGGCGGATTAACTCAATGGTACGTTGTCGAGGATTACTTCGAGAGTATGGAAAAAATAATGAAAAAAATCGGTATTGTATTTTTTCGAAGATATAAAGACTAGAGTGTAAATTATTTCATTGTTTAAAATCTGCATAACATTAATTATTTGCACTCCAGCTCATCAAATAAAATTTTCAGAGATACATACCCTCATGCTTGTCAATATTATATACAATTTGTATTTTCAAATGCGATAATTTAAATGTTAAATAATTGATTTTCGCATTCAAATAAAACTACTGATGCCAGGTTTTTTTTAATGGGAAAATCAATATCGACTTGAAACTTTCCAATATTACTCAAAATTCATTTCAAATTGGTTTCTTTAAAAAAATGTATTCGCACTATTTCTGGATTTTTCGAAATGTTGATGTGATCGCATGGTAAAATTGAAAAAAAATTGAACGAATTTTGGTGACTCAAATTAAATATAAAAAGAATTGCTATCGACTTGAAACTTTCCAATATTACTCAAAATTCATTTCAAATTGGTTTCCTAAAAAAATGTATTCGCACCATTTCTAGATTTTTGGAAATGTTGATGTGATCGCACGGTAAAATTGAAAAAAAATTAACGAATTTTGGTGACTCAAATTAAATATAAAAACAGTTGCTATCGACTTGAAACTTTCCAAAATCACTCAAAATCCATTCAAAATTGATACCTTAAAATACCGCATTCATAACGTTACTGGATTTTTGAAAAATTTTATGTGCTCATTGTGTAAAATTGTAAAAAATAGAACCTATGTTAGAGACCCAAAATAAATATAAAAACAATTGCTGTCGACTTGAAACTTTTCAAAATTACTCAAAATTAATTCCAAATTTATTTAAAAACAAAACTATATTCACTCCATTTCTAGATTTTTTGGAAATTTTGATATGCTCAGTGTGTAAAATTGTAAAAATTTGAACAAATTTTGAAGACTTAAAATACATATAAAAACAATTGCTATCGACTTGAAACTTTCCAATATTACTCAAAATTCATTCCAAATTAGTTTCTTAAAAAATTGTATTGGCACCATTTCCAGATTTTTCGAAATGTTGATGTGATCGCACGGTAAAATTGAAAAAAATTGAACGAATTTTGGTGACTCAAATTAAATATAAGAACAATTGCTATCGACTTAAAACTTTCCAAAATTACTCTAAATTCATTCCAAATTGATTTAAAAAAAACTATATTCACTCCATTTCTAGATTTTTTGGAAATTTTGATATGCTCAGTGTGTAAAATTGTAAAAATTTGAACAAATTTTGAAGACTCAAAATAAATATAAAAACAATTGCTATCGACTTGAAACTTTCCAATATTACTCAAAATACATTCCAAATTGGTTTCTTAAAAAATTGTATACGCACCATTTCCAGATTTTTGGAAATGTTGATGTGATCGCACGGTAAAATTGAAAAAAATTGAACGAATTCTGGTGACTCAAATTAAATATAAAAACAATTGCTATCGACTTGAAACTTTTAAATTACTAAAAATTCATTCCAAATTGATTTAAAAAAAACTATTTGCGCTATTTCTAGATTTTTTGAAATTTTGATATGCTCAGTAAATAAAATAGTAGAAATAAAGATGAAAACAATTGCTATCGACTTGAAACTTTCCAAAATTACTCAAAATTCATTCCAAACTGGTTTCTTAAAAACCGTATTCGCACTGTTTCTAGATTTTTTGAAATTTTGATGCGGTCGGAGTGTAAAATTGAAAAAAAGAACTAATTTTAGAGATCCAAAATAAATATGTAATAATAATAATAATAATAATCTTTATTTCCGTTCGACTTAAATATAGCATGTCGAAATTAAAAAATAAATCAAATATAATGCAAATACAAATTAAGAGCAAAATACACTAACAATTGTAGCAAAAATATTTGTTGTGCGCACCCTGTGAGGATTGATAAAAGTCACTGTGCGTTATTTTCTGAGTGCGGAGTTTTCGTGTGCGGAGTTTTCGCGTGAGCAGTCTTCCTGTGCGGATATGCCTGTTCGCGGTCTTTTTCGTATGTCTACATTAATAAAGAGTTGTCTACGTATCGAAGTAATAAGTAACGATTAATTTATTTTAATTTTTCCTAAAACTATAGCAAGTATTTTTTGTGTTTATAGTTTAGGAATGCTAAATATTGGATTGGTTTTAATTAATTATTGTGGACTAATATATTTTGTTTCTGACTGAGGCGTATGACCATTTAGTCGCGATTGTTGTGGTGATTACACAGAATTCGTCGCTTTTATCATTAAATCGGTTCATTATTTTCTGCTAAATTGACCAACTTCTGGCAATATTATCTATTGCTGTGACTAACATCCTAGAGTTCTAGGATACTCTTACGCTGGTCTATGAAATAATCTGGAAAACCATGGGGTTGCAATAAAAACTTGTTGTGGTACTGCTGAAAAAGAGTACGTTGGTCTAATTTTAATTGTAATTTTAAGAAGAAGTGCGTGGATTAAGATAATAGATGTCGCGGGATCACCGCTCGAACAATTTATGCAGATTACGCATCAAAAACCAAAGAAAAAAATACTTGCTAGTCGAAGAATGATTCTCACCAATTTTGACAGAAAGTCACCATCTTCTCTTATTTTGAGAGGTAAAGAATTGGTTACGAAAAAAATACAGTTGAACGTTGTAACTATAGATGGGTAGTAGAAAGGATTAGTGGGTACGGGAACAGGAAGTGCTCCCGGAAGTTAGGGTTTCCGGTTGCGGGTTTGCTGTTTCTGGTTGCTGTTTTACGGTTTCCGATTGCGGTTTTGCGATTATTCCATATCAGGTCTGTTATTCCAAATCAGCTAGCTCTTATTAAAAAAACAGGTAGCCAAGACAGGTAGCTGTTTCTTAGAGGCAAGTAGCTGTTATTCTAAGATAGATAGCTGTTTTTTTAATAACAGCTAGCTGATTTGGAATAACAGACCTGATTTGTAATAACAGCAAAACCGCAATCGGAAGCCGTAAAACAGCAACCAGAAACCGCAAAACCGCAACCGGAAACTGGAAAACACAGCTTCCGGGAGCACTTCCTGTTCCCGTACCCGCTAATCCTCTCTACTATGGGCAATGAGTGAGTCGAGCCAACTCGTAGATATTAGTAGCGGATTCCTTTGTAAAGCAGCTCAATGTTAGTCATAAAAGTTTTTGAAGTAAGGAGGTAAAATATCAAATGTTTCACATGTGGACCTTTTTATAAATAATATCGCTTTTAAGATAAAGTTATAAATAAAACTCAATCTGTATAAAAAATCTAAACTTTGCTTAGGTTGTATGATAAAAATTTCCGTTAACCCTTTCAGCACTGGATTTTTAAATTAAAAAAAAAATTGTTTATTATTATTGACGGGGAGCTTCTTAAGACCATAAATATCAAATTTGAACTGATTTGATTAACTAGTATAGGAATTAATTAGTAAGGCTCTGTTGAAGTGACATCTAGTGATAAACAGCAAAAATATAGATTGTCATAGTAAGTAGAGACATGTAAATGTTATGGTGGCAATTGCCGAAAGGGTTAAGAGAATTTCGTCAAATTTTACCATCTCTCTATCCCTCATAATAAGCGAGATCCCCATCTTAAAAATAATTCTGTAGACACTCTGCATATGTATCAATGTACTGAAATCAATTTTTATATCATTTAAAGAATCGCTTTCAACGATACTTCCATAAAATAAACTGCATTCTGTACGCAAAACAATCAAATAAAACCACTCTTCTATCGCTCGAAGCGATAAGTTTCCTCAGAAAAGACAATCAGGAAAGTACCAATATTGCAAACTTTATGTATCGAATTCGCTCCAACTCTGTGTAAAGGCTTGGAATTACGACATCAATTCTAACTAGAATTAATACTTATTACCAATGCCTTTCTGACATAAAATTTCAATTTACACTCTGTAGCGGATTAATGGCATTTGCGTGATCTGCAATTGCAATTGAAATTAATATAAATTGCAACAAAATTTATTATATCGCGGCGGTTGAGTTACGAGGTGTAAATTTCTTTTATTATTTATATCTGATGCACATGTCAAGCTTAATTGGATTTGTGAAATATAAAACGTCAGCGGCTTGTTTTGTACGTGTATTATTAGTTTTATCGTGATGAAATCAAAACTGAAATATACGCAATTTAAAATTTAATTTGTGTTCGAAGGGACTAGATTTTATAATAGTTGTCAGAAAAGATGGATTTAATGGGAGCAACAAGAATTCTGGTGAATTCTCGAAGTGTGAAGATTTATAAGTACCAATTTAATAAGCGTGCATGTGGAGCCAGAGAGAGAGCGCTTCACTTGACTTCTGCGAAATTGCGGAATTTCGGAATTAAAACAGTGATTAAAGTCGAGAATTGAGCCACCCTCTGCCCCCCATCCACGTAAGGTAATGTCGTTTACTTTAGAGCTGCTATCGCCCCTCATAAAGATAGAGAGCATCACTTAATTTTCTAATGGGCCACGGTGGCGTAAGAGGCGACGAAATTTTCATGTGCAGAACGCAAAAATCTCCATTCCGAAGGGATGGCAACGGCCCTTTTTACTTCCGGCCTCTTTTTATCCGAGAATTCCTTCCTGGATTTATAGTGGCAATCTTTTGTAGGGCGGACGCATTAGAGCGCGATGCAAAATAGGCGGAAATGTGAAAATAAAAATGCGATCCGTCTCACCGGCTTAATGTAATTTCCTCCTGTTTTTCCATAACTTCAGAGGTTACTTTGTATAATACTCCGGTTAATTAACTCGGGATTTTGCTCAGTGTTCGAATAATTCCGGGAGCTTTGAGTTCGTCGAGGGGGCGCGGAGGGGCAAGCGGAACGATTACTCTCCTCGACTACGTGTGAATTATAGAAACGCCAGCGGCGGCGGCGGCGTCGGGAAAAAAGTCGCTCGAATTAATTCCGGCTGAAATATTGCGCCTTTTCGATGTCTTAATTAAGGCGAGAAATTAAGAAAAAATGTAGTACGCGGAAGGCGGAAACTCTGTGCTGCCTTTAATTAATGCACTCCCCAGAAAGTCCATTGCCGTGAAAAAGAATAAGATTACACGGAGAAGTAATATTTTCCTTGAAGTTTTAATGGCGATTACTTTTTTAAAAGATATATTATGATTAGTTTTCCGTTAGACATTAGGACACTTAATATTAGTAAGTAAGTGAGGGATAGTTAGTTTGGTGAACTTGTATTATTGGCAGGCGATGCTGTTCTTGTCATGTTTTTCAATCCCTTACCAGTGGTATCTCTGTATACGCAGGAGGGTTCGCTGGATTCCGTAGCAGTCAGCCTCAGTGATGAGCCCTGAGTATCATTGTAATTTTCTTATGCGGAGCGTCTTAATGGTCACCTTGTGAGTGACTTCAACCGTTTTGTAGTTACAGAAAATATAAAAATGGTGATGTAGCCATCATAGTACTTTCTCCGACTTGATGGTATCATAACCATTTATATTTACGCTTTGGTGGTTTATTTTCAATTGAAATCACATTTTAAACTGACGTTTAAAACGTCAAAATTATGAAAGAGAAAAATTATACTTCAAATTCAAAACGTCAGTTTACTCAAAAACTAAAGAGATTTCGAAAAAAACTTATTCTTTATAAGTTGTTCATTTTAGCATTCTCTACAATTATTATTAATATAAATATGCTGAAACTATTATCGTTTTATAATTATAAACCAAAAATTAAAAAAATAAATAAATTTTTTTCTCGAATAAAAATGATTTTATGAAAAATGTTTTCAAGCAAAAGACGTTCATTTCTTTGTTGTCTTCAAAGTTTGTTTAAATGTTTTCATGATATTTTTCATATTCAAGAAAATATTGGCAAAAAACAAAAAACAGTTAAGGTAAACGCCCACTTCCGGTGTACGAAATTTTACCAAAAGCTTTTCAGTTCTTCATATTATCAAATAAGACGGATGTTCAAAATTTCATATCAATTGCTCTATTAGTTTTTGAGATACAGCGCGCACACACAGACACACACCTACACACACACCTATACATGTCCCTCAATATTTGTGGCAACCCATGAATAAGCCTCAATTGTGGCGCTTTCGTTTAGTTGCTGCCCTTTCGCTGCACCTTTCCGCGCCATTTCCGAATATGTGGTCAATTTTGCTTTACCCTTCATATAAACAAAGTTATTGCAAAAAAATTATTACAAATATAGGGAAACGTGAAGTGTGTATCGAGGGTGCCACAAATATACGGAAACATACCGTGTGTGAGCTTGGGTTGCCACAAATATTGCATAACCTACCAGTGTGTGAAAAGCAACGTTGCCACGAATCGTAACATGTATTTATTTTTTGCTTTCTATTTTTTTAACATCTTTGGCTTTTAAATGCATGGTTGTTTCATTAAAAATGTGTGTTTCATGTTACTGTCTCCGGTTAAATTACAGTAGGGCTTTTAGAGATATTTTTCATATTTATTGCTTCTACAATTTTCAAAAATTGCCCAGCTTTAGAAAGAATTTTATTCTTTGTAAATTGTTTATTTTGAAATTATTTACAAACATTGAAAATGTAATTTCTAAATTGTATATGTAAAATTATACACTTTCATTTTTACTTTTTTTTTCAAAATAAAAACTACGAAGAACATTTATTATCAAAAATTCCCATTAACGGCGCACAAAATTTTATCAAATGCCTTTTAGCAAAATTTTATAGCAAAATTTAATAGCAAAATTGTTACAATACTAAGTTTACGAAGCAGCGTTATTAAAATTATAAATATTTCATTGTAGAAATTTATTCTGCAAATAGAGTTATTAAAACGTCCACAATTGTTAATATTTTGAAGGTGCCAGAAAAAAAAATACATAGTGTAAATCAGATTTTTGCGCAGAACATGCGGATGTTCTGCGCAAAAATCTGATTTACACTATGTATTTTTGTTCTGCCACCTTCAAAATATTAACAATCGATGGAGATATTAATTTGTATGATTTTGCCTTTGAGTGTTCGTCATTAAAAAAAATCATTTTCAAAAATTCATAACTCGACTGAAAATTGCTGCACATTCAAAAACCAAAATTATTTTGGAAGATTAACGTCTTGTGAGGCAAACAATTTTTTTTTGGGAGGGGGATTTGATCCCTTTGTTTCATATTAATTTTTAATTTTTTGCACGCGAGTGTGCGTCATTGAAAAAAACACATATTCAAAAATGTATACCTCAACTGAAAATTGCTGCACATTCAAAAACCAAAAAAATCAAAATTATTTTGAAAGATCGACGTCTTGTGAAGTGAACTGATTTTTTATAGGATTTCATCCCTGCGTTTCATATTAATTTTTAATTTGTTTCATTCGAGTGTGCGTCATTGAAAAAAATACATTTTCAAAAATTTGTAACTCGACTGAAAATCGCTGCAGATTCAAAAGTCAAAATTAATTTGAAAGACCGACGTCTTGTGAAGTAAACTGAATTTTTGTAGGATTTTATCTCTGCGCTTGGTATTAATTTTTAATTTTTTGCGCTCGAGAGTTCCACATTGAAGAAAATACATTTTCAAAACTTCATAACTCGACTAAAAATTGCTGCACATTCAAAAACCAAAATTATTTTGGAAGATCGACGTCTTGTGAAGTGAACTGATTTTTTTGTAAGATTTTATCGCTGCGTTTCATATTAATTTTTATTTTTTTTTGCTTTCGGGATTGAAAAAAATACATTTTCAAAAATTCATAACTAGACTGAAAATTGCAGCATATTCGAAAACCACAATAATTTTAAAAGATCAATGTCTTGTGAAGTGATTTGAATTTTTGTAGAACCCTTTTCCCGCGTTTCATATTAATTTTTATTTTTTTGCTCCCGAGAGTTCGACTTTGAAAAAAAAAATTCAAAAATTCATAACTATACTGAAAATTGCAGCATATTCAAAAACCACAATGATTTTAAAAGATAGACGTCTTCTGAAGTGATTTGAATTTTTGTAGAACTTTTTTCTTGCGTTTTATATTATTTTTGAATTTTTTGCTCCCGAGAGTTCGATATTGAAAAAAAAATAAATTTTTAAAATTTCGTAACTCGACTCAAAATTGTTACATATTCAAAAACCAAAATGATTTAGAGAAATCGACGTCTTGTTAAGTGAACTGAAATTTTGCAGAATTTTATCCCTGCGTTTCATGCTCGTTTTTAATGTTTTGCTCTCAAGTCTGCGTCATTGAAAAAATACATTTTCAAAAATTCATAACTCGACTGAAAATTGCTGCACATTCAAAAACCAAAATTATTTTGGAAGATTAACGTCTTGTGAGGCAAACAATTTTTTTTTTTGGGAGGGGGATTTGATCCCTTTGTTTCATATTAATTTTTAATTTTTTGCACGCGAGTGTGCGTCATTGAAAAAAACACATATTCAAAAATGTATACCTCAACTGAAAATTGCTGCACATTCAAAAACCAAAAAAATCAAAATTATTTTGAAAGATCGACGTCTTGTGAAGTGAACTGATTTTTTATAGGATTTCATCCCTGCGTTTCATATTAATTTTTAATTTGTTTCATTCGAGTGTGCGTCATTGAAAAAAATTACATTTTCAAAAATTTGTAACTCGACTGAAAATCGCTGCAGATTCAAAAGTCAAAATTAATTTGAAAGACCGACGTCTTGTGAAGTAAACTGAATTTTTGTAGGATTTTATCTCTGCGCTTGGTATTAATTTTTAATTTTTTGCGCTCGAGAGTTCCACATTGAAGAAAATACATTTTCAAAACTTCATAACTCGACTAAAAATTGCTGCACATTCAAAAACCAAAATTATTTTGGAAGATCGACGTCTTGTGAAGTGAACTGATTTTTTTGTAAGATTTTATCGCTGCGTTTCATATTAATTTTTATTTTTTTTTGCTTTCGGGATTGAAAAAAATACATTTTCAAAAATTCATAACTAGACTGAAAATTGCAGCATATTCGAAAACCACAATAATTTTAAAAGATCAATGTCTTGTGAAGTGATTTGAATTTTTGTAGAACCCTTTTCCCGCGTTTCATATTAATTTTTAATTTTTTGCTCCCGAGAGTTCGACTTTGAAAAAAAAATTCAAAAATTCATAACTATACTGAAAATTGCAGCATATTCAAAAACCACAATGATTTTAAAAGATAGACGTCTTCTGAAGTGATTTGAATTTTTGTAGAACTTTTTTCTTGCGTTTTATATTATTTTTGAATTTTTTGCTCCCGAGAGTTCGATATTGAAAAAAAAATAAATTTTTAAAATTTCGTAACTCGACTCAAAATTGTTACATATTCAAAAACCAAAATGATTTAGAGAAATCGACGTCTTGTTAAGTGAACTGAAATTTTGCAGAATTTTATCCCTGCGTTTCATGCTCGTTTTTAATGTTTTGCTCTCAAGTCTGCGTCATTGAAAACATACATTTTCAAAAATTCATAACTCGACTGAAAATTGCTACACATTCAAAAACCAAAATTGTTTTGAAAGATCGACGTCTTGTAAAGTGAGCTGAATGTTTGTAGGATTTTATTACTGCGTTTCGTATTAATTTTTAATATTTTGCATTCGAGTGTGCGTCTCTGAAAAAAATATATAATTTAAAAAATTCATGACTCTACTGAAAATTGCTGCACATTCAAAAACCCAAAAGATTTCAAAAGATCGACGTCTTGTGAAGGGATTTGAATTTTTGTAGAATTGTTTTCCCGCGTTTCATATTGATTTTTAATTTTTTGCGCTAGAGAATTCGTCATTAAATAAAATACATTTTCAAAAATTCGTAACTCGACTGATAAATGCTGCGCATTCAAAAGCCAAAATGATTTTGAATAATTGACGTCTTTTGAAGGGATTTTAATTTTTTTAGAATCTTTTTCCCGCGTTTTATATTATTTTTTATTTTTTTGGCGCTAGAGAATTCGTCATTGAAAAAAAATACATTTTCAAAAAATTCTTAACTCGACTGAAAATTGCTGCACATTCAAAAAGCAAAATTATTTTGAAAGATCGACGTCTTGTGAAGTAAACTGAATTTTTGTGCGATGTTATCTCTGCATTTCATATAAATTTTCATTTTTTTGCACTAGATTGTAGTCGGGAAAATATATATAGTCGAGAAAAAATCGGTAGAATTATTCAAAATTAAGATTTCAGTTTAAAATTGTGGCATCGTGTGTAAGTTGCCACAATTTGAGAATTTGCCACAGTTTAGGCTGATTCAAACACAAGTAGCCACAAATATACGGAAACCTACACACACACACACACACAATTTTTTTTTCAGAAATTATTGAAATGATATCTAGGGACCCCAAAACGGATATTTCCGTAAAAAAAATTTTTGAAAAAAAAATCACGATCACAATACTTTCACGTACTTAGTAACGGAGAAAGTAAAAAAGTGAATTGAATTTTTTGCCAAGTCTAGTGCATTCTTTTCTTTCTGCACAACTACAACGAACAATGCATTTAATGTAATTTCGTTTAATGTGATTTTGTGAAGTTAAACATAAAAGTTGCGCAAATATAGATTATGCCGGCTTAACTAATGAATGGAAATTTAATATTAGCTCCAGAAAAAACTAACAAATTCCCTGCAAGCGTTGCACTCAATTTTATTGAAGCCTCCATTATTAAAAACGTCGAACAGAAGCGCTTATTGACAGGTCCATTTTCAGGCCTGTCGAATAAAAATGTTCCCCAATTTCATGTATAAACTTTAACAGATTATTTTAACGTTTTTTTTTTGTATATGCAGGAAAGTTGCCTATTAATTATCGGAAACTTTTTTGTTTCGATCAATAAAAAAAGCTAAATGTCCACCTATCACATCTAGTGTGTATTATTTCATGCTGCCAAGGGCTAACTTTAATTTAAAAAAAACGATTTATTTTTTAAAGTCAAGTGAATTTATAAATTTACATATTGTTTAAGCGTGCGACAACCGAGAAACAATTTCTTCATCTTCTTCCGCAGTGGCCTAGTGAGTAGAGCTCCTGCTCACGGGCCTCGTGGTCGTGGGTTCGAATCCCATCCGTGCGGTCACTTTTTCGGAACGAAGCAGTGGCCGTGCGGGTCCATGGAGGGTCAGTGTATGTCCCATTCATTATTTAAAAATGAAATCTCAAAACGTTAGTGGCCGAATGGCCTAGATGCTTAAGCCAGTTCCCAAATCATCCGCACTTCCTCAACCCGAATTCCCGTCAACCATCCTTGCTTAAAAAAAAATACCGTATGTATCAATGAATATTATACAACAAATAAGTTTACTAACACAATAAATTATTCATTTGTATTATTGATGTTGTTGTTGAATATTAAAGCCACCCATTACTATGAATTGTATTGTAAATATGTAAAGTTCCTTCGCTGTTATGTAAAACAAGCTAAACGGTAATTAAAACGTCATTTAAAAATTTAATTCAATTAAAAAGAGCCCGCGGGAAGAAGGAAATTAAGTGGCTTACTGGTGAAGTTTATCGTTTGTGTTTTAATAATTTATGAACTTCAGACAGTTATCGATGTATAGATTAGTTAGCAAGCAAAATTAAGTCTTACTAAGACTATAAACAAATAACTTGTTGAAACAACTACTTCCCTGGCTAGTGCCACGCCGGATATTGAATGATACAAAAAAAATTGCGTTATTACTAGTACTAAGTACTTAGTGAAATAACATTGGTTTAAGATCCCTTATTTCTACCCACAGGACTAACTTGAAAAATAAAACTAAATTGAATATATCTCAATAAATTGCAAATATAACATTAACGTGTTATACGTCACTGAAAAGGGAACAAATACCAATTTATTAATAACGCAGCCAACTATGATGATATAGAAGAAAATACAACTTAGTGGTGTATCTTTTTTATTAATGCGGACAGGAAAAAAATTGTAAATTGCCCTCTCTTGAAAAAGTACATCAAGAATATGCAATTCTTATCTTAAGGATTAAAAAAAATCGAAAATGAAAATATTGAATCTTGGATAAAACTTGAAAAAAAGGCACGATTGCTAAATTCTGTTTTCGGCATTGGGATTGTCTCGAAAAAAAAGCTCAAGAATGCGCCATCGATTTTTTTTTTCTATCTCTTCTAATGACCGAGATTCACTATAGTAATATCCAATTAGGGCTACCCTGTGCATATTAAATTTATATTTATACAAAATCATCTTTGAAAAATAGGAACCCCTATTTTTTGTTTCAGACTCGAATCTATACGTAGCCTTTGTCTGAAATATTTCTTTCCAGTCGCGATAGATAGCGCTGTAATCGAAATCATAAAATGTTTAGAGAATTAGATGGCGTTAAGGACAACCGTCATAATAAAGAAACGGTAAACTCAAACTCTCTTTTCTGTCCTGTCGAGATTATTTTATTTTCACTTTATTTATTGCTGAATCTTTAGGATTTTTTTAATCAGCGTGCTAACGGGTTGTATGTAAATATTTTGAACGTGAATTCTTCGAAAAACAATTTTTTCGGTAGCAAATTCTTCGAATGTCAATTTCTCTAAAATAAACTCTTCGAAGACAGATATTTTCGATTAAATAAATAATTAAAAAGATTATTATTAATTAATTACGTACGCAGTTTATAAAAATAATAAAATTTATGTTCACAAAAAATCATAAGAAAACATTTTAACTTTAAATCGTGAAAAAATATGTATTATATTAAATAAGTGAAGAAATTAGTATTAAAATAAAATGATTATATTACTTTTACAATTTCATAGTAATAATTTATAATTTACCGTAATCGAATTATATTTTACCTAAAAGTGTGTTATTAACAATGTTTTTCAAGAATTTGAAATTTTATTAAAGGGTACAGCGGGATAAGATGGTCAAAAGTGATCCCAAACGAAATAAGCTGGGAAGTTAAAAACATGATTTCTAAGTAGGGTCACAAAAAAGTCAGATTCGATAAAAAGTAGCCCTCCACCCCCTCTCATCCCTTGCTATAGTCAAAAACGTGTTTTTTTTGGTTTTAAAATTTTCTCTGTGCCCCCAACTAACTTTTCGGTAGGTATCAGTACCTTCAGATAACAATAATATCTATTTGTATTTTTTACAAAACGGGAATTTTTGGCGGGAAATTCGAATTTTGACATTCAGACATGTTAAAAGGTGCACCTCTAGAAAAAAATATATAATAGGCGTCTATTGTTTCTTAATATGTGTGATTTTTTTCAGAATTTTCCGAGTGGTAGAATAATTGAAAACCGCATTTTTGACTAATTTTAACTTTATTTATCACTTTAATTTTGTGGTATGTATTTTCAGAAATAAACTTATCTATTTGTACCATTTATTTTGCGTAAGAATTACTTACTTAACATTTTATATTAATTCGACAGCAGCTTTCGATTTTAACCAAAAAAGTAATTTTTAATGATTTTTCTTAGTTTCAAGTATTGGAGTTTCCCTCTAAATAAGCAAAACAAAATTGTGTAGCATACATCAATACAAGAAATGACCTAAAATGTGCAAATAGAAAGTTTGACAATGTTTTTTTTTTCGTTTGAAAGTGATAAATAAGGTTAAAATTAGTTAAAAATGCGGTTTTTAATTATTTTGGGGATGTTCTACCACTCGGAAAATTCTGAAAAAAATCACACATATTGAGAAACAATAGTTACGTATTATATATTTTTTTCTAGAGGTGCACCTTTTAACGTCTCTGAAATAATTGTTATTTAGTGATACTTTATATTGTCAAAATTCAAATTTCCCGCCAAAAATTTCTGTTTTATAAAAATACATTAGATAATATTGTTATCTTAAGGCACTGATACCTACTGAAAGTCAAAAGTTAGTTGGATGCACAGGAAAATTAAAAACCAAAAATACACATTTTTGACTGTAGCAAAGGATGGGAGGGGGTAGGGGCTACTTTTTTGTCGAATCTGACTTTTTTATGATCCTAAATATTATTTTTTACCATTTAGCTCATTTCATTTGGGGGCACTTTTGACCATCTTACTCCGCTATACCCTTTGTTATTAGAATTTTTAATCAATTAATCAACTATTCAAATACTTATTCAAATTCGAAAAATTCTGTCTTTGTATTCATTCGATTTCAAAAAAATTATTTCCAAAGAATTTACAGGATTCCGCACTAATGCTGTCAATGTTCAAAATTCTCGACTAGTTTCGCCATATTTGGGCATTTCAAGATTTTTTTTCAAGTAACTGGTTGATAATCATAAACATTCAGAATCCAATTATTTGGTAAAATTAATATCTTTCATATTACTATGCTTAAATAACCACTAATTTGGAAATCGCTGAATTGACCGCAATGGGCAATTTAACTAGCTCCTAATTCTTACAATTTAATAATATAATATATCTATAATACCATCATTTCATATAAACGGATATGGATATAGATAAAAATGTAATATTTTAACTTATATTCCGGACTGAAGTGACCATTCGGTGCTGTATACTATAAGAATTTAATCAAACAATTTCAATACGCCATGTAAAATGGTGTACAATTTTCAGTTGGAAATTTTAATACCCCAGCTCGAAATTTTTCAATTAAAACGCATAGTGTGGTATAAAATTTAACACCCGGCTTTCATTGTTGCACTGAGCTTTTGTCATACCTGCGTGTACATATGGATTGGAATACAAAACAATAGGGTCTGCAACAAAAGAGCAACCGATAAACAGTTAATTATTTATGGCTATAAAATTTCATAACCCGCATCGCTTTCAAACTGCACTATAAGAGTCTGTGTTATCTTAAGGGATACAAAGTTGGTTGGTTTGGGCTATTATTATGCTAATTAATAATTTGCAAAAAAATATAATCTATCTAAATCTCGATAATCTGGTGTGGTTTAATAATTGCTTTCTACTATCATTAGTAAAGTCAGCCACAACCGATTATTTGAAGATATTATTCATATATAAATGAAAATGGACAACCACAAACATCCATGTCCTCGCCGGGATTTGAACCCAGGACTCGTCGCATTAGCTGATTAGATTTATTTGCTGTATGACATGATGATCATGTATTACAAATGTCAATAATACAAATTAAAAAATATTAATTAAAATATTATCGCCGGCCCACTAGCCGCGTGCGTTAGCGCGCCAGAACTAATGCGGAGGGTCCTGGGTTCGAATCCCGGCGAGGGCATGGGTGTTTGTGGATGTCTATTTTCATTTAATATGAATAAATTATAAATAATCGGTTGTGGCTGAATGACCTACGCTGTCGAAGCCAATGTCCCCATATCATCCATAATTCCCCAACCCAAATTTCCGTCAATCATCCTTCCTTGAAAAAAAAAAAATATTATCTGGCGCGCTAACGCAAGTGGCTGGCGGGCCGGCTAGTAAATGCCCTAATTTTCAGGAATACAGTACAACTTTACGCCCTAGGACGAAAATAGTATATTGCACAACAAGAGTGGATATGATGCCGAGTGAGATATGGGCATCACATCCTTTCGCGTTGTACAGATAACTTTTTCTACGACTGAAATCCCTTTCACTTTTGAATAATTCAATATTTGATATAGCGATTGCTAAAAAATAGTTTCAATTACCAATTAATTTAAATATTGTACGATTATTCTTGTAACATTATGATGGATTAAATCAGGGTCAGAATGATTAATTTGGCGAATATGTTGAATGGATTACACTGATTTACCATATTTGATGCTTTAATAAATACATCAATTGTCAGTATTCTAAAAGAAAAAAGCTGTTATCAAATTATTTGTGCTCAAATTAATGGCGTTTGATCGGATTATGTGATCAATCGGCGAAATTAAAACTATTTGCGTGTGAGTTTACAATCAGCTTTGCCAGATGTGTGAATGTACATTCATTCAATAACATGTTTGCGTATATCTGCAGCTATGAAATCCTCTCTTTACTAATTGTAATTAATAGTTTTGACGCAAAATACCACTTTGGTTCTATAGCACACACACGAACTAATCTGTTTATGTCAGTGATGGATTAAAAGAAATAATTCATACCATTTCTGTGCCATCGGTGTTGCTATTGAAGTCAATTATCCCTAAATGTTCACATGCAAGTGAAAAATCAACAATTAACAAATTCAATATTCAGTTTAATTATGAACTTGCTACATGGTAACCGTCGCAATGCTTTACTTTATTAATAAAAAAATTGTTTTATTTTTTATAATTATGTATTGTGTGTGATTTTGATGTTAAATATATGGATTTTTTCCAGTCCATACTCTTGTATTTTGTATATTTGCAGTGCCGTCAACGCAAATATTTTTTTCCTCAACTAAGTGTAGGAGTATTAAGTTTACAACATTTGTATTTTGGCTTAATGTGCCCAACAACTCACAAAATTCTATTACGGCTAATAATCTCTAGTAGAACTTGTGAATTGTGTGATTTCTAAGTCTTATTTTTTTTCCTTTTATACCAGCAGCTTCAGCTGACTTGAAACTGATTGTAAAATTAACATTTTAACATGCAAATCCGGTGGCCCTGGTGGCCTAGTGAGTAGAGCTCCTGCTCACGGGCCTCGTGGTCGTGGGTTCGAATCCTATCCGTGCGGTCACTTTTTCGGAACGAAGAGGTGGCCGTGCGGGTCCATGGATGGTTAGTGTATGTCTCATTCATTATTAAAATGAAATCTCAAAAAAAAACTTAATTATCGTTAGTGGCCGAATAGCTGGATGCTAACGCCAATTCCAAAATCAACCGCACTTCCTCAACCCGAATTCCCATCAACCATCCTTCCTTTAAAATAATTAAAAAAAGCATGCAAATCTCTATGACGTATTCATAAAAATACTCCTGTCTTGGATTATTTTACAACGAGAACGCATTTTGAAATGGATGTAATATTTTTAAATATTAACATATACAAACAATAAGAATACATTTATATCAGATGATTATGTTTTTAATATTCCCAGGACAATAAAAAAAATCTGCCATTTTGTTCTTCAACGAGCAACAATCTTTCTTCTATGTTGCGAATATCATTTTCTAATACATTGTACATACAAAATTGTAATGTTTTTTTTTCTTCTATGTAATAAGTTAATATTTCAAGTTAATTCCAAAAATTGAAGCCAGTCTGCTTAGTCTGCTTAAGAAAGTAAGAATAAATTAACAATCCCGTACAATGCAACTTGTTTAGCGCCCAGTTAAAACATACTCCTATTTGATAATAACTAAATGTCAATTGAAAATTATAAAAGAGCTTTTTAAATGCAATCATTGGCCATCTATAAACACGTTTAAAAATGTATCTGTCATCAGCAGAGATTCGCTTCGTACTTGGATTTTATGAAATTGATTTCAAGGATTGAAATACACTTACGAAAGCTTGTTCAGAACTTCTTACATAACGTGTAATGTAATTTACTGTTTCGATACACATTTACAATGTCTATTGAACGCCACCTTATTCATTTTCTCATTCAGTTTTCGCAATAAAATCTTTCGCTATCGGGCTAAACATTCTTTCTCTTTAATGGCGATGCAATAAAAATTTACGGAATAGAGTGAAACAACTTTTCAACAATATTATAGCAATTATTAAAATGGTTAAAATAGAAAAAAACGCGTTTGATTAATGGAACCAATTCATCTTTTGAGGAATATTGAAGGACACTGCTGGATAGGTTTTCTTTTGTGATTAACCAATGATTTAAACATAACCCAAAATTACTCAAAATTCAATTTAATTTAAGATTCAGTACGAATATCTAAACATACATGTTTAAGTAATACCAAGAAACCAATTTTGAAATTGCAAACTTCATGAGCTGAAAAAAAACAATTTACCAAACTGCGAAAATGCCCCTCCTGTTCAGGTGCTCAGAATTAAAGCAAATATCTTCAAAAATCCATATCTCCATTCAAAATTGTTGAATTTTCAAAACTAAAATTGATTTTGAATAAGCGATACTTCGGCAATTGAAGAATTTTTTTATGGAATTTTGTCTGCACGTTTTATATTTTCTTCTGCGATGTTTTTGTTCAAGTGCTCCAAAAATTAAAACTAAAATTTTCAAAAATCCATATCTCTATTAAAAATTGTTGAATTTTCAAAACCAAAATTAATTTTGAATAAGCGATACTTCGGCAATTGAAGAAATTTTTTATGGAATTTTGTCTGCGCGTTTTATATTTTCTTCTGCGATGTTTTTATTCAAGTGTTCGAAAAATTAAAACAAAAATTATCAATAATCCACATCTATAATGAAAATTGTTAAATTTAGAAAAAACCAAATTGATTTTGAATGAACGATGCTTTGGCGATTGAGGATATTTTTTTATGGAATTTTGTCTCTACGTTTAAATTTTTATTCTGCGATGTTTCCGTTCAGATGCTTAAAAAATTCAAAGGAAAATCTTCAAAAATCCATATATCTATTGAAAATTGTTGAATTTATAAAAACCGAATTGATTTTGAATAAGATATACTTCTGAAATGATGAAATTTCCCCTTCACGTTTTATTTTACTTCTTCAGCGATGTGTTAAAAAAAACGAAAATTTCCAAAAATTAAAACTAAAATTTTCAAAAATCCATATCTTTATTGAAAATTGTTGAATTGACAAAGAACCGACTTTATTTTGAATAAGCGATACTTAGGCCATTGAGGATAATTTTGATGGATTTTTTTCTGCAAGTTTGATATTTTTTTCTGCAATGCTCAAAATTTTAAAACATTTTTTTTCTAAATCCATATCTCTATTTAAAATTGTTGAATTTTCCAAAATCAAATTTATTTTGAATAAGCCATACCTTAGCCATTGAGGATCATTTTTTTTATAGAATTTTGACTGCACGTTTTATTTTATTTCTTCTGCGATGTTTTTGTCCAGTGCTCAAAAAATTAAAACAAACATTTTCAAAAATCCATATCTCAATTCAAAATTGTTGAATTAACAAAAATCAAATTGATTTTGAATAAGCGATACATCGGCCATTGAGGATATTTTTTATGGAATTTTGTCTGTACATTTTAAATTTTTTTCTGCTATGTTTCTGTTCAAGTGCTTAAAAAATTAAAACAAAAATCTTCAAAAATCCATATCTCTATTGAAAATTGTTAAATTTACAGAAACCAAATTGATTTTGAATAAGATATACTTCTGCCATTGAGGATATTTTTTTATGGAATTTTCCCTGTACGTTTTATTTTATTTCTTCTGCGATGTTTTTATTCAGTGCTCCAAAAAAAAAAAAAAAAAATTCATATCTCAATTGAAAATTGTTGAATTTACAAAAACCTAATTTATTTTGAATAATCGATACTTTGGCCATTGAGGATAATTTTGATGGATTTTTTTCTGTACGTGTTGTATTTTTTTTTCTGCAATATTTTTGTTCAACTGCTCAAAATATTAAAACATTTTTTTTAAATCCATATCTTTATTGAAAATCCAAATTTTCCAAAATCAAATTGATTTTGAATAACCAATTCGTCGGCCAATAATGAGGATTTTTTATGCAATTTTGGCTGCATGTTTTATATTTTTTCTTCTGCGATGTTTTTGTTCAGTGCTCAAAAAATTAAAACACAAATTTTCAAAAATCCATATCTCTATTGAAAATTGCTGAATTTACAAAAACTCAATTGGTTGTGAACAAGCAAAACTTCGGCCATTGAGGATAATTTTTATGGATTTTTTCTGAACGTTTTATATTTTTTTCTGCGATGTTTATGTTCAAGTGGGTCAAATATTAAAACAATTTTTTTTAAAAATCCATATCTTTATCGAAAATTGTAGAATTTTCAAGAATCAAATTTATTTTGAATAAGCAATACTTCGGCAATTAAGGAGGATTTTTTATGGAATTTTGCCTGCATGTTTTATATTTTTTTCTGCGATGTTTTTGTTAAGGTGCTCAAACAATTAAAACAAAAAGAAGATCAAAAATCCATATCCCCATTGAAAATTGTTTAATTTACCAAAACCAAATTGATTTTGAATAAGCGATAGTTCGGCCATTGAGGATAATTTTTTTATGGAATTTTACTTTCACGTTTTATATTTTTTCTGGGATGTTTTTGTTCAAATGCTCAAGAAATTAAAACTAAAATCTTCAAAAATCCATATCTCTATTGAAAACTGTTGAATTTTCAAAAACCAAATTGATTTTGAATAAGCGATACTTTGGCCATTGAGAATAATTTTGTGTAGAATTTTGCCTGCACGTTTTATATTTTTTTGAGATGTTTTTGTTCAAATGCTCAAGAAATTAAAACTAAAATCTTCAAAAATCCATATCTCTATTGAAAACTGTTGAATTTTCAAAAACCAAATTGATTTTGAATAAGCGATACTTTGGCCATTGAGAATAATTTTGTGTAGAATTTTGCCTGCACGTTTTATATTTTTTTGGAGATGTTTTTGTTCGAGTGCTCAAAAAATTAAAACGAAAATCTTCAAAAATCCATATCTCCATTGGATAATCATTTTGTTAAAAAATAATCCTTCGAGAACAGAGCAAATCATCTTTCAAAAGATGCATTTTTTTAGAGGTAAAACAAAAATAGGAAAACATTTTCTACATACCTAAAACTTTCCAATTTTTCAAATTTACTGAACAAACATTCTATTATAATATTCTGTAAAAATTTCCAAATACTTCTCGAATTTTAAACTGAATCAAGGACAATGGAATGTTTATTTGGTATAGCAGATAAAATAGCCAAAATGTCACCTAAAGTTGCAGGTATAATATCAAAAGGAATACTATTTACGTGCGTTGAATTGAATTTGATTTTGGTGTCTGAATAATACAGGGTGCGGCAGTCAAACCTGCATTTTTGAAATAAATGTAAGAAGAAACGGTTGCATTTTGTTATATTTTATTGATATGTTAATCAGCATTTAAGAAACATTAATCATTTTTTCAAAATAACATTAAGATGTCGTTCATCTCGATTGATAGGCAAAATTCCATAAAAAGTTATTCTCAATGGCCAAAGTATCGCTTATTTAAAATTCTTGCAGGCGATGTCTAAAATTGGTCATTACATCACGGAGCGTAATGAAAACCCTCTTACAGTTATTTTAAAAATTCAGGTGTGCCTGCCACACCCTGTATTTTAATTTCCGCACTTCTGTTTATTTTATGTATCTCATAAAATAAACTCTGCCATTCTTTAGTCCATAAGGAAATTACGCCCATTTTATAGATTACGTCAACTAGCACAGAAACCTGAAACTTTTTTTTTCGGGATACTTAGAACAAACTCTCGGACTTCTTTTGGAAGATTATCGCGACTCTCAGTATTTCATAAGATTCCACCCCATTTCGGAAATATCCTTTGAGGCGGAGGCGGACGAGGGTAGAAAAAAAAACAACTTTCTCCCATTAATCAGTCTGATGTATGTTAATGTCGTTAGTGCGCTTGTTTGTACGGGAAGCTGATCGATTAAAAGTCGGAAAGTTCATTAGCAGTAGACGTATTAAAATCGGATTTCCATATCTTAATTTGACTGCCACTGGCACTACCAGACGGGAATCTCTCATCTTCCTTGGCGCTGGATCAAGAGGCATCTTTTTGTCTGCGTAGGCGTGCCAAGAACGTACATATTTGTTCCTTCAGATAAACTAAATTTATTATTCCTTGCTGAATTTTGCTTGCGTTGGTTTAAATAAATTTCTAAAATTGCGTCAGCTTGCCTGTGAATAATCGAATTTTCAAAGAGTGATATAGTTTCGCCGTAATAACTTATTGCTTGTCTTGTTTTATATGCATGGATATATTGCAGATGAAAGGCAGCATTAAACAATTTAGAGATTAAGATTATGGTCAACATAGTCGTCCAGATTCTGTTTGTTGATAAATAAAATATTGATTATGCAAGCATTTAACAATTCAGAAATTAAGATTGTGGTTAGGGGGCCGCTGTGGCCTAGTGAGTAGCGTTCCTGCTGCTGGGCTTCGTGGTCGTGGGTTCGAATCCCATCCGTGCGGTCACTTTTTCAGAACGAAGAAGTGGCCGTGCGGGTCCATGGATGTGTAGTGTATGTCCCATTCATTATTAAAATTAAATCTTAAAAAACTTATATACGTTTGTGGCCGAACACGCCAATTCTCTTATGGTCATTCACTCTCCTTAACCCGCAATTCCATCAAACATCCAAAGAAAAAAAAGATTGTGGTCAACATAGTCGTCCAGATTCTGTTTCCTGATAAATAAAATATTGATTATGCACTAATAAGGCATAATTATTATTGTCGTTCCTCTGACAAACGTCAATGAGTATTCAGTAAACGCGCTTGTTTTAGGAGAAAATCATAGATGGCGCTGGTAACGATTGATATTTAATTTGGTCAAGAAATTTACTATTGCTGTCCAAGATATGGGCAAATCTGGGTTAAGCAACAAATATCATTACCCACAAATTAATATATCAATAATAATCCTGTTACATGAGTCCACTTAATTTTTGTAAAATTGGAAATGCTGCCACACGATTATGATTTTCGCTGTTAAATTTAAATTTAAATTACGTTAGCAGTTTATATTTGCCAATGTATCAAAAATTATCGCATTCCGCACTGAAAACTCAATTATACAAACGAGAGACTAATTATTTTCAAAATTAACAAATAATAATTAAAATTGAAAACCCTTACTTGTTGCAGAAGCATTGAATAAATAATGGCCGAAAAATTATCGGAAAAATTGTAATTGAATTTTAATTGCTATTCAGGCGGACACACATATCATTTACTGAAACGCATTCAATTTGTGAAATTACGATCGCAATGTAATAGCAATTTGCGCTTCCATCGCGGCCCGCACGCAAAAAAAACAATAAAAATCGAGTGCACCGCAATGCACACAATCGCCATTATTAAAACAAACACGTTCTGGCATAAATAACCAATTAAAACATACTATTGGGCGGAATGGACATCCGATGTCCGTGGAATATTATAATAATTGAGTGTTATGGCCGTTTCAGAGGCCCGGCCACATATTTATTTCAGCCACGTTTGCACTGAATCAATGAATTTGGAATTTGGAATTTGCAGAGAACAAATCTTTGCATTGATTGGATTTTCGATATCCATACAAATATGTTTCAGTTGGGCTCTGGTTTGCCAAATAATTAAATTCCCACAAATCAGAACTACTTGTTTTCAGCGTAACAATAATTCCCCACATACTGTTTTGATTACCTTTCATCTTCCATAAAATACCTTGGTATAACCTAACCATAGAGCAGGCACTAAACTTTAAAAAGGAAATAACTTCAGGCAAATCTAAAATTAGAGCCAAAGAAAAAAATAAAAGTTTAACTTATAAAAACAGTGGTATTTCTATCAAAAATATCATTAAAACACATATCAGGTGGTGAGAAACATAGTGGTGTAAGTCAAGCGATTAATATTTTGAGAAAAACGGTATTTTGCATTTTTTGCCATAGAAAACTCATATTTTGATTAAGAACTAATCTTGTTTGTACTAAAGATATATGTTCTATACAATTTTTTTGTGTTACAAAAAAAACCTGGTAAAATAAAATGAATTGTTTTAAATTCAATTTTTAAATTAAAACACATGTATTTATTTTATAAAAGTTTTAATGATGCTTTACAAACGATCTTGGAAGCACATTTAACTTTTTATACTCAACATCCTTGTCTTCCTCAATCAAAGGACCTTCGTCTTCAAGTTCCTTGCTGCTCTTGAGTGTTTTAAAATATGGATGGTGGATGCGTGGTATATATTTTGGAAGATAAAGCATATCATTTTTTTCAATGATTAACAGGTTTGGCCCCATCATAAAGTTTTCCTTAAAAAACATTTCCCAAATTTTTTGGTCGACCTTCCTTGCTCGGTTTAACATCTAACTCATTAAAGGAACAATGTCATTTGCCCTTCCGGCGGCGCACCCTAAATCTTAACACCGTAGCGGGAGCTGGGTCTCAGAGACCCAAGCAAAAAAAAAACAATCTCCTGCATAAAATTTAACAAAATTTAAGGTTAAAGGTTAAAGTATGTTTGAACTGAATTGATAAAGGCTTATCTTTTTGGTAACGTAGCCATTGTATCTTGAGCCAGTTTACAATTTCACCAAGGGGATCTTTTTTCCGCTTTTGATGGCATTTTCAAGGGTGTTGGTTTTAAAAAAAGCCTGCTTGCATTTTTATTGTAACAAATTTTTTGTTTCTCTTGCCACTACTTATTTCACTGTACCAATCTTCAGCAACATAGATGGTCTCCGTGATGCTTCCTCAATCACATCAAAATCTGAGTCGTTTGGGAGGTAAGAATGACCAGAAACCAAGAACTTGTGGTCTTTTATTTCAACTTCGGTTTCTTGAGTCAGTTTCGGTAATGCCAGCGAAACCTTGATGTTACGATTTTGGCCGGTTTTGTTTGTTTGGTTTTTTGAATGCTGAAAATGTGTTTTTTAAGGCATGATGCACTTTCCTGTGATCCTCTGGATGACAGAAACCAAGAACTTGTGGTTTATTACTTCAACTTCGGTTTCTTAGGTCAGTTTCGGGAATGCCAGCGAAACCTTGATGTTACGATTTTAGCCGGTTTTGTTTGTTTGGTTTTTTGGATGCAGAAAATGTGTTCTTAAGGCATGATGCACTTTCCTGTGATCCTCTGGATGACAGAAACCAAGAACTTGTGGTCTATTAATTCAACTTCGGTTTCTTGGGTCAGTTGAGGTAATGCCAGCGAAACATTGATGTTACGATTTTGGCCGGTTTTGTTTGTTTGGTTTTTTGGATGCAGAAAATGTGTTCTTAAGGCATGATGCACTTTCCTGTGATCCTCTAGATGACAGAAACCAAGAACTTGTGGTCTATTAATTCAACTTCGGTTTCTTGGGTCAGTTGAGGTAATGCCAGCGAAACCTTGATGTTACGATTTTGGCCAGTTTTGTTTGTTTGTTTTTTTTTTTGGATGCTGAAAATGTGTTTTTTTCAGCCTTCACAAGGTGAACAAAGGCAAGGCTTTTTGAAGATCCACAGTTAAAGTTCCTACTTCAGTGTAATCTTTAGCTTACTGTCAAGTTTCAAACAACTCCTTACCTTTTCAGCCTTCGCAAGGTGAACTTCATGTTGGCTTCAATCGTGATTTGTTTTCTGCACTTTCTTCAACAGTTGTTTATACCGATCACAGGTTTTGCAAGTGTCCTTCCTTGGTACATGAAAATCCAATTTTCTGTTAAATACGTGTCGATTTAAATATTCTTTTACTGGTGAGCTATTTTTTTTCTATGCACCTTCAACATAAAGTGTGTACATTTTTGTTATACATAAATCTGGACTAAGGTACTTTCTGTTGGGGTTGTCTTCGCATAAATAATGACTCTGAAAAGCTGGAAAACTATTAATGTGATCTCTTACTGCTGATATTTTACTACTATCGACAGTATATTCCGAATCATTGATGAGATCTGATTTTAATTTTGAAAGTTTATCTTCATTCGTCTCCTTGCTGTTGATTTCGGCAGTAATGAAATTTGCTCTTATTAAATTGAACAGATCTCATGAACCTCTTAATTTATAAACATGATTATTTGCTTCTAAGGATGCCCTGGATAGGCAGTGGATTTTGGTTTCTTAAATTTTGTTTTGTATTCGATCCCGATGCAAGAAGCTGGTGTAAGATTTAAATTAGAGGTTAATTCTCAGTAATAAGTTCAATCAAGCTAATAGTAAATCTGTTCAACGGATTTAAGAAAACGCAAAGCAATGGTAATCAGCCTGTTCTTATCACCTACAAGGTGTGAGAGGGCTACTGAAAAACCTGTAAAACTCATGTCGCATCTGAGAATTGTTAGCAATTCTGGATCATAAGGTGTAAGGACCCGTTTGATGGGGATTACTACTTTTAATTTATTGAAGACAACTTCATATGGTGAAGTCCACAAAATTGTAAAGTTTTCTGAGAAACCAGATAAATCTTGAATAATACGTCACTGTTCCCAGGAATCTTTTACATAGTCAATGTAGTCATTGGTTGGTCTTGGAATGTCGATAATTTTGTTTAGGCACTTTCCAATTGATTTTTTTGAAATGTTTAACACGTTGAGCGCCGCGTCAGCCATCGGTGGCTGACACTGGACTTTCCGTTTAGGCCGCGTCAACCAGCGGTGACTGATACTGAAATTACATTTAGGCCGCGTCAACCACCATTGGCTGACACTGAAATTACATTTAGGCTGCGTCTGCCATCGCTGGCTGACCCTTCACATAGGCCGCGACAGAAGAATGTGTAAATGGCACAATCTTAGGCTGATTGCCCCTTGGGTCATACCATTCTCCAACAATCTCCTCCTCTTCCTCAGATGATAAAAATATATCCACTCGCCGTTTTTTAGGAAACCTTATTTCACTGCTGCTGTCATTTTCATACTCTCGGACTGACATTTCGACGCTCAGAGCTAAAGAAAAATTTTGTCTGTCCGACGTCCAAGACTGCAATAGATTGCTTATTCGTAATAGGAACCAACAATCTCCTCCTCTTCCTCAGATGATAAAAATATATCCACTCTACGCAGTTTTTTAGGAAACTTTATTTTACTGCTGCTGTCATATTCATACTCTCGGACTGACATTTAGACGCTCAGAGCTAAAGAAAATTTTTGTCTGCACGAGACCCAAGACTGCAATAGACACCGGCCACCAATCCATAATGAAAACAAAACGAATGAATGCCTAGGCGTCTCGTTCTAAACGTAAACACTCTTCTACTGCGATAAGAGACATTGGCCTACAATACCAGCGCTTCTAGGTGGCACGCGTGGCCTGACGGGGACTGGCTTCAAAATCGGCGTGGCGCTCAACGTGTTAAGATATCGAATGTTCGTTTAAAAAAAAATCGCATTTCTCTTTATTACGTTCAAGGTCATATTTTCCCATTTAACCAACACATTTGTCTAACCTGCCCTGACGCTTCGCCTTTGAACTTCCATAGACAATGATGTCATCAAAATATTATAAAGTCCCTTGTACGAATATTTTCTTAAATTCACTTGGTACTGTCTTGATACCAAAAGATATCCGATGTATTATTAAGTCCCTCAATGAGTAGAAATAGTTTCATTCCTGGAGGTCGTTGGATCTATTTCCACATGCAGGTGGTATTGAAGAGGTTGAACATTTCGTCTGTGTAAAAAGGGAAGTCATATTTTTGTAGCCTGCCAAAACACGTATCTAACCAGCTCTGACACTCCTCTATTCAACTTTCATGACAATAGTGTCATCGTCATCTTTTCCATGTAGAATCTGCTCGTGAATCTTGTTAAATTCACTTGGTGCTGTTTTGATTCCAAAAGAGAGCCGGCAGTCTCTCGATGAGTAACAATAGTTTGAATCCTGGAGCTCTCCGAATCAATTTTCACATGTAAGTAGGCTTTGAAGAGGTGTAGATGACGGATTACTAAAGCAAATATTTCGCCTGTTGAAATTGAGCGAAAATATTGGGGTTGTGAATTGACTCTCATCTTATAGTCAACGCACAATCTGACTTGATTTCTGGAGCTATCTGAATCCATTTTTACATGTAAGTAGGTTTTGAAGAGGTGTAGATGACGGATTACTAAAGCAAATATTTCGCCTGTTTAAATAGAGTGACAATTGTGGTTGTGAATTGATGCTCATCTTATAGTCAACGCACAATCTGACTTGGTTTCCAGATTTAGGTATGCAGGCTAATTGACCTATCCAATCGTTGTGACCTGCTTTTGAAATAATGCCATCAGCTTTAAGTGTGTTAAGTTCTATCTTCGCATATTTGTAATGCATAAGACATCCCGTGCCCGAATTAAAACTCGTTTCGCTCCTCCTCGAAGGTGGAGGGAATGCGGCCAACTTTTTGGTCAAATATTGACTTATCTATGAAATAGGTCGGCGAGATGGTTGTAGCACAGTACAAGTTATTATGTGCTCTATCACACTAGGCCACCATGATGGCGGCACCGGTGGCGCCACCAGCCAAATGTATTAAGTGAAATGGAACATAACACACCTAGTATCGAACTGGTTGCGCCACCACTTTGGTTGCGCCACCAGTCGAATCCGGTCAGCTAGACTTTACTAGTGGAACAACCAGTGGCGGCTCGTGGAACATGTAATGGTAGAGCCACTTACACGATATACCCCTCCCCTCCGTTTTTCAAGAAAGAAAGAACGATTTATTTTCCTAGACTAAAGTAACTGGCAAAAAGTTTTCTAAGAATGAATTAAAAATTCTTGCTGAGCTTGAAATTAGAGCCATGGCTCCTTGGCTCTACATAGAGCCGTCCGCCCCTGGGAACAACCAGGATGAAGACTGCCTGATGTCTCGGTTGGTTGATTTACTTGATGGCTAGATCCACCAAGGTAGCGCCACTGGTGATGCCACCGTAGTGACCTAGTGTGATAGGGCACTATGTCGTAGCTAAGCAGGTCCCAACATTGGTTCAAAATTAGGTTGTGTAATGAGAAGCTTCACATGAGGATATATTTTGACAATGAACCAAAATACTGAGCTGCCTTCTTGGTGGAGAAATGTCTACAGTATACCACCAGAAAACTAGATCAGATGTGTCGATTTGAGCAGTGAATGTTGGACTCTCGTGATAACGTAAATCCTGCACCGGAGTCTACTTGAAATGTAGCAGAGAATTTGTTTATGTTGGGGAAATCCTGGAAATCAATTTGATTCAATTAAATTTGATTACATTATTAAAAAACTCACTAAAGGCTTTAGTTTAAGCAATCATTATTATTTCCCCATCAGATGACAACTACAGATTGGACTCCTCAGGAGTGCAGTTGAGGAAACGGATTCACTACGATAACCCATCCAGTAACCGGAATTGGTCGATTAAGCGTTTTTCCGCCTTCTGTCCGTCTCTTACTTTAAGTTTCTATCCATTCAGATATTATAAATAGAGTGCAGAATTAAATATAAACAGCATCAACATAGCAATTGAATGAATGCTCCAACCAACACTTTACCATGGTTTATGAACACATTAAACGTGGTTTTATGTTGTAATCTCGAGCTATTTTATCAGGAAGTCTCGTAAAGCGAAGTAAATTTTACGTTTTTAGTAAATACGTGGGCGAGGCCTACTGTTTCCTATGGGACCTAAGAGTTTCCCAACTAAAGGACCTCAGGGCCGCCTGCCCGAGATAATTCGAATTCTCCGCATTCGTTAAGATAAACGCAAAGTTCCGATGTAATTTGTCGCGGAAACAAAAATAAAGTTCCCCGAAGTAACGTCGCTAAAGATTATGAATTTTAATACATTTTTTCCACAAAAGGTACGAGGGCACGCCCCGGGGGCCACTCGCGTAGAATCGCATTAATCGCGTTTATTAATATTTGAATAAAATTTCATTGCGGATATTCGGAATGAATACAAAGCGACTTCCGCACAAAGAGGGCGAAATTATCGTCACAGGGGAAAGATTGTATCGGGCATAATTCTGAATTTTACGCGACTGATTCACAATAACAATATCAATAACTGGAACCGTTACGCGCAAAATATGGAATCGTATTTTTGGCGCGTTTCTGCAGAATGTGAAATTTCAATGCTGCACAATGGACCCGGATGCTTACTTTTTATTCGGGTAAGTTACGGGCCATTACTCCGTATAATTTCGTTATATTAACATACAAAGTGTGTATGAAATTTAATATTGTAAGCTTCGGCTCTTCCAGAAATATATAACGATACATTATGATGAAATTGCCATTTGTGGAATATATATTTACACACATATGTTACATTTATTAGCAAACGCAAAGCTATTTAAATTTGATACAGCAAATTTAGTAACACAATTTACCTTCAACATATTGAAAGTGATTTACGCAAATGCCCGATGCTAATGGACCACATACATTCAGGTATGCTGGTTATGGATTCCAATATCTGAGGTATAAACATGCATACTAAATATTATTACAACTTTTCATTATAATTGAGATGGAAATGTACCTCATCTCACACAGAATTGTTAGAAATAGGTTTCCCTTCTTAATGTTGGCCTTGATTTTTTGGCAGAATTATAATCGCTACTGATGGTCGTTCTACATCAGTTCTTATAGGATATACGGCTTGTATGGATTCAAGGCTGTTCGTCCCCCAACGGGTAGTTTCTCCTGCGAGGCGGTGGGTAATGGGCTGACCTGGCAAAACGCGGAAGGGTCCAGCTCATACGTAATTGCGTCCTTATTTTTCAAGTAAAACTGATTTGGCTTAATGGATTTTATTGCTAAAGAATCAATCGGTGCCTCTATAGTAAAATGTTTTAGGTTTTTAGCGTTTATGTAAATTTTATTTAACGTTGAAAATACCTAGTTTTAAACCTTAAATTATGTATTATCAGAAATACTTATAAAAAATACCATTCTTCAAAAACCAACATTCATCATTTGTGTAACCCTGTGTAAAATATTTTTACATAATTTTTATCGATCAGGCCACAATCGGTTTCGAGCCGAGTGCCAAAAACGTTTTATTTTTCGAGCTGGTCGAGCAGCCTTAAGTCTAAAAGGAGAATCCGGATAGCATTGCCGCAACTGCTTGTGAAATTTTACAAATCTAGGACAAAATATTTTGATTAGTAGTTAAAATGAAGTCTAATAAAGTGAAGTTACGTATGTATTAGTTTGGGTTGGATAATTATGTAAATATTCACGATTTTAAAGGTTAATTCGATTGCTGTGGAGACGTAAACATTTAGAACAAACCCTCTTATACACAATTTATTAGTTACGCGTAGTCCGCTTTAGATCAAATCGTATATTTTTACTTCTACGCTACGAAGTTATATTCAGAAATATTTTCGAGATTCGATATTCTATAAAAATTTAAGCATGTTAATCAATTAGTTTTCCATGTAATCACCAAATCATGGCCATTTTAAGCCTTTGAATATTAAAAAAGCGGTGATTTTTCAAAACTGACAAAATTTGCAGACGTTTATCTTAAACAGATTCATTCTGAAATCACAAGAAAAATATTCAAGAAAAATCTGTGCACATTATTTACCTAATATTTCAATAAATTGCCATTAAACCAGAAAATGCGCATTTTCAACACTCAAAAATCTATAGAGCGTTGATTTTTCAAAAACCGAAATTAATGCAGGGTTCCCAGAATTGGTAATTAATGATAAGGCTTTAATGTACACATATTCATGCCCATTAATCACCTAGTTTTTTAGATAATCGCCATCAAATCCAAAATCTAAAATTATCAACTTTAAAAAATCGAAAGAAAATATTATATACAGTGCGCGTCTAAAGTATGGAATAAATTCAGTAAAACTGAAATAAAATATTTTTGGGAAAAATCCTCGATTAGGTCGTTTGTCTTTGATAAAAATACACATTTTTGTATAAAAGTCGATTTTCAGTCGTTTACCAACAAACAAACATTTTCATATTCAATAATGTTTTTTTTCTACACTCTAGTTTTAGTTTTAAGATGTAATGGTAGAACAGTGTGGCCTTGGCACACAACTGAATTACATCTTGGTTTTTTTCTTCCCTGAACAGAATATTGTGTGTATCTGCGTGTATTTCATAATTGAATATGTATGTTGATTTATTCTGTGTATGAGAAATTTTATTTTTTTTAAATTATTATTACTATTATTATAATCAACACTAAATTATTGGGATTTATTATACTAGAAATATCAAAGCATCTCATTATTTAATTTTCTAGATAATCACCAACAAACCCAAAAATTGCCAATTTCAACGATCAAAAATTATTAAAAGCGTTGGGTTTCTAAAAACTGAAATAAATGCAGACTTAGAACTTTACGCAGCATTATGAAGAAATAGCTGGATTTTAATATTCTAAAAAAATTAAAGAATGTTAATCATTTAGTTGTCTAGATAATTACCGTCAAACCCTAAAATATTGCCATTTTCAACGCTCAAACATCTAAATGATTTTATTTTTCAAAAACTGACTTAAACTTCCAACAGTATTATTGGGGAAGGATTGGAATTTAATTTTTCTAAAAAAACAAAGCACCCTTATTATTTGGTTTGCTAGATAATCACTATCAAACCCAACAATTGCCATTTTCAACGCACAAAAATTTGAAAAAAAACGTTGATTTTCTAAAACCTGAAATTAATGCAAACTTACAACTTTAACAGCATTATTGGGGAATAATTAAGCTTTAAGATTTAAACAAATCAAACTACCCTAATTATTAAGTTTTCTACACTATTACTATGAAACCCAAACATTGCCATTTTCAACGCTCAAATGTCGAGAAAGAATTGATTTTTCAAAAACTGCAGACGTTCTCAACAGAATTATTGAAAAATAATTGGGCTTTGTTATTATAAAAAAAAATCAAACCTAAGAATGACGATTTTCAATGCCCAGAAATCGAAAAAATTGAAAAAAGTAATGATTGACTTACATGCAGATCACCTTAAAACCCAATAATTTTTAATAAAATCTTCAACGGTCAAAATTCGAAAAAATATTGATTTTTCAAAAACTGACTTGCAGACCCAGCTTTGATAGCAATATTGTGGAATAATTAGGCTTATTATTAATTAATTATTATTACAATTCTAAAAAATCAAACTATGTTAATTATTTACTTTTTTTTTTAATTCGGTGAAATTATTAGAAATTAAAACATGGATAATGCAAATCAGGGTATGTATGATAATTTTACGAGGGTAATTCAAATATAAACGGTATTTTTTTAATATAAATTTATTGATTGATAATATGCATAATCAGATAATCATTCAGTTTTTACTTTCTCCGTTACGAAGTACGAGAAAGTATTGTGATCGTGATTTTTTTTCAAATTTTTTTTTACTGAAATATCCGTTTTGGGGTCCCTAGATGCGATTTCAACAATTTCTGGAAAAAAAAAATTGTGTGCTGTGTGTGTTTGTCTGTGTGTGTCTGTCTGTCTGTGCGCGCTGTATCTCAAAAACTAACAGAGCAATTGATACGAAACTTTGAACATAGGTCTCATTTAATAATCTGAAGAACTGAAAACCTTTTGGTAAAATGTCGTACACCGGAAGTGGGCGTTTACCTTAACCGTTTTTTGTTTTTTGCCAATATTTTCTTAAAAATGAAAAATATCACAAAAACATTTAAACAAACTTTGAAGACAACAAAGAAATAAACATCGTTTGCGTAAAAACATTTTTCATAAAATCATTTTTATTCGAGAAAAAATTTATTATTATTTTTTTAATTTTTGGTTTATAATTATAAAACGATAATAGTTACAGTAAATTTGTGTTAATAATAATTGTAGAGAATGCTAAAATGAACAACTTATAAAGAATAAGTTTTTTTTTAATCCCTTTAGTTTTTGAGTAAACTGAGTTTTTAAATTTGAATCTTTCATAATTTTGACGTTTTAAAGCGTAAATATAAACGATACTATTAAGTCGGAGAAAGTAACATGATGGCCACATCACCATTTTTTTCTACATACCCTCCTTCATACTCAACACACTTTTGCCAGCGATTTGGAAGCTTAAACATTCCTTGTTTATAGAAAGTTTGCGGGCGCGTCATCAACCAATTGTGCACGTATTCCTCGACTTCTACATCGCTTTGGAATCGTTCCCCCAAGTGATTTTTTCAGGGGCCCAAACAAAAAATATTTACAGTGAGACAACTCTTCCCTTGTCAAAATCGCTGTGTAAGGCTTAGCGTTGTCATGAAGAAGAATGACACTTCTGATTGTTTCGGTAGGAGGCTTTTACTGACTCTAACAACTGGCAATAGTAAGCTGCATTTATTGTACGTCGATTATGAAGAAAATCAATCAGTAAAACTCCCCTGTTGTCAAAGAAAACCGTCCCAAGAACTTTAAAGGCAGACAGGCGGGTCTTGGTCTTCAATGAATATCCTTCGTCCTTCTTTCGCCACTCCTTAGTGAACATGTCAACCCATGTCTCATCACATGTCACGATGCGGCACAAAAAATCCTCTCTATCTTGTCGAAATAGATAAGTCGAAACTGGGATGTGGAGCCCGTGATGATGAAAATACTGCCAGGCTTTTTCGCAATGAAAAAGAGATTTCTGATATTACTGGAATTGATCAAGTTTTAATTTACAAATTTTATATGATTCTTCAAACAATTTCTTGGAGATTTTAAATTTACACAGAATTATTAAAAATATATCTTTCTGATACCACTAGTAGATACCTATAAATTAGTATTATATGATTGAAAAAATTCATGCATAAGATCGTTTGTTTTCAGTTTACTGTTATTAAACATTATTGCCGTAAGAAATAAAAATATAATGCAGGATTGGCTATTCGTATCCTCCTAGATGGTAAAATTTCACACTATATGCTGTGGACAATGTAAGGCTGAAACGCATACAGCTTAGATTTTTTTGGTCGTCCAGTCGGTTCCTTTTTGAGAGCAATATATCAGTAAAATGCTCAAATAGATGCTTGAAATAATTTTCTTAAGAATTCGAATGAAGAACACTTCCTTTATTTATTATTTCAGTATCATCAACAAACTGTATACTAGTTTTATACTATTAGTCCTCAGCTATGTAATTGGGTGGGGTGATGAAGAAAACGGGATATTATAGGTGCGAACTTGATAGATTGAACAAATAATGTTATCTTTCTATTTATAATTTGTAAGTTACTTCAGATAATCGATAATGAAATAATAACAATTATTGATTATACAGTAACTATAGTTTATATCAAGTGCGTATTACTCTTTAATTCAAAATTTTTAATATAGAAGTGTAATGTTAATAATGGTATTGTTTTTTTATTTCAATTTCCAAAATGTATGATGAAGTAATAACCCCATCTATTAACAACTTAATTCCAATGAACTCCAACATTCAGATTTAGGCAGTACAGTGGTTTACTTTCAATCGATTCAAGTGACCCCAAGACAAAAGTTAAGTATTCAACATTACGCATCATTACTATGTAAACAAAGAAAAACTTAATCATGAAAGAATTGATTACCTCCAGCGATGATTTATAGAAATATATTTGTTTGTATTTTTTTTTGTTGAAAACTTGTCAGTTTGTTTCGTATTTCAGTTGAATACAAACAATTAGCAAAATTGTAATGTTACACATCCATAAATCAAACTTTATGAGGATTATGGAGCTGCAGTGATAACTGGAAAGCCGCAGAACTAACCGCCAGCCAGTGCGGAATTCCCAATTCAGCGATAGTTGCCGTTTTAACGCAACTTTTAATTAGTTTTGGGAGTAATGCTTTAACTAAAAACGCCCCCCTCGCAAATAAATCACTCTTCTTTCCGGACTGAAAAGTACCCATAAAAGGAACATAATTACTCGGTCTTGTAATGTTTTCTGGACACGAAAATGAAAAATTATTATTTTCCCATCAATGTCAGCTGGTTGACATCGGTACAGTGCGGTCGTTGACAGAGCCCTGCAGAAGCGGGTATTTGGCCCGGCCCGACAGTGAAAATTTAAAACCCGGCCCGGCCCGGCCCGGCCCGGCCCGATGAAAATGTGATGCGGGCCCGGCCCGGCCCGTCCCGGAGCTGAATATTCAAACCCCGGCCCGGCCCGTCCCCGAAAAATGTTGAATTATATAAATAAAATTACTGGACCCATGTATTCCTTAAAATTCTTAAAATACATTGAATTCGTGTTAATAATTTTTTTTTCAATTCACTTAATTCCAAAATATAATAAAATTAAATTTATCCAAGCCCGGCCCGGCCCGGAGTTTGAAAAATACGGCCCGGCCTATGCAGGCCCCTGGTCGTTGATATCTTTACTAGGAGTATTAAGCTACGCGCACACTGATTGTAATTGGACGGACGGCACGCATCGGAAAAAATTGCTTAACACAGTTGTAAACGAGTCAACGCTCATTTATCGGTACGGCATGGAACGGATAAATGTGCGTTGACTCGTTTACAACTGTGTTAAGCAATTTTTGCCGATGCGTGCCGCCCATCCGATTCCGATAAGTGTGCGCGTAGCTTTAAACAACCCAGGATTTTTTATAGCTATTAAACAAGAATATTATGCAATTTATAACAATCGAACACGTTTTTAGGTGACGAGGTGTGCTAGCTAGAGCCGAGTTATCTAGAAAGCGTCAGAGATTATAGATCGCAAATATTGGAGTTCTATTTAAAGCTTCATCGTATCATCGACGGCGCAATGTAAATCAAAATAATAAATCATGTCCGACATAAAATTATGAAATGGTTTCTCATGACATCTAGTCATTCCTATTACGAACATCTCTCATGTATTTCTCTGATTAAACATTCATAAACATTCATCAGACAGTTAACGACAAAACTGTTGACCATTGTGCAAAGACATGCGCATTTAAATTCATAGCCGACTGCGATTAATTTCTTTTTAAAACATACCGTATGAAAAGGATAATTCATGATATATTAATGCTGAAAATATGGAATACCACTTTTGAAACGATGTAACGTCAGCTTTAATGCTACAGTGCCATTATAAAACGAGCCCTATATAGATTGCGGATAATTTATGGAGATTAATCTGAACGTATCATCGTTATGAATAAAATATAATGTACACATGCCATAAATAATCGCAAAGTGATCATTAGCGCCGGTTTTACTATTTAAAGCGACACCGTTATAAATTACACTTATAGCGCGTTAAACTACATCGTAACCGATTACAATCTCACACTAAACGGCAAATATAACGCTCACTGGGGATACTTAAATAATTTAATAAATTAGCGATAATTATACCGCCACACTCTGTGTTTAATATATATTTATTCTTGAATAATAGTCGCGGCTAATTAAGGGGCTGTTTGATTACGTTCGCACTCGCTTAAGAGGGTTGGCGGCGCAACGCCAGCTTACGCCTTATTAATTGTAATAATTAATAGCGTTTCTGTTTAACTCTTATTAACCGATTTTCTTGCAGGATCCTTTGAAGAATATTTTATTACGTTGCTTCTTAACGTACATACTTAATTAGCTTAGTAACCCCATCATACGATGAGATATGCTTTAACGCAAGAGCATTAGCATAATTTATAATGTGTTCTTGATTAAAATTATTTGCTCGTTAATTATTTTTTTGTTAGCATTTCTATACATGTTTTATTATTATTACTATTATTAATAAATGGCAATGTCTTTTATCAATTCCATGCGTAGTGGGGCGGTGCTCCATTGTGTTGGAACCATATTCTAAGACGTTGTGGAAATGGCAAATTATCTTAAATTTGCTTCAAAGTCATTTTGGAGAAAATTGAGGTAAAAAAAAACTATACCGAAGGATATTGTCGATTTTCTATGTTCTAACTTTGCAATCCTTATTTGGAATAAAGTTCTTTATTATTATTATTATCTATACCGAATATTTGTAAGATTTCATAACGATCGAAAAATCTTCATGATTGTTTATCTTGATAACAGTAAAAAATCGGACATATGTTTATTTGCACTTTTCTGTTCATAACAACATTAACAGCCTGTTTTCGTTTATCACACCCAACGAGACACAATCTGTATATGTAAGGTAAGTGAATATAATAAACCCGTTTTTACCAAGATAATATTAAATAAGAAACGGCAATTATATACAATGATAAAGTACAACACGTTTAAAACAAAAAATAATTGTCGCCGAAAATATTTTTACCTAATTTTCAATAAAATGTTTAAATTACCACATTTCCAACATGGAGTTAGTAATATGATCATGTGTGAAAAAGTCCGAAATAATAAAAAAAAATTCTTTTGGAACTGAAATATTATTTTTTTTATACCGTACATTACATAAGAAAAAGAGCAAGAATTATTATCATTATTTTTCGCATAATGGGAAAATACCAATGTCTTTATTTCCCTTGGTTAAAACCACACAATTCTCATGAACATATTGTCCGCAGATAGAGCACAGGCGCATATAAAAAATTTCAAGCATCTGATACCCGGCATCTGCTCATCTGGCTTTTTCTTTGGTATTTTTTTTTTTGGTGGAAGCTTTAGATATAGTAGTCTTTGATTTTGTCGTAGCTTTAAGTATTGACGTAGTTTTAGTTCTCGTAGCTTTCCCTAATCGCACAATATGTGTCGGAAATATTTTCTATATAAGAAAAACAAAAGTTGTCTATTGTTTCTCCGCCATCTTGAAAGCTACAATAAATTTAATAACACATTTAGATCCTCCATTAAAAAGTGATCTGATAATGTCTTAGTGCACAATGCGTAATGGTAATAATTTTCGAATAAAACATTAAAAAAATATTTTTTTGCGATTTTTTGAAAACGAAAAAGGTAACTCAAATTTCTCAACAGATTATTAATCAACGTTATAATACAACACTTTGCCCTAATTTAACCAACCTCGTATCTCTTAAGATAACTGTAATCCCCATAGTGCCGCTCGAAAAACGGGCACCCTGTATATTGATTTTACATTTTTATGTTTCGGAAATATTAAAAGGCCGAAGTAAATATTTATATAATAAGTCTATGGAAATATTTATTGCAAATGAATCAGTTAAACATAGGGTGTTGGGTGGGCCCTATCCTACAATCCAATCAGTTGAACATAAGTGTTGCTTTTTTTTACGTTATTGTTCTGCATCTGTGCAATTGTCGTAGGTGTTCAACTGGTTGGATTGTAGGATAGTGCCCACCCACCACCCTTCATACAAACCTCAACTCAAACCACAAAACCATGTTCGTGTTATCAAATTTCTTTGTAAATTTATTGGTGATGTTGGAGGTTTAACAACAGCTAAAACAGGGTTTTTAGTTGAAGTAAAAGTCAATCCGTAGGGTGGTGGATGGGCCCTATCCTACAATCCATTCAGTTGAACATAGCACAGTGTTGCTACAAATGAAATAATTTACAGAAACAAATAAAAAAATAACGTTGCTACATTTACGTTATTTTTCTGCACCTGTGCAATTGTCGTTGGTGTTCAACTGGTTGAATTGAAGGATAGGCCCACCCACCAACCTCAACTCAAGCTACAAAACCATGTTCGTGTTATCAAATTTCTCTGTAAATTCATTGGTGATGTTGGAGATTTAACAACAGCCAAAACAGGGTTTTTAATTGAAGTAAAAGTTAATCCGGATGGTGGTGGTTGGGCGCTATCCTAAAATCCAATCAGTTGAACATAACACAGTGTTGCTGCAAATGAAATAATTTACAGAAACAATTACATTCACGTTATTGTTCTACAGCTGTGCAATTGTCGTTGGTGTTCAACTGTTTGAATTGTAGGATAGTGTCCACCCACCACCCTCCGGATTAACTTTTACTTCAACTAAAAACCCTGTTTTGGCTGTTACAAACTGTTACAAACCTAAACTCAAACCATGTTTGTGTTATCAAATTTCTTCGTAAATTCATTAGTGATGTTGCAGGTTTAACAACAGCCGAAACAGGGTTTTTAATTGAAATAAAAGTTAATCCGGAGGGTGGTGGGTGGTCCCTATCCTACAATCCAATCAGTTTCTCCCGCGCCAAAGTTTCCTCTAATAAATACGTTTATTAAGAAAACTTAACTCATTTAATGTTTTTATTACACTTAATGTTCTACTTGTAAACTCCTGTTTATGATCAATGAATTGGAGAGTGGAATAAGGCCCACCCACCACTCCTTGTTTCATCCCTATTTACGCTAGAAAATCGCGTTTCTTATTATTTTGAAACATTCAACTTTTCCAACGAAATGCTAAAAAAAATTCTTAACTGGACAGTTTTATTTGTTGTAATAAATTTGATACGAAGGGTGGTGGGTGGGCTCTATCCTACAATCCATTCAGTTGAACGTAGCACAGTGTTACTGCAAATGATATAATTTACAGAAACAAATTGATAATAATAATGTTTTTATAAACATTGCAAAAATATATGTAGTAATATTTATACAAATATTGCTGAAATAATTTTCAATTTTTCAATTTTCAATATTTTATCACAAGAGCTCGGCTGGGTATGGCCTTCTGTCTATTTGAAATTTTTTTCCGAGGTCTCTAACATTTTCTTATTGACTTTTTACGAAGTTCTTTGAATAGGCACAAATCATCATCTGTGCCAGAGGGATCTTGAAATGGGGGCATGAATTTTTCTGAGCTATCATGATCAGAAGAGCAACTTGCAGTTGTACACAGCAATACATAATAATACAGGTCTGCAAAACACACATAATCTCTTTTTTAGGCTGCCAAACTCTCACAATATCTACGAGGGTGGTTTGAAAAGTCCGTGCAAAGTCCGAGAGATGGCACCACCTGTGCGTATCGAGGACATGTTTAGTTAGTAGCATCTCTTGAATGAACGCACACCAAGTTTCAGCTATATTGGTATATTTATTTGTGTTTGGTATTCGTGTGAATCAAGGAAGTCGAGTGATGGACGAAAAAGAATTTCGTGTGTTGATTAAACATTACTTTATGAAAGGCAAAACGCCTCAGGAGGCTAAAGAGAAGCTTGATAAACATTATGGTGACTCTGCACCTTCGATTAGAATAGTTTATAAGTGGTTTCAAAATTTTCCGACTGGCCATATGGGCACAAGTGACGCTGAACGTTCTGGACGGCCTGTAGAGGTTACGACTCCAGAAATCATTGATCAAATCTATGATGTGGTAAGAGTTAAGTTGCGTGAGATTGCTAGTGCTGTGGGTATCTCGACTGAACGGGTACATAATATTTTGCATAAACATTTGGACATGAGAAAGCTATCCGCAAGATAGGTGCCTCGATTGCTCATGCTTGACCAAAAACGGAATCGTGTGATGGTTTGCAGCTGTTCCAGAAGAATCCGGAGGACTTTAAGCGTCGTTTGGTCACCGTGGATGAAACATGGATACATTACTATACTCCTGAGACCAAACAACAATCTAAACAATGGGTTACCAAGGGGGCATCTGCACCAAAAAAGGCGAAGACCGTTCCTTCAGCCGAAAAGGTTGTGGCGACTGTCTTTTGGGATTCGCAAGGGATAATCCTCACCGACTATCTGGAAAAGGGTAAAACTATTACAGGTAAATATTATTTATCGTTATTGGACCGTTTCAAAACCGAGCTGCAAGAAAAACGCCCGCGATTGGCCCACAAGAAAGTAATTTTCCATCACGACAACGCACTAGCACATACTTCAAAATTAATGAAAATAGGATTCCAGCTCGTTTCACATCCTCCCTATTCTCCAGACTAGGCTCCCTTGGACTACCATTTGTTCTCCAATTTGAAGAAATGGCTGGCGGGACAAAGATTTTATTCAAACGAGGAGGTGATTGCAGGCACTAATGGATATTTTGCAGACATGGACAAATCCTATTATTCGGAAGGGATCAACAAACTAGAACATCGTTGGAGGAAGTGTATAAGCCTAAAAGGAGACTATGTCGAAAAATAAAAAAGGGTCACCCCAAACACGTTAGTGGTTTTTATTTTTGCACGGACTTTTCAAACGCCTCTCGTACAGAAGTGTCCTACAATGGCTCCAAAACAAATCACTACTTGTCGAATTAATTTTATTCAATTAAAGTGAACAAATGTGCCTATTTCAAATAGTACTAATGTTATTACAATATTGATTTAAAACCGTATTGCATATACAACTCATTTTCTTGAATTATTTAATAAACTTAATAGGACGTTCATTTGTACACTTTTAGATGCTAAATTCTTTGTTTACTGTAATTTATTTGTATTGATTTTAAATGCATATACAAACTTTATGTTCATGAATTATAAACATTTTTTCACGATGAATACTAATTTATCTGGCCTATTCCATTATTAGTTACAAAGTACAAAACGTTAGAACAGAAGATACATTTTATGTAAGCAGTAAGCAGGTGCTTCGACGGCAACGATTATGTAAATAAATTGCGAATCTTTTTGAGAACAAGCCCTATATTTTATATAAACATTAATTTGGGTTTTAGTGCCATAAGTCTGGCAATATTTTACCTAGGACGTCGTAATTAATAGGGCTCGATGTGGGTTAATTGATTCGCTGGCACTGAGTTATTGGCGGAATTAAAAATGCAGTTAAAATGAATGAAAAAATTACTGCCCTCGGTTTATCGCTGTTTTATGTTCACTCTGGTTTTCAACTAATTAGTATACATAAACATTTTAATTTTCTAAGGGTTAAATTTCGAACTATAAACCATTCAAGATGTAGATAGTAAAAGTTAATACATTTCAGAGAATAATTAATACGAGAAATATTTACACAACTATTCAAGTAATTTTCAGTTGAGATAGGAGTTGTTTCCTTAAATTTAATTAAAGGAGTTCGCCGCATTCTCGCCCTTCCCACACAACTCGGTGGAAAATTATAAAGCTCCCGTGCCTAGAAGTTGTTTTTATTTTTCAGTGTCTACAAGTTGAAAAGTTCCACACGCACTACTTAGTAATTACACACTAATTTATATTCTCCAAAATTGTCATTTGGTATTATAATAAGCAGAATATATCCCTTATGATCACGTTATCAGAATGTATACCGTATTACTTGAATAACATTTTTTGGTTTACCTGAAAATCAACTTGAATAAACAGATTTAGTCCAAAATATTCAACTATAAAACTACGTGGACCTTTCTTCAGACTCTGGGGAACTAGAAAGAAATCGTGTAGGAGTCGTCCGAGGATTCCAACCTCGGAGGAGGCGAATGGGTGATTTAAACGAATCCATTCCGGTCGAGATGGAAGTGCGAGCAATCCTACGGGAGGATCTTCCTGAAAAATATATTTAATGTTAAGTGGAGTTGAAAGGTCCAGCCATTATTTACGTATTTCCTCCTCGCCGGCCCAGCGACATACATAACGTGCTATTGTGGAGGGCCGATGCCGACGGTTGGGCCCGGACATAACTCAGATTTATACTTACTGTCCACACCCACACGAATCCAACACCAAAATAAATCGCCGCAGATACGGCCGAGGGATGAAATTAAACGAATAAATCCCAAGAGATATTGTCTATAAGGCCCGGGGATTATTAATCCCGTTTTATTGCGTTTCCATTTCATATTACGAAATAAGTAAATAAAATAAGCGACTTGACTTTTTCATATTGGAGTATATTAAGTAGTACTTCTATATTCCTTTCATTTTATTAGCATATAATGCAGCTATACCGTGTGGTTGGTCATACATCTGAACATAGGAAAATAACATGGGAAATCACGTTTTTGGAAGTTCCTGCTCACCAAATTTATGTACATGCATAAAAGTGGTATCAATCAAAAGATCCTATTTGTGGGAATTTGTTGATGCCAAGTACTTGCACGTTGATGCCTTTTTTACTTTCTCCGTTACGAAGTACGAGAAAGTATTGTGATCGTGAAAAAATTTTCAAACAGTTTTTTTACGGAAATATCCGTTTAGGGGTCCCTAGATGCCATTTCCACTTTTGGAAAACATTTTTTGTGTCTGTTCGTGTGTGTGACTGCGTGTGTGTCTGTGTATGTGTGTGTGTGTCTGCGCGCTGTATCTCAAAAACTAATAGAGCAATTGATATGAAACTTTGAATATACGACTCATTTGATAATCCGAAGAACTGATAAGCTTTTGGTAAAATTTCGTAAACCGGAAGTGGGTGTTTACCTTAACTGTTTTTTTTGTTTTTTGCCAATATTTTTTTTAATATGAAAAATTTCACAAAAATATTTAAATAAATAATGAAGACAGCAAAGAAATGAACATCTTTTATTTGAAAATATTTTGCATAAAATCATTGTTATTCGAGAAAAAAAAAATGACTTACTTTTTTCCTTTTTTAGGTTTTTAATTATGAAACGATAATAGTTACACTAAAAAATAATTGTGGAGAATACCAAAATGAACAACTTATAAAGAATAAGTTTCTTTCGAAATCACTTTAGTTTTTGAGTAAACTGAGTTTTTGAATTCAAAGTATAATTTTCTCATCTTTCGTAATTTTGACGTTTTAAACGTCAGTTTCATCCGAGTCTACAAAACGCTGCATGTACATTTAAAATATGATTTAAATTAAAAATAAACCATGAAAGCGTAAATATAAATGACTATGATACCATCAAGTCGGAGAAAGTAACATGATTGCCACATCACCATTTTTTCTCTACATAACTGTCTTTTCGCGCTGAATTGCAAAAACTAATACAGAAATGACCATGAAACTTTGAACATAAGTGTTATTTCAGAATCCGAAGAACTGGAAAGCTTTTGCTAAAATTCTGTACTTCCGAATATTTACCTTAACAGTTTTTTGTTCTTTTAGCCTTTTTGGGACTTCAGGACAATGTTTTCAGCACTTTTTTTAGGTCTTTTTATCAACTTTTTTTTTCTTTGAGAACTCTTTTTCAGGACTTTTTAAGAAATTTCTTTCAAGACTTATTTTTAGGACTGTTTCTTTCAGGACTTTTATTTTCAGGATTTCTTTTCAAAATTTTATTAACAGGATTTTTTGCATGAATTTTTTCTGCAGGCGTTTTAGGGACTTTCTTAAGAACTTTTTGTTCAGGATTAATTTTTGGGATTTTTGTCGGAAAAAAAATTTCAAAATTTTCTTCATGACATTTTTTATTTTATTTTTAGCATTTCACTAGTTTCAAAACTTTTTATTTCAGGATTTTTGTTAAGGATCTATTTTACCCCTTTTTGCAGGACTTTTTTCATCACTCTGGGATTTCTTTTTCGGGACAATTTCTTCAGATCTTTCTAAGGACCATTTTAAGGACTTTTTGCAATGCTTTTTTCGGATTTTTTTTTTTGTTTATTTTGTTTATTTCCGGGTAATTTTTCAAGACTGTTTTACACGACAATTTTTTGTAATATTTCATCAGGACTCTTTGTCTGAACTTTCTTCAGGACTTTTTAGGACTCTTTTCCGGAACATTTATTTCTGGTATTTTGTATAAAGACTATTTTTCAGGACTTTTTTCACAGCTTTTGTCAATACTCTTTCTCACGATTTTATTCCCCCAGAACATTTTTTCGGGACTTTTTCGAGATTTTCTTAAGAACCTCTTGTTCGGAACTTCTTTTCAGAATTCTTCTCAGGATTTTCTTCATTGCTTTTTCAGAATTATTTTTTCGAGATTTATTTCTGGTGTTTTATAAGATGACTTACTTTTTTCACAACTCCTTTTCACAACTTTTTAACAGTACTCTTTTTCAAGACTTCATTTCCAAAACTGTTTCTCCAGGACTTTTTCTCAGGACCTTTTTGTGTCAGAACTCTTTTTTCAGGTCTTTCTTTCAGGACTTTATTTCTGGTCTTCAAGACATTTTTTTTCAGGACGCTTTTTTCAGGATTTTTTATCAGGACTTTTTGTCAGGACTTTTTTTATCGGGACTTGTTTCAAGACTTGTTCAGGACTTTTATTAGGTTTTTTATGACTTTTTAATAAGGACTATCATTAGAAATCATTTTCAAGACTTTCTTGTTCGGGATTTTTATTATATTTTTTTAGGACTATTAATCAGCACTATTTTTATAAATCTTTTTCAGGACTTTTTTTAGTTTTTCAGTAAACTTACGGTAAATATTATAATTTGAAAAATAATTCGTCATTTTTACCTTTCATAATTTTAACGTTTCAAACGTTATTACCATTCGATCATGTGAAACTCTCGATTTAAAACATGATTTAAATTAAATATAATGAATGAATCTATAAATATAAATAATTATTATACCATCAAATAATCGGAGAAAGTAACATGATAGCCACATCACCTTTTTTGAGGATAAAATAGTATTTAAATTGCCTACATTTATTTTTACGAGTACAAATTTTGCCCCATGCTATTTCCCTATGTTCAGATGTATTACCAACCACACGGTATAACAAAATTATACGATTTTTTTGTTTGTTTTATTCAACAAAAATAGACGCTGCGGAAAAAATTAAATAGGTCTAAGTTGTTGAAGAATGATTTGCGAACATAATTTTTAAAGTAGCCTCTGTAGGAAAGAAGACACCTCTTCTGAGATATCAATTTTTTTAACCAATAAATTATAGGTCTATCTAAAAATAATTATGGTGATGGTTGCGACCGTTACTACGTGGTAATTCAATATAATCAGTGATTAAAACACTTACTATGTTTTTTACCACAATTTATAAAAATTGTTTTCATTCCGAATTAATATGATCTAATAATAATAACTAGGCTATAGATATCTTTGGCAAACACTTGATCAAAATTTGAATCCCTTAGTATATAAGTTAGTTTAAATTAGACGCGGTTGATTGGTTACAGGCAATAAAATTTGTTAATTTGACACTACTTTGGATTAAAATAGCCAATCGCCAATTGATTATACTGTTTACTTAACGACGGGAGCTTATCACATCCTAACGACGGGATCTTATCACATCCTAATTACAGGAGCTTATCAACTCCATCAAGTTAAGTTAATTTAAATCGATTTAAATAAATCTATGTATATATGTGTCTGTTTAACAGTCAATAAAAAATGTCGCTTTTCAAAAATATGGTAATAAAAGTGAATTCTGTAGCAATGTTAGAAAGTAAATTGAATGCACGAATAGTACAGTTTTGCTTCTTATGGAATATATTTCATTCCTCATTTTTTTTCTAATGATATTTTTTACCATTAGTGAACTAATATTAATTAGAATTCGCGTTATAAGCAGATATATTTTCCTCTTTATAATGAATCATTGACATTATCTCCCAGTCTGACCCTCTAATAAAATATTATACCACCGTAGCATTCCTTAATGTAACACTCGTCCATAATGAAAATGGAAGGTGCTTTAATATATTGTTGGCTCGTTTCGCGTAAAAGCAAAAACAGAAGAGCCCCATCCCATACCACCACCGCCCGTATTAATTAAATTAGGGCAAAAGTATAAATTGCCTTGTCAATGGCACAATTCTGCGGGAGGTTTCTAAGCCCCGAAGGCACGATCAATTAGTATGGCATATAAACAATCGCCCTTGTCATATCATGGCCCATTTCAGGGTACAATGAGTGCACGGAAGCATTTGTCTACGTCTAACCGGCGATTGTCACATCACCGCTGAACGATTGACACCTCTTTCTGGCAAGAGCTGCAACACTGGGGACCATAAATTCAGTGTAAACACACGGGCCTAATTATCCTCCTCTATTGAGGCCATCAATTCCGAATCGAAGGGTATTTTTTATTCGCACAGGATGAAAGCACTCTAAAGGGACTGAGTTATAATACCATCAAGTGGATTCGTATTCTAACCACTGATGCAAATTAATTTAAACAAAATATACGATACAAATATCCAAATAAATGTAGAGATGATGGAGTTAAATATTAATATCAAGCATGATAAATGAATTCATCAAAATATGAATAAATTGAGAGATAAGAAAGTGGATACGTAAGAAAGTTTTCTTAACGGCAGTACCAAAGCAACTATAGCTATTTGTTTGATGATCAACATCAATATACCAGTTTTGGCGTTTTGAATTATTAGATTTTTAGATACCAAGTAAACCAATTCAAATGGACAAGAAGTCGCGCTTGTGGAGTCCAAAATAAAATATCTGAGCCTGGTAAAAAAATTATTGGAATGCGTACAAAGGAACTTGTCGTAGATTCTTTGACAGATCTTGGGACTAATTCATAAAATGATAAGTGATAAGATCCAATATTGTACATAGCCTACCAGTCTGGTGGATCAAGACAAAATAAGTAACTGCGCAAAAGAAGCTCCAAATCCTTCAAAGGTTTACCTGTTTTGGCAAAACTCTCTGCAGTAGTGGATCATAATAATAATGTATTACCCAACTGTGTATACCAATTACACTGGGCAATAATTTTTTTGTTACATTGATAAAAGAACTTGTTCTAACCTAATTTGGGTGTGCTGAATCCAAATATGACGTTATTTTTTCTGCCTAAGCTACCCTTTTTCTTCAATTCAATTTGTTCACTGTTTTTACTGCAACTTCTCAATTCGTTGTTTGAGTGTCGCTGTTACATCAATTTTTCACAGGAAAGATAGTACGGTACGTTTTTCATCGTTTGGAGTATGAACACTCATTGAATATTTTAGTAGAAAAGTTGTTGATTTAGAAGTCCTTGCGATAGCTCTTCACAAACTGTTCTACCTAAACCAATCCTTTTTGTATAATTTCCAGATTTCCCTGAGTATGTTTTGCTGGATCAAGTATATCCTTCAGTAGAGCATAGCTTGAAAAGCTTTATCCCATATCTGTGAGCTTTATTAGGTATGTACTGTCGAAATACTAATCTACCTCTCCAAGGTATATTGGTTTCATCAATAACAAAATCTACAGCTGGAATCATTATATCTTGAAACTTCTTTTGCAATGCATCTATAAGAGGTTGCATTTTTCTTAATCTATCTCCTTGGGGAATTTCTTCATTGTTTGAAAAGTGAATATTTGACAGCAATAATTCAAATCTATTACGAGACATAATTTTTGCCGCTACATTATTTTTTATAAATATCGCTTGTTGGCCAATAGGATGGAATACTACCAAGTGTTACTAACCCCATCCATATAAGAAGCCCTAAAAAAATTTTTAACTCTTCACTATCAGTTGGAAACCATTTTTTCATTCGACTTTTACTCTTACAAGGAGAGGATCAGATGTGTGACTCACCGATTTCATCCATCTTTGGCACACGTGTAGGTCATGACTAGGAGTGTAACAGGTGCAAGTAATAGGGCGCACTATTCAGCTGTTTTCAAGAAAAAAATTGATTGATTCTAAAATTAAGATATTTATGGATTTATAAAAACTATAAAAAGAAAATGAATGAACCCAACTTCAATAATGGGGTTCGATCCTTTGACCTTTCGACTACGAATCGGAGGTTTTATCGATGCGCCAAAAGGTCGGTATATGTTTGGTAATGCAAAAGATATATAAACATACGAATAAATAACAAATTTAAAAACCATTTTTTCTCGAAAACGGCTGAATAGTGTGCCCTATTACTTGCACCTGTCATACTTCCAGTCATGACCTACACGTGTGACAAAGATGGATGAAATCGGTGGGTCACACATCTGATCCTCCCCTTATTAGTTTGATTATTATTCAATTTCTCTTCAGCGTATCTGTTTGTTTCCACAAATTTCATCATCAACAAATAATAAAAACGCATCAAATGGAGTAATATCTTCCGCCACATCTATTTGTAAACCTAAATTGGCAGTAAAAGTAAATGTTCTATGACGACCTTCGTACTCTGTCCATTTAGCATTTGCAATCTCCGAAACCTCTGGAGACTGACTATCTAACTCCTCACTTTCCTCTTCTAGTTGTAGATCCTGAATTACTTCTTCGATATTTTCAACTACTTCATCATCGTCCTTATTTTCTGATGTATTTGGTGAAGGATTATATCCAGGATCTTTTATAGAATCATCTGAACTGAAATCTGCACATTCTTCATCTTCATCACTTCGTAAAAACTTATCACTTTCCAATATTATTCGCAAATCATCATCGCTTAAATATTTTCTTTTAGCACTTTTCCCAAGACATCTTTACAAATAAAACTGTTTCAACTATCATAAAATTACAGCTGATAAAAGAGAAACATAACCTAACATATCGTCACACATATATGGCCGACATGGCTCTGCAAGAAACAATATAACACGGTGGGCCACGTCAACCACATATGAGTGACATAAAAAAATTAATATCTACGTTTCTAAGAACAAAAAAAAATTACTTATGGGTACCTAACTACTTATTTTGAACTTAATAACATTTTTTCGAAAAAAAAATGGCGTGGCTCCGGGGTATTTTTTTTCAAGTATCGTGGCAGTCAATGTGCTAGGGTCCTCCCTTCTTACTTTATCTTAAAAATTGGCTTGGAAATAATTTCCTGAAGAAACCACTGGTTCAATTCGGGAATTCTACACATCACTGGAAAGATCCCTTCAAGACCCCTCGGAAATGTACTTTCGTCAAGGACAAATGTCGATTTGAAGCCCGTGACGCGTCAGCTAAGAAAACTCGAAAATGGAAAAAATCGAAAAAATCAACTCTTTTAATAAAATCGTACTCTTATGTAATACCTTTTTCTTCATCAAAAGAATCGATTGGCGTTAATAAATTTCGTTTAGAAAAAAATGCAAAAAAATGGCAAGTCACAATGAACATGACTTTCCAGACTTTGATCGGCCGTTGCGGTTAAACGAAAACTTCAAATTAAACACGGTTTTCAAATCTGAAGACGGGGGAAGAACGATACATGTCCATTAAAGCTGATTCTGAGAAAAACGAATTTAAAGGTTTGAGAACTTTCAGGAGCAAGTATACGCAGCACATCTTCACAGTCTAATAACTCTCGGGAGAACCGATTTTCCCCGTTAATGATTTGTCAATGTTTAGTAATCCTAAAAATGCAACAGATGGCGTTCCAATCGCCATTTTGGTGGGAAATGGACATAAACCGTTCTTCCCCCGTGATCTTCATCTGTGTTCCTTCTATGTTAATTAATCGGATTCAATTAAAATTGGTGATTTTTAATTTTTGACGAAAGCTTGAAAAAGTACAAGTTACAGGCTTACAGCCCTTGGAACTTTTGCACAAAAAATGCAACTTTTTAATAATCATCGTAGACCATTAAAGTACACTTTCTTTTTCATCAGAAATAAACGAGAGAAATTGATTGGCGGTAAAAAATTTCAGCTATCTTCAATAGCAAAAGAATTAGCGTGTCACCAGAAAATTTTCAAAAAACGTCGATTTTAGGTAAACACCCACTTCCGCTGTACGAAATTTTAGCAAAAGATTCTTATTTTTTCGGCTTATATTTAAAGTCTTATGTTAATTCCTTCATTCGTTTTAGAGATAAAGTCCGCACAGACGGATCGACCAAAGATACATATTTTTTCTAGGTTTAAAAATTAAAATTCACTTGGTTTGTTTCACGATTAAATTGCTTTATTTTCAACCAGTTTCGGCTTGGTGCCATTTTCAAGAAATTTCTAAACCTATATTAATATAATGTTTCACCAAGTGATCAATGAGAAACAAGTATATGACACATATTTTTTTTCTCTAAAAATCATTGAAATCGCCCACAGCTACCTCAAATCTGATATTTCAATAAAAAAATCACGATCACAATACTTTCCTGTACTTCGTAACGGAGAAAGTAATCAAATGAAGGCCGGGGTTGTTTTTATTATTCCTCAATGAAAATATTATCAAGAGCGGCGTTTGCTGTTATTCGTTTTTATATGCAAATATATTTGTTTTTATTCGACAAACATACGGAAATATAGAAACGTACTTTAAATATTGGATTCGAAAGCACGAATGTGGTTTATTCGAATTTTTACCAAATATATGCATTATGTTTTTGCAATGTTTAATTAACCTGACATGCCTTTACACACCATGCTCTAACAGAATTTTAATTGCGTTTAAAATATTTCACCCAACAATATTATCGGAAAAATGTATAATGTAACAAAACATTTTATTAGTAATCTTTTTCCGCTACCGACAACGTAAATAAGCATTGCATCCATAGTTACAGGTACCGTAAGTGGCTGATAACATTCGTGGTGTTTGTTGTCCTTAGCGACGAAACTTAATTTTTACTTACGGGACAAATCTGGGCAGAAAGATCTTTGGTCATTAGCCATTTAACAGGCTAACAATATAATTCAATTAGTTACACACAATTATAAAAATTATCTTATTAATAAAAATATGATGCATATAATAGTAATCAATAAATTAAATATTGCAATGTCAAAAAAGCTTGCCGATTAAGCACTTCAGTTAATAGGAGATGAAAACAGAAGCAATTACAGGATGAAATTTAGAATATTTGGCAAAATAAATTAAATAGCAAAAACTCCTGAAAATGATTCAAAAGTGCTATAACGCATGTGCATTTGTACTATTGATCCAAATATTTTGGGATTATACAAAATTTTCTATTCCAACATACCACGTTGGAATACAAAATTTAATGGCATTTTTTGTTTTGTAAATACTTTACTGATCTTTTAAATTCAAATAAAACGAATAACTTTGTTGGTTGAATTATTCAAAATGTATCACGAAGTGAAAGCCTCCACAATTACTTATTTGATCTATTAAACATGTTTGATGCAACGTATAAGGGAGATTTCTTATAAAAATTAAGATTTTTCATTATTATAACTGTATCGTGCTATAATAATTATTTAAGCTATTGAAATAGCAAAGTTCCAACTTGTGGGAGAAGTTGAAAATTTTATTACCCGAAATCAGGAAATTTAGATTCCATTATCTAACCATTCCATGAAATAACAATTCGGTGCGTTAGACAAGTTTCTGGCTCTAGGGTTTATAAATTATTTACATGTAATTACGTGAGAAAGTTTAACGTCCGAAATTACCTTTATGCCGAAATCCAATTTAAAATGGTCCTTCCAGCCCGAAAACAAACATCAAACTCGCATCCCTTGCCGGTTTTCGGAGGATGGGGGTATGGGGGTAATATTTAATATAGGATTCGTTCGGGGTTCGGATGTGCAGATGTGGCCGGCAGCAGCGCAAAGTGGTGGTATTTAAATTCCGGCGGATATGCACACATCGTGCCGGCCGCGGCGGAAAAGCTGCTCCGGCTCCAGAATTATGCGACTCCGGGGACGGCGAGGACGTGCTAAGAATCTCTACCAAAGAGATCCTCCGGAATGAATAAATTGGTCTCGCGGGCGCAGCGACCAAAACACGGCTCAGTTTAAAGCGGACACTCATGTAAATTGCCACTCGGTGTTTTGTACCCAAGTTTAGGAAGATGTTTATTAAACGACCCGTATCAGGGTGGAGAGATTTTACGAACACAGGCTCGTTTGTTTTTTCTTTTTTACTTTGTGATAATACTTCGAAAAGTGGGTCAAATTCCACTCTTTATCACAATGTTAGTATTAAGTATAATATATGCATTTTTCTGCTGCCCTGATTAATTTAAAGAAAATAGAGCCGAAATATGCTCAGAATTAAAAAATAATAAAATTGTTATTTTTTTCATTTCTGAGCATATTTCGGCTCTAATTTCTTTAAATTAATCAGGGCAGCAGAAAAATGCATATATAATATTTTATATCAACATTGTAATAAAGAGTGGAATTTAACAACCGGAAAGTAAAAACTGAAAATTGAATGATCTTGAATATTTGTAAACATAGAAGTAGCCACGCCATAGTGAACCACTTTTACAACAATTTACTGCCATAGGGACCATATCTACTAATGTATATTTTTAAATGAATTGATTCCCACTTTTACGAACAATAAATTTAATTAAACTTATTATTTCCAAGCAAATCATTATGCTGTTGCAGTTGTTTTTTACTTTCTCCGTTACGAAGTACGAGAAAGTATTGTGATCGTGATTTTTTTTTCAAAATTTTTTTTTACGGAAATATCCGTTTTGGGGTCTAGATGCCATTTCATCAATTTCTGGAAAAAAAAAATGTGTCTCTGTGTGTGTGTGTGTGCGCGTGTGTGTCTGGCTGTGTGTGTGTGTGTGTGTCTGTGTGCGCTGTATCTCAAAAGCTAATAGAGCAATTGATATTAAACTTTGAACATACGCCTTATTTGATAATCTGAAGAACTGAAAAGCTTTTGGTAAAATTTTGTACACCGGAAGTGGGTGTTTACCTTAACCGTTTTTTGTTTTTTGCCAATATTTTCTTAGATATGAAAAATATCACGAAAATATTTAAACAAACATTGAAGACAACAAAGAAATGAACATCTTTTGCTTGAAAACATTTTTTATAAAATCATTTTTATTCGAGAAAAAAAATTAGGTACAGCAAATTTGTGTTGATGATAATTGTAGATAATGCCAAAATCAACAGTCTAAAGAATAAGTTTTTTTCGAAATCGCGTTAGTTTTTGAGTAAACCGAGTTTTTGAATTTGAAGTATAATTTTTCCATGTTTCATAATTTTGATGTTTTAAACGTCAGTTTCATCCGAGTTTACGCAACGCTGTACATTTAAAATATGATTTCAATTGAAAATAAACTATGAAAACGTACATATAAATGGCTATGATACCATCAAGTCGGAGAAAGTAACATGATGGCCACATCACCATTTTTCTCTATATAACAGTCTGCCTGTGTGTAAAGTGCCCGCTGTATCTCAAAAACTAATACAGAAATGACCACAGAACTTTGAACAGTTTTTGCCCTTTTCACCTTTTTGGGACTTCAGGACAATGTTTTTAGAACTTTTATCAGGTCTGTTTTAAAGACATTTTTAAAAGACGTTTCGTCGAGGATTCTTTTTCGGAACTTTTTAAGACTTATTTTTAGGACTTTTTCTTTCAGGACCTTTATTTTCAGGATTACGTTCCAAAATTTTATTAACAGGATATTTTTTTCTCGGGACATTTTCAGTACTCTCTTAAGAATCCTTTGTTGAGGACTTATTTTCGGGATTTTTTTCAGAAAAAAAAATTCAGAATTTTCTACATGACAATTTTCAGAATTTTTTTTAATGACCTTTTTTGGATATTTTTAAGATATATTTAGTATTTTTTTCAAGACTATTTGCAAAACTTATTATTTCAGGAATTTTGTTAAGGACTTATTTTAGGCCTCTTTGCAGGGATTTTTTTCAAGACTCTTTTTGGGATTTCTTTTTCAGGACAATTTCTTCAGATCTTTTTACAATGCTTTTTCTTCAGAATCTTTTTTGTTTATTTTTCAAAGATGTTATTTCGTGGTAATTTTTCAAGACTGTTTTTACAGGACAATTTTTTTATGATAATTCATCAGGACCCTTTTTCGGAACTTTCTTCAGGACTTTTTTGGGCTCTTTTTCGGGACATTTATTTCTAATATTTTGTATGAAGACTATTTTTCAGGATTTTTTTTCACGGCTTTTATCAGGATTCGTTTTTCAAGATCTCCAGAACTGTTCCTTCAGGACTTTTTTCGAGACTTTTTCAAGATTATTTTCAGAATTTTCTTCGTTACATTTTTCAGAATTATTTTTTCGGGAATTTTTTTTCAAGCCCTTTTTACAGAACTTTTCTCAGTATTATATTTCAGGACATTTTTTATAGGATACATTTTCAGGACTTTTTGTTCGGGACTTTCAAGACTCTTTTTGGGATTTTTTCAGAACAATTTCTTCAGAACTTTTTCAGGACTATTTTAATGATATTTTTAAGGAAATCTTCATTTATTATTTTCATAACGCCTTTTCAAGATTGTTATTACAGGACAATTTTTAAGGATATTTTATCAGGACTCTTTTTCGGGACTTTCTTCAGGACTTTTTTTAGGACTTATTTTAGGACTTTCCTTCGGGACTTTTTTAGGACCCTTTTTCTTTCAGGATTTTCTAAGGACATTTATTTCTGGTGTTTTATATGAAGACCATTTTGCAGGACTTTTTTCAAGATTCTTTTAGGGATTTCTTTTTCAGGAGAATTTCTTCAGATCTCTTTAAGAATTTTTTACAATGCTTTTTTTCAGAATCTGTTTTGTTTATTTTTTTGTGTTAGATGTTATTTCGGGGCAATTTTTCAAGACTGTTTTTACAGGATAATTTTTTCATGATAATTCATCAGGACCCTTTTCTGAACTTTCTTCAGGACTTTTTTGGGCTCTTTTTCGGGACATTTATTTCTAGTATTTTTCAGGACTTTTTTTCACGCTTTTATCAGGACTCTTTTTTCAAGACTTTATTTCCAAAACTGTTCCTCCAAAACTTTTTTTAAGTCATTTTTTATCAGAACTCATTTTTGCAGGACTTTATTTCTGGTCTTTTTGAAGGACTTTTTTCAAGACTTTCTTGTTCAGGACTTTAATTAGGTTTTTAGGACTGTTTAATTAATCAGGACTATTTTTAGAAATCCATTTCAAGTCTTTTTTAGCATTATTTTTAGTTTATCAGTAAACTTACGGTAAAGATTTTTTGAATTTGAAACGTGTAACGGTTCATTTTCTGAGTAGTAACTAATTATCGTAGACAACCCAAATTACTTCATCTCTTTCTCATATCAATGGCTAGTTTAATAAATTATTTTGTTATCTTGAGAGGGAATAGATATTACACTCATTTTATGGAATCTTTTCAGGTTATCTATCGATTTTATGACATTTTAGTTGTTTATTAAAAGTCCGTCGAATTTATTCCTCGCGGTGATGTTTCGCGCTGCGAGAGCGAGATTCTCGGCGCGACGGTATTGGTCGCTGATTGATAATCGGGTTTTTGTTAGTAATAAATAAAGAGGTACATATATCTCTATCGGACGTTTCGGAAAAGCGAATAGTCCGACATTTTCGAACATTCTTCTTGTACGAGTGATGAAGAGAGCATTGTGGCTGCTTAGTAGACGAATTTATTTCGACAAGTATTTGGATCTTACTAGCGCCTATATTTCCACATTTGGTTTTGGAGTTTCTGAAGAATATTGGTAGATTATTTGTGGAATTTACTCTGCGGAGGATTATGATTTGCTACTCCACGTGGTCGTACGAGAGAATTAGACAAAAACTACGAGTTTCATATATAATTCGTGTTGATAATTGAGTGTAACCCTCTAAACGAGGGTTTTTATGCTGGCCTCAGTCGTTACCAAGTCCATTGGGGTTCACGCTAAATTTACGTCTTCCGTGGATCGAGGATTTTTGGCGTTGGATTCGGTTGATCGAGGAACAGGACATTTTCTTCCTTCCTCCTCCCGATCGGAACTGGAAATTAGGAATTCATTGGAGGAGCGTGGTGTTCCCTAGATTCTGGATAAGTAAGGGATTCTGGAATAGACGGTGGAACAGCACTAAGACAGATTTTGGCCTTCAGATAAGTTTACGTTAATTTTTTTTTTGTTTCACGTGCCAGATAATATGTAATATAAAACGCTCGAATAATTTTGTCTGTTTCGGGTTTCTTTATTTTACAAATACGTAATTATTAATTTGCGGTAATTTAGATATAGATATATTTCTTTTTTTTTTGTTTGTCAACAATATTTCAGGGGTTTTGAATAGTTTGTTTTTTTTTTTCTTCAGTTTCCAAAATTTATTATTAAGAATGCGAGTTGTCGGTTGAATATATAATTGTGATTATTATGAACAAATGGTTTTAATGTGAACCAAAAATGATCATTTCTGGGGAAAATTAATTAGATATTAATTCTGTAAATATATATATTTTTTTTTTAATACGTCCGAAGAGTATTAATTTATATTTGGGCAATTGTCGTGCCTTTGTCATAATTAATTCAGAACTTATAATTGATTTAATTTTAATTGAGAATTAAAGTATATTTTTCTCTTGGTCAAATATAATATTTTCTTTTAATCATAACCTTTCTTTTGTTTGAATTACTTGATTAAATAATTGGTGGCAATAATCAAAGAAATATTTAGTAACCGAATATTTTAGTTCGGGAGGAACTGGGTCAGTTAATGGTTACTGGCGCCCTGAATAATATCACTAAGACTCACCCACGACCAAACTCTCCGACAGAGTAGTTAGCCTGGTTCCTTCGCTTTTGTGCCAACTTGTTGTGGCCCATTATTGATAGAGTGATCAAGATAAATTAAGTTGGTGGCAAAATTTGGCTCCCAACGTGGGGCCTCGAGAGTATTATCGAATTAGATTTAACGAATTAATTTGGAAAAAGGAAACTGTTCAAAACTTGACTGTGCTATTTGGACTTAGAATAATACTCTGAGAGAGTTAACTTTGTCATTTTTTTTTATATTGCATTTTTGTTCGTGTGTATCATGGCTACGGGAAAAATTAAAGTTGACTTTGGACGGTTGTCTAGGGATGAACTTTTATATGAGTTAAATGTTCGAGGATTAGGAAACGGTGATAATTTGACGGTACAGGAATTAAGGTCTGCTTGTAGAAATACTGAAAGGCTAGATAGATCTCTTCTTTCAACTTCAAGCTCGAAATATCCTTTTTCTTTTGAACAAGATGCAACTTGTTTATTGGAGAATATTAAAAATATTGAATCTCTGATTGGTGAATTTTCGGGTGTTAAGCACGATAGTCGTTACAGAAGCATAATTTCCAAAATTGCTCACTCACTGGGTCGTGTAAATAAATCTAATCCTGGTAATGACCAGGATAAAATGCTCAAAAGCGAAATTAGTAGGAAATTATTAATGTTTTTAGATAAACTTAAAGCTAAGTGTAGTCGGGAGAGAGATTCTCGTGTGTTGGACTTATCCGTCTTGCGTGAGAGTCTGAAACCTGAAGTTCCACATAGTTCTTCTATAAGTACAGAGTCTGATTCAGATAGTGATGGTAGTTTTAAGGTACTCAAGTTGAAACCTATGCCAATTCGCGATTGGGGACTAAAATTTTCAGGTAAAAAGGGTGATATTTCTTTCAGTACATTTACTGAGCGTGTAGATGAATTAAGACGTACTAGAGGTATATCTCGTGCAATGTTATTTAGAGATGCAATCGAGTTATTTGAGGGAGATGCTAGAGTATGGTATAACATGGTAAAGGATTGGGCAACTGACTGGGAATCTTTAGTTGAGCTTATGGCTGATCAGTTTTTACCGGAGAATTTCGATCGTGATTTGTTTGAGGAAATTAAGAAACGTTTTCAGGGCGAGAGTGAAAGTATTGGGTTGTACATTGCTTCAATGTCAAGTTTATTTAATAAATTGAGACAGCCAGTTTCGGATGAAACTCAAATGCAGATTATTATGGAAAGAATAGATCCTTATTACCAGCCGTTCTTAGCTTTTCAAGATGTTAAGTCAGTGACACAATTACTAACACTTTGTCGTCAATTAGATTCGAAACGAAATTTATCTAAAGCTTATAAACCACCTCCTCACAAAAGTAAAAGTATTATTCCCGAATTAGCATATGCAAGTTCTAGTACATCGGAAGTTAGTGATAGTAGTTTTAACAATGAAAAATTATCTCGTAATAAATATCAAGGAGATAGAAAATGTTGGAATTGCGGCAATTCAGGCCATTTGTCATCAAAGTGTACGATGCCGAAGAAAAGGTACTGTTATTCTTGCGGGTATCCCGAGGTTACTGTCCGCACTTGTCCTAAATGCTGTACAAATACGGGAAACGAATTAATGAGACGATAATCAGGGGTCATTCGTCGTCTCATAATATTTCTCCGACCCTTAATAAAACTTCAGATTCCTCTTTTCGTTGTGTGTTAGATTATGTACTGTCTCATGCTGATCAGGATGTTCGTCCGTTCATCACTGTTTCAATTTTTGGCAAAGAGATTTTAGGTTTACTAGACTCTGGTGCTAGTAGAACCATTATTGGACGTAAGGGATGGCAAATATTGAGAAATTTAGGTTTTATCAACCTAGAGCCGTGTAATGTTAAATCTATTTCGGTAGCAAATGGTGATGTGTGTGATTGTCTCGGACTTTTACGTGTACCAGTGAAGTTGAAAGATGTACAGAAAATAATTGATATTTTAGTATGTCCTTCGCTAAGTCATACCCTTCTTTTGGGGGTGGATTTTTGGAAGAGAATGGGAATCATTCCGGATTTAAGATCCAATGAATGGAAATTCGCAGGTCGTGAATTAAGTCATTTTGTGGATAGTGTTGAGGCCTTAACTTGTCAAAATTCGTTAGCACTAAACCAACTTGGAACGTTGAACAATTTAGTAGAAGAATATTTTAAGAGAATGGGTGACGGCTTGGGCTGCACTGGCCTAGTTGAACATAGAATTGAAGTTTTAAATGGGGTTCAACCTATTAAACAAAGATTTTATCCGGTTTCTCCAGCGCTGATGAAACATGTGGATAGCGAGCTAAGGGATATGCTAGAAAATGGGGTTATTGAACCATCAAATAGTCCTTGGAGTAGTCCTATTGTTATGGTTCGCAAGAAAGATAATTCTTATAGGTTTTGTGTGGATTATCGCAAGCTTAATAGCGTAACGAAACGTGATGCTTATCCATTACCATTCGTTTCCAATATCTTAGATAAACTTAGAGATGCACGTTACCTTTCTAGTCTCGATATTAAGTCTGCTTATTGGCAAGTACCGGTAGAAGATCAATCTCGTCAGTATACTGCATTCACGGTACCAGGCCGTGGACTTTTCCAATTTAAACGTCTTCCATTTGGTCTTCATAATGCACCGGCTACTTGGCAGCGGCTCATAGAACATGTACTTGGCGTAGATTTAGAACCATTTGTGTTCGTATATTTGGATGATATCGTTGTTGTTACGCAAACTTTCGAGCAACATATAGAAATTCTAACGAAAATATTTGATAGGATTATTTCTGCAGGATTAACTCTCAGCGAAGAAAAGTGTCAATTTTGTCGAAGTGAACTCCGATATCTCGGATACGTAGTCGATATTAATGGTCTTCATGTAGATCCAGAGAAGATCACTGCAATTTTAAAAATTCCCACTCCAACTAAAGTTTCGGAGGTTCGTAGTATTATAGGAACAGCTTCATGGTATAGGAGATTTATTCCTAACTTTTCGACGTTAACACAACCACTCACAGAACTTCTGAGGAAGAACACAAAATTTAGTTGGGGCTCGAGTCAAGAAGAATCTTTTAAATTAATTAAAGAGCGGCTGATCTCTGCACCAGTTCTGTCGTGTCCAAATTTCGAGCTACCGTTCACAATTCAAACTGATGCAAGCGCATTTGGTATTGGTGCCATCTTATCGCAATTACATCCCAACGGGGATGAAAAGGTCATATGTTATCTCTCAAGGTCACTTACAAGACAAGAACGCAAGTGGTCGACTACAGAACGAGAATGTTTTGCTGTGTTGTGGGCAATAGAAAAATTGCGACCTTATGTTGAAGGCACTAAGTTCACGGTTATAACCGACCATTGGTCGCTATGCTGGTTAAATAATCTAAAAGATCCGACTGGTAGGTTAGCAAGGTGGAGTATTAGGTTGCAACAATATGATTTTAACCTAGTCCATAGAAAGGGTAAAGATCATGTTGTACCTGATATGCTCTCTCGTTCAGTCCCTCTCATTGATGCAGTATCTGCTAAAGCTGTTGAAAATAAACCGGATCGTTGGTATTCAAAAATGTTGGATGGCGTATTAAATTTTCCATTGCGATACCCGGCATGGCGCGTGGTGGGTTCGACCTTATACAAATATGTAGAACATATTGGTTTCCCTGGCTTATCTGATGAAAACGATAATTGGAAGCGAGTAGTTCCTAAGTGGGAACGTACCGATATTTTGCAGAAAAATCATGATAATCCTTGTGCTGGACATCCTGGTATTTTTAAAACTTTTAAACGTGTTAGTGCTCATTTCTATTGGCCTAAAATGAAGGCGGATATAACTAACTTTGTTAGGAAATGTCAAGTGTGCAATCAAAATAAACCGGAGCAGTTAAAACCAGCTGGTCTCTTAGCTCCCCATCGTGTCGTTGATAAACCATTTCAAGTTGTTTCTTGTGATCTAATTGGCCCTCTTCCAAGATCCAATAGGGGATTTAAGTATATTTTAGTTATATTGGATAGTTTCAGTAAATTTTCTTTAGTGATTCCTTTAAGGAATGCAACTTCTAAGCTTTTATGTTCAGCCGTCGAAGAAAAGTTCTTATTATTGTTTGGTCAGCCAGAAACTATGATTACCGATAACGGTACTAATTTCAGAAGTAAAGAATTTCGCAATCTACTCAACTCGTACCGAGTAAAACAGACATTTACGGCATATTATCACGCTCAAGCAAATCCTACAGAGAGAACTAATAGGACTCTTGGGACAATGCTTCGCTGCTATGTTAGAGAAAACCATAAAACATGGGACCAAAATCTCTTTAAGATTGGTTGTGCCTTGCGTACACAAGTACATGATATAAGTAAATTTACACCATATTATGTCGTTTTTGGCCGTGAAATGCCTACTAATACTAAAAAGTATGACGACTCACCGTCAGGATTCACAATTAATGAAGATTCTCTTTCCAAAGAGAGACATGAATCGTTTAAAAAATTGTACAGGCAGGTAAAAGATCGGTTGGAAAAGGCTGGTGAGAAGAACAGGCGCTATTATGATTTACGACATCGGGATGTTACTTATGAAACCGGGGCACAGGTCTTTCGGAAGAACTATTGTCTTTCTGATGCAACTAAAAACTTCTCTGCAAAACTAGCACCGAAATATTTGGGTCCGTTCGTAATATCTAAAAAGATATCACCTTGGACATATGAGCTGGTTGACGTTGATGGTAGATTTAAAGGAACATGGCATGCTAAAGATTTGAAGAAAGTATACACGAATGATGTGTGACCGTTTATAGGTCTCCGTTTTCTTCTGGAGGAAAGGGGGGAATCTGTAACGGTTCATTTTCTGAGTAGTAACTAATTATCGTAGACAACCCAAATTACTTCATCTCTTTCTCATATCAATGGCTAGTTTAATAAATTATTTTGTTATCTTGAGAGGGAATAGATATTACACTCATTTTATGGAATCTTTTCAGGTTATCTATCGATTTTATGACATTTTAGTTGTTTATTAAAAGTCCGTCGAATTTATTCCTCGCGGTGATGTTTCGCGCTGCGAGAGCGAGATTCTCGGCGCGACGGTATTGGTCGCTGATTGATAATCGGGTTTTTGTTAGTAATAAATAAAGAGGTACATATATCTCTATCGGACGTTTCGGAAAAGCGAATAGTCCGACATTTTCGAACATTCTTCTTGTACGAGTGATGAAGAGAGCATTGTGGCTGCTTAGTAGACGAATTTATTTCGACAAGTATTTGGATCTTACTAGCGCCTATATTTCCACATTTGGTTTTGGAGTTTCTGAAGAATATTGGTAGATTATTTGTGGAATTTACTCTGCGGAGGATTATGATTTGCTACTCCACGTGGTCGTACGAGAGAATTAGACAAAAACTACGAGTTTCATATATAATTCGTGTTGATAATTGAGTGTAACCCTCTAAACGAGGTAAGTCTTCCTTTTTAAGGGTATTTTCTTTGTGCCGTCTCTTTTGTGTTCTCCGTTTTACATAAACGGTGAGTACACCAACTTTTTCTTAGGGTTTTTATGCTGGCCTCAGTCGTTACCAAGTCCATTGGGGTTCACGCTAAATTTACGTCTTCCGTGGATCGAGGATTTTTGGCGTTGGATTCGGTTGATCGAGGAACAGGACATTTTCTTCCTTCCTCCTCCCGATCGGAACTGGAAATTAGGAATTCATTGGAGGAGCGTGGTGTTCCCTAGATTCTGGATAAGTAAGGGATTCTGGAATAGACGGTGGAACAGCACTAAGACAGATTTTGGCCTTCAGATAAGTTTACGTTAATTTTTTTTTTGTTTCACGTGCCAGATAATATGTAATATAAAACGCTCGAATAATTTTGTCTGTTTCGGGTTTCTTTATTTTACAAATACGTAATTATTAATTTGCGGTAATTTAGATATAGATATATTTCTTTTTTTTTTGTTTGTCAACAATATTTCAGGGGTTTTGAATAGTTTGTTTTTTTTTTTTTTTTTCAGTTTCCAAAATTTATTATTAAGAATGCGAGTTGTCGGTTGAATATATAATTGTGATTATCATGAACAAATGGTTTTAATGTGAACCAAAAATGATCATTTCTGGGGAAAATTAATTAGATATTAATTCTGTAAATATATATATTTTTTTTTTTAATACGTCCGAAGAGTATTAATTTATATTTGGGCAATTGTCGTGCCTTTGTCATAATTAATTCAGAACTTATAATTGATTTAATTTTAATTGAGAATTAAAGTATATTTTTCTCTTGGTCAAATATAATATTTTCTTTTAATCATAACCTTTCTTTTGTTTGAATTACTTGATTAAATAATTGGTGGCAATAATCAAAGAAATATTTAGTAACCGAATATTTTAGTTCGGGAGGAACTGGGTCAGTTAATGGTTACTGGCGCCCTGAATAATATCACTAAGACTCACCCACGACCAAACTCTCCGACAGAGTAGTTAGCCTGGTTCCTTCGCTTTTGTGCCAACTTGTTGTGGCCCATTATTGATAGAGTGATCAAGATAAATTAAGTTTGGTTGTGCCTTGCGTACACAAGTACATGATATAAGTAAATTTACACCATATTATGTCGTTTTTGGCCGTGAAATGCCTACTAATACTAAAAAGTATGACGACTCACCGTCAGGATTCACAATTAATGAAGATTCTCTTTCCAAAGAGAGACATGAATCGTTTAAAAAATTGTACAGGCAGGTAAAAGATCGGTTGGAAAAGGCTGGTGAGAAGAACAGGCGCTATTATGATTTACGACATCGGGATGTTACTTATGAAACCGGGGCACAGGTCTTTCGGAAGAACTATTGTCTTTCTGATGCAACTAAAAACTTCTCTGCAAAACTAGCACCGAAATATTTGGGTCCGTTCGTAATATCTAAAAAGATATCACCTTGGACATATGAGCTGGTTGACGTTGATGGTAGATTTAAAGGAACATGGCATGCTAAAGATTTGAAGAAAGTATACACGAATGATGTGTGACCGTTTATAGGTCTCCGTTTTCTTCTGGAGGAAAGGGGGGAATCTGTAACGGTTCATTTTCTGAGTAGTAACTAATTATCGTAGACAACCCAAATTACTTCATCTCTTTCTCATATCAATGGCTAGTTTAATAAATTATTTTGTTATCTTGAGAGGGAATAGATATTACACTCATTTTATGGAATCTTTTCAGGTTATCTATCGATTTTATGACATTTTAGTTGTTTATTAAAAGTCCGTCGAATTTATTCCTCGCGGTGATGTTTCGCGCTGCGAGAGCGAGATTCTCGGCGCGACGGTATTGGTCGCTGATTGATAATCGGGTTTTTGTTAGTAATAAATAAAGAGGTACATATATCTCTATCGGACGTTTCGGAAAAGCGAATAGTCCGACATTTTCGAACATTCTTCTTGTACGAGTGATGAAGAGAGCATTGTGGCTGCTTAGTAGACGAATTTATTTCGACAAGTATTTGGATCTTACTAGCGCCTATATTTCCACATTTGGTTTTGGAGTTTCTGAAGAATATTGGTAGATTATTTGTGGAATTTACTCTGCGGAGGATTATGATTTGCTACTCCACGTGGTCGTACGAGAGAATTAGACAAAAACTACGAGTTTCATATATAATTCGTGTTGATAATTGAGTGTAACCCTCTAAACGAGGTAAGTCTTCCTTTTTAAGGGTATTTTCTTTGTGCCGTCTCTTTTGTGTTCTCCGTTTTACATAAACGGTGAGTACACCAACTTTTTCTTAGGGTTTTTATGCTGGCCTCAGTCGTTACCAAGTCCATTGGGGTTCACGCTAAATTTACGTCTTCCGTGGATCGAGGATTTTTGGCGTTGGATTCGGTTGATCGAGGAACAGGACATTTTCTTCCTTCCTCCTCCCGATCGGAACTGGAAATTAGGAATTCATTGGAGGAGCGTGGTGTTCCCTAGATTCTGGATAAGTAAGGGATTCTGGAATAGACGGTGGAACAGCACTAAGACAGATTTTGGCCTTCAGATAAGTTTACGTTAATTTTTTTTTTGTTTCACGTGCCAGATAATATGTAATATAAAACGCTCGAATAATTTTGTCTGTTTCGGGTTTCTTTATTTTACAAATACGTAATTATTAATTTGCGGTAATTTAGATATAGATATATTTCTTTTTTTTTTGTTTGTCAACAATATTTCAGGGGTTTTGAATAGTTTGTTTTTTTTTTTTTTCTTCAGTTTCCAAAATTTATTATTAAGAATGCGAGTTGTCGGTTGAATATATAATTGTGATTATCATGAACAAATGGTTTTAATGTGAACCAAAAATGATCATTTCTGGGGAAAATTAATTAGATATTAATTCTGTAAATATATATATTTTTTTTTTTAATACGTCCGAAGAGTATTAATTTATATTTGGGCAATTGTCGTGCCTTTGTCATAATTAATTCAGAACTTATAATTGATTTAATTTTAATTGAGAATTAAAGTATATTTTTCTCTTGGTCAAATATAATATTTTCTTTTAATCATAACCTTTCTTTTGTTTGAATTACTTGATTAAATAATTGGTGGCAATAATCAAAGAAATATTTAGTAACCGAATATTTTAGTTCGGGAGGAACTGGGTCAGTTAATGGTTACTGGCGCCCTGAATAATATCACTAAGACTCACCCACGACCAAACTCTCCGACAGAGTAGTTAGCCTGGTTCCTTCGCTTTTGTGCCAACTTGTTGTGGCCCATTATTGATAGAGTGATCAAGATAAATTAAGTTGGTGGCAAACGTAATTTGTCATTTGTAGCTTTTATAATTTTGACGTTGCAATCATTCGATCATGTGAAACGCTCGATTTAAAATATGATTTAAATTGAAAATACATCATGAATCTACAAATATAAGTATCAAATCGGAGAAAGTAATATGATGGCCACATCACCATTTTTTTCAACTTTTTTTCATTGTCCCATCATACAACCAGACAGTTCTTGAGTACATCTTTACATTTTAGCCAAGATTAGGATTTATTACTATTGTTTTTGAATTTAGTTTTCGGTCAAGAGCAATTCCGTCTGAATTTGTAATTATTTAGGGCAAACATTCCTGCATACACAACATATTACAAATAAGAGTAATACGAATATCTCGTACATAAATTACGACTACGTATAATTGAATTCCACACACTGGCGGGATTATTATCATATGTATATTAGTGAATAATATCTTATGGTTAATGAAATTTCTACACTCGAACTAACAAACTTCATATTCAGCATATTCTTGCGGTGCTGGGTAATAACACCCGCACTTCGTGTGGAAGTCCTTATGTTGATTTCAATTAGTATGTAACATTTAATTACACTCCCTGCATTTCCGAACTGCACGTTCAGATTCTGTATTGTTGAAGTGTTTGCTGTAATTTCACATTGTATCTTTGTGCAAGTACTTAGTGCTGATGTGCTGCATTGTTTATTAACCCTTAAGTAGACCAAAAGAAAGAATTAACATAAGACTTTAAACATTAGCCGAAAAAATAAGTATCTTTCGCTAAAATTTCGTACAGCAGAAGCGGGTGTTTACCTCAGCCGTTTTTTGTTTTTTCTTATAATTTTTACTTACTCCGTTAAGTACGGGAAAGTATTGGGATCTTTATTTTATTGCCATCGTTACTGACACTCGATACTTATAAAAGTATCACTTCTAACACTTAGATCAAAAATAACCATAATAACATCAAATCCGACAAAGTTACATGATGGCCACATTACAACGTATTAATCCAACAATCGCGGTTCTCCGCATGAGGCCGTAACGTAAGTATTTCTTGGAGGTCACCAGGAAAACCATGATATACGTGAGCTAATTAGGGTGAGTAAAATATTAGATATAAATCAAAAACATTTTCGTTACTCTAACGTCAGTAAAGTGGGGGCTACGTAGATAAATCAAATTTTAACGTCCACGTATAAAAAGAGGCAAAGAAACACGTAAATCAAAATTTGGAATTATGGAATTTTATCAATAATTTTTTTTCTAAGATACGTACTAATTATTTTAATGGAAAAAGCTTTTACTTTTCCAAATTGGAAAAGTGTTATTTTCGGCAAATATTTGAGTTGGAATATTTATATTTTTTTCTGCCCATTTGAGTTTGGCATAAAGCTTGTCTTCAGCCAACCAGGTATCTAGTATGGATGGGCGATATTGCACGTATCTGTGATTTTTCACTGGTATTGAAAAATCACAGGTCGTTACTGTTACTAATGGGCAAATTTCACTGCTACTTAAAATCACTGCTACTTAAAATCGCTGCTACTTAAAATCACTGTTACTTAAAATCATTGTTACTTAAAATCACTGTTACTTAATATCACTATTACTTAAAATCATTGTTACTTAAAATCACTGCTACTTTAAATCACTGCTACTTTAAACCTCTGCTACTTAAAATCACTGCTATTTAAACTGTGACAAACTGTGATTGCTTCTTAAACTGTGACTGTTACTTAAAACATAATTGTAAGAAGACAGTACAAGGTGGCATTTCTAAATGTTATTTAATATTCATTACTTTATTCTCCCATTTTTGCAGGGAATTGTATTTAAATTTTAAATAAATATTTAATAAAAAAGACAGATATAGTATACCATATAAAATGAAATAAATTACAACTTATGTACTAACAATTATTAATTAATTAATTGAGATTTTATAAAAACGAAAAAATTATCTTGCTCGGCATGGAATTAAACCACAAACTCGCTGTGATCGAAAGTAATCGTCCTACGACTTAATAAACCCAAAATGTCTCAAAATTCATTTGAATTTAAGATTCAGTGCAAATATCTAAAAATTAAAATTAAAATTTTCAAAAAATCCATTTCTCCATTAAAAACTGTGGAATTTACAAAAACCAAATTGATTTTGAATAAGCGATACTTCTACCATTGAGGATAGTTCTTATGGAATTTTGTCGGCGCGTTTTATATTTTTTTCTGCGATGTTTTCATTCAAGTGTTCAAAAAAAAAATGTTTTTTTTCAAAAATCCATATTTCCGTTAAAAATTGTTGAATTTACAAAAACCAAATTCATTTTGAATAAACGATTCTCCGACCATTGAAGATATTGTTTCAAGGAATTTTTTTTACGTGTTTTATATTTTTTTTTGCGATGTTTCTATTTAAGTGCTCAAAAAATTAAAACAAAAATCTTCAAAAATCTATATCTCTATTGAAAATTGTTGAATTCACAAAAACCAAATTGATTTTGAATTAGCTATACTTCGGCCATTGAGGATGATTTCTGATGGAATTTTGTCTGCGCGTTTTATATTTTTTCTGCGATGTTTTCATTCAAGTGTTCAAAAAATAAAACTAAAATTTTCAAAAATTCATATCTCCATTAAAAATTGTTGAATTAACAAAAACCAAATTGAATAAGCGATACTTCGACCATTGAGGATCTTTTTAAGGAATTGTTTCTAGGTGTTTCATATTTTTTCTGGGATGTTTTCATTCAAGTGCTCAAAAAATTAAAACGAAAATCTTCAAAAATCCATATCTCTATTGAAAATTGCTGGACTTACAAAAACTGAGTAGATTTTGAATTAGCTATACTTCGGCCATTGAGGATGATTTTTTATGGAATTTTGTCGGCGCGTTTTATATTTTTTTCTGCGATGTTTTCATTCAAGTGCTCAAAAAATTAAACTGAAATTTTCAAAAATCCATATCTCCGTTAAAAATTGTTGAATTTACAAAAACCAAATTCATTTTGAATAAACTATTCTCCGACCATTGCTATTATTGTTTTAGGGATTTTTTTCTTCGCGTTTTATATTTTTTCTGCGATGTTTTTATTCAAGTGCTCAAAAAATTAAAACGAAAATCTTCAAAAATCCATATTTCTATTGAAAATTGTTGGATTTATAAAAACTGAATAGATTTTGAATTATCTATACTTCGGCCATTGAGGATAAATTTTAATGAAGTTTTATCTGCGAGTTTTATATTTTTTCTGCGATGTTTTCATTCAAGTGCTCAAAAAATTAAAACGAAAATCTTCAAAAATCCATATTTCTATTGAAAATTGTTGGATTTATAAAAACTGAATAGATTTTGAATTATCTATACTTCGGCCATTGAGGATAAATTTTAATGAAGTTTTGTCTGCGAGTTTTATATTTTTTCTGCGATGGTTTCATTCAAGTGCTCAAAAAAATAAAACTAACATTTTCAAAAATTCATATCCATTAAAAATTGTTAAATTAACAAAAACCAAATTGATTTTGAATAAGCGATACTTCGGCCATTGAGGATGATTTCATATGGAATTTTGCTTGCATTTTTACATTTTTTATTTTTTTGTGAAAATCTTCAAAATTCTTTTCTGCGATATTATTGGCCAAGTGCTCAAAAAATTAAAACGAAAATTTTCAAAAATCCATATCTCTATTGGTTAATGCTTTTATTTCAAAATAATCCTTCCAGCAAATAATCTTTTGCAAGATGCGTTTTATCAGAGTTAAAACCAAAATAGGAATAGGAACTTTTCAAATTTACTAGACAAACAATCCGAAAATTGTAAATATTTTGAGCCGGAACAAGATTACCTCTCCCCCGTTTTCGAGGTTTCTGAACACGATGGTGGTGTTAGAATTTCTCTTTGGGGTTGCGCAACCTCTCAAAACGGTCAACACACGCTACCATAACGCCGACTGTCATTTAGTGTTCTAAAAATCACGATTCTCAATACTCGTACTTCGTTCGCAGTGAGACCCCCACTCTTATTTCGAGATAGTCCGACTACGTCTCCTGCGCTCTCTATGTTCGGAGAATTAGCGAGATATATCTCAACTTACTTTAAAATTATAATATAATAGTATAAAAAATATTGCCGAGTGATCCGATTCCCATCGTGAATACATAAATGTTTGAGTAAAACAAGCGAAATCGAGTCGACTTAAACTTCAACTTCCTTAATGAGGAAATTTTCTCGTCTCGAATTATCGGATACCTAATTCGCTTGGTTTCTCTTGGTTATATGAATAACGCATTAAATGGAATTTACATTTTGCCATTCCGTTAATCCATCAAGTACGCCGAATTTACATTACAATAGGTATTCGGAATCGATAATGTCTAAGGAATGAATTTAATTTTCTGGAGAGGACAAAGAATTTTACTCTGCCAATTCTGGTATTTTACAAACATATGTACAAATAATTGAATTTAATTTCTGAATGACTTTCCGATGTAATTTAAATCACCCGTACTTACTAACTTAACTAACTAAATTAATCATTTTCTTTGGCTATTGCCCGGAATCACTTGGCGTGGAAATATGAGGACTGGACCCCGCTCATGTCTTACCTTTACCTATTGCTTAAAATTCTCTTTCCAGGGACGTTGGAATTGTGTTTCTATCTTTTATAGAACTCGACTTGACTTCTCAAAACCAAATGAAACTTACCGACCTACAAAAGTTAAGAGAAGATTAAAGAAAATCTACAAAAAGTACAAGTTCGTAATTGTCACAATTTTAGAGGGCAACGAAAGGTGTCTTTCCAACTTGGACAGGAGGTGTTAGTAAGGAACTAGAGGCGAGTGAAACCAAAGTAGGTGAGTGGTAGTAATGAAGAGAAATTGAGATCGGCTATTTATTACGTCAAAGTGCGTGATAGTGATTTAATGTGGAAGCGACATCTGAATCAACTATTATCCATGGAAAGATGGAAAGCGATTTTTGCAAAGCTAATGTTGATGAAAATATTCCTGAAAATGTAAATATTGCTAATAGAAATAATGTTTCGAATTTTGAAGAAACTGATTTGATAAGCTCAGAGATAGATACCAATTCAGAAGATACTGAAGAGCATACCGATTAAAAGGAAGTTGCGGAATATATCTCTGATAAGTGTCAATCAGCTTTGGACATGGCACCTCAATGGCCTTAGCGAACTCACAAGCTTTCTAACAGATTGCACGTCCAATTCTGATTACAAAAATTTAAATTTTGTTTTTTTTGTAATTTTGCAATATAATTGTCCTAATTTAAGATGGTAGGAATGTAGTGTTAAGTTATGTTGGCGCTATATTTTAAAGTTAGAATTAATTTGCGAGTCAATGTTTTTACAAGTTTCCGGTGTAAGTGTTTAAGTGTGTTTTTGGAAGCGGTCAATAAAGTTATCATTTTGAGTTACCGTTAGGGGCGGCTCATTATATACAGGGTGTATTTGAAATAACGAACAGGCATTTAAGGGCACATACACAAAATATTTATGAACCCATTTCCGTCAAATTTTATTCGAAAAAAAAAATTTTGAATTTTCTTAATTTTTCGAGGTTTTTTAAACATTTTGACAACCGATGCTTTTCTCATTTAATTAGGTCTGCATGGAATGTGTTTTTGTTTATTTAAAACGCGAGATACGATTTCTTGCCTCCGAAGTTTGAAGTGTTATCGAAACGTTTTTTTTTTTTTTTTGTAAAAGATAAAGAGTCCTCAAGTTCATTGACGCACTCAGATATTTCCTACGGACTTGTTGTAATTCGATATCTAAAGCCGATGCCGTTAGGTCACATTACCACTGCCCCCAAACATGTTGCGTATTTTCACTCATTAATTTAAATAATTAATTGCGGGCTTTTTGTTACAGTTATAAACAAAACAATTGCGAATATTGTTTAAAAATAATATAATCTCTTTGTGGTTACGAGCCTGTTCGTTATTTCAAATACACCCTGTAGAGCCAAGGAGCCATGGCACCACCTGTAGTGCTGAATTTTAAATTAATTCTTAAAACACTTTTTCGATAGTTACTTTGGTCTAAGAAGATAAATCGTTCTTTCTTTCTTCAAAAAAGGGGGGGGGGGTGTATTGTATAAGTGACTCTACCATCAACATATTCCACAAGCCGCCACTGGTTACCGTGAGAGTTTAGACTGTGTATCATAATTTTACCCCGCATCCTTAAATTGTGTCAAGTAAAAGACACAACACGGGTAATAATTTTTTCACAGAAATGTATGTAGAATCTAAATTTTGCCATAAAAAATATTGCATCCTATTTAAAACTTTGAGTACAAAAATCTGTATAAACTAACCCCTTTTAAGATAATCACAATTATAATAAAAGACACTGACAAGAACTTTGCAGCCATATGTTTCCCGGCGCCTGCACCAAGAGTGAGGTGCGATTTTAAAATTTTATTTATGCAGTCCCTTTCTGCAAGTATATTTATAAAAGACAAACCGTTAAAAAAGCCGTGAAAATAAATAAAACAATATTTATTGATCCAAAGTGCACCGACGAGAAGTTAGTCATAAATTTCCAGCCTTATGTTTCCCGGCACATGCACCAAAAGTGTGGCCCGATTTTAAAATTTTATTTATGCAGTCCCTTTCTGCAAGTATATTTATAAAAGACAAACCGTTAAAAAAGCCATGAAAATAAATAAAACAATATTTATTGATCCAAAGTGCACCGACGAGAAGTTAACTATAAATTTCCAGGCATATGTTTCCCGGCGCATTCGCCATAAGTGGCGCGCGATTTTAAAATTATATTTCCGCAGTCCCTTTTTGCAGGTATGTTCATGAAACATAAACTGTTAAAAAGCCGTGAAAATTAATAAAACATTTTTTGTCGAGCAGTTTATTGAATCGTCACTCAAAAAGGGTATAACAAAAAAAAATTACTATGCCTTCCTGCAATTATGTTTAACAATTGCAAACTGTCAAAAAAACATGACCGATAGTACTTATATATTTTTTTATGCGGTAAGTAAAACACGTGTGTTGAGAATTTTCACAAATTTTTAATGTCGAAACACTGCGACATATGTTTCGTCACACAGTGGCTTCATCAGGCAGGAATTAATCATCAGTGGCTTTATCAGGCAGATGATTAATTAATCATCAGTGCCTTCATCAGGCAGATGATTAATTAATCATCTGCCTGATGAAGCCACTGTGTGGCGAAACATATGTCGCAGTGTTTCGACATTAAAAATTTGTGAAAATTCTCAACACACGTGTTTTACTTACCACATATATTATGGAATTTCACCAAGTAACAGCCTCATCAATCCAATATTTTTTTAACATTGAATGAAATCCGTGGCACGCGCATTACTTAAAAAGTGCAATAAAAAAAATATATTTTTGAAATGCCTTCCGGCAAGTATCTACCAATTACAAACAGTCAAAAAAACCATGATCGATATCACTTTTATAGTTTTAAAATTGAACGAAATCCTGGGAGGGCGCATAAGTCAAAAAGGATATAACAAAAAATAATATTTCTGCAATGCTTTCCTGCAAGAATATTTCCAAATACAACTGTCAAAGAAACCGTGATCGATATTTAGATCGGTAAGATCCGTCACGGTTTTTTGACAGTTTGTAATTGTTAAAAATATTTGCAGGAAGGCATTGCAAACTTGCTTTGCAGTTTTCGTTATGGTTTTTTGACAGTTTATAAGTGTTAAATATCCTTGCGGGAAGGCATTGCAAAAATTAAATAATTTTTTTGTTCTTTTCGACTTATGCGCCAGCCACGGATTTCGTTCAATGTTTAAAAATTTTTAAGTAATATCGGTCACGGTTTTTCTACTGTTTGAATTGGTAAATATACTTCCAGGAACGCATTTCAAAAATATATATACACGGCGTCAAAAAAATCGCAAAAAAACTCGTTTTTTCAAACCGTCGTATCTTGGTTCAATTTGGTCAAAAATCGATTAATCTTTCAGTTTGGGAAAGATTCAAGTTTTATTTTTAAGAATGTGTAGTTGATTTTGACCCCAAGTCCAAACCAACACCCTCCCCCCGTAACACCGCGATAGAAAAAAAAAGTTTTTTATGTAAAAAATTGTCCAACTTTGACAAACTGTACCGTGTGCAAAAAAAAATCGGCGGGAAATTTCACCACAATGGCAGAAATATTTTGATGATTTGGAGCAAAATTATGAATTTTCGAAAAAAAAAAATACATTTTTCACGTTTTTGCCATAACTTGAGTAATTTTGCACCAAAATCGATGAACTCTTGCAGTCTCAACAGTTTCAAATTTTCTCTTCAACTTCATGTGAATTGTTTTGTTACTAAAAAGATTCCACCCCCTAAAGGATTTTTTTTTAAGTTTAAATATGCAAATTTGGTTTCTTGTACCGTGTGCAAAAAAAATCGTGGACTCAATCGGTCAGCATGGCAATAAAGTTCAATCATTTTCCTTCAATTTCCTTTAAAATTCAAGTCGGTGCGAAGATTTGGCGCGAAGTTATGCAGTTTTGAAAAAAAAATACATTTGCGTCTTTTTGGCCATAATTAGGCGAATTTCGCACGAAACTCGATAGAATTTTGTGATCTTAGAAGTTTTCGACTTTCGTGACCACCTGAAAACCCCTTCAAAAAGTGTTTTACATTGACAAAAAATGTTAAATTTTTACAAGTTGTTTTCACACTCAATGTCATTTTTTTTCAAAAATTCATAACTTTGCTCCAAATCATCGAAACAACTCGAGTATTTAAGGCGTTTGAAGGAAATTGATTAAATTTTTCTGCCATTATGGTGAAATTTCCCACCGATTTTTTTTGCACACGGTACAGCTTGTCAAAGTTGGACAATTTTTATACATAAAAAACTTCCTTTTTTCCATCGCGTTGTTGACTTGCTGTCAAAATCAACTACACCATCTTTAAGATAAAACTTGAATCTTTCTCAAACTGAAAGATTCATCGATTTTCGACCAAATTGAATCAAGTTACGACGGTTTGAAAAATCGAGTTTTTCGCGATTTTCGAGTGGCTCTTTTTTTTGACGCCGACTTTATATTTTTGTATTGCCCTTTTTGACTAATGCGCGTGCCACGGATTTCATTCAATGTTAAAAAAAAATACGTAATTTCGGTCACGGTTTTTGACAGTTTGTAATTGTTAAATATGCTTGCAGGAAGGCATAGTAAAAATTTAAAAAAAATTTCTGCCTCTTTTTAAGTTAAGACTTTTTTAATGCCACCCACGATTGCTAGATAAAAAAAAAATGTTATTAATTTTCACGGCTTTTTGACAGTATATATTTGCTAATTGTGCCTGTAGAAAGGGACTGCATGAATAAAATTTAAAAATCGCTCATGACTAATGGTGAATGCGCCGGGAAATATATGGCTGGAACTTCTCGTCGGACTCAAATGCAGCATCGAGATTTAGATATATGTTTAGTAGTTTTTTAATGGGCTTCCTGATAATGTTAAGACCTTAAATAGTGTTAAAAATTTACTTATTAATTATTATTTACTTTACTGAATAAAGTACTATACTTTATCGATGAATTCCTCATGAAATTAGTTGTTATTAATTTGCATTATTTTTAACTCACACTTTTTGTAAATAAGATATAGGACATTTTGTGTATATCTTATTGTTACAAAATATTTATTATTAGAGAAACACTGATTAAAACACTTACTATGTTTTTTACCTCAATTTATTTGATGTATGTACAAATGGTGGTAAAAAACATAGTAAGTGTTTGTTCTATAATGAATTACCACGTAGTAACTGTTGCAACCATCACCATGATATTTATTATTAATTACGAAAAAATGTTGCACTTTTATATGTGAGACTTGATATACATAAGCAACCGTAGTCGTCGATACGCAAAAAATATATCATAGCAGTCTAGCTTTTACTTATCGAGTCAGGGAAATCTTACAGTTCTGCGGCAAAATGTTTCAACAACAGCAGAAATGCGGACAATTCCAGCAAAAATAAAAACACTCGTACCCGTTCACACTTTTAAATTATTAAAATCAAACTCCCGGACGGAGTTCCTTTAGCGGAAACTCGGAGCGGCGTTTTGGGCGGATCGAAGTGGAAAGTGGCTGCAAAACGCTCCCCAAGACGTAATCTATTCCAGATTTTCAAACTTGCGAGACAGCTAAGTGAAACCCGATAATATTCACATATCATTGTTAGCAGCCGAATGGACCCTTATCCGACCGCCAGCCCACCATTAATTTGACGATATCGTGTTTCCTTAATTGCTCCCTCAACAATGCACCGGCCGGTGCATAATGGGGATGCAAATGGCGCCGTCACTCGTACGAAATAACTATATCAAAATGCACACCCACAAAGGGGCTGTTTACATTAATCTCCGAACGAATTTAATTTAAAATTCAATTAAAACAAACGCTATCGCCGAATCGGTTCGGGCGAGGAATAAACCTACACGTAATATTGTTTCGAATTCGGTTCGGTTTATCATAATAATTAGTTAAAAACTGCAGTGTAGCTCCGTCGCGAGTTATTTATCTCAGCTTGGCATTGTTCGTTCCAACGGCCTTAAAACCCTCTGGAGATTACATCGGAATTAATTACCAGGCTTGATTTATTTCTCCGCGTTTAACCCTTGATACATTAAATTACTAAATTGAGAATTGTACACTCTAAATTCGTTTAATTTAGTCTTATTTATCCATGTTCTCGTATATATTAAATATTTCTAAGATCGTGTTTGTAATTAGAAATGTCGTTCAAAGACACGACAGTTATCATCTAATAAATGTCTATATGTGACTGAATTATTTCTTAAATTTTAATAATATAAGAGCTAAGAAAAAAATTAACACTATTTTTTTACGAATTTAAATTTTATACGCAACTGAAAAATACACCTTCGGCTTCGAAGAGCTCTAACTCGTATAAAAATAATCGATGGCATTAAAACGGAGTTCCCTCTTGAAATGCTATTATTTTAAAGTTGAAGATAATTTTTACAGAATTTTTGACGGTTTTTATTAGTTTCTTATGACTTCCAGAAATTCTCCATTTATGACGCAAAAGAAAGACTTCGAATAGCTCTAACTCAATTAAATAGTGTGAGCTCTTAAGAAACCGAAAATATTCCTAAATTTCGACAATCATTTTTCGAAGATTTTTTCGAATTAAAGAAATTACTCGAAAAACTGAAAATTACATCTTTGGCTTCGAAGATCTCTAACTCGTTTAAAAATCATAAAATCAAACAAAAACATCGCAGAAAAAAATACAAAACGTGCAGGCAAAATTCGATAGAAATTCCTAGTCAATGGCCGAAGTATTGCTTATTCGAAATTAATTTGGTTTTTAAAAATTCAACAATTTTCAATAGAGATATGGATCTTTGAAAATGTTGGTTTTAATTTTTTGCGCACTTGAACAAAAACATCGCAGAAAAAAAAATACAAACCGTGCAGCAAAAATTCGATAGAAATTCCTAGTCAATGGCCGAAATATTGCTTATTCGAAATTAATTTGGTTTTTGAAAATTCAACAATTTTTAATAGTGATATGGATTGGTTTTAATTTTTTGAGCACTTGAATAACAACATCGCAGAAAAAAATACAAAACGTGCAGGCAAAATTCGATAGAAATTCCTAGTCAATGGCCGAAGTATTGCTTATTCGAAATTAATTTGGTTTTTGAAAATTCAACAATTTTCAATAGAGATATGGATTTTTGAAAGTTTTGTTTTAATTTTTTGAGCACTTGAACAAAAACATCGCAGAAAAAAATACAAAACGTGCAGGCAAAATTCGATAGAAATTCCTAGTGAATGGCCGAAGTATTGCTTATTCGAAATTAATTTGGTTTTTTGAAAATTCAACAATTTTCAATAGTGATACGGATTTTTGAAAATTTTGGTTTTAATTTTTTGAGCACTTGAACAAAAACATCGCAAAAAAAAATACAAAACGTGCAGCAAAAATTCGATACAAATTCCTAGTCAATGGCCGAAATATTGCTTATTCGAAATTAATTTGGTTTTTGAAAATTCAATAATTTTTAATAGTGATATGGATTGGTTTTAATTTTTTGAGCACTTGAATAATAACATCGCAGAAAAAAATACAAAACGTCCAGGCAAAATTCAATAGAAATTCCTAGTCAATGGCCGAAGTATTGCTTATTCGAAATTAATTTGGTTTTTGAAAATTCAACAATTTTCAATAGTGATGTGGATATTTGAAAATGTTGGTTTTAATTTTTTGAGCACTTGAACAAAAACATCGCAGAAAAAAATACAAAACGTGCAGGAAAAATTCGATAGAAATTCCTAGTCAATGGCCGAAATATTGCTTATTCGAAATTAATTTGGTTTTTGAAAATTCAACAGTTTTCAATAGTGATATAGATTTTTGAAAATTTTGGTTTTTTATTTCGAGCACTTGAACAAAAACATCGCAGAAAAAAATACAATACGTGCAGGCAAAATTCAATAGAAATTCCTAGCCAATGGCCGAAATATTGCTTATTCGAAATTAATTTGGTTTTTGAAAATTAAACAATTTTCAATAGTGATATATATTTTTGAAAATTTTGGTTTTAATTTTTAGAGCACTTGATCAAAAACATCGCAGAAAAAATATAAAACGCGCAGGAAAAATTCCATAAAAAATCCTTCTCAATGGCCGAAGTATCGTTCATTAAGAATGTGGTATACAACATCAGGGGCGGCTCGTTATATAGAGCCAGGGAGCCATGGCACTACTTATAGTTTCAAGCTCAGCAAGAATTTTTAATTTGACGAACAAAAAAATAGAAGCAGTGATTTTTTAAGAAATAAACACAGATTATGAATGAATATTAATCAAGAACTAATAAAGGTTACGAATGATTACGAAAATACAATTGAAGAAAATTGAAGAAATAAAGTCAAAACATCATTTTTTCACGACAGAAAAAACATTCAGTGTTTCTTTTAAGAAATAAACACCAACGATGAATGAAGACTAATCAAGAGCTGAAGGTTTTCTATGATGATGAAAATATAATTGAAGAAAATTGAAGGAATAAAGTCAAAACATATTTTTTTCACGAATAAGATTGTGTCCAATTGACAAGCTTGGACTTGAACAAATCATTTCTGAAGTTCGAATTAATGGCAACATTTATTTTCACGAAAAAAAAAACATTCAGTGTTTCTTTTAAGAAATGAACACCAACGATGAAAGAAGACCAATCAAGAGCTGAAGGTTTTCTATGATTATGAAAATATAATTGAAGAAAATTGAAGAAATAAAGTCAAAACATTTTTTTTCACGAATAAGATTGTGTCCAATTGACAAGCATGGATTTGAACAAACCATTTCTGAAGTTCGAACTAATGGCAACGTTCAAGTAATTGAAGTTCAAGATGTTGAAGTTCAGGGTACAGAAGTTCAAGAAATTATTGTTGTGCAAGAAAATGCAAATTAAATAAGAGATCTTGATAACAACAAAGAAAATGAAGAAGCTACAAATGGCCGACCAAAAAAAAGGGAAGAAAGGGAAAATTTGAGGGACAAGCATATAAAACAAAAAGTAAATGTCTACTTAGTAATAAGAACTATTACACTGGGAAGGGAAAACTTGTAGTATCTAAAACTTTTTTGGAAAATAAAGAGTGCACTTGTAAGAAACACTGCCATACACCTGTTCGACGAATTTTATAAAATGGGGAATTATAATGCACAAACTGCGTACATTGCAGCAAATATAAAAGAATGTGATCTAAAACGGAAAAGAGCTAAAAATTCAGAGAAACATTCTCGTACGAGAGAATATAGTTTGAAGAACAAAGTAGTGTGCAAACAGTTTAAAAAAAAATCTTTCAAAAGGATCAACACTGCTCTGTTGAAATTCGGAGAGGGAAATCTCATCTACCAAAGAGGTGAACTACATTGAAAAATCAACGATCGAAGAGGTGAACTACAGGGTGGGAAAATAAATTGAGCGATGAAATTGTCGAAGCTGTAATAAACCATGTGAAGAAATTCTCGACATATAAGTCACATTATTGCAGGGACACAACCGAAAGTTTATACCTAGAGTACAACATGACGGAGCAGAAGATGTACGATTTATTCAAAGCCGAAAATGAAGATATTACTTTGTCTTTCACTTCTTTTAAACAGATTTTCTATAAAAACTTCAACCTGCAAAGAAAGCCAGTGTGTATGCGACAGATTTGGAGTGGAAACCCAAAAACAAAATGCAAACGAAACATCTACAAGAAGTTGAGTCTGCCAGAATTAAGTTGAAAGCGGATATCAAAGCTGCCGAGGAAATTGATGACCTGGAGACATTCACGTATGATATGGAAAAAACACTACCAGTGTCAAATATTCCAACGAATTTGTTTGTTTTTATAAAAGGCAGCTGTGCCTCTACAATGAAGGAGTCCATTTCGGGAAAAATGGGTACTACTTTGTCTGGAAAGAAGGAACGGCCGGACGGGGAGGTCAAGAAGGGGGATCAGTCCTAAAGAAGTTTTTTGACGAGCGTCTCTGTGCAAATACGAAAACTTTGATTATGTGGTCAGATAGTTGCAGAGGGCAGAACCGCAACATAAAGATGGTTTAAATGATGAAATCCATTCTCAGCAATCATCCAACATTAATCACAATATACTTTAAATGTCTGGTACCAGGCCACAGTTTTGTGATTTATAATTTATCGAAAAGGACATAAAAATGAAGCAGGATCTACACACCGCAAGATTATGTTCACATAATAAAAACCTGTCGAAAAAAAACATCCCTCAAGTGATGATTTTTTTATCTGTGGCAGCAATGGAACGCTGCATTGTCAACAGAAAGAAAAATGTAGACAAGGAGAAAGTAAGCTGGCTGAGTCATTAAGATCGAGAAAGGTAAGCCCTATAGCATTTTTCTTAAAAATGCGCACCATGACAATGAATCCTTCAAGGAAGTACAGATTCAGAAAAAAAATTGAAAAAACAGGTCCCAAACTTTATTACAAATCTTGAACCACTTTGACCATTAGGAAAAGAAATTTCTTTAAAAAAACTTGCAGATCTCAAGCCGTTGGATGCGAAAACTTTCTTCAAGAACCTTAAGGGAATGGATTTTGAAGATGACTTGGATGGATTTGGGGAAGAGCTGATCTTTGAAGCCGAAGCAGAAGGAGATGTCTAAATGTTATTTTATTTCAAATTAATTTTTTTTTTAATTTCTACCAATTTTAATAAAATGCTGCAAAACTTTTGTCCCTAGTTCCTCATCCCTAATGTATCAGAAAGGCACTAAGCAATAAATAGGTCATATGTCAGACAGGAACTAAGCGACAAATTCCTGAAAATTAAGTCCAGACAGAAGTTTTTTTTTGACATGCGTTACAAATTCCTGAAAATAAAGTGGAAAACCATTTCCAGATAGACGTTTTTTTGACATGCATTGCATTTAGGGCTCTATCAACTTTGTAAACAAATTCTGCCTTTCAAGAGTAAGCAGGTGAGTTTCTACAACCCACGAGATTTGGAGCTCGTTTTCTCGAAAGTTTGAAAATGTCGCTTGGACCCTTTCTGATAAACAACAGCCATATGTACTTAATGTTAATTACACTGAAGAGAAAAAAAATGAAACACTTTAAATTCGTGAAATTTCAAACCGCCATAACTCGGTGTATTTTCAATCGCTTTTGATGAATCTTTAACGGAAAAAAACTTTGAAGTGTCTTCTTTAAAGTCATGCATGCAAAACTAAACGTAACCTCTTCCGCCTCCCTCTAGCGCCCCTGTGAAAAAAAATTTTTTTCTGGAAACCATGTCCAACTTTGACAATGTCTACGGTGTTGGAAAAAAAAATTTCACCCAATCCACCATAAAGGCATTAAAATGTAATCAATTCCCTATGCAGGTCTCAAAGAACTAAGTTCCTACGATGATTTGGCATCAAGTTATGGCTGTTTGAAAAAAAAAGTGCATTTTGAGGTTTTTCGCATATAACTCAGTGACTTTTCAACCAAATTTGATGATTCTTTCGGGAAAAAAATCCCATTTTGGCTCTACTTTAAGGGAGTGAACTCAAATTGGAATGATTCCTTTCCGAACCCTCAACCCCCGAACAAGAAAAACACGTTTTTGGGCAAAAAACGTCCAACTTTGGCAACGTGTACCGAGTTGGAAAAAATGTGTCGACTCGATCCAACAAAGTTCCTACGATGATTTGGCACAAAGTTATGGGAATTTTGTGTTTTTTTGACTCATAAGTCTGAAGTTTTTCGACGAAACTGTTTTCATTTTCACGAATGAACTTTTCTTTGCATGTTCTTTGAGATATGCACAAAAATTCATTGTTTGCGCGAAATCACGAATTTCGCATTTTGTACCTTAGAACTCCATTAACAAAAAAAATTATTTTAGGTCAAAAAAGACTCACTTTAACGATCTCTGTAGGGTCGGAAAAAAATGTGGGCCTAACTCACCACCATTCGTCCATTCTTCTATTCGTCCAATAAAAACAAACAAATTACACTGACGGAGAAAAATGAAAGACTTGAAATTTGTAAAAATTTAGGTAATTTTCGAATGGTCATAACTCGGCTTCTATCCAACCGATTTCAACGATCTTTTAAAAAATCGAAAGCAAAATGTGCCCTCTGAGAGGGTTTATCCCCCACTCAAAGAGAGGGCTCTACGCCCCCCAAACTAAAAAATAAAGAGGCCACAAAATTCACCCAAAACTTTGTGAAAAATCGCCGTAGGAACTTTGTTTTTGAGTCCTGCACAGGTAATTGAACACATTTCAATGCCCTTTTGGTGGATCGAGTCGACACATTTTTTTCAGCTCGCTACTCGTTGCCAGAGATGGACGTTTATTTTGCCCAAAAACGTGTTTTTCTTGTTCGGGGGTTGAAGGGTTCGAAAAGGTATCATTCCAATTTGAGTTTACCTCCCTAAAGTAGAGCAAAAATGAAGTTTTCTTATCGTAAGAATCATCAAATTTGGTTGAAAAGTCCCTGAGTTATGTGCGAAAAACCTCAAAATGCACTTTTTTTCAAATAGCCATAATTTGGTGCCAAATCGTCGTAGGAACTTCGTTTTTCGAGTCCTGCATAGGAAATTGATCAAATTTTAATGCTTTTATGGTGGATTGAGTTGAAAAAAATTTTCCAACTCCATAAACATCGTTAAATTTGGACATGGTATCCTGAAAAAAAAAATTTTCACAGGGGTGCTAGAGGGGGGCGAAAGAGGTTACGCTTAAGTTTGCATGCATGAGTTTGAAGAAGACACTTCAAGGTTTTTTGCCCTCAAAGATTCATCAAAATCGATTGAAAATACGCCGAGTTATGGCGGTTGAAAATGGTCGAAATTTCACGAATTTCAAGTGTTTCATTTTTTTTTCCTCCAGTGTATTTACAGAATGTTGATATAACAAGACGTGTATACATGTAGTGTTTAATTACTACGTGATATTTTGATGAAATGTGCTGAAGGTGTTGCCGAAGTTCAAGGGCGTGCGAATGTATTATAATACTCCTTGAACTCCACTACAACGCAAATTAATGAAAAAAAAAAAATGTAAATATTATAACGGGCTTAGGAAAATATAAATATAATATAATTTAATTCTGTAATAAATGTTATGTTTAGTGCAAACCTCGTTACAAGTATTAATATTTAATTTTTAATCCATACAAATAACGCCAGATAATTACCCGTTATAAATTTTAATTAAAACATTATTCATTCCAAGTTTGGGAATATGTAATGCCCTATTAATATAAAATTATCGACGTATATTGTTTGCCAGTAAACACAGTAATAGTAGTGAAATGCACTCGAAAGGATTCATGCAAAACATAAGTTCATTCATGTATGTCTTTCCATGTATCGATTTCTCATGCCATTTAACAGCAACAGTCCTATTGACAGTGATACCGATGAAGTAAATACGCAATATGCACTTTCACAGGTGATGAATAGTTGAGCAGGAGGTATTAAACCCAGTTCGATCTGGAAGTGATTGACTTGTGAATTAATTGGAACTAATGCACGTTGAAGCCATAGGCAGAAATGGTTATAATTAGCATTGGTCACACTGTACAGAAAATTTGATGAAGTTGAATGTGAAACAAATTTGCATATTTTCACATATAACTTGAGTTCCTGGTATATATGTTAATTGTTGATGACAATTATAAATTTATTATGGTATTTTACAAAATGTATTTAACTAAAAGCTTTAAACACAGTCCTTAACCCTTTCACTGCTAACAGTTTTAGGAAGCAGTACTCTAGATGAAATATGTTTTTCCAGTTAGTGTGTAGTAACACTGTAACTTACTTTTGAGGTCAAAAGGATTTGAAAAATGAAAATGCAATTCGTGTATATGTTGATGAATCCTAAAGCCATCAGGCCCACTTATCATAAAATCTACATGACGGCTTTAGACGTCATTCATCAGCACTCAATGTGTTAATAAAAATATTTATATAAAGTACCAACAAGTGAATATTAAAAAAAGAAGATTCAATCCTATTATTGTTTAAGCATAATTCGCATACTTTAAGTTGTACTTATTAAAGAACTGTAAATTCAGCGTGCGTTGGAAATTACTCACACAACTCTGTCTTGCCGTAAAGTTTAAGAAAGCAATATTAAAGTTAACGGATCGCATCCAAAACTTCAGTAATTATCACACCTTCCAGTCATGTCGTAAGTTATGAATTGTTGAAATAAATTGTGGCAGTAACAATAAATATATACTTTAACATCCGTTGCCATGACCATTTGCTTCGAGTCTTTGACTGTTAAAAAGATAGGTACTTAAAAGTTATGTTAAATGTTATGAGTATTTGGCGAGTGCGCACGAAAACAACCCAATTTATCCTTTCGTTAGGACGAATTAACAGTTAAGTCTCGAGGAAATAACGTTTTACGGTAATGCTTCCTATCTAATCAATACTAAAAGTTGGAAGACTCGAGGCTGAATTGGGTTTAAAAACGTTGTCCTTAATTTAAGTTCGATGAGAAGTCAAGAGGTAACGACAAATCTCCTGTTTTATTAGTGGTTTATCTTCAGAGAAAAAGTAGATGTAAACAGATTGATTGCGGTTTACTTGTTACAGGGTTTAGTGTACCATATATGAATGAATAATTTAGATAAAATAACGTGACTGCTTCGTTTGTCATTTAATAGTATATTGTACAACGAGCATATATTGAACGATTTGCTCCACTCGCCTACGGCTTGTTCCGCAAACATCGTTCTAATGCGCAAATTATAACATTTTCGTGAACAAAGAAATTGTAAACAAAAGTTACAGTTTTTATTTAATGGTGCGAAAGAGCGATTACAATGATACAAAGTAATACTACTAATGATTCTTCATTAAAAAAATGGCATGAATACTTCGCCATGCGATCCTTCACAAAAATTATAATCACAATTGTATTGATTTCCTCTAATTTTTATTTGAAAATTATTTCATTTTTTGAAATCATAAAGTCACTACTTCTCGAAACGTTTTTATCTTATTCTTTATATAAAGTTATTGATTGTTGATAACACCAAAGTGTTTAATTCAACCTCCTTAGTAACTTTATATAAAAGTTTATAAGTGTGGTTTTTCTGGAATTATAAAAATAAGTTGTTCGCTGGGCGTTTAACTTTTGAAGTCTTTTATTAAAGATTTAAATAGGTAGTGCAATAAAGTGGTCGGAGATTTACAGGATCGAATTTTGTATTGTCTTAAGAGAAGTTTAAAAGAAATGAATTCATTTTGAGCTTCTAGTGTACAATACTTTAAAAATACTTATGAAATATATCTGTATAATAACTCTATCCATTTCTACATCTAATATAATACTGTATTAACTTATACCTAAATTTTACTATGTTCTCAGTTTTAATTTAAAAAGTGGCAAACCTTTAATAATTTTTTTGTTTGTTTTTTGGCATAGGTTTGACCATTCAGCAACTAACGATGAATTAATAAATTTAATACATGTGTTTAGATATAAAAAATTAAATGTTTTCTAATGAGCGGACATTTCTTATTCTAATCTAAATACGGACGCTGTAAAAATGATAATCAGGTCAATCCCTGGCTTTATTTATTACGACCATGTTCGCAAAATCGTAAACGACCCTTAAGTTAACGGTAACTTATTCCTATCATTCAAGAAACTCTATACTTCTATAACATTTGTTTTTATTGACGCAAAAATAATATTGTGTTTCTATACGGGATATCGTCCAGAATATCAGGCCATTGTTCGTTTATGGCCGAGGATTCAGGAAGGAACTTATGCAAAACTGAAAATATTCCCGGTCCCTTCCGGATATTGCCCAGATAATGATCTGAATTATAAACCAGATTTACATGAAAGGCATAGGTTGATCCTGATAAGCATATGCTAATTAATATAGGCCTCCATTCACTGCAGATGTGACGAGAATTGAATAGTAATGGTTCGAATTATCTGCAGTTAATGATCAAGTGGGTTTAAATCCGAATTTATAAGTCAGCAGTAATTTAAAACGAATAATCATGTGGTTATTTCTTACATTGTAAAAGCTGACAAACTTTTTTGTACAAAATTACTTTAAATGGGTTTGTTTTCAGGTAAATGGTATCTTAAAATGAAATAACTTTGTTTAATGTTTGATTATGTACTGAGATATGTTTTTTTTTAACCGAAATGTTGTGGAAACCGAAGTACATTCCAAACGCAATATTGAGTGGTTTCCATTTTAAGATTCTTAGAAGCTCGCGGGGTGAAAAACCGCCCTCGATGACCTCCAGCTAACTCATGAAGTCTGGTCGCTATGAAACAGCACAAGAAACACACAGGTAAAAAAAGTCTGACAGGCGCGATAACAATCGCTATTATTTACACACGGAAAATTATTTACAGAAATGTTCAAAGTTCAAAAAAATTAAATATACACACGGAAAATCAAGAAATAATGTCACGGCACAAACAATCACGAAAAGTAAATAGTCTCCAACAATTCACTCAGTGTTCGTGACGCACGGGAAGGCCACGCGAGTCCGCGGATGAGTGTCTGGTGGCTCGGCGGCAACGAAAGCGGCGGCGTTGAAAGCACCAGCGTTGGGAGCGGCGACGTTGGAAGCGGCGGTGTTGGAAGCGGCGGCGTTGGAAGCGGTGGCGGTGGCGACGGCGGCCATGGCGTCTGCGGCTATGGCGACTGCGGTGGCGTCGGTAGATCGACGATCGGCTCATCGGTTCTTTTCAGAACCACCAAATACTCAATAATTCTATGAATTGACAATGTCCAACACAATCGCATTTTCTTTCTAATTACCCTCCTTTTCTCATTTGTTTTTCATTTATTATTAAATAAAGTACGTGTTTCGTTCATTGATTTTTTAACCTCCTTTCGTTCCTGGTCTCCTAATTAATTTTGGGTAGTCATTTCGCATTTTGTCGATCGATTTCAAAGTGATAAAGACCATCTTTCGTTCCTAGTCTCCTGTTACACATCGTGAAAATTTTTCAAAATTAATTTAGGGTAGACATTCTCAACAGCAAATTTTCGATCGATTTTTGAAATGCAAAATTCCTCTTTTCGATCCTGTGATCCTGATACCAAATCGTAAAATTTTATTAAAATTTTCTAAAGAATTTTACAGACAATATTAAGTGTAAAATACCTCTTTTCGTTTCTGTGATCCTGATACCAAATCGTAAAATTTTATGAAACTTTTAATAAGAATTTGACGGACAAAATTCGGAGCAAAATACCTCCTTTCGTTCCTGTGATCCTGATACCAAATCGTAAAATTTTATGAAACTTTTAATAAGAATTTGACGGACAAAATTCGGAGCAAAATACCTCCTTTCGTTCCTGTGATCCTGATACCAAATCGTAAAATTTTATGAAACTTTTAATAAGAATTTAACGGACAAAATTCGGAGCAAAATACCTCCTTTCGTTCCTGTGATCCTGATACCAAATCGTAAAATTTTATGAAACTTTTAATAAGAATTTGACGGACAAAATTCGGAGCAAAATACCTCCTTTCGTTCCTGTGATCCTGATACCAAATCGTAAAATTTTATGAAACTTTTAATAAGAATTTGACGGACAATATTCGGAGCAAAATACCTCCTTTCGTTCCTGTGATCCTGATACCAAATCGTAAAATTTTATGAAAATTTTTATAAGAATTTGACGGACAATATTCGGAGCAAAATACCTCTTTTCGTTCCTGTGATCCTGATACCAAATCGTAAAATTTTATGAAACTTTTAATAAAAATTTGACGGACAAAATTCGGAGCAAAATACCTCCTTTCGTTCCTGTGATCCTGATACTAAATCGTAAAATTTTATGAAAATTTTTAAAAGAATTTGACGGACAATATTCGGAGCAAAATACCTCTTTTCGTTCCTGTGATCCTGATACCAAATCGTAAAATTTTACGAAAATTTTTATAAGAATTTTACAGACCATATTCGCAGCAAAATACCTCTTTTCGTTCCTGTGATCCTGATACCAAATCGTAAAATTTTATGAAAATTTTTATAAGAATTTTACAGACAATATTCGCAGCAAAATACCTCTTTTCGTTCCTGTGATCCTGATACCAAATCGTCAAATTTTATGAAAATTTTTATAACAATTTGACAGACAATATTCCGAGCAAAATACCTCTTTTCGTTTCTGTGATCCTGATCCTAAATCGTAAAATTTTATGAAAATTTTTATAAGAATTTTACAGACCATATTCGCAGCAAAATACCTCTTTTCGTTCCTGTGATCCTGATACCAAATCGTAAAATTTTATGAAAATTTTTATAAGAATTTTACAGACAATATTCGCAGCAAAATACCTCTTTTCGTTCCTGTGATCCTGATACCAAATCGTAAAATTTTACGAAAATTTTTATAAGAATTTTACAGACCATATTCGCAGCAAAATACCTCTTTTCGTTCCTGTGATCCTGATACCAAATCGTAAAATTTTATGAAAATTTTTATAAGAATTTTACAGACAATATTCGCAGCAAAATACCTCTTTTCGTTCCTGTGATCCTGATACCAAATCGTAAAATTTTACAAAAATTTTTATAAGAATTTTACAGACCATATTCGCAGCAAAATACCTCTTTTCGTTCCTGTGATCCTGATACCAAATCGTAAAATTTTATGAAAATTTTTATAAGAATTTGACGGACAATATTCGGAGCAAAACACCTCCTTTCGTTCCTGTGATCCTGATACCAAATCGTAAAATTTTACAAAAATTTTTATAAGAATTTTACAGACCATATTCGCAGCAAAATACCTCTTTTCGTTCCTGTGATCCTGATACCAAATCGTAAAATTTTATGAAAATTTTTATAAGAATTTGACGGACAATATTCGGAGCAAAACACCTCCTTTCGTTCCTGTGATCCTGATACCAAATCGTAAAATTTTATGAAAATTTTTATAAGAATTTGACGGACAATATTCGGAGCAAAATACCTCCTTTCGTTCCTGTGATCCTGATACCAAATCGTAAAATTTTATGAAAATTTTTATAAGAATTTGACGGACAATATTCGGAGCAAAACACCTCCTTTCGTTCCTGTGATCCTGATACCAAATCGTAAAATTTTATGAAAATTTTTATAAGAATTTGACGGACAATATTCGGAGCAAAATACCTCATTTGGTTTCTGTGATCCTGATACTAAATCGTAAAATTTTATGAACATTTTTATAAGAATATGACAGACAATATTCCGAGCAAAATACCTCTTTTCGTTTCTGTGATCCTGATCCTAAATCGTAAAATTTTATGAAAATTTTAATAAGAATTTTACAGACAATATTCGCAGCAAAATACCTCTTTTCGTTCCTGTGATCCTGATACCAAATCGTAAAATTTTATGAAAATTTTTATAAGAATTTGACGGACAATATTCGGAGCAAAACACCTCCTTTCGTTCCTGTGATCCTGATACCAAATCGTAAAATTTTACAAAAATTTTTATAAGAATTTTACAGACCATATTCGCAGCAAAATACCTCTTTTCGTTCCTGTGATCCTGATACCAAATCGTAAAATTTTATGAAAATTTTTATAAGAATTTGACGGACAATATTCGGAGCAAAACACCTCCTTTCGTTCCTGTGATCCTGATACCAAATCGTAAAATTTTACAAAAATTTTTATAAGAATTTTACAGACCATATTCGCAGCAAAATACCTCTTTTCGTTCCTGTGATCCTGATACCAAATCGTAAAATTTTACAAAAATTTTTATAAGAATTTTACAGACCATATTCGCAGCAAAATACCTCTTTTCGTTCCTGTGATCCTGATACCAAATCGTAAAATTTTATGAAAATTTTTATAAGAATTTGACGGACAATATTCGGAGCAAAACACCTCCTTTCGTTCCTGTGATCCTGATACCAAATCGTAAAATTTTATGAAAATTTTTATAAGAATTTGACGGACAATATTCGGAGCAAAATACCTCATTTGGTTTCTGTGATCCTGATACTAAATCGTAAAATTTTATGAACATTTTTATAAGAATATGACAGACAATATTCCGAGCAAAATACCTCTTTTCGTTTCTGTGATCCTGATCCTAAATCGTAAAATTTTATGAAAATTTTAATAAGAATTTTACAGACAATATTCGCAGCAAAATACCTCTTTTCGTTCCTGTGATCCTGATACCAAATCGTAAAATTTTATGAAAATTTTTATAAGAATTTGACGGACAATATTCGGAGCAAAACACCTCCTTTCGTTCCTGTGATCCTGATACCAAATCGTAAAATTTTACAAAAATTTTTATAAGAATTTTACAGACCATATTCGCAGCAAAATACCTCTTTTCGTTCCTGTGATCCTGATACCAAATCGTAAAATTTTACAAAAATTTTTATAAGAATTTTACAGACCATATTCGCAGCAAAATACCTCTTTTCGTTCCTGTGATCCTGATACCAAATCGTAAAATTTTATGAAAATTTTTATAAGAATTTGACGGACAATATTCGGAGCAAAACACCTCCTTTCGTTCCTGTGATCCTGATACCAAATCGTAAAATTTTATGAAAATTTTTATAAGAATTTGACGGACAATATTCGGAGCAAAATACCTCATTTGGTTTCTGTGATCCTGATACTAAATCGTAAAATTTTATGAACATTTTTATAAGAATATGACAGACAATATTCCGAGCAAAATACCTCTTTTCGTTTCTGTGATCCTGATCCTAAATCGTAAAATTTTATGAAAATTTTAATAAGAATTTTACAGACAATATTCGCAGCAAAATACCTCTTTTCGTTCCTGTGATCCTGATACCAAATCGTAAAATTTTATGAAAATTTTTATAAGAATTTGACGGACAATATTCGGAGCAAAACACCTCCTTTCGTTCCTGTGATCCTGATACCAAATCGTAAAATTTTATGAAAATTTTTATAAGAATTTTACTGACAATATTCCGAGCAAAATACCTCTTTTCGTTTCTGTGATCCTGATACCAAATCGTAAAATTTTATGAACATTTTTAAAAGAATTTGACGGACAATATTCGGAGCAAAATATCTCTTTTCGTTTCTGTGATCCTGATACCAAATCGTAAAATTTTATGAAAATTTTTAAAAGAATTTGACGGACAATATTCGGAGCAAAATACCTGTTTTCGTTTCTGTAATCCTGATACCAAATCGTAAAATTTTATGAAAATTTTTAAAAGAATTTGACGGACAATATTCGGAGCAAAATACCTCTTTTCGTTTCTGTGATCCTGATACCAAATCGTAAAATTTTATGAAAATTTTTAAAAGAATTTGACGGACAATATTCGGAGCAAAATACCTGTTTTCGTTTCTGTAATCCTGATACCAAATCGTTAAATTTTATGAAAATTTTTAAAAGAATTTGACGGACAATATTCGGAGCAAAATACCTGTTTTCGTTTCTGTAATCCTGATACCAAATCGTAAAATTTTATGAAAATTTTTAAAAGAATTTGACGGACAATATTCGGAGCAAAATACCTCTTTTCGTTTCTGTGATCCTGATACCAAATCGTAAAATTTTATGAAAATTTTTAAAAGAATTTGACGGACAATATTCGGAGCAAAATACCTGTTTTCGTTTCTGTAATCCTGATACCAAATCGTAAAATTTTATGAAAATTTTTAAAAGAATTTGACGGACAATATTCGGAGCAAAATACCTCTTTTCGTTTCTGTGATCCTGATACCAAATCGTAAAATTTTATGAAAATTTTTAAAAGAATTTGACGGACAATATTCGGAGCAAAATACCTGTTTTCGTTTCTGTAATCCTGATACCAAATCGTAAAATTTTATGAAAATTTTTTAAAGAATTTGACGGACAATATTCGGAGCAAAATACTTCTTTTCGTTTCTGTGATCCTGATACCAAATCGTAAAATTTTATGAAAATTTTTAAAAGAATTTGACGGACAATATTCGGAGCAAAATACCTGTTTTCGTTTCTGTAATCCTGATACCAAATCGTAAAATTTTATGAAAATTTTTAAAAGAATTTGACGGACAATATTCGGAGCAAAATACCTCTTTTCGTTTCTGTGATCCTGATACCAAATCGTAAAATTTTATGAAAATTTTTATAAGAATTTGACGGACAATATTCGGAGCAAAATACCTGTTTTCGTTTCTGTAATCCTGATACCAAATCGTAAAATTTTATGAAAATTTTTAAAAGAATTTGACGGACAATATTCGGAGCAAAATACCTCTTTTCGTTTCTGTGATCCTGATACCAAATCGTAAAATTTTATGAAAATTTTTATAAGAATTTGACGGACAAAATTATGAGCAAAATACCTCTTTTCGTTCCTGTGATCCTGATACTAAATCGTAAAATTTTATGAAAATTTTTAAAAGAATTTGACAGACAATATTCGGAGCAAAATATCTCTTTTCGTTTCTGTGATCCTGATACCAAATCGTAAAATTTTATGAAAATTTTTATAAGAATTTGACGGACAATATTCGGAGCAAAATACCTCTTTTCGTTTCTGTGATCCTGATACCAAATCGTAAAATTTTATGAAAATTTTTATAAGACTTTGACGGACAATATTCGGAGCAAAATACCTCTTTTCGTTTCTGTAATCCTGATACCAAATCGTAAAATTTTATGAAAATTTTTAAAAGAATTTGACGGACAATATGCGGAGCAAAATACCTCTTTTCGTTTCTGTGATCCTGATACCAAATCGTAAAATTTTATGAAAATTTTTAAAAGAATTTGACGGACAATATTCGGAGCAAAATACCTGTTTTCGTTTCTGTAATCCTGATACCAAATCGTAAAATTTTATGAAAATTTTTAAAAGAATTTGACGGACAATATGCGGAGCAAAATACCTCTTTTCGTTTCTGTGATCCTGATACCAAATCGTAAAATTTTATGAAAATTTTTAAAAGAATTTGACGGACAATATTCGGAGCAAAATACCTGTTTTCGTTTCTGTAATCCTGATACCAAATCGTAAAATTTTATGAAATTTTTTTAAAGAATTTGACGGACAATATTCGGAGCAAAATACCTCTTTTCGTTTCTGTAATCCTGATACCAAATCGTAAAATTTTATGAAAATTTTTAAAAGAATTTGACGGACAATATGCGGAGCAAAATACCTCTTTTCGTTTCTGTGATCCTGATACCAAATCGTAAAATTTTATGAAAATTTTTTAAAGAATTTGACGGACAATATTCGGAGCAAAATACTTCTTTTCGTTTCTGTGATCCTGATACCAAATCGTAAAATTTTATGAAAATTTTTAAAAGAATTTGACGGACAATATTCGGACCAAAATATCTCTTTTCGTTTCTGTGATCCTGATACCAAATCGTAAAATTTTATGAAAATTTTTATAAGAATTTGACGGACAATATTCGGAGCAAAATACCTCTTTTCGTTTCTGTGATCCTGATACCAAATCGTAAAATTTTATGAAAATTTTTATAAGACTTTGACGGACAATATTCGGAGCAAAATACCTCTTTTCGTTTCTGTGATCCTGATACCAAATCGTAAAATTTTATGAAAATTTTTAAAAGAATTTGACGGACAATATTCGGAGCAAAATACCTGTTTTCGTTTCTGTAATCCTGATACCAAATCGTAAAATTTTATGAAAATTTTTAAAAGAATTTGACGGACAATATTCGGAGCAAAATACCTGTTTTCGTTTCTGTAATCCTGATACCAAATCGTAAAATTTTATGAAAATTTTTAAAAGAATTTGACGGACAATATTCGGAGCAAAATACCTGTTTTCGTTTCTGTAATCCTGATACCAAATCGTAAAATTTTATGAAATTTTTTTAAAGAATTTGACGGACAATATTCGGAGCAAAATACCTCTTTTCGTTTCTGTGATCCTGATACCAAATCGTAAAATTTTATGAAAATTTTTATAAGACTTTGACGGACAATATTCGGAGCAAAATACCTCTTTTCGTTTCTGTGATCCTGATACCAAATCGTAAAATTTTATGAAAATTTTTCAAAGAATTTGACGGACAATATTCGGAGCAAAATACTTCTTTTCGTTTCTGTGATCCTGATACCAAATCGTAAAATTTTATGAAAATTTTTAAAAGAATTTGACGGACAATATTCGGAGCAAAATACCTGTTTTCGTTTCTGTAATCCTGATACCAAATCGTAAAATTTTATGAAAATTTTTAAAAGAATTTGACGGACAATATGCGGAGCAAAATACCTCTTTTCGTTTCTGTGATCCTGATACCAAATCGTAAAATTTTATGAAAATTTTTAAAAGAATTTGACGGACAATATTCGGAGCAAAATACCTCTTTTCGTTTCTGTGATCCTGATACCAAATCGTAAAATTTTATGAAAATTTTTCAAAGAATTTGACGGACAATATTCGGAGCAAAATACTTCTTTTCGTTTCTGTGATCCTGATACCAAATCGTAAAATTTTATGAAAATTTTTAAAAGAATTTGACGGACAATATTCGGAGCAAAATACCTGTTTTCGTTTCTGTAATCCTGATACCAAATCGTAAAATTTTATGAAAATTTTTAAAAGAATTTGACGGACAATATGCGGAGCAAAATACCTCTTTTCGTTTCTGTGATCCTGATACCAAATCGTAAAATTTTATGAAAATTTTTAAAAGAATTTGACGGACAATATTCGGAGCAAAATACTTCTTTTCGTTTCTGTGATCCTGATACCAAATCGTAAAATTTTATGAAAATTTTTATAAGAATTTGTCGGACAATATTCGGAGCAAAATACCTCTTTTCGTTTCTGTGATCCTGATACCAAATCGTAAAATTTTATGAAAATTTTTATAAGACTTTGACGGACAATATTCGGAGCAAAATACCTCTTTTCGTTTCTGTGATCCTGATACCAAATCGTAAAATTTTATGAAAATTTTTATAAGACTTTGACGGACAATATTCGGAGCAAAATACCTCTTTTCGTTTCTGTGATCCTGATACCAAATCGTAAAATTTTATGAAAATTTTTAAAAGAATTTGACGGACAATATTCGGAGCAAAATACCTGTTTTCGTTTCTGTAATCCTGATACCAAATCGTAAAATTTTATGAAAATTTTTAAAAGAATTTGACGGACAATATTCGGAGCAAAATACCTCTTTTCGTTTCTGTGATCCTGATACCAAATCGTAAAATTTTATGAAAATTTTTCAAAGAATTTGACGGACAATATTCGGAGCAAAATACTTCTTTTCGTTTCTGTGATCCTGATACCAAATCGTAAAATTTTATGAAAATTTTTAAAAGAATTTGACGGACAATATTCGGAGCAAAATACCTGTTTTCGTTTCTGTAATCCTGATACCAAATCGTAAAATTTTATGAAAATTTTTAAAAGAATTTGACGGACAATATGCGGAGCAAAATACCTCTTTTCGTTTCTGTGATCCTGATACCAAATCGTAAAATTTTATGAAAATTTTTAAAAGAATTTGACGGACAATATTCGGAGCAAAATACCTGTTTTCGTTTCTGTAATCCTGATACCAAATCGTAAAATTTTATGAAAATTTTTTAAAGAATTTGACGGACAATATTCGGAGCAAAATACTTCTTTTCGTTTCTGTGATCCTGATACCAAATCGTAAAATTTTATGAAAATTTTTAAAAGAATTTGACGGACAATATTCGGACCAAAATATCTCTTTTCGTTTCTGTGATCCTGATACCAAATCGTAAAATTTTATGAAAATTTTTATAAGAATTTGTCGGACAATATTCGGAGCAAAATACCTCTTTTCGTTTCTGTGATCCTGATACCAAATCGTAAAATTTTATGAAAATTTTTATAAGACTTTGACGGACAATATTCGGAGCAAAATACCTCTTTTCGTTTCTGTGATCCTGATACCAAATCGTAAAATTTTATGAAAATTTTTATAAGACTTTGACGGACAATATTCGGAGCAAAATACCTCTTTTCGTTTCTGTGATCCTGATACCAAATCGTAAAATTTTATGAAAATTTTTAAAAGAATTTGACGGACAATATTCGGAGCAAAATACCTGTTTTCGTTTCTGTAATCCTGATACCAAATCGTAAAATTTTATGAAAATTTTTAAAAGAATTTGACGGACAATATTCGGAGCAAAATACTTCTTTTCGTTTCTGTGATCCTGATACCAAATCGTAAAATTTTATGAAAATTTTTAAAAGAATTTGACGGACAATATGCGGAGCAAAATACCTCTTTTCGTTTCTGTGATCCTGATACCAAATCGTAAAATTTTATGAAAATTTTTAAAAGAATTTGACGGACAATATTCGGACCAAAATATCTCTTTTCGTTTCTGTGATCCTGATACCAAATCGTAAAATTTTATGAAAATTTTTATAAGAATTTGTCGGACAATATTCGGAGCAAAATACCTCTTTTCGTTTCTGTGATCCTGATACCAAATCGTAAAATTTTATGAAAATTTTTATAAGACTTTGACGGACAATATTCGGAGCAAAATACCTCTTTTCGTTTCTGTGATCCTGATACCAAATCGTAAAATTTTATGAAAATTTTTATAAGACTTTGACGGACAATATTCGGAGCAAAATACCTCTTTTCGTTTCTGTGATCCTGATACCAAATCGTAAAATTTTATGAAAATTTTTAAAAGAATTTGACGGACAATATTCGGAGCAAAATACCTGTTTTCGTTTCTGTAATCCTGATACCAAATCGTAAAATTTTATGAAAATTTTTAAAAGAATTTGACGGACAATATTCGGAGCAAAATACCTGTTTTCGTTTCTGTAATCCTGATACCAAATCGTAAAATTTTATGAAAATTTTTAAAAGAATTTGACGGACAATATGCGGAGCAAAATACCTCTTTTCGTTTCTGTGATCCTGATACCAAATCGTAAAATTTTATGAAAATTTTTAAAAGAATTTGACGGACAATATTCGGAGCAAAATACCTGTTTTCGTTTCTGTAATCCTGATACCAAATCGTAAAATTTTATGAAAATTTTTTAAAGAATTTGACGGACAATATTCGGAGCAAAATACTTCTTTTCGTTTCTGTGATCCTGATACCAAATCGTAAAATTTTATGAAAATTTTTAAAAGAATTTGACGGACAATATTCGGACCAAAATATCTCTTTTCGTTTCTGTGATCCTGATACCAAATCGTAAAATTTTATTAAAATTTTTATAAGAATTTGTCGGACAATATTCGGAGCAAAATACCTCTTTTCGTTTCTGTGATCCTGATACCAAATCGTAAAATTTTATGAAAATTTTTATAAGACTTTGACGGACAATATTCGGAGCAAAATACCTCTTTTCGTTTCTGTGATCCTGATACCAAATCGTAAAATTTTATGAAAATTTTTATAAGACTTTGACGGACAATATTCGGAGCAAAATACCTCTTTTCGTTTCTGTGATCCTGATACCAAATCGTAAAATTTTATGAAAATTTTTAAAAGAATTTGACGGACAATATTCGGAGCAAAATACCTGTTTTCGTTTCTGTAATCCTGATACCAAATCGTAAAATTTTATGAAAATTTTTAAAAGAATTTGACGGACAATATTCGGAGCAAAATACCTGTTTTCGTTTCTGTAATCCTGATACCAAATCGTAAAATTTTATGAAAATTTTTAAAAGAATTTGACGGACAATATGCGGAGCAAAATACCTCTTTTCGTTTCTGTGATCCTGATACCAAATCGTAAAATTTTATGAAAATTTTTAAAAGAATTTGACGGACAATATTCGGAGCAAAATACCTGTTTTCGTTTCTGTAATCCTGATACCAAATCGTAAAATTTTATGAAAATTTTTAAAAGAATTTGACGGACAATATTCGGAGCAAAATACCTCTTTTCGTTTCTGTGATCCTGATACCAAATCGTAAAATTTTATGAAAATTTTTAAAAGAATTTGACGGACAATATTCGGAGCAAAATACCTGTTTTCGTTTCTGTAATCCTGATACCAAATCGTAAAATTTTATGAAAATTTTTAAAAGAATTTGACGGACAATATTCGGAGCAAAATACCTCTTTTCGTTTCTGTGATCCTGATACCAAATCGTAAAATTTTATGAAAATTTTTAAAAGAATTTGACAGACAATATTCGGAGCAAAATATCTCTTTTCGTTTCTGTGATCCTGATACCAAATCGTAAAATTTTATGAAAATTTTTAAAAGAATTTGACGGACAATATTCGGAGCAAAATACCTCTTTTCGTTTCTGTGATCCTGATACCAAATCGTAAAATTTTATGAAAATTTTTATAAGAATTTGACGGACAAAATTATGAGCAAAATACCTCTTTTCGTTCCTGTGATCCTGATACTAAATCGTAAAATTTTATGAAAATTTTTAAAAGAATTTGACAGACAATATTCGGAGCAAAATATCTCTTTTCGTTTCTGTGATCCTGATACCAAATCGTAAAATTTTATGAAAATTTTTAAAAGAATTTGACAGACAATATTCGGAGCAAAATATCTCTTTTCGTTTCTGTGATCCTGATACCAAATCGTAAAATTTTATGAAAATTTTTAAAAGAATTTGACGGACAATATTCGGAGCAAAATACCTCTTTTCGTTTCTGTGATCCTGATACCAAATCGTAAAATTTTATGAAAATTTTTATAAGAATTTGACGGACAAAATTATGAGCAAAATACCTCTTTTCGTTCCTGTGATCCTGATACTAAATCGTAAAATTTTATGAAAATTTTTAAAAGAATTTGACAGACAATATTCGGAGCAAAATATCTCTTTTCGTTTCTGTGATCCTGATACCAAATCGTAAAATTTTATGAAAATTTTTAAAAGAATTTGACGGACAATATTCGGAGCAAAATACCTGTTTTCGTTTCTGTAATCCTGATACCAAATCGTAAAATTTTATGAAAATTTTTAAAAGAATTTGACGGACAATATTCGGAGCAAAATACCTGTTTTCGTTTCTGTAATCCTGATACCAAATCGTAAAATTTTATGAAAATTTTTATAAGACTTTGACGGACAATATTCGGAGCAAAATACCTCTTTTCGTTTCTGTGATCCTGATACTAAATCGTAAAATTTTATGAAAATTTTTAAACGAATTTGACAGACAATATTCGGAGCAAAATATCTCTTTTCGTTTCTGTGATCCTGATACTAAATCGTAAAATTTTATGAAAATTTTTAAAAGAATTTGACAGACAATATTCGGAGCAAAATATCTCTTTTCGTTTCTGTGATCCTGATACCAAATCGTAAAATTTTATGAAAATTTTTATAAGACTTTGACGGACAATATTAAGAGTAAAATACCTCTTTTCGTTTCTGTGATCCTGATACTAAATCGTAAAATTTTATGAAAATTTTTAAAAGAATTTGACAGACAATATTCGGAGCAAAATATCTCTTTTCGTTTCTGTGATCCTGATACCAAATCGTAAAATTTTATGAAAATTTTTATAAGAATTTGACGGACAATATTCGGAGCAAAATACCTCTTTTCGTTTCTGTGATCCTGATACTAAATCGTAAAATTTTATGAAAATTTTTATAAGACTTTGACGGACAATATTCGGAGCAAAATACCTCTTTTCGTTTCTGTGATCCTGATACCAAATCGTAAAATTTTATGAAAATTTTTAAAAGAATTTGACGGACAATATTCGGACCAAAATATCTCTTTTCGTTTCTGTGATCCTGATACCAAATCGTAAAATTTTATGAAAATTTTTAAAAGAATTTGACGGACAATATTCGGACCAAAATATCTCTTTTCGTTTCTGTGATCCTGATACCAAATCGTAAAATTTTATGAAAATTTTTATAAGAATTTGACGGACAAAATTATGAGCAAAATACCTCTTTTCGTTCCTGTGATCCTGATACTAAATCGTAAAATTTTATGAAAATTTTTAAAAGAATTTGACAGACAATATTCGGAGCAAAATATCTCTTTTCGTTTCTGTGATCCTGATACCAAATCGTAAAATTTTATGAAAATTTTTATAAGACTTTGACGGACAATATTAAGAGTAAAATACCTCTTTTCGTTTCTGTGATCCTGATACTAAATCGTAAAATTTTATGAAAATTTTTAAAAGAATTTGACAGACAATATTCGGAGCAAAATATCTCTTTTCGTTTCTGTGATCCTGATACCAAATCGTAAAATTTTATGAAAATTTTTATAAGACTTTGACGGACAATATTCGGAGCAAAATACCTCTTTTCGTTTCTGTGATCCTGATACTAAATCGTAAAATTTTATGAAAATTTTTATAAGACTTTGACGGACAATATTCGGAGCAAAATACCTCTTTTCGTTTCTGTGATCCTGATACCAAATCGTAAAATTTTATGAAAATTTTTAAAAGAATTTGACGGACAATATTCGGACCAAAATATCTCTTTTCGTTTCTGTGATCCTGATACCAAATCGTAAAATTTTATGAAAATTTTTATAAGAATTTGACGGACAAAATTATGAGCAAAATACCTCTTTTCGTTCCTGTGATCCTGATACTAAATCGTAAAATTTTATGAAAATTTTTAAAAGAATTTGACAGACAATATTCGGAGCAAAATATCTCTTTTCGTTTCTGTGATCCTGATACCAAATCGTAAAATTTTATGAAAATTTTTATAAGAATTTGACGGACAATATTCGGAGCAAAATACCTCTTTTCGTTTCTGTGATCCTGATACCAAATCGTAAAATTTTATGAAAATTTTTATAAGACTTTGACGGACAATATTCGGAGCAAAATACCTCTTTTCGTTTCTGTGATCCTGATACCAAATCGTAAAATTTTATGAAAATTTTTAAAAGAATTTGACGGACAATATTCGGACCAAAATATCTCTTTTCGTTTCTGTGATCCTGATACCAAATCGTAAAATTTTATGAAAATTTTTATAAGAATTTGACGGACAATATTCGGAGCAAAATACCTCTTTTCGTTTCTGTGATCCTGATACCAAATCGTAAAATTTTATGAAATTTTTTATAAGACTTTGACGGACAATATTCGGAGCAAAATACCTCTTTTCGTTTCTGTGATCCTGATACTAAATCGTAAAATTTTATGAAAATTTTTAAACGAATTTGACGTACAATATTAAGAGTAAAATACCTCTTTTCGTTTCTGTGATCCTGATACTAAATCGTAAAATTTTATGAAAATTTTTATAAGACTTTGACGGACAATATTCGGAGCAAAATACCTCTTTTCGTTTCTGTGATCCTGATACTAAATCGTAAAATTTTATGAAAATTTTTAAAAGAATTTGACGGACAATATTCGTAGCAAAATATCTCTTTTCGTTTCTGTGATCCTGATACCAAATCGTAAAATTTTATGAAAATTTTTATAAGAATTTGACGGACAAAATTATGAGCAAAATACCTCTTTTCGTTCCTGTGATCCTGATACCAAATCGTAAAATTTTATGAAAATTTTTATAAGAATTGGACGGACAATATTCGGAGCAAAATACCTCTTTTTCGTTCCTGTGATCCTGATACCAAATCGTAAAATTTTATGAAAATTTTTATAAGAATTTGACGGACAAAATTATTAGCAAAATACTTCTTTTCGTTCCTGAGATCCTGATACTAAATCGTAAAATTTGATGAAAATTTTTATAAGAATTTGACTGACAAAATTATGAGCAAAATACCTCTTTTCGTTCCTGTGATCCTGATACTAAATCGTAAAATTTTATGAAGATTTTTATAAGAATTTGACGGACAAAATTATTAGCAAAATACTTCTTTTCGTTCCTGAGATCCTGATACTAAATCGTAAAATTTGATGAAAATTTTTATAAGAATTTGACTGACAAAATTATGAGCAAAATACCTCTTTTCGTTCCTGTGATCCTGAGACTAAATCGTAAAATTTTATGAAAACTTTTCAAAGAATTTGACGGACAATATTAAGAGTAAAATACCTCTTTCCGTTCCTGTGATCCTGATACCAAATTGTAAAATTTAATGAAAATTTTTATAAGAATTTGACCGACAAAATTATGAGCAAAATACCTCTTTTCGTTCCTGTGATCCTGATACTAAATCGTAAAATTTTATGAAAATTTTCATAAGAATTTGACTGACAAAATTATGAGCAAAATACCTCTTTCCGTTCCTGTGATCCTGATACCAAATCGTAAAATTTTATGAAAAATTTTAGAAGAATTTTGCAGACAATATTCGGAGCAAAATACCTCTTTTCGTTCCTGTGATCCTGATACCAAATCGTAAAATTTTATGAAGATTTTTATAAGAATTTGACGGACAAAATTATGAGCAAAATACCTCTTTTCATTCCTGTGATCCTGATACCAAATCGTAAAATTTTATGAAAATTTTTATAAGAATTTGACGGACAAAATTATGAGCAAAATTCCTGTTTTCGTTTCTGTGATCCTGATTCCAAATCGTAAAATTTTATGAACGTTTTTAAAAGAATTTGACGGATAATATTCGGAGCAAAATACCTGTTTTCGTTTCTGTAATCCTGATACCAAATCGTAAAATTTTATGAAAATTTTTATAAGAATTGGACGGACAATATTCGGATCAAAATACCTCTTTTTCGTTCCTGTGATCCTGATACCAAATCGTAAAATTTTATGAAAATTTTTATAAGAATTTGACGGACAAAATTATGAGCAAAATACCTCTTTTCATTCCTGTGATCCTGATACCAAATCGTAAAATTTTATGAAAATTTTTATAAGAATTTGACGGACAAAATTATGAGCAAAATACCTCTTTTTCGTTCCTGTGATCCTGATACCAAATCGTAAAATTTGATAATGTTTTTTAAAGAATCAGGTAGAGAAAAATTTAAAGAGTAAAATACCTAATTTCGTTCCTTGTCTCCAGTTACAAATCGTGAACATTTTTCGAAAAATTAATTTATTAATTTTTCGATCGATTTTTGAAAAAGTGAAAAATAACTCTTTTCGTTCCTAGCCTTCTGATAATCTCGGCTAAATTTTTTCTATATTTTATTATGAGAGCACTTTGGTCTTTCATTGTTTAAATACATGCATTCATTCATTCAATCATTCATTGACAAAGAAGAACCTTAGAATTAGTTAGTTTTTATGGCCCTTAAAAGGGCCGTTGTTTTCGGGGACGGAGCGCCCAAAATATACCGTTGTCATATCTCTAGAAGATGTAGGTGTGGTCGACTATCTTCTTAAGGGAGCCGGTTTCTCGTGACGGTCACAAATACCTCTTGCTTCTTCTTATCGTGTTAATCTTTGTGCAATTCTTGGATGTGTTTGGATTATTTTATTGGGTCACAAATATTTAGGTAGGAAATGATTAGGGTATTAGGTTTTATTTATATAATTCACCAAGGCTTCAAAAAATATTTACCTGAAAATGGCTAAAAAACGTTGATCGCAGTTTTAGTTGTAAAGGCAATGGTATATTGTACAACGAGCATATAATGATAGCTATTAATTACGATAACGATGTTTGCGGAACGAGCCGTAGGCGAGTGGAGCTAATCGTTCGAGTGATTAATAGCCATTATATGCGAGTTGTACAATATACTTTGTTCACGAAGAAAAATAAATTAAAATTAAAATTAAAATTAAAATTAAAATTAAAATTAAAATTAAAATTAAAATTAAAATTAAAATTAAAAATTAAAATTAAAATTAAAATTAAAATTAAAATTAAAATTAAAATTAAAATTAAAATTAAAATTAAAATTAAAATTAAAATTAAAATTAAAATTTAAATTAAAATCGGAATTAAAATTATAATAAGATAAGATCTTTATTTATTCTTGAGACTATATAGCAGTATCGAACATGTCAAAAGAAATGGTGTATAAACATAAGGACGAAAATACGAATGTACATTACAATAAAATAAAATACAAAATACAGTACATGTAATATGTTACATTATCAGTGAACATGTTCCACAATTGTATAATAACACTTTGTCTTTAGAAATTTTTTTAATTTATATTTTAAATTTAGAAGGGTACTATAGGTTCTGTGTTAATTAATAATTTTAAATCTTTATCGCCCTGCCTATTACTAGCTGTATAGCGTTACAAATACAATTGAAAAAAATTAAAATCAGTATTAAACAGGGGATACAAAATATTATCATAAATCGCGTTCTACGAATCAAAGCGCGAATTAGCGTGTTTAATAACCATATTAAACACGCAAATACGTATGCGTGTTTAATAAGCATATTAAGCACGCAAATGCGTGTTTAATGAAATTGTTTCAGTAACCCCCCCCCATACAGGGCTGGCCGTTGGAGTAGTGAGTAGAGGCGAGCGCCTTGTGTCGGTGGGTGGAAGATTTTTCGACGATCGAAAAGTATTCGCTCGGGTCTGTGGTTGTTGTATATTGCCGCGTGTGACTGAATGGCTCAACCTAAGTAAAAAAAAATATCATGCACCATGCGTAATAATTCTGGTTCTTGAGTTAGAACCTACATTTTAACTCAAGATCAAACATTATTACTCAAAATCTACAAAGAACATTCGATACAGAATTAAAACTTTCAGAAAAACTCCAAATTTGAATAAATAATTTCCACCTTCTAAGATAAAAACCAAAATTATTACTTAAAACGTTCCAAGAAGATTCGATGCTTAATGAAATTAGAAACCCTTACTTGTTGCAGAAGCATCAAATAAATTTAATAAAACGAAATATAGCCTGAATATATGAACATTCAAGCTGTTTGCAAGTCTACGAAATTTTCACACAAACTAAAAAATAATGCCACGCCACGCCGGATATTAAATTGAGCAAAAGGAATTTGCATGTTTTTTTCTGACTTGAAAAATAATTAAAATTCCATTTAAAATAATTTCAAATTAAAGTAATAAATTCAGAAAACATTTAAAGGGCATATTTATATTGAGTGCTTCGAAGTGGAACAAATTAGATAACATCTGGATATAAATTGTGAAGCTGATTTTTACGAGTTTCTTTTTGTATTTTACCTTGATTATAAAGGACGCGATAAAAGAGAAAAAAAAACATAAAAATGTAATGTTTTTTTGATAATTAAAAAAACAAATTCAATTAGTATAAAATGAAACTTATTTCGCTTTCAAATTAAAATCAAATTCCATTCTTTATTATTACAAAAAGTAAGGTAATGTTTATTGCCTTTTAGTATAAAAGAAATTATGAATACTTCACAGAATTCGCCAACAATACAGCAGATGTTCGATTTCTTTTTCTCGACCAACAAAAAAAAGAAATAAATGCAATGAACTTTTTTACTTTCTCCGTTACAAAGTACGAGAAAGTTTTGTGATCGTGATTTACGGAAATATCCGTTTTGGGGTCCCAAGATGCCATTTCAACAATTTCTGAAAAAACAAATTGTGTGTGTGTGTGTGCGCGCGTGCTGTATCTCAAAAAGTAATGAAGCAATTGATATGAAAGTTTGAACACCCGTCTTATTTGATAATCCGAAGAACTGAAAAGCTTTTGGTAAAATTTCGTACACCGGAAGTGGGTGTTTACCTTAACTGTTTTTTGTTTTTTGCCAATATTTTCTTAAATATGAAAAATATCACAAAGACATTTAAACGAATATTAAATACAACGAAAAAATGAGCTTATTTTGTTTGAAAACATTTTTCATAAAATCATTGTTATTTCTGAATTATCAAACGACATTTTTATTCGTACAAAATAATAATGTTTCACAAACAAAGAGGTATTCAAATTTTGAATCGTTTTTAATTCCATGGCACGGATGATTTTTAGTAAGCGCTACAGAGATTTCCAATAAAAGTGTTTTAAACGATTATTTGTCGATTTATGAAATTAAATGTATGTTGTGTTATATTGTTGTCATCACAAAAAATTGAGCATTCTGATGTGATAGAAAATAAATATGGCGTCCATAAGAAATAAGAAAGTTGGTGATGGTTGAAAAGAAACGAAACATGTTACAAAGAAAATTCTTACGCCATCTTTTAGACAATAAAAAAGTGCTATAAGAGCGTTTTTACAATTTTTTAAATATCTCCTCAAATAACGGACATATAAAGAAAAAACGAAAATCAGCCTTTTCCGTTTTTTTGACTTTACTCGAAAACAAAAGAATTTAAATATTGTTTTTCAGTTTATTATTAATCAGCATAAAATTCTGCAAAAGTGCCAAATTCAAACATACCCTCTATCTCTTCTAGTAACCGAGATCCCTATGGTGAGCCTCGAATTTAAAACACCCTGTATATTAATAGATTTCTAGAATTATCGCTCAAGCATATTTATTTGAAATTGATCATTTTTTTAAATTAATTCTTTAAGGTTTAACTGATTTATCTTTATTTATTTTTAATTTTTGAGTAAGAACTCACTTGTAAATTTATCAAAATGTAATAGAAATTAGACTTACAAAATGGATACTCAAACAATTATTCGAAATAAACCATAACATCGGCCTGAGATCAATAATTTTCATGTGTAGAGTTTGATAAGTTTTCCTTATATCCCTCTTTCCCTTTTTTTGCATCTTGTGCCATAAATTTCTCTTTATATGCCGCGTGGAAAACTCGCCGTATTGATTGTTGGGGTTTTCTCTCATTGCAGGATACCGCATAGAATAGGATGTGGATGTTCGTTCGGTAAAGAGACGAGAATAATAAATAAAGTGGTGCGTGGATTGATTCCGGGGGAAATTCCGCTGGCCTGTGATGTGTGAATTTTCCTGCTGCCCAAAAGCCAATGAAGGCTTTTCCGTAGTGGCGCTCAGTAAAGGATAGTTTGATAAGACGACGAGATGGGACCGGAAAGATGGCCCTTCCTGCTGGTCTTCCTCTCTCTACGGCTTCTGTCTACAATCATTGCACAAGGTAATTGAACTTAACCATAATTTTACATGGAGCCGAACTAACATGTTCGCAAGTTAGCTCAGCCATGTTGATATTCCAACTTTTGTAAGTTAACATGCTATAAGCAAACTTGCTAATTAATTAGTTTCTGATGATTATGTAGGACTTTTACCATAGAACAGGATACAGTATTATTAGATAATAGCTTACCAATAATTCATGTAGTATATCAAAGATTTAGGGCCGGTATTATAATATTGACGATTAAATTTTAATTGATATTTGTCCTACATGTATTTTGCATATAACCAAACTTTTTTAAATTTTAATCTTCAGTTAAATTTAATACCGGCCCTTATGTTACAAAATTTTATAATGATGTATTAGTTTTAACATTACGAAGCAAATATATCACGCATGCTGTATAATACACTCGACGTCCCCAGTAAGCACTTCATTAGTTTATTGTGTTATTCGGGTAGCCATAAATCTGATGGGAACAATGCCCATCCGCGAGACATTCATAAGACAATTGCCTACTTTGTACATGACTGAATTATACGCCAAACCACGACAAATATGTAGGATATAACTTATTTACCGCAGCGCATGTTGTCTGGCTTAAGGATTATCTTTCCTTCATATTGAGGATTATGAATTTATGTCGTGTACCGCAAACACAAGAGTGCATTAATAATTAATAGCTGCTTGCATACTACAGTTTACTAAGAACAACTTTAATAGCGCACCGACTAATTAAAGTGAAGCTGAACTTCAGAAATAACATCTACTTGTTGAGAAAAATGATCAAATAACAAACAGAAGTTCCCATTAATATTGCTCGAGGAATGTAAATATTCCAATATCAATCACTTGCTAACAATTGAAAATACTAGAAATTTAAATCACGTATAATACGTTTCCACAACGCATTTCATTTTGTCTATATTTTCAATTTCATTCACTTTAAACAGAATATCTTACAAATATGTGCCGAATAAATTATTTAACTCTATACACTCTTGTAGTCAATAAACACTTAATAAAATGCAAATTTAAATCATATCCTCTTTTAAAGGAAGTGTTAAGCTACGCGCACACTTATCGGAATCGGACGGACGCACAGTGGTTCAAAATTCGAAAAAGCTGGCCAAAAGTCAAAAATTTAAAGTCAATATTTTGAGTGTAGTACAACATAGTCGTGTCCAGAGAGCTCCACTGGATGCCACAAAGGAAGAATATGATTATATCTACTACAAATTGCCTCGTAATCCGCGTTCAAACTTGTTACTTTGTTAGACACGTGGGAGACGTTCGGACGAGATGAAAGTTTTACGTCGGTTTTTCACAATAAATACTAATCTTTATGTGCTGGGATTTTTTCCCTTGTTATTATGGATCTTCCTGAAGATAAATTAATGGTTATTACATTTAATAAGCATACACAATTTTTGTGTAATTATAGGAATTTGCGTTAAAAATAGGTAGGTACATTTTAAATATTCATGGAAATAAATTCAAAAAAAAAAAAACGAAATATAGCCTGAATATATAAATATTCAACCTGTTCGTAACTCTGCAAGCAAAATTAAGTCTTACTAAGACTATAAACAAATAACTTATTGAAACAACTACTTCCCTGGCTGATTTCGTTTTTTTTTTTGAATTTATTTAATACTCTCTGCAATAAGTAAGGTAGTTTCTATTTTATTCATGGAAATATTTTTTTGCGTGTGTATGCCTGTGTTCTTACACGAATAAAAATATTTATTTTAGTGTCCTTTAACGTGATAAACAACAATTAGCTGTATTCACTTGCATTCCTCAGTGTAAGAGTATTTTTATTGCTGATGTGCAATATCGTTAAAAAATTAGATTTTATATTTTATTTAATGAACAAAACGGAAAGGATTTTTCATGTTAATTTTTTTATATTGAAATGTTATCTTCCCTGATGATTGTAGAGGAAAGATCTCCTCCTACTCAAATTAGTAAAAAAAGAAGAAATAGGAAATTTGAAAGAAGTTTATAGAGAAAGTAAAACATAAAAAAGACAGACAGATAGACAAAAAGGCAGACAGTCACACAGACTATTTTAACAAAAATTGTCGAAATCGACGAAATGGATATTTCTGCATGCTCTATTCTCGTTTCTATTCTCTATTTCTCGTTTGCACATGAAAGTAAGAAATAAATATAACAGACAGGCAGACATAAAGGCAGACACACAGACATACATTTTTAACAAAAATTGTCGGAATCAACGGAAATGGATTTTGCCACAAAAAAAAGTTTGGATTTTTATCACAGCAGTTTCCCGTAGTTAGTATGGAGAAAGTAAAAAATAAATATGACAGACAGATACAAAGGTAGATACACATTTTTTTACAAAAATTGTCTGAATCGACGAAATTTGTTTCGATTTATATTTTTTACATAAGCTTATTTCTGGTGTAACTAATAGCGACTATCTTGTATCCAAAGTTAGGTTAGTTGTACCAATCTCTGATCATCGTATAAGAAAAAATACAACTTTTAAAGTTGATTTCTATTTATCTAATTATAGTAAAAACAAGCCTTTGTCCAGGATATTTCAACTTGGAAATACCTTAGCGAGGACAAACCCGAATTTAATTTTTTATAAATCACATATATTTTTTAAGAGAAAAGTTAAATCGTTAAGTCTAGATGATTTTATATAGTTTATTGTACTTTAGTACTTACACAGTTTATGTTTTGTTAAATTTTGTTAATGGCAGTCAATGGCACACTTGAATTTATTTATGTTTATATTTATATTTATACTTTCGTTACCGTATTGCTTTTTCATTGTAAATTGGTGAATCCGTTATCAATAAATAATAATAATAATAATAATAAATGGATATTTTCACAAAAAAAATATTTGGAAATTTTTTACGATCACAATATTTTCCCTTAGTTTGTAAGGAGAAAGTAAAAATAAATATGACAGACAGACAAAAAGGCAGACACACAGACACATTTTTTTCACAAAAATTGTTGAAATTGACGAAATGGCTATTTATTAACGAAATGGATATTTCCGCAAAAAAAATATTTGGAAATTTGTTATGATCACAATATTTCCCTTAGTTTGTAAGGAGAAAATAAAAAATAAATATGACAGACAGACACTTTCTTTTTCACAAAAATTGTCGGAATCAACGAAACGGCTGTTCCGCAAAAAATGGAATTTTTTTACGATCACAATATTTTCCTGTAGTTTGTACGGAGAAACTAGAAACTAAATATGACAGACAGAGAGATACAAAGGTAGACATACATATTTTTTACAAAAATTATCAGAATCGAAGAAATTGATATTTCCGCAAAAAAAATATTTGGAATTTTTTTACAATCACAATACTTTCCATTGGTTTGTACGGAGAAAGTAAAAAATCAATTTGACAGACAGACATACAGGTTTTTAACAAAAATTGTCGAAATCGACGAAATGAATATTTCCGCAAAAAACATGTTTGTATTTTTTTTTACAATCTGAACACTTTCCCGTAGTTTGTACGGAGAAAGTAAAAATCAATATGACAGGCACAAAGGCAGACACTCAGTTTTTTTTACGAAAATTGTCGGAATCGACGAAATGCATATTTCCGCAAAAAGAAATGTTTGGACATTTTTTAGGATCGCAATGGTTTCCCGTCAATTTGTACACACCCTGTATAGTATAAGTTATGGTTATGGTTTTGCCCCGAGGATGGAGAGTGCTCACCGACTCGAAACCGAGGGCCATTATTTTAATAATTTTGAAAATAATCATTAAATTGTTATTTCTTCAGTGTGGCCAAATAAATGTAAAAACAATTGTGACCAACTTGAAATTTTTAAAATGTGCTCAAAATTGATTCTGCTTTATGATTTAAGAAAAATCTAACAAGTCCCTTCACTAACTTTGGAAATAATCATGTGATAACCGATTGTTATACTGAAGTTGCCAATTTCTCCAATGTAGGCAAATAAATGTAAACTTTAAATTTTCAGAATTTAGTAAAAATTGATTCTTCTTTATGGTTTAAAAATAATCCCAAACACATCTTTACTAAATTTCAAAATAATCACCCGATTTAATTGTAATACTGAAATTGCGCATTACTTCAGTGCTGCCAAAAAAATATTAAAACAATTGCTACCGACTTACTCGAAATTTATACCATTTTATGGTATAAAAAGATCTTCTACACACCCTGACTAAATTATAAAATAATCACCGGACAGCTGGGATCATTGTTATTCTAAAATATTGGATTTCTCCAGTGCGGACAATAATAATTTTATCACTTATGTCCGCCATATTGGATCCGCCATTTTGAATTTTTATATTTTGACATCAAATTCATAATCTGCGATTAGTACTCATTTATGTCAAAATTTATCAAGAATTAGACTTTTGGCCAGCTTTTTCGAATTCTGAACCACTGTGGGACGGTACGCAACGGATAAAATTGCTTAACACAGTTGTAAACGAGTCAACGCACATTTATCCGTTCCATGCCGTGCCGATAAATGTGCGTTGACTCGTTTACAACCACAGTTGTAAACGACAAACATTACGCAATTTTTTCCGATGCGTGCCGTCCGTCCGATTCCGATAAGTGTGCGCGTAGCTTTACGGGTGGGGGACCGCCTTGTGATAATTGTGCTTTAATTTAATTTAAGAGCATTATCCACCGTAACACTCCGATGGCTCAAAAGAATATGGTACAAGGTACTTACCAGGGTCTTCCTTCTCGGTAGCTCGGTACTCACTACTAATTAAATTATGGTCGGTTTGGTTATTGACTCCAATATTCGATGAACAACAATTTATTACAATAACAAAAATAAAAGAAACAATTAATAAAAAACAATAAAAAAAATGAGTGCAACAAATGAAAATGTAAAGAATAACAAAATAACAACAAAGAATATAACAAAAAAAATTATGCGATTTACGAATGGAAATGTTTACTGTAAAATGAATAAACACCACGATGACACGGTATGGATTATGTTGATAACATATTATTTATGATGATGAATTTATGAATTTATGATGATGAAGTATCTTGATGATGACCGGATCTCAACTGCCCTCGCCTTCCACGATTTTTCCCAACCTCCGTTATCTTCACCCCCGCCATCTAGCTTGAGGGTGACGGTTATTGGTCGGAGATATTTTCCTTGGTGGTGGAAAAATGCAGAGAGGTAGTTTCTTGGTGACCTCGAAGGGATGGTTTCGCGGTTCGGTTTCCTAGAAACCGCGATCCTTCTAGGTATACCATCCTGCGCTGAAGTTTGGTCTCCAGTTGTGAGGCCAAACCTTTGTTTTCCTGGGTTTTACATGGATTCCTAATTACTCATTGTGTGGCGTGTAATAAATACGCAGCTGGGTCCAGGGTGCAATAGTGTTTATGACGTTTATGGTCCTACGTCGTAAAAATTGCGATGGTTATCCGTCCCTTCGTGTCGTTCATGGTGAGATTTTTAATCTTTTCAAAGCGTACGTCTTCTTTGTTGCGAATATGATAATCAGTGGCGGCTCGTGGAACATTTTGATGGTAGAGCCTCTTAGCGTATAATATACTTTTTGAGAAAAAAAAACATTATCGTTGCAAAATTATTCAGTAAATTAAATAAAGAGAAAAGTAGCCTTCATATATAAATATTCAAGCAGTTCGTAATTCTACAAAAATTAAGTCTTACAAAGGCTAACAAACAAATAACTTATCGAAACAAGTCACTAGATTTTTTTTATTGTTATCTGTTGTTATCTATGCGATGGACTTCTCTGGAAGAATTTGACTTTGGTCGCCCGTTATCTTCTGTAAACCAAAAATAATTGAACAACGAATTCAATTCTTGGGTCCTCTATATATCTTTCGGATTAATGAAAGACTTTGCTGAAAGAGTCTTAGAAATCAAGTTCAAAAGTAAAAAAACATTTAACAATTTTATTTTTTTAACCTACGTCTATTATTTATGTTTATTTGTGTTGGTACCAGTCAGTTTACACATGTCAGCATACACAATTAAAAATAAACATAGATATAAAATGAGACAGTAATAAAATTTAAAAAAAATAGAGAAAAAACATTTAGTACAAATAAAAAATTAAAAATTATTATGTAAGAACAATACTTTGATAGCACTCTTCGTTCAAGAGTTATCCACAATAATAATAAAATATTTGTCCAATGAGCACAACACTTTGCTAAAAGAATTTTCGAAATATCTCCACGCGTTCGTGAACTGAACTATAAATTACATGTGTTGGGGCTTATCTGCGTCTATTCGATGGAAGAATTTGCCAAATTAGGTCATCCGTTCAAGAGTTATCCTTAAACAACAAAAAAGCAATCAGAGACGAATAAATTTTTTGGTCCTTTTTACATTTATCCGATGAGTACTTTATTGACTCGAAAAAATATAGAAACAATTGCTATCCACTTGAAACTTCTCAAAATCACTCAGTATTAATACAAGAATGATTTGGTAGAAAATTCCAATACATTCCGTCGATTGCTTTGGCGATTTTTCGTGTAAATTTATGAAAAAAATCTTTTTTTTTTGGCGCGAAAAAAATATAAAAACAATTGCCATCGACTTGAAACTTTCCAAAACAACTGACAACACATGTGATTCTACATTTCCGTAAAAATTAGAAATGCATTGTTTCTAAATTTTACAATATTTCAATGTGAACGGAGATGAAATTTAAAAAAAATGCAACAAATTCGTCGACGCGGAAAAAATATAAAAACAATTGCCATCGACTTGAAACTTTCCAAAATAACTGATAACACATGTGATTCTACATTTCCGTAAAAATTAGAAATGCATTGTTTCTAAATTTTAGAATATTTCAATGTGAACGGAGATGAAATTAAAAAAAAAATGCAATAAATTCGTCAACGCGAAAAAAATATAAAAACAATTGCCATCGACTTGAAACTTTCCAAAACAACTGACAACATATGTGATTCTACATTTCCGTAAAAATTAGAAATGCATTGTTTCTAAATTTTACAATATTTCAATGTGAATGGAGATGAAATTTAAAAAAAAATGCAACAAATTCGTCGACGCGGAAAAAATATTAAAACAATTGCCATCAACTTGAAACTTTCCAAAACAACTGACAACACATGTGATTCTACATTTCCGTAAAAATTAGAAATGCATTGTTTCTAAATTTTAGAATATTTCAATGTGAACGGAGATGAAATTAAAAAAAAAATGCAACAAATTCGTCGACGCGAAAAAAATATAAAAAACAATTGCCATCGACTTGAAACTTTCCAAAACAACTGACAACACATGTGATTCTACATTTCCGTAAAAATTAGAAATGCATTGTTTCTAAATTTTAGAATATTTCAATGTGAACGGAGATGAAATTAAAAAAAAAATGCAACAAATTCGTCGACGCGGAAAAAATATTAAAACAATTGCCATCAACTTGAAACTTTCCAAAACAACTGACAACACATGTGATTCTACATTTCCGTAAAAATTAGAAATGCATTGTTTCTAAATTTTAGAATATTTCAATGTGAACGGAGATGAAATTAAAAAAAAAATGCAACAAATTCGTCGACGCGAAAAAAATATAAAAAACAATTGCCATCGACTTGAAACTTTCCAAAACAACTGACAACACATGTGATTCTACATTTCCGTAAAAATTAGAAATGCATTGTTTCTAAATTTTAGAATATTTCAATGTGAACGGAGATGAAATTAAAAAAAAAATGCAACAAATTCGTCGACGCGGAAAAAATATTAAAACAATTGCCATCAACTTGAAACTTTCCAAAACAACTGACAACACATGTGATTCTACATTTCCGTAAAAATTAGAAATGCATTGTTTCTAAATTTTAGAATATTTCAATGTGAACGGAGATGAAATTTAAAAAAAAATGCAACAAATTCGTCGACGCGGAAAAAATATTAAAACAATTGCCATCAACTTGAAACTTTCCAAAACAACTGACAACACATGTGATTCTACATTTCCGTAAAAATTAGAAATGCATTGTTTCTAAATTTTAGAATATTTCAATGTGAACGGAGATGAAATTAAAAAAAAAATGCAACAAATTCGTCGACGCGAAAAAAATATAAAAAACAATTGCCATCGACTTGAAACTTTCCAAAACAACTGACAACACATGTGATTCTACATTTCCGTAAAAATTAGAAATGCATTGTTTCTAAATTTTAGAATATTTCAATGTGAACGGAGATGAAATTAAAAAAAAAATGCAACAAATTCGTCGACGCGGAAAAAATATTAAAACAATTGCCATCAACTTGAAACTTTCCAAAACAACTGACAACACATGTGATTCTACATTTCCGTAAAAATTAGAAATGCATTGTTTCTAAATTTTAGAATATTTCAATGTGAACGGAGATGAAATTAAAAAAAAAAAATGCAATAAATTCGTCAACGCGAAAAAAATATAAAAACAATTGCCATCGACTTGAAACTTTCCAAAACAACTGACAACATATGTGATTCTACATTTCCGTAAAAATTAGAAATGCATTGTTTCTAAATTTTACAATATTTCAATGTGAATGGAGATGAAATTTAAAAAAAAATGCAACAAATTCGTCGACGCGGAAAAAATATTAAAACAATTGCCATCAACTTGAAACTTTCCAAAACAACTGACAACACATGTGATTCTACATTTCCGTAAAAATTAGAAATGCATTGTTTCTAAATTTTACAATATTTCAATGTGAACGGAGATGAAATTTAGAAAAAATGCAGTAAATTCGTCAACGCGAAAAAAATATAAAAACAATTGCCATCAACTTGAGACTTTCCAAAATAACTGACAACACATGTGATTCTACATTTCCGTAAAAATTAGAAATGCATTGTTTCTAAATTTTAGAATATTTCAATGTGAACGGAGATGAAATTAAAAAAAAAATGCAACAAATTCGTCGACGCGAAAAAAATATAAAAAACAATTGCCATCGACTTGAAACTTTCCAAAACAACTGACAACACATGTGATTCTACATTTCCGTAAAAATTAGAAATGCGTTGTTTCTAAATTTTAGAATATTTCAATGTGAACGGAGATGAAATTAAAAAAGAATGCAATAAATTAAAAACAATTGCCATCGACTTGAAACTTTCCAAAATAACTGACAACACATGTGATTCTACATTTCCGTAAAAATTAGAATATTTCAATGTGAATGGAGATAAAATTAAAAAAAAAATTGCAACAAATTCGTCGACGCGAAAAAAATATAAAAACAATTGCCATTGACTTGAAACTTTCCAAAACAACTGACAACACATGTGATTCTACATTTCCGTAAAAATTAGAAATGCATTGTTTCTAAATTTTAAAATATTTTAATGTGAACGGAGATGAAGTTAAAAAAAATGCAATAAATTCGTTAACGCGAAAAAAATATAAAAACAATTGCCATCGACTTGAAATTTTCCAAAACAACTGACAACATATGTGATTCTACATTTCCGTAAAAATTAGAAATGCATTGTTTCTAAATTTTGGAATATTTCAATGTGAACGCAGATAAAATTTAGAAAAAAAATGCAATAAAATCGTCGACGCGAAAAAAACATAAAAACAATTGCTATCCACTTGAAACTTTACAAAATCACTCAATATTAATTCAAGAGTGATCTCGTAGAAAATTCAAATACATTCCGTCGATTGCTTTTGCGATTTTCCGTGTAAATTTATGAAAAATTATAATCATTTTTTGTTGACGCGAAAAAATATAAAAATAGCTGTAAAATACTTAAAACTTTCTAAATTTACTTAAAATACAATAATCTTAATAATCTTCCAAAAACTTAAAAAACTCCTTCGGATAACCGACCGAAAACAGCGCTTCAGATTTTTCTAATTTGCACGAGTGAAAAAAAAATACAAAAACAACTGCAACACACTTGAAATTTTCAAAATTTACTTAAAATACACTAATCCTAAGAATCCTCCAAAAAAACTCAAAAATCCCAATCACTGATTTTCAAGATATAAGGTTTCACTTCTTCCGAATGAAAAAAAATATATAAAAACAAGTGCAAGACACTTGAAATTCTCCAAATTTACTCAAAATACATTAATCATAATAAGCCTTTAAAAAACCCATAATACCCCATCACAAGTTTTCAAGATAACCGACCGAGAACAGCCCTTAAGATTTTTTAAGTTTCACTTCTTTGGAGTGAAAAAAAAATATAAAAACAACTGTAACACACTTGAAACTTTTCAAATTTACTCAAAATACATTGATCTTAATAAACCTCCTAAAAATTAAAAATATCCCATCACTGGTTTTCAAGATTACAACACAAAACACAATTACGGATTGATTTTAAAATAATTTACCAAAAAATAATTCCTGAACCACTTGAAATAATATATCTGATAATGTAGGCTCTAAGAATAAATATAAAAATATTTTTTCTGAAACTAATAATTTCAAAGAACTCGCAAATGATTTTAAGGTGCATTTTAACAAAATCTTGAATAATAGTAATAATTTGCGATGGCGTCCAAATGGAGTGATACAGAAAACGATAGTACAGTCGAAGGGGAAGATTGTCTGCCGAAGAGTAAAAAAACACAATATTGTCAAAATTGTGGCAATCCAGCACGTGAAAGTCGTGTGAAAAATTGGAAATCGACTCTGGCGAGGTTATCATTTCTGGATCGGAGAAGGATCTTCCAAACGTATTTCCCAAGAAAGAATTATTACAGCAAAGAAAGTTTTTGATATATTCTGAAATTGATGACGCCAACATTGGTGAAATAAAGTATAGAAAATATCCTTTTGGTTCAAACATTATAACGTTATAACTTATTACTTGAGATTAAGCACATATTAGTTTACCACGCGATATTCTTATGGAAATATGGGGATGCGAATAATTTTATTTAAACTTATAACAGACAAGATTATTGAATCCGGAGGGAAGTTTCAGCAGGGTGCAATATTGGAACAACTCCATGAAAATATTGTATTACGTTGATGTTGCAAAATTTACGACAGGAAGCGAAAACGAGATGTGACGCTTGCTAAACAACTGATAAAAATGTATCAAGGAAATATCTGTCGGTAAAACTGAATCCGTGGATATGCACAAAATTGAAAAAGTGAAATAGGTGTATCCGACTATTTGGAACAGTGTGGAAATAATTTTAAGGTTTTTGTTGTCTTTAATTACGAGAAGTTAGCCATAAAAATTCCAGCCATATATATCCCGGCGCATCCTCCATGTCAGTGCGATTTTTAATTTTTATTTGTGTAGTGCCTTTCTGTGGGTGTATTTATCAACTACAAAGTGTCAAAAGGCCATGAAAATTAAAACGAAAAAACAAAAATTATCTAACAGCTCATTAATTCACGGGTGGCGTTTAAAAAATCGTAACTCAAAAGGGCAGTACAAAAAATTATTTTATTTTCGTAATGCCTTTCTGCAAGTACAGTTAACAATTACAAATCGTCAAAAAACCGTGATGAATTTTTCTTATATTTTTTATTTAACATTAACGGAAAATCGTGGCCGGCCCATAAAACAAGGGCATTGGAAAAAAAAAAATTTTATTTTCGACATGCCTTTCTGCAAAATTCATCACAGTTTTTTGACGATTTGTAATTGTTAACTGTACTTGCAGAAAGGCATTGCGAAAATTCAATATTTTTTTTGCAATACCCTTTTTGGGTTATGATTTTTTTAAACGCCACCCGTGAATTAATGAGCTGTTACCAAATTTTTGTTTTTTCATTTTAATTTTTATGCCTTTCGACACTTTATAGTTGATAAATACACCCACAGAAAGGCACTACACAAATAAAAATTAAAAATCGCACCGAAATGGTGAAAGCGCCGGGAAATCTATGGCTGGAATTTTTATGGCTAACTTCTCGTCGGTTATAAAATGCCTTTTCATTAAATATTTAATTACATCACTATTTATTTTACGTTAGGAAAAACATGTATTAGATTAATTTCTTAAGAGAAATTTAATTAAATGCCAAAGGTACATTTCGAGGACAATGTAACCATTATGAAAGGCCAACTAATTACAGCTTCGGGCTTCAAATTTATACCTGAATAGATTTGGACACTACCCAGAAGGGTGATAATTGTGCTAAGGGGATTACCGGATTTCTATTAGAACTAATAATGTTAATTAAGGCACTTTAGTTATAATTAAGTAATTCATTAATATATCTAATCTATAATAAGTTGATGTTGTTCAGAGATAGAAATATGAAATGGGTATTAATTTAACCAAATTAAAGCGCAGTTTCGATTCTGAATGTTTAAAATTTTCGGCAAGTTTCGCTTTAAGAGGGTATTTTCAAGAGAAGGCGAAACTAGTCGAGAATATTAAACATTTGGAATATAAACTGAGTTTTTATTTCGTAGCATTATTACCAATTTCATATTACTATCCTTAAAAATATGAATTATCAATACGTGAATATTAAAACAATATATTGGTTGTTTGTTGGAAAACTTGCGATCCGTTTTTAACAGAGATTGTGTCAATATTAAAGGTAACGTATGAGCGAGTCGACTCAAACAGGCAATTCCTCGAAGTCCGCAATTCTTTTTCCGTCGACTATTTTCGCTAAGAAAATTCACCAAAAAGAGTCATTTAGCCAACCTTAAGTTAATACTGAAATTAAAAGCGAAATTTCAACTACACCTAAAAAAAAATCAATCGAATAACAATTGTTTGAAATTTAAAAACTCTCTTAATTTGAAACACTCTCCTGAATTTAAGCATATGTTGAATTTAAAAACATCTGAGACTATGAAGGCAACTCCCATTGACTGAATTCATGTGCTAAATTGGAATTTTTAAAGAGATCCAAGTTTAGATACAAATTCTAAATGGTATATTTTCTTTGATATATTAACATGTCATATTTGTAAATGTTTTCGCATTAATAAACATAAAATTTGAATCAAATAAAAATATTAAGCTTAAGTGGTTCAATGATGAAATAAGAAAGATGAGAGAGGAGGTGCGTAATTTAGGAGTGGGCAGTAAATATACTTCTGAAGATCTAAAAAAATCGTAAAAAAGCAATAATTTATTCTTTAAAAAAAGCATTAAATAAGCAAACAATAAAACTAAAGCTGCATGGAATTTGATAAAATGTGTTTTTACCTATGATAAATTTATTTATTTTTTCTGCGACCGATAAATAAATTGGGCTTTTGCGCATTCATCTGAGGACGCAAAGTAGATATTTTTAGATGTACTCTCTTGCGCGTTACTTATGACAACGACAAGTAGTTTCCCGCACGCTTAAAATAAATGTAGGTATTTTCTGTGAACTTGCCAACTTTTCGTTTCTTGCACCAATCCCGTAGTTTTTATACTGTTTTTCATACTTTATATTAGAGTTTTCGTTTAGCAAATTCGTCTGCAATATCGGGCAGTTTACTTGTACCAAATAATCCAGCTGAAATGTATTATTATCAATGTAAGTGGGCTGGTATTATAAAACACCCAGTATATAAAATTCCTCTAAAATTGTTGTGTGTAATCGATATTATGATTATACCACTTACCAACTTAATTAATCTAACCATACAGCATGTGTAAGAATATACGAGTTTTGCAAATTCTCATGGTAACAATTATTTGTTTAATAATTTATAATGATAATTAAATAATAATAATACCAAGTTTTGACTTTACTTCACCTTCCTCCTGAGACTGAAAATTATAGCTTGATTGCTTCACTTTCATTTCTGAAGGTAAATTATAAGGTAAACTACGAGAGTCGTTCAATAAGTAATGCCCCATATTTTTTATCTCCACAATGAGCAAAAACTGAAAGTTGTACTTCTAGGTACTTCAAGTTCAGTATTTCTTCTCCGTTGGACGAAGTTCCAAATCATTCCAACAGATGGCAGAGCTGTAGTGAATTTTCAAAATGGCGTCTGTTAGTGACCCACGTTATAAACACCGAGCAGTGATTGAGTTCTTGATTTTAGAGAAAGAAACTGTGGGAATTATCCATAAACGTTTGTGTACAGTGTATGGAGATTGTGCTGTCGATAGGAGCACTGTCGGGAGGTGGGCAAAGAGAGTTTAGACGTCAAAAAGTCCAACAACTCAACTCCAAGATCTGCCACGTTCGGTGTCACCACTCCAGACATGGTGAGGCGCGTGGATATTAGCCTCACAGCTGTCAGTCAGCAGTGGAAATGTGTGTGCAATGATCGAGACACTCGGATATTCAAAAGTTTGCGTAAAATGGGTCCCAAGAAGTCTCACAGCAGAACACAGGATACAAAGAACAACCATGACATCTGATTTGTTGGCGAGGTTTGGTGCTGAGGGGGAAGCGTTTCTGTCCCGGATTGTGACGCGTGATGAAACCTGGGTGCACCACTTTGAGCCGGAAACCAAAAGACAGGAAGGCACCATCCACAGTCACCAAGAACGAAGAAACATGTAGCTATATTGTCACCAAAATTTAACACTTTTAAATAAATAGTTTCTAAAAAAAAAATATGGGGCATTACTTATTGAACGACCCTCGTAAGTACATACATTTAAAAGTTAAAATAACTAACATTCAATGCGAAATTGAATAGTGGTGAATATCATGATCGTTGAATTTTGATTTGGTTAGTTGATTTTCTTTAATTTTTAAAACGACGATTTTATGACTAATTGTTCCAATTGATGAATATTTTTAATTTCTCCCTTACGAAGTACGAGAAAGTATTGTGATCGTGAAAATTTTTTCAATTTTTTTTTTTTCGGAAATATCCATTTTGGGGTCCCTAGGTACCATTTCAACAATTTCTGGAAAAAGAAAATTGTGTGTGTGTATCTGTGCGCGCTGTATCTCAAAAACTAATAGGGCAATTGATATGAAACTTTGAACATTAGCTTTTGGTAAAATTTCGTACACCGGAAGTGCGTGTTTAGATTAACTGTTTTTTGGTTTTTTCCAATATTTTTTTAAATTTGAAAAATACCACAAAAGCCAATATTAAAAACAACAAAGAAATGAACATCTTCTGTTTGAAAATATTTTTCATAAAATTATTGTTATTCGCGAAAAAAAACTTTCTTTATTTTTGTTTTATAATTACGAAACGATGATACTTACACCAAATTTATATTAATAATAATTGAAGAGAATGCCAAAATGGACAACTTATAAAGAATAAGTTTTTTTCGAAATCTCTTTGGTTTTTGAGTAAACTGACTATTAGAATTTGAAGTATAATTTGTCATTTTCATCTTTCATAATATTGACGTTTTAAATGTCAGTTTTATCCGATTCTACAAAACGATCGATTTACATTTAAAATTTGATTTAACTTGAAAATAAACCATGAAAGTGTAAATATAAATGATGATGATAAATGAAAAAGTAACATGATGGCCACATCACCATTTTTAAATTTATTATATTAGCTACATACCCTACCAATACATTTAAATTTTTGAAGACAATTAATATTTTTCTTAAAATCTAAAAATTTCCGACTCTGTATGAGTTCTACTCAACATATTTTATTTATCATTCTGTTAATTTTGATACTTTTATAACTTTAGAAATAGAAAATTTTAATAATAATATTTCTGTAATCAAATGTTTTTTTTTATAAAATTTGTTGTGCTAAATTTTTAAAGACTATACTATATTACGGGTTCTGTACGTTTAAGATATTTTAATAAATCATATTCAAGGACAATATTGATAATACGAGTAATTGAATATTGGAGCGTTGGAGCGTTGGATGTTTGATTTTCATTTATAACTGATTAATGTAGAAATAATTAATTCGTTTCGTGAAATAAGTACTATTGGGTTTTTTTTATTGAATGATATAGGGGCCAGATTCTAATAATAGATGGACGTCACGTCAACATGTTTTCCTTTTATTATCAAAAACTTCCATTACCTTTATATCGTGTATTATTACGTCATGAGACTAGATGAGTTCAATTGAATTAGATTTAAAAAATGAATTAATCTCAGACATGACAGATATGTTTCTCTCTCTCTCTCTCTCAGGCATGGCCAACTCAGCAACAAAATTCTGGGGCTCACACCTTATCATTTCAAATACGGTGTATTTCGAAAAGTAATTAATCGCAGTTATCCATGAATTGAAATGCCCGTGTATCTTTTAACGGTTTTTTGCACAATGGTCAACTGCCTGAATGACAACTACCAATGTTTAAACAGAGACATGCGCATTTGGATTCATATACTTTTTTTTAAACTCACCTTAAAACCTTATACCTAAATAGGGAGGCTGTTTTATTTCACATTAGAGGTGGGTAACTCATAAAAACTCAACTCTTAGAAGTAAGTCGCGTGACTCCCTTTTTGCTCTCCACTACGTTTTCCTGGTAAATTGGAAAATGTTAGAAAAAGTTGTTTAGAATTAAAAGTTATGGAAGACTTTCAATTTTTATAAAAATCAGCCACTTTGATTTTTTTCCTCAGCATCCAATACTTTTGAACTATATTTTTAACAAAAATCAAAGCAGGCTGATTTGTATGAAAATTGAAAGTCTTCCATATCTGTCAAGCTATGTCTAAGACGTGATTTACTGATTCCAAAATGTTAACAACAGAACAAAAAGTTTTATTGTGCAGTGCTACGGTTTGGGTGACCAGTATTCGTATCGCGGTGTAACAACACAATTCCGTGAACGCTGGCCAAATTGTTCGGTGTCGATTAACGGTGTAAAAAAGATTGTGTCAAAATGTATGGTCACTGGGAGTGTGAATAATGTTAAGAAGACAAAATCCGACCTAAATGAAGAAGGTAATGCTGCAGCTGCATTAGCTATGAATTCTGTAAGGCGCTTTCCACAATTGTCATTAAGAAGGAGGGCATTAGAAATTGGCAATATTGGTAAATCGCATCTGCAAAAAATTTATAGTATTAACAAGGTGAAACCATTTAAAGCTAAGTTTATACATACTTTAGAAGAAAATGATGAGGTAAAACGATCAGATTTTTGTTTGTGGTACGGTGATAAGTATCTTGAAAATCAAAATTTTGGCAGAAATATAATTTTCTCTGACGAATCCACTTTCACCACTAATGGGGTGGTAAGTTCGCAAAATGTACGGTATTGGTCTACCGATAATCCGGAATTTCGAGTTCAGTGTAGAAGACAATACCATAAAAAAGTAAATGTGTGGTGTGGTATCTCTTACAATGGGATAATTGGCCCATATTTTTGCCCTCTTCAAAATATTTTGAAGTTTTTTTTTAATGCGGTACGGTCTTGGTGGGATGTCCTGTACATTTCAATAAATAAATTAAAAAGTGACAAAAATAAATCGAAGTTAAGAAATGACGACTGATGACAGGCGGGCCTAGCGGTCCTGTCAAGATTGATGGGATGGTTTTGTAGTTTTTTTGTTTTATTTCCAGTGCCGACTTATTTAATCCTAATCAATTCTAAGCTATTTTTTTACATGTTATTTGAGTTTATTTTCGTTCTTTTTGTATCTATTTTTCTTTGTTGATCGCCACTAAACAGTGTAAATGTATTTTAAATAATTAAAATGCAATAACAACTAACAAACAATTACAACGTTATTGCGCGTTCTAAATTTATTTCAAATGCAGCATGCAATTAATTAAAACGGATAAATTTATCAATAGGCCTGTAATAACCAATGTCGTTAATCTATTTGTTTAATTGCATAGGATTACACTAAAATGCTTATGCTAGTGCAAATTATCGATTTCAATATTTCATAACTGGCCATTTATATGAAATTAGTACAGTGTGTTTCAAAAAGACATTAATCGCAGTCGACTATGAAATGAAATTTATGATTAACGCATTTTTGCACAATGGTCAACATTTTTGACGTCAACCTTCCGAAGTTTTTGTTTTGTTTCTAGTATTAGATATCAAACAAAAACATTAAATCGGAGAATCCACATATTTTTTTAAATTTATTTTAGGAAATCTTGAAACTTGGAGTTATCTCAACAACACAGAAAAGTGAAATGCTTTTGGTAAAATTTTGTGCACCATTTAGTTTTTTTTTATTGTTTTTTCTAAATATAGTTTCAAATATGGCAAATCATACAAAAAATTTAAGAATTTTTATTAACCCTTTGCACTCGTATGTCGACTTATTGTCGACACAATACGTGTTATCACTAATAAATACGAGTGCAAAGGGTTAATACATGATTTTTTGTTTATAACAATGAAACTATGAGTTAGACGTAAAAATAATTGTATTATTATCAATTGTATAATTATAAAAAAAGTCTTAAAACAAATAAGCGTTTTTCGAAGTTCTACTAGTTTCTGCAACAAATCAATAATTACAGAAAGTATTACAAAAATCCTATTTATTCAATGATATTTTTTTACAGACCTATACAATTTTCTTGTAATACCTAATACTCTTATGATACACATATTGAATACTTCATTTAATTTCTACTTTCTCCGTTACGAAGTACGCGAAAGTATTGTGATCGAGAAATATTTTTAATTTTTTTTTAACGGAAATGTCCATTTTGAGGGCCATAGAAGCTATTTAAACTATTTCTGAAAAAATATTAATATCAATTGTAGAAAATAACGAAATTAACAACAAACAGAATACGTTTTGTTTTTTAATTTTAACTACGAATCAAATCTTGGCAAAAGCAAAATTAGGTATTTATTTGCAATAGATAACATGAAAATAACACCAAAAGCAGTGTACGTACTTCAAATAAAAAAAAGGTAAACAGTGGGCTCCAGTTTACTCTCTAACCCGGTATTATTTTCAAAGACTCAGTTTACGACATTTTTCACAAATTTCGTGGATCCTCAAAGAGAGGATATCAATGATAAGTCACAAACTCGTTTTGAACCATTAGTCCTCTTTAGAGCAATAGAGTCGTTTATTGGAATTCGATTTTATTTTCTAAAACTAGTGAGATTTCGAACAAATACAATTTTTCTTTTTGGCGCATTTAATTTGCCAAAAATTAGGTTTGCTAAAATTTAATCAAAATGGGGTGAAAGAGTGGTCAGAATCTTACCCTTCAATTAACAGAATGAGGGCATCATGTTACTTTCTCTGATTTGATGGTAAAAAAGGATCTATCTGATATTTTTCATATTGATCGTCTCAAATGTACAACAAATTAAAAAAATCCTAATTACTTTGAAAATGGGTGTATTAAGAAAACAAAAAAAGAGTTATATTCTAGCAATTTAATGCAATTTTTCTAGAATTTTTTGTCCGCGGTTTAAATTTTTTAAGAATTGTTTTCACTGATACGTCCCTAATGTTCAACAACGCGAACATCAAAAGTTTCAAACATTTGTAACACGTTTGAAAATTCATGGATTTTTAAAAACAAAAGTACCTTTGAAAAAGTGATATTGTAGCAATTAATATAATTTTTTTAGAATATATTCTCCACGGTACATATTTGTTGGGTTTTTTGTCAAATGTTCAACAAATGAAAAAAAAAATAAAAAATTCGTAACTCCTTTGAAAATTGGTGTGTTTTAGAAAACAGAAGCGGATTTTAACGATTGATATTTTAGTAATTTAATATAATTTTTGAAGAAGTTGTTTTTTGCGGTTTATATTTTTAACTGATGCGTCGCAAATGTTCAACAACGCGAAAATAAAAAAAATCAAACATCCGAATCACGTTTGAAAATTTATGAATTTTTGAAAACAAAAGTGCCCTTGTAACAATTAATATAATTTTTTTAGAATTTATTCTCTTCTATTTTTCTTAATTTTTTTCACAAATAAAAATGGAAAAATTAATTTAAAAATTCGTAACTCGTTTGAAGATCGGTGAATTTTAGAAAAAAAGTGAATTTTAAATAATGATATTTTAGCACTTTAATACAATTTTTCTAGAAGTTGTTTCTTGCGGTTTATATTTTTATTAACGAATTGTTTTCACTGATGTGTCCCAAATGTTTAATACCACAAAAATCCAAAGTTTCAAACAATCGAATCACCTTTGAAAATTTATGAACTTTGGAAAACAAAAGTGCCTTTGTAACAATGAATATATTTTTTAGAATCTATTCACTACTGTACATATTTTTTTAAAATTTCTTTTCAAGTGTTTAACAAATTGAAAAACGAAATTTTCAGATATTCATAACTTGTTTGAAAATTGCTGGATTTTATAAAACCAAATTGAATTTTACAGAGTGATATTTTAGTAATTTAATATAATTTTGGTAGAAATTATTCTTTACAATTTTTACTTATTTCAAATTTTTTCTTACATGCTTCACAAATGTTATATTCAAAAATTCGTAAGTCGCTTAACAGGTTGAAAATGACAATTTCGAATTGTCAAAAATTCTGCATTTTTGCCACCGCAAACGGTACAAAGAAATTTGTAGCTGTCAAAAATGGTGGATTTTTACTATCAAAAACGGCATTTTTTTTATATTAGAAAAAAGAAAATGACAATTTCGAATTATCAAAAATTCTGCATTTTTGCCACCATAAACGGCACGATTTCAACGGTATATAAAGAAATTAGCAGCTGCCAAAAATTGTGGATTTTTACATTCAAAAGCGGCATTTTTTAATATAAAAAAAGAAAATTGCCAATTTTGTATTGTTAAAAATTCTGTATTTTTGCCACCACAAACGGTACGATTCAGTGGCAAATAAAGAAATTTGCATCTGCCAGAAATTGTCGTTTTTTACTATCAAATACGGCATTTTTGATATTAAAAATAAAGAAAATTTCAAGTGCTAAAAATGACAATTTCGAACTGTCAAAAATAGCACTACTATAACAAATGCCACGTTAGTAGTAAAGAGGAAATTTTAAATTGCTGAAAATAATTATTCAGTACTGTCAAAAATTGCTCATTACCAAAACCGGCAAGTTTCAAAAATAAATAGAAAATTTCCAAATGCCAAAAATGTTTACCTGTCAAAATTTGAACATTTCCACTATCACTATCCGCATTTTTCAATATTAAAAAATGGAAATTCCAATGGCCAAAAGTAACAATTATTAATTGTCAAAAATTGTGCAATTCTACTGTCAGAAACAGCATTTTTCGATAGTAAAAATATACATTTTTAACTGTCAAAAATGACTATTTCGAATTGTCAAAAATTCTGCATTTCTGCTACGACAAACTGCACGATTCAACGGTAAATAAAGAAATTTGCAGCTGCCAAAAATTATGGCTTTTTACATCAAAGACGGCATTTTTTGATATTAAAAAAAGAAGTAAATTTCAACTGCTAAAAATGACAATTTCGAACTGTCAAAAATAGCACTACTATCAAAATGGCACTTAGTAGTAAAAAGGAAATTTTCAATTTCTCAAAATAACTATTCAATGCTGTCAAAAATTGCTCATTACTGAAAACGGTTCGTTTCAACAATAAAAAGAAAATTTCCAAATGCTAAAACTGTCAAAATTTGAAAATTTCTACTATCACTATCCGCATTTTTCAATATTAAAAAAGGGAAAATTCCAATGGCCAAAAGTAACAATTATAAATTGTCAAAAATTGTGCAATACTACTGTCAGAAACGGCATTTTAAAAGTAAAAAAAATAATTTTTAAGCGTCAAAAATGACAATTTCAAATTGTCAAAAATTCTGCATTTCTGCTACGACAAATGGTACGATTCAACGGTAAATAAAGAAATTTGCAGCTGCCAAAAATTATGTTTTTTTACATCAAAGACGGCATTTTTTGATATTAAAAAAGAAGTAAATTTCAATTGCTAAAAATGACAATTTCGAACTGTCAAAAATAGCACAACTAACAAAATGGCACTTAGTAGTAAAAAGGGAAATTTCCAACGACCAAAAGTAACAATTACAAATTGCCGAAAATTGTGCAATTCTACTGTCAGAAACGGCATTTCTCAATAGTAAAAAGATACATTTTTAACCGTCAAAAATGACAATTTCGAACTGTTAAAAATCGCACATATCTACCGTCACAAATGGCACGTTGGCAGTAAAAAGGAAATTTCAATTGCCAAAAATAATTATTCAGGACTGTCAAAAATTGCTCATTTCTGAAAATGGTTTAATTTCAACAATATTGGAATTTTTTTGATATTAAAAGAAAAAAGAAAATTTCAACTGCTAAAAATGACAACTGTCAAAAATCGCATATTTCTATCATCACAAATGGCACGTTGGCAGTAAAAATGAAATTTTCAACTGCCAAAAATAACAATTTACAACCGTCAAAAACTGTTAATTTCTACTAAAATGTACAGTAATAATACAGAGAGATCGAATAAAAAAATAGTCAAAGCAGATCATGAACAAAAAACTGCATGTATTTTCTTTGTTCCTAAATTTGAAAATATCAATATACGACAGTTTGACACTTGCCAATAAGTTTAGGAATTTTGGCTCATGGTCAATTTTGACTAACTTTTATTCGATCGCACTGTATTATACGCTTCGGGTGGAACCGTATCCGATCGTCGTTGAACGTCAACTTTTTCGTATTCATCGAACATAACGTGGATCGTACTTTTTGTCATAATTTTTTAATTTTGATGTGATTGTTAAAGTATACATTTACGAACTACATACAAGTTTAGTATATAAAATATTACTTTAATTTAATAAATTATTTTTCAAGGAGGGGGCAGCTGCCTACCCTTTGTAGCTTTGAGATATTGTTTTTTGGCAATTGCATATATTTCTTTGAAACGCATTCCTTACGGTTAGTATTTATTGGAATGGTTTTAAACGTTTAACAACTCGAAAAATAAGATATTATTAAAATTTATTTTAATTTTTTTTATTTATTATTAAATATATTTTTTGAATTCTATTCTAGCAGTTCATGTTTTGTGAATTATTTTCATCGAGGCGTCTCAAATGATTAACATCGCGAAAAAACAAATGTTCAAAAATTCGCAATTAGATTTTTAAAAACGAAAGTGGCTTTGAAAGTAGTGTTTTGGCAATTGAATACAAAATTTTTAGAATTTCCGCTTCACGGTGAATTTTTTTAGAATATTTATTCTTCGGTGCTTCAGAAATAACAGGATTTTCTAAAATAAACGTGGATCTGAAAGAAAGTACTTAGATAACTTTTGCACCATCTTTTTACACCATCAAATCGGAGAAAGTTACATGATGGCCATATCAACATTTTTTTTTACAGCGTCATATTTTTCAAGTGTTACTGGTATTTATATCAATTTTTCAAGTGTGGTATTTATATCAATAAAGGTTAGATGTTCGAGAGCCAAACCGTTCTGTTTAACAATATGAATCGTCGATATATCTGAAGGTAATAACATGCCGAAAGCATGATATATTGCTCGCAATTTATTACTTTCCGTGTATGACATGCAATGTTTTGAAGTCGCGTCTCGAGTGGGTCGTGCCGCTCGAATTTTTACAAGTTTCCATTTATCAAACGGATCCATCATTCCTTGATGGATTGATTGAGATGAATAATAGATTATGTTATGTTTACACCGCTTGTGTCCTCGCTTGCGGATTGTTCCGCTTTCCGGTTCCGTTTCTTGAACTGCAGATCGATCCACAAAATTGCCAATTAACTATTTATCCGTCACACACCCGGATACACTTAGGCGTTTAAACGGGTCGATAATATTTCAAAAATAAATGATTGTTGTAGAAATTGCAATGAGTTATTTGATTAATTTTTTAATGTTATAAAAATTAGTCCTAAGTGTTATTCAGATGTTGAAAAAAACATTTTTGCTAATATATCGTGTTAATGAGCTCATATTCGCTGTGCAGTTTTATTGATATTATTTTTTTTTACCTTCAATAGTGAATTTTATCCAAAATCGGGTGTAATAATCGAATTACAGTGGTCATTTGAGCCATGTAATGTTGCTCATTACCCCCTAGTAAGAGAATAAGTTTCTCTCACGGAATGCATAGATCCTTCATAGGATTTTTGAAATATTTCACATTGACACCATGTACAATCAGAGATAATACAAATGCGAAACTCGCTCGGCGAGAGAATGCTGCCGCATGTCGGAGCTTGGTTCGGTCGAAACCCGTCCCCACTTAAAATAAAATTATGAGGTAATAAAATTTACAAGCCTAGTTCACTTCTCGCCCTTAAATGATCGACGGACGGAAAATTTTATTTCGTTATATGATTTCTATCAGTTAATGCCATATCTGTGATTTTTTCATCTTCCAATTTTTGGTGCGTCATCTTCAAAAATTCGAATAACTAAAATGTTTATTTTGATATTTTTTTAATACAAGGTGTCTAAAAAAGACACCACCAAAATGATATGGTGTATTTCTGAGACAAAAAACAAGCAAATTAACTAAATTTATCTATATGAAAAATTACATACTTTCCAAGATACAGCAAGTCAAAGTTTTAGATTTTTAAAATGTTTTAATCTATATCTCGAAAATGGCAGATGAGAATGATTTGTTTATTTTTTTCTGACAACTACATTAGGTGTACTACATTGTTTAAAAATTTCAAGAAATTTCTTTAAGTACAAAGCTGCTCCAGAGGACATGCTGTTTACATTATTACACAGAACTTTTTTGTTCTTCACATTTTTTTTTTATAACTCTTAAAGTTTTTTTGTTTACGCCTTATTTTTAACAAAAAACAAATAAAAAAGAACTTATTATTTTTGGAAAATTTCGTGTTAAAAAATAAAATAATCTAAGTATGCGGGTGTCAATTCGTTGAAAACGTGTGTCAGTACAATTAAAACTTTTAATTTAAGTAAAACTGGTTAACACATTGAGTGGTGGTGACCGAAGTATCGTCGGTGGCTGAAGCGCATCGACGCGACGCGCGCACGCGCATACAATGTGTACTGTTATTTTTTTTATGAGGGTCATTTTGAACAATTTTTGTAATTTGTTAAATAATTTGATATGTTAAAATAAAAGCAGTTTTTGGATTATAGTTATTTTTAAGACTTTTCTTGCAGGACGAGAGCAATTAAACAATGAACAATAAGTTCTTTTTTTTTTTTTTGTTAAAAATAAGGCGTAAACAAAAAAACTTTAAGAGTTATAAATTCTTTAAAAGTGATGAGTTGCATTGAAAAAAATATTAAATCGTAAAAAATATGAAGAACAAAAAAGTTCTATGTAATAATGTAAACAGCATGTCCTCTGGAGCACCTTTGTACTTGAAGAAATTTCTTGAAATTTTTAACAATGTAGTACACCTAATGTAGTTGTCAGAAAAAAATAAACAAATCATTCTCATCTGCCATTTTCGAGATATAGATTAAAATATTTTCAAAATCTTAAACTTTGACTTGCTGTATCTTGGAAAGTATGTAATTTTTCACATAGATAAATTTAGTTAATTTGCTCTTTTTTTTGTCACAAGAATACACCATATCATTTTGGTGGTGTCTTTTTTAGACACCTTGTATATGTATCAACAATTGAACAGTAATTTTATATTAAATTATTGGTAATATTTTAGTAGTAATTTTCTTTTCAGTTTCTCGTAAATACGTTACCCAATTTTTGCAAAGATATGACCTTGAAACCCTCGAAAAATAGATTTTATTTTTTAATCACTAAAAATTATTATAATAATTTGAAAAATTAACATATATTTTTTACTCAAATAAAAGTTTATTTAGGGCATCATTTTTTTTAGGTTTAACCATTTTTTTCGCCCTTTCTAACCTTCAAAAAATTTACTTAATTTGGTATTTGGAATAAAAATATTTATGATTTTTTTCAGATTTTTATAGTGGTTAAAACAAAAACCCATTTTTCGAGGGTTACATGGTCATATCTTGACAAAAAATTGGGTTGTTTATACGAAACTGAAAAAAATTAATACTGAGATACTAATAATAATTTTACATAAAATGACTGTTCAACTGTTGATAAATATACAAAAAATATCGTAAAAATATTAGTTATTCGAATTTTTGAAGTTGTCGCACCAAACGTTGGAACATGAAAAAAGTCACATAGATGGTATTTATTGATAGCAATCATATGACGAAATAAAATTTTAAATTGCACTTTTTCAAGACTTTTAAGCATTTTTTTCGGGCCAATTTTTTTAGTACTCTTAAAACTCTTTAGCATTTTTTTCAAGACAATTTTTTCTGGTACTCTTTTTGGCATTTTTTTAGTTCACATTTTCAAGACTTTTTAGCAGGGTTCGTGATATATATCATCGGATATATATCACGATATATATCATGACATATATATTGTGATATATATTCGATGATATATATCATGGATATTTATGAAACATACAATACCAAAAAATTCCCCTGTTTTTCAAATATTTCCAGTTGTAGCAATATGAATAGTAAGCATGTGCTCTAATATAAACTAGAGATGGGCGAAATGACTCTTTTTTGTCGGAAATATTCGATTTTTGAAGTGACTCACGACTCTATTAAAAATGAAAAAGTAAGTGCGAGCAAAAAAAAAACAAAAAAAAAGGTCCTCACTTCGAAAATTCTTCAATTTATCCCTGAAAACATAGTGAATAGCAAGAAAGTCCACATTTCAAAAATTTTTCAATTTGATGTCAAATATATTAACAATTTAAATGTTATTTTTTACTATATTGTAAGCAACTGTGCTTGTTTGCAATAAATAAATAAATATAATATAAATAAAGTATGTGCATTATATAATGAATGAGTCATATATACAATAATATTAATAACCAAGAATAAATATCAAGAAGTTGATAAATATCGGATATATATCCGATATATTGATATTTATATAAATATCGAATATTTTCCGAACCCTGCTTTTTAGCATTTTTTTGGGACAATTTTTTTTAGTACTCTTAAGACTCTTTGGCATTTTTTCCAAGACAATTTTTTCCAGTACTATTTTTGGCATTTTTTCCAAGACAATTTTTTCCAGTACTATTTTTGGCATTTTATTCAGGACAATTTTTTCCAGTACTTTTTTTGGCATTTTTTCAGTTCACTTTTTCAAGACTTTTTAGCATTTTTCTGGGACAATTTTTTTTTTGGACTCTTGGGACTCTGGCATTTTTTTCCAGACAATTTTTTCCAGTACTTTTTTGGCATTTTATTCAGGACAATTTTTTCCAGTACTCTTTTTGGCATTTTATTCAGGGCAATTTTTTCCAGTACTCTTTTTGGCATTTTTTTTTAGTTCACTTTTTCAAAACTTTTTAGCATTTTTTGGGGACAATTTTTTTTATTACTCTTACGATTCTTTGGCATTTTTTCCAAGTCAATTTTTTCCAGTACTCTTTTTGGCATTTTGTTCAGGACAATTTTTTCCAGTACTCTTTTTGGCATTTTTTTTTCAAGACAATTTTTTTCAGTACTCTTTTTGGAATTTTTTTAAACAAATTTTTTCAGTGCTCAATTGGCATTTTTTTCAGGGCAATTTTTTTAGTACTCTTTTTCAAGACTGCTATGGCATTTTTTTTTTCAAGACAATTTTCTTCAGTATTCTTTTCCAAAACTCTTTTTGGCATATTTTTTCAAGACAATCTCTTTTGTACTCTTTCTCAAGATAAAATCGTTACTTCTATAGCAGGCTTTCTATAGCATAACATAATTCAAAAATTACGTAACACCAAGAATAAGAATCTCTTTTAACCAAATTATTTTAAGTTGTTTCGTGAATACATGTCTGAATTTAACTCTATGTATTTTATACCAGACGTGTCAAATATTGTGAAGGCAATATAATGATCTAATAAAATTATATTTTATTATATTCTATTCTTAAGACTCTTTTAGGCATTTTTTTAGACAATTTTTTCCGGTACTCTTTTTGGCATTTATTTTCAAGACTACTTTTGGCACTTTTTTTTCAGGACAATTTTTTTTCAGTACAATTTTTTTAGTACTCTTTTTGGCATTTTGTTCAGGAAGATTTTTTCCAGTACTCTTTTTGGCATTTCTTTTTTCTGGACAATTTTTTTTAGACTACTTTTGGCATTTTTGTGGGCAATTTTTTTTTTTATTTTCAAACATTTTTTTAATATTGTAAATAACGTTAATTTGGTATTTGGGTCAATAATATATGTGATTTTTTCAGATTTTTAAAATAATTTTTTAGTGGTTAAAAAAATTATATTTGAAAGAATCTTATTTTGGGGCTTCCCGGATCATGTAGGGTTTTTTTTGATATACGGCTACTTTGGTTTAAGGGCACAACTAATGATATTTTCATATTTATTTAAAAATCTGCGTCGGGTGGCATTTTGACCAACTTATCTCGGGATACCCTTTTATTACCTCATAAATGGATTCTAAGCAGGAACGGGATTCGACCGAACTAAGCACCGACATGCGGCAGCATTCCTCGCCGATCGAGTTTCGCATTTGTATTTTCTCTGACTGTACGTCAAAATTTCTTGTCAAAATTTTATAAACATTATTTCAATATTTAATGCAATTGCAGACGATTTTGCATAAAATTTTATTTTATACTCATATGGAATTCCTCTTTAAACTTTTGCTTGCGGGACTAATTACGTACATTCCACGTTCGTATAATAAATAACTATTAATCTGATACATAATTCACTAATTAAAAAAATAGAAAATTCGCCACTGATTGCATTATTCACGAAATCTACTTATAAACATTTAATAAAAATAATCTTATTAAAGTGTTCTATTCTTAAAATATCAGAATGGTTTGTGACGCCACCTAGTCGTCTGCAGATGTCGTTGATGGGAAACAATCAAGTAAGCTCGTTCCTTTCCTTCTTTAATAAATTTTTTGCCAAGTTGCAGTTGTTAGAAAATATTTTCAATCGGAGCAAATAACAGTGTCCGGGCATTCAATATCGATTCATTTTCGATGTTTTATGTCCGCAGCACTTCGGCACGCGCAAAAGAAATTGCAGTTCTCCCAATAATAGCGTAATTGCGAGGAATGCGCTCGCTTGTAAAAATAACAATTTCAAATTTGATAAATTCGCCAGTTGACCGGACGACAATAAAAGTGGAAAGTCCCTCTCGGTTAGGAGCAAACTTTGTTAAACCCATCCAACACGCCTTCGCCTCAAGAACATATTTTATACAAGAATGATTGGATTCCGCTGATGCACTACGATGTTACGTTATCTTGTTTGCCAGGGAAATTTCCAGCTACATTTTCGTGAGAAATGACACATTGTCGTTTTCCTTTAATGTGCATAAATCACACATACTCGGATGGCTACATTTATGAAGCAAACGTAATTTCGGAACCGGCGAGAGACACTGGCAGCAGAGAACTGGAAAAAAGGATAATATGTTACATGCCGCCCCGGAATCCAATTTACCGACAAGTGAAAATTTTTAAACGTCGACTTGAATGTCAAATTTCACACGCGGAATTTGAAGGCAAACAATGAAATTTATTTATGAAATGTAGGTTAAAATCTATAAACTGCAAACGTTGTAAAGCATACTTTAGGTGATTCGCCTGTAAATATGAAGTATTTATTTAAAGCGAATTTTTCGCAACCTTCAGATAATTCTAGTTTAAACTCTCATTTTGAGAGGCGCACTCTTGAAATATCAATATTTGAGCGCAATCAACAGTGGCGCTAGAATACTCCTATCTGCGTTTTTACAGATTCCTCCAATATTCAGTATTTCAATAATGCTCGAGTTTATGTTTTATTTACCAACGTCGGAAATTAAATCTTTATCATACTTTTAATCCCTACAAAAATTTAACCACGGAGGCAATGTTTTTTTATCCTACAACAATTATTTACCGACTGGAAGTTACCCATAAATTTCAGCCACTAATCCGGCGCCTCCACCACGTTGGTAAATTTCCAAGTTTTCTCTCCTAATTTACAGAAAATAGATTAAAATTCATAATTAATCAAATTGCTGTAGTGCCATAGTAATAACAATAAGCTTTTAACTTAGGATTTACCCCGATTTTTCGACATCTATAGAAACATGGTCAATTTTCAACAATCAAAAGTCATCGTTAGGCGTAGTTTCGGTTCGATATTTTCGGCCACAAATGTTCTATAGGGCTTTGTTTACAATATTTAAGTGTTAAAAGATGACACATTCTCTTCATTTTCTTTTAAATAATTATTTACCCAGACACTTTTACGAAATTTCGTCAATTTTCAAAAAATCAAAAGTCATTGTAAGGCGTAATTTAGGTTCGATATTTTCGGCCACAAATGTTCTACAGGGCTTTGTTTACAATATTTAAGTTTAAAAAAATGACACATATTCTTCATTTTTGTTTAAATAATTATTTACCCAGACACTTTTACGAAATTTCGTCAATTTTAAAAAAATCAAAAGTCATCGTTAGCCGTAGTTTAGGTTCGATATTTTCGGCCATAAATATTCTACAGGGCTTTGTTTACAATATTTAAGTTTAAAAAAATGTCACATATTCTTCATTTTTGTTTAAATAACTATTTACCCAGACACTGTTACGAAATTTCCTCCATTTTCAAAAAATCAAAAGTCATCGTTAGGCTTAGTTTAGGTTCGATACTTTCGACCACAAATGTTCCATAGGGCTTTGTTTACAATATTTAAGTTCAAAAAATTAAACATATTCTTCATTTTTGTTTAAATAATTATTTACCCAGACACTTTTACGAAATTTCGTTAATTTTCAAAAAATCAAAAGTCATCGTAAGGCGTGGTTTAGGTTCGATACTTTCGGCCACAAATGTTCTACAGGGCTTTGTTTACAATATTTAAGTTTAAAAAAATGACACATATTCTTAATTTTTGTTTAAATAATTATTTACCCAGACACTTTTACAAAATTTCGTTAATTTTCAAAAAATCAAAAGTCATCGTAAGGCGTAGTTTAGGTTCGATACTTTCGGCCACAAATATTCCATAGGGCTTTGTTTACAATATTTAATTTAAAAAAAATGACATATATTCTTAATTTTTGTTTAAATAATTATTTACCCAGACAATTTCGTAGATGTCTTATCGAAAAATCGCGGTAAATCCTAAGTTAAAAGCTTATTGCTATTACTATGGCACTACAGCAATTTAATTAATTATGAATTTTAATCTATTTTTCTGTAAATTAGGAGAGAAAATTTGGAAATTTACCAAAGTCAAACATGGTGGACGCGCCGGATTCGTGGCTGAAATTTATGGCTAACTTCCAGTCGGTCAATTATTTAACCAGTAAATGAAAATAAAAGCCACTGTGTAATGATACGAAACAGGGGCGGCTCGTTATGTAGAGCCAAGGAGCCATGGCACTACCTCAAATTTCAAGCTCAGCCAGAATTTTTTATTAATTCTAATTCTGTTCGACGTTCAATTATCTTTTATTTTGTTAACGATAACTCTTAAATGAACGAGCAGAATTCTCCCAACGAACTATTGTTCTCATCGAAAAGATGCAGATAAAAACAAAAAATAAATTTGTCCTTTCATTGTTGAAACGATGACCAGATTTTAAAAATCCATTCAGCAAAGTGTTCTACTCCTCGAATAGAAAATTAAATGCGGTGTTCAATTGATATTTTTTGAGGATAAACTGATTTTGAAAATTCTTCCAGCGAAATATTTTACTCATTGCATTGATGTAAATAAGATAAAACATTAAATTCGCCGTACAATTGTTTTGTGGTTTTAAAAAGATTACTCTAGAACCAAATTTTTAAAATTATTTCAGAAAGATGTAATAATAATAATAATATATATTTATGGGATTCTCCCTGTACATTTAAGTATTAATTCGAACATAAAATAATCGTCGAATAGATGCAGATAAGACCCAAAAAATGTAATTTGTAGTTTTTCTTTTGTCTGTCTTTTTTTTGCTTTTTGAGGATAATTCTTAAGCGAAAGAACAGATTTTGAAAATTCTTTCAGAAAATTCTTTCAGTAAAGGATTGTACCCATTGGACAGATGTACATAAATAAAATGAAAAAATAAATTCGCCGTTCAAGTAGTTTCTATTATCGTTGATGATAACTCCTTAATGAGTTCTCAAATTCTTTTGGCAAAGTGTTATAGAAAATATGTAGGCTAAAAAAATAAATTTGCGCGCACGAGATGGACCAGAATTTATTTGGCTCCAAAAGCACATTCACAACGCGTTTTTTCACCTGTATTTTCGATTCTTTTGGGTCTAAATTTTTGATCTGTAGACCTAAATATTCTTTATTCTGGCATAAATTTTCGATTTAATTGTTAAATTTTTTTTTTGTCCGCATTTGTACTTTCTCCGTTACGAAGTACGAGAAAGTATTGTGATCGTGATTTTTTTTCAAAATTTTTTTTACGGAAATATCCGTTTTGGGGTCCCTAGATGCCATTTCAACAATTTCTGGAAAAAAATAATTTGTGTGTGTGTGTGTGTGTGTGTGTGTGTGTGTGTGTGTGTGTCTGTCTGTGCGCGCTGTATCTCAAAAACGAATGGAGCAATTGATATGAAACTGTGAACATCCATCTTATTTGATAATCTGAAGAACTGAAAAGCTTTTGGTAAAATTTCGTAAACCAGAAGTGGCCGTTTACCTTAACTATTTTTTGTTTTTTGTTAATATTTTCTTAAATATGAAAAATATCACAAAAACATTTAAACAAACTTTGAAAACAACAAAGTAATGAACATCTTTTGCTTGAAAACATTTTTCATAAAATCATTTCTATTCGAGAAAAAAATTTATTATTATTTTTTTAATTTTTGGTTTATAATTATAAAACGATAATAGTTACAGCAAATTTATGTCAATAATAATTGTAGAGAATGCTAAAATGAACAACTTATAAAGAATAAGGTTTTTTCGAAATCCCTTTATTTTTTGTGTAAACTGAGTTTTTGAATTTGAAGTATAATTTTTACATCTTTCATAATTTTGACGTCAGTTTCATCCGAGTTTACACAATGCTCGATGTACACTAAAAATATGATTTCAATTGAAAATAAACAATGAAAACGTAAATATAAATGGCTATGATACCATCAAGTCGGAGAAAGTAACATGATGGCTACAACACCATTTTTTATTTTTCTGGTCGAATTTTTAATTCCGGTTCCAAATTTTCGACTTGATTTTGGTTAAAATATCTATAACCTGAATTATTGATTTATATGCGATATTTCTTTTTATTTTTTCCGGTATTTTCGAGTTTTGTTTGTAGAAATGTTCGATTTTTTAGTCTGCATTTATTATCTTTGTTTTCGATTTACTGTCTAAATTTTCGACTTTCTGGCCAACCTTACAGATATTTATTACTTTTTAAGTAATGGTCCTCTATTTCTAGGCCTGAATTTTAGATTTTTGGTCTTAATTTTTTGTCGTATATTTTTATTTTATTTTTGGAATATTTTTCCTATATTTCACATTTTTTAACTTGGATTATTGATTTTATTTCGTGATTTTTTTAATTTTTTGCTATTATTTTAAGAAACTTATTTTTGGCAGCTAAAAATGGCAAACTATTTAGCTTCTAAGTTTTCGATTTTTTTAAGTTTCCCATATTTTAGATTTTCTTGGGATTTTTTTTTTAATTTTTATATATACAAACATCTTTATTCACAGAAGTAACATCTAAATACATTATGTTAAAAACTTGAAATCCGCTTTCCGTTGTCTGTGAAAGGACTATTTTTGCTATTAATAATAATAATAATAATAACTTTATTTACGGATTCAACCTTTTTACAATAAAGTATAAAATAACAAACAGATAAATATAAATTAATAAACAACGAAATAAATAAAAGCATCAATGTGAAATATAAAAACTTTAAGATAATATTAACAATATTTTCGAATTTCTCGTTGGAACTTATTTTAAACTAAAAAGAGTTATTTTTGGGGCTGAAAATGGCAAATTATTTTTCTTTTACTTAAACTTTCAATTTTCTGGTCTACATTTTTATTCTTAACCCAGGTTTTTTGATTTTTTGGCCAATATTTTAGATCTTCAGTTGTTTTTATTTTTTGGCCAAAATATTCGATCGGTCTAGCAAGATAAATGGTTCTTTGTTTCTTCAAAAAAGGTATAAGTGGCTCTACCATCAACATGTTCCACGAGCCGCCACTGTCGCATACTACCGCAATTCTTGATGAGATACATACAAGTACATTTTCGAATATTTTAAAGTTTAACAAAAGAAAGAATTTCTTATGAAAATAATACTCTTGAAAATTTTATACAAAGAAAGTAAAAGCAACGTTGGGCTTATGATCGTCAATTAAAATGACTGTCGTAAAATGATTTTTTTTTACATAACAAACTGTGCGCTCTAACCGAAACTTTTTAATTTCAACATCAAAGGGATAACTTTTGAACTTTTAATATTTACCGACGGAAATTTTCCACCCTTCCTAATATTTCCCCGCCACTAAATCATATCTTCCCCTTTCTGGCAACCGACAAACAAGAATTATTCAAGGATATTTTTTATTCCCCAATTTCTCGCTAGATTAAACCCCGCCCGGCTTTTATAATTTGTTGTTTTATTTCCGTCCAATCGAACGTATTTATTTCGCCTGTGATTTAATGCTGCCAGCACGAAAAATACGAAAATTTTATAATTAACCTTTTGCGACCATTTTTATCGTAATTAAGCCACATTTTTTTCCCGCGCCGTGTGCAATAAATCCCCGATGTTGGCAACCATTACAAAGTTTAATGTTCCATGTATAGTTCGTGAGCGCTTTTGTTTTTTTTTGCGTGAAAAGCGAACTTTCCGAATGTATGTTACAATTTTATCGCAAATTACAAATATGTCGGACATTATCGCCGCATGAGCGGACAAAGACATGTCCTGTTTAGATTATTTTTAAATGCGTTCATATGCAAACTTTGACACGAAACATTTTATGCTGTGATAACAATGTGTAGGATATAAAGGATATAAACGCTCTATTTTGAATATAAACACTACTTTGCAAAAATACGCAATTTATTTGTTCACTTATAGTGTAAGATCGTTGCTTTGATTGCGTTATGGAAACAAATATTAAATATGCATATTATTCTAATTCTCGATATTAGTTACTAAAATATTTGATTTACTTATGTTTATAAATAATAATAATAATTTGTTTTGTTTATGGCAGAGGTTTTCAACCTTCTGTTTATCGCGTATCACCATAAGGAAATTACATAAACTATAGTACCACCAGCATTTGAAAAAAAAAACTTTACTTTTGATTCATATTTTTATTCAACAAAAAATACATTCTTAAAATTTATTATATAATGAATCGGGGGGACATCCATGGACCCGCACGGCCACCTCTTCGTTCCGAAAAAGTGACCGCACGGATGGGATTCGAACCCACGACCACGAGGCCCGTGAGCAGGAGCTCTACTCACCAGGGCACCGCGGCCCCCAATAATAACTTTCAAAGTATTATTTATAAAGTCAGCAAACTAGGTATTTTTAGAAAGACTAGATAATCTAAATATTGAATCTAAGATTGAATTAAATTTTTTTTTGTACATTTTTATTGAATAGATATTACCCGCTATGTAAAATTTTGTATTACAAATTCGAGTTAATTACATATGTACTGACCTAATATAATTTCTTCGTTATTATGAATGCAATCTAATTTTATCCTCATCAAAATATTTAATAAATTTGAATTTTACAGTTCAGATTTATAATAACTTTCTTTGTTTACACACATTTAAAAAAATAAACAAAAAGTAGGACAGTGTAATCCTTCTCAATAAAATTCGCCATGGGGAAAGCGTAGGCGGTTTGCTTAATTTCCGGTGGCCCTGACATTTCCGGCCTGTGTTCACATTACGCAACCCCCGCTTAGTTGTAAATAAATGTAAATGGGGGCGCAAATTTTACCAACGGGTTATTATCAGCCGAAAAAAATGAACTCTCGGCACAATTACGAAAATTAAGGGTAATTCCCTCTTAAGCGACCCTTTCACTCCTCCATCATCAAACCGACAATTATAAAAACGACAGCGACAATTCATCCCTTTTATTCAAACTAATGCATTTATTACGACGACAGAATAAAAAAATTACGTTAATAAGAGCGGGGCGGTAATTAATTTCCGACGAGGATCACAATCTCTAATTAGAGGCGCACCGGTTGAATTTTATAAAATCTGCTAAGAAAATTATTCTCCAGTACAATTAATCATCACTAGCCGGTGGAAAGCTTCCGCAGTAAGTAAGGATTATGTTTCAGTGGGAAATATATAGTTTCCCCGATAAAATATGATTCTATAACACCGCACTATTTTTCGACATTTCCACGGCCATATTTCTTCTGGCAGAGATTCTTGCGGAAAATATTCTACCCACCAAGACGTCGTTGACTAGATTTAACCCTTAAAGGAGACCCCACGGTCTATGCACAATCAGGCTATTTATCAAGGATGCGAAATCGTTTGGATATCATAAAGAATACATCTTCGGTGGAGATATTATCGTTGAATTTTATTGTTTTAATTCCCCAGGTCACGTTTTACAATGTTATTGTGGATGAGGAGTTGACCTTAGAAGTTTTATGCTTCTTGGAAGATTAAATTTTATTGTAATGGTATGGAAAAACTATTGTAATTCATCAATAGGGAAATGGAACAACTTTCGAAAGTAGAATGTTAACGATTGAAATCTCAGCGACGTGTTTTATTACTATTGGCACTTGATATATTTAACTTATTATTGTATAAGTGCGAATAATAAGGTTATAACCACTGAAGGAAAACATAATGTTAATATAGGTTTAAAATTAAAATTCACTTGGTTTGTTTCACGATTAAATTTATATATTTTCGACTAGTTTCGGCTTAGTGCCATTTGCAAGAAATCAATTATAAATTATTTCTTGAAAATGGCAAGCCGAAACTAGTCGAAAATAAATAAATTTAATCGTGAAGCAAACCAAGTGAATTTTAATTTTACACCTATATTAAGCATTCATGATCCTGACGCTAATAATTGCTGGCAAAATCATAGGCACTCAAATTACTGTTGAGAGTGTTTTATCAATGCTACGAATCTGAATCCCAATGAGTACAAAATCCAAAGATGGGGATTCACATGAGTGTTCACAAGATATTGGACTAATTCGGCATGAGTTGCAAATTAATAAGCAATGTCATAAATTCACCCTAGTTGCAGTCCTTGGTTAAATTTAATGTTCCTCGTGTAACATCACATCAACCTCTTACTTTTTTTATACCAACTGCATCTACTAACATTTTGCTGAAGGCTCCTATTGTACGCATGAGCCGTAATGCCAAAGAGTATTATAAAGACATATTTATAGACGCTTGACTGTGTACTTTTGTAGTTTTTTCCTTATCTTTAAATTACTATTTAGTTTATAAATGCTATAATTTATTTGTTTTAGCTGTCATTATTATGAGTGTTAACCATGTTAATTTAATTTTTAGTTTTTCATTGAATTACCTATACCCAGCTGTATATTTTTTTTGTATTTGATGATGTCCTATTTTGGTTCTTCCTGTTGAACAATAAATTATTATTATTATTATTATTATGAGTAAATCCCATCATTCTAAAACGTCTGGGGTTTTGCGATAGAATCTGGATTTTCATAAAGTTTCACCTTAAGTGAGCCAGGCTCTATATCAAGAATTGATAGGACCTTTTATATATCTGGCAATAGACACAAGACCTGACATTGATTACTCGCAATATTCGCAGTCGCAAAGGTGGATCTGATTACTGTAAAGAATAGGGAGCTATCGTTATAAACTAAAGTATGTTAGGAACCTACTAAACAAATTTTCACTTTGTGGTGGAACCACAATTCCATTCCAAGAAACCTCCACGTTGGACATCCTAATTAACTACGAGAAAACACTGAAATTTCAATAAAAAATCTCCGTGATGGAGATAAAAAAGCTTCAGACAGATGAAACGGCCTCCAGAAAATGTGCTCGGATCATAATAGCCACCGAAGTCGACACAGCATCAACAGCTTCGCTATCCTAGACACAAGGACACCACCTCTGAAGACACCCCAGCCACTAAAAAATACTCCCACTGATACCGCATCGGCAAAAACCCCAAGCCACTGACCACGACAAACATGACTGTCCCTAAAAATTCAAACATCCATGTCACTACGCAATCGCCGAAGCAGGCCAACTCCACCGGTAACACCTCCTAATCCAGGGCACTGATGCCAAAACTACCACCAGTCATTCTGCCCGAGAAAACTGACTGATCAACCGTAAACAAGATCCCGAGAGATAATAATTTAGCATACACGTCAGACAGACAACCGATTTCCAGAGATTGGCACCTAAAGAAGCTCTTCGATATTTATCAGCTGGAGGAAGATAAACCCTCAAGGTCCTGAAGGTGTGCTAACTGCCCGTTAAATTTGTCACCAGAATGCATGGCAGTGAGCACGTCTGCCTCAAGCTAGCCAGAGATGATGCTGGAAAGAAAATCTTCCAGCTTACTCACGTCCTCACCCTGAGAGTGAGTATCGAGGCCAAACGACAATATGGAAGTTCAGAACTGCTACCAGTAAGTGGATTATTTGCGGAGCTAATGTAACTCATCTTTATTTTGCGTTATGTGTGCTGGGACACACTGGACCAAGGACTGCAATTGTCCGAGAATGAAATCCGCCATCTGCGTTAATTGCAGTTAAACACACCCAGCAAACTACCGAGGCTGCCAGGAATTGGTCGTCAAAACCATGCCTCAAGCCTTGCACTAGCTATGCTGCTGCTGTGGAACAGGTACCATGAACCACCCCCAGAAATCGAACAGGACGCCCCGTTTCGCCAAATAACAACAAATGGCTTCTCGAGTATAAGCCAAAATGGTGTCGCCCTATATACAGGGTTATTCAAAATGAAGGAACCGGTTTCAAACATTTATTTCTTCCGAACTACAAAAGATAGAAATACAATTCCAAAGTTCCTGGAAAGAGAAAAGTTAAGCCAAAATGGGGCGACAATATACAGGGTTATTCAAAATTAAGGAACATATTTCAAACATTTATTTCTTCCTAACTGCAAAAGATAGAAATACAATTCCAACGTTCCTGGAAAGACAAAAGTTCAATTTTTTATGCATTCAATATGAGAACCATGTGTTACACAACAAATATCAAAACGCTCGACATTTTCATTCGATGTGCGTGGGCGTCCCGTGCTTTTATGTTTGCAGATGCAACCATCATGTACGAATTTTCGATGCCACTGGTACATCTGCTTATGACGATGCGGATGTTTATTAAACTGACGGCGAAAAGCACGTTGAACTTCAATTATGCGCTCTAGTTTTGCTAATTGCAGTACAAAAAATGCTTTTTCTTGTTGTGTCGCCATTTTACTACTGACAATCAATATGACAAGTAACAACCGTTTTCTTATTAACATTTAATATTTATGCCGACACTTTCAGAAATGGAAATATTCGAATTGAACAAATTATTTATTATTAAGAACGAATTAATTGCGAAGAGCTCGTTTTTCGGCCTCTCCAGTGGTGCCGGAGTTTGGGATTCCGGAATATTATAAACCATTAGATTGTTACTTCTTCATTATACATATTATAATCATCATTACCACCTTTATTATTGGAGATATTTTGCAGCTAGTTCATTCTTTTGTCAAGTGTCGAAAACTTCATTTTCAGTTCGGTCTCGGTAAATTTTATATCCATATCGCACCGTAAATTCGGCCGTGGTTGGAACTTCTGCGTGGGCTGTTCAAATTTTAAACTTTTGTCTGTCCTGGAACGTTGGAATTATGGTTTTACTTTTTGTAGTTTCAAAGAAATATACGTTTGAAATCTGTTCCTTCATTTTGAATAACTCTGTATAATCGCTTTTCAACCACACCGACCGGTCCAGAGAAACCCAAGGCCACCAGTCGTTCTTCCCGCCGACGCCGACTGGGAGAAGATCAAGGAGTTAATGCTTGGCAAGGGCATCGCATACAAGTCGGCCGGGCTTACAGCAAGCTGACGTGCACTTACCCGAGTGCTCGAGGATACCCATCAAGCGTTCTACTGTTTTCAGATGGAGGAGGAGAAGATGATGGAGATGATACATCCCAGCTTTTGCCAGCGATGGGCCTGGGACGCTCACTGCCGGTGCTTTATGTGACCAGATTGTCCGGCAGAAAGAAGAAGACCGGTATATGCTGGAGGAATATAGTATATGTCACGCTGAGGAAGTATGTCGACGGGAAAAACACTTTCACCTCAAGGAAGTCCTTGGCCTAGATATCACCGTCGAGCCAATGCATCGTTCGTCACTGGTTACTTTGGTCAATTTTAATAGGCTACGCACGGACGACGGCGCAGAGCAGCGGAGCCGTCGTTCGTCACCAATTAAAAAAATTTAAAAAAAAATTAAAAAATATTTAAATTAAAAAAAAAATTAAAAATTATTATTTTTTTTTTAATTTAAATTAAAGAAGACAATTTTATCTAAAAGTAGCTTTAGCTTGAAGAACTAGTTTTATGTACTAAACTTGTATGTAGTCGGTAAATGTATACGTTAACAATCACATCAAAATTAAAAATTATAACAAAGTGCGTTCCACGTTATGTTCGATGAACCCGAAAAAAGTTGTACAACAACGAGCGGGCATGGTTCCACCCGACGCGTCTAGTACAGTGTGATCGAATAAAAGTTAGTCAAAGTTAGCCATGAGCCAAAATTCCTAAACTTATTGGCAAGTGTCAAGCTGGCGTATATTGATATTTTCAAATTTAGGAACTAAGAAAATACATGCGGTTTTTTGTTCATGACCTGCTTTTACTAATTTTTTATTCGATCTCGCTGTATTATAAAGCTACGCGCACACTTGTCAGAATCGGACGGATGGCACGCATCGGCAAAAATTGCTTAACACAGTTGTAAACGAATCAACGCACATTTATCGGTACGGCATGGAACGGATAAATGTGCGTTGACTCGTTTACAACTGTGTTAAGCAATTTTATCCCTTGCGTGCCATCCGTCCGATTCCGACAAGTGTGCGCGTAGCTTTAATGTACATTTTAGTAGAAATTAAAAATTTTTGACAGTTGTAAATTGTTATTTTTGGCAGATGAAAATTTCCTTTTTACTGCCAACGTGCCATTTGTGATGATGGAAATGTGCGATTTTTGACAGTCGTCATTTTTAGCAGTTAAAATTTTCTTTTTTCTTTTAATATCAAAAAATGCCATTTTTGATTGCAAAAACCACAATTTTTGGATGCTACTAATTTCTTTATTTACTGTTGAATCGTACCATTTGTGGTGACAGAAATGCAGAGTTTTTGACAATTTGAAATTGTGACTTTTGACCATTGGAAATTTTCCTCTTTTGATATTGAAAAATGCCAATAGTGATAGTAGAAATGCTCAAATTTTGACAGTTAAAAATTTTTGGCATTTCAAATTTTTCTTTTTATTGTTGAAATTAAACCGTTTTCACTAATGAGCAATTTTTGACAGTCCTGAATAGTTATTTTTGGCAATTAAAATTTTCTTTTTACTGCCAACGTACCATTTGCGATGGTAGATATGTGAGATTTTTTACAGTTCGAAATTGTCATTTTTAGCAGTTGAAATTTTCTTTTTTTTAAATATCAAAAAATTCCGTTTTTGATAGTAAAATTCCACAATTCTCGGCAGCCGCTTATTTCCGTATTTACCGCTAAATGGCGCCGTTTATGATGGCAGAAAAAAAAATTTGACGGTTAAAAATGTATCTTTTTAATATTGAAAAATGCTGATAGTGATAGTAGAAATGCTCAAATTTTGACAGTCTAACATTTTTGGCATTTGTAAATTTTCTCTATATTGTTAAAACGTGCCGTTTTCAGTAATGAACAATTCTTGACAGTATTGAATAATTATTTTCGGCAATTGAAAATTTCCTTTTGCTGCTAAGTACCATTTGTGATAGTAATGCTATTTTTGACAGTTCGAAATTGTCATTTTTACCAGTTGAAATTTACTTCTTTTTATAATATCAAAAAAATTGATAGTAAAAAACCATAATTTTTGGCAGCTGAAAATTTCTTTATTTACCGTTGAATCGTGCCGTTTGTGGTAGAAGATATGCAGAATTTTTGATAATTCGAAATTGTCATTTTTGACGGTTAAAAATGTATCTTTTTACGATTGAAAAATGCCATTTCTGACAGTAGAATTGCACAATTTTTGACAATTTATAATTGTTACTTTTGGCCATTGGAATTTCCCTTTTTTAATATTGAAAAATGCCAATAGTGATAGTAGAAATGGTCAAATTTTGACAGTCTAACATTTTTGGCATTTGTAAATTTTCTCTATATTGTTAAAACGTGCCGTTTTCAGTAATGAACAATTTTTGACAGTATTTAATAGTTGTTTCCAGCAATTGAAAATTTCCTTTTTACTAATTGCCATTTGTGATAGTAGTGTTATTTTTAACAGTTCGAAATTCTAAATTTTAGCAGTTGAAATTTACTTCTTTTTAATATCAAAAAATGCCGTCTTTGATAGAAAACCCATAATTCTTGGCAGCTGCAAATTTATTTATTTACCGTTGAATCATGCCGTTTGTGGTGGCAGAAATGCAGAATTTTTGGCAATTGGAAATTGTCATTTTTGACGGTTAAAAATTTATCTTTTTACGATTGAAAAATGCCATTTCTAACAGAGGAATTGCACAATTTTTGACAATTTATAATTGTTACTTTTGGCCGTTGGAAATTTTCCTTTTTAATATAGAAAAATGCCAATAGTGGTAATAGTGATAATAGTAGAAATGCTCAAATTTTAACAGTTAAATATTTTTGGCATTTGGAAATTTTCTATTTATTGTTGAAACTAGCCGGTTTCAGTAATGAACCATTTTTGATTGTACTGAAGTTATTTTCAGCAATTGAAAATTTCCTTTTTACTGCTAACGTGCCATTTGTGATAGTAGTACGATTTTTGACATTTGTGGCAGTTGAAATTTTCTTTTTTTTAATATCAAAAAATGCCGTCTTTGATAGTAAAAAAACACCATTTCTGGCTGCTGCAAATTTCTTTATTTGCCATTGAATGAACCACCGTTTGTGGTGGCAAAAATGCAGAATTTTTAACAATACAAAAATGGCAATTTTCTTTTTTTATATCAAAAAATGCCGTTTTTGATTGTGAAAATCCACAATTTTTGGCAGCTGCAAATTTCTTTAGGTGCCGTTTGTGGTGGCAGATATGCAGAATTTTTGACAATTCGGAATTGTCATTTTTGACGGTTAAAAATTTATCTTTACGATTGAAAAATGCCATTTCTGAATTGCACAATTTTTGGCAATTTATAATTGTTACTTTTCGCCGTTGGAATTTCCCTTTTAATATTGAAAAATGTCGATAGTGATAGTAGAAATGCTCAAATTTTGACAGTTAAATATTTTTGGCATTTGGAAATTTTCTATTTATTGTTGAAACTTGCCGGATTCAGTAATGAGAAAATTTTTACAGTACTGAATAGTTATTTTCAGCAATTGAAAATTTCCTTTTTACTGCTAACGTGCCATTTGTGATAGTAGTGCGATTTTTTACAGTTCGAAATTGTCATTTTTAGCAGTTGGAATTGATTTTTTTTAATATCAAAAAATGCCGTTTTTGATACTAAAAAAACACCATTTCTAACTTCTACAAATTTTTTTATTTGCCATTGAATCGTACCGTTTGTGGTGGCAAAAAATGCAGAATTTTTAACAATACAAAAATGGCAATCAAAAAATGCCGTTCACAATTTTTGACAGCTGGCAGCTGTTTATGGTGGCAGAAATGCAGAATTTTTGATAATTCGAAATAGTTATTTTCTTTTTTCTTAATATTAAAAAATGCCATTTTTTATGGTAAAAATCCACAATTGTTGACAGCTGCAAATTTCTTTATGTGCCGTTTGCGGTGGAAAAATGCAGAATTTTTGACAATTCGAAAGTGTCATTTTTCGAAATTTGAAAAGTTTGAATAAAATTGAAAGCTCATTCATTTAATTTTCTTAATAAATTGTACTCGAACTTATCTCATTTAATGAAGGAACTTAAACGTGGCATCCTTCAGTTTATTTTTTTTTAAATATCAAAAATGTCGTCTTTGATAGTAAAGAAACACCATTTCTGGCTGCTTCAAATTTCATTATTTGCCATTGAATCGTACCGTTTGCGGTGGCAAAAATGCAGAATTTTTAACAATACAAAAATGGCAAATTTCTTTTTTAACATCAAAAAATGCCGTTTTTTATTCTAAAAATCCACAATTTGTGTACCGTTGAATCGTGCCGTTTAAAGTGGCAGAAATGCAGAATTTTTGATAATTCGAAATTATTATTTTCTTTTTTTCTATTATCAAAAAATGCCATTTTTGATAGTAAAAATCCACAATTTTTGACAGCTACAAATTTATTTGTGCCCTTTGCGGTGGCAAAAAATTCAGAATTTTTGACAATCGAAATTGTCATTTTTGACGGTTATTTATTCGAAATTTGAAATTTGAAAAGTTTGAATAAAATTCTTAATAAATTGTACTCGAACTTATTTTTATCTCATTTAATGAACTTAAACATGGCATCCTTCTAGCAATTTAAGTCAACACTACCTCAGATAAAATGGCGGATTTTATTGGAGACAGCTTGTTTCGCCAAATTTCCAGGTTGCCTGAAAACTGGACGTTTTCGTTCAAATTGAAAAAAATATCTGCTGAAAAAAGTTATAATTACATTCGATAAAAGTCTATTGTGCAGTAGATCAAACGTTTAGTGAATTTAGAGCATCTATTGCGGGGAAATGTATTATTTGCACAGGATAACATGAACGCGAGAGTAATGGATTTTCCACGAACTTTTGCTCAGAAAATGGAATATAATTATTTGTGAAACAAGCTTGTAATGAGAATTGTTCTCAGATTTGAACTAAAATTGTGGTAGTTGTAGCTTCAGGGAGACAAGTTCCATACGTTGTTACTTATCATTAAAATTTGAAATCCAATCAATGTTATGCACTTTATAATTATGAATTATATTTATGAACTAAATGTTTTGATACTTCAGTCATATATCGATAATACTAATATACCAGTGACGGTTCGCGGGTTTTTTTCTAGTACGGCCGAGGAACAAGAGGTGGTAATACGGATAGGTAGCGTCAGTTGCAGAGACTGGTGGCTGCGTGACCGCACCTATCTGTATTACCACCTCGGCCGTACCAGAAAAAACCCTGCGAACCGTCACTGTAATATACTGCAGTATCTCTTTTATCAGTTTAAATTAAATTCAGATATATTGGTTTCTACAGTTACCTGCAATTTAATAAATATTTAAAGCGGGATCTGAAGGCGTCATGGCCCACGAAAATGAAGAAAGTAGAGAGGCCCTTTAAATAAATCATGTATCGTAACAATTTAGTTTTTACGATTAAAGAACAATTTCTCAAAATCGAATGAAATTGCACTTCGACTATCATTAATGCACTTGTATTGCTAAAGAAAATGAAAACATGTTACAGACACAATTCGTTTTGAAGATATTTATTATATGTAATGTTACCTATTATAATATATGTATTTGAAATAATGAAAACTAACTCGAAATCCAATTTTACAGCAACAATTTTTAAGTTCAGTAAGCCATTTGCTGGGAATTAGTACAAAGTTTAATTTCAAAATCACACCCATTGTTTATTTGAGTGATGTACGCAATCAAATAACGGGATTTCAGTTAGCCATTAAAATTGTTTTTTGATCCTCGGTGTTTGTTTTGTTATTTTTTTTCAGTTCCTGACACATCCTGACAAAAACAAATGCTATCGATTAGCCATTTCCACCGACACGCTTTTTGTGTCAACAATATCCTCAAGCACGATTGTCTGAAGCCATTATTTGTAATGTTTTTCAATAAAAAGCAATTGAATTCGGTCATTAAAAGAAATATACTTATTATTTTACTTGCAGCGTTACCAACAGGTTGAATATTCATATATTCAGGCTACATTTCGTTTTATTGAATTTAAATATACTTTCAACAGAAATGATAAACTTTATCGTCACAGAGAATTTATTTATCATGCAACAGAGAATGAATCATTTTCGTAGAATTTTTATTGTCTATTATAAAATGGAACACTAAAAACTTGTAAGTATAATTATATATGTATTTATTATCAGCTCCAATGCACCAAGTGCACTTACAATTTCACGATAATTTTTACAAAAATTTCCAAAACTGTGTTGCTTAATTATAGCCCGGTAACAGCGGTAATCTTTTATCTAATTTAGAGGATTTATTTTACATTCTGAGCAATGGCTACGGAAATTTAGTACGGTTAAATTGTCCATTGGCGGGCGTAATCCTTCTAATCCATTCCCCCTAAAGATTTTTTCTTTATGTGGATTTTCGGTTATCTCATCGAGATATCATCAATCTTGTGTTTCCCAAGGTCTTAAGCCCCTCTTTTGTACTTCTTCAGCGGGGGACACGATCGATCTCTTTTGGTCACACATGAGAAGGACAGCGAAGCACTAATCACTTATTGTTCTTAGAAACATATAATAATGCAAGTTCATGTAATTGATAAAACTGGTAAAAGTTGAACAAACTTTTAGAAGTAAAAAAAAATTGTGTATTGATTATCATTAAGCTTCTGGTAAAATTAGATTACATTAAGAACTTATCGATGCAAAATGATTTAGATTATATGTTAGAACCAAGCATTTGTCACGTGATGTAAGGTGTGAGCCACAGAATTTTCTTTCAGAGTTGGCCATGCCTAAGAGAGAGAAAAACATAGCAGTCATGTCTGAGATTAATTCATTTTCTTAAATCTAATTCAATTGAACTAATCTAGTCTCATGATATAATAAGATGCGACATGCCTCATTTATCTCACAGCCAACTCTGAAATAAAAATTTTTGGCTCACACGATATAAAAACATCCTTCAATATTGGATTGATGAGGTTGTTACTTGGTGAAATTTCTCAACACACGTGTTTTATTTACCACATCCTTCAAATATAATATTACACTGAAATTTGAGTTATGAGTACTGTGATACGCCGCCAAAATCGAAGTCACCAACCAACAGTGTATTATAATTAATAATCCTCAAATATCAAAACATATAATCCTCATTTGTAAAAATAATCTTTTTATCAGTCTGATTCGCAGATATATTTTCTTCTCGCTGGAATATAATAAAGTGTGTTAAGGTGGTGTGAATAATAATGCGATGTCAGAAACGTCTGGTCTCATCTACTTGCGTCTTCTGACAGTCACGTGATAAATGTGCATAAAATAAAAAGCACACAAATGTATTGTCTGGTCCGTAACACGTCACCGTGAAAGATTATTTAAAAAAGGGGAAAGTTGGATGAAAAATTACATCTGATATACTTGAATTTTTTCAAATGCAGTAAATTAGGCCAGTGGCGCGCAAACTATTTTCATTTACGATCCCCCATTTTGTGTTAAATTTTGTCGCGGCCCTTGAGTGAGCGTTTTTTAAAAGTTAAAGTGAAATGATTGCTAGGATTTGCGTGTGTTTCTAAAATCTTTTTAATTCACCTCTCGTCTCGATTCAAACAATCTTTAATTCTATTCACCATTCTATGGACTTTTTTGATGACAACTCGTACGCGTTTTCCGCCTCTTTAAAAGAACTGCTGTAAATTTTGTATACTTTTTGTATAATCCTCTTTATTTTATTTTAGTATAATTTTAACTTCACTTTTACTGTATTTTTAAGAATGAAGAGTATGTTTCGATTTCGTTAAAATTTGTGTATTTCCTTTAATTGGGTTTATCAATCTGTTGGGAATAAATATTATTATTATTATTATAAAATTTCTTTTTTAAATAAAACACGTTTATTTCTTTGTTATCTTAAATATTTTTTTAAACGTTCTGTAATATTTTTTATATTAAAACCCTATTTTTGGTGTACGAAATTTTACTACAATCTTTTTAGTTCTTCGCATTGCTTTTTGTTTTTTCCAATAATTTTTTAAAAATGAACAAAATTTGTTAAAAAATATTGTTCAAGAAATCATTGTTTTCCGAAAAAAGTCAAAATGTTTGCTATATTTGGTCCATAATTATGAAATGATATCTATATCATCAAATTTGTTTCACTAGTAATTATAGAGAATGCCGAATTGAACAACTTATAAATAATACGTTTTTTGTGATATTTTGAAAAAAAAAACGAATTATTATTATATAGCGTCATCCGATTCTGCAATATAAATATGAATAACTATTCTATCATCAAATCGGAGGAAGTAACATGATGGCCATCACTAATATTAATTGTTAGAACTTTGACTGTTTTACCAATATTTTCGATCTTTCAAAAAAATTACATTAAATTGAACATTTGGGCTTTAAAATGAGCATTTAAGACCAAAAAATGGAAAATTTAGACCAAAGAATCTAAAATTACAACAAATAAATCGAAAATTTAGCCCAAAATAAAGATTATTTGGTTAGGCAAAAAAATTAAAATTTAGACCAAAGAATCGAAAATACAAGCCATTTGCCATTTTCGATTATTTGGTCTAAATTTTTAATTTTTTGGCGTAACCAAAAATTTTCCATTTTTTGGTTTCAAATTTTCATTTTTAAGGCCAAATGTTCAATTTAAAGTAATTTTTTGTTTGTTTTGGTCTATGTTTTAGGCTTTGTAACTTGAATTATTGATTTTAATGCGCGAATTTAAAAAACGGTATTTAAGAATTTGCAATCTACATTTTTTATATGTATACCAGAATTTTAAATTTTTTGGCTTGTATTTTCCACAAGGTTTTTTTTTTAATATAAGATTATTTACTGAATTTTATATTTTTGATTTCAATTAAGGTGTTCATTTTACGTTTGTTTTTTGTTTAAAATTTAACTTTAATATCCACTTATAATTTAGACTTGATGAAATAATTTTTGTTATTTTTTGGACTGATTTTTTTTTGTTTTGCCTGTATTTTAGATCTTTGCCGTAATATGAGATTTATTTGCAATATGATATGATGATCATGTGGTCTAAATGTCAGAACTTAAATTAAGGCAAATAGGCATGTATTTTAAATTTATTTCCTCCAATTATTTTGTATATCTTTTATTTTGGCCAAAATTTTAAGCCTCAGTTTTCTATTTTTGGTCTGAATTTTCGATTTTTTTGCAAATATTTTCGAGTTTTCATTTATAGATCTATATTTTCGATTTTGCAAACTACTTGTTTAATATTTAGCCCTGAATTTTTTAATTTTCTGTAGTGTATTTATTTCAATTTTAGGTTATTTAATTCATTTAAAATTTTTGATTTTAATTTATTCGTTGATTTATAGTTTAAGTTAAAATTTTACATATTCAGAAAAATACAGACGTAAGAGAATTATTTTAACCAATTACTGAAATTTTGATCTTAATATCTTTAATTAATTTTGGCTTGTCTTGACTATGCCTATGACTATGCCCATCTGACATCTTTGGCTTGTATTTTAAATTTTTTGGTCCATATTTGTATTTTTAGACTTAAATATTCCTTACTTGGGCCAAAATTTTCCATTTTCTTGTTGAAATTGTCGATTTTTTTGGTGCGCTTTTTTTTTATTTTCATGCACAAGTTTTCGATTTTTCGTTTATTTTTACATTTTTTTGCCTATGTTTCAAATCTAGATTTGGCATGTATTTTCAATTTTTTTTCCAATTGTTTTGGGCCTAAATTTCCTTAATTTTGGCCAAAATTTTTGGCCTGAGTTTTAGATTTTTGGCGATGTTTGATTTTTTGGCCTATATCTCAGATTTTGTAACCTGAATGAGTCATTTTCATGCGCAAATTTTTGATTTTTTTTGCAAGTATTTTCGAGTTTTATTTTAGATTTTGTAACCTACACGAACACATCCATAAATATGTAATAATATGCTAACTAAATACTTTTAACTACATTTATATATGTATTCTGGTGGCAAAAAGTGCAATAAATTGATTTGATTTGATTTGATTTACATATTTTATATTTGGACCTTATCTTTTTTTAAATTTTCTGGCCTGTATTTTTTACAACTTTTTTTTTTATTTTAGGTTATATATAACAACTTAATTTAGACAATACAGTTACGAAAATACAAAATGAACATGAATTTAAAAAAATGTATTAGTCTCTCTTGGCTATCGAGCCCCGGTATTTCTGTCCATTTTAGGTTATTTACTTAATTCTAAATGTTTTGTTTTAATTTAAGCGTTGATTTATAGTTTCAAGTTAAAATTTGAAATATACTAATTCTTATTTTATTATTTTAAACAATTACTTAATTTTTGACTTTAATGTCTGAATTTGATTTAGGCCTATATTTTAGAACTTAAGCCTGTATATTCAATTTTTTTGGTCTATATTTTTATTTTTGGGCCTAAATATTCTTTATTTTGGCAAAAAAATCCGATTTGCTTGTTAAAATTTTCAATTTTTTTGTAGGCAATTTTTATTTTTAGGCACAAGTTTTCGAGTTTTGGTCTTAATTTACGATTTTTTTGCCTATATTTCACATTTTTTAATCCGAATCCTTGATTTTTATGCGCAAATTTTGGATTTTTTTGCTAATATTTTTGAGTTGTTTGGTTTAAATTTAGGAATTCTTGCTTTTTATTTTTGCAACCTAAATTTTGTAATGTTTCAAGGTTTCTGTTTAAATTTTTTCTCCATTTTTTTTTAATTTTTGGGCCTATTCTTTACTTTGGCCAAAATTTTAGGTCTATATTTTCAATTTTTGGTCTGAATTTTCGATTTTTTGACCAAAATCTCCGATTTTGTAAACTGAATGATTCATTGAATGATTTTTTTGTAAGTATTTTCGAGTTTTTATTAATAGGCCTTTATTTTATATTTTGCAATTTACATGTTTTATATTTAGTTCTAATTTTTTTGTATTTTCTACAAGGTTTTTATTTTAACTCAAGGTTACTTACTTGCTTTTCAATTTTTTATTTTAATTGAGGCGTTAATTTCGTTAAAATATGACATATACAGGGTGAGCCAATGAAATGAGACGATTGAAAAAAAAATACGCTAAATCTTTTTTTTATTTATTGATAAAACGTCAGCTACATGAGTGGAAATTTAGTATAAGTTTACAATCGTGCAATATGTTTTGAAAATAATGCCCGAAAGATGACCTCCATCGCTGCGAAGCTGCGCATAACATTTCGAAGAATTTCCAACGGCGCAACGGCCTATCTGCAATCCGATCATTTGAAATGGTCTCGTTTTATTGCCTTACCCTGTACTTAGAAAAATATAGTCGTGAGGGAATTATTTGAACCAATTACTTAATTTTTTACTTTAATGGTCTAAATATTTTATTTTTTTGGCCTAATTCACTATTTTGGCCTGAATTTTATATTCATTTGTTGTAATTTTCGATTTTTTGGTCTGAATTTTTCATTTTTAAGCCCGAATTTTCGATTTTTGGTCTGAATTATAGGTGTAAGTTTAAGATTTTGTAACCTGAATTATTGAATTTTATACGCGAATTTTTAATTTTTCGGCCTTTATTTTAAAGTTTTTTGGTCCCAATTTTTATTTTTGGGGCTAAATATTCTTTATTACGGCAAAATTTTTGATTTGCCTGATGAAATTTTCGATTTTTTTTTAATTTTTAGGCACAAGTTTTCGATGTTTGGTCTAAATTTTCAGTTTTTATATTTCAGATTTTTTAATCTGAATGTTGAAATTTTTTATTTTTTGTCCATTTTTTGCAACCTAAATTATTTAATGTTTTGGCCTGCAGTTTCAAGGTGTTTGTTTTAATTTAGATTATTTTTAAAATTTTATATATTTTGTTTTAGTGGGTTTTCATTTAAATAATAATAATAAAGTTAATTTTTTTAATTTTTTTTTATTTATTTATTATTTATTAATGCTATTAGAGTATTACACAAGTTTTTTTTTTTTTCATTTATGCATCAATTATTACAAATTTGAAAAAGAGCGACAAGACATTTATTGAAACAGTTTTAGAAATTATCTCAACAATTGATAAGGTCTTTCAAATTGAATTTTTTGAAAAAATTCGTAATTTTTTTAAATCATACGAGTGATTTTTGTAGCCAATTTTGGGTGCTGGGGACTAAAATTAACGTTTTAGATTTTTCGAGATAACTTTTCTGTTTTTGGAGTACTAGTATTTTTTACTTTCTCCTCACAAGGTTCGAGAAAGTATTATAATCGAGATTTTTTTCGAATGCGAAATTTCAACGGAAATTTCCCTTGTTAGGTCCCTCGAAACGATTGAGACTATTTTTGAAAAATGTCTGTGTGTCTGCACATCAAAAACTATTAAAAAATTTCAAATGAAGCTTTGAATATAAGCTTTATTTAACAATTCGAAGAACCAAGAAGCTTTTAGTGAAATTTTGTGCACCGGAAATGGATCTTACCTTTTCGAAAATGTTTAGAAAAACACGTTAGCTAATCTTAGGGCCGGTTTTATAAAAATCAGTTAAATTTATTCGAAGATTAAAATTTAAATGAAGTTTGGTTCAATGTAAAATACATGTAGCACAAATGTCAATTAAGACTTAAATTTAAATGACCTTTATAATAGATTTTTTTCGAATGAGAAATTTCAACGAGGTCCCTCGAAACGATTCAGACTATTTTTGAAAAATGTCTGTGTGTCTGCATCTCAAAAACTACTAAAAAATTTCAAATTAAACTTTGAATATTAGCTTTATTTAACAATTTGAAGAACCAAAAAGCTTTTGATGAAATTTTGTGCACCGGAAATGGATCTTACCTTTTTTGAAAATGTTTAGAAAAACACTTTAGCTAATCTTAGGGCCGGTTTTATAAAAATCAGTTAAATTTATTCGAAGATTAAAATTTAAATGAAGTTTGGTTCAATGTAAAATACTTGTAGAACAAATGTCAATCAATACTTAATCGTCAATTAAATTTAAATGACCTTTATAATACCGGCTCTTAAGGATGAATAAAAACCGCACATCTTTTATTAATCAATATATCTAAGATTTTTAAGAAAAAAAGAAATCTACTTTATTTAATGCAATATTTTACAGGACTGAATCATCGGTGTAACTATTATGTATCTTCCAATAAGATAGTATAACTCTTGAATGATAAATACGATTACACTGATGCTATCCAATAAACTTTTGGTACTCTCTAATATAACTAGTGTAAAGATATTCGAATGAAATCCAATTATGGTCATTAATGTACGCCGTTATAGTCGCATCAAAAATAATTTATTATTTAATTAACCACTGGTTGCATGACGATAATAACGACTTCCCCTTACAGTTTTGCACGTACGTCCCTTCCTAGGAATAATGTAACGATAAATTTCCTTCCTAGTTAAGGAAAGCCAGCAAAGCCCCATCATGTGCTGAATACATTATAAAGTCGAGCTAGCATATTTCAAAACTCAATTGCCTGTTTGCAGAGCTGTCCAACTTCAATTATCCAAATAATATGCGAAGAGCTTACGGGTGCACATTACTTTCAAACCCCCACGTTCACCGTTTTCCACAAAAAGTAAAGGTTCTGAGTTCAGGGTATTATGATTAGCTATGATTAAACCGCCGATTAATTATAATAGGTAAATGGCTTAATATTCGTGCAAATTACTACAAAATAAACCCTTTGTATGTAAACTAGACAGGAGACATATGTTTAGGCAGAAAGGGCAGTCGAGAACAACATTGCGGTGCGTTATCCACGGAAACCATCGCCAGTTTCAGCTAGAGCGAGCAGCAATTTGTCCAGTTAAGTATGCAAATTCGTAGATAGTGTCACGCATAGGTGCAGGCTTAATTCTGGGCCGAAATCATTATCGTTATTCGAGTGTTTAGTTAGTTTGATACCGCTTTACAAGTTTTAACACCACTAATACGATTAACCCTGATTATAATGGTTTCTTTGGCGGTTGCAGACTTTATAATTACTTCATCGAGTGCAGGCCCACTGCGGTTGCCAACTGTGCTAATTTGGTTATTAAACTCGACGTTAAATGTATGCTTATATTTTCTGATTTCTGCTAGATGTTTCATCAATATAAATATTTTCAGAAGAGTTGCTCCAGACTAACAAAAATGTCTTCAGGGACTTTTCGGAGTACTAGATTTTTGTCGGAGTCCTAAAAGGTTTTTTTTCGGAGAGAGAAATTTCATGGATTTGTTCCCGGTCGCTTTAGCGTCGCTTATTTTCTTCACAGATGATTTTGCTATTTTTCAATTTAGTTGATCAATGGGCATAGATGTAACTAATAGGTATTGATGCTTTATGTATTTCCATGCTTTTCCTTTCTCAGCGATCACATGCGGGAACCTTCTTTTTCAAAACGATGGAATATTTTTTTAATAAGATTAACAAGGGCCGCTTAAAATAATTACTATACCCTACGTGAAAACAAAACGCCAAGCTCCAAATTTTACGTGTGAAACAAAGATGCAATTTGAACGATTCGAAAAATTGTAAAATATTAGTTAACCAAAGAATTTGCTTCAAAAGCTAAAAATCTTTACCTCCGTATGCCTCTAATGGCTTTTAATACTGTAAAGTAGGCATGTCAAACTCGTTTACCACCAAGGGCCACATCAAGTATTACACACAAGCCGCTAGCCGCATTACCAAAAAAAATGTGGAGGCTGGTGTGGCACGTTGCACCATCCTGCTGAAACCAATGTCTGTTCAATTTTAAATCATGCTATCGAACTCTATCAACCATTCTCCGCTGATGTACATATTAAGGTCCAATAAATAAATTTGAGGCAACCTCACTTGTTGCAGAAGCAAATTTATTACGGTCCAGGTAATTCCTCGGGCTGTATCAATTGTTGCCAGATATTATTAATACAAACCGAATGTAGAAGTTAAATTGGTTAATTTATAAAAAAAATAATCACACGAAGCGGCAATTGTTAACACTTTACAATTATTAATGGTAAATATAATGACTTTCAATAAGTTCAATCGTAGTTCTTGGAGAGTATGGAGGAAGTACCACGTGATTAAGAAGGGAAATATTATGTGTGGAAGAAGGTTAGAGATCTTTACTAAGCTGAAGATGTTTTACTTATGCGTACATTACGTATATAAAAAATATAAATATTACTCTAGTGAAATTTAATAAAACCAGAAAACTTCTAATTTAAGAATATTCAAAAAAATTTAACTTAATTTTTAAACGACAATTTGAAAAAGGAAAATTTCACTTCGTAGACTTTAAAAAGGCGAAAAAAAAATTAAATTTCGGACTAAAAAAAAAATCAATAAATTTCAGTCTAAAAATTTCAAATGTTTAGAATTCTGAGATGAGCAAGAAATTTTACTCTAACTTAATTCTGAAACAAATTATGACTTTTTCAATTTGGAAAAGTAAGATTTCACATGATAAACTTTAAAACCGCGAAAAAAAATTAAATTTTACTCTAAAAAAATCCTGTAAAATCAGTATACTCCACAAATGTTTAGAATTTAAGGATATTTAAGAAATTTTACTCTAACTTAACTTTAAAACGACAATTTGAAAATGGAAAATTTCACTTCATAAATTTAAAAAAAGCGAAAAAAATATAAATTTCAGACTAAAAAAAATCAATAAGTTTCAGTCTAAAAAATTCAAATATTTAGAATTCAAAAATGAGCAAGAAATTTTACTCTAACTCAATTTTGAAACGAATTATGACTTTTTCAATTTATCAAAATATCACATCATAGACTTTTACTTAAAGTAAAATTTCACATGATAAACTTTAAAAATGTGAAAAAATATTAAATTTCACTCTTAGAAATTCAATAAAATCGGTATATTCCACAAATGTTTAGAATTTAAGGACATTCAAAAAATTTCACTCCAATTTAATTTATGACTTTTTAATTTTGGAAACGTAAAAATTCAAATGATAGACATTAAAAATTAAAAAAAATATATTGAACTTCACTCTAAAAAAATTAATTAAAATGAAAATCAAATTTCACATGATAAACATTGAAAAAATATTATATTTCACTAAAAAAAATCTATAAAATCAGTATACTCCACAAATGTTTAGAATTTAAGGACATTGAAGAAATTTCACTCTAATTTAAGTTTGAAACAAATTATGGCTTTTTCAATTTGGGAACTTTAAAACTGCGAAAAAAAATTAAATTTTACTCTAAAAAAATCCAGTAAAATCAGTATACTCCACAAATGTTTAGAATTTAAGGATATTTAAGAAATTTTACTCTAACTTAACTTTAAAACGACAATTTGAAAAAGGAAAATTTCACTTCATAAACTTAAAAAAAGCGAAAAAAAATAAATTTCAGACTAAAAAAAAATCAATAAATTTCAGTCTAAAAAATTCAAATATTTAGAATTCAGAAATGAGCAAGAAATTTTACTCTAACTCAATTTTGAAACGAATTATGACTTTTTCAATTTGGAAAAGTGAAATATCACATCATAGACTTTTACTTAAAGTAAAATTTCACATGATAAACTTTAAAAATGTGAAAAAATATTAAATTTCACTCTTAGAAATTCAATTAAATCGGTATTTTCCACAAATGTTTAGAATTTAAGGACATTCAAATAATTTCACTCCAATTTAATTTATGACTTTTTAATTTTGGAAACCTAAAAATTCAAATGATAGACATTAAAAATTAAAAAAAATATATTGAACTTCACTCTAAAAAAATTAATTAAAATGAAAATCAAATTTCACATGATAAACATTGAAAAAATATTATATTTCACTAAAAAAAATCTATAAAATCAGTATACTCCACAAATGTTTAGAATTTAAGGACATTGAAGAAATTTCACTCTAATTTAAGTTTGAAACGAATTATGGCTTTTTCAATTTGGGAAAAAAAATTTCACATAATAAACTTAAAAAAATGTGAAAAAAATATTAAATTTTACCATAGAAAAATTCAATACAATCAGTATTGTTTAGAATTTAAATATATTAAAAAAATTAACTCTAATATAAAACGTTTTCAATTTGGAAAAGTAAAATTTCACTCGATAAACTTTAAACATTTGAAAAATATTATATTTCACTCTAAAAAAAAATCAATTTACTCGACAAATGTTTAGAATTTAAGGATTTTCAAGAAATTTCACTCTAATTTAATTTCGAAACGATTTATGACTTATTTAATTTGGAAACACAAAATTTCACATGATAAACAAAAAAAATTGAACAAAACTATTAAATTTCATTGTAAAAAATTCAATAAAACCAGTATACTCCACAAATGTTTAGAATTTAAGGACATTGAAGAAATTTTACTCTAATTTAGTTTCGAAACGATTGATGACTTTTTTAATTTGGAAACACAAATTTCACTTGATAAACAAAACAATTGAACAAAACTATTAAATTTAATTCTACAAACATTCAATAAAACCAGTATACTCCACAAATGTTTAGAATCTAAAGATATTGAAGAAATTTCACTTTAAAGTTTGAAACGAATTATGACTTTTTTTCAAGTGATAAACTTTAAAAAAAATCTATAAAAATCAGTATACTCCACAAATGTTTAGAATTTAAGGGCATTGAAGAAATTTCACTTTAATTTAATTTCGAAACGATTTATGACTTTTTTTAATTCGGAAACACAAAATTTCACATGATAAACAAAAAAATTGAAACCAAACCAAAAATAATTATTTTTACCTTGTTTATAATTTTTTTTTTTAATATTTGATACTAACCTTGCAGAGACGCAGACAACTTGTAAGCGGGCCGCGTGTTTGACATGTCTGCTATAAAGCCTATACCGAAGGAAGTAAATACTTGCAAATAAAAGTAAACTTTTATTCACATGTTTGATGAGTAAATATATTACTCACAAGTTATTATTTACCTCACCCATTGTATTAATGAACCATTCATCCATAGCCTATAATGATTATAGCTCATAGAATTACCATGCAAAACATTTCTATCAGTTTAGAAATTTTCCAGTCTTGCTTGCACAAAGAAAATAGACAATTGGACAAACATGATTCTCACAGACACATTTTTAAATTTATTTACCCAATTGGAAGAACGTCCAACAAAAATTATATGATGGTGATATATATCTAAACGATCCGCTTAACCACCGTTTAAAAAAGCATCGGATCATCACTTAACTGCTTGTTTTATTATGGAAATAAAGCGGGAAACTGCCGCGCTATTAGAGACTTTCATAGCACATCATTTCGTCAGCCTCATATTCGAGTGATTTTATTGTATCACGGGGGGTAAAAGGGGAATGGAATCACGAAACGAGGTCTTCATTACAAGCTCAACGTGTAAATCTCATTAACCCTCATTTGTATTTTCGGTATTACAGAGCGCAAGGATATAATGCGTATGCGATGCGCCATTGTTGGCAATAAAATAAAATAAAGTCGCCGGATTTTTGAACGGCCGTCCGTTTATTGCGGGGCTGTTAATTTTAATTTAAAGTTTAATCTCCTCCCAGAATTATGCAATTAGTTTAGAATTGCATGCGGGGTGGATAGGGTGTAATAAGGTTAATTGCTTTATTTTAAATCAGTAAATAAATACTAGAGAGTTTCCAGCAATTAATAATTATTCAAAATTAAACGTTTGTTTTGTGTTTATGGATTGGTTTTATTGAATGCAATAAATAGTTTTACATTCCATTAATTATTATTATGTATTGCTTGTAATCAATTTCGATTAGCAATAATTAAATATTATATTTGCAGAGTTCAGTTTAATCAACCTTGTGGTTTTGAAATCACTTTAATTCAGTAGAAAATATAATTTATAATTATTACTATATATTATTTCCTAACCGGTGGTATCGATTATTATTATTATGGAGTTGGCAATGATTTTGTAGAAATACTCCGACAATATTTACTTTTTGTTCAGTGGTGTAGATCAGCTCTGGATTACTATTAACAAATTCGGTTAGTTACTAACCGAATTTAACTAAAACTAAAAGATCTAAAAACAATGAAATTACCATAAAAATACACTTTACAGGACATTTTCCCAATTAGTGAAATTTCTGCAAATTGGAAAACCGGCAATTTGTTTCCTCTTCTCGCAAAAAAACGTAAAAACTCGTCCAAACAATCGGTTTAATTCGCTACACTGGATCAGAGTGCATTTCATCGGGGCCATCCATCATTAATTTATCTGAAAGGATTTATCCCGCTGAGCCCACAATAAATATTTGCATTTTAGTGCACCCCGTCCGGACGGTTAGACAAACTTAGTCCTGATGGATAGTAAAGAGTTAAGCTAAATCCAGACACTTTCCGAGATTGCATTTAAAAATGGTATAGTTTTTTTTTTATATGAATGCTTATAACTGTACAATTCTATATAGAAAAAAAAATTAAGATAGTCTATTTTACCATAAAGTTTTAACAATGTAAACTTACATTTTTCTGCAGTATGGTTCCTATTTTCAAAATCTAAACTATAAATTAACCCACCAAGGTGACCCTACTGGTCTGTGAGACCGGGTGTGCCGAATAACTTTATTCTCCGTTATTGTTTTTTGTTGCAATTTCGAGTAGCTGCCGCATTGCAGAGCTTAAATTGATTAAATATTTTTGTTTTATTGTCAAAGAGCATAAATTAAAAAAAAAACATGAACTATTGGTAACACGTTTCGAAAAATCAGCGACTATAGTTTAGATCACGTACTGATCATTATCAAACCAAAAATGATCAGTACATAATGTAAACTTGTGATTCAATGAAGAAAGTTGTCTACAAGGCCGTTTGTTTCTCCAAAATGTTCGTATGTTTTTCGTTTCTTCCAAAAAATTCTGTCTTCAAGTTGTTTATTTCTTCTAAGAAATTCCCATCTTTGCAGAGAAAAATTGTGATTTGAAGAAAAATGTTGTCTACGAGACATTCGTTTTTTCAAAATTTCTTTGAATAGAAAATTTTCGTTTCTTCAAAAAAAAATATTATCTTCAATTTATTTCTTCAAAAAAATATTATCTTCAATTTATTTCTTCAAAAAAATATTATCTTCAAGTTGCTTATTTCTTCAAAAATCTTGCTTTTTTGTATAGAAAACTTGTGATTAAAAGAAAAAAAGATGTCGTTTGTTTCTTCTTTCTCTGAATAGAAATGTTGTTTTTTCAAAAAGAAAGATCTTCATTTTTTTAATGCATATTTTTTAATAAAATACTTTGGTTTCTTCAAAAATACTTTTTTGTAAATAAAACAATTTTGTTTTTTTTCATCAAAATTCTTCAAAATATTTTTTTTATTTTACTTCGTTTTCATTAAGAAAATATTGAATAATTACAATTCATTTGTTCCATTAGTTATCGAGTTGAAAATGTAAAGGTGAGAAAACTCGTCTGGGTTTAATAAATATAAAAAAATATACTGGGTATTCTGAAAATCTTAAAAACGTATCATTTCCCAGAGATGTTATTAATTTACCATAATTAATTTGTTTTTTCAATTCTAACTAATTTTTTAAATCATAAAAATTAATTTAAAAATTTAAAAATGTAAACAAAAATATACAAGCAATTGTGAAAACACTTACAACTTACCCTATCATAGATGCGTTATTGTTTTACCACAATTTCTTTGTTTTTCCAAACCAAAACTCGTTTCAAAAGAGTTATGTTTTTTTTTTAATAAACGTTGCAAAGTATCTGATATTAAGTTGACGTTTAAAATATGAAAAAAAAATATACAGGGTGTTTAAAAAATTCGGAAAACTTGACATTTTGCAGATGTATTCCTCGTTTAACATAATTTATTTGTTTCTTCTGCTTCAATCGCGTTTTACAAGAATTGCGATGTTTTTAAGTCAACCGTGCAATAATACAAAAACTAGCGATGTAGAGGATGTTCATAAAATTCGAAAAACCTGCAAATTTATAGATGTGTCAGTGATTCAATTTGATTCATTTATTTTTTAAATTTAAATCAATTGTGTTTTTTTTTAAATAGTGATGAAAAAATACAGAAACACGATTGAGGTTTACAATTGTGAATAAAGTATACAGGGTGCTAAGAAAATTCTAAGAACCTTATTGATATGTCATTAATTTAACACAATTCATTTGTTTTCTTAATTTAAATAACTTTTTACGAAAGTTATGATTTTTCTAAATTGGAATTGTATCAATACAAAAATTTGGGCGAGGTTTGAAAATGTAGAAAAAATACACACGGCACTTAGAAAAATTTGAGAACCATGTAATTTATAGATGTATCACTGTTTAAACATAATTCATTTGTTTTCTTAATTTGAGTCACTTTTTAAGAAAATTATGAATTTTCTAAATTGGAATTGTAATAATACCAATATTTGAGTGAGGTTTGAAAATGTTGAAAAAATACACACGGCACTTAAAAAAATTTGACAACCAGGTAATTTATAGATGTATCATTGATAAAACATAATTCCTTTTTTTTCTTAATTTGAGTCACCTTTTAAGAAAGTTATGATTTTTCTAAATTGGAATTCTGATAATACAAAAAATTGGGCAAGGTTTAAACATGTGAAAAAAATACACAGGGCACTTAGAAAAATTTGAGAACTACGTAATTTATAGATGTATCATTGATAAAACATAATTCATTTGTTTTCTCAATTTGAATCACTTTCTAAGAAAGTTATGATTTTTTTCAATTAATGATGCAAAAATACAAAAACTCGGGTGAGGTTTAAAAATACAAAAAAGAAAAATGTACAGGGTACAATTCGAAAAAACTTGTTAATTTATAGATGTATCATTTATTTAATATAATTCATTTGTTTTCTCAATTTGAATCTTTTTCCAAGAAAGTTATGATTTTTTTCAATGAATGATGCAAAAATGCAAAAACTCGGGTGAGGTTTAAAAATACAAAAAAACTGTAAAGGATATTCAGAAAATTCGAAATACTTGTTAATTTATAGATGTATCATTTATTTAATATAATTCATTTGTTATCTCAATTTGAATAACTTTCGAAGAAAGTTATGATTTTTTTAAATTAATGATGCAAATATACAAAAACTCGGGTGAGGTTTAAAAATACAAAAAAAAATGTATAGAGTACTCAGAAAATTCGAAAAACTTGTTAATTTATAGATGTATCATTTATTTAACATAATTCATTTGTTTTCACGATTTGAAAAACTTTTTAAGAAAGTTATAATTTTTTTTCAATTAATGATGCAAACATTCAAAAACTCGAATGAAGAAATGTAGAAAAAATAAACAGGGTGCTCAGAAAATTAGGAAAACTTGCTAAGTTATAGATGTATCATTTATTTAACATAATTCATATGCTTTATCGATTTGAATGATTTTTTTAAGAAAAGTATGATTTTTTTCAATTTACAATAATACTGCAATTTTTGCTGCATTGTGAAAAAAATATGTTTTGACTTTATTTTTTCAATTTTCTTCAATTCGATTTTCATAATCATAGAAAACCTTTAGTTCTTGAATAGTCTTCATTTATCGTTTAAAAAAATACTGAATATTATTTTTTCGTGAAAAAATGACGTTTTGACTTTATTTCTTCAATTGTATTTTCGCAATCATTCGTAACCTTGATTAGTTCTTGTTTAATCTTCATTCACCCTCTTTGTTTATTTCTCAAAAAAACACCGAATCTTATTGTTTGTTAGTCAAAACATTATATTTTGACTTTATTTCTTCAGTTCTATTCGATTTTCATCAATTTTCTTCAATTATATGTCCATAATCATAGAAAACCTTTAGTTCTTGATTAGTCTTCATTCATCATTAATGTTTATTTCTTAAAAGAAACACTGAATGTTATTTTTTTCGTGAAAAATGATGTTTTGACTTTATTTCTTCAATTGTATTTTCGTAATCATTCGTAACCTTTATCAGTTCATAATTAATCTTCATTCGTAATCTGTGTTTATTTCTAAAAAAATCACTGCTATTTTTTTGTTCGTCAAACTAAAAATTCTTGCTGAGCTTGAAACTCTAGGTAGTGCCATGGCTCATTGGCTCTATATAACGAGCCTCCCCTGATTTTGTACCACATTCTCAATTAACGATTCTTCGGCCATTGAGAATGATTTTTTATGGAATTTTGCCTGCGTGTTTTATATTTTTTTCTGCTATGTTTTTGTTCAAGTGCTCAAAAAATTAAAACGAAAATCTTCAAAAATCTATAACTCTATTAAAAATTGTTAAATTTTCAAAAACCAAATTAATTTCGAATAAGCAATACTTCGGCCATTGTCTAGGAACTTTTATCGAATTTTGCCTGCACGTTTTGTATTTTTTTCTGCGATGTTTTTGTTCAAGTGCTCAAAAAATTAAAACCAAAATTTTCAAAAATCTATATCTCTATTGAAAATTGCTAGGTTCTTAAAATCTAAAATGATTTAAAACTAGCGATACTTCCACCATTGAGGAGGACTTTTAATGGAATTTTGCCTGCAAGTATTATATTTTTTCTGCGATGTTTTTGTTCAAGTGCTCAAAAAATTAAAACGAAAATCTTCAAAAATCCATATTTCGATTGAAAATAATTGCATTTCCAAAAACCAAATTGATTTTAAATAAACGATACTTCGGCCATTGAGGATGATTTTTATGGAATTTTTTCTGCGCGTTTTATATTTTTTTCTGCGACGTTTTTGTCCAAGCGCTCAAAAAATTTAAATACAAATTTTCAAAAATTCATAGCTCCATTGAAAATTGTTGAATTTGCAAAAACCAAATTGATTTTAAATAAGCAATCCTTCGGCCATTGAGGAGGAGTTTTTATGGAATTTCGCCTGCAGTTTTTATATTTTTTTCTACGATGTTTTTGTTCAAGTGCTCAAAAAATTAAAACGAAAATTTTCAGTTGATATCCCTGTTCAAAGTCAAGTTATTTTGGAACAATTGTTTTTTGCACCCTCGTCTTGTTTGAATTTTTCTTGAAGCCCTCGGGTGGGCTATTAATGGGTGGTAAAACCTCTTCAATTACTACTTGGAACTTTATGTTTTGTAGATAAGATGCTTCTAAATTATCAGGATTCATCAAGTTCGAATTCACGCTAAGGCTCTTTGGACCCCTCGGTAATATCTAAATGTTAGTTTACAATTTAGGAATAAGTTTTAATCTTATTTTTATACATTCAAACGAGTACAACTGTATGGAAAGTTTCACAGGACTTCATTTTCCAACAGGATGGAGCTCCGCCTCATTGGCACCTCCATGTAAGAGGCTTGTTAAATGAATCCCTTCCTCAGCGCTGGATAGGTCGCAGGGGGAAATGAAGACCTGGCTCTTCACCTTTGGCCACCAAGATCTCTTGATCTCACCTTATGTGACTATTTTTTATGGGGTTATTAAGAAAGCTGTTTACATCCCGCCTCTACCAATAACTCTGAACGATCAACTATTTCATTATTAAATAAATGTCTAAATGTATGTCTTTATGTCTGACTCTGGGGTTTGTACCTTAAAAACCAATAAAGATTTCAATGTGAAAAAAAATGTGAATCAGTATACTTGATTTATTGATGTTATACTATAACTCTGTAAGAGTTTCTGACAAATAATTACATAAAGCAGGAGTAAAAAAATCAACTGTCCTCTACGGATAATTGAATTCATTGTCCTGCAAGTTATTTAAAACGGTCTCGGCTGTATAAAAGAAGGAATTGTTCATTCTCTTAGTAGTCTTATAAGTTTGGATATTCTTAAATGAAATATTGAATAAATGGTTCCATTAGCGTCATTTGGGCAAGTTAAACACGCTTTATAGATAGGCGTGTATCATTGTTTTATTAACTTTTATGAGAAAAGTTCCGAACGAGGGTCAGCGCGACGAAAACAAATATAACAGAAGATTTGTTCTGCACCCCCAGATAACAATGTTGGACGATGGATGGAAATTTACGGGAATTTATTAAGTTGGCTCGGAGGAGAGTTTATCCTAAGATTAGATAAATAAATCATTTAATCTTATATATCGATTTGTAGATAGAACCAAATCTCTGTTATTAAAATTAATTTCGATTATGAAACCTGGCCAATTAAAGGTTTTACCGCATCACTAGTGTCAAAGACAGTCGTAGTCTAAACGTCCCTAAAGTCAAAGATAGTCGTAGTCTTAATGGGTAATATTTATTTATTTATTTATTTCCCAACCAGACAATCCCTACATAAGGGGAAATATCACACATAAAACATAATACAGAGCATATCCCTCATATACTCTGGCCGCGCTATGAAGGCGTCTGAGGTGACTAATGAAGGGCCGGAAGGGCCGCCCTCGTCAGAAGTGATTGGATATTTTGTTACTTTACAGTCACAGATGTTTACACTTTACTTGCTAGCTATTGGTGCTTCTATTTATAAATCAGGGGTTCTTGAAAGGTTACAGATAACTGTGGTCCAAGTTAATCACCTCATGTGCCATCATAGCGCGGCCAGACTTTATAATATCAGCGACTCTACTACACTGATGAAGACTATAGTCCGAAACCGGTTTATAATTTTCCACTTGAAGGGGAGCAATAATTCATTTATATTAAATATCTTTAGCATTATAAAACATTAATTTTGACAAGTATGTCGCCCTCTATTGGCAAATTAATGAAACATATTAGACTCCCTGGGGCCTGCAAACCTCGTTTTCCTCCCGCATTTTAGGGACGATAAATAAATTTTCAGAACAGGTAGGCGCAAAAATAATTTGACAAGGAAAATATTGACTGTGTTGCGTTGGAGATGCAGATGTGTACAAACGCTTGAATTTTTTTTAGATATTTTACAAAAACATATAAAAGTCGATAGAACAAAAAATAAATCGTTAAGTCCTTTGGAACAGGCCTTGAAAATTAAAAATATTAGATCCTGCGGCCCTCGTATAATATTTAAATATTTTTTTGGCACTTATACTGTTGATATAAATTTCGCTTATTTACTACTAACTATTTTCCTTGAATGAAACATTAATTAATTGACGCTTCTTTATTTATTCAAACACCTTCTAGAAATAAACCTTTGCTTTAGCTCATCTTATGTTTAAATTTCGTTACGTTGAATACATCTGCGAAACGGTAGGGTGAAATGAGATTGAAGTAATCCAAAAGTGTCTTCGTGTATAGGTGTGGAGTGGGCGCTACGCAAGCAGCGCATTTTGTGAATACCTAAGCGCGACTGTTTCAATTAAATATACTTTGAAGTGATGACTCTAATTTCGTATATTGAACTACACGAAATCTGCAAATTAAACATCTGCCTCTGCTTTACTTTCCTTTCCATTCCTCTCGCGACCTGAAAAGCTGCTAATTCCAGCCCGCCGCTCCTTCTCTTCCCCTAATTAAGGTGCAATTTCCAAATGTATTCGCATTTCTCTTCCTGTTCCACTTCTCCTTTGGCGTAAGATCCCTTTCAGTGCGATAAAAAATGGTGCTAATAAATTGTGTTGTTACTTTAATGGGTTATCGATTCAATAATATTAATATTACAAATGTTTACGATTTTTAATGTTTTTTTTGCCATAAATTATATGTTGATTCTCACACTGGTGTGTAAAGGCGCCTAAGTCAGTTTTAGGTTTTTTTTCAGAGCAAGTATTAAAGTGTATGCAGGGTGGAAACTTTAACTGGAACAAATTCGGTATTTAAGAAATGAGAAGTTCCAGAAAAAAATCTTTGGACACGTCGATTTTTGTTTTTTATTGCGCACTTTTTAGCAGCTTTAAAAATAGCATGATATGACTAGTCTTTCACGTATGACATTTTTTTTAATGGAAACCATTTTTTTTATTTCACTAAATTTGTAGCCTATTTATTCTCTTTACGGCTCTGTAAAAATATTTTGTTTTTTTGGTTTTTTTATTTCAGAAAATATTTTTTTTAAACTTATTTAATATATCAAATGTTCAAATTCCACCAGAAATGTTACAAAATGTAAGGGATGTGTTTTATCACCGATTGGCTTTTTGTCAAGAGAGGGACGGTGCTCATTTTGAACATTTCATACCTTAAATAAGTTCATTTAAAGAAAACTTTTTTTTCAATTTCCTTAATAAAAAAACAAAATATTTTTTTAAACAATTCGAATAAAGCAGTAAATCTGCAGTAGTAAGTAAATGAAATTATATGATTGTGAAAGAAGAATTAAGAATAAGACACATTGATTAAAGGTGATTATTTATAAATATATCGTTGAAGTACTTATTAGCATTCTTGACGTGGGGGTAAAAAATCTGTTATAAATAATGACGATGATGAGACCTATTCTCTGGATTGTTTAATTCTTCCAAACAAAACCTTTAACGTCACTGCGTCTTTACTTAAAACTGAAGGCGATATTTTGTAAATTACGGAGTTGAAGGTAGTGGAAAGTACAAGTAAGGTTGGATTCGTTATTTGTACCAAATCTAAAAAACGAGCTGGCTATGGAACCAAACTTCCACTTTTCGGGATCCACAATTGCCTATAAAAAGCCAATCTAGCGAGTGGTTGAAAAATTTTCTGGGCAACTACATTACTACAAGTGGTACATCTTTTGAAATAATCTTCAAAGATACTTTCTGTACATCTCTCAATTTAGAGGATAGTCGAATGTCTGTGAACCAAAGATTTGGCGTCCAAATTGCTTTACGCAAGATATTGCTTCTTGGCGTGGGGGTAAAAAATGTGTTACAATGACGATGATGAAACCTATTCTCTGGATTGTTTAATTCCTCCAAACAAAACCTTCAACGTCACTGCGTCTTTACTTAAAACTGAAGGCGATATTTTGTAAATTACGGAGTTGAAGGCAGAGGAAAGTATAACTAAGGTTGGATTCGTTATTTGTACCAAATCTAAAAAACGAGCTGGCTATGGAACCAAACTTCCACTTTTCGGGATCCACAATTGCCTATGAAAAGCCAATCTACCGAGCGGTTGAAAAATTTGCTGGGCAACTACATTACTGCAAGTGGTATATCTTTTGAAATAATTTTCAAAGAAACTTTCTGTACATCTCTCAATTTAGAGGATGGTCGGGTATCTGTAAACCAAAGATTTGGCGTCCCAAAATACTGCACCAAACATTCAGGTACTAAATATTTTGGTTATCCACTAAATTTAGCCAATGAGGTTTTTCCTGCAACCAATAATGAGCGTTTTCCATATTTACATTTCCATTGCTCTTATTTGACCAGAGTATATGGTGGTAAAACGCCTGGTGTTTATGTGCAACCATTTGCAAAAGTGCAATCGATTCCGGAAATTCCGAACTTCTTATAATTTCTGGTGGAAGTGGATGTGGAAAAAATGTAAGTGTGATGTTATTCTCTAGTCTCATTCCAGAATCGATTGAAAGTCTTCTAGTTATAGCGGCAAGGATATCTGAGGTTGTTTCAACTTCTACACATCACCTAATCCGTAGCTCTTTATTATGTCTTGGCTGTATCTTACCAGTCAACTTAATTAGATTCGTCTAGTGAAGAAACGCTTCTTTTAACTGGTGAACTCATTCTGGATATACAAGGTGGCCGATGTATCTGAAGACTGACATATCTTGAAAATTACGCTTCGGAACAAAAACCTTCTGAATAAAATTTGTTCGCCTTCCCCATAAAAAAGATAAAAAGAATAGTAACTTTTATCTGAATTTTTTTTTTCGATTCGTAATAGCGCTGTAATCGCAAGAAACCTGATTTTTGCGAATATCTCGATAAATTAAACAGATCGAATTTTTTTTTTTCTTCAAAAAGCTATTCAACGATACGAAACTCGATCCAAGCTCCTCACATCCCTACCCCTTTGGGGTAAACAAAAACAACGGCCACAAACTCTAAACTTTCAAAATTTACTCAAAATAGATTACGCTTCAAGTTTCTATAAAAATCTGCAAACAACCCTTTCCTAGACTTTGAAATAATCACATCTGAACACCTCACACTTTAATTCTGCGTTCGGACGTTTTTTAAGTGGTGTAAAAAATAGAAAAACAATTGCCACACACTCTAAACTTTCTGAATTTACTCAAAATAGATTACGCTTCAAGCTTCTATAAAAATCTGCAAACACCCCTTTCCTAGATTTTGAAATAATGACATCTGAACACCTCACACTTTAATTCAACGTTCGGACATTTTCTAAGTGGTGAAAAAAATAGGAAAACAATTGCCACACACTCTAAACTTTCTGAATTTACTCAAAATAGATTACGCTTCAAGCTTCTATAAAAATCTGCAAACATCCCTTTCCTAGATTTTGAAATAATCACATCTGAACACCTCACACTTTAATTCAGCGTTCGGACATTTTCTAAGTCGTGAAAAAAATAGAAAAACAATGGCCACAAACTCTAAACTTTCAAAATTTACTCAAAATAGATTACGATTCAAGATTCTTCCTGGCTTTCCATAGGTTTGACTTTAGTGGTGAAATTAAATTTTTTCATAGATGACGCATTTCAAATAAAAGTCATGTTTGACAACGCTGACACTGGCATTTATGACCCGTAGTTCGCTATACGGTCGCAGTGGCGGGTTTTCCAATCACGATTTTGAAGCAACTTCAATTTTCACCCCAAAGGGGTAGGAGTGGGGGAAGGGAGGATCGAGTTTCGGATCACAATTGAGGAAATCCAAGAATATTAGTTATTTTACTCACAAACGTTTTCTTTGTGCTTTTAAAACCATTACATCTTTCGTGATCTGAAGTGAGAAGTTATTTTAACCAAACAATGTTTTCTTGGTTAGGTTTATGTGCAAACAAGAGGGGGTGGGGTAGAGGGGGTAGGGTGGTCCCTATCCTCCAACATTTTGAACACAAGTGTGAATTATTTGTTTTGCTAGTGTAAATTAATTGATAAAAAAATAATCTTACGATTTCTTAGACCTTTAATAAACGTTTTTATTTATAAAAACTCTGGGGTATGTTCAAAGGGTTGGAGGATAGGATAAGGACCACCCACCACCCCTGTTTTATTTAAATTTTACTCACAATTATTTTTTTTTGTGGTTTTAAAACAGTTACTCTTCATTTGACTAAGAAGTTAGTTTAATCAGTGTTTCCTTGCGGAAACGAGGTGGGGGGGGGAGGGGGGGGGGGGGGGGGGTTTCCTGTCCCACCCTCTAATATTTGGAACACCAACGAGGATTTTGCAGGTGTACATTAATTGATGAAAATAATCCACGAACAGTTTTTTGGACCTTTGACAAACTTTTTCATTTATAAAAACTCTGGGGAGTGTTGAAAGGGTTGCAGGGTGAGATAGAGCCCACTCTATCCCATCTGAGGCATGTTAAAAAAGATTGGAGGGTGGTATAGCGCTCACCCACCATCCTCTTTAAAGTCACTAAGCCTCTAGAAAAAAGTCTAATTTAATTAAAGTTAAAATACTTTATGTCTAAGTAAATGTGGAAATTTGACTTTTTCATTTGTGGAAACTCTGAGGCTTGTTAAAAAGATTGGAGGGTGGTATAGCGCCCACCCACCATCCTCTTTAAAGTCACTAAGCCTCTAGAAAAAAGTCTAATTTAATTAAAGTTAAAATACTTTATGTCTAAGTAAATGTCGAAATTTGACTTTTTCATTTATGGAAACTCTGAGGCATGTTAAAAAAGATTGGAGGGTGGTATAGCGCTCACCCACCATTCTCTTTAAAGTCACTAAGCCTCTAGAAAAAAGTCTAATTTAATTAAAGTTAAAATACTTTATGTCTAAGTAAATGTCGAAATTTGACTTTTTCATTTAGGGAAACTCTGAGGCTTGTTAAAAAGATTGGAGGGTGGTATAGCGCCCACCCACCATCTTCTTTAAAGTCACTAAGCCTCTAGAAAAAAGTCTAATTTAATTAAAGTTAAAATACTTTATGTCTAAGTAAATGTCGAAATTTGACTTTTTCATTTATGGAAACTCTGAGGCATGTTAAAAAGAGTGAAGGGTCAAAGGGTGGTATAGCGCCCACCCACCTCCCTCTTTAAAGTCACTAATCTTCTAAAAAAAAGTCTAATTTAATCAAAGTTAAAATACTTTATGTCTAAGTAAATGTCGAAATGTGACTTGTTGTCAAGCGCCAAGAAAAAAAAAATATGTGAAACTGTACATCAAAGTTAATGTCAAAATTTGACTTTAAGTCGTTAAGCGTCAAGAAAAAAAAACTTTTATGAAACCATTCATGAAAATTAATATCAACATTTGATTTAAAGTCGTTAAGCCCTAAAAAAATGCCCTATTTACGTTACAATTTAAAAAAAAACTTTATCCATTATCAAGAAGACATTACAGTTAAATAATTTTTGATCGAAATGGATGTTAAAACTTGACGTAAAGTCAACAAACCGCTAGAAAAAATGCCCAATTTAAGTTAAAGTTAAAAACTTTATGACAAATTTAATATCGAAATTTGACTTGATAATAATAATAATAATGTTTATTGGTGGTCATCACATAAGGTAGTGTTAAGCTAAGCGCACACTTGTCGGAATTGGACGGACGGCACGCATGGGATAAAATTGCTTAACACAGTTGTAAACGAGTCAACGCACATTTATCGGTTCGGCATGGAACGGATAAATGTGCGTTGAATCGTTTACAACGTGTTAAGCAAATTTTATCCGATGCGTGCTGTCCGTCCGATTTCGACAAGTGTGCGCGTAGCTTTACACGTCACATAAAGTTACAATGAAGTACATAGAAACTAAAAATACTAAAACATTGTAAATATAAAATTAGAAACATATTAAAATTACTTAAAGTCGGTAAACCTCTAGAAAAAAATGTCAAAAGACTTTATGTCCAAATGAATGTTGAAATTTGGCTTAAAATCGACAAGCGTTAAGAACAAAGACTAATTTTGACTTAAAGTCGCTGTGCCTCTAGAATATATATCAAATTGAATTAAACGTAGAAAACTTTATGGCTAAATTATTGTCAAAATTTGACTTAAGTCGGCAAGTGTCAAGGAAAAAAAAACAATTTTGACAAAAGTCGACAAGCTTAAAAAAAAAAAATTGGTCTAAATCCGTTGAGCCTCTTAAAAAATATCAAATTTAAGTGAAGTTAAAAGACTTTATGACAAAGTAATGTCAAAATTTAACTTAAAGTCGATAAGTTTATTACTTATATTATTTTATTATCTATATTTTATACCTACTATGTGAATGACGTTTGTAAACCGTTTGGTATTAATAAGAATAAACCACTACTACTACAAGTGTCAAGAAAAAAAAATCATTTTGAAAATTAGAAAGAAGACTTAAATCCGTTGAGTCTTTGCTCGTAAAAAAAGTTCAATCTCAATGTAACGATACGTTCGGTTCTTCAATAATTATTTCAAAAACTAGTCAAAGGATATTTTTAATGTTTCACAGAATCGTGTAGTTAAATGTATTTTGAGTATTTGTGGAAAGTTTCAAGTAACTAACAACTGTTTTCCTATTTTTTTTCCTCCACGTTGAAAAAAAAGTTTCGATCTCATAGTGACGAGGCGTTCTTCGATGATTATTTCAAAATCTGATGAAGAATTACGTTTAAACTTTTAATTGACCCTAAAGTAGAATGTATTTTGAGTGTATTTGCAAAGTTTCAAGTATGTGGCAATTGTTTTGGCGTCTTCAAAAATGACGATTTGTTTTTGCTCGGATGATTATTTTAATATATTATTTCTGTGGTGCAACTGGTAGCATCCCAGACCAGAGATCTGGAGGTTGCAGGTTCGATCCCTGTCGGAGGCATGTTCACACTTTTGATTCAGCTATATACGGAGAATCTTCGATTATTATTTATTTAATTATGATTATTTTAAAATCTGGTAACAGGGTATTTTGAGATTTGCTCAGAAACTTAAAATAAAATGTATTTTGAGTCAATTTGAGAAGTATCAAGGCAGTCGCAATTGTTTTTCTATTTTTTTTTTTCATTTGAAAAAAAAGTTTAAATCTCAGAGTGACGATGCGTTGTCTTCTTCGATGATTATTTCAAAATCTGATGAAGAATTGTGTTTAAACTTTTTATGGATCGTAAAGTAGAATGCATTTTGAGTATATTTGCAAAGTTTCAAGTATGTGGCAGTTGTTTTTCCGTTTTTTCTTTTATTGTGAAAAAGCACAATTTCAAAATGACGATTTGTTCTTTCTAGGATCATTATTTTAAAATCTGGTGAAGCGGTAATTTGAGATTTGCTCAGAAACACAAAGTGCAATGTATTGTGAGGCAGTTTGAGAAGTTTCAAGTCAGTGGCAATTGTTTTTCTATTTTTTCTTCATTTGAAAAAAAAAAGTTTAAATCTCAGAGTGACGATGGTGTTCTTTGATGATTATTTCAAAATCTGATGAAGAATTGTGTTTAAACTTTTTATGGATCGTAAAGTAGAATGTATTTTGAGTGTATTTGCAAAGTTTCAAGTACGTGGAAATTATTTTTCCGTATTTTGTCTCTTCAAAATGATGATTTGTTTTTCTTCTGATGATTATTTCAAAATCTGATGAAAGGGTATTTTGAGATTTGTTCAGAATTGCAAAGTAGAATGTATTTAAAGTCAATTTGAGAAGATTCAAGTCAGTGACAATTGTTTTTCTATTTTTTTCTTCGCTTGTAAAAAATAGTTTAAATCTCAGAGTGATGATGCGTTGTGTTCTTCGATGATTATTTCAAAATCTGATGAAGAATTGTGTTTAAAATTTTTATGAATCGTAAAGTAGAATGCATTTTGAGTGTATTTGCAAAGTTTCAAGTACGTGAAGTACGTGGAAATTATTTTTCCGTATTTTCTCTCTTTAAGATGATTTGTTTTTCTTCTGATGATTATTTCAAAATCTGATGAGGGTATTTTGAGATCTGTTCAGAATTGCAAAGTAGAATGTATTTTAAGTCAATTTGAGAAGATTCAAGTCAGTGGCATAATTTTTCTAATTTTTCTTCACTTGAAAAAAATAGTTTAAATCTCAGAGTGATGATGCGTTGTGTTCTTCGATGATTATTTCAAAGTCTGATGAAGAATTATGTTTAAACTTCTTATGGATCGTTAAGTAGAATGTATTTTGAGCATATTTCTAAAGGTTTTAAGTATGTATCGATCGTTTTTCCATTTTTTTCTTTGCTTGCGAAAAAGTACATCTACAGAATGGTGATTTGTTCTCGGATGATTATTTCAAAATACAGTGAAGGGGTATTAGGAAAATGTCAAATTTATTTAAAGTTAAAAACAACAGCTACAAATTAATGTTGAAATATGACAAAGTCGAAAGACTAATTTTGATTTAAACTCTCAAGCCTCAAATTTAATTAAAATCAAAAGACGTTATTACAAATGTCGAAATTTGACTTAAATTCGACAAACGTCAAGAAAAAAAACTCATTTTTCCTGCCGTTAAGCCTCTAGAAAACATGTTAAATTTAATTAAAGTGAAAAGACCCTCTGTTTGACTTAAATTTTTCCCACAAACGGCTGTTCTTTTCACTTTTGAAATGATTACATCTATATGATCCGACTCGGGAATTAGTTTAATCAACTTTGATATCATTGGATGACCTGCTTAAAGGCGAACAAATTTTATTCAGAACTTATTTTAATCCGATGCGTAGTTTTCGAGATATTTCAATGTCTTCAGATAAATCCGCCACGCTGTATACTGTTTTATTATTTTTGTCTTACGTTTTCTCTTTCGGGTTTATTTTATTGTTATTATTAAATAAATAACAATTTTTTTCGTATCTTGCATGACGACGATTTTACTTTCTATGGTTACGATTTGTTTTTTGAACTGCCGCAATTTCCAAATAGAAAAATTATTCGATATAATTTAATATAAATAGAAAAATCTTTCGGTAATTATTTAATAGGATGCAAAAAAGTATAGTATTAAACTCGTGAGTAAGTTGGCCAACTTTCTCACTCGTTTAATAACATAATATAGTGTATACATTGTAAATAGGATTTCCAGTTGATAAATTATTACTAATTCAAAAACCAAAATATAGTTACTGTTCTTATTTAAAAATAGCTCTAGAAAATTCCTAATGAATCTATAATTGTTAACCATAACTCAATTTAAAAAAGGAGCTGTTTTTTGAAGTGATATTGTGACACAAGCAATTATGTTTGATCAGTTAACTCGTTGGGTTTAGCGTTTTTACATTTGACAAACGCCACAGGTGAGATTAAAGCAACGATCATTGTCCAGTATTTGCAATCCAATGCCTTTACGCTTAAAAGTTTAGCTAGTTCAAAATCGATTAAAAGCACTATCGACAGGTAAAACAAACTTTTACTCGCTAGCTTAAATGAACGCCCCACTAAACGTCTGAGCGTCGATACAAACTTTCTGTTATGTCTACAGAGTTCAGAAAGTGTGAATAATGTTTGCTTTTACTGTATCGTACATATTTCCAATAAATTATAATCTATGTGATGGATTGTGATGAATTACGCAAGTGCGCTTAATAACAAGCTTGTTGTCCGCTGGTAAATTTATGCGCAGATTACAGCGCTTTCCAAACGAAACACAGAATGGCATTAATAATTTAAACCACTAATAAAGTTACATTAAAATATCCTCTCGGTTGCATTTTCTGCTTGTTATTCCCCAGAATTACAGAATTAGCATACATTCCATATTTTTTCCTCGTGCAGATAACGAAACGCGAACCTGCATTATTATTTAAATTATACAAGTAATTTGCATATTCAGGACGCGATCGGTGTTCTCCTTCGGATCCGGTGTTCCGGAGTTCACATAAATATATTGGATAGGTATATGTGTGTGTGTGTAGTTATTCCGGTGATTTAAGGGAGACAACCCCTCTACTCGTATTTACGAAAACCCGCCCTCAGTAGGTACTCTTCTTATTTGCGAATTTCACGTTGAAAATGTCTGCACGCAGTTTCTTTGAAGTCGTGATCCTTCTATGACGAAACCTTTTTTAATATTCGCGAGGAAAAGTAATCGGCGTAAAATTGACTACATCTTTCATGATTGCAATTTAATTACGTTAATAATTAAACCTGATTTCAGCGTGGGGATTAGAATACCTTTCGTTTTATTTAATTAAGAATTAAGTGCTCTGATGTTCTGAATAATTCAGCGCCCGAATCGGGAGTTCGCCTTTTTAGTGGTCTTGATTGTCCTTATTAAATTTGCATTTAATTGGAATTATTTTTTTTTTATATTGATCCGATTAAGTAGTAAAAAGTCACTTGAGAAAGTCGTTTTATTCTTGTTTGAGTATTTAATCAAAGCTTTACATGAAATCATAATTTCTAAATTTAGTTTTTTTTCTAGCCAGAAAAACTAAGAGAGCCGCCGCAGGGCGTTTAATAATTGAAATTTCACGCTACGCCCAGAATGTGGCGGTTTATCGATTGCAGTTTTGGTGAATGCGCCGGGCGTACATTTTCTAAACCAACACAATTCCCAGCAAATTTATCGATACTTGACCTATTAGCGAAAACTAACGTAATCCCAATCAATATCGCCACGATTTTATCGACGCTTATCCAATTGGGCGTTTTATTACCCGATTCGAGTTATCAAAGAAGTAATAATAACCGAGGTCGGGTTTTATTGGGCGACCTTTTAATTAATCTTTGATGGAAATAAAAAGAATCCGTTTTATAATTTGACGCCGCCATTTTGACACGGAACTAAGGCCGTTCTTTCATGCGAGGTATAATAAAACAGGTCTCAAGTTGAAAGCGTCCCGACGCCCACATAAAGTAATGGGCCTGGAATTTATGCGTCCGTACATTCGGGTTTTGTAACCGCGGGGATGAAATTTCTGCATGTGGTGTCTTTTTGTTTTCTGGGTTCTTGAATTTATTCAATTTTCATTACAGTTTGGCAGTTTTTTGCAGTTTTAAGTGTTTATAAAATATGAATTGTTGAAGTATATTAATAGTATATTACGTACCGAGTCGGGATAAACATCATTACAGCCGAGGGCATAGATTGCAAACCGAGGCGCGAAGCGCCAAGGTTTGCAATTGCGCGAGGCTGGAATTGTGTTCCCGCGAGGTATGTATACTATTTTATTCACAATCACGAAATGTAATGATAAAAGTAAAATTGTTTGATTTTGGTACACATATTTATTTCAATGTCGGACATATTTAATTCGTAAAAAAATTGACGTATGGGTGTCACTTAAACCTCAGTACCACACTTTTTATAATTGTGGTAAGTAGTGTATTACATAATACAGCTAGATTACGTGGAGAACCCGAGCCACCAGCAGATAATGATGTAATTCAATACGACTTACGGCAATTGACATAAAATGGGGTAAACGTGCATTTCACGTAACGGACAAAAGTAAACGCAACAACTTCCGGGAACCAAAAGTTAAATGATTCGCATGTTGACATAACTAATAACTAATTTCGGGTAACGGGAACGAGAAGCTTGCTATATTTTCGCCTCCGTTCCCGTCCTCGTTACTGTCCGCGGGTTGTTGTGAAGGCGCATTTATTATGAGGTTACGGTTTTGACACTTGATGGGTTGTTGGGATGTTGCCAACCTGAGATATGCATAAATCCGTTTCGTGTAAGAGCACAAATCATTAATATCCACTTATAAATAAGAAGTACTTAATGAAGAGGATGGTTGCGACCGTTATGACGTGGTAATCCATAATTAAACAGAATTGTAAAATTCACTTCAGAGTAGATTCGTTGGAGAACCGAGCGCATGATTGATGTCAATTTGACGTTTATATAAACTGACAATTGACTGTTTCTGTATTTCGAAATAGAGGTTCGCAAAATGTTTCTGTACCTCGAAATAGACGTTAGTAATAGAATATTACCCATCTCGAAGAGGGAATCGCTAATATCCCAACATTTTCGAGGTTAAAAATATGCATATTATTATAGTGATTGTGAATAAAATAAATTTAAAACTCTTATGTAGGATATCAAATGACACACCATATTGTAAATTATCATAAACACTGAGGTTTATTAATCGTTTTGCGAAGAGTTTTTCTATTGAGACGCAGACTGTTTGATTTATTTCTTTGGTACGTTCTCAAACATACTGGTGGCAAAAGAATGGAACACTTCGTGAAATTTCGACCATTTTGAAACCGCCATAACTTCAATCCATTTTGATGAATCTTTGAGGGAGAAAAACTTTGAAGTGTCTTCTTTAAAGTCATGCATGCGTAAATTTAAGCGTAACCTCTTCCGCCACCTCCAGCACCCTTGCGAAAAAAATGTTTTTTCAGGAAATTATGTCCAACTATGACGATGTCTATGGAGTTAAAATTTTTTGTCGACTCTATCCACCATAAAGGCAATAAAATTTGATCAATTCCCTGTGCAGGATTTAAATAATGAAGTTCCTACGACAATTTGTCACTAAGTTATGGGTGAAAAAAAAGTGCATTTATTTATCATAACTCAGCGACTTTTCAACCAAATTGGATGATTTTTTCAGGAAAAAATCCCGTTTTGGCTCTGCTTTAATGGGGTAAAATCAGATTGGGATGATCCCTTTTTGAACCCAACTCCGTACAGTCGGAGAAAATACAAATGCGAAACTCGATCGGCGAGGGATGCTGCCGCATGTCGGTGCTTAGTTCGGTCGAATCCCGTTCCTGCTTAAAATCCATTTATGAGGTAATAAAAGGGTACCCCGAGATAAGATGGTCAAAATGCCACCCGACACAGATTTTAAAATAAATATGAAAATATCATTAGATGTGCCCTTAAACCAAAGGTAGCCGTATATCAAAATAACCCCTACATGACTCGGGAAGCCCCAAAATAAGATTCTTTCAAATATAATTTTTTTAACCACTAAAAAATTATTTTAAAAATTGCAAAAATCACATATTTTATTGACGCAAATACCAAATTAGGTGATTTTTTTTCAAGGTCATTGAACGTTATTTACAATATTAAAAAAATGTTTGAAAATAAAGAAAATTTGCCCACAAAAATGCCAAAAGTAGTCTTGAAAAAGAGTACTGAAATAATTGTCAAAAAGAGTACTGGAAAAAAATTGTCTTGAAAAAAAAATACCAAAAAGAGTACTGAAAAAATTGTCCTGAAAAAATATGGTGATGTGGTCATCATGTTACTTTCTCCGGCTTGGTAGTATAATTTATATTTACGCTTTCATGGTTTATTTTCAATTTAAATATGCATCGAGCGTTTTGTCGACTTGGATGAAACTGACGTTAGAAACCTCAAAGTTATGAAAGAAGGAAAAATTATACTTCAAATTCAAAAACTCAGTTTACTTAAAAACCAACGAGATTTCGAAAAAAAACTTATTCTTTATAAGTTGTTTATTTTATTATTCATAAATTTACTGTAACTATTATCGTTTCTTAATTATGAACCAAAAATGTTTTTCTCGAATAACAATGATTTTATGAAAAAATTTTCCAACAAAAGATGTTAATTTATTTGTTCTCTTCAATATTTGTTTAAATGATTTTGAGACATTTTCATATTCAAAAAAATATTGGGAAAAAACGAAAAACAGTTAAGGTAAACACCCACTTCGGGTGTATGAAATTTTACCAAAAGCTTTTCAGTTATTCAGATTCTCAAATAAGACTTATGTTTAAAGTTTCATATCAATTGCACCATTAGTTTTTGAGATACAGCGCGCACAGACAGACAGACACACACACACTGACAGATACACAGCATAATTTTTGTTTCCAGAAATTGTTAAAATGGCATCTAGGGACCCCAAAACGAATATTTCCGTAAAAAAAATTTTTTGAATTTTTTTTTACGATCACAATACTTTCTCGTACTTCGTAACGGAGAAAGTAAAAATGCCAAAAGTACTGAAAAAAATTGTCTTGAAAAAAAAATCCCAAAAGTAGTCTTGAAAAAGAGTACTAAAAAAATTGTTCAGAAAAAAAAAATGCCAAAAAGAGTACTGTAAAAATTGTCTAAAAAAATACCGAAAGGAGTACTAAAAAAATTGTACTGAAAAAAAATTGTCCTGAAAAAAAGTGCCAAAAGTAGTCTTGAAAGAGTACTGAAAATAAATGCCAAAAAGAGTACCGGAAAAAAATGTGTAAAAAAATGCCTAAAAGAGTCTTAAAAATAGAATAGAATAAAATACAATTTTATTAGATCATTATATTGCCTTTACAATATTGGACACGTGAGGTATAAAATACATAAAGTTAAATTCAGACATGTATTCACGAAACAACTTAAAATAACTTGGTTAAAAGAGACTTATTCTTGGTGTTACGTAATTATATAATTTTTGAATTATGTTATGCTATAGAAAGCCTGCTGTAGAAGTAACGATTTTATCTTGAGAAAGAGTACTAAAAAGATTGTCTTGAAAAAAAATGCCAAAAAGAGTTTTGGAAAAGAATACTGGAAAAAATTGTCCTGAATCAAATGCCAAAAAAGTACTGGAAAAAATTGTCCCAAAAAATGCTAAAAAGTCTTGAAAAAGTGAACTGAAAAAATGCCAAAAAGAGTACTGGAAAATATTGTCCTGAATAAAATGCCAAAAAAAATTCTGGAAAAAATTGTCTTGGAAAAAATGCCAGTCTCAAGAGTCAAAAAAAAAATTGTCCCAAAAAATACTAAAAAGTCTTGAAAAAGTGAACTGAAAAAATGCCAAAAAGAGTACTGGAAAAAATTGTCCTGAATAAAATGCCAAAAAAAGTACTGGAAAAAATTATCTTGGAAAAAATGCCAAAGAGTCTCAAGAGTCCAAAAAAAAATTGTCCCAAAAAAATGCTAAAAAGTCTTGAAAAAGTGAACTAAAAAAAATGAGAAAAAGAGTACTGGAAAAATTTGTCCGGAATAAAATGCCAAAAAGAGTACTGGAAAATATTGTCTTGGAAAAAATGCCAAAGACTACTAAAAAAATTGTCCCAAAAAAATGCTAAAAAGTCTTGAAAAAGTGAACTAAAAAAATGCCAAAAAGAGTACTGGAAAAATTTGTCCTGAACAAAATGCCAAAAAGAGTACTGGAAAAAATTGTCTTGGAAAAAATGACAGAGTCTTAAGAGTACAAAAAAAAATTGTCCCAAAAAATGCTAAAAAGTCTTGAAAAAGTGAACTGAAAAAATGCCAAAAAGAGTACTGGAAAAATTTGTCCTGAACAAAATGCCAAAAAGAGTACTGGAAAAAATTGTCTTGGAAAAAATCCCAAAGAGTCTCAAGAGTCCAAAAGAAAATTGTCGCAAAAAATGCTAAAAAGTCTTGAAAAAGTGAACTGAAAAAATGCCAAAAAGAGTACTGGAAAAAATTGTCTTGGAAAAAATGCCAAAGAGTACTAAAAAAATTGTCCCAAAAAATGCTAAAAAGTCTTGAAAAAGTGAACTGAAAAAATGCCAAAAAGAGTACTGGAAAAAATTGTCCTGAATAAAATGCCAAAAAAAGTACTGGAAAAAATTGTCTTGGAAAAAATCCCAAAGAGTCTCAAGAGTCCAAAAAAAAATTGTCCCAAAAAATGCTAATAAGTCTTGAAAAAGTGAACTGAAAAAATGCCAAAAAGAGTACTGGAAAAAATTGTCTTGGAAAAAATGACAAAGAGTCTTAAGAGTACTAAAAAAAATTGTTCCAAAAAAATGTTAAAAAGTCTTGAAAAAGTGGACTGAAAAAATGCCAACAAGAGTACTAGAAAAAATCGTCTTGAAAAAATTCGAGAGTTGTAAGAGTACTAAAAAAATTGGCCCGAAAAAAATGCTTAAAAGGGTAATTTAAAATTTTCTTTTTTGTCATAAGATTTCTATCAATTAATACCATCTATGTGATTTTTTCATCTTTCAACGTTTGGTGCGACAACTTAAAAAAATCGAATAACTAATATTTTTACGATATTTTTTGTATATTTATCAACAGTTGAACAGTCATTTTATGTAAAATGATTATTAGTATTTCAGTATTAATTTTTTTTCAGTTTCGTATAAGAAACCCAATTTTTTGTCAAGATATGACCATGAAACCCTCGAAAAATGGGTTTTTGTTTTTAACCACTATAAAAATCTGAAAAAAAATCATAAATATTTTTATCCCAAATACCAAATTAAATAAATGTTTTCAATGTTAGAAAGGGCGAAAAAGGGTTAAACTTAAAAAAAATAATACCCTAAATAAACTTTTATTTGGGTAAAAAATAAATGTGAATTTTTCAGATTATTATCATAATTTTTAGTGACTAAAAAAATAAAATCTTATTTTTCGAGGGTTTCAAGGCCATTTCTTGGCAAAAAATGGGGTAACATATTTATACGAAACTGAAAAGAAAATTACTACTAAAATATTACCAATAAAATTACTGTTCAATTGTTGATAAATATATTAAAAATATATCAAAATAAACATTTTAGTTATTCGAATTTTTAAAGATGACGCACCAAAAATTGGAAGATGAAAAAATCACAAAATTTTCCGTCAGTCGATCACTTAAGGGCGAGAAGTGAACTAGGCTTGTAAATTTTATTACCTTATAATTGTATTTTAAGTGGGGATGGGTTTCGACCGAACTAAGCACGGACATGCTGCAGCATTTCCTCGCCGAGCGAGTTTCGCATTTGTATTTTCTCTGACTGTAATGGTTTGCTGAAAAAACTTCTTTTTTCACAGGGGTGCTAAAGGGGGCAGAAGGGGTTACGCTTAAGTTCGCATGCATGACTTTAAAGAAGATACTTCAAAGTTTTTCGCCCTCAAAGATGAATCAATATCGATTTAAAATACGCCGAGTTATGGCGATTTGAAAATGGTCGAAATTTCACGAATTTCAAGTGTTTAATTTTCTTTTTCCACCGGTATACTATTTTAATCGATTATTGTTTAATTTTTATAATATGGATATACCGTTAAATGTAAGAAAAAATGTAAAACCATACATCTTATAATATATTTTATTTATTATTATTGATGAATATTGTGAGAGCTTTATTTGAACTGTTTTTTTTTCACATTCAAAACTGCTTGTAATGTGTAATGAATTCACAACTTCAATCTTGCAAATATTTCTATATCCAGTACCATTTTCCTAATTCATAAAATTTCCTCGCAGATAGTAATATGTGTAGTGCTGATTTTAATCTCAATAATTCGAGTAAACCCTTAATATAAAGACTTGTTATGTTTAGGGCACGGTTAATCCCGGGAAATATATCAATGGGGAGCAATTTTCGTAGCCGCTGCTTTATTTATGTGCGGGCCGAAAGCCACCCTCACATACATGCAACGGATTATTGCAGCCGCCCTAAGATTTCAATTACCACGTGCGGACTAAACCCGCAAACAATTATACAGAAGCCCTCCTGCAAGGGGATTAGGAGCGGTTGTATTGGGGAATAACTTTCAGGGAGAAGGATCTATTCGGTTAAGTTTGGATCATTCATTGTGTACACACAAAGGTAACTTATTTCTTCTATTGAAGTTTAAACGTAATTAAACAATGTTACTTATTGATCGTGAAGAATCAATCACGCTAAATATAGAAATGTGTTAATTCTGTAATAAGTACAGTCAGAGAAAATACAAATGCGAAACTTGCTCAGCGAGGCAATGCTGCCGCATGTCGGTGCTTAGTTCGGTCGAAACCGGTCAATCCTTGCTTAAAATAGAATTATGAGGTAATAAAATTTACAAGCCTAGTTCCCTTCTTGCCCCTAAGTGATCGAGTGAGACGGACTCTATATCTGTGATTTTTTTCATCTTCCAATTTTTGGTGCGTCATCTTCAAAAATTTGAATAACTAAAATTTTTACATTATGTTGATATTTTTTTATTTATTTATCAATTGAAGAGTAATTTTATTTAAAATTATTGGTAATATTTTGGTATTAATAATTTTATTTCAGTTTCGTATAAATAATCCCATTTTTTGCCAAGATATGACCTTAAAACCCTCGAAAAATAAGATTTTATTTTTTTAACCACTAAAAATTATTATAATAATGAAAAATTCACATATATTTTTTACCCAAATAAAAGGTTATTTAGGGTATTCATGTTTTTACTTTTTTTTTTCGCCCCGAACCGATCAAATGACGGAAAATTTTATTTAGTCAATGTTCTTTCAATGTTTGGTACGTCATCTTGAAAAATTTAAATAACTAATCTTTTTACGCTATTTTGTATATATTTATCAACAATTGAGCAGCAAAATTTTATCAAATTAATAATAGAGTAACAGTATGTTTATGTTGAGTTTAGATTCTTTTTTTCAAATTTCAAATATCTTATATCTTTACCAGTGGCGGCTCGTGGAATATGTTGATGGTAGAGCCACATATATAATACCCCCCCCCCCCTCTTTTTTTTTTAAGAAACAAAGAACAATTTATCTTCCAAGACCAATCGAATATTTTGGCCAAAAAATCAAAAATTTGGAACAAAACCGCCTAAGATCTAAAATATCGGCCGAAAAAATAAAAAATCCTGATTTAAAAATAAAAATGCAAACAAAAAAATTGAAAATACAAGCAAAAGAAAAATCATTTGCCATTTTCAGCACCAAATATAACTCTTTTAAGCTTCAAATAAGTTCCAACGAGAAATTCGAAAATAATAGCAAAAATTAAAATTTAAAAAAATCGCACAATAAACTCAATAACTCAAGTTCAAAAAATCTAAAATATGGGACAAAAAAATAAAAAATTAAGAGCTAAAATCTAAAATTCGTACCCAAAAATCAGTGGTAGACCGAAAAATCAAGATTTTTAACAAACGAATCGAAAATTTAAGTCGACTAAAATTGAAACCAAAATAATCGAAAATATAAAATATAGGCCAAAAAAGTAGAGCCTAATAAGTTGAAAATTTAGACAAAACATCGAAAACTCGGGCGTATGCAGACAAAAAATCGATCATTTCTACAAACCAATCGAATATTTTGGTCAAAATTATGAAAAATAAAAAGAATTGGAACAAAAAAATCGAAAATACAGAAATGTAAAATATAGGCCAAAGAATCAAGAATCCTGATCTAAAAATAAAAAAGGTAGAAGCAAAATAATTTGCCAAAAATAAGTTTCTGATCAGAAATCCGAAAATAATAGCCAAAAAATAAAAAAAAATCACGAAATGAAATCAATAATCCAAGTTAAAAAATCTAAAATATTGGATAAAAAACAGACTTTAAATCTAAAATATTCGATACAAAATTATCAAATATCTAAAATTCTGGCATAAAAATAAAAATGGTGGACCTAGGAAAGAAAAATTTTAACAAGGCAAGGCAAATTTTAGGGCAAAAGACAAAAGAAAATAAAAATATACAATGTTGGCCAAAAACTCGAAAATTTAGACAAAACATCGAATACTCGGACCTAAAGATAATAAACGCAGACTAAACGAAAAAATGGTGATGTGGTCATCATGTTGCTTTCTCCGACTTGATGGTATCATGGCCATTTATATTTACGTTTTCATGGTTTATTTTCAATTGAAATCATATTTTAAATATACATCGAGCGATGAAACTGACGTTTAAAACGTCAAAATTATGAAAGATGGAAAAATTATACTTCAAATTCACAAACTCGGTTTTCTCAAAAACTAAAGGGATTTCGAAAAAAACCTTTTCTTTATAAGTTGTTCATTTTAGCATTCTCTGCATTTATTATTAACATAAATTTGCTGTAACGATTATCGTTTTAAAATTATAAACCAAAAATTAAAAAAAAAAAATATTTTTTTTTCTCGAACAGCAATGATTTTATGAAAAATATTTTCAAGCAAAAGATGTGCATTTGTTCATTGTCTTCAATGTTTGTTTAAATATTTTTGTGATATTTTTCATATTTAAGAAAATATTGGCAAAAAACTAAAAACAGTTAAGGTAACCGCCCACTTCCGGTGTACGAAATTTTACCAAAAGCTTTTCAGTTCTTTGGATTATCAAATAAGGCGTATGTTCAAAGTTTCATATCAATTGCTCTATTAGTTTTTGAGATACAGCGCACACAAACAGACACACACACGCACAGGCAGACACACACACACACACACACATACAGGCAGACACACACACACACACACAGACACAAAAAAAAAAATTCCAGAAATTGTTGAAATGGCATCTAGGGACCCCAAAACGGATATTTCCGTAAAAAAAATTTTTGAAAAAAAAATCACGATCACAATACTTTCTCGTACTTCGTAACGGAGAAAGTAAAAATAAAAAATGCGGACCAAAAAATCGAAAATTTTGACAATAAAATCCAAAAGTTAGTAAAGAAAAATTTGGGTCAAAAGATTAAAAAAATAATAATACAAATTTGTAATGTAGGCCAGAAAGTCGAAAATTTAGACATTGCATAGAAAATTCGCCCCTAAAGATAACAAATGCAGGCTAAAAAATCGAAAATTTCAACAAATAAAACTCGAAAATACCGGAAAAAATAAAAAGAAATCTCGCGTATAAATCAATAATTCATGTTATAGATATTTTAATCAAAATCAAATCGAAAATTTGGAACTAGAATTAAAATTTCGGCACGAAAAATAAAAAATGGGGTCCAAAGAATCAAAAATTTGAACAAATAAATCGAAAATTTAGGTCAAAATAAAGAATATTTAGAATATTTAAAAAAAATCAAAACTACAAAGAGAAAATATTTTGACCAAAAATATCGAAAATACGGGTCAAAAATGTAAAAATTAAAAATTCGCCTGGAAAAATAAAAAATGCGGACCAAACAGTCGAAAATTTTACCAATTAAATTTAGACCAAAATAAATAATGTTTGGGCCTAATAATAAAAAATTTAGACAAAAAAAATCGAATATACAGGTCAACAATCTAAAAAAAAATCTATTTGCTGAGTACAATACTTTGTACTGATTCTGGATTCTAATCCAAGAATTTCATGAAAATTCTCCAATTTGAACCACAGTTTTGGATCTTAAACGCATAATTTGTGACCAAAAATTATAAATTTGGATTTTAATTTGATAATTATATATAAAATCCGAAATTTGAAATATTCAATCCAAGTTTTTGGGCCCTAAACGCAGAATTTGAGACTTAAAATTAAACATTTGGATTCTAATACAAGAATTTCAATAAACATCTTGAATTTGGACCATAGAATCCATGGTTTCTAAACGCAAACTTTGTGTTGAAAAATCCAAAGTTTGTATTTTAATTTGATAATTATATGTAAAATCTCTAATTTGAAACTTTAAATCCAAGTTTCTGGTCCCTAAACGCAGAACTTGAGACCCAAAATCCAATATTTGGATTCAATTGATCATTTAAAATCAGGCATTTGGAACATAAAATCCAAGTTTTTACCCTTAAACGCAGAATTTGAGTCCTAAAATCAAAAATTTGGATTATAAACTAGGAATGTCATGTAAAATCTCAAATTTGGACCATAGAATTCATGGTTTTGAACCTTAAACCCAAAATTTTTGCAATAAAATCCAAGATTTTGATTTTAATCCGATAATTTTATTAAAGGTTTTATTAAAATACTGGGTGTTCCATTAAAAAAAAACACAACTTTGATATTTTAAGGCGTTTGGAACACCCTGTATAATATGAAATTAATTTTAAAAAGTAACCATAGTAGACCCCTATTTATCCTAAAAGTCAAACTTTTTGAAAGTCACGTATTTTGGCCACAATATTCCGTGCCGTATAGCGTGAATAACCCTATATATTTCAATCTATCCTAAATTTATATCAATTGTTGATAAATTTATAAAAATATAAAATGACCTTGAAAAATTCATCTAATTTGGTATTTCGATCAATAATATATGTGATTTTTTCAGATTTTTTTTTAGTAGTTAAAAAATGTTTATTTGAAAAAATCGTATTTTGGGGCTTCCCGGGTCATGTCGGGTTTTTTTTTATATACGGCTTAAGACTATTTTGGTTAAGGTCACAACTAATGATATTTTCATATTTATTTAAAAATCCGTGTCTGGTGGCATTTTGACCATCTTATATCGGGATACCCTTCTATTACCTCATAAATGGATTTTAAGCAGGGACTGACTGTTTCGACCGAACTAAGCACCGACATGCGGCAGCATTCCCTCGCCGAGCGGGTTTCGCATTTGTATTTTCTCTGACTGTACTAAAATTCCTATAAGGTTCACCCTTGTGAAATTAATTAGTTCATGTTACACACTTATTACTCCTAATTAATATAATATTCCGTATCAGATTGATAATATAATTAAATCAAAAATAAACATGGACCGTTATCCTTTTAGTAGCCGACAAGGGATTTTTGAATGAATATAAGAAATTCTAAAAAATGGAGAGTACAAAAATAAACACAAATAACTCTTAGTATATAAAAGTCGCAACCTTCACTTTGCAGACAACTAAAATGAGAAATTTAATTATTGATCTCCATTCTGGTGGATGCGCCGGGAACTTAAAATGCTTCCTTTATTGTCCCGAATATGGCGGCAATCGTTAGATAAGAATTAATACATTTTTAACTAACCTGCAGTCTCATCAATCAAGAGCGCGAAAAAAAGATTCAATTCCCGAGAGAGGAGTTGCTTCCCTGTTTAAAACGCTTCCGCTTGCCACGGAAAAAATATTATAAGTAAGGAAAGGGTTGATTTATCTGCGCTCGTTTCTCACTGCGGGGTGGAACCGTGAGGGGGGTGGGGTGGTTAAGATGGGACCGGCGTCGTTTCGTTTTCATTAAATCAAACAATATTTTATAAACCTTTTCTTTTCGAGGGCTGCGCGAGACGGGCAAGACAAATTCCGGTGCTTTAGTCCGCGCCGTGAATACATTTGGCAAGTCGGAGATCGCATTTGTAAAAGTCCAAGTTTAGATAGGGACCATCCATGCTGAACGTCCCTGATATAATGCAATTAATAGAGAAAAATAGGATCCGGATGGAATTTGACTTTCAAATTCGGGACCGTTCGCAACGAAATGTCAGAATGTCATCCGAACGTTCGAGGAGTGGAGATTCTCGGGATGCCAAGGTCGCCTTTTATTGGAATGTTCTGAGGGACTAGTATGCTCGAATTTCAATATTTTTAAACTGCGAACATGTATGTTGTAACATCGCTTTCGACAGACATTATAGATAATTGTGTTGTGCGTGTAAAAAAGTGTATTACTTCAGAAACTAAGTCTGGAGCAATTAAACGGTAATTGATCTTGTTGAAATCATAGTTTATGAAACTATTTCCGATAAAGGATACATGGTGTTTTGGAATAACGAAAACTTCAACAAGTTTTCTTTTATTTAAACGAATCTACGACAAACATAATGACGTTTCGTTAAACACAACATTTCTTGCTAAACTCTAAAATAAAGGTTTATCAAAATTTCGAACCATTAAAGCATTATTTTTATAGCTTTTAAATATCTTATAAAATACGCAATACGCAATGGGCTCGCCGTGGGACCATTTAATCTCAGAAAAATATTTGTATTGTCACGAATTAGGTGCAATCGATGTTACGGGAACATTTTTTGCGAATATAGTGGCATTCGTTAGGTAATGGTTAATTAATTTTAGTTACAATGGTCAAAATTTACATAATTTTAATAAGATTCAGATCACGTATAATAAATATCAATGCATAAGCAAATCATCAGTGGAGGGTAGAATTAATTGTGTAACGCTTCATCTTTTGATTCTGGTCAAATAATTTGGAAATTCTATTACTTCACCGATAATAGCCCCTTTTTGCCACAAAGTCGCACTGTCTGTGCGAAATTGATGGTCCATTTACGGGACGCCTATCAATTATAGATAAATGAGCGACAATTTAGTCACGCAAGTAAAATGGCCACTGATTCGTATTAGACCAACTTGGGCAAACCCTCGGGAAAGCTTTAATGATGCAATCTACCAAATTATAGCGGGTAATGTTGAGCTCGGATGACTTCTTTCGATTTCTAAAAGTATTGTTAGAGCCTTTCATATTTAACCCTTTCACTGCTACCTGGTTTTCGAACTAGTACTCCAGAAGCTGAAACATGTTTTTTTCTAGATAGTGTGTAAGCATACTTTAACTTACTTTTGTAGCAGGATTTGTAAAATAAAAGTGCATTTCTTGTATTTGTCGATGACGCCTAAAGCCATCAAGACCATTTACCATAGAATCTACATGACGCCTTCAGACGCCACCAGCACTCAATACGTTAAACGATTAAAATATTGCAAGATGATTAACATTACTTGACTTTTCCTATTAATTTCTATAATAATTCAGTTGTAATGAGGTTATTTTGAATAACAAATCAAATAAGAAACCCTTACTTATTGCAAATACATCAGTTTTGTATATTTGTCAACAGATTGAAAATTTATATATTCAGACTAAATGTAATGTTTTCATTTTAATTAAAAAAATGACAAAAAATACATTACCCAATGGCAAAAGAGCTATTTTTAACATAACGCCATTTTGGAGGGGGATATGGAAAATTTTACATTTCATGTAAACGCCATACCGTCTATTTCTAAGAGAAAATATAGTTCCTTTTAATATTCATTCTAGAAATGTAATTAATTTTCTTTGATGATTTAATAATAATAATAATAATCTCTTTATTCCATAGACTGTACAGTGTACACTATATACATTTTTGCAACACCATATCCTTAAGTTGTCATTATTTGATAGTTTTCAGCCTCTAAAATATATCATTTTTTCATAGTGCAAAATAACTATGCAATAAAAAAATAACTATGAAATAAAAAAATAACTATGAAATTAAAAAGTAACTATTCATAAATCTTACGAGATTTGGAGGGCAACAACTCCAAACTCGCCGCTTCCGCCGCTTCTCTTAACTCCGGTGGAGTTCCGCACATTTCCTCATCACTACTAATCAAGTTTTCACTCATTGAACTGAACTGAACAAATTAAATTAGAAGTAGTTTGACACAGAGACAAGTTTGACATAAAAAGCCGACTGTGGCGTGTTTTTTGTTTCGATTAAATCGAAATTTATAATCGCAGCGTTCACTAGCGACATTTCAAGGCCCAGGACAGAGAAATTCAACTTAAGAATATGGTGTTGCAAAAAATTATGTATACAACTGGTGGCTAAACAGTGCTTTATTTTACTCGTGAGCTTTAGAGTACTCGCTGTCACTCGTACTCTAAACGGCTCACGCGTAAAATAAAGCACTTGTTTAGCCACACGTTGTATAAAATACTATTACAGTATTGGATGCGTCAGAAAGGTATATATAACAAAACAATAAAATATTTTGGTAATAAGTTTCCACGCCATCGTTTATAAATAATTCCAAACTAAATTGGGTTATATAATGAATGCGTACATGAATTTAAATAAATTAAAGACTTATTGTTATTACAATGTGACACGAGCAGCAGATATGGTAAATAATTGATATTTACATTAAATTTACATATTTAAATCAAAATGATTGGATCGAACGAAAATATGGTCGATTTTTAATGAATTTATTAAAAATTAACGTTCGGCGTTGATATATTTCCATTTTCATTAATAGTTTGATTAAAATAATATAGAGTATATTTTTCGCATAAAATATGTTTACAATATATGATTTTTTGAAGGTAATATAATATTAGCTAAGCACAAAAACTTATTCGAGAAGATTGGTTTACCAATAATTTTCAAAATTTACCTAAAATATGTTACCCTTATATATTTTTTAGATTTTTTTATCAAGAATAATTTCTGATAAATCATTTTAGTATCAAATAATTTATTTTAGAATTTCCTTGCCAAATCCATTACCAGCAAAATTATTTGAGAATTTTAAATGTTTATCCTGATTATCTACCATTTTTATTATTATTATTACAAAGAAATTTTTATATTTGAAAGAGTATTTAAATTATATTTATTTGTTTATGATAATATGTTTTAAATACTATAAAAATATTTTCTAAAAATCAAAACCATTTGTGATTATTACTAATTATGCCATTAAAAGGGCATATTTGGTCGAAATGAAGTTAGCACCAAATTTAAATTAGAAACTGTAAGACATTTAAAACGAGCCCGAAAAATTGAGTTTGAAATTCCAGTTGCAAATTGCAAAAAACTTCTTCTTAAGAAACTTAAATTAAGAGTTACACCTTAAATCAGAGCTGTCCAACATGAGGCCCGGAGGCCACATTCGGCCCGCGACGACAATTTTTGCGGCCCGCGAGGGAAGCAATCGTGCTTTAACTTACAGAAAGTTTCGCAATTTTTTGGCCGAAGTAGATGCTACCCCATACGTAGCGTCTACTTGTTACTTCACACTGATATTCATTGGTTAAGCACCAGAAACTGTTTACAACGCAAGGAGATTCCGTTTTTTCTTAAAAATGAAGTGACGTCCGACACTAGGGAACAGGAAAATTGGAACAAATTGTAGATGCAAAATTTCTACCAGAGCTGACATTCCACCTTAATTCATTGAATTGGAAGCTCCAAAGAAAGCACCAGAATATTGTTATTTTATTTGGCCACATAAGAGGATTTAAAAATTAAATTAAGCTTTACAAGTCCACTGGAAAAACATGATTTTTCATTTTTTCCAAGCTGTAAAAAGCTGGAGAAATAAGGGACTTTGAGGAAGCTTAATATTTAACTCATAAAATACATTGACACAATTGTAGAAAAATTTGAAAACCATTTAGCGACTGTTAAAAATCGAATGAGAAATTTCAGCAACTTACTATTTCTGTTGTGAACGTAAGATCTTCAACTAACACTCTGTGATTTGCAGTCAGATCCTCTTTGACAGGGAAGAAACGAAATATGAAGTTTTTTAAGTTACTTCCAGGAAAACGTTAGCTCAACTTTTGAAACTTGGGCCTTATAATGGGCTCAATGTTGGAAAGCACGTATTTTTGCGAAAGCAGCTTTTCCAACATAAAATTTTTTAAAGTCGAAATATAGGCGTTTCCTGTGTGATAAGTTGTAACGTTTATCAACAACAAATATGAATGTTAATATTGATACACTGGTTAGGGAAAACCAATATTCCCAAACTTCCTACTAAAAAAAAGACCTTATTGGCATATAATTTACAGCCTTTCCTTCTCCTTTCTCCCCTCCTTTATCTTCTTACCCCTTCACCCCAACCCTTTTGCAGCCCTCTCCCACCCCAGTCTAACCAGAACCTTTTCCCCGGTTCCGTCTTCACGCGTCCATTCATTCACTCTTTTTCTTTTCCTCCCATCCATTCCTCACGCACTCTTCCAAATGTCTCCATGTGTCCTTTCCCTCTGCATACAACACACATTCTCCGTACCCCGCACCCATCCACTTTTTCCTCCCTCTCTCTCCTGGTCCAAGGCCCAAACCACGAAAATGTAATAATACACAAAAGGAACGGATAGATGCCAAACATGTCACCTGCCTTAAGGAGAAAAGAGAACAGAACAAAAATTTAAAAATACCATTTAAGTACAATAAAATTATAAAGCAAAGTTATTTGAATAAAAAGTAGGCCTTATACTATATTTTATTTAGTTATAATAATTTTTCTACGAGATTTTTTGAGCCGCAAGTGTCCCTAAACGATACTCGCACAGATTTTCATCTTTGACTGGCTGTAACTAAAAAACTGTCCATTATTAAGGCTTGCGCCCATGACATGTTTTTTTCAGTAGATCAAGAACTAGAACATATGAGAAAATGAGTCGATTTTACTGGGAAACAAATCCCATAAGATTAGTGCGGGGTCCTTTGGTTTGCTGAGTTTAAATATGATAATAATTTCTACATATCACCTCAGGTTTATGCTCTACAAAGCCTTTGGTGCAAGTTTATTACCCGAAGAGAGAAAATCAAATAATTATTTTTTTATGGATTACGTTTTCGTTTGTGGATTTTCTAAAGTGTGCTTTTCCCAACAATCACTTTAAATGTCGCCGCCAGTCTGTCACCAGTGAGTGAGTATCTCATTGTCTTTGGTATCGCTTCTTCACATCTTTTAAATCTTATTGGAAACGTTCACCCCATACAGCTCCAATATTATCAGTTGACTGTTCAGAAAATTAAGTTTTTCACTACTCATGTTCCAATCTACATGATGGATATTTTTGATATTAATGTTTGATATCATTTTCTATATGTTTATTTTCCAGGAAATATTTAATAATTGCAAAAAAAATTCAGTCAAAAACTTTTTTTAGTTTTTTAGTTTTTCGTTGCTTAGATTGGTAAATACATATACACAGTGGGCAAAAAAACGGTACAAGTAGTTTTGTACTCTCATATATCTTCACGAGTTGTTAATATTTTTGAATAATTACCACTTTTTGAGCGAGCGCTATGATCAAGGTGACTTGCCTGTGTAGCGCTTTGGATTTGCAACGCAATTATAGCACGCAGTTCGCGAAGTGTCTACAAATAGACGCTCCCGCTCAAAGTGTCTTAATATAACAGTGAAAAGCCCAATTTTTATGGATAAGATGAAGTACTTTTTTTTTAAGAAATAATGCATGAACTTCTTTTATCCTTTCAAAAATACGTAGTGTACGTAGTCTTCCATAACTGATAGAAGTGCCAGCTAATGTCCGAGAATCATTAGAAAACAAAAACAAATCATGGCCTACTATTTTTGATACCTATAAATGCGACGTGGCGGTGCATTATAAACTCCCACCTTTGCAGAGCCTTTAGTAATGTGAAATATCCTTAATAACAAACTTTTAAAATATGCAACTAATCATTTTTGCAATCTACAAAGTCTAAACATTTTGTTTTTCAGAGCAATATTTAATGCGTTAATAATTATTGAAAATACGAATATTTCTAATTTGTACCGTTATTTTTGGCCCACTGTGTATATGTATTTAAAACACTGATACTGCGTTAAAAAAACAGAGTTGACGTAGAATTCTGAAATTTCTTGAAAATAATCAGTGTAATGTTGATAGAAAAAAAATAATATTGATCAATAATTTATATAATACATCTTTGTTAAGAGAAATAATACTAGAAATAATTAACAGGCATATAATAAGTTAATGTTAATTAAATAAAACACACTTTTACTTAGTTAATTTTTAGTGACTGCAGTTTCGATCAAACAATGATCATTATGAAACTATAAGTTAATATAACTAATAAATTAAACAGTGTAATATTAACTAAGTAAAAGTGTGTTTTATTTAATTAAAAATGTATCACGAAGTAAGTGCCGCCAACCTCAATCAGTTAAGTGATGTTAATTTGTTAATCTGCCAAATGGCGACTGCCTTGATCGGTACTATTTATTAAGAAAAAATCATAATGCGTTACATCTCCGCGTACTCTGTTACATTCAGCAATGCTAGAAACCAAGTAGTCTAATGCATCTTAAAGAGAGTTTGTCCCAGACCATCTGAAATTGGTGACGTAGTTCATGTAAAGTGTTTCGAGGAACAACGCAATTTTCCGTCCATCCTATTTGAGACATATTCTATTGGATTAAAGTTGGGTGTTGTTGATTGTTAAAGCAAACGATTAATGTTATTTTGATCAGGACGTCTGTAGTTATATTAGCAGTTAGTTCGCGAAGATTTCGATGTAAAATCTGATTTGGCTATTAGATCATTAATTTGTTGCCGTTTTCTCTGCCATTTCGCAACACGTAGAACGTGCGATTCAGACATAAAGTGGCTTCGAATTATGACAAAGAGTTGACATTCCAAATAGTGCATGTATATGCAATGAATATGAAGTTTTGTACTTGCCACGGACTTGGACTTGCCACGACCGATATTTCAAAAATTTCGCTACAGATTGATGCTTTGTGGAGGGCGACCAAATGGTCGCAGCACCATTCGTTGGTCCTTTGTACCACCTCCTGAGCCCTACTCCTCAAGCCAACCCAAACTTCTTGTGAAGTCAAGTAGTTGGCCATGTGGAGTGACCAATCTGGCCACTCCTCTCCGAATACGGACCACCTGAGTTGTTTGAGTGACTCACATTCACACAGGATGTGTCTTAGGGTCTCCCCTTCTTGCTCGCATTTCCGACATAGACGATCTTTTACCACCCCTATGTTATGGAGGTGCTTGTTTAGTTTGCCGTGCCCAGTAACAGCCGCAAACTGCTTCTTGGTAATTCAATGTATTTCCTGCTCAGCTTCGATGTTGGTGAGTGGATGAATTTTTTGGCGACCACATACTTGTCAGTTTGTAGCCATTCCTTTTGTGTTCTTCAAGGGAGTTTCCTTTAAGTATTTGGGAGATAGTGAGTGGAGCCAGTGGCAAAGCCTTAGAGCCTTCCCTTTTCACGGCAGCCCTTTTGGCTAGCCTATCGGCGCAGTCGTTCTCTTCATTATTTGAATGTCCCTTAATCCAGGATATTGTGACTCTGTTGGTTGCGGCGAGTTTGTCTAGAGCTTTTTTGCACTCCAGTATTATGCTGCTGGCCACCCTTGGTCTCGATAGCGCAGCTATCCTTGATTTGCTGTCAGTGAGGAACAAAATGGATTTGCGACAGATTAGTGGACATTATTCTAATCGCAACGGAAACTGCACATCACGCTAGTGTGAAGAAAGCAGCGGAAAAAGAAAAGGAAAATGAAAAAAATGCACTATTTTTAGGGATAACTGTTATAACTGGTGATGGTTGGTGGAGTAAACGTGGATTTTTTTAGCATTTCGGAATCACGTCATTGATTGGATGGTTCACAGGCAAAATGGCCGACGTTAAAATGAAGTCCAGGTACTGCAAGTTATGCTCGAGTTTTGAAAGACCAGAAAAACTAAGAAATATACAGATGAAATCCAATACAGAAATCAGAGAAACCATCACACTGTAGTGTAATTGTATGTATATACAGTTACTACTTTATTTATCTCCAATTTATTAAAGGTTTTTATACAAGAAGAATTAGCGTGTGTTCACAAGTAATATTTTTTCTCGTCTATAGTAACCGAACGTCACAGCTACCCGTAATCCTCATTTTCGTTTTCCTATATCGGTCCAGGCAGTTGGCCAACTCTGCCATCCCTGCGCTTTCAGATCCTGTTGCGGAGTTAAGCATCATGGTAGACGCAAGCTCCTCCTCTGCTGGCGCGGTTTTGCAGCAGAAGGATAAATTTGGCGTTCAACAACCGCTGTATTTATTTTCTAAATCTTTCACTCCGACAGACCGCGTTAATACAAAGGGCTGCAAGTGGCTCAATACCATCTATAGATGAAAAACTATGCCATGATCAAGCAAGTCGGCTCGACCAACAAAGAGCAGATACCGTGCTCCGAGAGCACTGAAAAAGTAAGTCGGGAACAGTGGAGTATGAAGAATGGCTCAAAATACACACTGATCAATTTCAATCCAACCATGAAGGTTCAGCTGGAAAGATGGAGGTAGACGCTATCGTCGAGATGTTTGAACGCTCCCTAACTTTGTATGGAAACAAATATGTAAATTGCATCGGTGATGGTAACAGCAAAACCTGCATAATGGAGAAAAATCCGTATAAAAATTTTGAAGAAAGAGTGGAGGTAAGACAAAACGTGTATTATGTATGTACACTCGAGAATAGTGTTTGAATTTAAAAATGAATAAATGAGCGATAATTATAAGTATGCGTGCTTCAACGGAATCACATTGTGAGTTCCATAATTGCATTTACTATGTTGTTCTGGTTGTTCTTGAGGGCTTTAACAGCCGGAAGAAAGAGTGTATTGACTATATACAAAAGAGAATGAGCACTCGATGAAGAAATCTGAAAAAAGTGAAAGGCGGCAAAAAAAGTTAACTGCCAAATTAATTGACCAATTAACAATTCATTACGGCGGAATCAAAACTCCTTGGAAAATATAAACATGAAATCTCGGCGACCTTATTTCATATAATGTAGAAAATTCGCAGCACGAGAAGTGCTGAGAGTGTAAGTGTTACTAGAAGAAGGCGCAAACAACGGATTCATTAGATACCTTCTATGATAAGCCGCCAGACATCGATGCCATAAAACCGATTTTTGGGGAGCTAAATCGTTGCTTGGGAGGTTACACGCAAAACAGCAACAAAGGCTTCAATGCCAAAGGCTTAAATGCTACACAACCGATTTTTGGGGAGCTAAATTATTGCTTGGGGACAGCAACGAAGGCTTCAATGCTACTGTTTGGAAATTGGTTCTTAAGGCCTACTCGAGTAGCAAAAAAGGATTGAAAATAGCGACTGATATTGCTGTGTGTAACAACAGTCTGATTAATATTCTCCGAAATATGAAAGCTAGAAGATGAATATTGGTCTCCAAGCAAATAATTTTTATTTTTAAGCCGATGCTTTGTGCGCCAAGCACGCCGAGCTGCGGCAAGAGAGTACGCATCGAAGAAGTGTGAGCAGGTAAAGGCAACTTTTTGATCCTGGGATAGCAGATTAATTATAAAAAAAGTAGATGGATATTATCGGCCTACAAGCATATAATTTATATCTTCAAGCTGAGTTGTCTTTGACAGATGCGGTAAGAGAGGCACGCAACAGCATAAAATCGGCGAGGATGGAAGATCAGGATGAATATGTGAGCAAGGAAGGGCAGCTTTATGGTCCTGGGATAGCAGATTAATTATCTCAAAATTCTAAAAGCGTTTTTCTCAAAACACGATCTTTCAAATAAATCCGACAATTTTCATTCTATTCGCTCCAAATTTTGATCATATCTTTGAAATACCATTAGAAAGAAAAGTACGTACGGAATTTTCCATACGTTGATTAAAATTATTAATTGACTAATAATTGACTATTTTCGCCAAAAATGTTTACAATGAGTGCTTGCCAATCAGGCAAAAATTAATATAATTGATTCTAAAATTATGATATTTAAATACACATGAATTTATAAAAACTATAAAAAGAAAATGAATTAACCCAAGTCTTCAACAATGGGGGCGGGATTCAATCAAATCGGTAAGTCACACATCTGATCCTCCCCTTGTAAGATTTATTTCTTGCTTCACATTATGCTAAAAATCGGTCAAACATGCTAGTCATACAAACCATAATTAGGAAGACATATTTTAATAGATAAGAATATAATATTACTAACTCGTACTAGATTAAGCGCAAAACACTAATAGCATGCCAGTCTAAATATAGCTTTCATGGGAAATTTCGTGTCCTGTTAAAATGCCATTACCAGTACTTCACCGGAACGGCCATTACACTCCAACGTCACATTGTAATATAGATCATTGTGACATGTTGTAAAAGCAGTCACGTATTCGAGACCGTCCCCATTCCGGTATCTTCATTACGTCCTCATTCAAATGATGGAATCGCTCGGATCTGGCGCGGAAGCGTCACGACGCCCGGCGTCGTATTGCCAGATCGCACACGTCCAAACATCCACATGTGTAGACTTCCACGTAAACGACCCATTTAATCACGGTACGTTCCGGTTTTTATGTCCAACACTAAATTATTCTCTTCTTTTCCAGGTAAGCGATATTCTCCATTTCCCGGGACCGGATGCCAGCAAGGCGTTTTGCTTTCTGTATTATGGATAGCTTATGAAGCCGAGAAATTTTCGAGCGATCGAAGAAAAGGGGAATGGTAATAAAGGGTGCATTTTATTATTCATGAATTACGTGTTTTGCTGTTGATATTTTTTTTTCCGAAACGGTTTTATGTAGTATTGATATGTTTTTCTCATGTGGAGCAGCCGATGTGGATTTGCATATTTGAGCATCGTGCCAAGATTATGTGTTATTTAAGCATACTTGGACTGTGAAATAGTTTTTTTATTGAAAAAATAATAAAACTTGAATTATTGCGGTTATCGTTCATAATCAGAAATTCTTGGAAATTAAATGGATGTATAATTTTATCAGTTGATTTTGACAAACATATAACGTTTTGTTTATATTATGGTAACTAATAATTTTACATTAAACAATCATTACATTTAGGTACTGGTTTTTAATTATCGACAATAATATATTAAAAACCGAGTTCAATAAGCGCGAAAAAAGCCTTTTGAACGAGATTTTTACAGTATTGTAACCTTGAAAAATTAAATTATTAAAGCACGCGGCGAGCCATTAACGAACCCATATGAGTGCGTTAATGACTCCGTCTTAGACGCAAAATAGAAAAAAGAGCAATTTACAACAAATATAAAGTTAATAATGTGTGATTATACCACTAAAATAAAACCCATTGTATTTCTGCATCTACGTGAATTGTTTTTACAAATACATTCAAAATCAAAGCCTCAATAAGTCCAGAAAATTGAAAACCCTCAGAATAAATAAAATAAATTAAATACCGTGTGATGTTGATCATACATCTGAACATGGGAAAATAACATGGGAAATCACGTTTTTGGAAGTTCCTGCTCACCAAATTTATGTACAAGCATAAAAGTGGTATCAATCAAAAGATCCTATTTGTGGGAATTTGTTGATGCCAAGTACTTTCACGTTGATGCTTTTTTTACTTTCTCCGTTACGAAGTATGAGAAAGTATTGTGATCGTGAAAAAATTTTCAAACAGTTTTTTTACGGAAATATCCGTTTTGGGGTCCCTAGATGCCATTTCCACTTTCGGAAAACATTTTTTGTATCTGTTCGTGTATGTGTCTGCGTGTGTGTCTGTGTATATGTGTGTGTCTGTGCTCGCTGTATCTCAAAAACTAACAGAGCAATTCATATGAAACTTTGAAAATACATCTTATTTGATAATCCGAAGAACTGAAAAGCTTTTGGTAAAATTTCGTAAACCGGAAGTGGGTGTTTACCTTAACTGTTTTTTTGTTTTTTGCCAATATTTTTTTATTTAAATATGAAAAATTTCACAAAAATATTTGAATAAACATTGAAGACAACAAACAAATGAACATCTTTTATTTGAAAATATTTTTCATAAAATCATTGTTATTCGAGAAAAAAAATTATTTACTTTTTTCTTTTTTTAGGTTTTTAATTATGAAACGATAATAGTTACACTAAATTTATGTGAAAAATAATTGTGGAGAATGCCAAAATGAACAACTTATAAAGAATAAGTTTCTTTCGAAATCACTTTAGTTTTTGAGTAAACTGAGTTTTTGAATTCAAAGTATAATTTTCTCATCTTTCATAATTTTGACGTTTTAAACGTCAGTTTCATCCGAGTCTACAAAACGCTGCATGTACATTGAAAATATGATTTAAAATAAAAATAAACCATGAAAGCGTAAATATAAATGACTATGATACCATCAAGTCCGATAAAGTAACATGATGGCCACATCACCATTTTTTCTCTACATAACTGTCTTTTCGCGCTGAATTGCAAAAACTAATACAGAAATGACCATGAAACTTTGAACATAACTGTTATTTCAGAATCCGAAGAACTGGAAAGCTTTTGCTAAAATTCTGTATTTCCGAATATTTACCTTAACAGTTTTTTGTTCTTGTAGCCTTTTTGGGACTTCAGGACAATGTTTTCAGAACTTTTTTTAGGTCTTTTTTATCAACTTTTTTTTTCTTTCAACTCTTTTTCAGGACTTAAGAAATTTCTTTCAAGACTTATTTTTAGGACTTTTTCTTTCAGGACTTTTATTTTCAGGATTTCTTTTCAAAATTTTATTAACAGGATTTTTTGAATGAATTTTTTCTCCAGGCGTTTTCGGGACTTTCTTAAGAACTTTTTGTTCAGCATTAATTTTTGGGATTTTTGTCAGAAAAAAAATTTCAAAATTTTCTTCATGACATTTTTTATTTTATTTTCGCATTTTTTTTTTCAAGACTAGTTTCAAAACTTTTTATTTCAGGATTTTTCTTAAGGATCTGTTTTAGGCCTTTTTGCAGGACTTTTTTCAACACTGGGATTTCTTTTTCGGGACAATTTTTTCAGATCTTTCTAAAGACCATTTTAAGGACTTTTTACAATGTTTTTTTCGGATTTTTTTTTTGTTTATTTTGTTTATTTCAGGGTAATTTTTCAAGACTGTTTTACACGACAATTTTTTGTAATATTTCATCAGGACTCTTTGTCTGAACTTTCTTCAGGACTTTTTAGGACTCTTTTCCGGAACATTTATTTCTGGTATTTTGTATGAAGACTATTTTTCAGGACTTTTTTTCACAGCTTTTGTCAATACTCTTTCTCACGATTTTATTTCCAGGACTGTTCCCCCAGAACATTTTTTCGGGACTTTTTCGAGATTTTCTTAGGAACCTCTTATTCGGAACATCTTTTCAGAATTCTTCTCAGGATTTTCTTCATTGCTTTTTCAGAATTATTTTTTCGAGATTTATTTCTGGTGTTTTATAAGATGACTTACTTTTTTCACAATTCCTTTTCACAACTTTTTAACAGTACTCTTTTTCAAGACTTTATTTCCAAAACTGTTTCTCCAGGACTTTTTCTCAGGACCTTTTTGTGTCAGAACTCTTTTTTCAGGTCTTTCTTTTAGGACTTTATTTCTGGTCTTTTTGAAGGACCCGTTTTTCAAGACATTTTTTTCAGGACGCTTTTTTCAGGATTTTTTATCAGGACTTTTTTATCGGGACTTGTTTCAAGACTTGTTCAGGACTTTTATTAGGTTTTTTATGACTTTTTAATCAGGACTATCTTTAGAAATCATTTTCAAGACTTTCTTGTTCAGGATTTTTATTATATTTTTTTAGGACTATTTATCAGCACTATTTTTATAAATCTTTTTCAGGACTTTTTTTAGTTTTTCAGTAAACTTACGGTAAATATTATTATAATTTGAAAAATAATTCGTCATTTTTACCTTTCATAATTTTAACGTTTCAAACGTTATTACCATTCGATCATGTGAAACTGTCGATTTAAAATATGATTTAAATTGAAAATAATGAATGAATCTATAAATATAAATAATTATTATACCATAAAATAATCGGAGAAAGTAACATGATAGCCACATCACCTTTTTTTGAGGATAAAATAGTATTTAAATTGCCTACATTTATTTTTACGAGTACAAATTTTGCCCCATGCTATTTCCCTATGTTCAGATGTATTACCAACCACACGGTATACAGACGAAAAGTCAATTAAGGTTTCGTTTTTATTCCTGGTCTACCTGCCTATCACATTAAAAATAATTATTATTTTTCTTATAAAATTCTATTTTTGTTATGGTATAATAGTATATTATTAAACGAGTGAGAAAGTTGGCCATTGCCACGAGGGTGAAGCCGTAGGCGAGTGTTGCAATTCACCCGAGTGAAAGCACAAGTTTCTCAATCAAAAACGATTTAACAATGTTTATATTATTTAATGAGATGCGAAAAATTTGTATCACACAATAAACCTGGTGGATAAACTGTTACGAACAATGTTCTGCAGATCTTTTGTACATACTTATTAAACAAGATTATCTAAATTTCGGCACGATTAATATCCAATATAAACTTACTTCCACAAACTTATTCCACGTAAAACAAGTTTTAAGTAGAGTGATTTTGATACTTTACAAATTTCCCGTGATAAAGCCAAGAGTGAATTTTACTTTAAAATTTTACACTTCGCCATTTGAAGTGTAGCGCTGTGTTATATGGCCCAAACCGTTGACACACTAAATTTTTTGGACGTCTCCGCGTGAACTGCGACCTCTCGGCATTTTTAATAAAAATGTGAAATTATTTCACGTATAAAAATTCCCACACACACACTTATACGAAGACCATCTGGGGCATAAAAATATTATATATGGCGCATTATAACACAGTATAAATCATCCCTCTGCTGTTATCTTATGACAAAACAAAAGTTTCACATTTTTATTGCGAGATCCGTAGAAAACTGCAACGCTGGTGTAATTAAATCTCAATTCGACGATCTTAATAAACTACTCCCGTGATACCACGGCGCCGTAAATTCAACTTGGAAGTTTAAGTCGGCATCCGGTGATTTATTCGCGAAATTCAAAAAACTATTACCGATATTCGAGATATTTATTTCACTCCGGTGCATTCGTCACTGGGGCATAAATCTAGATTGTGTAAAAACGGACACTAAACTGGCTAGATTGTACCTTCGAGGGTGTTTGTTTTCAGTGCATTGTGGTGACGTTGTATGTGGACCGTTGGGGATTGTAATTAAATTTCTGGTGAAACTAAAGCATCGTAGTGAAAGAAACTGTTGGAAATTAATTTCAGTGTTCGCGGCGTTTTAATTTTTATGTGATTTTATTAGATTTAATTAGATATTACGTAATTTATACATGTGTAACGTTAACAAGCGTTATGCAACTTTAAAATTGAATTATTTACACCTGGTAAATATGATTGCTACTAGGTAGAAAGACCTTTGGTTAATAGCCATTCAACTGACTAACAAAATTAACATTTATTATAGGGAACAACAAGGTGACGGTTAAAAAAAATAGATTTTTTTTCTTTACATAATTTTAGAAAAAAATATGCAAAAATATTTACAAATAACGTTGGTACACCGAATTCTCATTTGACGCGCACATTGCTGAAATCTGTTGTTCGGAATATCTGCCGGTATCTCGTGATTTTTAGGGTGATCAGTTGAAAGTTTCAATGGATTGAAAAGGTAGTAGATTAATCCTTAAACGACAAAAATAGGACGAAAGAAAATAACATCATCCTCAAAATAGCTTCGAAATCCAAGAGGGTGACATGACACCAAATTCTGTGGCGCAGATGTTAAGGACTGGCCCAGCTCCTGATGTTTCTGTGAATTGAACGAGAAACTTCTCCCAATGTATTTTTGACGATTTCAAGTTTCGTAAAGTGTAAAATTTGTAATAGTGAAATAACTTTTGAGGTTTCGAGGAATCGCGGGATCGATTGAACTGCAAGAGCACAAGCAGCAAAAATCCATTGCCGCAGAATGTCATCGATGCTATAAGTCCTATTCATACGGATTTGAGCAACTCGGCATTCTTCTTCTTTTTATTTTGTTGGAGCTTCATTGTATTCATTTGCAAATTTTTCGCCAAAAACTTCGTCAAGCTGCGGTATTATAGTACAAATAGAAGCTTATTTAGCCGTTTGCGTTTTCAATAACAGATGGGGACATCCTTATTGCACATGATAGATGCACTTGGAGTCCACAAATGTATTTTTCGCGGATTGATATATTTAAATGTAAAATTTTTCTGACTGTTTTTAGGCCGTGAAATATCACTTTTGCGGACTAGGCTTTAAAAATGCTTATTTATGCCTAGGTTGTAAAATTAATGAGCCAATAAGGTGAGACTACGTCATGCTATTTCGCCAATCAGATGAGACACCGCGTCGACCAATAAAAGCCGCCCGGCAACTCGGCAATAAAGCAGATTTCTTGACTTGGCTGGATTCACAACATCGCTCGCAAGCTCGCTCGGCGGTGAAACTCCAGCCGCGTCCGTAAATCTGTCACTTTATTGCCTTGTTAAACAAATAACTATTATTTTGTACGATGAGCTTCGTATAGAAGGCGTGTGCGTCGTCGTGGGGGAACAATACCGATGATCCAGAGCTCAAATCGAGAATAAATCGACCTGGCACAAGCAATGATGATGATTATGGACCAGGAATTGATGAGTTATGAAAAAGTTATATTAAAAAAAGTTATATTGATGAGTTAAGTCCTGAAATGTTCTACTGAATATCAAAGAAAACTTTAAACGCGATTTTCTCGAAAAAATATTTTCTTAATTGGTTGTCACGTTTCCTGCACCAATTAATATCGGATTTTATTTTTGTTTAGACCACCGTAATCTAATTGAAATTATCTTTCGTTAAGAGTAGGGATTAAAAAAAATATGCACAATTTTTTTAGCTTTTTGAAAAAAAAATTCTTACTCATTTTTCGATTTTTTGTCTGCTGGTTTTACGAAAATTGTTTTTTTTTTATTGGATACGCTTAACTGAAGGCGTACTAATGCGGATTAAAATCCCGTATTATTTTTGTTTATCCGATCATTACAAATAGAATTAGAGTGACAACCACCAAGGTGCAGCGACCTCTGTAACACTGTTCAAAAATGTATAATAAAAAAAATCATTATCAAAGTTCAAAGCGTATATTTGGTCAACCCACTATCACTGATATTTATACAGGGTGGAAACTTTAACTGGAACAAATTCGGTATTTATGAAGTTCCAGAAAAAAATCCTCCGACACGTCGATTTTTATTTTTTATTACGCACTTTTTAGCGTCTTGAAAAATAGTATGATGTCACTAGTCTTTCACGTAGGACGTCATAGATATTTTTTTTTAATAAAAACCATTTTTTTAATTTAACTAAATTTGTAGCCCTTTTTATTCTCTTTACGACTGTATAAAAATATTTTGTTTTCCACCCTGTATAATGTATGTATAAGTAAAAAAAAATTCAAAATCACGTAATTTTTTGTTCGTCACCATGTTGTTCCCCCTTAAATAAATTAAGAGTTCCTTTTCTGCAAATAATTGGTCTCTGTAACGTGCAGCGACCTCTGTCCCACTGTTAAAAATGTAATAATAAAAAAATCATTATTAAAGTTCAAAGCGTATATTTTGTCAACCCATTATCACTGATATTTAAACAGGGTGGAAACTTTAACTGGAACAAATTTGGTATTTATGAAATGAGAAGTTCCAGAAAAAAATCCTCGGACACGTCGATTTTAATTTTTTATTGCGCACTTTTTAGAGTCTTCAAAAATAGTATGACGTCACTAGTCTTTCACGTAGGACGTCATAGACATTTTTTAAAATGGAAACCATTTTTTTTATTTCACTAAATTTGTAGCCCTTTTTATTCTCTTTACGACTGTATAAAAATATTTTGTTTTCCACCCTGTATAATGTATGTATAACTAAAAAAAACTTTAAAATAATGTAATTTTTTGTTCGTCACTATGTTGTTCCCCCTTAAATAAATTAAGAGTTCCGTTTCTGCAAATAATTGGTGTAACGTGCAGCGACCTCTGTCTCACTGTTAAAAATTTTATAATAAAAAAAAATCATTATCAAAGTTCAAAGCGTAAATTTTTTTAACCCACTATCACTGATATTTATACAGGGTGGAAACTTTAACTGGAACAAATTCGGTATTTATGAAGTTCCAGAAAAAAATCCTCCGACACGTCGATTTTTATTTATATTGCGCTCTTTTTAGCGTATGACATCACTAGTCTTTCACGTAGGACGTCATAGACATTTTTTTTTTAAATAGAAACCATTTTTTTTATTTAACTAAATTTGTAGCCCTTTTTATTCTCTTTACGACTGTATAAAAATATTTTGTTTTCCACCCTGTATAATGTATGTATAAGTAAAAAAAACTTCAAAATCACGTAATTTTTTGTTCGTCACCATGTTGTTCCCCCTTAAAAAAATAAAAATTAAGAGTTCCGTTTCTGCAAATAATTGGTGTAACGTGCAGCGACCTCTGTCCCACTGTTAAAAATTTTATAATAAAAAAAAATCATTATCAAAGTTCAAAGCGTAAATTTTTTTAACCCACTATCATTGATATTTATACAGGGTAGAAACTTAACTGGAACAAATTCGGTATTTATGAAATGAGAAGTTTTAGGAAAAAATCCTCGGACACGTCGATTTTAATTTTTTATTGCGCACTTTTTAGCGTCTTCAAAAATAGTATGACGTCTTTCACGTAGGACGTCATAGACATTTTTTTTTAATGGAAACCAATTTTTTTATTTCATTAAATTTGTAGCCCTATTTACTCTATTTACGACTGAATAAAAATATTTTGTTTTTTTTGGTTTTTTTTATTTAAGAAATTGAAAAATAAATATATATTTTTTTAATAAACTTATTTAATATATCAAATGTTCAAAATTAGATAAATTTCACCAGAAATGTTTTAAAATGTAAGGGATGGGTTTTATCACCGATTGGCTTTTTGCCAAGAGAGGAACGGTGCTAATTTTTAACATTTGATGATGATTAAATAAGTTAAAAAAAATTCAATTTCTGAAATAAAAAAAACAAAAAAAATATTTTTACACAGTCGTAAAGAGAATAAAAAGGGCTACAAATTTAGTGAAATTAAAAAAATGGTTTGCATTAAAAAAAAAATTCCTATGACGTGAAAGACTAGTGACCATACTATTTTTGAAGTCACCAAAAAGTGCGGAATAAAAAACAAAAATCGACCTGTCCGAGGATTTTTTTTCTGGAACTTCTCATTTCATAAATACCGAATTTGTTCCAGTTAAAATTTCCACACTATATAATGTATGTATAAGTATAAAATTTTTCCAAAATCACGTAATTTTTTGTTCGTCACCGTGTTGTTCCCCCTTAAACAAATTAAGAGTTCCTTTTCTGCAAATGATTCATTGAATGATGTTTTCAGTAAATCGATGGTCTCAGTTGTAGCAACACAAGTTTTTCGAAATTAAAAATGAAATATCTGAATACCAAGCAAGTCTTTGTTTAATAATTTTCACGATTTTTTAAAATTTTGTATTTGTTAAATATACTTGCAGAAGGGCACTGCAAAAATAAAAATAAAAAATTGTAGCGCCCATTTTTCAATGAATGGCCAGCCACAAATTTCTGCCTTATATTTAAAGAAAATATAGTTCTAATCATTCTCATGGTATTTTGACAGTTTATATATGTCAAAAATATTTTCAGAAAGGCACTGCAAAGATGAAATTAAAATTAAACATTTTTAACGCCCTTTTGGGCTTATGATTTTTTAAGTATCAGCCACGGATCAATGAGCTGCTCGATATTAGAAAAAACATATTTTCCAACAATTTTACGGTTTTTTGACAGTTGGTATTGGTTAAATATGCTTGCAGATAGGAACTGCAAAAATAAAATTAAACATGCTTAGCGCCCTTTTGGATATATTTGCCAGCCACAGATTTCTGTTCAATATTAAGAAAAAAATATTTCTAAACCATTTGACGGTTTTTTGAGAGTTTTAGAAAGTCACTGCAAAAATTAAATAAAAAATTATTAAAGCCCTTTTGGACTTATGTGCCAGCCACGGATTTCTGTTCAATATTTAGAAAAAAATATTTCTAAACCACTCGAAGGTTTATTAACAGTTCGTATTTGTTACATGAACCTACAAAAAGGCACTGCTAAAACAAAATTCAACATTTTTGGAGCTTTTTTCAGCGAATATGCCAGCCACACATTTCTGCTTAATTTTTAAAGAAAATATAGTTCTTATCATTTTCATATATTTTGACAGTTTATATTTGTCAAAAATATTTTCAGAAAGGCACTGCAAAGATTAAATTAAAATTAAACATTTTTAACGCCGTTTTGGGATTATGATTTTTTAAGTGTCAGCCATGGATCAATAAGCTGCTCGATATTAGAAATAACATATTTTCCAATAATTTTGCGGTGTTTTGACAGTTGCTTGCAGATAGGCACTGCAAAAATAAAATTAAAAATGTTAGCGTTCTTTTGGGCATATTTTCCAGTCACAGATTTCTATTCAATATTTAGAAAAAAATAGTTCTAAACCATTTGACGGTTTTTTGACAGTTTGTATTTGTTAAATGAACCTGCAGAAAGACACAGCAAAAATAAAATAAAATATTTTTGGAGCGCTTTTTAACGTATACGCCAGCCACGGATTTCTTCTCAATATCAAAAGAAATATTTCTAATCATTTTTATGGTTTTTTGACAAAAATTAAATTAAACATTTTTAGAGCCCTTTTGGACTTATGATTTTTTAAGTGCCAGCCACAGATCAATGAGATGCTAGATATTAGAAAAAAAATATATATATTCTAACATTTTCACGGTTTTTTGACAGTGTGTATTTGTTAAAAATGCTTGCAAAAAGGCACTACAAAAATAAAATATATTCTGTGCTAGTCACAGATTAAAAATCACGTGAAGAAATTTGACAAGTTAGTTTATTCTTAATTTTTTCCATTTTTTGCAAACATAGACGCGTCAGCTTTATGTAGTGTTTTGGCCGGGTGAAGCTTTTCATGCAATGGAAATGTTGGTGCCGATCAAATCTAAGAGAACATGGCTTGTTTTGTGACTAGAGGGAGAGAAAAAAGGCAAAGGGAGTGGATGAAAAGATTATTTTGGCGTACATTTGGAGCGATCTGAAAATACTAAATCATCGCTATTATGGTCATACCATTCCCAAATCAAGAAGATGTTACCAGTGAAAAAAAGTACAGACGTAAGCAGGTTAGTGCTTTTTTTATGAGCAAAATTGTGTGTTAAATCTTTATTTTCAGTTACCATCAGATTAATACATTTTTAGAGCAGCATTTGGTAGGGTGTAGAAAGCCCTGGAAAATTTCTCAAATAGGGTTTCAGACAAAGAACGATTATTTAAGTACCAAGCCACGGATAAATGATCTGCTCCATAAAAACAATATTTCCAAACATTTTCATAGTTTTTAATCAGTTTGTATTTGTTAAATATACCAGAAAAGCACTGCATTCATAAAATTAAAAAATCGTCTTGCACTTTTGGTGCATGCGCCGGAAATCCATGGGTGAAAATTCATGGCTAACTTCTCGTTGGTATTTTGAATCAGTATCAGATGAGGTATTCGAAGGAGACATTTTTTAAGTTAGCTAGCGCTTAGGAGTTGAGTTACATCTCTAAATCATAATTGAAAAATAAAATTGATGTGTTTCAAATATTTTTCTCAACGATTCGTTACTAAATAATTAAACACAGTTATATTCCTTACTTCTGCTCAGCGTGTTCGAAATGTACATTAAGTGTTATAAATAAACGAGTGAAGTAAGGAATATAACTGTGTTTAATTATTTAATTACGCAACTTCACATAACTCACAAATACATAATAATGATTCGTTACTTTCATGCAAAGTTTCTTCGGGGGCTGGATACATCCCGTCGGCCGCAAGTTTGAGACCATTACCTTAGCAGATTAGAATGTACAAAACATTTCTTCATCCCATTTCAATAATGCTATAAATGCAAGAATTATTATATGTTATACGTTGGACCAGATCTGCAGGAGTTCTGCTCAAATTTGGAAGAGATTCCAATATGAATTTACTCCGGAATGACATTACGTAATTGCAAAACTTTGTGAAAGAGCGAGTCCGCCCGGCGCAGCCACCATTAGTTGTGTGGAGGTCGAAATCAGTGACAAACGGTATGTACTGGATTAGGTACATACCAATCTAAAGTTAGGGATTGATTCATGAATATAAAGAAGTGTGATTTGTACGCAAGTTAAATTATCAATAATATTAATAACCAACCATTTATTTCATTACTGCATTCAAATTGATGGGTCACCCGCATGAGCCTAAAAAAGGAGACTGTCGTATTTATTTATATGATATATTGTAAGCCACGTGAACTGAAAACGAAACCTGCGTTATCCGACAAAAAATAAGTAAACTAAAGGGAACCGGAAACAAAAAAAAAATATGCGATGATATATTTGCTAACCCGTAAACAACTATTTATATAAAGGAGGAAATTGGAGAGCCGCACCGCGGCGATGCAAAAACCCGTAGAAAAACAAAGGGCCCATTAAATAAACCGAAAACATAGAGTATCTGTCAAGAGTGTAAAAGTTGATGAAGGTGGCTGCGGTATATGAGTAATACATTTAGTAGTCAACTGGGGGTAATATATGGGGCGCATAAACAGTTTTCACCGCCCTATAAGGGCCGATATCCCGAAACCGCGGAAACCGAAAAATAAAAAGCGGAAAAATCTATTTTCGCAGCCTCACCGCAAATGGGCACTAAATCCCAATCGCTTTTATGAGATGGATTTACATATGTACACCAGAAGCCTGCACTAAAAGAATGCGGGAAAGTAAATTACATGTATTACGTATATATAAAAATACAGAGATGGAATATCTGAATGCGAGACTTTCCGAAAACTATAAATTGAGTTTTGCCATGAAAACGAAATTGAACAATAAGTATCAATTATTTCCCAGGATTATTACGATTAAATTTCTGCTGCATAGTGGCATAATGCAGTAATCTGGAAACGGATGCTCCTAAAGAGATTATTGCAGTTATCTATTGTTTTAATGTGCAAGTAGAGATGTAATGAGTAAATGAGTTGATAATAGTTTGGATTGTATTGCGATTAATTATTACCATTGTTTTTTATTGTTTAATTTTTTGATTCGCCTACTGATGGTTCCATTGGAACAGTAGAAACTTGGATAAAAGAAAATGTATTATATCACAGTACATAGATAAAGGGCAGAACATTATGAACGGTGTGATGAAAAAAATGGTTTAACCAAATTTATTGTACACTCAAATTTCTATTAAAAATTGGTCTAAATAAAAATGTATGTATATACAGGGTGTAGATGAACAAAACGGAACATAGGATTTTTAATGTTAATTGCTTTATATTGGAATAATATCTTCCCTGATCATTTTAGAAAAAACAGAACAGAAAAAAAAGTATCTTGGCCATTAGGAATGATTTAAAAATAGGACATATGTAGCTTCAGGAAATTAAAAGACAATAGAAATAATCATCGAAATTGGAGTCGAAATAATCACACCTTATTATTGAAACTAATTTTCAACAAAAATTTAGTGTGTGGTGTGAAATCTTAGATTACCGATTAGTTGGACCAGTTTTTATCGATGGAACTTTAGATCAAGCAAAGTAGCATCGGTTGCCTGATGGAAGATTTAGATTTTTCTTAAAAAAATGTATTTTCAACAGGATGGGACGCCTTCCCATAATTCCAAAATAACTACTGACTAATGGATCTTTTCATCGGCCTGCAGGTTTACATGATCTTATCCCCATTGGATTTTTGGATATTGTTTATTTAACACCACGAGCTAATGAAACCTGAGAAATAGGATAATCACAGCTTGCAGAGAAATTTCTGCTATTTTTTTCTCTAATGCAACTCACGATGTTGTAAACAGTTGCAATGTATACATTCAACAAGCTTTAAAGAAAGCCATTGAAAATAAAAGTCAAACAAACTTCACTCAATATTCAGCTGATCTAGCTGATCGGCGACGATGACGGATCAGTCGCGTCATCGGATCGACGGCTTTTAAAGGTTACAATTCAGTGTTGCCTACCTGCGAATATAAAATCAACCAAAAATCCGTATACAATCTATTACCAACAGATCCTAAAATGACATTTACTTAAAGCTACTTTAAAAAGATTGATAATACCCATGATAATTTTAAATGTACCTTTATCCTAAACATCATTTAACTAAATGCCTGTTTAAAAAGTTGATAATACCGGGTCGTAGGTGTGTTACACAAAAAAAGTTGTATATGTAAAATTACTTTTCTAGCATCGAAAAAACATGTTTGTTGAGATTTAAAAACTTTGACAACACACCCCCCTCTACCCTTCGTGGCAAAAAAATAGTTGTTCCTTTTTTTTCTCTTCACGGCACTTTTTGAATGAAAAATTGTAGAAAAATTTATGACAGTATTTTTTTGGGTGGTTTTCAAACACAAATATTTTCAGCCGCTCAAATCCTATATAGATCCCCTAAAATATTCCAGAAGGGTTCAAATCGATTTTAGGTGAACATTTTTAAGATAAAATTTTTGTCATATCACAAAACTAAATACGCAGTCATAAAGTACAACTTGTCAGAAACATTGTAAGACCAACTAGACCTATCTACTACTCTTTGTTCTTGTGAACAAGCTTTTTGAAGATTTTATGTTAAGCTCTATCTGCTAAAAATACGATAAATCGTTAAAGGTTGAAACGCCAAAGTGACGGATCTGTTGCCTAAATGCTGTACTGAACCAAATCCGAGTGGCTTAACCACTGACAAGATATGGAAATGCCAGCGGCGGCAAATATTCCGCCACTCTGGCGTTTCTACGTTTAACGGTGTTTGAAATACTTATGTTCCAATATTAATGTCCGTTTCCCCATCAGCAACTAACTACACTGTTGAGACCTGAAAGATCGAAACCCGTCTGTAGGTGTTCTGATTGAGGAACAATATTAAACGACAAATCGTATTTTGACCAATAAAATTACTACAAATTGATGAAAATATTATGTCCTACCAAATCAATGCTTCTTAAAATCCGAATTTTGATATTAAACCGCCATTGGTGACGTAAATTTGACTTTGATCAATGGTAACGCCGCACAGTGGTTCGAAATGCCGAAAACGTGGCTAATAGTCCCTAAAATGAATTTTCGATCTAGGGACTTTTTGGGCTACCATTTATGACAGTCAAATGTGTACACGTGGCTCACGACACCTATTGTTATCCGAGCGTCTCGCAAGCCAATTGCTGAGATCACTCTGGGCGTAATATACAGTCAAGTTTAATCGCTCTCAACTTTTTTGTGTTGCAAGTTATTTTAATTCCAGAAAATGAATTCTCCGAGTAAAAGTGAATACATTTCAACTATGTAAATTGTTTACAATAAAATTTGCTTGTTACCTTGATATTGTAACATTTAGAAAATCATGTTTTTATACCCTTCAGTTTAAAACGTGAACATCAAAATATTCATAAGTAAAAAGTCCCGCGAGATCCCACTGTCAAACAAGTTTTCTAATTTTTTTAAACGATTTGTTAATAATATTGATGGGAAATCAGCTGCCCCCACCTGCACATTTTTGTTTAATTGAATTTTATGTAAAAAGGTACGAATAATACAATAACAATAATTATTATATATAATACACAAATCCATCTTAATCGTGGTCCAGTTAACTAAAAATAAATAAATATATGATATTTATTTGTCTTAATATAATCAATTTATTAATGAAAGTTAATAATAAAAAATAAACCAATAATTAAAAATCAATATTTACAATAATTCATAATTACATTTTTAGATAAATATAAACTATCTGATTATGCTTAATGAATTATTACCAAATTATTCAATTACCTGAATTGTATCAATAATAATAATAATAATAATAATGGTAATAATAATATATCTTCTGAATTTATTGTCAGTTTATGAATTTACTGAAACCAAACGTGCTGTGTTAATTTGTATGAATGTAATAATTAAATTAATCGTAATAATTAAAAATAAATTAATAATTAATGAAGATATAGCTGTATCGAATTCGCAGGAAAGGTGTCATCGGAAACTCTAGGAAAGGGATGGGTATTCTCAAGTATAAATTAAAACAGACAGAAACATAAAAATTAATTAAAAACATTGGACTCTGAACCTCTAGAATTATTAAAACGGCCTGTTATAAGATAAGATAAGTTTTTCTGCCTTTTAATAATTTAGCAGCACTGCTACCCCCTTTTTAAGTTAATTTTCAATTTATAGTGGTGATTTTTTTTCTTCACTTTACTCACTACTTGGGCGATATTATGTAATAACAGAAAATCTAGAGCATCATTCTGATCATTTCAATAATTCAAATCAAATTAACAGAGTTAGATACATTTACGCAAAACTTGTTTTCGGCCGAAAACCCGTTACGGAGGCAACTTAAAATGTCCGCCAAAAAAAAAGTATGGACCTAAAAAAAATCTTACAATAGTTTTGAACTCGCCTAGAATTGGGGAGTAACTGGTAAAAAAATAGGAAAATTAAAAATGCCGAACAACGTGGTCAGGGTGATTTCTAATGGATTGACGCAGGTACTGATTTATTGGGTAGTTATTATTTATGACATAACTTTATGACAATTGGCATTTATCATTTTTTCCACACTAATTGTAATTTTTGAAAGATATAATTTTAATTTTTTTTTCGATAACAGCATATAGGGCATAATTTTGGGTTCAGAAAAATAATATCTAATATAATAAAATTAAAACATTACAGGCAGCCATTTAAAGTGTTTAAATTGGTTATTATTTGGCAATGAAGTTGTTATTAAAAACATCAATGTTGATGTCATTTCTTAGTAGTTAAACGGACATTTATTTTGGTGATTATTTCATTCACATCGGCTAATAAATAAGAGTTATGGCGTTGGTTGTTACTTGAACAAAGCCTGAAATTGTGGAACATAATTTTCGCAATTTTTAAACATTAAAATAGTTGTTTTGAAAAATTTGTTACAATTTACCCTTAATATATTGGCATGAAACTTAAATTTGGCCGGAATGTTCACTTTAAAATTCTTGTAACTTGGAAATGGTGCTTTTGGAAAATTTGCACCAATTTTCCCTTGATAGATTTTCATGAAACTTTAGGATAATATTCTCGACATGAACAGCTATAAAATTACTAATCAATCTAAAAATACATCGTAGCTACTTTAGCGACAATTTCCACTTCAAAATTTTGAAATGCTTGAAATTTTCGTTTTTGGTAATTTTTTCCAGTTTACAGAAAACTCCTTCGTTGCTTCTTGTATGAATTTTTAGAATAACATTCTTATTACCCACAGCTATATAATTGCCATATTTAATCTAAAAGTCCATCACCAGATTTCTCAGAATTTCTACTTCACAATTCTTAAAATTTGGAAGTGGTGGTTTTGGTAATTTCCAGGAAAACCTCTCTGTCGGTTTTTATGCAACTTTGAAATTCTGAATATCCACATCTATAAAATTATGAATTAACCTAAAAATATATTGTAGCTAGTTCCATTACAAAATTTTTAAACGCATTTGAAATGTACGTTTTGGTAGATTTTTCCAGTTCATAGGAAAATCCCTAGTTGTTTTCATTTTATAAAACTTTAGAATAATATTCTTAATTTCCACAGCTATATAATAACCATTTAATCTAAAATTACATCATCACTTGATTCCTTAGAATTTCCACTTCAAAATTTTAAGAATTTTGTAGATTCCATGAAAAATTCTCGGTCGATTCTATAGCAATTTTGTAATAACTTTTTAAATACCCATAGCAATAAAATTACGAATTCACCAAGGCTACTTTCGCTAGAATGTTCACTTTTTGGCAATTTTTTAAACGCTTAAAATGGCCGAGAGAGAGAGAGAGAGAGAGAGAGAGAGAGAGAGAATGCGCAGAATTAGCCTCGAAAAAAAAAACGCACCTAGTGCGGGGATGCGCCGTCTTGCTAAAACCATATTGTATTATATGGAAGGTCAAGATCATTATTGTTTGGAAAAATTGCTACAAGCGCTGGAACAAGATCATTTTGGAAAAACCCTAAACATCGGGTTCTCACCTTCAATTGTCATTGAAACATTTCTTATGTAAGATGGCAACATTTTTATACTTCCAGTTTGGCAATGAAAAGATCTCTCAAAATCAAGAACAAAAATAGGGGGTTGCCATTTGAAAACAAAATGACTGAAACAAACTGAAAAACAAATGACGACTTTTATGCTAAAATATATATTTTTATCAAAGGATTTTTCTAAAAATATTTTATTTAGTTTTTACTGAATATATTCCAAACTTTAGGCGCGCACTGTATATTCTGGCTCCTGGTCCAGTTTAGAGGGATTAAATAGAAAAAAAAACGCAAACCCAAAGACTCCAACAAAGAACAAAAAATATATTTAAATTTAATTAGCGTGGATTATTTCTCGATTCTGGAATCGATGTAGAATTTTCTGGATCGGAAACGAATTTATTGAACCACCTTAGCCGAGGGGCAATTCCTTATTTTTCTCATTAACTCACCTGCAATATCGAGTTAATTAGCGGGGGAAATAAAGTTTTTGTAAGTTGAATTGAAAAGGGGAAGCGGCGCCGGGGTTCATTTAGAAGGGTTTAAAAGGACGCAGCAGCATCCTTTGGTATATTAATATTTGCCTTGATTTATATGAATTTTACTATTGGAGGGTTCCTTAATTAGGGAGGATATATAAGGGTCCTGCAATTAATTGCTGGTATCTGTTTTCCAAAAACAGGCAGAGTAATTAAACATTGATTATATTCCGGTTTGTTCGTGAGCTGATTTTAAAATCGGGACGGGACGGTGGCAAAACAGAAATTTATTATTGATTATTTAAAATTTTAGTAAAATAAGAATTTACCACACCCGAATTAATTAAAATTAAATTAATTGTACTTCGCCAAGGACCGTGTGGTGAAACAGTTTTAGCGGGAGTAAAATAAAATTTAAATAAGAAATATACGTTATTATAATTTATATTAAAATAAGAATTTTTATCCGAAATACCTAATTCTATTAATAGCAATATGTGGCAAAAATCACTATACGTATATTCTTACCATACAGTGCTTTCAATAATTCATCGAACATAGGGAACGCAGGAGTCGCAGTCGGAGTGACTCGGACGAACGAAGTACGAGTATCGAGTATCATGATTTTTAGACTGGCGACCTATAGAATCGGTAATCGAGCAGCCGAGCCGCAGTGATTCCCCCACTCTTATTCCGAGTCTCTCCGACTGCCTCTCCTGGGTTCTCTACGTTCGGTTAATTATTGAAAGAACGGCAAATAATAATAATTTTTGAGCTGAATACCGATGATTCATGGCCTATTTGGCGTTCTGTTGATGGCAAATATCACTAAACGTGTATTCTTACTATTCTGTGCTTTCAATAATTTAAGGAACATGGGGAACTCAGGAGTCGCAGTCGGAGTGACTCGGATGAATGAAGTACGAGTATCGAGTATCATGATTTTAGACAGGCGACAGTTGTTTCGAGTTAGAATCTGTAAGCAAGCAGCCGAGCCGCAGTGAGGCCCGCACTCTTATTCCGAGTCTCTCAGACTGCGTCTCCTGCGTTCCCTATGTTCGGTGAATTATTGAAAGCACGGTATAATAAGAATACACATTTAGTGATATTTGACACCAATATAACGACAAATAGGCTATGAATCATCGGTATTTCGCTTAAAAATTGCGTTCTCCACGTTAGATGAATTATTGAAAGCACGCTATATGTATCTAAAATAAAAAACCTCTGTTTCCCAAAAAAATTAAATTACATTAAAGTGTTCCTGTTATATGTTTATGATCTATTACTGTCCAATATATGTTTTTAATAAATTGTATTGTATACATAAACCTTCCTTACATTATTGGAGATAAATTAAATACTACATTTAAAGATAATAAAACCTAAGTGTTAGTACTAGCTAATACATACGTTGTATTTAAGTGTACAAAGTTGTAACAGTTTCCTCAAAATTTCCACTCAGAAAATGTGTAATATTGTCTTGATATTGATTTAATTTTATTATGTGCGAAGGAGAAAAAGGCGAGAAATGTAAAATATCGCTGTGGGTCCTACTAAATCTGTGCCACTACGAAATGGCAAATTGGACACGAAGGAAACATCAGTGGACCTGACGTGCCTCGAGAGGATACTTTTACGGTCCCATCAAAAATAAAAAATTTAATCCTCAAGAACGAGTAACTGAAAATTTTCACCATCGGCGCATAATTTACAAGAAGGGAGAGAGTGCTTGAAATATGGAACGTACGCTAGTTGAAAATTGATTTGAAAATATTCAGATTATAAATTTATTATGATATAATAATTATTCTTTACCTGACGAGGCGGAAATTAAAGTAGAAGGCTGCGGTGGATATTATTGTATTAATAACGGTTATTATCAAAGACAGTGATTTTCCACATCCGCACCATATTCCTCCTGACATCCGCGCAGCTGCAAATGCTGTGATAGAAGATTTGTTGCGGAAAAATCCGAAGACAGTAACAATTACTTTAACCGGAAAATTAAAAATATCTCAATATTATATGCGGGATCCGGATATATACGTAAGCAGCCGTACGCATCTATACGCAAGTTTTAATTTTGCAGCATACAGTTAAGATTTTAAAATCATTTGCTTAAGTATTGTATGTTATTTTAGCGCCCGATTTTAAATTAAAAATTTATTTCCAAGATCCAATGTTTTGAGTTTCTATTTCTGCACATACGGTATGTGCAATGCGGAACGCAGTATCTTCTTGGAAGCCGAGCAAAGAAAATATGACTTTGAGTTAAAGTTAGTGTTTACCATTTATTCCTCACAATCAGTGGCGGCTCGTGGAACATGTTGATGGTAGAGCCACTTATACAATATATCCCCCTTCCCTTTTTCAAGTGTCGGATAACCCTTAAACCAGCCGGCCCGTGGATGTTCGGCGAGGAGGCTGCAGAAGAAAATTTTAGCAAAACAGCAGCGACATATTTTCTTCCTCTATAAGAGAAAGTAGTACAGCACTAGAGGCATCTCTGTAGTAGCCTCCTCTACAGATCCACGAGCCACCGCTGCCTTGAACGAATGAGAATAAAATCTAGTATTGTATTTGGCAAATAAATTTAGACCTAATTTAGACATTTAATTGTTTGATGCAAAAAATCCTAAATTCCTACAAATATTTGAATGTGGCTGAAGGACTCCGGTCGATGGCCATTGTATTTATTATTAATTATGTATTTAGTAAGTACAATAAACGTTTATTATTATTATTTGAATGTTAAATAATTCCTTAAACATCCCGCAGACTATATTTTCCAGATAAAAATCAAAGTAAATGAATTTTATCTAAAAATAAACTCCATATTTAAATTAAAACCCACGAAACCAAACAACATAAAATTAAATAAATAATCTAAAATTAAAACAAAAACCCTTGAGAAAAATTTAAAAATTTAGGTTGCAAAATCTAAAACAAAGGACAGAAATCAAAAACTTACACCAAAAAAATTAAAAAAATTTGCGTAAAAATCAATAATTCAGGTTAAAAAATCTAAAATGTAGGATAAAAAAAAATCAAAAAATCTGACCAAAACGTCGCGCCTGAAAATGCGGAAATATTGAAAATTGTAACAAACTAATCTAAAATGTAGGCCTAAATTAAGAATTATTTGAATTAATTTTATTTATATTTGTTGACGTGTCAATAATTATTATTATTGATTTATATGCGAGAAGTCCGTTGAAAATGATTTTTCTTTTGCCTGTATTTTCAAGTTTTTTTGTATGCATTTTTATTTTTAGACCAGGATTTTTGATATTTTTGACCGACATTTTAGATCTGTATCTCTTTTCTAGCTGTTTTGTTCCAAATTTTTGATTTTTTTTGGCCAAAATATTCGATTCGTTTGTTGAAATTTTGGATATTTTAGTTTGCATTTCTCACCTTCTGGCCCGAGTTCTCGATATTTTGTCTAAATTTAGGCCAAAAGATTGAAAATTCAGGCCAAAAATAAAAAATGCAAACCAAGAAATCCAAAATTTCAAGAAACGAATCAGGTATTTTGACCAAAAAAATAAAAAAAAATGGAACAAAACAGCCGAACATCTAAAATATCGGCCAAAAATATCAAAAATCCTGGTCTAAAAATAAAAATGCATACCAAAAAACTTGAAAATACAGGCAAAAGAAAAATTCTGGTCTAAAAATAATACTTTTTAGCTTAAAATAAGTTCCGACGAGAAATTCGAAAATAATGGCAAACAAAATTACAAAGCCGCACAATAAAATCATTAATTCTAAATATCTGGCGTGGCACGAGCCAGGGAAGTAGTTGTTTCAATAAGTTATTTGTTTGCAGTCCTAATAAGACTAATAATAATAATAATAATTGTATTGATTGTCGTACGGAAAATAAAGCATTTTATTATTATTATTATGAATTTTGCAGAGTTACGAACAGGTTCAATATTCATATATTCAGGCTACTTTCGTCTTTATACAAATCATCAATTCTAGTTAAGAAAATCTAAAATATGTGACAAACAATAAAAAATTTAAAATTCGTACCCAAAAATCTTAAGTGGTGGACCAAAACAAAACATTTTCAACAAAAAAATCTAAAATTGAAGTCAAAATAAAGAAAATTTTGGCCAAAAGACCAAAAGGCGTAAAGATAAAACATGGAGACAACAAAAATCGAAAATTTTGGTCAAAATAAAGAATATTTGGGCCAAAAATTTAAGAAAATAGAAAATACGGTAATCTAAAATGTGGGCCAAAGAATCAAGAATCCAGATCTGAGGATAAAAACGCAGACAAAATCGAAAATTTAGGTAGAAGCAAAGTAATTTACCACTTTCAGCCCCCAAAAATGAGTTTCTAATCAGAAATTTTAAAATAATAGCCAAAAAAATCGAACAATAAAATCAATCATTCAAGTTAAAAAATCTAAAACATAGGACAAAAAATAAAAAAATTAGACCAAAAATCTAGAATTCGGGCCTAAGAGTAAAAAGGGTGGTCCACGAGTACAACAAAATTAACAAACAAACAAAACAAAATGATAATAATAATAAATAATAATAATAAATGGTCACCAAAAAATTAAAAATTTCAGCAAAGAAAACTAGAAAAATTCTCGCATTAATAATTCAGCTTAAAATGTGATGAGTTGTGTAACACGTTTGTGAGAAACACCAATAAACAATTATTATTATTATTATTATTATTAAAATGTTTAAGAAATCAAAAATTTGTAACTAAAATTAAAAATTCGGTCCGAAAAAACAAAAATGCGGACTGAAAAGTCGAAAATTTTAACAATTAAATTGAAAAGTTCGGTCAAAATAAAGAATATTTAGGCCAAATTATCAAAAATTTAGACCAAACAAAATCGAAAATAGAGAGACAAAACATCTAAAAATTAAACATTCGGCCCGAAAAATCAAAAATGTGGACAATAAAATCGAAAATTTAATACAATTAAATAAAAAATTTAGGTCAAAATAAAGGAAATTTAGACACAAAAATAAAAAAAAAACAGGTCAAAAATCTAAAAATTAATAATTCGGCCCGAAAATTTAAAAGAAGTGAAAAGTCGAAATTTTAACAATGATATCGAAAATTTAGGTCAAAATTAAAAATATTTAGATCCAAAAGAATCGAAAATACAGGCTTAATAATAAGAAATGCAGAATATTCTAGTAAGAAACTTGTTTAAATTAGTCTCAAAAATCACCATTGCTCATTTTTTTTTAATAGCAAAACATATTTAAAATTTTTTTTTTATTGATCAAAATAGTGAAATTAATTTTAAAGAGAATTCAAATAAAACAATTCACTTTCAGATGAAAGTTGGCACCGTTAACGGCGCGCCGCGGCGTTGCGTTCGGAAGCAACTGCATTGCGATTTGCGAAGTCGTGTAGGCGTTCTTTAATTTAATTTAATTTTAATTTTTTTAACATTTAAACTGGCGAAAAAGTGTTTTAGGATTTGATTATTTTTTTTTGCTGAGCTTGAAACTACAGGTAGTGCCATGGCTCCTTGGCTCTATATGTATAACGAGCCGCCCCTGCCCAGGAACAACGTTCCAGCACCTTTTTTCAGAAACAGAACGCGTTTGTGTTTGTTAATATTTTGTATAGTAAGAATAAAAAAAATAAAAAGCTTACAAGGAAAACAATAGTTTGCTTAAAATAAGATGATCTCCAAAAAACTTTCAGCAAGCTGCTTGTGGAAAGTCTCGGACTATTTTTTTTGCTCTCACCGTGCGTTCCCTTACTTTTTACCAATACACACCACTGTCCACAATCACCGTCTTTAATCATAAGGCATAACAAGTATCATGTGAGCCACAAAATTTTTGTTTCAGAGTTGGCTGTGAGATAAATGAGGTATTATTACATCATGAGACTAGATGAGTTCAATTGAATTAAATTTAAAAAAATGAATTATTCTCGGACATGACTGCTACGCTTCTCTCTTTCAGGCATGGCCAACTCAGAAACAAAATTTTGTGGCTCACACCTTATGATTAATTAATTTCAAGTAATGCCATCTATCATGTTTTTGACTTCGATTAAAAGTTTGTCATAGCAGTCTGGTTTTCATTTTCACTAATCAAGTCAGAGTTTTCTGCTACAAAATGTTTCAATAAAGGCGGAAATACAGACGAATATATATTTTTTTATTTATAAATAAAACCGAACAGTCGTAATATATGTAAGCAATAAATATTGTCTAACAATATAGTATCAAATGGGGTAGAGAACTGGGTACAGGAAATGTTCAAACCGGACTCATCTGTCCTCTATTTTTAAAATGTCGGACTCGGAGTGTGACTCCGGTCAATATATAATATGCTAAAACATGAAATAGTAAAATCCGCCCTTCCGTCACGACCCGCAACCTGATTTTATATTTATAACATATGCTAATGTACTTTGGATCTGTAAATGACAGTGCGCCAACCGTATTGACATGTTAAATTCTATTTTTAGCTGGTTGAAAGTATCCATGTACGGGTGTATTTTATAAATGCTAAAGGTATGACCTGTATAATCGTTTGCTTAAGATTTGCATTTTGTTTGCTTCAACATTCCATGGAGAAATCGTTTTATAACTTAAAAAATTGATATAACATTACGTTTTCTGATATAATGATAATAAGGTAGTTGGAGAAATTTTAAATTTGTATTGATTTATTTCAAATATTAGTAAGTTTACGAAAAAAACTTAATTCTCTATGATTGTTAATGTATTTGATGTAACGATTATATTTTCATTATATGTGTAATAATATGTCATAATGTACAATATGCCATTAACATATTTTCAATCAAGTTTAGTGATTTTAAAAAATCCCATACAATTTTTTTAGACAAATTATAATTTATTTTTTAATTTCAACGGTTTTCACTAAGCTATGTATTATTGTTGGTAATTACCAGATTCCCCTTATTTCCTGTTGGGAAATAAATAAATAATTATGGACAAACAATTTGATTATTAAATATTCCTTTCACCCACTAGGTGGCGCTAGCGTCAGTTTGTTTTGAAGATATCAGTTGTACGGAACCGTGCGATACCCGTGCTATAAAACGATTTAATTTGTCAGTTTTGGAAGGGATAATGAGTCCGAAAAGGCGAACAAAGAAGCCGATATTCGGCGAGAAGGGTACTCATAAAGAGAGACTACCGAAAAGGAGCAGAAAATGAACACGGCAATTTGGGCAACATTTCTTCACAAGATTTCTATCCGCAACATGGATGGTTTGACATCTCGTGGTGCTCCTATCTGCAAGCGAAGGAATCCAATACTTTGAAGACCTATGTCCACCCTCAGCCGTTGCCAGGCAATTCGACCAATTTACGAAGTCCTTTCTGCGGATAAATAGCTGGAACTATGCGAAGGAGGTTTTACTCGAAACAGCTACATTTTTAACTCCAACATCTTGTCGATTGCACCGAAACCAAGTTTTGCGGCAAACACACAATCGAGTTTGCAACTTCGGCATCAGTCGGTATCTTCAATGATGGCTACAATAATTAATGATGATACTGTTGGGATTGACACTCGGTCCAAGTAGTCACGAATTGCAGCGCAAGATTGACGGAAACCGCATCACCAAGGCTGACGTGAAGCGTTACGCAGTTTTAGTGGCGATTTTTTCAACGAAAAATTGAACTTTTTTTTGAGCGCCGCCATTTTGATAATTTTGAAAATTTCGAAAAAAAACCTATGCTACCTTTTAGATCATTTAATTTCGAATATGAAACACTAATCCATTTTTTTTTCTCCGATGTTTCTGCACTGAACGCGCTGTCCCGCAAGCGACCAATGCACCGCCTGCAGCTGTATATTCGCAGGGCTGCCAATGGCAGGCAAACAATTTTTTTTGCTGAAAATTTCCGAAAATAAAGCAGATATAGTACTTTATAACATGTCCTACAAAAATGACCAAAAATACCTTTTCTGGCAGGCTCAACGGGTGTCCCCCCTTTTTTAAAAACAAAAGTGATTTGAGTGACAACAATTATTACATACTAATTTCATTAGACTCGTTATTTTCAAAAGTAATAAAATTTGGATTAAAAGACAACTCTATAATCATAATTTGAATTCGAATTAATTCGGCTTTTGGTAAAATAGAAGTACAACTACTGTGACACTGGAACTCGTGCGGGATATAAGTTAAGGTGTTGAAACGAAGCAAATGTACTCAGCCGGTCTAAAACCTTTGACTGAGTGTCCCCTGAAATTCTGATTAGTAAGCTAATTAAATATAATGTAGATGAGATTAGTCTGAATCTTTTAGAATCTTATCTATCAAATGAGCGACAATTTCACGAGGTGTCCGTCAGGGGTCAATTTTGGGTCCTCTACTATTTATAATTTTTATGAATGATCTGCCTTCAGAAATGGGTGATTCTGAAGCAATTTTATTTGCTGATGGCAACCCTACTTTTGACCTTGGATGAAGCATAAGCGAGGAATGCTCTCCTCTAATCTAGTAGTGAAATGGTGTGAACAAAATTAACTAACATTGAAAGACACAACAACAAAACTGTTATTTTCTTTACATAAGCATAACACAATTCCTAAGAGTACTTGCTTTTTGGGACTCCATATAGATACAGCGATGCATTGGGATCAACATTGCAATGACTTGCTAACGAATTGTCCTAGAATATGTTTTGTCCACGAAATTTATCAAGTAATGTAACAAATGACACACTAATGACGGCTTATGACCATAGACTCACATCTACTATTTAGGATTCTTCCACGGGCTGACTCTGCCTATAGCCATCGAATCTTCAGATTGTAGAGGAAAACTGTACGAATTTTAAGTGGTGTAATTTATTAATCACTTTTTAAAACTCTGAATATTTTAACATAACCTTCTATCTATATTTTGGAATCACTGCTATACGGGGTGTCTACGCTAAACCGTTCATTAAAAGTTTACGAGGTTGCCGTTGTATTAAAAATTTGAAAAAAAAATCCTCATCACACGGTTGAATTAGTTCTCGTGTGAAATATTTTTAACTTTCTATCACTTCCAGTTCCACCGGAAGTAGCACCAACTTTCTTATTTTAAATATATTTTTGGAAGCCTTGCTTAAATTGCAACATATTTTGTAAGAACGTATGTACACTTATCTCTTTAGTTTTCAAGAAAAAAATAGTTTCTAAAATTTTGACCTCTAAAAGGTAGCCTGAAATCTATCTATAACTTCTCTTAGGAATAAGATTAAATAAACAATTATGAGTCACAGCTTTAATTATACCTAGAGTAAAGACCTCAATGAGTAAAATAATTGGAAACTGTCAATTTTGATAGTAAGTGTTCATAAAATGCCAATATCTAAGTGCCCTCTTAAATATCTCGTAATTCGATTTTTTTAAATGTAATGACCCATTTTTTATCGCAAAGCACATAATCAACGATTGGGAGGAAAATTTACTACAAAAAAGTATTATACAAACATACTCCTAAAGTAAGTATTTTTTGAATTATTTTTGTACTAGCATGGAAAATTATCAGGTATACTACTTCATTCTAACCTATCATGGAAGTAGCATTTGAATCAGTTAAGCGACAATCTAAGCCAGGGGTCGCCAAACTTTTTTGATCATCGACCCCTATATAATTTTTCGAAATCTCCATCGACCCCCACAAAAGTATTTTTTTGTGAACTCGCCCCTCGAAAATCAGCCGTATTTTTGTCATTTGGCTATAACTTCTGAACAAATCTTGATAGCGTAATTTCGTAAATGTACTAAATTTCAAAGCCTATCCACTGGTGTAAAAAATATGTGTATTGACTACTTTGGGACTGTAAAAATAATGATTGTATTTCCTCTAATAATGATATTCGTTAAAAAAAATTATACATAATGACATAAATGACGATGACTTAAAATAGTTGAATATTTTTTTCTAAACGCGGGATCCAAATATATGATATATTCATACGTTTCCTATAAATAAAACCTTTCCACTAAAAATGGTTTCATGTTCATTCATGCTCAAATATGAAAATTGAGGTTTATATCTCCTTACACTTTTTTTCCATTTTTTTTACACTTGTTTTTCCTTCGATCCTCAATCGACCCTCCGATTCGAATCGACCCCCATTAGACCCCCTGGCTTAGATCGACCCCTACTTTTGTTAAATAGACCCCTTGGGGGTCTATATAGACCACTTTGGCGACCTCTGATCTAAGCAAACATCTTCACCTCCTGAGAAATTTGCATAACACTACTAACCCTAGAGTTTCGAGGACAAACTGTGGTAGCCAGTTCTAGAAAATTTTCAGACTTTGAACGGCCGTAGCGGCTAAACGAAAACTCCTAATTGAACGCGGTTTTCAAATCTGTGATCCTATAATGCACTAGGAGGTGCTAATCTAGAGTCAGTGGTCTGCCTTACGATTTACCTTTCTGCACACTACCAATTTCTCAAAATCACCGGAATATTTGTAGGATATGTTTAGACAACACCGAATACTCAAATTGATGATCCGGAAACTGCTTCTCGAACACATTTTGGAATGGAATAGAGCCATTCCCCATTGTCAAACCGCCCATTCCGCAAGAAATATTAAATAATGAAGGCTTCTTTTTCATCAGAATGCATCTTTATGACCTTGAAATTAACATTTGTTAAGAATGTAATTACATAATCCCAAAAATGTATGTACACGTTACAGTAGTTTATTTGATTTTTTTATTGTTGTTAAAATTTGTATTTGCAACAAGATGAGTCGTTAACGACGCTTTAAGTACTAAACATATTAACCAGACCAACCCGAAGGTGAATTATATGTGATTTATTGCATATTTTTGTTATTTATGTTTTAAGAGTAAATATGATTTCTATGAATAATTAACATGTGTAAATATTCCTGCGTCCGCGTTTGTGCTGTTTTGATGTGTATTCTGCAAACATTCCTAAATTATTTATATTTGTATATAATTTATGAATTCATATTATTTTTTCACCCTTTAATTTAATTACCTCAATGCGTGTTCATTAGACTCATTTCAACGTATCATTTATCAATGCAATGATTTCTAAAAATATTTGTAAGTAATTGTATAAAAAGTGGCAACAAGCTTCCGACAGGGATCGAACCTGCAACTTCCAGTTTTCTGGGCTGGGGCGTTAGCGTTTGGACCAAAATGATGTAAAAAAGGCAACTCAATATTGAATTATTTTATTTAATGTTTAAAGACCACATACACGCCAAACCCTATACTATTGTAATTGTTGAAAAAGTGTCTATTTGAAAACTCAAAAATATACAGGGTGATCCATTAAAACAAACTGCCGATGACGTCATATCTCGAAAAATATGGTAGCTGCTGAAAATTAAAGCACGTAACTGAATAGAATTGATTTTCTTAACAGTAATAAAGAAAAACCATTTTTATCCAGAAATCAGGCTTGCCCAATCCTGTATAATTGTAAGAAAGTGCAAAGCAGAATGCATTTTACTGGGAATAAATAGTGAAAATTTTATATTTCATGATTGGTAGCAGCTGAATTTTTCTCAAATCTATTGGATCTACATTACTTTTGATCCTGAAATCTCCTAGGTTTTATTTTATATGTGACACGTACAATCTATACTATTAAGAATAATTATTATTATTATAAAATATAGAAATTTGTTATTTTATCCAACATTTCGTTTTTATCATTTGCACAGTCTTATCTGCCCGACGATCATTATATTCTAATGGCAATTATCACGTTCAATAATTTGCAATAAAACATTTTTTCTACTCCCACCTCTAAAATGCCATTTATCGCATATGTTTCCATGATGCCAAGTGATTCTTTAAACACACCTTGACAAACTGTGACTTTGTGCATTTTAGTCATGGACTGAAGTTAGCTCCAGATTTTTAAATCGCTTAAATCAATTGATATTCAAAATCAAGTTAGTTGTCACTTATCAATAATCTGTCAAAATAAAACAAATAAATGAAAGAAGGAATACTTTCAACTTAAAGGAAATAAATAATACACAACATCCAAGAAATTTAGGAGAATCAATGATTTAATTTAGCAATTGCCATAATGTCTCTAAATAATTGTTAATGTATATTTACCCAAGTAGACCAATTTAATAATATTGAACTATTACCATGTTCATTTAAGATAATAAAATAATTTCAAAATTTTTATAATTTAGTCGTAGAAAAAAAAAGTATAGTATGCAATTCGTGTTATAAACTTCTCTAGACACTCGTTATTAAACACTCTCTCCGCTACGCTCCGCTCGTGCCTAATTAACTCGTGACTAAAGTGCAGTTTATAACACTTGTTGCATAATATACTATAATGACTTCATAAAGCGGCATTTTTTGTATATTTTACAGTATAGTTAAATATTTATGTTTCTGGTGAGGTAAGGTGTTAATAAATATACTTTTTAGTATCACTTGTGCACCACCGCAAAGGAAATTATTCTAGAGTCTAGATTCTGCAAAATCAACTCAGTTCCTCAGGAATGTAATTATATTAAGTGTATACTCACGTTGATTGGATATTGAGAATTTAGGAATACTCAAAGGCTCTATCTTGGAGCATAAAATAAATACTGGCGACCAATCGTCATTTAATTTTGATATGAATTTAGTTACACGAAGTACTTACTACATATTAATTAAATTTAATAAAACGAAATATAGCCTGAATATGTAAATATTCAACCTATTCGAAATTCTGCAAAATTAAGACTATAAACAAATAACTTATTGAAACAACTACTTCCGTGGCTAGTGCCACTCGGCACGGATATTGAATGATACAAAAGAAATGTGCATGTTATTACTAGTACTACTACGATTTTAAGATCGTTTGTTTATTGTCTTAGTACGACTTAATTTTGCAGAGTTTCGAATAGGTTGAATATTTACATATTCGGGCTATATTTCGTTTTATTAAATTTATTTAATGCTTCTGCAAACAGTGAGGTTGCCTTTGCTTATTACTTAAAATATGAATGATATTTATTAAATACTTCTAATGATATATTTTTGATGAAACGTATAATTCACTTAAATAAAGGATGCAACCTTAATAATATGTAAATATGTCACTTTTTCAGCTTTTAATTATTAACAGTAACAAATATCAAGTAATTTCACCAAACCAATAATTTCTTGTGTTCATACATGGAAAATAAAAATGCAAGGCATTATATGTTTTGAACACGTTAAGCATGGCGTGGCACTTGGTCTCACTTTCACTGGACCTCCGAATGGCGTGACATCAACGCGGTGTCACGCTAGTTTAGCATATTAGGATGGCACGCTCTAATGCTAAATACAGGGTGTTTCAAATTCGAGGCTCACCATTGGGATCTCGCTTATTAGAAGAGATAGAGGGCATGTTTAAATTTGGAACTTTTGCAGAATTTAATGCTGATTAATAATCCACTAGAAAAAATTACTTACATTCTTTTGTTTTCGAGTTAAGTACAAAAAACTGAATTTCGTTTTTTCTTTATATCTCTGTTATTTGAGCAGATATTTAAAAATGGTAAAGACATTCTCATAGCACTTTTTTATTATCTAATAGATGACATAAGTTTTTCAGTTGTAACATGTTTCGTTTCTTTTGAATCATCATCAACTTTCTTATTTCTTATGGACGCCATATTTATTTTTTGTCACATCTGAATGCTTAATTTTTTGTGATGACAACAATATAACACAACATACATTTAATTTCATAAATGAACATATAATCGTCTAAAACACTTTTATTGGCAATCTCTGTAGCGCTTACTAAAAATCATCGGTGCCAAGGAATTAAAAACAATGAAACATCTGAATAGCGCTTTGTTTGTCAAATATGATTAATCTTTATGAAAACAAATGTCGTTCGATAATTCAGAAAAGCGTAATATGTTACGTATTTCTTATTCAGTAAATAGAAATACGATATTGGCCAGTGAAAAATATTTACAAATGTATCTGGAAAGAAGGCAACCTCATCGAACATTTTTTCTACGGATGGACAGAACTTTAGGAGAGTTTGGATCATTGATTCAACATCGCAAAGCATACGGCAATAAAATTACCCAAGAAGATAGCAATCATATTTTGGAAATGGTAATACTAAATGTATCTTAGTTCTTTAATTTTACGTTTACTTACAAAACATATTTTGGGTAAATTAAAATCCATCAACCTCTGGCCGCGAAGTAGCAGCTGAATTAAATTTTCCACCAACACAAGTGTGGAGAATTTTGAATAAATTCAATTATAAGCCATATAAAATTCATTTGGGCCACACACTTGTGCCTGGTGATAATTTAAGACGTCTTGGATTTTGTAATTGGTTGCTTCAAAAGTGCAGTGAAGATGATGATTTTTTAAAAAACATTCTTTGGACCGATGAATGCAAATTCACAAATAGTGGCGTATTTAATCGCAACAATGAACATCATTGGACGACAGAAAATCCCAGACAAGTCCGAAGTGTTACACCACAGCATTGTTTTGGAGTAAATGTTTGGGCAGGTATTATGATGAAAATATAATAGCGCTAATTATGTACGAAGGGTCTCTAACCAGTGAACGATATTTACATCTTCTTCAAACAAACATTTCTAATTATTTAGATAATGTTCCTCTAATTCAACTTCAGAAATTCTGGTGGCAGCAAGATGGTGCACCAGCGCACAATGCCAGAAATATTCGCAATTATTTAAATCAAATGTTTCCAAATCAGTGGATTGGGATCGGCGGAATTGTAGCTTGGCCAGCTTGATCGCCCGATTTGAGTGTCTTGGATTTTTTTTTTTGGGTTTTATTAAAAACCCAGTTTACCGTCATACGAGAATGTTGAAAACTCAGAAATGGTATTACTAATGCCATTAATACGATTCCCAGAAGTAGTGTTTATAGGGCAATAAATAATGTTAAGAAACGCGCTCAATTGTGAATTACTGAAAACGGTTTTTTATTTGAACATAAATTATAATTAATAATCTCCACATTTGTCTTATAGCTATTAGTATTGTATATTATTTCATTTATTAAGAACTTTTAATTTTGTATCGTCTATATCGTCCAAAATAATTGTTCATTTGCATAAAAAATGGTTCGATGCAGTTGCCTTAACATCTCGCTTTTCTGAATTATCGAACGACATTTTTATTCGTACAAAATAATAATGTTTCACAAACAAAGAGGTATTCAGATTTTGAATCGTTTTTAATTCCATGGCACGGATGATTTTTAGTAAGCGCTACAGAGATTTATAAAAGTGTTTTAAACGATTATTTGTCGATTTATGAAATTAAATGTATGTTATGTTATATTGTTGTCATCACAAAAAATTGAGCATTCAGATGTGAAAATAAATATGGCGTCCATAAGAAATAAGAAAGTTGGTGATGATTGAAAGGAAACGAAACATGTTACAAAGAAAATTCTTACGCCATCTATTAGACAATAAAAAAGTGCTATTAGAACGTCTTTACAATTTTTAAATATCTCCTCAAATAACGGACATATAAAGAAAAAACGAAAATCAGCTTTTTCAGTTTTTTTGACTTTACTCGAAAACAAAAGAATTTAAATATTTTTTTTCAGTTTATTATTAATCAGCATAAAATTCTGCAATAGTGCCAAACATACCCTCTATCTCTTCTAGTAACCGAGATCCCCATGGTGAGCCTCGAATTTAAAACACCCTGTATATGGCATGCAATAAACAACCTTCCCAGGGACCATTTGATGCTCTTGGGCCCGTATTTTTTTGGCTGTTTTTCTTTTTTAGTCTTGCATAGAACGGAACAAATTTGGGCCCCGTGAACCAAAATTTTCCACTCCACACCAGGGCTTAACGTGTTAAATTATATTCAGTTTTAATTTCCATTAGCAAAAAATTGTTACATTGTCAAATATATTATTAAAATGACGAATGTTCACTTTAGCTTTAAAATAACTATTCAATCAACTTTGTTAAATGTACGATTGTTAATTTTGGCTATTTACTCACGGTGTTGGAAAAATCAACAGACATTACCACTACTTTTGATAGCAGCTATTCATACATATTTTATTTTAATAACAGAAGCTGAAACATATTAAAAATGCCAATGGGATGACATCTCGGACACATATATAAAAGTTGAAAAAAAAAGGTGAAATTGGCGCATTTTGTAGAGTAATTAAACTGGCTGCTCGTCCCGCTGTAATTCAGATTCCTGGCTTTTATATTGCGTTGACGTGAAACGTTTTATTGCTGCCTCTCTGTGGTAAACAGCAAACGCGAGAGGCAGGCTGAAAAATACTCTCGGAATTGTAAAAAAAATAAAAGTGGCTTCTGCATCACATACATCGAATAAGGCCGTAAATTTTGGGCCTTTATCTGTTTTAAAACCATAAAAGTTTTACAGCGTTCGCTTCTCGGAGACTCGCAGAATCTGCCCATTAGCTGAAGATATACAGCCCAAGGTTTTACAGAAGGAACGAAAACTACCGTGCACCTATACTTTTATTGTTAGCGGACAGTATACTTTTGCCGAATAATTAAGTCTAATTGAACCGGAAACTGTTTGTTAACTAAATTAATTTGAAATATAAGCAAAGTTGTCAGACTAGGCAAATTAGGATAAAAGAAAGCCAATTATTCCTTTACAAGTCGACTATTTAAAATGGGGTTAATGATACTTAATTGATAACCAGCGAGTATTTGTAATTAATGAATGGACATATGTGAAACATTAGTGTTATGCCGGCAAAAATAAAAAATATTTGTATTTGTTCAAAATTTACAATTGTTTTGTCTCAGCATGGCCTACTTCAGTTCAAAGAAATGTAATTAAATGGTTACTTTTGTGAAAAATACTGAATATCTCAACAACTATGGGGCTTAGACATAATATATGCCCCATCAAACTGAAGAGAAGAAAAAGATAGGGGGCATTCCATTAAAAAAAGGGTTATACTGTTTTAAAATTTGAAACGTTTGGCACTTTTTCCAAACACTCCATATTACTAAATTCAAATTTCTCATCACCAAAACGTTGCTCATTAACTACACTGAGATTTTTGCTAAAACTTATTCTTACCTTCAAAAAACAAGGTCGCTACGATTTTCTTAAAGTTGAGCTTGCTTTTGCATGATACTTGAAGAAAAAAATTGTAAATTGGCAACACTGTAACATAATCCAAAACTAAATGGTTGAAAATGTCATCAGAAACTTGAATAAATACAGGGTGTTCCATAAAAAACGGCTGCAGAACGGCCATTTTGTATGTTAAAAAAGCAAAAACATACACGAATGTTATATGACAAGCGCTGTCATAATTAAATACGAAGTTGATGTTTTTGTCAAGGCCGCCTACATATATACTCAAAATCGTCCCGAAAGTAACAAAAAGCGTCCCGAAAGTAAAACAAAATCGTCCCGAAAATAACTACTTTCGGTACGATTTATGTAAAGTGGTACTTTCGATTTAATAAATCATACCGAACATTTTATTTTCGGGACGGCTGCAGAAAAATTATTATTTACGATACATTTTTTTTTCTTTCTCACGGGAAAGGCGCTTGGAAAGCCCGACGCACTGCTGCAGGACCCTGTATACCAATTATAATTTCAAAAACCTAGAATGAAACTAGTCTTAGTATTTTCTTAGAACATTGATTTATTTTATATGGAAATAAACACTCATAACCTAAATTTAAGTTTCAACGTTTTGGAAAATTGTAAAAAATAATCCTTAAATTTAATTTTTAAATACGTTAATAATAAAACTAGTTCCAGTAATTTCTTAAAACAGTTTGTTCGTTCTAGCTGTAAATAAAATAGCAACACTCAAAGTCTAAATTTAAGTTTAAAATGCTTTCAACGTTTTGGAAAATTGTAAAAAATTAATTCTTGGTGGAATTAGCTTCAAAATTTCAAAATACGTTGAGAATAAAAGTAGTCTTAGTATTTTCTTAAAACCATTTATTTGTTCTAATTGGAAATAAAATGACAACACTCATAATCTGAATTTAAGTTTAAAATGCGTTTAAAGTTTCGGAAAATTGTAAAAAATTAATCCTTTGTGGAATTAGCTTCAGAATTTCCAAATACGTTAAGTAACAAACTTATCTTACTATTTCCTTTATTTATGTATTTTAGTGGGTCATAAAATTGCAATACTCAAAACCTGAATTTAAGTTTAAAATGCGTTCAACGTTTTGGAAAATTGTAAAAAATTCATCTTTTATTTTATTTATTTTATTTACAATATCTTTGTTCTCCTTTCTTACAAAATAAAATTCACGGATTAAAGATCAAAAAACATACTCAAAATTTCAAAGGAAAGGAGCACGGGCGGAGTTCATTTCACAGAATGATCTTCCACTCAAACCCAATTCATGTGGACAATTGATGGTACTTCTGTGTTTCTTCAGCGATGTCCATTTGTATATTTAATGCTATTTTCAAGCAATTATTTAGTCCTCTAAAGGACGTATTATTATGACATTTTTGTGTCATTGTCAAAAAAAAAAATTTGGTAGAATTAGCTTCAAAATTTTAAAATGAATAAAGAATGAAACCAGTCTTAATATTATCTTGAAACCATTAATACGTTCTAGCTGAAAATAAATTGGCAACACTTACAACCTGAATTTAAGTTTAAAATATGTTCAAAGTTTTGGAAAATTGTCAAAAATTAATCCTAAGTGGAATTAGCTTCAATCTTTTCAAATACGTTAAGAATGAAACCAGTCTTAGTATTTTCTTAAGATCATTTATTTGCTCTGGTTGGAAATAAAATGGCAACACTCATAACCTAAATTTAAGTCACAAATGCGTTGAACGTTTTGGAAAATTGTAAAAAATTATTCCTTAGTCGAATTAGCTTCAAAATTTTCAAATACGTTGAGAATGAAACTAGCCTTAATATTTTCTTAAAACTATTTGTTCTAGCTGAAAAAACCTGAAATTAATTTAAAAATGCGTTCAACATTTTGGAAAATTGTAAAAAATTATTCATTAATTATCATTTTTAAATACATCAAGAATGAAACTAGTCTTAGTAAACTATTAATCCATGAAATAAGCTTCAAAATTTTCAAATACTTTTATTAATTTATTTTTTTAAACCATTTATTTGTTCTGGCTGGAAATAAAATGGCAATACTGAAAATCTAAATTTAAGTTTAAAATGCGTTCAGAGTTTTGGAAAGTTGTAAAAGATTAATCCTTAAAGGAATAAGCTTCAGAATCTTTAAATATGTCAGGAATATAACTTGAGTTTGAGAAGATTTTACCTAGCTATGAAAATAACAGGTGACAATTGCCAATTTTTGTTGTGCACTTACTTCGAATTTATTCGTTTACTTACCGCATTTTGTACAAATGATGCAATTTCTGCGGAGATTTAAGTGTAAGAAAATGAGTGAAGTAAAGTTTTAACGCAAAAGCATTAAAAAAAATCTTAGAGAGGAAATGGATCAAAAGTTGAATTGGCGTATGCGCCGATTTATTTCACAGTCAAATGTTGATGCAAGCAGAAGAACACTCCTAAAATACCATGTAAATATATCCCAAGGACATACCTAAAACTAGCAAAAAACATTCGATGGGGCGGAGAATCAATCCAAGATGCGGAAGACCGAATCACGAACCGAGGCAAACATCAGTAAAGCTAACGATTTGGTGTTGACAGAACGGAGGATGAAGTTTCCAATAATTACCAATAAAGTGGAAAAAATCAGAGGAAACAATATTTTTGGGTATGAAAAATTCTGCGTAAGTTGGATTCTAAATTTGCTCATCCAAGAGCAAAAGTTAGAGGACGAGAAATTTTAGAAACAAACTTGTCTGCTTTGGCAGATAAAGGGGACATCTCGAAAATTATAACTGGTGAGGAGGTTTTTGCAGATCTACAATTTCTTTTTTCGCAGGTATATCGTTACAGGACAAACGTTGAGAAAAGAACCTACGTTAAAAAACGAAACATTAGGTACTTTGCATTCACAGCTGGGTAGATTACATAAAAATCTTCCCTCATAGTTGCTAAGGCAAAAAAATGATTATTTTCAAAGGTCGATAAAGTTGACTGTTTTAAGCTTTTGTGGATGGTTAAAATTAAATTGCATAAATATTGCATCAAGTTTATTAAATTATAATAATTTTAATATTTTTGGCCAAACTGCGATGCAGAAAATTAGTTTGCATTATTTAAAAAGATTTTACAAATTTCTTGCGCCAGAAAATTTCAATCAAAAATAACTAAACAAAGGTATCATAGTCATAGTCATAGTCATAGTCATTTATTACGGATGGCCAGTACAGTACAATAATATAACAAATAAAATACACAATAAAAACAGTATAAAAATGTACAAGATAATTTATAACCTTGGCATCAAGGTATTATTGTTGCTCTCAATAGCTTTCCGGCATTTCGATTTAAAAGCACTTACTGAGATGCCAAAAACGTCAATGGAGTCGCAATAACAATTAACATGCCTAATGAGAGAATTACGTGGACAATTAAATCCGTACCAGGTTTTGTGACATTCCCATGCCAGAAGTTTTTGACATCTTGTCGTGCGGTTCGGAACTCTTATAGAAATACAGGACACTATAAATGTACAGTCGATGAGCCCATTTAGTACCCGAAAAGCAAAGCACAAAGAAAAATAAATCCTACGGTTGTAAAGGGGCAGCAGACCAAGATATGTAAGAGCTATATCATAGTTGTCAGAATCATAGTATATATTTGTACGAAAGCAAATCACTTTTACCATCTTTCGCTGGATACTTTCAAGTCTCTCAATGTGACACTGGTAGTGGGGAGACCAAATCACATAGCAGTAATCAATAATTGACCTTACCAAGGTGGTACATAGAGTCATGTAGGTACGAATACATTTAAATTTAAAAGTAACTCTTCGTATAAAGCCAACCATTTGCAATGCCTTTGCTGTAATCATGCTTATATGATCCCTGAAATCAAATTTACTGTCAAATAGCACACCCAAATCCTTAATAGTATCCACATTGTCCAAAGTATGGTTATTTAAAATATATATAAACGGCAAAAAATTTCCCACTTTTCGAGAGAAGAGCATCCTGAATCAAATTGATGAAGCACTTCCTGCAGATAATTGTCTAGTTGATGTATTTTGGTAAGATTTCGTAACGTACCAGCATATAATATAATGTAATTAAGATAGAGATCAGATTAACTAATCCAATATTAGCTGACATGTACAAAAATAGCATACTATTTCAGGACCAGAATTGATGGAACGAGAAACCGCCTAGTCCGATAAATTCCCGCCCGACTGGAGGCAACGCGCTTCCGTTTAGTAAATTAATCCAGGCAAAAAAAGTTTAATTTACTTCCACCATATGGCGTTTTAGTTGTGCTACCTAAGATCATCCCAGACGATATAATTTACGGCCGGAGAAGCTCCGAGCCGTGCATTTTGCACACGCGGATCGATTAATTTCAGGAGCTTCGAAGGGAAATAAATAAGTCAAGGCCTTCCCCTTTCCTCCGGGTAATCCTTTCGTGGCCGTTGGCGTTTATTAGGCCGAGATAACAGCAGAAAAGAAAACTAAAAGCTTCTCCGTGTTCGTGCAGAATTAATATATTCAGCCGATGTTATGTGTTCCACGAGTTTCTGGTCTTAACCTCTACAAAACTTCGGAATTAATGCGTGGCGCGGCCCCGGCTTCCTGCACCAGGATTCCGCAAGGATTAACAACTTTTGTTGGACTTACACGCAATTTTTATCGAGCTTCGAGTTTCCGTCATTTAAATATTGGGCTACTTGGCTAAACATTATGTTGCTGTATAAGTTTTGCCTTAATCAAATTTTGTACACGTGTATTTTTAGAAGCTTTGCACAGTAACAATTGTGAATGTTGGTTTCTAGTTTTATTTATTGTAGAAAATAAAAATAAACTATTTGAACCAGGCCAGAACCGCCTTTGGATGGTAGAGGAACGGAGAAGGTGCAGACTGTGTGGAAGGGAAGAACGATGGGAACATTGGATAGTCGACGGTGTGAGGACTAGGGATACGTGGAGAAAGCAATATGGGCAGAGGGAGTGGACAAAGCTATTGAAGGGAGGAGCTGAGGCGTTAGATATAATAAAGAAGAAAGAGGAAAAAAAGCCTTGAATAAAAAACTAGATTTTAGTCAGACTGTCTATTATATTTAAGTTGTGAAATATTATGATGCCAATACAGGATTAATAATAAAAATAAACCAGGCCAGACAAAATATTCAATATTCGGGAAGGTCCGGAACAATGAGAACACATGAAATTTCATGATTGTTCATAACATCCAAAAGTTCGTCTTTCTTGTACACTGCATCAGAATAGTGTATTGTACAATGAGTCTTATAATTTGACAAATTGTAACGGGTGTGAAGTTAGCGATAGATCCAGCAATCGATTTTAAAAATTCATATCTCACAGAAAAGGAAAGCAATTCGAAAAAACAGTGAACCATATCATTAGAGAAGGTCTAAATTAATAACACAAAAATAATCAACCCTTAATTTTAACCCTTTATATTTTTTCATCCCTTTCAAAAAAGTTTTTTTTTAAGTTTGCAATCTGCCATAAATAGATAAAAATGCTTATTCTTATCACTAATATAAGTACTTTAATAATCAAGAGTCAAAAAAATAATTTCTCTGTAATTCGCAGAAATCCACATTTCGCGATATTAATCTCCATTTTTGACAAAGTTTGCAATGAGCCATAACTAAATAAAAATTCTTATTCTTATTACTAATAAACGTACTTTCAACTCAGATATAAATCATTTCTCCGTAAGTCGCAGAAATCCACATTTCGCAATGTTGAATGTCCATTTTTGCCAAAGTTTGCAATGAGCCATAACTAAATAAAAATTCTTATTCTTATCACTAATAAAGGTACTTCATAATCAAAAATCAGAAAAACGTTACGGGCACTCCTTCAACTCAGAAAAAAATAATTTCTCCGCAAGTCGCAGAAATCCACATTTCGCAATGTTGAATGTCCATTTTTGCCAAAGTTTGCAATGGGCCATAACTAAAAAACAATTCTTAATTTTATCACTAATAAAGGTACTTTCATAATCAAAAGTCAAAAGAACGTTACGGGCACTCCTTCAACTCAGAAAAAAATCATTTCTCCGTAAGTCGCTGAAATCCACATTTCGCAATTTTGAATGTCCATTTTTGTCAAAGTTTGCAATGAGCCATAACTAAATAAAAATTCTTATTCTTATCACTAATAAAGGTACTTTCATAATCAAAAGTCAAAAAAACGCTAAGGGCACTCTTTCAACTCAGAAAAAAATCATTTCTCCGTAAGTCGCAGAAATCCACATTTCGCAATGTTGAATGTCCATTTTTGCCAAAGTTTGCAATGAGCCATAACTAAATAAAAATTCTTATTCTTATCACTAATAAAGGTACTTTCATAATCAAAAGTCAAAAAAACGCTACGGGAACTCTTTCAACTCAGAAAAAAATCATTTCTCCGTAAGTCGCAGAAATCCACATTTCGCAATGTTGAATGTCCATTTTTGCCAAAGTTTGCAATGAGCCATAACTAAATAAAAATTCTTATTCTTATCACTAATAAAGGTACTTTCATAATCAAAAGTCAAAAAAACGTTACGGGCACTCCTTCAACTTAGAAAAAAATAATTTCTCCGTAAGTCGCAGAAATCCACATTTCGCGATATTAATCTCCATTTTTGACAAAGTTTGCAATGAGCCATAACTAAATAAAAATTCTTATTCTTATTACTAATAAACGTACTTTCAACTCAGAAAAAAATCATTTCTCCGTAAGTCGCAGAAATCCACATTTCGCAATGTTGAATGTCCATTTTTGCCAAAGTTTGCAATGGGCCATAACTAAAAAAAAATTCTTATTTTTATCACTAATAAAGGTACTTTCATAATCAAAAGTCAAAAGAACGTTACGGGCACTCCTTCAACTCAGAAAAAAATCATTTCTCCGTAAGTCGCTGAAATCCACATTTCGCAATGTTGAATGTCCATTTTTGCCAAAGTTTGCAATGAGCCAAAACTAAATAAAAATTCTTATTCTTATCACTAATAAAGGTACTTTTATAATCAAAAGTCAAAAAAACGTTACGGGCACTCCTTCAACTCAAAAAAAAATAATTTCTTCGTAAGTCGCAGAAATCCACATTTCGCAATTTTGAATGTCCATTTTTGTCAAAGTTTGCAATGAGCCATAATTAAATAACAATTCTTATTCTTATCACTAATAAAGGTTCTTTCATAATCAAAAGTCAAAAAAACATTACGGGCACTCCTTTAACTCAGAAAAAAATAATTTCTCCGTAAGTCGCAGAAATCCACATTTCGCGATATTAATCTCCATTTTTGCAAAAGTTTGCAATGATCCAAAACCAAATAAAAATTCTTATTCTTATCACTAATAAATGTACTTTCATAATCAATAGTCAAAAAAACGTTACGGGCACTCCTTAAACCCAGAAAAAAATCATTTCTGCGCCACAGAAATCCACATTGTGGATTTTCTGCTTTTTTTTGTTGAAGGAGTGCCCGTAACGTTTTTTTGACTCTTGATTATTAAAGTACTTGTATTAGTGATAAGAATAAGCATTTTTATTTATTTAGTGCAGATTGCAAACTTAAAAAAATAAACCAAAAACTTTTTTGAAAGGAGTGAAAAAATATAAAGGCTTAAAATTAAGGGTTGATTCTTTTTGTGTTATTAATTTAGATCTTCCCTAATGGTATGGGTAACTTTTTTTCGAATTGCTTTTCTTTTCTCCGAGATATGAATTTTTAAAATCTATTGCTGGATCTATTGCTAACTGCACACCCGTCAAATTGTATGTGACTGCAAGTTTGACAAAGCACGAACTGGCAATTTGTAATGGTAACATGAATTATATATGCTGTTTTGCAAATCAATGAATTATTAGTAATCTAGCATCCGTATATAATGGCATTGCAAGTTAGGTTATGACTGCAGATGTACAGATTATCACCTTCAACAATTAGTTGTAGAATGTAACACTTTGTACAACTAGTTATACAATGGATCACTTTATACAACTGGTTCTACAATGTATCAGTTTGTACAACTAGTATTACTTTGTACTATTAGTTGTACAATGTATCACTTTGTGCAACTAGTTGTATAATGAATCACTTTGTACAACTAGTTGCATAATGTATCACTTCATACAACTAGTTGTACAATGCATTACTTTGTACATCAGGAATGCAGGAATAATGTGCAAATAGGAAGAATATTCATTTTTTTAACAATATTTATTTAACCTCATTATAAAATAGGACAATGCGACACGTTTGTATATATTGCGGACCTGCATACGAGCAGAGTGGGTAAAACATTCCAAATTTTATCAATACGAAAAAGTGCTGAAACGTTTCACTCTGTCCAATATATCATGCAATTAATTTCCATTTAAATTCGGCATTTCCCACAACAAAAACAATACAAAGAAAAAAACAAACGCAAACATTTGAATTCGACAACGCAGGAAATTATTTGCTCTATTTACGATTATTAATTGAATAGTACTCAAAATGCATGCTAGAATTTTGGTTGCATTGGAATAATAATAATAATTTTAATCATTAATTCCGTTTATATTATTTTGGTAATTCTCTTGTAAATATTTTGGTAATTATATTTTTATCACCTATTTTAATATCATCACCACATTTTTTTCTAAATAGGATGAACATTTGAAAACAGATTTTAAATTTAAATTTTGAATAGGTATTCCTTTAATGTAGTGTTTCTCAACGTGGGCAATATCGCCCCCTAGTGGGCGATCGATAACTAAATTGGGCGTCTATCTGACAATCCGTATTTGGGGGGCGGTGGCCATTTTGTGGGGGCGAATGCATTTTGAATACCCGTCTGCAGAGATGGCTAAAATCGCCTAAAAATTTCATTAACGCGACTTAAGGTTATGTCTCTCGAAATTAGAACCAAATTTTATTAAACTTCGCTAAAAAAACTTAGTTGCGTCGATTTTGCATGATTTTTTTTATATCCAAAAAACACACAAAATTTCCTACATTTTGAAAATTAAACCATCAAAATAAAATAATGCGTTCGTAAGTTAAATAATTTATCAAAATCAAAAACTTGATTTTGTTGATTTTGAACTTCAAAGAATTCGGATTTTGCCAATTTCCATTGTCAAATCATAATAAAAAATGGTGATGTGGCCATCATGTTACTTTCTCCGACTTTATATTTACGTTTTCATGGGTTTATTTTCAATGGAAATCATATTTTAAATGTACATCGAGCGTTGCGTAAACTCGGATGAAACTGACGTTTAAAACGTCAAAATCATGAAAGATGGAAAAATTATACTTCAAATTCAAAAACTCGGTTTACTCAAGAACTAACGAGATTTCGAAAAAAACTTATTCTTTAGAAGTTGTTCATTTTGGCATTCTCTACAATTATTATTCACATAAAATTGCTGTAACTATTATCGTTTCATAATTATAAACCAAAAATTAAAAAAAAAGAATATGTTTTTTTCTCGAATAGCAATGATTTTATCAAAAATATTTTCAAGCAAAAGCTATTCATTTCTTTGTTGTCTTCGATGTTTGTTTAAATGTTTTTGTGATATTTTTTATATTTAAGAAAATATTGGCAAAAAACAAAAAACAGTTAAGGTAAACACCCACTTCCGGTGTACGAAATTTTACCAAAAGCTTTTCAGTTCTTCAGATTATCAAATAAGACGTATGTTCAAAGTTTCATAACAATTTCTTTATTGGTTTTTGAGATACAGCGCACACAGACAGACAGACACACACACACACACACACACAGACACACACACACACAGACACACACACAGACACAAAAATGTTTTTTCCAAAAATTGTTGAAATGGCATCTAGGGACCCCAAAACGGATATTTCCGCAAAAAAAATTTTTGAAAAAAAAATCACGATCACAATACTTTCTCGTACTTCGTAACGGAGAAAGTAAAAATGCGTTTAATACATCAGCAATTTTTAAAAATTAAAAGAGAGTGTTTGTTGACTTTGAACATGGAATATCGTCGGTGAAGCGACAATACTGCCTATATCACATTTACCAAATTTTATAGGAAAGGCCGAAAAACTAATTGAAAGCTTTCTGGGAAAAAAATAATGGTAAAATATCAGTTTTGGTCTAAATGGCGGTTAGGCCGCTTCGTCTACGATATTTTGCATTTTGGAAATTTTCATTTACTCGACATGATTATCTCTTAATACTTTTTTAATCACACTAAATTCGCTGCATTTTTGCATTTAAATTATCAAAATCAAATACCGCGTTTGAAAGTTAAACAATTTTTTTTAAATCAAAACCTTGAATCTGTTGTGTTTGATCTCGGAAAATTTCGGATTTTGGCAATTTTTATTGTTTCTACATGAATATATTTAGTACTACTTAAAATGCTCTAAATTATATAATTTTTAACATACATACATAACAATTATAATTAATACACCTCAACAATTTTTTAAAATACAAAACGCGATTTTTTTCTTTCAGTTTGAAAAACCCGGATTTTAGCAATTTTCATTGATTGGACATAACCATTTCCCAACACTTTTTTCAAGCACACTAAATTCGCTTTATTTTGGCATTAACATTTTTAAAATCAAATAACGCGTTCGGAAGTTAAGCAATTTTACAAAATCAAAAACGCAATTTTGTTGATTTTAAGATTTTGTTAATTTTCGCATTTTGACATGAATATTTTTTATACTTTCTTAACGCACACCAAATTCTCTACATTTTAGCATGTATATGATTATAATCAAGAAATTTCTTTTAACACTTTAACACAGCTATTTTTAAAAATCGAAAAGGCGAATTTCTTGCCTTTGAACTTGGAGGATTTTGGCAGTGTTCGTTAACTTATTATGAATATTTCTTACCATTGGTGACGCAAATTTAACGGTGTCGCCGGTCTCACGCACCGGGGCTTTCAACTGAAGATTTTTCGAAACGTGTTACTAATAGTTAGTTCATGTTTTTTTTTTTAATTTATGCTCTTTGACAATAAAACAAAGATATTTAATCAATTTAAGCTCTGCAATGCGGCAGCTATTGGAAATTGCAACAAAAAACAATAACGGAGAATAAAGTTATTCGACACACCCGGTCTCACAGACCAATAGGGTCACCATTAGCGGGTTAATCTCGATTTAAATAAAATAAATTCTTTACACTAACAAATAAATCATCATAATCAAAAACACTTTTAATACAATACCTCAGCATTTTTTTTTAATAAAAACGCAATTTTTTTACCATGAACTTGGAAAATTTCAGATTTTGGCAATTCTCATTGATTTAACATGAATATTTCTAAATACTTTTTTAAATTACACTAAATTCTGTATATTTTAACACAAGTCAACTTTCTTTGACACGATATGCATATTTCTCCATATTTTTAAACACCAAATTAACTACATTTAGTTTTTAAATGATCATAATCAAATCATTAATTAATCTAAAATACACCAAATTCTCTGAATTTTGGCATTCAAATCTCCAATATTAAATAACGAGTTCTGAAGTTTTGACAATTTTGCAAAATCAAAAACTTCATTTTTGACTTTGATTCTGGAAAATTTCGTATTTTAGCAATTTTCGTTAACTCAACATTGGATATTTCTTAGTACTTTCTAAAATAAAATAGATTCTCGGCATTTTTAATAATTCGATAATTCTATGAGGAACTTTTAAGGTAACTTATATTAAATTATTAATATTTATTTCCATGACTTCCAAAAGGAAAAAAAATCATCTGATCTAAAACTCTTCGTACTCAGGAAATGACAATTATATCCCTTAAATTGTTATAGTGACAAATCGTATTAGTTTGACATAAAAAAAAATTTACCTGTCAAAGTAATACTCTTTCTCGCTGCAAAGATTATTATAATATAACTGTCAATTCCTAAAGAACTAAGAGTATTACTATAGAATATAAGTAGAACTCATCGTTCTATTTATGTTACCAATTTGCTGCATAAAACAATATCTATTACCTTAGAGAACTTTCACTTGATTTTACGACACCAAAGAAACTTTTTTTTTTATGTGGACAAAGTCGCGACCGAACTCAAATAATTTAAGTTCGCACTTTGTTGACAATAAACAATCTTAATTATATTGGATGGGTCGCACCGTCGGTGTTGTGTTTGCTGACTTTTCCCTGGCCTACTTTCGCGACATCTAAGATTACCCCTTATTTTACGACTTGAGTTGCACGGGCACACCCTACCGTGCGTACGCGGAATTAAATTAACTGAAGAAGGTATTTATTCCAATTACCTGAATTACATGGCATTGCTTTAGTGCCAGTCATTTCCACATTCACCGTTCGCTCGTTGAAATGCTAATTGGCTATTGTAATTAAATGAATTTAATTTCCACTCTTTTGGGATTGTCGTATATTTGATACAAAGAAATTGAAACTGTATTTGTTTTTGACAATGACGTCTGTAGCTTTATGAATGTAATACATCAGTTTAAGTTATTTTATTATTTATTTACGATTTTAGTAAATGCATAATCCACGTCATGACTGATCTGCGCAAATTATCATATATCTGTAAAAAAAAAATTCACAACCATCAGAAAATGGTGATATTGTCGCATCGCTATCAGAATGCGAAATTAGCCATTTGTTAACTCATTAAAAAGTCACCAAATCGCTGAAGAAACTATTTTATCACACCTGAAAAATTATATTGTTTTTACTGAAAATAATATTATTTGATTGAAAAATTTTCCTAAATTTTCAATATTTAGGTTATTTCAACAATGTTAGAAAAAATATTGTTTGTATTATAATTAATATTCTGTTGCAAAAAGTTGTTTAACAACATAAGTCCATTAAATAATAATGACTTAATTGATCTGGTTGAAAGCTCTGCATTCGATATCTTATTCCTGGAAGAGAAACAAGAAACTAAAAGTGAAAAAATTGAAATGTGCAAATAATCTGTTAAGGTAAATTCCTAGCAACCAAAATTTGTTATACAGGGTGAGCTTTTTTCAATGTTTAGCATGGGTATCTTGGAAAGTAGCGGAGATAGAGAGATGATTCAATGGGAAAAGAATTGCAGTCTTACGAGCCGAATCAAATGACACTTATAAAATTTTATAAAAAGTCATTGGCAACTAGATATTTAAAAAAAATGTATAAAATGCTGATTTTTTTAAATCGATTTTTTTCGATTGTTACAAAAGAAAGAAACCGTAAGGGACAAAGTTTAACATAATTTTACACTAAATAATAAAATTTTGTCAAAATATTTCCTTATAGCAATCGAATAAAATTTATTTAAAAAAACGGCACTTTTTACATTTTTCAAATTATCTAGTTATCATTGCTTTTTTGAAATTTTACAGGTGTCATTTTATTTGGCTCGTAAAACTGCACTTCTTTGCCCATTGCTCTATCTCTTATAGTTTCCGAGATCGAGATCGAGAAAAACTCACCTTGTATATGATTCAATTAATGTTACGTATTGATTGTCTTAGTAATTAATAAATTATTAATTACTTACAACCATTATAATTGATGCGGTTAAAAATGTAAATAAAAAATATTTGAAATGCTTGTTGATAAATAAAATTATATAATTGTTGTAGATAAATATGTTAGAAAAATGAAATTTATTTAAATAAAGCATCATAAATTTATTTAGGAGACCTATTAATTTTTAATGATTTAGTGATGCTGAAGAGGGAATAGCCTGTTTTAGTTAGCATAAATTTCCCATGAATAATTTTAACATCATATGGATGCATGTAATAACCTTTGAATATATTATGTTTTGCTGGAAGTAGGTTAAGACTAAAAATATAATTGTACGTGAAATAAATATAATACGGTTTAATGTATAATCCTTGTTGGCGCACTTGTATTTCCTTCAAAAACAATAATATTTGAACATTAAATATTGTTTCCCTATCAGAATATCTACAGACCGGTTTCGACCTTTCATGTCTCATCAGTGTAGTTAGTTGCGAAACGGAAATTACTATTGGAATATAAGTATTCCAAACACCGTTAAAGGTAGAAACGCCAAAGTGGCGGAATCTATTGCCTGAATGCTGTACTGAACCAAATCTGGGTGGCTTTAACACCGACAAGATATGGAAATTGCTAGCGGCTGCAAATACAACAATATTAATGTGAACATTAAATATTGTTCCCCCATCAGAACACCTAGAGACTTGTTTCGTTCGGATTTGGCTCAGCATTCAGGCAATAGATTCCGCTAATAATATTTGACATATCCTACAGATCTGTATTTAGAAAATGGTTATGTGGCCATCATGTTACTTTCTCTGATTTAATAGATACGGTTTTTATTGATTTATAAATTGTTTATTTTGGCATCCTCAGCAATTATTACTAATGTAAATTTGTTGTAACTTTTTATAGCATTTATAAACAATATTTCATAAAAAAAATTGTAATATTTTTCATATCGGAAAAACAATAAACGGTTAAAGTAAACACCCACTTCTTTTTTCGAAATATTATAAAAAAAAAATCAGTTCTTTGGTTTCTTCAATAATGTTTATGTTCAAATTTGCATTTCAATATCTTCACTAGTTTCTGAGCCTACACAGGCAGATATACAGAAAATTAAAAGTATTAAAAAAAATGCGGGACCTCAAAAAGGGAGTAAAAATGATTTATAAACCGACAAGTTCAGTGTTGTGAATCAATTGTTGTATACGTAACGATAAACATTTTGAGTGAATTTTTGAAGTTTTCCCTCCTCCTCCTCATTCTCAAGCTTCTTTATTTCCCCCTTGTATTTTCTAAAAAAAAGGCATGGAAATCCACAACTACGGCTAAATTCTATTCATTTCGAATGAAGCTCACTGTTTTCTTTTCTTTTTTGATTAACTTAAATTCGGTATTTTTGTGTTTTCCTAAATATTTTTTTCTGACGGACCAGGAAACCCTAACTTTCGCTTCTTGGCACACAAATAACTATTGAATAAAACTCTAAAATATTAATTTTAGAAATCAATATTCAAGGATTATAAAATTCGAAAGTTTCACTAAAATTCTACAAATTCTACCTCTACGAGATAAGGGTTTTATAATTTATGTCTGGCTTATAGTATTCGTGAATTTAACTTAAATTTAATTTATAAATATAATTGTTAATGTCACTATTACCACTTAAAATTTTATAAAATGGAATTGTTTGAACTTCTGGATTATAGAATTCATACATTTCCATTTAATATAATTATTATGAATTAGGGCTCGTTAATACACGAATACACGTCTACTATCAACATGTTCCACGAGCCGCTACTGGTTATAATTGTTCGCTGTTAAACAAGCATTTTTTAATTGCGATTTCTAAAATAAATAAAAAATATTGAAAATTGTTTAAAAATTCTGAAATAATTCTATGCAACTCCCAAACTAATATATTTTAAAAATATAATCAAGTACTCAAATTGAACAATTTTTTATTATGTTATAACTGTTCGTTGTTAAACATGAATTTTCTAATTGCGTTCAAAATTGAGCATTTTCTAAAATTACTAAAAAATATTGAAAATTGTTTAAAAATTCTGAAATAATTCTATACAACTCTCAAACTGTCATATTTTAAGAATATAACCAACTTCTTAAATTCCAATAATTTTTTTAATGTGGTATAAATTGAGCATTTTCTAAAATAAATAAAAAATATTGAAAATTGTTTAAAAATTCTGAAATAATTCTATACAACTCTCAAACTGTCATATTTTAAGAATATAACCAACTTCTTAAATTCCAATAATTTTTTAATGTGGTATAAATTGAGCATTTTCTAAAATAAATAAAAAATAGTAGAAATTCTTTAAAAATTCTGAAATGATTCTATACAACTCTCACACTATTATATTTTAAGAAACTAATCTATTTCTTAAATTTCAATAATTTTTTAATGGGTTATAACTGTTCGTTGTTAAACATGCATTTTTAATTGCGTTCAAAATTGAGCATTTTCTAAAATAAATAAAAACATAATAGAAATTAAATAAATTTAAAAAAAACGAAATATAGAATTTATTTAATGCTTTCTGTAACATGTAAGGTTGTTTCTAATTTATTTATAATAGAAATTAAATAAATCAGAGGCAACCTCACTTGTTGCAGAAAGCATTAAATAAATTTAATAAAACGAAATATAGCCTGAATATATGAATTTTGCTTGCAGAGTTACGAACGGGTTAAATATTCAAATATTCAGGCTATATTTTGTTTTATTAAATTTATAATAGAAATTGTTTAAAAATTCTGAAATAATTCTACACAACTCCGAAATTGTTATATTTTAAGAATATAATCAACTACTCAAATAACCAGGGGCGGTTCGTTATATAGAGTAGCACTACCTGAAGTTTCAAGCTCAGTAACAATTTTTAATTAACTCTTAAAACACTTTTTCGCCAGACTTTGGTCTAGGAAGACAAATCGTTTTTTCTTTCTTCAAAAAAAGGAGGGGGGGGGGATATTGTAAAAGTGGCTCTACCATCAAAATGTTTCACGAGCCGCCACTGTTATCATTCATGTCACATGAGCCTATACATTGAAAGTAGAAAGTTACAAGGTTTTTTCTAATTATATCCATTCTTATTTTTTGGATTTCCTTCTTCCAATTGGTGGTTCAATTATTGTAAAATATAATTAACGAGACTATGAAGAACATTTATGGTCATTAAAAACAGTTTTAAATGAGGTCAAACACTAACATTTGATTTTTATAAATTGTTAACGTCTTCTAATATTATGCATTTCAGGAAAAAAATATTTAAAGAAAATGAAGAAAAAAACAATAATCTAATTATTATCTAATATACATAATAAGACTATAAAAAAACATCAGTGGTTATTAAAATAATTTCTCAATGAGGTCTGACACTAATTTTTTTTTTTAATTTGACCATGTCTTCGAATATTATGCGTTACTGGACAAAATGGAAGAAAAACAGATTCCTAATTATTGTTTAATATTGTTGATAAAACTATGAAGAACATTTGTGGCCATTCAAATAAGGTCAAACACTAACTTATGATAATTTCAAATTGACTATATCTTCGAATATTCGTTTCAGTAAAAAAAAATGTATAAATAAAAAAAGTCGTCCAATTATTGTTTATTATTGTTAATAAGTCTACGAAGAACATTTGTAGCAATTAAAATAATTTATAAATGAGGTCGAACGGTAACTTTTGATTCTCATAAGTTGACCATGTCTAAAATATTATTTGTTACGGGAAAAATTGCTTATACAAAATGGAAAGCGATCCTCTATTAATTTTAAAATATTATTAACGAGATTACGAAGAACATTTATGGTCATCAAAAACAAATTAAATGAAGTCAAACTCAAACACTAATTTTTGATTTTTAGAGGTTGTCAACGTCTTCGAATAATATGCATTTCAGTAAAATTATTTAAAGAAAATTGAAGAAAAATAGTAATCTGATTAATATTAAATATAAATAATAATAATACTATATAGAACATCATTGAAAATTAAAATCATTCCTAATTGAGGTCGGAGACTAATTTTTGATTTTTTTTTAATTTGACCATGTCTTCGAATATTATGCGTTGCAGGAAAAAATGAAACAAAATGGAACAAAACCAGACCCTTCATTATTATTTAATATTGTTAATAAGACTATGAATAATATTTGTAGGTATTCAAATCATTTCTAAATTAGGTCAAACACTAACTTTTGATCATTTCAAATTGATCATGTTTTCGGGTACTCGTTTCAGTAATAAATCTTTAAACCAAATGGAGTATTGTTAATAAGATTACGAAGAATATTTCTGGCTAATAAAATAATTTTCAAATATAGTCACACTTTTGATTTTTTTTAATCCGCCAATGGTGATCTTACTGGTGTGTGAGACCGGTTGTGTCGAATAACATTATTCTCCGTTATTGTTTTTTTGTTGCAATTTCGAGTAGCTGCCGCATTGCAGAGCTTAAATTGATTTAATATCTTTGTTTTATTATCAACGAGCATAAAATAAAAAAAAAACATGAACTATTAGTAACACGTTTCGAAAAATATTCAGTTAAAAACCCCGGTGCGTGAGACCAGGGTCACCATTAAATCTGCGTCACCAATGTCGGGTTAAAGTTAAAGAAAAATGAACGGTAAATTATTTAATGCGTTATTGCATCTAAATCTTTTATGGTTAGAGCCAAAAATAAGATTTTTCTACGTCCGTTAAAATGTGTGATTCCCGACGCCTTCAAAAAGCGTGAAAAAAAGTGCCATAACGGTTCATTTTTTCATGCATTTGCGTTAAAAAAAGTGCCGTGGGGTTCACTATAAAATTGTTTGCGCAAAATGTGTAATGAACTCACTTAAGGCCGTTGGTGAAACCGGCAGTTAAAACGTTATTCAACGATTACATTTATTCATCGAATAAAATTGACAATTTTCGTTTTACGTACGTTAAATAACGCTGTCCTTGAATAAATCGATTAATATATGTTGATCATCAATTTTTCTCGTGTTAAAATTTATTCAGAATTATTCAAATTGAATGCATTTTATACCAAAATACGTAAAGTTCAAGTTAAATATATCGAATCAACGATTTATAACAATTAATGAAGGTTTAATCGAATTTATTTAAAATTACGGACGTAAACATTTTTTTTGTATGAAACTCGACAGTATAGCAACCTTTTTCACTTATAGGAATTGCCACACTCGCCTACGGCTCGCGAGGCAATCTTTCCTTCTCGTGAAAAAATGTATTATTTTACTCACTTGTTGCATAAATAATTACCATTTTATTGAGTTTGATCATCATTTTAGTGATGGCGGAGGCGCAAAAATTCATGACTGTAAAGTTATGGCAAACTTCTTATCGGGCTATTCTTTTATAAAGTATTTATATGGTTCAATTTATATTAGAATAAAGATTGCTTATTATTATTAAAAATATATACTTTTACGTTCTCTTTACAAAGTATGTGATCCTAAAAATTATCATTTTTTAGCGGTATTAATTTTGAGTTTCCGAAAGACGATTACGACCAATTTAGAAAAATAAGCGCCAGGCAATATAAAATAACTTTCTGAACACTTTTATTTTATTCGAAAGGTAAGAAATTCATTAAAACAAAAAAAAATCAAATCAAGTAATGGGTTTTATTATTTAATAAGTTAATTAACTTGAGACCTCACTTATTGCAGATTTATTTTTCATCTTAATTACTTTTATTAATAAGTAAACCTATTTCTGAACTACCAGGCGTCTTTTTTCAAAATTTTAAATCAAAAAAGAAACTATAAAAATCTAATTTAAATTTGATTAACCTCAAAATGCATAATTTGTATCATAAAATTCTCATGAGACAATTTTGTATTTGCGGAATTAAATATATAAAAGTGGCTGAGTTTAATTTATGCCAATTAGTTTCAAGCTAGGAGCTGATGTGTAACTGAGGCTTCAACCTAACATTTTACTACAAATATTACTCATGTGTTACCTGCTGTGCATATCATAGTTCCGAATTGGTTAACAAAGTTTGTTGCCTTGGCAAGCCCTTCGTGATGACGGATTAGCTGCAAAAGTTCTCGCGTGACATAACTTTTTCCTGAAAAGAAAATTGCGGTCCCTCTAAAAGGAAGTTTATTCTAAATCGTTACCGTGTAATTTCCAGATTGTTACTAAATTGCTAATAATAATATCAACAATGATTTCGGCGAATGGACTTCATTATGCATGTACTATGGCAACATAAGGCAATTAATTTCCTTACAATTGTTCAGTCGATGTCACTGACTAAAAAACGCATGGTTCTGTGGTTAATTTAATTAGCCGATATATACAGGATGTTTCTAATTCGAGGCTCACCATAGGGATCTCGATTATTAGAAGAGATAGAGGATATGTTTAAACTTGGCACTTTTTCAGAATTTTATGCTGATCAATAATCTATCCAAAAAAAAAATACTTCAATTATTTTGTTTTTGAGTCAAGTCCAAAAAACTGAAAAAAACTGATTTGAAGAATTTTTTTCAATAGACTGGATACCGCTAGAGGAGTTTTATTAATTTTACACAAATATTCTTTTAGTGCCTGTAATGGTAATTAGTATAAAATTCTGCAAAAACTCTTCCAGTAAGCGAGTTCCCCATGGTGAGCCTCGAATTTAAAACACCCTGTATATTTTTCACAAACGGGAGAAAAATTCGAGTTCTCAGCTGTCGAAATCCATTATTTATTTTAACCCTCACGGCTAACAACGTTTCCTAGGTTAGGTTTTAAAAACGTTTTACTCTTAAAATATCCCATTTGTGAAAAAAACAATCTGTAAAGTCTGCTATGAAGGCATCTGAGGTGCTTTTAAAAACGTCATTTATACATACAAACCGATAGTGCATCAATAGCAAGTAAAGTGTAAACATCTGTGAGTGTAAAGTAACAAAATATCCAATTGAGGGCGGCCCTTCCGAGCCTTCATTAATCACCTCAGATGACTTCATAGTGCGGCCATAGTATATATGTATATATCTCAGAAGAGAATGCAATTTTTCCCTCGGTGCGTTGTTAGGGATTTAAATTTGCACATTAGGGAAAATCAAGCATTTTTCTTAATAAAAATATACTTTATTGTTCATTTAAACGATCAAGTTATATACATAACAGGATCCTTGAGTTTTTACTATATCCATCTGTTGAAATACAAATTTATTAGTCTTAAAACTATATGATACATAACTACTTTCTGTACAACTTCTACCCATAAACCACCCGATCGAAGCGATATATTAGGGATTTTTAAATATAAACAACTTATCCCCCCAACTACATGGCCCACTTCCGATGATTTATTGCTGCCATTACCGGCACTAAAAGAATATTCGTGTAAAACTAAGAAAGCTCCTCTAGCGGTATCCAAGAAAAATACGAATTAAGGTGTTGAAAATTTTCCGCATTTCAAATTGGATCCATCACTCTGGGCCATAAACAGTCCTTCGCCGATAAGTTCTTCGAGTTCGTCGTCGAGCAGCCATTATAACGGAAATTACACCCAAGGCGACGATATACACGTCCCATGCTATAACTCTCCCTATTTTTTAGGGTAATGCAGGCACGATTCTGCGTAATAGATTAGGTGAACAATGAAATAATACAATTATAAAAATGCGAAATTCTGCAGCAACCGATGTTTTTAGCAATTACTAAATTTCATCGACCAAATTATCACTTGGGGTGGTCTGTTGGTGTAGTGGGTACAGGCGAGCGCTTGTGTCGGTTGCACCGCGGCCGTCTGGGTTCGATTGCCAGCCCGGCCGAAAGATTTTTCGGGGATCGAGAAATATTCGGTCGGGTCCATGGTTGTTGTGTACGTCTTTCATTATTCATTTATTTATTTAATTCATAACTTATATATCTATAACCTTGATGGTGGCTAATGGTCACAGAACCAAGACCAGGCGTAACGCCAAAAAACAACATACATCAAGATCTTTATTCAAACAAATAATCATACATAACATTTTAATACATAAATAACTGAAGGGTGTGGTGTTAGTCTGTCTGGATTATTGATTATCGGACTTTCTGCCCTTTGTAGTGTTATTAACGTAAATAAAATAATCGAAATCTGAGTTTCAATTCTCCAAAGAATTCAAATTAATTTGTATATAAATGTGCGTTTCCAACTTCAATGCAACTGTAGGAATTAAAATAGTTTCTTGTTTAAAATTCATACAAGTTAGATGGAATTATTTGTATGTAAAATCTGATGTAACTTTCCATAATTGCAAAATCGTATTTTCCAGGGAAACTATATTAGTTTAGAAGTTTGGAGCCCGAGGTCCGTATTCGGACTGTAATACCCTGCACGAGTGCCGCACATTGTTAAAAAAAGTAGAAAGAATAGCTCTATTTAAGTGAAAACCTTACGTTGTCGACAAATCTACAAATTAAAAAAAAGAGAAAGAATAATTGCTTAATTTAGGTGAAAACCCTACACGAAAATTATTTCAATTTCCTCTACACGCGTGATGCGCACTTGTTGGAGACCGAACAAAAACTCCCCCGTAATTTATTTTTTATAACCAGAATTTACAGCCTAAATGACAATAAGTCGTCCCCCTTTAATCTCCCCACGTCCGTTCCATGTTGAATATGCCACGGCCATGTTAAACGGGGGAAACGTATCGTCCCTTATAAATACTCGCTTTTAAGTAAAAAGAGCATTAGGCTCGGCAGACAGTAAAAAAAAAAATATGGAAGTTCGGGTAAACTCCGTAATCTGAAAAATTCACCAAAATAAAAGATTGCCGCAACTTCCAGTCCTCATTAAAAATTTTTATATTGGAATACTAATCTTTTGTGATTGAGCTGAACTTTTAATAACCATCGAACTGCAAAATACGCTTCAAGTTCCCTGAATTTTTAATAAATTTGCTGAAATTGCATTTAAACTTTTAATGTGCATTCTAAATTTTTATGGGTTGTTTTGTGACGCCGTTCGCGCTACGTACTCATACTAAATAAGGCAGCTGATACCTTACTTGTACGTAATAGCCTCTTGATACCTTATTATATTATAAGTAAGGAATGCATTTAACTTAAATAAGTGATAGCTTATTTATGAATGAGCTCCTTCTAATTTAATATTTTCTATTCTTGTTTTTAATGAATAGATGGATGATTGAAAAGAATTTGATTGGAGTACAAGTGACAAGTGATATTTACCTAATCAACTACGTGCGATTTTTGGTTTTATTAAATATTTAAATATCTTGAGTCAAATGCAAAATATCAACGTCTTTAGCGAACACGCTAAAAAAATCATAACACTTTGATTAATTTATATGAATTAATATATGGCATATTTTATTAAAAATCTTAAATTTATAATGATTTACTTAAGGGTACACAAATGAAAATATGACTTTCGTCTCGAGCTAAAATTCTTAACCGATGTGAAGATAGCTTCTGTTTTCCCGGCGCGTCCACCTCCGGATACAATTTAATATAAATTTCATCATTATTTATTATTTATTATAAATCAAACGCTGAGAATTAAACCAACATTAGATAATAAAATTAATGTTTGTCAATGTTTTTATTTAGAATGCGTAAAACTCTGCTTTATTGTATTTTGAAAACTTGTCATTTTATAAGAGTTAGGGCGCACCAGAGAAAAAAAAATAATAAGAAAGTTATAAACGACTTTTCTAAACATTTTGATGTGTAAATCCCTTAAGTAAAATCTTATCTACCCGTTGGTGTTAAAAAAATAAATTTAAAATGCGTCAATCACTGCTTTATTTGTCTATGACATCTTGTCATTTTAAAACGGTAGTTCAGGTGGGCTTGAGTAAAAAAAATGTAATAAACAGTTTAATCCAAAATTGTATTGTTTAATTCGTTTGAGTAGACTCTTGTCTAAAAGTCTGTGTTGAAAAATTAAATTTAAAATGCGCGAAAAACTGTTTTATTGGATTTTGAAATCTTGTCATTTTATTGTTGTGTTTCGAGTGGCCCAGAGAAAAAAGCTTATAACCAATTTTACCAAAAATTTTATTGTTTAAATGGCGTAAGTACACGTTGGTATTAAAAACTAAATTAAAAATGCGTCAACCATTGTTTTATTTGATCTTGAACTCTTGTTATTTTATAAAGATAGTCCTGGTGGACTATCATAGAAAAGTTATAAATAATTTTGTCCAAAAGTGTATTATTTAAATCGTTTAAGTAGACTTATATCTACAAGTTAGTGTTAAAAATATAAATTTAAAATGCGTCAAACACTGCTTTATTGGACTTTCAAATCTTGTCATTGTATTATTGTAATTTGAGTGGCCTCGGCAAAAAAAAATCTTAAAAAGTTATAACCAATTTTACCCAAAATTTGATTGTTTAATTCTCTTAAGTAGACTCTTCTCTAAACGTTCCTATCCAAAATTCACGTGTTAAAAAATTAAATTTAAAATGCCTCATATACTGCTTTAACGGACGTTGAAAATCTTGTGATTTTATAATTGTAGTTCGGGTGGACTCAGGACAAAAAAATCATAAAAAGGTTATAAACAATTTTATGCAAAATTATATTGTGTAGATCCCTTAAATAAACCCCTATTTACACATTGGTGTTAAAAATTAAATTTAAAATGCGTCAAAGCTCTTTGAAATCTTGTCATTTTATAAGAGTTGTTCGGGTGGGCATGAGCTAAAAAATCATAAAAATCTTATCAACGATTTTGTCTAATTTTTTTTTTTTATTAAAATTTTATATGAACTGTAGTTTTATATGAACTGTAGTTTTATAGCTTAATTGTAGTAAAATTTGTAAAAAAGCATAAATAATGAAGGAATTGATATGAATTTTTTTTCAAAGGTGAAGGCGCGAAAAATCCGTGACTGCAAAATCAGAGGCTATTTTCACATCGGTAAAATGTTAAACTTATAATAAAATAATTAAGACTATCAAGACATAAAAACATGTCCCCAGCACCGCTTGTCATTAGAAATTTAGTTATCATTTCGTTTCGCCCACGTTTTTATGTTACAAATTTTGTCTTATCTGTATCTGCTATAAATACAGGGTGTCCAACCGAAACCAGACATTAAAAGTATGTACATGGACTTCTAATTGCACATTAAAAGTATATGGACTTATGATTAATGAATTGTAATGAGATTTTCAGGATTTATGTAATCGTGTGCACTCTTTTGTATGAAAATATTTTCGAAATACGACTTCCGGTTATATCGGAAGTCAACACCAACTATAGCTAGCTTTAATACACTCACATGCATACAGGGTGGGGCACCGCATACGACATGGTCGTTTTATGGAAAACCATGCAACTTCGTGTTATTCTTTTCAAATATAGGATAGATGTGGGATCGTTGTATGCACAATTTAAAATTATTACCAGTTATACAGGGTGTCCCATTAAAAAGATACACATCAAAGTTATGTTTTTTTAAATAGAACACCCTGTATTTTTTGTCATTTTTTAATAGTAGGGAACAAATAAAGGTGAGTTACTTCAATATTCCCTATACCTATCGTTTACCGTTTTCGAAATATTTAAACGTTTGTCGAAATGAAGGGTACAGGTGAAATTTTATATTTGCCTCAGTGATTGACGTTGAATCATTACAATCATTTCTATTGTTTGGTTGAAGGTACGAACTACAGCGCCAACCATGATTTAGTATAAAAAATTATACAGGGTGATAAAATAGACGTGGTAGAAAATCCTAACTTATAAAGTTGAATAAATTCGTTTTTTCAAATGGGACAACCTCTATTTAGTTACGTATTTTCACTTAGAAACCAATTCCCTTTCAGATTGTATTAGGGTCCTCTGTTCCTAATCTCAATAGTTTTCTTGTTTTAGGCGATTTTCATATCAATAATTATTATTATAATCTGACAGATAATTGGATTCTATGCGATAATACGTTACTTAATACAGGGTGTGATATTTAAAAAAAACGAAGTGTTATTCAACTTTATAAGTTAAGATTTTCCACCACGTTTTTTTTATTCCCCTGTATAATTTTTTATACTAAATCATGGTTGGCGCTGTAGTTCGAATCTTCAACCAAACAATAGAAATGATTGTAAGGATTCAACGTCAATCACTGAGGCAAATATAAAATTTCACCTGTACCCTTCATTTCAACAAATGTTTAAATATTTCGAAAACGGTGAACTTTAGGTATAGGGAATATTGAAGTAACTCACCTTTATTTGTTCCCTACTATTTAAAAATGACAAAAAATACAGCGTGTTCCATTAAAAAAAATATAACTTTGATGTGTATCTTTTTTGTGGGACACCCTGTATATCTGGTAATAATTTTAAGTTGTACGTACAACTATTCTACATCTATCTATTTGAAAAAAATAACACGAAGTTGCATGGTTTTCCCTAAAACGACCGCGTCGTATGCGGTGCCCCACCCTGTATACAGAATGGCTAATTTGTATGGAAACGGTCAACTATTTCCTAAAATAAAATAGCTTGCAAAAAAATGCAAAAAAAATGTTTTCGGTTTTTAGAAATATATTACAATGCAGAAAAATTCAGTACTTGTATAGGATGAATCAAAAAGTCATGAAAAAAATGTGTTATTTAATAATTCAATTATTGAAAAAAAATTTAAAAAAATTTGAGCACACCACATGGCCATTGACCGTTTTCTACATCAAGTTTTGAATATAATTTTTAATAGCTAAATCAGAAAGGAGTGAAAACAAATTTTAGTAAACAAAAACTCTGAAACCAATTTATAACATGCTCAAATGGTTCACGATTAAGCTGCTGACAGTAATGAATCCGGTGAGCAACATTTTCTATTAAATCTTTACACGTTGCGTCATGTTTTTGTATAATATTTTTTTTATATCAACCCACAGAAAAAAGTCCAGAGCTGGCCATTTCATTGCACCCCTGCTTCAAATTCATTTACCAGGAATTTTTTTCTCCCGATATTCCCGCACCACCAGTAAAATCTAAAGGAGCCCCATCTTGTTGAAACCCTATTTATTTTGCCAGTAAGTGGGGATTTTTATTGTTTGTGAATAACCGTCTAAGCTCTGTAACAATATACAAAAGTAATCAATCTTCATTGCGTAAATTTCCGTGTATAAAATAAGGTCCTATGACCATCAATAATTCCACATCAAATATTTATTTTTTTTATGGTCGTTGTGTGTGAACTTGTTTTATCCAATATGAATTTTGGTCTGACCAATACCCACAGCTGTGTCGGTATATAAAATGCGGTTGACTTAGTTGATAGTTTGATTGAATGTATCCATAATAGGAAATCGTCCACTTAATTCTTGTAGCAAGTGAATTTTATATGGTTTAAATTTTTCCCATTGGGAATTTTTTTAATTGAATATCGGCTCATGTTATTTAAAGCTCTCTGTTGTGTCGAATTTATTGGATTGTTTACCATATCTATCATAATACTAAAAGTTTCTTTTTTCGTTAGTAACGCTTGTTCTTCCATTTTTGTCCGATCTTTGATTTGATTTAGAAATAGGTTCCGGGTCAGAAAGCAATTTGTTAAAATTAATCACCACTTGGATAAAACTCCGTCTTCTATCACCATATTTTATCATTAATGGATATTTCCAAGGCCTTTAACAAGGTATGTTATATTACATTAATATCCAAATAGAGATCGTATGGGTTTATACAGCCCGTTATTGCATGTTTCAAAGTTTCTTAAGTGACCGTTCATAACGCATGAAAATAAAAATTTATCTATGTAAGGTTTTTCATGTTCCTTCAGTTGTACCACAAGGGTCGCATTGTAGTCCTTTATTGCTCCTATTATTTATTAACGACAAAGCAAATGCTATGAAGAACTCAAATTGTCTGCTATTTGCAGATAATTTGAAGATGTTTAGAAAAATACGAAATACTGATTATTGTCGGCTACTTCAAAGTGACCTTTCGTCCGTTGCGAATAGTGTTGCATTAATAGACTTACCGTTAACATTGATAAATATGAATTGATCACTTTTTCCCGGAAGAAACTTATTCACAATTTTGACTATAATATTAACAACACAGCTGTTGTTAAAGTCAACATATTTAAAGATCTTGGTATCTGGTTTAATTATAAACTAAGTTTTTATTACCACATTAACTGTATTTGGCTGCTAAAGTGTTAGGGTTCATAAGCGTGTATCTAGAGACATCAGATTTGTCTAATGAAATTGTATATTTTGAATATGTTCGCTCCAACTTTGGGTATGCCTCTAGTGTTTGGTCGCCTTACCAAATAAAATAAATTAAACAAATTGAAAATGTACAAAATAAATTCATCAAATTTATGTCTTTTAGGCTAGGTTTTGATTCAAATCTGGTATACACAGCGGGCAAAAAAATGGTACAAGCAGTTATGAACTCCCATTTGTCTTCGTTAGTAATTAATATTTTTAAATAATTAATATAACAGTGAAAAGCCCTATTGTTATAGATAAGATGAAGTATATTTGCTCGAAATAGTACAAACTTTGAAGTTCTGCATCTGCGTCATAACAAAAATATTTTTTTAAAGAAATTTATTGTTTCGAAATCTATGAACAAAAACAAAATTATCTCCCCCCCCCCCCATTTTCATTAGCTTCCATTTGTAATCGTCTTCTCCAGTGCCCAATTCCAGAAACTATTTACCTCTGAGGCAGTTGATTCCACCATTTCGTTATGCGTGTCTTTAGATGATCAATATTGAATTCGTGTTATATGACAGACCGCTTTTTCCAACTGACTTCAAACAAAATAATCCATTGGATCTAAGTGTGGACCGCAAGGTCGCCATAAATTCTGTTCTACATCAAAACAGAGCATGTGAAGATACATTATTGTATGTGCCGATCGGTGCGATGGTGCTCTGTCTTGCATAAAACAATAATCTGGCATCGTGTCTTCGATATTGGGAAGCATTTTAACTAGAATATTAATAGTACGATTGAGAATTTCATTTACAAATACCAAAGTAATTTTTTCTTCATTTGAAACTCCCGCAGAAACCATAAGAGAATCACTAAAATGCACTCGTTCGCTGTGTCTTTCACATCGGATATCCTTCTTTACACGAACAGTGGCGTAAACTCTATCATTCTGAGTATTTTTAGGGGCTTCTATGCTAAACTTTTTCTGATCAGTAAACCATGTATTTCGTATCTGTTAACTGTTTGCAAATCTTGCCAGTAATCTTCTAGATCTCTCGCATCTTTTTATTTATTTATTTATTTATTTATTTCATTCATGATTTCATTTCGTCGGGCAGCAGCACTTCTTAACCATGTTACAATGTATTTTTAAGAAACTTCAACACACACCCGTACGTCATGAAACTTGGCACATTATAAATTACAAAAATGATTGCATTTTTGAAAAGCTTTTTTCTCGAGGATATTTCACATTTATGAAGGCTCTGCAAAGACAGGATTTTATAATACACCGTCCCATCGCATTTGTAGGTATCGAAATTGGCCATGGTTTGTTTTTGTTTCAAAATTAATCTCGGAGATTAGCTGTCACTTCTACCAGAAGTTACTCATTAGATATTTGTTCCAATATGACAATTTATCTGCACGAAAGATTGTGAACAAGTACCCACAGAAGGGTTGATCGGTTACAAGTACGGTTACGCAGAACTGACGGTAACATTAAGTGGAAGAATACGTACAGTACGTATTCCTGAAAAAATAGAAGAAGTTTATGCATCAACTTTTGGTCATAAAGGTGCTCAGGGCACAAGGTAAAGTACTATTTCTTTAGAGCAAAAGTATTTAATCTTATCTATAAAAAAATTGAGCTTTTCACTGTTATATTAATTAATATTATTAACCCACGAATATACGACAGTACACAACTACTTGTACCGTTTCTTTTTTGGACCACTGTGTACATACATGAACTTTATTCTAACATACATACAAAACATACATATGTTAGAAAGGGCCATCGACTGAGTCTTACAGCCCTTCTGTTTCTATATGTTTCTATTGATTGTTTAGTTAATTTGTCAATATTGATTCTATCCGTAAATAAATGATTATTATTTACCGATGTGAAGATAACCACGGATTTTTCAGCCACGGATTTCCCGGCGCCTTCACCGCCAAATAAACATTTCTTCAATTTTAATAATTTATAATAAATCAAACGCTGAGAATATAATTAACATTAGCCTATAAATGTACAGTCAATCCACAATTTCAATTATTTTTTCTCGAGTCCACGGGAACTCTCTTTTTAAAATGACAAGAATTCAAAGTCCAATATGGCACTGTTTGATGCGTTTTAAATTTAATTTTTTAATAAAAACGTGTAGATAAGAGTCTACTTAAACGATTAAACGCATTAAATTTTAAGTAAAATTGTTTATAACTATTTTATGAATTTTTTGCTCGGGTCCACCCGAACTATACATATAATATAGCAAACTTTCAAAGTCCAATATGGCACTGTTTGACGCGTTGGAAATTTAATTTTTTAACAACAACGTGTATATAAGTCTACTTAAACGATTTAACGCATTAAATTTTGGGTAAAATTGTTTATAACTTTTTTATGATTTTTTTTTCTCGGGTCGACCCAAACTAAATAGATAATATAGCAAACTTTCAAAGTTCAATATGGCACTGTTTGACGCGTTTGAAATTTAATTTTTTAACAACAACGTGTAGATAAAAGTCTACTTAAACGATTTGACGACGCATGAAATTTTGGGTAAAATTGTTTATAACTTTTTTATAATTTTTTTTTCTCGGGTCCACCCAAACTAAATAGATAATATAACAAACTTTCAAAGTCCAATATGGCACTGTTTGATGCGTTTAGATAAGAGTCTACTTAAACGATTTAATGCATTAAATTTTGGGTAAAATTGTTTATAACTTTTTTATGAATTTTTTTTCTCGGGTCAACCCAAACTAAATAGATAATATAGCAAACTTTCAAAGTCCAATATGGCACTGTTTGACGCGTTTTAAATTTAATTTTTTAACAACAACGTGTAGATAAGAGTCTACTTAAACGATTTAACGCATTAAATTTTGGGTTGGGTAAAATTGTTAATAACTTTTTTATGAATTTTTTTTCTCGGGTCCACCCGAACTATACATATAATATAGCAAACTTTAAAAGTCCAATATGGCACTGTTTGACGCGTTTTAAATTAAATTTTTTAACAACAACGTGTAGATAAGAGTCTACTTAAACGATTTGACGCATAAAATTTTGGGTAAAATTGTTTATAACTTTTTTATGATTTTTTTTGGGTCCACCCGAACTATACATATATAGCAATCTTTCAAAGTCCAATATGCCACTGTTTGAGGCGTTTTAAATTTAATTTTTTAACAACAACGTGTAGATAAGAGTCTACTTAAACGATTTAATGCATTAAATTTTGGGTAAAATAGTTTATAATTCATAAAAAAGTTATAAAAAATTTTGAATTCTTGTCATTTTAAAAAGAGAGTTCCCGTGGACTCGAGAAAAAATAATTGAAATTGTGGATTGACTGTACATTTATAGGCTAATGTTAATTACATTCTCAGCGTTTGATTTATTATAAATCATTAAAATTGAAGACATTTTTATTTGGTGGTGGAGGCGCGAGAAATCGGTGGCTATCTTCACATCGGTTTATTATTTCAATCTGCTCGGTCTTAAATAAGTCTGCCGTTTTTACTGGAAAATTATTTACTCAAAATGTATTTTTAGCATTAGTTGTCAAGGTCACCTCTTTGGCATAAGAATGATATTTTTCCTTACTCCAATAGTTAAAAAAATTGAAGGAGATTATTTATTTTTAGGGTAAGGATCATTAAATAAACTTTATAATTTATTAGAAAATGATATTCAAAACTCGATGTGTTAAAACCGGTTTAGTTGAGGAATGTAGTGTGCTTACAATGTTATTTATCTATTTCGCAAAAAACTAAAATATTAAATAATATAATTTTTTCTCTTGAAATTGTCCTAATAGGGTTTTTAAACATTCAGAATCCAAACAAAGTTCTTATTTGGTAGAATTAATATCTATTTCATATTACTATCCTTTATTACTATCCTTTATTTATAAGCTATATTAAATAATTTTTGAAAAAAACATTTTTATTTATCTATGACTGATTTGTACAACTTTTAACTTGAAAGACAATATTATATACTTGAAGATATAAGTCTTATTTATCAGGTTGTAAATTTAAATTTAGACTGTAAATATGTACTCGTGATATTTTAAGTCTAATAAAATGAGAAAGTCTACTTTCAAATCAGTTTTCTTACAGTACCTAATGGGCTAAGTTTGGTTACGGCATGCGTTTCGCGATCGATGCTATAGAAATGAATTACTATGCAGTTAAGCTCATACAGTGACCTTGAGATCCGCGTTCGCAATATGCTCGCTTCTAGCCAGCCCTTTCACTCGCACCTTGAGTGCGCGCCTATATGAAATAGAAAAAAGATTAAAAAGTAAATTCTCTTTGTAATAAAATTAACGGAATTAAATTATATATTACAGTACCAATTGATGTCGACCTTTAACAAAAGAGCTGTTCGGTTAATGTCCCTTCATCCATTTACAAATGTATTTCCCCTAATTGCAAAAAGCGATCAATTCCTTCCTAAAATAAGCTTATACCATTAAATTTCTGCTATTGCTGGTGCGTTTGATTGGTTGGGATGTAACATTTGACGATGATTTATCCTACTTTGTAGGTGGTGCGTGCGGTGGATGCGCTCAATTTTTTATAGCAAATTAAAGTCGAAAGCTTTGCCCTCTGAAATATTCGGAGCTTTTTGTCGGATAGTCTGATGTACGACGCGGGGTTTCGGGCGTGCATAATAAAACGTATACATTTTTTAACTGAAAAATATTGGGGGCGTTATGCGTCCCGAAAGTTCTTATAAACCAAACCCTGAGTGCCATATCCTTTCCATTGTCGGCAGAAACTTCGAAGGATACAGTCCCCACCCGCGCACCCCAAATAGTAATGAACCGATTTATCTAGATCACATGTTGCTACAGATCTACACTTTCAATCTCACGCTCTAAATGTAATTCAGATTGAGAACTTTCAATAAGTTGGGCGCATACATTCCCTATTCAGATTCTTCCTCAAGAAATCTCATTTATATTTAAACCGGGCTGCAACCTCCAATGCCGGGGTGTAATTGATCCAGCCTAAGGTCGGTCTCTTTCTCCACACTGGGAAAAATGTATATCCCCCTGTCGCCCACTTGAATTATAGCACAACTTCACCGCCCTTTATAATAAAATCGAATTATGCGCCGCCGTCCGGAATTTTTTAACAAATATTTAACTTCAACAGCGCGGACGTTATTAATGATTTATTAATTACTCGAGAGAAATTAAGGCCGTTTTCTCATGATTACTTTCTTTGTAATTATATTTCGACGCCACAAATAATTGGGGAAATTATTTCCTCTCTCTTCAAAGTGGAATTAACGAGACGTTTATGCTGTACCTTAATCACTAAAGACAATCAAGTCCTTTGATCAAAACGAATGATAAATATTAAAACTGGCAATATTCATATTTTACGGGGTTGCGGGTTATAATTAGGATAATAACGAATTTACAGAGTAATATAATTATTAACGAAGCACACGTCTTAACTTGACTGTTTTCACCCGAATTTACTAGTAACAAAATTATCTGCGAACAGTGCGTCTCTTCTCAGTAGTTATTTAGAGAAGCGAAAGCAGTAGGGATATGTAAATAACAAATTATATAACATGGGAGATATAAAATACGGTGTTCCTCAAGTATCCGTTCTAGGGCTCATATTATTTCTATTATAAATAAATGACTTGCCCAAAGCAATTGCTGAAACGAAGACGGAACTGTTCAGTGTCATCTAAGAACGGTTCTGTCTTGGTATCAGCTATTGTATTAGTCAAATCATTTACATATAATAGAAATAATATGGGCTCTAGATCAGAACCTGAGGAACTTAAAGCTAACCTTTATCGTCACGTGCCATATTAATTTATTAAATTGTATTAAATTTGTTAATGTCTTTAATGTTGGGTTAAGTTTATTATAAGTAAATATGTATATACAATATAAAAGCGGGTTTCCAGTATAATTAAATAAATAAATAAAATAAACTTAAATCCACAGTTATTCAAATTTGGTCATTCTCGATGAAATAATGGGAAAATCACAGTCAAAATCAGATACATCATTCGCTTATAATCGGTTAATCCTCAATGAAGGAAAAGCAGAGAAAATGTCACCCTAAAATGCAATCAAAACGTACACAACCGTACTAATATAAGGATGCTGGGTTCAGGGGCGTTTCCAGCCTACTAGTATAGGGGGGGTAATTAAAAAAAAGATAAATAAACTGGTGCTTCCGCTCTCATATACCACACCTGTTCCGTGAAATTTCCCTATCCTTTTCCAACGTTTTAAAGCGTTGAAAAAATGTACCGGTTATATTATTTGTTTGGAATATGGAATACCGGTAATTTTTAACAATAAAAATTGATAAGCGAAAAATTCTTAGGGGGGGTAATTACCCGATTATACCCCCTTTGATACCGCCACTGCAAAATATACCAAAAATTAAAAAAAATAAAAATAGTGGACCAAGGAAACAAACATTTGAACAAACAAATAAAAATAAATAAAGAAAAATTTGGGGCAAAAGATTAACAAAAAATCTACAATGTTGGTCAAAAAGTCGAAAATTTAGACAAAACATGGAAAATTCGGACCCAAACATTATAAATGCAGACTAAACGAAAAACCAAAAATGGGAGCCAAAACACCGAAAAATTTTAACAATCAAATCGAAAAGTTAGGTCAAAATAAAGAAAAATTTAGGTCAAAAGATTTTAAAAAATAATAAATATTTGTAATGTTGGCCAGAAAGTCGAAAATTTAGACAGTATATCGAAGAAGATAATAAATGCAGACTAAAAAATCGAAAATTTCAACAAACAAAACTCGAAACTACCAAACAAAATAAAAAGAAATCTCGCATATAAATCAATCATTCAGGTTATAGATATTTTAACCAAAATTAACTCAAAATTTTGGAACAAAAAAAACAAAAATTTTAACAATTAAATCGAAAATTTATGTCACAATAAAGAATATTCAGGTCAACTCATCAAAAATTTAGACCAAAAAGAATCGAAAATACAGGTCAAAAATCTAAAAATTTGGGCCAAAAAGTCGAAAATTTAAAAAATTAAATCGCAAAAGGTCTAAATAAGGGATATTTAGGCTAAAAGTTAAAATATTTTTAAAAATTTAAAAACCAAAAATTCGTCAGGAGAAATGAAAAATGCGGACCAAACAGTCGAGCATTTTAACAATGAAATCGAAAATTTAGGTAAAAATAAAGAATATTTAGACCAAATGATCAAAAATTTAGCCAAAAAACAAATCGGGAATACAGGCTTAATAATAAAAAATGCAGAATATTCTAAGAAAAGGGTTTAAATTAGTCTCAAAAATCACTCTATTGTTCAAAATCATTTTCCATTTTTTTTTATATAGGAAAATATTTTTCTTTAATTTTCGCTTTAATTAGCTTTAAAAGTTGAGACAAGGCACTTTTCTACTAAATGAAATCAGTATACCCCCTCCTTTTTTGAAGAAACAAAGAACCATTTATCTTGCTAGAAAAATCGAATATTTTGGCCAAAAAATCAAAAAATTTGAACAAAACAGCCGAAGATCTAAATTATCGGCAAAAAAATCAAAAACTTGGTTTAAAAATAAAAATGCACACCAAAAAATTGAAAATACAAGCAAAAGAAAAATAATTTGTCATTTTTAGCCCCAAAATAACTCTTTTTAGCTTAAAATAAGTTCCAAAGAGAAATTTGAAAATAATAGCAAATATAAAAATCGATAGCCCTTTCACAGCCAACGGAAAGCGGATTTCAAGTTTTTAACATAATGTATTTAGATTTTATTTCTGCGAATAAAGATGTTTGTATTTATAAAAATAAAAAATAAATTCGCAAGAAAATCTAAAATATGGGACAAAAAATAAAAAATTAAGACCAAAAATCTAAAATTCGCACCCAAAAATCAAAGCTGTAGACCAAAAAATCAAAATTTTTAATAAACGAATCGAAATAAAGAAAATTTCGGCCAAAAGATCAAAAATTGAAACAAAATATAGGCCAAAAAAGTAAAAACCTAAAAAGGTGAAAATTTAGACTAAACAAAAAAAATCGGACGTAAAGATAAAAAATGCAGATAAAAAATCCAAAATTTCTACAAATCAATCAATTTTTTTCGTCAAAATAAAGAATATTTAGACCAAAAAATAAAAAAATCTACAATATAGCCTAAAACGGTGAAAATTTAAACAAAACATCGAAAACGAGTGTAAAGATAAAAATTGCAGACAAAAAAAATCGAACATTTCTACAAACCAATCGAATATTTTGGTCAAAATAAAGAAAAATAAAAAAAAGTTGGAAATGCAGAAATCTCAAATATGGGCCAAGGAATCAAGAATCCTGATCTAAAAATAAAAAAGCAGACCAAGAAATCGAAAGGTAGAAGCAAAATAATTTGCCACCAAAAATAAGTTTCTGGCCAGAAATTCGAAAATATTAGCAAAAAATTAAAAAGTCACGAAATAAAATCAATAATCCAAGTTAAATAATGTAAAATATATTATATTATTTGTTTGGAATATGGAATACCGGTAATTTTTAGCAATAAAAATTGATAAGCGAAAAATTCTTAGGGGGGGTAATTACCCGATTACCCCCCCTTTGAAACCGCCACTGGCTGGGTTTACTAATTCAATCAAAACGGTAATTGAAAATGTCCGAGTTTTTTGGACAAAAAGCATTTTATTCATTTTAAAATAGTAATAATCACATATATTGCATTCAAGTATCTCCTGCGGAGTTATATAGAAATTCCAGTGACCCGATCCCTTATTATATACCATCAGGAGGGGCCGTGGAATATTTTCAGCATTATTAGTGGTCTGGAGAGGGAATGGGGGCGAGGAGAAAATTCCGTGCGTCCAATTTAACGACACTCCTAGAAGAACCCCTAAAGGAAGTAAAAAAGCGGCAGCGAGTGGAAAAAAAGGAACAACAGACCGCCATAAATCACGACCGGCCGCATCGCCACCCTCTTCCGCAAATTAGATGCAAACAGTCGACCGAAAGGGAAAATTTAAATGAAGCCTGCCCCGAATTTATCCCTCCCTCCCAGAATTATATAATCGAGTCCTGTTGTCTACCGCCAGATGGCTTGATTACACTTGAGGTAGTGAAAGTTACGGCGGCTCTAAATTTCACGACAGTTCGTCTTTTTATTAAGAATATACAATGCATGTTAAAAGTTTGTTTGGGATAATTTAAACACATTAATCCAACCAGGATTTTAAAGAAATTTGTTGTAAATATTTGTGTGTGTGTGTGTGTGTCTGCCTGTGCGCGCTGTATCTCAAAAACTAATAGATCAATTGATATGAAACTTTGAATATCCGTTTCATTTGATAATCTGAAGAACTGAAAATTGGTAATATTTCGTACACCGGAAGTGGGCGTTTACCTTAACTGTTTTTTGTTTTTTGCCAATATTTTCTTGAATATGAAAAATATCACAAAAATATTTAAACAAACTTTAAAGACAACAAAGAAATGAACATCTTTTGCTTGAAAACATTTTTCATAAAATCATTTTCATTCGAGAAAAGAATTTATTATTATTTTGTTTATAATTATAAACGATAATAGTTACAGCAAATTTATGTTAATAATAATTGTAGAGAATGCTAAAATGAACAACTTACAAAGAATAAGTTTTTTTCGAAATCCCTTTAGTTTTTGGGTAAATTAAGTTTTTAAATTTGAAGTATAATTTTTCCATCTTTTATAATTTTGACGTTTTAAACGTCAATTTCATGCGAGTCTACAAAACGCTCGATGTACATTTAAAATATAATTTAAATTTAGAATAAACCATGAAAGCGTAAATATAAATGATACCATGAAGTCGGAGAAAGTAACATGATGGCCACATCACCATTTTTAGTTTCACGATTGCTTTTTGTAGTGTTTGATTTCGAATGATGAAATTTCGAGCTTGTCTAGCGCGCCCTGAATGATTGCGCAGTGACCATCTTAAATTTCAAGAGAGGGAGTGCTAGAAACGCATTATTCAACGATCATCGCATGCAGGGGCGGCTCGTTATATAGAGCCAAGGAGCTATAGCACTACCTGTAGTTTCAAGCTCGGCAAGAATGTTGAATTAATTATTAAAACACTTTTTCGCCAGTTACTGTGGTCTAGATAAATCGTGCTTTCTTTCTTCAAAAAAGGAGGGGGGATATTGTATAAGTGGCTCTACCATCAACATGTTCCACGAGCCGCCACTGGTCGCATGAACATGATGTAAATACATATAGACACAGAATCGTCACGAAGTGATTATTCGTATTCAATTTGGTAGTGCAGCCACGTGTAGATTTTTCAGCGGTTTATACTTTTCCATTCTGCGCAAACTTTACCCCCACCTGCCACGGGTCGCTATACAAGCTGTACTCGCTATTGTAATTTTGTTTCAAGTGTATAACATATTTTTCAAAATAGAATAATCACGTCGCATATAAACCCGTAAAATAATCGATTATATTATTTAACGCTGGAGATAAAGACGACTGCCTTAAGAAATCCAACACGTGTAGATCAGGCAGAACGAAATATATCAATTCATTTTTCACATTTCGTTTTTATCAAAATTCCAGTTCATATTCAAATCAATTAATTTAAGGACATAAATAATCTCAAAATCCTACATAATTGCAAAAAAGGAACTAAGCTGAATCTCCTCGAATCGTCGAAAGTTTTAAACTGATACAAAATCCATCAATAAATCTCCGTAACAAGCAAGCCGACTTAATTTTTTTGCCCCTCTTTAATCCCAGCCAAACATGACAGGTACATTCTTTCCCCCCAAAATATCGACTTGAAATATAATATTTCATTAATTTGTATTTTACTTGAGAATATTACGAATAAATAGAAAAGATAATTTGAATGTTTCTTTCTGTCTGTCACAATGTGAAACAATACCATTAAACTTTATCACTGATTTAATGGAATGACTTTGTTTAATAGCGTGTGAATTTCGCGCGAGATGTACAGGTCGTTAAAAAGATTTGTTTGCGTTATTCGACAAGTTGTTATTTCGGGACCATCAGGTAGATAGAAAGCGCCGAGGGCCATAAAACCCGCATAAAATTTGAAATCACGCGTCCACGCACTGCGCTATGAATAAAAGATTTTTTACGAGAAAATAACACCAACTGGAACTCAGGCTCGAGTCTGCTCAAATTTTTAAAATTTCAACAGATGCAGCCCACGCCCGAAAGAAAATTCAATTCCTGTTACATTATTATTGGAAACAGGATAACCACATACTAATTAAAATTTTCAGTTAAAACTACTACTCCATAAAAATAATACGATTTGCATGTCCAATTCAAACAATTCAAAAAAATCCTTTCAGTACTTTTATTGGTGTGTCCTCAATGGGTTTTTCTAATGGAACGTGTTCCGTAGTAAATTATCCAACGACCACAATACCCAATTAATCGGCAGTGATATTGATGTAGCGTAACAATAAATACAATCGAGATAATAAAAGTATATCCCAAATCTACTTCAATGTTGTTATTGTTGTTGGCGTTGTTGCGGGCGACACTGCACAATGGAATATCCGCACCAGTGATATATGATATTCTACCCCTCTCGTATTTTATTCCGTGACGCGATTGGTTCACAATGTTATGAATGCAAAATTTATAAAGGCTTTACAGTTTCGCAAACTATTTTATATTCATTAGAGGTTGACGTCGAAAATTTGAAATTAACCATATATGCATCGCACCTCACCCCCTTATAACGGGTGTCATAAATAGGGCGGTGTAGTAATATATTTCTTATTCTTAAAGGTAATTTTGTACGCCGATTCAGATTATATTAAGAAATTTTCAGAATACCGAGCGACCACTTAAGATAAGAAAGTTGCGATTAATATCAACGTAACCGCAATCCTTGAATTTATTTTAACTGGGTTCTTAAGTTTGCAACTTGAAACAAATTAACTTTTACATTAAACTTGATTTAAAAAAATCGCGATTTTCAGTTTCTTTTTAGAATTATTTCTAAACTCAAAATTTGTCAACCGAATCTAAACCAGCATATATAGTTTGATCAATGGATCTTTGCGTGTGCGTCATTAACGAAAACCGAGTTTTCTCGCCTTGGACGACATACGTATACACATGATTGCGCCTAATTCAACTTATCGTAGAGAGAGAGAGAGTAAACGCATGAAAATGTCGCAGCTAGGTGCAGCTATCTATGACGTGCACGCAAAGATCCATTGATCAAAGTATACCACTGCATAACAAAGATATCTAACTTTAAGTCTAAGAAACATACCCGTACTATTATATTTTTCTATTTGGGACACTCTGTATAAAACAAATCATCAATTATATTTGAGTAGGTAATGACCTTTTACATGCAAAAAAAACATTAATAAATTTAAATCGGAAAGCAGCTATTAAAAATTGTTTTAAATGTAAATGTATTATTATTTCCCTATCAAACGACAAACTATAGACCGGTTTCGAACTCCTGGTTCTCATCAGTGCGGTAGAGTCGCTAGTAATGGTATTATTATTATTTTTAAAACAGTTGGTGTCTCGTCAGTCAGATCGGACAGTAGATAGTGACATGTAGATGTACAACCGCATCGGTTTTTCACGCCAGAGACGGACAGATGGCGCTAAAACGCTTAATGGATCAATACTAATGTTATTTTTAAACATTTTAACAATAACACACAGTGCTAAACTTTTCCAGTGCTTGCAGATGAAGCAAATTTATTATTAACTAAATGTAAAATTGAAAATACCAAAATTTGGTTAAATTAACCATAATATATGAATGTATCATCAGTATATGCTCTTCGAGATTTTTCTTGTATCAGTATCCTGAAAAAACAACCGAGAAAAAGCCCTAAAAACATATTTCGAAAAAGCCTCAAAAAGCTTCTAAGAAAAATTCCTGAAAACATATCCTGAACAAGTCATGAAAAAATGACCCGAAAAAAATCCTGAAAAAAAGTCCTGAAAAATAAGTCGTGAAAAAAAGTCCTGAAAGGACAGTCTCAAGAAGAGTCTTGAAGAAAAGATCTGAAAACAGAGCCTCGAAAAAGTCCAGAAAATGTCATAAAAAAGCTTGAAACAAACTGCTCAATAAGTCCCTAAAAAAAAATGTTTAATAAAATGTCCTGAGAAAAATTCTACAGATAAGTCACGAAAAAAGAATTTTTAAAAATGAAGTCCTAAAAACGCCACGAGGAAGTTCGGAAAAGAAAGTCCAAAAAAAAATCCTGAAAAGAAAGTTCTAAAAAAAATCCCGAAAAGTCCATGATTTTTTTTCATGTTAAATACTATCCTAGAAAAATTCTTGAAATTATTTTATTTTCACGACTTATTTATCCTAAGAAAAGGCACGAAAAAGTTTTCAAAAAGTCCTTAAAAAAGTCCTGAAAAGAATGACTATAAAAAGACTCGAAAAAGTCATGTAATTTTATGTTCGGGATAAATACTATCTTGAAAAAATCTTTAAATGATTTTATTTTCAAGACTTTTTAGTCTTAAGAAAAGGCCTAAACAAAAGGTCTTAAAACAAATCCTAAAATAGAGTCCCAAAAAAAAGTCCTTAAAAGAGTTTCGAAAAAGTCCCGACAACTTCTAAAAAAAAATATTGAAGAAAAAAATCCCCAAAAATCCCTAATATAAAAAAAATCATAAAAAATTCTAATACGTTTTGTGCCTAAAAATGGCAGAAAGCCCTTTGGTCGATAACCCAGACAGACTGACCTAAATTTATTTTACATTGAAAGAAATTACTGTATGGAAAAATTGGTCGGAATAAAGATGTATGTATATGTGTTCTGAAAAGATTCTCAAAAACGAAGTCCTGAACAAAAATCTTGAAAAAAAAATTCCTGAAAAGCAAGTCCTAAAAACGCCCGAAAAAATCTAGAAACAGAAATCCAAAAAAGTCCTGAAAAAAATTCGTGTAAACTAGTCTTGAAAAATGAGTCCTGAAAAAGTTTTGAAATGTTTTTTTTAGGATAAATACTATCCCTAAAAAATTCTTGAAATAATTTCATTTTCACAACTTTTTTGTTGAAAAAAAGTCCGGAGAACGCCAAAAAGTCCAAAAAAAGTCCCAACATTTTTTGTTCAGGATAAATACTATCATAAAAAAAAATTTATTTAAAAAAATGAATTTATTTTCACGACTTTATTGTCCTAAGAAAAGGCCGGAAAAAAGTTCTAAAAAAGTCGTAAGACAAATCCTAAAAATGTCCCAAAAAAAGTTCCAGCACTTTTTTGTTCCTGCAAAAATAAATAAAATAAAAGTCCCGAAAAAGTCGTAAAATGTTTTGTTCAGGATAAGTATTATAATGTCCCGCAATAATTCTTGAAATGATTTAATTTTTACGACTTTTTCTCCTAAAGAAAGTGGTAAAATAATCCTAAAAAGGGTCCCGAAAAAATGTGCTAAAATAGTTTCAGAAAAGTCCCGAAAAACTTCTGAAAAAAAAATTACAGTATGTTAAAATTGGTCGTAATAAATGAATAAAGATGTTTGTATACGTGTCCTAAAAAAAATCTCGAACAGAAGCCTTGTACGAAAACCTTAAAAAAAATCCTAAGAAGAAAGTCCTGAAAACGCCCTCAAAAAAGGCAAGAAAAGAAAGTCTTTTGGATTGGATTACTGAAAATTTGTTTGTAAAAAGTCCAGAAATAAATGACTCTAAAACCGTCCAGAAAAACTCTTGAAATGTTTTGTTTAGAACATTCTTATCCTGAAGAAAGTCTTCAAAAGATTTAAGTTTCAGCACTTTTGTGTTCTTGAAAAAATTTCTAACAAAAGTCCCGAAAAAGTCCTGAACTGTTTTACTCACGACATTGTTATCCTGAAGAATGTCTCGAAAAGATTTTATTTCCAGCATTTTTTTATGCCTGAAAAAGTTCTAATAAAAGTACCGAAAAGTCCTGAAATGTTTTGTTCAGGATAAATATTATACTGTCCCAAAAAAAATCTTGAAATGATTTTATTTTCACAACTCTTTTCTCCTGAGTAAATGCCTGAAAAAAGTACTAAGAAATCCTAAAAAAAAATATCCCGAAAAAAAGTAAACCGGCCGGCCCACCAGCCGCGTGCGTTAGCGCGCTAAGAACTAATGCGGAGGGTCCCGGGTTCGAATCCCGGCGAGGGCATGGGTGTTTGTGAATGTCTATGTTCATTTAATATGAATAATATATTACAAATAATCGGTTGTGGCTGAATCACCTACGCTGTGTAAGCCAATATCCCATATCATCCATAATTCCTTAACCCAAATTTCCGTCAATCATCCTTCCTTTTAATTTAATAAAAAAAAAAAAAAAAAAAAAAAAAAAGTAAAAAGTTTAAAAGAAGTCCCAAAAAACTTCTAAAAAAAATGACAGTACGTTAAAATTGGTCGTAACAAATAAATAAAGATGTATGTATATGTGTCCTAAAAAAAAATCTCGAATAGAAGCCTTATACGAAAACCTTCAAAAAATTCTTAAAAATAAAGTCCTGAAAACTCCCTCAAAAAAGTCCTGAAAAATATTCCTGTAAAAGTGCAGAAATAAATGTCCAGAAAAACTCTTGAAATTTTTTGTTTAGGACATTCTTATCCTGAAGAAAGTCTTGAAAAGATTTTAGTTTCAGCACTTTTGTGTTCCTGAAAAAATTCCTAATAAAAGCCCCGAAAAAGACCATAAATGTTTTGTTCAGAATAAATACTAACCCAAAAATTTTGAAATGATTTCATTTCCACGATTTTTTAGTCCTAAGAAAAGGCATAAAAGAAGTTCTAAAAAAGTCATAAAACAAATTCTAAAGAAGGTTCGGAAATGTCCCGAAAAACAAAACCCAAAAATCCTGAATAAAACTGGTAAAAAATCCCCAAAAAGAGACACTGACATATTTTTTTGCCAGAGGTAGGCAAAAAGATCTAAGGTCCAAACAGACTAACCCAACTAATTTCTTTGTACACTGCAAGAAATTACTGTATGTTAAACTTGAACTGAATAAAGATGTATGTGAGAATTTTTTTACGGATACATATCCGTAAAAGAATTCTCGAAAAGAAGCCTTGTACAAAAACCTTAAAAAAATTCGTGAAAAGGAAGCCCTGCAAACGCCCTAAAAAAGTCATGAAAAGAAAGCCCAAAAAAATCCTGAAAAATATTATTCTTATATTTTCTAAAAAAAAAAATTGCTCAGGACATTGTTATCCTGGAGAAAGTCCTGAAAATATTTTATGTCCAGCATATTTTTATGCCTGAAAAAGTTCTAATAAAAGTCCCGAAAAAGTCCTTAAATGTTTTGTTCAGGAGACCAAACAGACTAACCAAACTAAATTCATTGTACACTCAAACAAATTACCGTATGCTGAAGTTGGTCTGAATAAAAATGTCCTGAAAAAAGTTCTCGAAAATAGGCGTTGTACAAAAATCTTAAATTCCTGAAAAGAAAGTCCTAAAAACGCCCCAAAAAAAGTCTATAAAATAAAGTTCAAAAAACTTCTGAAAAGAAAATCCTAAAAAATTCCTGTAAAAGAGTCCTCTAAAAATACCACGAAAAAGTCCTAAAATGTTTTGCTCAGGGCATTTTTATCCTCAAAGAAGTTTTGAAAATATTTTATTTTTAGCACTTTGTTGTTCCTGAAAAAAATCCTAAAATATCCTGAAAAAAGTCCTAAAAAAGGTTGGAAAAAATCCCGAAAAAACGTCCCGAAAAGTCTAGGAAAGAAAGCCCGAAAAAAACTTTTTTTTCTCGAATTTATGTTCAAGATTTTTGTTCAAGGCTTTTCTTCGCGAATTTTTTTCAGGACGTTTTATTACAATTTTCATTTTGGGACTTTTTTCAGCAGTTATTTGATGATTAAAAAAAATCGGGATTTTTTTAAACCATATTTTTTATATTTGTTGTAACTTTTAACAAAAGCACCTGTTAGCTACTGTTTGTTTTTATTACCGGAGACTGGTTGTGACTGACTAAAAAATCAGATGTTGACTATTTTTCAATATTTATTACACTATTATACAGTGTGTTTTAAAACAAAGTATTTAAGTATTATGTTTATGGTTATAATTTACATTATTTTATGTTTTTGTATTGGATTTTTCCTGTTTATGTTAAATAAATATATTACATAAAAATGAATCGCAGTCACCTGAAATGCGTAATATCTTACTAAAATACCAACAATTAAAGAAGGCTTTCATCATATATAATATTTTACATCGTTGGCGGAATTCGCTGAAAAAGGCGCAAAAGGCGTTTCTCTAATCGTATTTTCAAAAAATGTTTGATTTTGATGTCGCCCTGTGATTAACAACTACGAATGTTTAATCAGAGATATGCGCATTTCACTTTATAGGCAACTGCAAGTAATGTATTTTTAAAATACAAAGTTTTATAAAATTACAAAAAAATAGTTAATTGTAGCTTAGCAATGTAACATAACTTAAGATTTCGTCAGCTATGTTTTAAATCCTTGACATAAGTTTTTAATTATAATATTTTTTGCACAAGGTGCACTATTTTTGTATCTTCTCGTAGAATATAATAAAGACATGAGGAACTAATTTTGATAATGACAATGCCTCTCGCGGTCGCCCTCAATCTCCAGGAGCAATTTTATCCGGAACCCTTAATAAACCGTTGGCGAGAACGTGACAGGTTAAATTTAGATTTTGACCTTACAGCATCCCGAATCCCTCATAAAGTGTTCGCCCTCCCCAAACATAAAGATATTGTTTATTGATTCTTCCGACGAGTGCGAAAATGTATTTGTGTTTGGGAACGGAAGAGAGTGGGCCTCAGCTCCGGAAATTCATTTAAGGGTCGACCAGATTTTAGGGCCGGCAGAAGGGGTCAACAAATATGCAATCCCGCAAACAAACGTCACACATATATCACAAGGCTACATCAGATTGCAATCGAATAACAAACTAGCTATTTCGTTATTGAACCGGCTGCCATTGTGTGCGTTTGGGGGGATGTGCAATTACTGGCGACTGGTTTAGATTATAAATATGTCAAATGTGTTAATAATTTCGGGATTATGTAACTCGAGGGGATGGCTTTGTAAATTAAATAAATATGAGTGTATATAACATATAGCCTGTAGGATTTTGTTCGCAATGCATTCATAGTTATAAATATTGCATATCGTTGAGTAATATCAGTTATTTAAGATAGTTTACATGTTTTATGGTTTTGTAAAAACGAATGTTGATAAGTGATTACTGAAAAAATAGGAGGGCCGTTTTTTCCTAATTTTACAAGATTATAATTAATTCACTTGGACAACTTTTAAATTTTTTCAACAGTAAAAAAATTTAAAAAAATAGGAACAACCTTACTTGTTGCAGAAAGCATTATATAAATTCAATTGAATTGAAAAAATATTGAATTTAGTAAAAAACTATTTTTCTTAATAATTATTTCTTATGAACTGATACCATCTTCGTATGCTTTCTGCATAGTAATAGTCGTGAGTGAATAAACCAATCAAATTCTTTTGAAACTATATTCTGTAGTATTTTCCCTAACTTTACTTACGAAAACTGAATTGCGTTGTTGGCAAACATTATTTTATCATATTTTATTTATGTAACAAAGTTAAACCACATCTCATATATACCAGTAAATAGTTATAAATTCACGAGTTAACAGTAGAGTGATACATTAATGTACATATGTGGTAAAACAATGTGACGTTGTATATTATATATTAATGTAGGCCAATTTTCTTCCGCACAGTAAGCACTCTCTCTACATCCGGCGATTACTTGTTTGTCCCACTAAAAAATTAAATGTATGAATGTGTGTGCCAGGCGCCTCCGCCATAAATCGTCGCTTTTTGTATCGCGGTTTTTACTCGCGCGCCCTTTATTTATAAGGGGGCTGATATTTATGGCGTTATCTATTTAGAATACCACCAGCGAGTTTCAGCTTAAGTTCTTCTTCTTCCCCCGTGAATGTATTGCGAAGTTGTCGCCTTAAATTCCGCGCCTTAGTTTATGCCGGGGAGTTTGGTCCATTCAAGCGTCGAGTTTAAACGGAACTAAAGCAAGGCGCAGTTTATTCCGGGCTTACGAAACAGGAAGAAGAAGATAAACAGCCAGATAACTGATAGAGTAAACACTGGGTTGTAACAAGGGGTCAATGGCGGTTTCCCTGTTGAGGGTGATCAAGAGGTGATCTGAGGCGAACGTGGATGTGCGGAAATGGTCCGAGGCCCGGAAACGGCGCTGTCGTTTTTCTTTGCGGGGGCAAGAAAATTTTAGGAATTAACCCGACTCTGCATTTTGCCGTTTTGGAGCGGCTCGTAAAGGACACGTACCGTACGATCCTGTTAAACACGCGGCCCCATATCCTGCAGGAAATAGATTTAGAAACTGCTGACTGAGTAAAAGGGCTTCAACGAGATTGATTAAATAAATCAACAACATTCTTCTTATAGATAAACCGTATTTTTCATTCTCACCTACTTTCATAAGCTCTCCAAGACAAAATTGAATGGAATATCAGGATCGAATGAAATATATATTTTCAATTCTTTATGCATAACATATTTCTTACTTTTCAACCATTCGGCATAAATTGAAACACATTACCAATAGAAATCAATTGTAAGATATATCGAAGCCACTTGCGGCTCTATCGCGAATATTCATTGTATGGTATGAACCAAATTTATGACCTTACGTTTCAATATTATGAGTAATCTTGGTGACATTAAAAATATAGCAAACCATACATACATACATACATACATACATACATTTATTTATTTAGCAGACAAAGTTACATATAATTAAAACAAAATTAAACTATAGTGTACATATTAAGGTCAAATAGGCTATCGACCTGTAGTCTGCTTTAGCAAACCATATTTATCATAAATAATTTAACACGTATATTTATGCTACTGTAGTCTATTCATTCTACAGATAGAGTTGTAAAAACGCCCAAAATCCCCGTATGTTCAGCGCAAAAGTCTGATTTACACTATTAAATTTATTATTATCTTCCTGACACACTTTAAAAATGAACTATCGATTCCTTAGTAGACTCTAAAAAATGCCTCGCACGACATGGTTTTGGGGCAGATGTTAATTTGTAATTTTTTGCACAGTGCGTTGTGTGCGTTATTGAAAAAAAAAGAAATTTTCAAAAATTCATAACTCCTCTGAAAATTGCTGCACATTCAAAAGCCAACATTATTTTGAAAGATGAACGTCTTGTGAAGTGAATTGAATTTTTGTAGAATTTTATCTCTGCGCTTGGTATTAATTTTTAATTTTTTGCACTTAAATGGTTGTCATTGAAAAGATACATTTTCAAAAATTTATAACTCGAGTGAAAATTGCTGCACATTCAAAAACTAAAATTATTTTGATAGATCGACTTCTTGTGAAGTGAGCTGAATTTTTGTAGGATTATATCCCTGCGTTTCATATCGATTTTTAACTTTTTGCGCTTTACTGTTCTTCATTGAAAAGATACATTTAAAAAAAATCATAACGCAACTGAAAATTACTGCACATTTAAAAACCAAAATTATTTTGAAAGATCGACGTCTTGTGAAGTGATCTGAATTTTTGAAGGATTTTATCACTGCGTTTTAGATTATTTTTTAACTTTTGGCGCTCGAGTGTCATTCAAAATAATATATATGTTCAAAAATTCATAACTCGACCGAAAAGTGCCGCACATTCAAAAACCAAAATTAATTTGAGATATCGACATCTTTTAAAGTGATCTGAATTTTTGTAGGGTTTTATAACTGCGTTTCATATTGATTCTTAATTTTTTGCACTCGAATGTTTGGCAATGAAAATAATATAAATTTTCAAAATTTCATAACTCGACTGAAAATTGCTGCACAATTTAAAACTAAAATTATTTTGAAATATCAACGTGTTGTAAAGTGAATTAAATTTATTTTTGTAGGATTTTATCACTGCGTTTCATATTGATTTTTATTTTTTTGCACTCGAATGTTCGACATTGAAAAAATACATTTTCAAAAATTCATAACTCAACTAAAAATTACTGCACTTTCAAAAGCCACAATTATTTTGAAAGATCGACGTCTTGTGGAGTGAGGTAATTTTTTGCAGAATTTTATTCTTGCATTTTAAATTAATTTTTATCATTTTGCTCTCGAGTGTTTGTCATTAAAAATAATATACATTTTCAAAATTTCATAACTCGACTGAAAATTGCTGCACAATTTAAAACTAAAATTATTTTGAAATATCAACGTGTTGTAAAGTGAATTAAATTTATTTTTGTATGATTTTGTATGATTGATTTTAAATTTTTTGCACTCGAATATTCGACATTGAAAAAATAAATTTTCAAAAATTCATAACTCAACTGAAAATTGCTGCACATTTAAAATACAAAATTAGTTTGAAAGATTGGCGTCTTGTAAAGTGAACTGAATTTTTGTAGGATTTTTGTGCTACGTTTCAAATATTTTTTTTAACTTTTTGCGCTCGAGTGTCTATCATTGAAAATAATACACATTTTCAAAATTTCATAACTCGACTGAAAATTGCTGCACAATTTAAAACCAAAATTATTTTGAAATATCAACATGTTGTAAAGTGAATTAAATTTATTTTTGTAAAATTTTATCCCTGCGTTTCATATCGATTTTTATTTTTTTGCACTCGAATGTTCGACATTAAAAAAAAATAACTCGACTGAAAATTGATGAATATTCAAAAACCAAAATTATTTTGAAAGATCGACATCTTGTAAAGTGATCTGAATTTTTGTAGGATTTTATAACTGCGTTTCATATTGATTTGCAATTTTTTGCACTCGAATGTTCGACATTGAAAAAAATACATTTTCAAAAATTCATAACTCGACTGAAAATTGCTGCACATTCAAAAACAAAAATGATTTTAAAATATCGACGTCTCGTAAAGTGATCTGAATTTTTGTAGGATTTTAGAACTGCGTTTCATATTGATTTTTAATTTTTTGTACTCGAATGTTCGACATTGAAAAAATTACATCTTCAAAAATTCATAACTCGACTGAAAATTACTGCACTTTCAAAAACCAAACTTATTTTGAAAGATCAACGTATTGTGAAGTGAATTGAATTTTCGTAGGATTTTATCCTTGCGTTTCATATTGATTTTTAATTTTTTGCGCTCGAATGTTCGACATCGAAAGAAATATATTTTCAAAAATTCATAACTCAACTGAAAATTGCGGCACATTCAAAATCTATAATTATTTTTAAAGATTGACGACTTGTGAAGTGAACTGAATTTTTATAGGATTTTATCGATGCGTTTCATTTTACTGTTTAACTTTTTGCACTCGAGTGTTATTTACATTTACAAACATTCATAACTCGATTGAAAAATGCTGCCCATTCAGAAACCAAAATTATTTTGAAAGATCGACGCCTTGTGAAGTGAATTCAATTTTTGTAGAATTTTATTCTTGCGTTTCAAATTGATTTTTATCTTTTTGCGCTCGAGTGTTGGTCATTAAAAAAAATACATTTTCAAAGATTCATAACTCAAATGAAAATTGCTGCACATTCAAAACCCTAAATTATCTTGAAAGATCGATAAAGTGAACTGAATTTTTGTGGGATTTTATCTACAGATTTCATATTTAATTTAATTTTTTTCGCTGGAGTGTTCGTTATTGAAAAAAAATACATTTTCAAAAATTCATAACTCGGCTGAGAATTTTTGCACATTCAAAACCCAAAATTATTTTGAAAGATCAATGTCTTGTGAAGTAAATTGCATTTTTGAAGGATTTTATCCCTGCGTTCCATATTAATTTTAATTTTTTTGCACTAGAAAGTTTGGTTCAAAAACTCCTTAAGAATATTCTGTATACAAACATTTTTATTTGAAAACATATTTACATTTTTTTTAGTTTTGCTTTATGTAATAATATTACAATATTTCAGTAGGCTATCGACCAGGGGATCTTTCCGCCTTTTTATTTGGTTTTCTTCGGATGTTTTTTTAATTGCGGGAGCTAGTTATTCTGATTTTTGTGCCAGGGAGGGTTTTACTGATTCATTCAGGGTTACATTAGGTTTTTGGAATTTTGGGGTAAAAATATTATTCAATTGCAAATTAGCATCACTTGTTTTAAATTTTTAAGGTCCAGAAATTATCTTTTCATTAACTTTATTATAACCAAATAATGAAGGCCCGGAATTTGTATCAAATTGCCTTATTTCACTTTTTCACTTTAAACAAACCAGACAATATTATATTATAGTATAATATTACTTATTTATTAAAATCAATAAAACATAAAAAATAACGGGCGGAAAGACCTTGGTTCAGCAACAAAATATTAAATAAAACTTTTTAGATATAAAAACTTTAATGTACATATATTTATATAGTTATTGAATAAATATGTCCTCTCTCTAAAAAAAATACATTAATATCATTACGTTACGGTGAATGTGATTGTCGATAAATTATAGAATAATTAAATAATAAATAAAAGGATAACATTAGGTGAATTTAATGTTATTGTTCTCTCAGATTTCCCCATCAAAAAGTAATGGCGGTTGTAAAATATTTTTTTCATCACTACTTCTGTTTTCTTGCTGGTAGTTGTTGATTATTATTTGGTATACCAATACCTGAGATACCTGAGATAATAATTATTAATTTGCGTGTTTATTTATAATCAAACTCACCTTCAATTGATGTGTAAAAACGTATAATGATTGTTTATTTTTCAGCAGTATTTTTTTTTTTGGCTTGTCTAAATAAATTATTTGCTTTGGTCCGGGTTCTTAAGGAAAACTTTCTTTTGAGGTTTTTGACTGATCTCATTGTAAGAGCCTCTAAATTTACTGTCTCAATTATAATTGCCCAAGCACTATTTTGATGTGCTTGGTTCAAATTTGTCTTGGTAAAATTTCTGTTTCAGCTGCCGTAAAGTTGGCGCTTCTTTTTATTTTTTCATCAGCCTTTACGTCTTCTATTGTGAAAACAATTATGACAAATTCACAAACAATTAACGACAAACAACTTTATGCGATGGATTATACAGTTAGGAATTTTGACGTCTTAGTTTAACATTTAAATATGCAAGTATTTGCTGATGTCTTGATTCCATACATTATAACTTATAGATTGTAATTTTTTCCCCGAATTTAAAATCGCGTCGGTAAACACTTGTAAAGCATTTGCAAGTTGCAGAATCGATAAGTATTTGAAATCAGTTTTCCTGAGCTGGCCCCTTTATAAGGTGTGAGCCACAGAATTTTGTTTCAGAGTTGGCCATGCCCGAGAGAGAGAAACATGGCAGTCATGTCTAAGATTAATTCATTTCTTTTTAATCTAAGTGGTGTACTGAAGGGGGAACGGGGAGGAACGACATTCCGGCACCTTTTTTCAGAAACGGAATGCATTTGTGTTTGTTAATATTTTGTATAGTAAGAATTAAAAAAAATAAAAAAGCTTACAAGGAAAATAATAGTTTGCTTAAAATAAGATGATCTCCGAAAAACTTTCAGCAAGCTGCTTGTGGAAAGTCGCGGACTATTTTTTTTGCTCTCACGATGCGTTCCCTTACTTCTTTGGTCTCACCATGCGTTCCCTTACTTCTTATTTTACCAATACACCAATGAATTCAATTGAACTAATCTAATCTCATGACGTAATAATATGCGACATGCCCCATTTATTTCACAGCCAACTCTGAAACAAAATTTTCTGGCTCACACGATACAATAAAATGTTTCCTTTAAATTCGTATACGTCCTAAGCTAAAATATTACAATTTTCCGTCGAATAATATTTTGTTCAACATAATGATGAACTTTACGGCCACCCATCCCAGTGTTAATCTACTAAGATACCATGGCGAAGGAAGCTGGGGTACTGATAAGACAAAGCGAGGAGTTTATTGTGTCAGGTAGTTAAAGTAGTTAGATAATTAAATGTCAGTGTTACTTTTGAGATTTACAGAAAGACAGACGGATGCACTCGATACCTTAAATTGATTTTTATCTTTCATATTTCTACCTGTATTCGTGGTTAATTTAATACGTTTATTTATTGCAGTTTTCGTTATAAAGTAATTTAAAATTCGATTACGATTTGTTGAAAATCCTTTTATGCGATAATCGTTTAACCCGTTTATTATGTATAGAAAAGTATGGTTATTGTTAAGACCTTTTGAGAACAAAAATATTGAATAGATGGTTTTACTCTTTCATGGATAAACGACCACGATATTTCACGTCCATATCATTGAATCGGCCGAAATTGCCTAAGGAAATTTTCAAGCCGAAAATCCGGCCGGTTTGTAATCCCGCGCCCTGCCCCTAACCGTTATTATTTATACTTTTTGCGGTGGCATATCCCGCAGGAATATTTTTATGGGCAGCACTCTACATACACAGCCACATTCGGGATTTACGACGGTAATTTTGATACAAACGTGAGCTATGATTTCAGAATTCAGTGGGAAGTATGCGACCTCCCGTGTTCCTCCGTTCCCGGAGTTTATTGCCCGAAAAACCTCTGTATTTCTTAGTTTCGTGTTATCGGGCTCCGGCATTGGGTTTATGGGGGTAAATCCAGAAAACGTGCCGTCCTTGCCGAAGTCTTCGACGGCGAATTTATTATTTTTCGATTTCAGCCGTTTGATATTGCAGGAAATATATTAATATGTATTTTTTGTATAAAGAATGCTGCGGCTGCAAAGAAAAAACAATTTGGGAATTAAAAAAAAATGCTGTAAATTTGTGTTCAGTTTTCCGTCAAAACTTGCTACCTAAACAGAATTTTAAAGTTTTCAGCCTTAAACAAGATTTAACTATTGTCTGTTTATGTAATATTCTCTTTGTTCTTCGTCTACACATATTTGTAAATTCCTGCGTATCACGTTTAAATGTTTAATTTGAAATGACTTTCAATATCCAGTAAACAATTTGTTTACACGTTATCACAATAACATATACGGTGTGTTTAAAAATAGTATATTATTATACGAGTGAGAAAGTTGGCCATTGCCACGAGGGTGAAGTTGCAATTCACCCGAGTGGCAATGGCCAACTTGCTCACAAGTTTAATAATATACTTTTTCGCATCTTATTAAATAATATAAACGTTGTTAAATCGTTTTTGATTGAGAAAGTTGTCCATTATTCGGCCAAATCATTTTCTCCACAGGTGATAGCAATTCAAATGATAGCAATTTCATTGCCCAACAGGTGACATCCAATCAAATGATAGCGGTTTCATTATTCAACAGGTGACGTCCAATCAAATGATAATGGTTTCATTGCCCAACAGTTTAGTTGTTACTATGGTTACGAATCGTTTTTTGTCAGCGAACTGCCGCAATTTCCAAATAGAAAAATTATTCGTTATAATTTAATATGAACAGAAAAATCTTTAGGTAATTATTTAATATGATGCGAAAAAGTATAGTATTAAACTCGTGAACAAGTTGGCCATTGCCACTCGGCTGAATTGCAACACTCGCCTACGACTCGTGTTGCAAACTTCACCCTCGTGGCAATGGCCAACTTTCTCACTCGTTTAATAATATACTATTTTCGCATCATATTAAATAATTACCTAAAGATTTTTCTGTTTATATTAAATAATAATGAATAATTTTTCTATTTGGAAATTGCGGCAGTTCGCTGAAAAAAAAACAAATCGTAACCATAGTAACAACTTAACTGTTGGGCAATGAAACCGCTATCATTTGATAAGACGTCACCTGTGGAGAAAATGATTCGGTCGAATAATGGACAACTTTCTCAATCAAAAACGATTTAACAACATTTATATTATTTAATAAGATGCGAAAAAATAATTAATCACAGACGCCTGTAAATTGAAATGCGCATGGCTCTGACTAAACATTCCAGAACGACAAAAATATTGGCCATTGTGCAAAAACGCATTCTCCAGAGAAATGCTCAAATTAATTCATTGTCGATTGAGATTTATTTCTTTTTGCAACACACCCTATAGTTTTTTAATAAATATAATTTCGACTACAATTTATTGAAAATTTAAGGAAAGGATTCCAAATATTCCATTATATATATTTTGAATAACATCTAAGATATTTCCTCTGCTGGACATACGAACAATTGTTGGGCCCGCCGGACCCCAAAATGGGAATTTAATTAATGATAAGGCGCGTATTCCAGGTGTTCCCGAAGACTGAACGCCGATCCGTTTATCCCGCGAGATTAATGATTTTATCCCGTTACACCAGATAATGCGGGGAATTACGGGACCTATACAAATACATGAAATGATCGGAATTGATTGATCCCAACGTTTCCATGTTCCCTGGCCAAGCGTAGACAAATATTTGTTGCCACAGTGGCTCAGAGGGTTGTTTTTGTTGTCGAAATTAAATGTTTCATTCTGTATTAATTTTATCTAATTATAATATTTAAAAATTATAAATTATGATATTTAAATTGATATTTAAATTCTCATGGGTATGCTGATTTTAATATTTGATTAGAAATTCTTGGCACTGTTGATTATTATAAAAATACACTGGAGGAAAAAAAATGAAACACTTGAAATTCGTGAAATTTTGACCATTTTCAAACCGCCATAACTCGGCGTATTTTCAATCGATTTTGATGAATTTTTAAGGGCGAAAAACTTTGAAGTGTCTTCTTTAAAGTCATGCATACGAACTTAAGCGTAACCCCTTTCGCCGCTCTCTAGCACCCCTGTGAAAAGAAAAGTTTTTTCGGGAAACCATCTGATGATGTCTATGGAGTTGGAAAAATTTTGTCGACTCGATCCACCATAAAGGCATTAAAATCTGATCCGTAGACATCGTCAAAATTGGACATGGTTTCCAGAAAAAACTTGTTTTTTCTCAGGAGCGCTAGAGGGGGCGAAAGGGGTTGCGCTTAATTTAGCGTGCATGACTTTAAAGAATACACAAGTTTTTCGCCCTTAAAGATTCATCAAAATCGATTGAAAATATACCGAGTTATGACGGTTTGAAAATGGTCGAAATTTCACGAATTTAAAGTGTTTAATTTTTTTTCCTTCAGTATATTATCTGGATTGAATAATACATTATTATACAAGTTTAATAAGAGACAAGAGTGTTTTAATGCCACTATACCTCTTATTAAACAGTATGATATACTACTACTATTTTGACTTATTTTAAAAATAAAATAATAATTCTAACAACTAGTAAATTTTGATTTCAACACGTGACAGCACTAAAATTTTTTTTTTGTTTTAAACAAAAGTATATTTTGATATAAGAAAAAATTTCTACGGCGACTTCAATAGTGTCGACTAGAGATGGGTAAAATGACTCTTTTTTGTGAGCCAACTCGTGAAGAAGCTCCTCAGTTCCAAAAATGTATATTTCCCCTGCTGTTAACCTTGTTTACTTGTAAAGAGTCGACTTTCTTACCCCTTATAACGTTGAAAAAAAAAGGTCCGCACCTACAAAACTTTATTTTTCGACACGGTAATTAAAACATTTTACAAACATGAATTCTTATTCTGGTCACTGATGTCACTTCACCACTCGACCCATTCCAATAAATCAATTCTTTGAATCGACTCACTCATGAGTTACCCATCTCCCGTGTCGACATCTATCATGTTCTGATCAAATGCTGCCAATCGTGACAAGTAAAATTTCACCAAAAATTTATTTTATTTTTGATGTAACAATAAGTCCATTATTAAACCAATGTACGAAATTATTATTTTACTTGGCTGCTTAACTGCGGGACAAAATTGAAAATTAAATAATGAGCCAGAGACTTATGAGGTAATATTAATGAATAAATTAAAACTTGTACTAACCCAGTTTGATTAAAAAAAAAACAATTTGTAATTATTAATCCCAACGAACAAATATATTATTTACACAACATCTGTAAATGAAGTTTATATTTGTTGGTATTAGTTGATTTATTTCCAAGCGGGTCAAATATTGTTTAATAAATATTTCACAATCAAATTAATTTTTAATTCTTGATTCCGAATGCATATTTTTTATTTATGTAACAGATATTTTAATTCGGTTAAAAGCGATTCGTTTAAATATTTACAATAGTGGTATATGAAATATAAAACCAATTTATCGGAAATCACTAATTTAATATTGTGGGAGCAATAATAGTCGACCTTGAAGCGACTGAAAAATGTCAAAACTGTTTTCTTTTCACCAGCTAGTGTCTAGATAACGACGTAACTACGGGACCCGCATCTGTCATTTTTAAACCAGCGCCATTTTGCGAGCCGACAAATTAGTCCGTCGTGTAGCTTCCTTAATTTTCGGGTTATCATGAACCACATAATATACTAATAACAAAATGTAGTAATACATACAAATATTCATGTTGTGTAGTGTATTAAGGTGTGGTATTTGTATATATAAGATATTAGTACTTCCTTAATTTTTCTTTATTTATGTTGCGACCGGTTTCGGTTTGTTAGACCTTCATCAGGCGAAATTGTCTTTAGGGGTTGTGCATATTATATGTGTCCATATATAATATTCGGTAATTGTAATGTTTGGTATTGATTTGTTTATATTTATATTTTATTTTATATGTTGGGTGGTGTTTTTCTTGTGTTTGTTTGTGCTTGTCGTGTGGGTGTGATTTATAATTTTGGTTTGTATATGTGTGTATGTAGTCTGATTTAATATCGTTTTAAGTGGTTGATTATTGATTATCAATTATCAATTGATTATCAAACATTTGTTTACGAAAGCTCAAGGTTCACAAAAAAAAACTATTTACTACTGATTTTTGTGTAAAAACAATTGTTTTTTCTGTACAAAAATAAAACAACGACCCTCCAAACTTGAAATGGGAAATAGAAAATTGCATTCAACGATATAAGAAATTGTAGAAAAATAGTCAAACAGGAAATTAAATAAAACACACTTTTACTTAGTATATCATAAACAGGAAATCTTCTTAAAAAGCTCAAAAACCATGCATTTCCAATTTTGGATAAAAACAATTGCTACTTCATAGGAAGAAAGAAAATAGCAACGTTCCCGACATGAACTGGTAAAACGACAATTGCATTTAACGATTTGAAAATTTGTAAAAAAATTATTGGGTAAAATATTTTCATGAAAAGCTCAAAATCACAAAAAAAAAAACTATGGATTTCTGATTTTGCGTAAAAATAATTGCCAGGCTTGTCACCTCCTCAATATCCCTTCTCACATTATTTCCATTATTAAACAATTTTTGTCCAATAGATCCTTAAAAGTCAAAATCCACAATTTCTTCTCATTTCCTTTTACCCCAGAGCAAGGACTTTTCCAAGGCTCTCCTCTCACCACTACTAGACAACAACTTCTGCTATGACATTTATAATCCCGAACCTGTTCACTTTAATTCCTCTAAATACTTCCTACAATTTGCAGATGATACTGCCCTTATTGCCGGTGCCCCTATGCTATAGAAAGCCCTCCAATTCTTGCGAGAGCTTATTGACTCCCTTCTGCGCTGGTTTGCAAAATGACGCATTAAAATTAATCCTCACAAATCACAACTCCTGATTCCCTATCATCGTAACAACAACTCCCTTCATAATATTTTAATTTCCCAAACTACCATTAAATCAACTTCCTGGGCATAACCATAGATCAAAAACATACTGCTGCATAGCAGAAAGGGCAAGGTATTTCAGAAACTTACTTAACATATAAAAATGACCAAATGGCCACCAAAACAGCGCTTAAAATGTATAAAATGATTCATTACTTGACAATGGTTGAGTTCTATATTCCAATTCCTGTAATCCAACCATTCGTAACATCCAAGTTAGCGAACCAGCCTTCTTTAGAACATTAACCAAACTCCGCCATCCTCTCGATCCTTTGCATAACACATCCAATCAACTCCTATATGACACCACCTTAGTTATTCCTATTGAAGAACGCCTTCTATTCCTAACCAAAAAATTCTCTAAAAATCAATTTAACCTCACCTCTCCTTATATTGTTTACGCAGAGATCGTAATATTAACCCACAATTCACAAACCCCACTTCCATAACATTCGAGTTCATTTCATCACTTCATCCATCAACATCTCACAATCAGACTGACTAACGCGACAAGACAGACATGTCCGGTCTGAAAGACCTCTGGTCGATAGCCATTTATCATTTGTAAATATTGTAAATTTCTGTATATGTATGTAAAGATTGATAATGAAGATATTGTAGTACTAATTGCCATTTTCTGGATAAAAAAAAACGACAACGCTCCAAACTTGAATTTGGAAACCGATATAAAAGTTTGTAAAAAAAATAGTCAAACAAGAAATCTTCTTGAAAAGCTCAAGATGTATTAAAACCTATTCATTTCTGATTTTATTAATAATTAATAATTGGTATTTCTCAGGTGGAAACAAAATGGCAACCCTCCAAACTTGACCAAGGATGATGAAAATTGCATTCAACGATTTAAAAATTTGTAAAAAAATAATTGGTCAACATATTTGCTTCCAAGGCTAAAAAAAACCTGTGTATTTTTGATTTTGCATAAAAACTATTGCTATTTTCTGGAAAAATAAAACGGCAATGCTCAAAACATGAAACTGAGAGAAGTAAACTGCGTCAAATGATTTGAATTTTTTTTAATCAATCAAGATTTTTGCTACAAAAGTTCAACATTCATAAACAACTATGTATTACTGACTTTGTACAAAAACAATTGCTTGAAATAGAAAATCGAAAATTACATTTGAAAATTTGAAAAACAAAAATTGCTTCAGAAGTTGAAAAAAATATTGATTTCTGACTATGTGTAAAATCCATAGCCAATTTCTGGGAGAAGAAAACTGCATCAAATGATTGAAAAAATTAAGAAAAAAAAAAACAAACAAGAAATGTGCTTCAAAAGTTCAAGCTCAAGAATTCAATTTGTTAAGTTATCTTAAAATTTTCTTCAGTCATTGTTTACACACGAGCAGCTCATTTCACGACCAAAATTTTGAAAAATATTTCTAAATTTGTGATAAGGTATACAGGGTGTTTCAAATTCGAGGCTCACCATGGGGATCTCGCTTATTAGAAGAGATAGAGGGTATGTTTAAATTTGGCACTTTTGCAGAATTTTATGCTGATTAATAATCGGTTGAAAAAATCTAATTAAAATATTTTGTTTTCGAGTTATGCTAAAAAAACTGAAAAAAACGATTTTCTTTTTTTCTTTATATCTGCGTTATTTGAGGTGATATTTAAAAACGGAAAAGACGTTCTTATGGCACTTTTTTATTATCTAACAGTTGGCATAAGATTTTTCTTCGTAGCCGGTTTCGTTTCTTTTGAACCATCATCAACTTTCTTATTTCTTATGGCCGCCATATTTATTTTTTATCACATCTGAATGCTCATTTTTTTGTGATGACAACAATATAACACATATATTTATTTATATATTTAATTTCATAAATAAACAAATAATCGTTTAAAACACTTTTATTGACAATTTATATGGCACTTACTAATAATCATGCATGCCATGAAATTTAAAAAAATTGGAAATCCGAATAACTCTTTGTTAAACATTATAATTCTTTATGAATAAAAATGTCGTTCGATAATTTAGAAAAGCAAGATATGTACCATACTTCTAATTCAGTAAACGGAAATACATTGGCTAGTCAAACATATTTACAGATGTATCCAGAAAGAAGGCAACCCCTTCGAACAGTTTTTGTGTAAATACACAATTATTTTAGGCGATATAAAATAAATGTTCTTAATAAATAAAATAATATATAAATCAATACTAATAACCATAATATTAATATGAAGATTATTAATTATAATTTATGTTCAAATAAAAAAAAACGGTTTCATTAATGCACAATTAAACGCGTTTTTAACATTATTTATTTCTCTATAAACATTTATTCTGGAGATCGAATTAAAAGCATTAGTAATCCCATCTCTGAGGTGTTCAATATTCTTATGAGTATAACAATAAACTATATTTTTAACAAAACGCCAAAAAGAAAAAAATCAAGACGTTTAAATCGGGCCAATTAAATGTCCGTTATAAATTCCCAAACATTTATTCCAAAACGGCCGATCACTTCGGACTTGTCTTGAATTTTCTGGATAATGTTCATTATTGCGATGAAATACGCCACTCTTCGTGAATTGGCATTCATCTGTTCAAATAATGTTTTTAAAAAAATATCATTTTCATTGCACTTTTGTGGAAAATAATTACAAAACGCTTCTTAAATTGTCAGCAGGTGCAAGTGTATGGCCCAAATGAATTTTATATTGTTTACAATAGAATTTATTTCAAATGAAATATGTTTTGTACGTAAACGTAAAATTATTGAATTAAGACACATTTATTATTACCATTTCCTAAATATGATTGCGACTTTCTTGAGTAATTTTATTACCGTATGGTATGCGACAACTTTTTAAATTGTTTCTAATTCCATGGCACCGATGATTTTTGGTAAGCGCTACATAGATTGCCAATAAAAGTGTTTTAAACGATTTTATGTCCATTTTTTGATATTAAATGTAGGTTGTGTTATATTGTTGTCATCACAATAAATTGAGCATTCAGATGTGATAAAAAAAGAAATATGGCTTCCATAAGAAATAAGAAAGTTGATGATGGTTCAAAAGAAACGAAACATGTTACGAAGAAAAATCTTACGCCATCTATTAGATAATAAAAAAGTACTATAAGAACGTCTTTTCCGTTTTTAAATATCACCTCAAATAACGAAGATATAAAGAAAATAAGAAAATCAGTTTTTTCAGTTTTTGTAACATAACTCGAAAACAAAATATTTTAATTAATTTATTTCAACGGATTATTAATCAGCACAAAATTCTGCAAAAGTGCCGAATTTAAACATACCATCTATCTCTTCTAATAAGCGAGATCCCCATGGTGAGCCTCGAATTTGAAACACCCTGTATAATGTACTTCCAATTTAAAAAAATATTAGATTTATTAATAAAATAAAGAAAATAGAATACAATCTAATATTTTCTTTAATTGGAAGTTCATTATATACCTTATCTCAAATATTCAACCAATTAAATGGATCACATAACTTATATATTTCTAAATGTTGAGTTCTTTATGTGTTTTATGCAGTGATGTGTTTCCGAGATGCGTGCGAACCACCGGCGAACTTATTGTGAACAGTTACAAGACATGTTCGCGATTAGCGATGAACTAAATGAAATTAATTTTCGTTGAACGTTGTTCGCCACGAAGTTCGCTCAGTGTTCCAGTTTTATCGGTATCAAATAGACATGTCTTGTGTTGATGAAACGGATCAAATTTGAACCCAAACCATGTCCTACCGTATATTTCATCCTTGCCCATCCCAGATCTTATCATTTTCTCTGCCTTTTGTCGTTCGCGTCGAAATTGAGCCAAAAGAGTTTTCATTTTTCGTTCAACTTCTTCGCGGCTACAATGCAGTTCTTTTGCCAAACTTTCCCACGCGTCACTCTTCTTTATTTTATTTCTATAATCAGTTATTTTCACGTTCCACAACACTTCTTTTTCCAGGTAGCTTTCTATAAGCGTCAGTATGTTATCATCCGTCCACTCCATAATTTTTCGTTTTAAAATTGATGCGAACAGTTTCACCGTCTACATCTAACTGAGATTCGGCGAACATTCCCTTTAAAGTTACCGACAACTGGCGAGACTTTTGGCGAACTCGAGACGAACAGGGTAAAATCCGTTAATGTTACGCGAGCTGTTCGCGCACGGCCCGACAACATTGGGCGAACAGGTTATTCGGTGATCGCGAGCTGTTCGCGAGCGCCGGTGGATACGCACCTTTAAGCACCTTGAAGTCGAACAATTTAATTCGTATAAAGTGTGCAGGGAATGATTTCTTATTTCTGATACTCACGCATATCTTAAACCAAAGATGTAATTGATAAAATTTGTTTAGTAATTGCTCCCCTAAAAGTTGATCAAACTAATTTTTTCAATTATCGTCTCGAAAAGCAATACTTCCTCGTATTTCATGAGGAGAAAGGAAAAATATATGTGTGCATGTGAACCACTTTATGTGAAAATAGATATTTAATTTGTTTCATTAGTACAAGAAAATTAATGTTTTATTACGATCATTGTGGTTAAACACTGAGCTTAAATTATCGTATTTCCTAATTTTAGACTTAGTCTGAAATTATTACCCATAAATCATAATCGCTGGCTGTAAACTAATACAACAGATAAAAACATTTTATCTTCATTCGCCCTGTTAATTGTTACCATCAAATACTCGATTAATTGGATAGATAATCAGTAATCCGATATCATACGCTTTAACGTATTGCTTCGATACAAATCTCAACAATAACCAACCTACAGTTACTAGTATTGTAATTATAAGCTTCCTCTCCATTTAATATTATAATAAAATTAAAACAGACCCGCAAAATAGCATTAACAAACAGTCCTCGGTGTCAGAATGGGGACCGCAAAGTGATGCCGTAAATAACAATAATCGTTACTGCGACCGCATATACGTATTTCTTTTCGTTTAATTAAAATTAACTGGGAGCTCCATTAAATAACGTTAGTGCAACCTGTAGCCCTGGGGTGCGAAAATACAATTAAAGCCCACCGGGCCAATAATTAAAAATTAATTTAGTGTCGCGCCGCGATCATGGCTAATGTTGCAGTGGCAGAATTGCATTTTGAAAGTTTTTAAACTAATTTTCAAGGTAAGTGAGTGCGGGTAGAGAAACGTAATACCGTCCCTCCCTTGCAACTTTATAATCTTTTTATATTATAAAACACGCTTTACACGAAAACGACAGAGGCTTTTGAAATTTTCATCAGGCTTGACTAAATTGGATTTAAATTGCACTTGCACGAATTAAATTAATCGCTCTTAAAGCTTTTAAAAACCCTCCACAATTAATATTCCATTACCATTAGACAACAAGCACTTTCATACATCTCTTGTTATTACTTATGAAATAATCATGAAGAAATATAATAAGGAAACAGAAGAATTAAATGTAAAAACATCAAACAAATTAGAAACAACTTTACTAGTTGCAGAAAGCATAGTCTTAGTAAGACTTAATTTTTTGCTTGCAGATTAACGAACAGGTTGAATATTCATATATTCAGGCTACATTTCGTTTTCTTGTATTTATGTAAAAACATCAGCTTTAATAAAATTAAATTTATAATTGTTATCACAGCACTCTCACAAACTGTAACCTTTTTTTTGGCATGGGAAACCAATTAGGCCAGAGTTTGAATTACCTGTGTATATTGATTTATAAATATTTATTATTATACCGGGTGTCTCAGACCACCCGTACCAGCCTGTTATTTCGACAACGCTTGGTCGAATGTAACTGGGACAAAAAAAATATTACCAAAGTGAACCCAAGGAATCCACTGATGAATTTATTTTTTACCGGAATAATCCGGAAGTACGCGGAACCGGAAGTAACTTTAAAATTTCAAAGGGCAACATAGGTCGAGTATGGTATTAATTGATGGGTCTTTTTAAAAGAAACCACTTTTATTAAAATGTTTTTAAAGCTATCAAAAATGTAAGTCGATGGTGGTCAATGGGACTAACAATAAGATCGCGGACGGATAACCTGATTTCTCAGATTGTTTTCGTTACTATTCGGAGAGGTAATGTGCCTGAAATAATGAAAATGGATGTCGGCAGGGATAATAATGAACGTATTGAGAAAGGAAAAACCGACTTAGACAGCCAGAGACATGGGAGTGGAACGTCAGAACGGAAAATAAATTAAAGGGAAAAGGATATACCACAGCGAAAGGAAAAAAAAAATAAGAAAAGCAATAATTTTGCTTATATTCATTAATAGTTAAATAAAACTAAAAATATACAAAATGATATGCCGTCCGATATTAGATTCCTTTTGTCAAATGCACGAACTTCTATATTAGACAAATTAGATATTGTTGAACGATCTTGCCTAAGAATTCTTACCCGTATCCGTCATCCGGATAATCCGCTTTACAATCCACCAAACATCCTCCTCTACTCAACCACCAATATCCCTAAATTTAGTGAACGCTGTAAACTAATTGCTAATAAATTTGCCAACAAATACTGCACACTAGAACATATAGAAGCAATGATGCTAATTCGCGAAAATCCTTCGTCCCGCTACAAATTTCCCGAAGCAACATTATTTGAACATCTCATAGCTTTGATAGAAAGTGTAGATCACTAATGCCATCATACATGCCAAATATGTATGTGCTCTTTTTTTTGATCCAAACTCATTGTTCGTTTACATAATTAATGGTATTCCATTATACTGTGTAATTCTTGGCTGAAGGACTCCGGTCGATGGCCATTGTATTTATTATTTATTATGTATTTAGTAAGTACAATAAACGTTTATTATTATATTAAAACTAAAAGCAATTTTATACCAAGTGCATCACCTGTTATTTCTGTAAAGATAAATTGCAACAGCCATTCCATATATAAATAATAAATAAACAATCGTTCACTTAAAAACCAATAACAACGCGGTAAAATTAATAATTAAAGCCCGAATAAAATATGGGCAACTAACAAAATGTTGAAATGTTGAATGGTTAAAAAAGAGAATAAAACGTGTGAACATTAATAAAACTCTAAAATTAATAATTCATATTTAAAAACGTGATAAAATATGTATGAAACAAAAACACGTTAAAATTAATAATGAAATGCAGAATAAAATAACAACACCAGACGAAAGGATTTAAGATACATCATTATAATGATTCTAATGAATAATTTAAAATAGAATAATATATGGACAATAATTAAAATTATTTTATGATTAACCCGTTAACGCACACTTTTTAAGGTTACCGTTTAGCGCACTTGAATTAACTTAAGGGATTAATAGGGGAATAAAATATGCGGCAAAAATACCGCGTTAAAAATACAATATTGAAAATTAAAGTAAATATCGCAGATGAAACATCAACCATAGTGATTTTTATAAAAGTTAAATTGTAATCGAAATATATCACTGTAAATACTCTTCAAATTAATAACATGAACTATTTATTAATAACGGGAAAACCTCCTTAAAGTAGAGCCAAAATGGGATTTTTTCCCGAAAGGATCATCCAATTAAGTTGAGAAGTCGCCGAGTTATGTGCAAAAAACCTCAAAATGCACATCAAACACCAATAACGCCAAATCGTCGTAAAAACTTTGTTCTTTGAGTTTTGCATAGGGAATTGATCAAATGTTAATGCCTTTATGGTGGATTGAGTCGACAAAATTTTTACATTTTTACATTGTCAAAGTTGGACAATGTTTCCTGAAAAAAAAAACATTTTTTTCACAGGGATGCTAGAGGGGGTCGGAAGGGGTTACGCTTAAGTTCGCATGCATGACTTTAAAGAAGGCACTGCAAAGTTTTCTGCCCTCAAAGATTCATTAAAATCGATTGAAAATACGCCGAGTTATGGCGGTTTGAAAATGGTCGAAATTTCGCGAATTTCAAGTGTTTCATTTTTGCCACCAGTGTACATGGTAGTGTTAAAATTCCAAGATCTACAACTCTCCGATGTCTTTACCCCATGCGAGAATACCGTATCTCAACTATGATTACACGAGGCTCTAACACACTGTTTTAATTTAATTGTCTGGAATCCGCAGACAAAATATATTTTTTGCAAGTGATGCCGCCAGTTACCCTCCGTTTGTCACGTTATGACTAGTCGTTATTAAAATTAAAAAAAAAATAATGGCTGGCTTTCCTTGTGCCTTTTTTAAGATCTAACACATTTTTTCTAGATTTTGTTACATTTAGAATTAATTTGTTTTCTGTAACCCAAATACTCACAAGCATCCATTGTTGACTCATTATATCCATTATCCTCATTTATAATCGTTGAATCATCAGAAAATCATATGATATTTTTTATTTTAGATTGACCAACAATTATGAACAGCAATGGTCTAATAATTGAGCCTTGCGGAACCCCGTTTTCAGGTTTCAAAATTTTGCCATTATACTGATTGAGATTGGTTAGGTGCGATTTCATGAGTCTAATACCGTTTTTAGAGAAGTTGTATACTTCTAGTCATACTTTACATTGTGGCATACTGTACTGTAAGGTTATTCATTTCCGATTTCCTCCTTACCTATACAATAAAATTGTGTTTCGCACTGATATGCACAATATTAATGTGAGGTTTCGCGGTTTAAGTTCACCTCCCATTCATAGGTCAGTATTTTTTTAAAGATCGTTCTCATATAATATTTATAAATTATATAATAGAATACCTTTGAACCTGAAATCACTCACTTTACAAAAATTTAAGAAACATTTGCGTGCACTTATATTTAGAAATATTCTGTAATAGTTGCAAAGTTGTAATGATTACAAAAAGAGTTGCAATAAAATAGTGATACTACTCCGAACCTAAATGTACATTTAATGTAATTTAATTTAGTTTTAGTTTAGTAAATTAGTAGGTTAAGTGGAAGAGCAGTAAGAGGTTACTACCTCACTGAACTTCGCCTACTCTGCCATGATATTTCTTGTACTTTTATTTTTTTTTCTCACAATAAAGACAATTTATTATTATTATTATTATATGAGGCAAATCAATGAACGTTACTATAGTACATTTTTGTTTTTAAAAGCGTTCAAACACAATTTTTGGCATATGTACCATTAATGGTGTTTCTATGTCAACTTTTTGCGCTGAATTCAGATATGTTATTAGAATTTTTCGATAACTCTCTGTCTTTGATCAATGGCCTTTTAAGTATTTCAGAGGGGTATGTATTTTCAGTGATAACTAATGTAATGTAATAAACAAAATTTTGAATGATAATTATAAAGCAATTCATGAGAAACTGCAGTTTACGAAATGAGAAGTGGAAGGTTTCATCATACCATTATCCTTTTCTTGCGTAAACCAACCGGAAATCTTTTGTTATATCTGTGAGGATTTGACATTAAAGAATCACGAAAAATATTATGAACTATATTTTGGTTGCACAGTAGGTCATCAAGATAAGAACGATATTGTTTAGAATTTGAAACTGTCCAAAAAACAGTCCATACTTTTAGGTTCTAGACTGAAAGGCGTGCATTGACATTTGTTCCAGATCTGATTGGCCCCAATCAGATCTTTGAAGTGACGTGTAATAAAATCGAAAATCTGGAAATCCGAATCAAACGTGTCATTTCGAAAATCATTTCAAATGCAATTTTTGAGCAAAACTGAGAAGGGGAAACCCTAATGCCATTGTCGTATATCCCTGTCCAAGATTTTTTTTACATGAGAAAAATATGGTTTTGCTTGCCATTGATTGTCTCAGAAAAAGGTGAAACTATACATATAATCACAGAGCAATATCAGCAATTAAGAACTGCAAAATCACCTCAGCACTAATGTTGTAATGCTGCGCAGCGCTGGAAAGAGTAGCAAACGACAACAAGGTCACCTTGTGCTGGGTGGAAGGACATGATAAAAGTAAAGGGAACAAGATAGCAGACGGGCTGGAAAAAAAGGCTTCCAGACGCCTCACTTGCGGGCCGGAACCTGAACTGCCACCCTCTATGTCAGACATAATATCCTTACTAAAAGATACATCGACTAAACATCACCAAGACCGATGGAACGACAAGCCTGGCTCCAGGGTGGCGAAAGACTTTGTTTCGATGCACCCCAAAACTGCCATATACTGCATGGAACTGTCCAGGGGGAACCTACAAAAGATCGTAGGGCTGTTGAATGGGCACAGAATGCGCCTCTGCCCCAGTCCCATCTGTAGAGGGTGTGAAGCTGAAGAGGAGACCGCTAAACACATAGTCTTGGAGTGTACGGACATCTCCTCAATAAGACAATCCATAATGGGAGTCTACAAACAGCAGACATCCAAAGAGTCCCTCTGGGTACAGTCATGGCGTCCGCGAATGCCGTGGGTTGGCGAGCACCGGAAGTAAGGACGTACAAAGGGTCCATTGAGGCCTACGTGCATCGGACCTCTCTGCCCTCCCATCGGACCAACAATCCAGATCCAGATCCAGAACTAAACCCATAAATTTACTTGAGAACATTCTTTGATACTATAAAAACCCTGATTTGATATTGTGACGGAAGATTGCCAGGGGCATTGTTTTAATTGTATCTGGAAGATTTTTAAATAATTTAGGTCCATAGAATTTAATTCCACATTCTTCAAACGAAGGTAGGGAGGATATATGAAATTTTGCAGATGTGGTGCAATGTTTATAATTCTGGATGAGTTTTGAATTTGTCAATATTTGGTTGGGTTTATATTAGACACTCTTATGCATAAAGTCGTGGAAGTGAAGCGAAAACGTGAGCCGTCGAAACTATAAGTCGTAGAGAGTTGAAATTTTGACACCGTATAGAGGGCGCTAAATGAAGTAAACTATTAAATTTTGGTAATTAAGCCCCGCCCCCAAAAAGTAGGCCATACCCCCTGAGAGTGCGTTTTAACGTACGCTCGAAATTTTTTTTCTCACATTGTGTAAAATTGTAGATCGAGTCGATCCCTACCACTCCCGCCCCTCTAAAACTAGCCGAAGCCTCTGGGCGAATTTTTGAAAATCGAAAAAAAAACATCCAAACGCGCCTGAGGAGAAGTCGATTGGCAGCGGAGTGGGCTTGCAGCGTCTATGTTTTCTAGAAATTAAAATCCATTTCAAAGAAACTCTCGGTGCCCGATTTTTGAATTTTTGCCCCAATCAGGCCACGCCCCCTTTTCTATTTTCCGGCGTACTTTCGGGGACGTATTTTTTTATATGGAAATATAAGAGATGAAACTTGCAGGGTAGGCGGGGGATGAGACGGGCCGTGATCCTTAATTTGTTCAAAACCTTCCGACCACCCCACGCCCCTCCAGAGCGCGTTATTCGGCTCATCCCGGACATTTTCTACTTTCCTTTTCATTTCTTTCGAGGACGTATTTTTTCCCATTTATATCGGAGAGTTGAAACTTTTAGGAGGGGTTTGGGGTAAGACGAGCCTTCATCTGTATTTTTTTCAAAATTTTTGCACCCTTCCGGTGGGCGTCACCCGGTTTGTCGTTTTTCTTCTTTTAGTGATTTATTTTTTTCAATTTATATCAGAGAGTTGAAACTTTCAGGGATGGTTCAGGGTAAGACGAGCCTTCATCTGTATTTTTTTCAAAAATTTTGCACTACCCCCTACCCTTCCAGTGGGCGTCACCCGGTTTGTCGTTTTTCTTCTTTTAGTGATTACTTTTTTTCAATTTATATCAGAGAGTTGAAACTTTCAGAGATGGTTCGGGGTAAGACGAGCCTTCATCTGTATTCTTTTCAAAAATTTTGCACTACCCCCTACCCTTCCAGTGGGCGTCACCCGGATTTTCGTTTTTCTTCTTTTAGTGATTTCTTCTTTTCTATTTATATCAGAGAGTTGAAACTTTCAGGGATGGTTTGAATTTCCGGAGAGTATGCGCACAGTGGGTACCTAGACCTAGACCCTAGGTACGCGTGTGGTTAAGACGGCAGCCCAAAGAATTTTATGCAGCAGTTATTGGGGCATTAATAAATTTATCAGATAGGTTGCAATATGTAAAAATTAATGATTATATATCAACAGAAATTAAGGTAACGTCGGGGGTGCCTCAAGGATCTCACTGTGGACCCATACTGTTTTTACTATTCATTAATGACCTGAATACGTATATTAAACATTGTAAATTTCTGTTATTTGCAGATGATCTTAAAATATTCAGAACAATCAGTAATATAACAGACAGCACATATTTGCAGCGGGACTTGGATAATATTTATAAGTGGTGTTTTGACAACAAGCTCTATTTTAATTATGACAAATGTGTATCCATTTCTTTTGGTCGTGGTCGTATTTTAACAAACAGCTATGAAATTGATGGTAATGAACTATCATCAGTTTCTTATGTTAAAGATTTGGGTATAATATTTGATCGTACTTTATCATTCTCCAGGCATATTGATACAATATGCTGTAAAGCATTACAAATACTTGGTTTTATCACTAGATTCGGTAATCACTTTTCTATTAACACGCTAAAATATCTATATATTTCATTGGTAAGATCCCAACTAGAATATGTTTCTTCGGTTTGGTCACCATTTTATAATAATAAAATTGATCAAATTGAATGGGTACAGAATAAGTTTCTTGCTCATATATCGCGAAAAACTGGAACTACAAGATTCAATTATAGTCGGACTAGCATGTTGTCATTGTTAAGATTAACTTCTCTTAGAGACAGGCGTCGATTTTCAGATTTGTGTGTATTATTTAAAATTGTAAATGGTATAATTAATTGTGGTGAATTACTTTCACGCTTGAATTTTCTAATTCCATGGAAAACAAGGTCTCAGTCAATTTTTCGTGAAACTATTCACCGCAATAATTTTTCAAAAAATAATTCATTAAGTCGAATGATGAAATTCGCAAACGTTCTTAGCAACTCGCCTTATTTTAAATTGTTTGGAACTCCACTTCAAGTGTTTATAAAAAATTTAAAATTAATCGACTTTTCCTTTTATATCGACATCTAACTGTGACTATTGTTTAAGGTTTATTTTTTCATTTATTATTTTTTATGTTTAATTGTTAATTTAATTTAATTTAATTAAGTATGTTATGTGTATGTGTAATCATATTATTTTTGTAACTAAATGTAAATAGGTTAAAACCGTTTAATAAATAAATAAATAAAGCGATGGGAAAAGTGTATAAATGTTGGTGGAGACTTTGTCAAAAAATGAAACTGGTTTTTATATATTTTTTTTATAATACCTTTTGTGGCCCTTTTGTGACCTAATTACTGAATTCCCTTCATACATTTAAAAACATGAATTAATCTCAGATATGACTGCTATATTTTTCTCTCTCTCTCTCTCGGGCATGGCCAACTCAGAAATAAAATTCTGTGGCTCACACCTTATGAGTATTAAGCAAGTCAGTGGTTTTAAAATAGTAGAATGATTTGTTACGCCATCTACTCGTCCCTAGTGCCAAACACATATGTTATAGATCGAACCATTTCTGGTCACGAATCTCTACTATATGTGTTTGGCACTAAGGACGACTAGATGACGTAACAAACCATTCTACTGTTTTAATATATTTGAAAATTTGTCCACTGTTTACCCTGAAGAAAACATGTTTATAAATAAACATAAAGTTGACGCTGTGAGGATATGAAATTTATCACAAAGCAAAATTAACAGCACAAACGTTTTCTATGAAGCTTGACTTAAATGTTTCAGACAATAATTAGTTTATAAAAATATATAACACGTTAAGCGCCATGCCGATTTTGAAGGCAGTCCCCGTCAGGCCACGCGTGCCACTTAGAAACGCTGGTATTGTAGGCCAATGTCTCTTATCGCAGCAGAAGAGTGTTTACGTTTAGAACGAGACGCCTTTAGGCATTCATTCATTCGACACAATGTAATCCTGTAATGTGTCAAAATTAAGTACATTTTGAATAAATTTTCTGCAATTCCATAAAACAGTGTAAATTTTATAGTTCTATATCACGTTATACGCTGTCAGCCAGCGATGGTGGTATGGTTGTCGCGACCTATATGAAAGGTCAGTGTCAGCCAGCGGTGGCAGACGCAGCCTAAATGTAATTCCAGTGTCAGCCACCGCTGGTTGACGCGGCCTAAACGGAAAGTCCGGTGTCAGCCACCGATGGCTGACGCGGCGCTCAACATGTTAATGAACACCTTTTTAAAGTAATCTGGTTATTTTTTTTAATATGCAGTTAGGTTTTAACCGGATCAAACTCAATGTTTTTTCATGTAATTTATATATTTATATTCTATCCCATCTATCTTTACTTCAAATCTACCATTATAAACTTTTGTTAAACACGCAATCCTGGCTTTTTTTTTCATATTTTCCCGCTTGACAACAAAAAAAATTAATTATTAATTTTCTAATTTTTATGGATTAAATATTTCTTTTTCTTTTAAACAATAGAAATTCTGTGAATTTTTTTGGCTTGTTTTATTACTGTGCGTGCACAGGAGATATTGAAGTTAAGACCTGACAAGAAAAATTGTGAATTTTTTAAATCATTTTGATATTTGGAGTAATCTGAAATTCAATTGTTCGATACAACGGACAGCTAAAATTCCAGAGTGGAATTAAGGGTGCCAGACAAGTGGAAATAGGTCGATATTCAATTACATGCAGATTTTCAACTTAATTAAGATTATTAGCTGGGGGAGCGGGGATTACAAAACATAAGCTCGTCCAATATTAGCGGAACGAATGATTAAGCCGGCGAGTCCTCCAATGATGTTCGGCTCGCTAATTGGCATTTTTCAGCCCCAATTCGCGAGATCCCGCTGTCGCTTCATTTATTAAACTAATTAGGGCCCCTTAAAAAAAATTAAAACCATTTTTCGATAACAAAGCCGACTTTTATTATTGCGCTCCTCCCCTCGCCGCCGGGAGATCCCCAGAGAGATAACGTGAATCTCCGCTATCAATCCAACCGAGAAAGGATTTTCGAGCTCAGAGGCGGGACAATTTACAATTTCTAAATTAAATTGAATTGAAAAAAAAACCCTGACGTCACCCAGCAGTTATACTACTTATCTAGAATGTACTCAACTATCTCCGTCGTAACGTTCAAAATTGTTTAATAGCTTCGAATTTACCTATCACATCACCTTCAAGCACAGATGATAGATTTTTTATTTATTTGGAAAACACCACATAGACAAAAGGGTAAACATTGAGGAATAGAAAATAAGCGTATATTTTTACTTTCTCCGTTACGAAGTACGAGAAAGTATTGTGATCGTGATTTTTTTTCAAAATTTTTTTTTACGGAAATATCCGTTTTGGGGTCCCTAGATGCCATTTCAACAATTTCTGGAAAAAAAAATGTGTCTGTGTGTGTGTGTCTGTGCGCGCAGTATCTCAAAAACTAATAGAGCAATTGATATGAAACTTTGAACATCCGTCTTATTTGATAATCTGAAGAACTGAAAAGCTTTTGGTAAAATTTCGCACATTGAAAGTGGGCGTTTACCTTAACTATTTTTTGTTTTTTGCCAATATTTTCTTAAATATGAAAAATATCACAAAAACATTTAAACAAACTTTGAAGACAACAAAGAAATGAAAATCTTTTGCTTGAAAACATTTTTCATAAAATGATTTTTATACGAGAAAAAAATGTATTAATTTTTATTTAATTTTTGGTTTATAATTATGAAACGATAATAGTTACAGCAAATGTTTGTGAATAATAATTGTAGAGAATGCCAAAATGAACAACTTCTAAAGAATAAGTTTTTTCCGAAATCTCGTTAGTTTTTGAGTAAATCGAATTTTTGAATTTGAAGTATAATTTTTCAATCTTTAAGAATTTTGACGTTTTAAACGTCAGTTTCATCCGAGTTTACGCAACGCTCGATGTACATTTAAAATATGATTTCAATTGAAAATAAAACATGCACGAAATATAAATGGCTATGATAACATCAAGTCGGAGAAAGTAACATGATGGCCACATCACCATTTTTTTCAGAAATTGTTGAAATGGCAAAATTTTGAAAAAAAATCACGATCACAATACTTTCTCGTACTTCGTAACGGAGAAAGTAAAAATCTAAAATCTAAAATTACATTATCATCAATTTTCCTGAAATTTTTAAATTTTCAAAATATGCTCATGCCACTCATTTTTTGTAATTCTTACAAAAATTTCTCAATGAATATGAATGATTTTTTTAGAAGATATTATAAGCATATACCTGATGCATTAGCATTGCTATCTCAGTAAAAACATGAGATAGAGTCAGTTAAATTAAGGCAAAGTTGCGTATTCAATAAAAATCGAAAAAGTCAATTTTGGTTTTTAGTTTTTTAAGGCATTATTACTGGTGATTTTGAAAAACCAAGAGTACTTTCTTAAGACACTTCTATAAGTGCGACGTTTTGTTATTTAGATAGTAACATCAACTTTATTTTTTTAAATACGGACCTGAATTTTTACTTTCTCTGTTACGAAGTACGAGAAAGTATTGTGATCGTGATTTTTTTTTCAAATTTTTTTTACGGAAATATCCGTTTTGGGGTCCCTAGATGCCATTTCAACAATTTCTGGAAAAAAAAAAAAATGTGTCTGTGTGTGTGTGTGTCTGTGCGCGCTGTATCTCAAAAACTAATAGAGCAATTGATATGAAACTTTGAACATCCGTCTTATTTGATAATCTGAAGAAATGAAAAGCTTTTGGTAAAATTTCGCACATCGAAAGTGGGCGTTTACCTTAACTATTTTTTGTTTTTTGCCAATATTTTCTTAAATATGAAAAATATCACAAAAACATTTAAACAAACTTTGAAGACAACAAAGAAATGAAAATCTTTTGCTTAAAAACATTTTTCATAAAATGATTTTTATACGAGAAAAAAATGTATTAATTTTTATTTAATTTTTGGTTTATAATTATGAAACGATAATAGTTACAGCAAATGTTTGTGAATAATAATTGTAGAGAATGCCAAAATGAACAACTTCTAAAGAATAAGTTTTTTCCGAAATCTCGTTAGTTTTTGAGTAAATCGAATTTTTGAATTTGAAGTATAATTTTTCAATCTTTAAGAATTTTGACGTTTTAAACGTCAGTTTCATCCGAGTTTACGCAACGCTCGATGTACATTTAAAATATGATTTCAATTGAAAATAAAACATACACGAAATATAAATGGCTATGATAACATCAAGTCGGAGAAAGTAACATGATGGCCACATCACCATTCAGAAATTGTTGAAATGGCAAAATTTTGAAAAAAAATCACGATCACAATACTTTCTCGTACTTCGTAACGGAGAAAGTAAAAATCTAAAATCTAAAATTACATTATCATCAATTTTCCTGAAATTTTTAAATTTTCAAAATATGCTCATGCCACTCATTTTTCCTAATTCTTACAAAAATTTCTCAATGAATATGAATGATTTTTTTAGAAGATATTATAAGCATATACCTGATGCATTAGCATTGCTATCTCAGTAAAAACATGAGATAGAGTCAGTTAAATTAAGGCAAAGTTGCGTATTCAATAAAAATCGAAAAAGTCAATTTTGGTTTTTAGTTTTTTAAGGCATTATTACTGGTGATTTTGAAAAACCAAGAGTACTTTCTTAAGACACTTCTATAAGTGCGACGTTTTGTTATTTAGATAGTAACATCAACTTTATTTTTTTAAATACGGACCTGAATTTTTACTTTCTCTGTTACGAAGTACGAGAAAGTATTGTGATCGTGATTTTTTTTCAAATTTTTTTTAAGGAAATATCCGTTTTGGGGTCCCTAGATGCCATTTCAACAATTTCTGGAAAAAAAAATTTGTGTCTGTTCGTGTGTGTGTGTCTGTGCGCGCTGTATCTCAAAAACTAATAGAGCAATTGATATGAAACTTTGAACATACGTCTTATTTGATAATCCGAAGAACTGAAAAGCTTTTGGTCAAATTTCGTACACCGGAAGTGGGCGTTTACCTTAACTGTTTTTTGTTTTTTGCCAATATTTTCTTAAATATGAAAAATATCACAAAAACATTTAAACAAACTTTGAAGACAACAAAGAAATGAAAATCTTTTGCTTGAAAACATTTTTCATAAAATGATTTTTATACGAGAAAAAAATGTATTAATTTTTATTTAATTTTTGGTTTATAATTATGAAACGATAATAGTTACAGCAAATGTTTGTGAATAATAATTGTAGAGAATGCCAAAATGAACAACTTCTAAAGAATAAGTTTTTTCCGAAATCTCGTTAGTTTTTGAGTAAATCGAATTTTTGAATTTGAAGTATAATTTTTCAATCTTTAAGAATTTTGACGTTTTAAACGTCAGTTTCATCCGAGTTTACGCAACGCTCGATGTACATTTAAAATATGATTTCAATTGAAAATAAAACATACACGAAATATAAATGGCTATGATAACATCAAGTCGGAGAAAGTAACATGATGGCCACATCACCATTCAGAAATTGTTGAAATGGCAAAATTTTGAAAAAAAATCACGATCACAATACTTTCTCGTACTTCGTAACGGAGAAAGTAAAAATCTAAAATCTAAAATTACATTATCATCAATTTTCCTGAAATTTTTAAATTTTCAAAATATGCTCATGCCACTCATTTTTCCTAATTCTTACAAAAATTTCTCAATGAATATGAATGATTTTTTTAGAAGATATTATAAGCATATACCTGATGCATTAGCATTGCTATCTCAGTAAAAACATGAGATAGAGTCAGTTAAATTAAGGCAAAGTTGCGTATTCAATAAAAATCGAAAAAGTCAATTTTGGTTTTTAGTTTTTTAAGGCATTATTACTGGTGATTTTGAAAAACCAAGAGTACTTTCTTAAGACACTTCTATAAGTGCGACGTTTTGTTATTTAGATAGTAACATCAACTTTATTTTTTTAAATACGGACCTGAATTTTTACTTTCTCTGTTACGAAGTACGAGAAAGTATTGTGATCGTGATTTTTTTTCAAATTTTTTTTAAGGAAATATCCGTTTTGGGGTCCCTAGATGCCATTTCAACAATTTCTGGAAAAAAAAATTTGTGTCTGTTCGTGTGTGTGTGTCTGTGCGCGCTGTATCTCAAAAACTAATAGAGCAATTGATATGAAACTTTGAACATACGTCTTATTTGATAATCCGAAGAACTGAAAAGCTTTTGGTCAAATTTCGTACACCGGAAGTGGGCGTTTACCTTAACTGTTTTTTGTTTTTTGCCAATATTTTCTTAAATATGAAAAATATCACAAAAACATTTAAACAAACTTTGAAGACAACAAAGAAATGAAAATCTTTTGCTTGAAAACATTTTTCATAAAATGATTTTTATACGAGAAAAAAATGTATTAATTTTTATTTAATTTTTGGTTTATAATTATGAAACGATAATAGTTACAGCAAATGTTTGTGAATAATAATTGTAGAGAATGCCAAAATGAACAACTTCTAAAGAATAAGTTTTTTCCGAAATCTCGTTAGTTTTTGAGTAAATCGAATTTTTGAATTTGAAGTATAATTTTTCAATCTTTAAGAATTTTGACGTTTTAAACGTCAGTTTCATCCGAGTTTACGCAACGCTCGATGTACATTTAAAATATGATTTCAATTGAAAATAAAACATACACGAAATATAAATGGCTATGATAACATCAAGTCGGAGAAAGTAACATGATGGCCACATCACCATTCAGAAATTGTTGAAATGGCAAAATTTTGAAAAAAAATCACGATCACAATACTTTCTCGTACTTCGTAACGGAGAAAGTAAAAATCTAAAATCTAAAATTACATTATCATCAATTTTCCTGAAATTTTTAAATTTTCAAAATATGCTCATGCCACTCATTTTTCCTAATTCTTACAAAAATTTCTCAATGAATATGAATGATTTTTTTAGAAGATATTATAAGCATATACCTGATGCATTAGCATTGCTATCTCAGTAAAAACATGAGATAGAGTCAGTTAAATTAAGGCAAAGTTGCGTATTCAATAAAAATCGAAAAAGTCAATTTTGGTTTTTAGTTTTTTAAGGCATTATTACTGGTGATTTTGAAAAACCAAGAGTACTTTCTTAAGACACTTCTATAAGTGCGACGTTTTGTTATTTAGATAGTAACATCAACTTTATTTTTTTAAATACGGACCTGAATTTTTACTTTCTCTGTTACGAAGTACGAGAAAGTATTGTGATCGTGATTTTTTTTCAAATTTTTTTTAAGGAAATATCCGTTTTGGGGTCCCTAGATGCCATTTCAACAATTTCTGGAAAAAAAAATTTGTGTCTGTTCGTGTGTGTGTGTCTGTGCGCGCTGTATCTCAAAAACTAATAGAGCAATTGATATGAAACTTTGAACATACGTCTTATTTGATAATCCGAAGAACTGAAAAGCTTTTGGTCAAATTTCGTACACCGGAAGTGGGCGTTTACCTTAACTGTTTTTTGTTTTTTGCCAATATTTTCTTAAATATGAAAAATATCACAAAAACATTTAAACAAACTTTAAAGACAACAAAGAAATGAACATCTTTTGCTTGAAAACAATTTTCATAAAATCATTTTTATTCGAGAAAAAAAATTATTATTATTTTTTTAATTTTTGGTTTATAATTATAAAACGATAATAGTTACAGCAAATTTATATCAATAATAATTGTAGAGAATGCCAAAATGAACAACGTCTAAAGAATAAGTTTTTTTTGAAATCTGGTTAGTTTTTGAGTAAACCGAGTTTTTGAATTTGAAGTATAATTTTTCCATCTTTCATAATTTTGACGTTTTAAACGTCAGTTTCATCCGAGTTTACGCAACGCTCGATGTACATTTAAAATGTGATTTCAATTGAAAATAAACCCATGAAAACGTAAATATAAAGTCGGAGAAAGTAACATGATGGCCACATCACCATTTTTACTTTCTCCGTTACGAAGTACGAGAAAGTATTGTGATCGTGATTTTTTTTTCAAAAATTTTTTTTAGGGAAACATCCGTTTTGGGGTCCCTAGATGCCATTTCAACAATTTCTGGAAAAAAAAAATTTGTGTCTGTGTGTGTGTGTGTGTGTGCGCGTGTGTGTCTGTGCGCGCAGTATCTCAAAAACTAATAAACCAATTGGTATGAAACTTTGAACTTACGTCTTATTTGATAATCCGGAGAACTGAAAAGCTTTTGGTAAAATTTCGTACACCGGAAGTGGGTGTTTACCTTAACTGTTTTTTGTTTTTTGCCAATATTTTCTTAAATATGAAAAATATCACAAAAACATTTAAACAAACTTTGAAGACAACAAAGAAATGAACATCTTTTGCTTGAAAATATTTTTTATAAAATCATTGCTATTCGAGAAAAAAATTTATGAATTTTTTTCAAATGTTTGGTTTATAATTATGAAACGATAACAGTTACAGCAAATTTATGTGAATAATAATTGTAGAGAATGCCAAAATGAACAACTTCTAAAGAATAAGTTTTTTTCGAAATCTCTTTAGTTTTTGAGTAAACCGAGTTTTTGAATTTGAAGTATAATTTTTCCATCTTTCCGTCTCATAATTTTGACGTTTTAAACGTCAGTTTCATCCGAGTTTACGCAACGCTCGATGTACATTTAAAATATGATTTAAATTGAAAATAAACCATGAAAGCGTAAATATAAATGATACCATCAAGTCGGAGAAAGTAACATGATGGCCACATCACCATTTTTTGTATTGAGATTGTAGCTATTCGAAAAGTTTTTTTTATTTTTTTATTAATATACAGGGTGTTTCAGAGCTCTGGGAACGGTCAATCACGTGCTTATTTTTCAAAATTTCGAAAAATGTTTTATACAAAAGTTGTGTATAATAGTGAGCTGCACGCCCTAAAAATATTTAAATTTATACAGGGTGTCTCATAACAAAGTTACAGACCAAACTTATGTTTTTTTTAAATGGAACACCCTGTATTTTTTGCCATTTTTGAATTATATGGAGCAAATAAAGGTGAGCTACTTCAATACTCCCTATACCTATTGTTTGCCGTTTTCGAAATATTTGAAGATTTGTTGAAATGCATCGTCTGGGTGAAATTTTATTTTTGCCCAAGTGATTGACGTTGAACGATTAAAGTCAATTCAATTATTTGCTTGAAGGTTCGAACTCTAGAGCCAACCATTATTTCATACAAAAAATTATACAGGGTGATAAAGAAAATGCGATAGAAAAACCGAACTTATAAAGTTAAATAACTTCGTTTATTCCGGGCCTCCAGAAGTAACTAGGCTTTACTAGCGCTTCGCATAGGTCTGGAAAACCTTAGCTTTCAGGTAAAAATGATCTTCTGGGCCTCCAGAAGTAACCAGGCTTCACTTGCGCCTCCCATGGGTCTGGAAAACCTTAGCTTTCGCGTCCGGGTACACAAATAACTATTATTAAATGCTGTCTTTACTAGGATAAATACACAGGACAGAGAAATAATAAAATAAATATTTACAAAATGCATGCATACTTCCTGTAACACAGGAATGACATCGAAAAAGGACATATCCGGCGACGAACGCTATAAATCCAGCCACCAAAAGTGATTAATTGTTGTCGTGTGCAACGTGTAGATGGGGCGCTCACGCAAATACAATAAATTGTAGCCTCCTGTTGATTTGCCTGTGCAAATAGTGAAAAATATTTACAGCCGAAACCCGTTATTTACAGCGAACAAATCCGAAAACACCGCAAATGGCCGAAAATAAAGAGGGGTGCGTCTGTACTTATTTATTTCCACCATTTTTTAGACATCCTCTTACCCGTGAAAATGGATTTTTTTCCCTCGGACAGGATTCTATTAAACAATGGCGTCGGACTTACGGCTCCATCTAATTGCTGTGGTGAAGCGTGATCTATTATGATGATTCTTTCTTCTTGCTTTGCACTAAAAGCTTGTCTCGTCACGGGGATGAAGGTGAATTAATACAATAAAACTAATGGTAAAAGGGTCGTTGCCCTCGGAATGTATTGCAACATTAGTTGGAGAGAGACAAATTACTGAGCCCGTAGTTACTTGGAAAAATATGGCATCGGTTTACAAGAGCGTCAGCGGAGTAACATATTTCTTTGTTAAAAGGTCAGCCGCTCTCCGACCCTAAAGAGATAAAGTGCGGCACGGGTAGCCACCAATCGTGTATTAGAAGGGGTGTACAAATAATCTGGTGTAAAGTGCTGCAGTTATCTTATCCTTATACCACATTTCTACGAATATATGCATCCTTTATTTTGGAGAGAATACTTTAAATTAAATAAAGACGAAAAGTAGTCGCACTTTCACTGCTAACAACTTCCAAAATAGTTAAATCTTGAAATGCATCTTAGGACAGCACGAAAATGCCAATTTTTATTTTTATTGTATTTCTTATTCGATTGGCTCAATTGTAAAGTCACTGACTCGGACACTAAACAAAATTCTAAACCCAGAAATTAATCACGGTCGGGGATAAAAATTTCTTTGTGAAACACACAGTATATTTTGAATACAGGTCTGCTATGCTTGCATTTCAAGCAGTTAGCCACTGATTGTCCGTTCTTAAATTTTAAGAAACCAAAAATGACAATTTTGTGGTTTTAAAGATAAAATCACCTAACTAAATCCTCATTAATAAACTGATCCCCGACTGGAAAAATCCACGTTTCATCCACAAAAATACATTTTAATGCATTCTCAGAATTTAAATTTCTGTGATATTCTCGCAGAAAATTGATTCTGGCATTTACAATCGACTGTTTTTCGCAGAGAGCACGTCTGGTATCATGAATTTTAAAAAACCACCCCATTGAATGCATAACTCGCAATAGACTAGAATTGCTAATTTGCACATTCCCTCCTTCTGTCAATTGTTCATTAATTAAAGCCACACTAACATGTTCCTTTTTTATGTGCATGTTATAAATAACACTGCGAATTTCACTTCGAGCACATGCAGGTAGATCTTCGGTTTTTGATTTTTTTCTTCTTCGGGAAATTTTGCAGTTCCTTTTTCCATTTTCATATTTTCCGCGCTGAACCGTTCTCTCCACCGATCGTAAACTTATTTTTAAAGCTTCGGCTACTCTCTCTCGAACGCGATTAATATTTGTAATTGGCCCTCCATATTCTTTTTCCTTTTCAAAATATTCTTATAAGTTTAAAACTAAACTGTCACATTTAGAGTTTAAACACTTCGGCATTTTTAGACGTCTCGGAGTACTAATGTTTCGGTGTTGTATTGATTGCAGTTATCAAAACGAATGTAAATTACATTATTAAGTGAACATGTATATATACAAGGGAAACAGGCAAATTTTTAATAGGGGAATTCCCAGATTTACTCGGGTTTTCTGAATTTATAATTTGCGTCCCTTTAGGCCTAATGTACTAAATACATTAACAAGCCCCAGGGGTTATTTGTTAAGATTTTCGTTACTTCTCGGTCATAGTATTATATCATTATTAAAGAACAATAAGGTCAACTAATCCGGTTATTTATTCCTGTTCAAAATTGGCCGAAGAATATTAATTCTCAAACTCAAACTGGACCATTGGCCGAAGAATATTAATTCCTTTATAAAACGTGTTACCGATTATATCCGCTACAAATCAAGTAATTTTATGTGGTATGAACTTATAATTTTTTTTAATTTGTGATATTTCCGGTTTTACTTTTATATTTGGCGTTTTTGCGCACGCCTATGGTGGAAAATTGCAACGAACACTACTTGATTCGGACGGACAAGACCGCCATCTCTGCCGAATAGCTCTATACTTCGAATTTACTCTTTCTCCGCAATTTAATTTATTATTACAGATTGAGTGGTGTGACTTAGTTTCGAAATTAATTCCTCAATTTAGCTTCGCTTATTGTATATTACGAACATAATTTTAAAGGCATAAAATCCGCTTATAATAACTTTTCGAACAACCCGTACACCACTTATGGAATTATGAAATTACCCTTTTTATACTTGACTGCCATGTAATTAGTAATTAGTGCAGCTGCATACAATTTATAATCCGGTTTGAGTTCGGAAAACTACCTGACGGTATGAAGTATAATTTGTAATGGAAACCCTTTACTTGTTGCGTTTTTCTCTTCAGTGAATAATTCCAGAAAAATATTTCTCGCATAAAACTCGAAACCTGGATATTCCTTTATTTAAAATGCAAGGATAATATGAGTGACTCTGAGGGAGAATTCAGCAACATGGCGGTATTATTTTATACTTAACTTTGATAAATTGAAGACAGGCGAGAAAGACCGACGGTCGATGGAAGAGAGATCTCCTGTTTATTACGAATGTTAATTCAATGAATTAAAATAACATCGAAATTAAAACATTAAAAATGCCACGATACACGCTTCAACAACACATTGAAATTATTAAAATTCACTACAGTAATGGTGAAAATTTTGCAGTCACTGTTCGCCAAACTAAAGCACTTTTTGTCGTCGTTTATCCACTTGCAAAATTGTATCTACCTGTTTATCCGCTTTAAACTTGTGCCTGCATTTTAATCCACTTGCAACATTTTATTTACACTTTTATCAACTTATAAAACCACTTATTAAGCTATTTTAAATGTAAATTAAAATAAATAAATAAACCATTGAAAAAATACTTACTATGATTTTTACCACAATTTATTGTAAGTGTTTTATTCAGTGTTTCTATAATGAATTACCACGTAGTAACGGTCGCAACCATCACCATGATTAAATAAACTATTATTAGCATGTTTCGTCCTACAGCCAGTTTTATGCCAAAAGTACAAATTCACGAAGTGGCCATAAAAGGTTATTATCTATTAACGGACCCTCTCATGCAGTCCGAATCACTCTTTTATATTAGTTTCATGAACTAACAAATCTCTCATAATTCCATATGAATAATGTCTTCATGCAATATAATTCGTACAATGTTGTAAAAGAGACAATACTGCTGTATTAACATTTATATAAACATAGACGAAAATCAGGAATAAATAGTCCTTACTATCATGGGCGTCCGCAGAAATTTTTCCAAGGGGGGCAAACTTTCATTCAGGATTTTCGAATAAATAACCGTAAAACATGACAATTTCGAATTGTCAAAAATTCTGCATTTTTGCCAACGCAAACGGCACATAAAGAAGTTTGCAGCTGTCAAAAATTGTGGATTTTTACTATCAAAAACAGCATTTTTTGATATAAAAAAAAAGAAAATGACAATTTCGAATTATCAAAAATTCTGCATTTCTACCACCATAAATGGCACGATTCAACGGCAAATAAAGAAATTAGCAGCTGCCAACAATTGTAGATTTTTACAATCAAAAACGAAATTTTTTGATTAAAAAAAGAAAATTGGCATTTTCGTATTGTGAAAAATTCTGCATTTTTGCCACCACTAACGGTACGATTCAATGGTAAATAAAAAAATTTTCAGCTGCCAGAAATCGTGTTTTTTTACTATCAAAGACGGCATTTTTTGATATTAAAAAAAGAAAATTTCAACTGCTGAAAATGACAATTTCGAACTGTCAAAAATCGCACTACTATCACAAATGGCACGTTAGCGGTAAAAAGGAAATTTTTAATTGCTGAAAATACCTATTCAGTACTGTCAAAAATTGCTCATAGCTGAAACCGGCCAGTCAATAAATAGAAAATATCCAAATGCCAAAAATTAAAATTAACTGTCAAAATTTGAGCATTTTTACTATCACTATCGGCATTTTTCAATAATAAAAAAGGGAAATTCCAACGGACAAAGGTAACAATTATAAATTGTCAAAAATTGTGCAATTCTACTGTCAGAAACGGCATTTTTCAATATACATTTTTAACCGTCAAAAATGACAATTGCGAAATGTCAAAAAATCTGCATTTGTACCACCACAAATGGCACCATAAGAAATTTGCAGCGGTTAAAAATTGTGGATTTTTACTATCAAAAACGGCATTTTTTAATATTAAAAAAAGAACATTTTAACTACTAAAAATGGCAATTTCGAATTTTTAAAAATTCTGCATTTCGGCCACCACAAACGGCACGATTCAACGGTAAATACGAAATTTGCAGCTGCCAAAAATTGTTTTTTTACTATCAAAGACGGCAACGCAAACGGCACATAAAGAAGTTTGCAGCTGTCAAAAATTGTGGATTTTTACTATCAAAAACAGCATTTTTTGATGTTAAAAAAGAAGTAAATTTCAACTGCTAAAAATGACAATTTTGAACTTAACAAAAATAGCGCTACTATCACAAATGACACTTAGCAGTAAAAAGAAAATTTTCAATTGTTGAAAATAACTATTCAATACTGTCAAAAATTGCTTATTACTGAAAACGGCACGTTTCAACAATAAAAAGAAAATTTCCAATTTCCGAAAAATATGTCAAAATACTGTCAAAATTTGAGCATTTCTACTACCACTATCAGCATTTTTCAATATTAAAAAAGAAAAATTTCCAACTGCCAAAAGTAACAATTACAATTTGTCAAAAATTTGCAATTCTACTGTCAGAAACGACATTTTTCAATGGTAAAAAGTGACAATTTCGAATTGTCTAAAATTCTGCATTTCTGCCATCATAAACGGCACGATTCAGCGATAAATAAGGAAATTAGCAGCTGCCTAAAATTGTGGAATTTTACTCTCAAAAACGGCATTTTTTAATATTATTATTTTTTTTTAAATTCAACTGCTACAAATGACAATTTCGAACTGTCAAAAATGGCACATATCTACCATCACAAATGGCAAGTTGGCAGTAAAAAGGAAATTTCAATTGCCAAAAATAACTATTTGGGATTATCAAAAATTGCTCTGTACTGAAAACGGTTTTATTTCAACGATAAAAATAAAAATTCCAAATGCCAAAATTTTTTAACTGTCAAAATTTGAGCATTTCTACTATCACTATCGGCATTTTTCAATATTAAGAAAGGGAAATTTCCAATGGTCAAACGTAATAAATACAAATTGTTAAAAATTCTGCATTTCTGCCACCACAAACGGTACAATTCAACAGTAAATAAAGAAATTAGTAGCATCCAAAAATTGTGGATTTTTACAATCAAAAATGGCATTTTTTGATATTAAAAGAAAATTTTAACTGCTGAAAATGACAATTTACAATTGTCAAAATTTGTTAATTTCTACTAAAATGTACAATAATAATTCAGCGAGATCAAATAAAAATTTAAAATTTAAAAACAATTAAAAAATTAGCCAAACAGGTCATGAACAAAAAACCGCAAGTATTTTCTTAGTTCCTAAGCTTGAAAATATCAATATACGTCAGCTTGACACTTGCCAATAAGTTTAAGAATTTTGGCTTATGACCAACTTTTATTCAATTTTTATTTAGCGTCTGTCGTTGCCTGGGGCTAATGTTTGCGCAGAGTGAGCAAGTATTCGGAGAGAATGCGATAACAAATCTACGCGTGGCCGGACCACCGAATTAAATAGGAATAATCATTGACGATTCTTTGTCTATAATAACATTATGTACACGCGGCGCACGCCGAATAATTATGCGTTTCCAACGTTCCCTCTCTTGAAATTTAAGATGTTCACTGCGCAATGTGACACCGGATTTTGTGACGGATCGACGTCTCTCCGAACATATTTATAATATTTAGGAAATTCGTTAAGGCAGAATGCCCATTTTCTATATCATTGGCGGGTCAAATTAATGTTGTTAATTGTGTCGTCATTTCCATTGCCTTTTTCAAAGCTAATAAAAGGTTAAATGTAGTATAATCAATAAATGGAAGGGCTTTACTTTTTATTAGAACATTTTGATAAAAAGCAATATTTATTTATTTATTAAAATTATCCATTACATATTCCTCATGTTTTTGATATACGGACGTATCATATTATTTTGTTTCTTATAATGCAAACTATCCACCATATTTTTAGACGATTTAGAATTTATCTTAAACTTAAATGAAGATTGTAGGTATATAAACCTTAAATTATAATTAATGTAATTATGATTTGCGTACAGACATTAAATTCCACTGTAGTATTTAAACCAAAACTCATACATGTACCCGGAGTAACATCGCCACAAAACAATATAAAACTGAGGGCCAACATAAAAGAGATAGGGATCAGGGCCCCGAGCACAACTTTAAAACAAATTCAGGGCAAAGTTTTATTTGCGCCACACAGACGAGGAAATATATGTGCGCGAGCCCTTTTTTGTGAAGCCCTTAAGGAAAAAAAATGGACGGGGGAGCAATAAATATCGCTTTCTTCCCTAATTCCACGGGGAGTTCCTTTGCCCGCATTAAATGCCACCCACTTTATTTACAATTTTCCATGTAAAGGAATTAAATTTATAACGGTCTCACGGGTAAATAGCGAACGCTATAAAGCTATAATCGCGATAAAGGTAATATGTGTACTCTTTTTTTTTCAAGTAAAGCGTAATTAAAAAGTACAATGCTATCCTTATAATTGCGCTTTTATGGAGCATAAATCCACGAGGGCGCGAATAAATTTGCGTGCGGAATTTTTATTTTAGAATCATGCGAGTCGAGTGGAAAAAATGCAAAGCAGATGGCGTGGCCGTCAGGAAACTTTCATTCACTCTCACATCTAGGAAGTCCTTCCTGTTTCATCGGAATTATTCGCTTTAATGGCTTCGTAAGCCTCATAAATTTTAAGAGAGTCGTTATTTCTAAGAAATGTAGATAGAAAAGATTGCGGATAAGAAAAAAAAATTTGCGCAAAATAAATTCATTTTTTATTTACTAAAGAATTGTTACAATTAAATATACCATACACATAATAATTTCTATTTTTTTCGCAATTCTCAATTGGCTATCGACCGCAGGTCTTTCAGCCATTGGTTTTTTTTTTGTGCAATAAATTTATACTTATATACGATATAAATACGTAATAATGTTACTAGTAAAATATTAAGTGTAAGTAGGAAAGTAGTAGTCAACTTTGCGAGAATTTGATCAAGCCTCCATTCCGTCTACCAAATTTTAGTCTTTCAACCCTTAGCTAACGAGCTAGTTTGTAATAGTTGCAAACATCGCTTTACAGACAACTAGAATGAGCTCATTTATGAAGTGATCTTATGGTGAATGCGCCGGTAGCGCCATTCGCTCGCATTCGCATTCGATCTTTAAAATACTTTTTAAACTTTCCTGTGATAAAGGTTACACGTTGTATTTTAGTATTTATTGTAGAATGGATCAGTGGCGGTTCGTGGAACATGTTAATGGTAGAGCCACTTATATAATATACCCTCCCCCTCCTTTGAAGAAAAAAAGAACGATTTATATTCCTAGACCAAAGTAACTGGCGAAAAAGTGTTTTAAAAATTAATTATAAATTCTGGCTGAGCTTCAAACTACAGGTAGTGCCATGGCTCCTTGCCTCTATATAACGAGCCGCCCCTGGAAAGGAGTCCTTGACGAATCAAAGTGTACCTTCTAAAATACTACTTTCACTAATGGATTCTTGATTAGACAAAGACTTACCCTTTATACTGATAACTACTACATTAGGTATTTTCGAAAATATCTAAATTAAGGGCTAAAAAGACAAAAGGTACATATCCCAAGCGAATAATTCTTGTTGTATTATAATAATAGCAACCATAGCTAACAACTACTGTTGATAAAATCTGGAATTTCTACTTGCAACTACCCAGCAATAACCATTTTTGAGCCCGAGGTCGGCATTTTTGAAAATATCTAAATGTAGGGCTAAAACGACAAAATGTACATATCCCAAGCGAATGGTTTTTGCTGTATTGTAATAATAGCAACCCAAACTAACAACTATATTCGAAAAAAATATGAGATTTCCACCTGTAATTATCCAGCAATAACCATTTTTGAGCATGAATTCTCAAAAATATCGAAATTTAGGGCTAAAAAAAACGAATTCTTGTATTGTAACTGTGGTAACCCTAGCAACTACTGCAATCGAATAAATCGGGGATTTCCACTTGTAACTACTTAGCAATGACCATTTTGTAACACGATAATTTTCACGATTTTATTCAATTGCCTACGTATATGGCGTTAATAAAAATAAATGTAAAATTTTATGTCTCACTATTATTTTTAATTGATTCAATGAATAGAGTATTTAAATTTGTAGATGAAACCATGGATAGTGATTTATTTTCATATGGTGGAGGCGCCGAGTTATTGCTAGAACTATTGATTTAATGGCAGTTGAAAATTGCCATTTTTAGCAGTTAAAAATTATAATTTTTGGCACTTGAAAAAAATTGTCGTTTTTGACAATTGAGAATGGTCATTTTTGAAACTTGAAAATTCTAATTTATAGCTTGATAATGATAATTTTTGACAGTTAAATTGATCGTTTTTGACAGTTGGAAAATGTTATTTTTTGCACTTGAAATTGTCAATTTCGGTACTTGAAAAAAATGTTCAGTTTGCACAATTGAAAATTTCCTTTTTGATACTTAAAAATGTCCATTTTACACCGTTGGTAATTGCCTTTTTTAACAGTTAAAAATTGCGACATTTGGGAATTCAATTTTTCATTTTTGGCACTTGAAAATTGTCGTTTTTGGCAGTTGACAATGGTAATATTTTGAACCATTCGAAAATGATAATTTTTGGAAGTTGTAAAATGTCATTGTCAATTTTGGCACTTGAAAATGTCTTGTTTGGCACTTAAAAATGTCTTTTCAGCACTTTGCACAGTTGAAAATTGTGGCAACATTTATGGCATTTGAAAATGATAAATTTTGACAGTTAGGAAATGTCATTTTTGGGCACTTGAAGATTGTCAATTTTGGCACTTGAAAATGTATTTTTTGCACTTGATGATTGTCAAGTTTCGCACTTGAACATGTCTTTTTTGGCACTTTGTACAGTTGAAAATTGTCTTTTATGACAGTTGAAAATGGTCATTTTTGAACCTTGAAAATTGTCATTTATGGCACTCATAAATGATAATTTTTAACAGTTTAAAACTATCGTTTTTGACGCTTGGAAAATGTCATTTTTGACTTTTTGCACGTGAAAATGGCTATTTTGCAGTTAAAAATGGTGGTTTTTGAAACGTTAAAATTTTAATTTATGGCACTGGAAAATGATAATTTTTGAAAGTTGAAATGTTCGTTTTTAACAGTTGGAAATGTTATTATTTGCACTTGAAAATTGTCAATTTTGCTACTTAAAAATGTCTTTTTTGGCACTTGAAAATGGTCGGTTTGTACAGTTAAAAATTGCCTTTTTGACACCTAAAAACGTTCATTTTAGACTGTTGGTAATTGCCCTTTTTAACAGTTAAAAATTGTGATATTTCGTATTTAAAAATTTTCATTTTTGGCACTTGAAAATGTTCCTGTTTAGCAGTTGACAATGGTAATATTTGAACCATTTATAGCATTCGAAAATTATAATTTTTGGCTGTTGGAAAATGTCATCAAGATTGTCAATTTTGGCACTTTAAAATGTCTTTTTTGGTACTTAATGATTGTCAAGTTTGGCCTTTTGAAAATGTCTTTTTCGGCACTTCGCACAGTTGAAAATTGTCATTCTTGACACTTGAAAATTGTCTTTTTTAATAGCTGAAAAATAGTCATTTTTGAACCTTAAAAATTGTCATTTACAGCACTCAAAAATGAGAATTTTTGACAGTTGAAAGCTATCGTTTTTGACACTTTTTAGGACTTGAGAATTGTGAATTTTGACTTTTTTGCACATGAAAATGGTTATTTTGCACAGTTGAAAATGGCCATTTTTGACATTTGAAAACTGTTTTTTTGACACTTGAAAATGGGCATTTTTGGCAGTTAAAAATTGTTATTTTTGGTACTTGAAAATTGTCGTTTTTGGCAGTTGAGAATGTTTATTTTTAAAACTTGAAAATTGTCATTTACGGCACTAGAAAATGATCATTTTTGGCAGTTGGAAAATGTCATTTTTTGCACTTGAAAATTGTCAATTTTGGTACTTGAAAATGTCTTTTTTGGCACTTGAAAATGGTCAATTTGTAGTTGTTTTTTTGGTACTTGAAAATGTTCATTTTAGACTGTTGAAAATTGCGACATTTGGCAGTTGACAATGGTAATATTTTGAACCATTCGAAAATGATAATTTTGGCAGTTGGACAATGTCATTGTCAATTTTAGCACTTGAAAAGGAGGTAATGCTACAAAATACAATTCGTCGTTTAATTGATTTTCGTGGACGAAGATCGATGTTACAGAAAAATGCGGGTTATTTTTCGTCTTTATTTAATTCTTTTGGTGCTTCTGCAACAAGTAAACGTTTCTAATGGTAGATTTTTCATTAAACGAGGCGGTGAGATATATTGTGTACGCTAAGTGGCTCTACCATCAACATTTTCCACGAGCCGCCACAGGTGTGGGGATATATATTACTTTCCATTCACAAGAGATTTGTAAACCAATAAATATTATAGCTATAATAAATTATTGTGACGCTTGTCTTTGTTCAAAATAATATTTTGTTTACCCATATATTTGAAATGTTCGTATGCACCAACGTAAAGCGAGACACAATTGTTGTTGAGTTTGGCTTGTCAGACATTGAAATTGGGTCTCGCGAGCCAAAACTGTTGAGACACGACTAGCATGTCTCGTAGCGGTTAAAGAGTTAGTAAGTAAATATTTTCCATTTATGCTTTTAATTAATCCATATCAATTTCTGCGTGCCTTGGAAGCTACTAGAATTAATCAGTAGTCTTTAAATCACCTGTATTCAATCTACGTGATTGAAAATGATAACACCAAACAACCCTTATGAAAAATACTAACACACTTTTCCGAATTTACTATTCATAGGTAAAATAAGAGCGTATCAAGGCGCAGCATAAATAAGACCAGTAATAAATTCAGAGGCAGGAATGCGATCTGCATATTAATTCGCGCCGCCCCAGATCTATTCGAGTGCCACAGGAAAATTTGAGAATAGTGTTTCGCGCCCACACACACACATACACTATCGCTGAAAAATATCAAATTTATTCTGGAGCATCCAAGGCGATCCCTTAGTTTTAAGGAATCCTAAATAGCAGTTAAGCCAGCATAAGGGAGCCGAGATAAATGGGGTTTATCTCATAAATGCAGCGGGTCGTAAATTCTGTGTCATCTTGACTAAAGTAAATTACTATGGAGATTAAACATTTCACAGACGTATGATAAATCATTCCCGAAATTGTGTCGAGATTTGCGGCGGAGGGAGCTCCGCGAAAAATTACATTTCCATACACACCCTGCCTACCGTGACAATATTCAAGCAACGAGCTAGAAAAAAGGGGGACCGGAATTATGCTTTCCGAAAATAAACTCGTATTAGTTGACAGAATTTTATATATTTCAAGGTCATTTGAAAGTTATTTTCTGGATATCAACACAAAATAACTAAAAATATAAGCTTCTTACAAAATATGGCGATATCTTAAAGGATAATTGAATTTATTCATTAGCAGTAGTAGTAATTGTGTTATTTGAACTAACTGGGTTTTAGTAAAAAAAATTCTTACGTTATGTATGTTTGTGTACGTTGTGATATGCAACAAACTTATTATTATTTCTGAGTATAGACCTTGTCGCGTCTTTCATTCCATCATTCAGTCGTCACAAAAAATTAACAACATGCTAAAATATATGAAAATAGAAACCTATTATTTTCGTAGTTTTATCAAGTGATTAGTGAGAAAGTAATTCAGAAATATTTAAAATTCGTATTGCAGGAGCTTCAAAAATAAACATTATTCCCAAATGATAACGTTTGTTAGGCATTCTCATAATTGTGATTTTTGGACGGTGCCGACCTCCAATTGTAGAAGTAAACAAATAAATCTCGATAATACCATAAAGTCATTATATGCTCAAATTGTCAAGTCTATGTTAAAATATGAAACTTCAGAAAATTTCTACGGGGAAATCCACTGAAACCTAATTACCTTTATTTTCACAATTGTGATTTTTTTGCCAGTGGCAGCCTCCAATTGAATTATAGAAATAAACAACTAAATCAGGACAATATTTTCAAATTGCCAAGTCTATGTTAAAATAAAATGTGAAACTAGTACGTCCTGTAAAATTTCATAATGCCTAAGGGGCAGAAGTCAAGAAGTAAAATTACTTAATTATATTAAGTTATGGCATACACGCAGTATATTTTAAAAGGGTATAATAAACTTACCTTAGCAAATTTTGATGTGGCCATGTAAGTTTCTCCGATCTGTAAAAGACATTTGGAATATTTATCATTTTTTCTTTGAAATCAAGAAACAAAACATGACAAACATATTTTTTATAGAAGTTGTTAATTTTTGCATTCTGTATATTATTATTTGGATATAATTATTATAATTTGATAATTATAAGCCAATAAAGTCAAAATTTTAATTTTTTTCTCGAATATCAAAAGAATTCATAAAATACACTTTTTTACAAAAGATGTTGCTTACCATCAACACTTTTAAATAAAGTTTTTTTAATTCAAAAATACGGAAAACGGTTAAGGTTAATGTAAACGCTCATTTCTGGTTTTTAAAATTTCATCAAAAACTTCTCAGTTCTTCCGATATCAAAGAATTCATAAAATACATTTATTTACAAAATATGGTTACCATCAACACTTTTAAATAAAGTTTGTTTTCAATTTAAATTTCTTTTGGAAAAATGCGGAAAACGGTTAAGGTTAATGTAAACGCCCATTTCCGGTTTTTTAAATTTCATCAAAAACTTCTCAGTTCTTTCGATATCAAAGAATTCACAAAATACATTTATTTACAAAATATGGTTACCATCAACACTTTTAAATGAAGTTTGTTTTCAATTTAAATTTCTTTTGGAAAAATACGGAAAACGGTTAAGGTTAATGTAAACGCCCATTTTCGATTTTCAAAATTTCATCAAAAACTTCTCAGTTCTTTCGATATCAAAGAATTCACAAAATACATTTATTTACAAAATATGGTTACCATCAACACTTTTAAATGAAGTTTGTTTTCAATTTAAATTTCTTTTGGAAAAATACGGAAAACGGTTAAGGTTAATGTAAACGCCCATTTCCGGTTTTTTAAATTTCATCAAAAACTTCTCAGTTCTTCCGATATCAAAGAATTCACAAAATACATTTATTTACAAAATATGGTTACCATCAACACTTTTAAATGAAGTTTGTTTTCAATTTAAATTTCTTTTGGAAAAATACGGAAAACGGTTAAGGTTAATGTAAACGCCCATTTCCGGTTTTTTAAATTTCATCAAAAACTTCTCAGTTCTTCCGATATCAAAGAATTCATAAAATACATTTATTTACAAAATATGGTTACCATCAACACTTTTAAATAAAGTTTGTTTTCAATTTAAATTTCTTTTGGAAAAATACGGAAAACGGTTAAGGTTAATGTAAACGCCCATTTCCGGTTTTTTAAATTTCATCAAAAACTTCTCAGTTCTTTCGATATCAAAGAATTCACAAAATACATTTATTTACAAAATATGGTTACCATCAACACTTTTAAATGAAGTTTGTTTTCAATTTAAATTTCTTTTGGAAAAATACGGAAAACGGTTAAGGTTAATGTAAACGCCCATTTCCGGTTTTCAAAATTTCATCAAAAACCTCTCAGTTCTTCCGATATCAAGGAATTCATAAAATACATTTATTTACAAAATATGGTTATTATCAACACTTTTAAATAAAGTTTTTTTTTTTAATTTAAATTTCTTTTGGAAAAATACGGAAAACGGTTAAGGTTAATGTAAACGCCCATTTCCGGTTTTCAAAATTCCATCAAAAACTTCTCAGTTCTTTCGATATCAAAGAATTCATAAAATACATTTATTTACAAAATATGGTTACCATCAACACTTTTAAATAAAGTTTGTTTTCAATTTAAATTTCTTTTGGAAAAATACGGAAAACGGTTAAGGTTAATGTAAACGCCCATTTCCGGTTTTCAGAATTTCATCAAAAACTTCTCAGTTCTTCCGATATCAAAGAATTAATAAAATACATTTATTTACAAAATATGGTTACGGTTACCATCAACACTTTTAAATAAAGTTTTTTTTTAATTTAAATTTCATTTGGAAAAATACGGAAAACGGTTAAGGTTAATGTAAACGCCGATTTCCGGTTTTCAAAATTTCATCAAAAACTTCTCACTTCTTCCGATATCAAAGAATTCATAAAATACATTTATTTACAAAATATGGTTACCATCAACACTTTTAAATAAAGTTTTTTTTTTTAATTTAAATTTCATTTGGAAAAATACGGAAAACGGTTAAGGTTAATGTAAACGACCATTTCGGGTTTTCAAAATTTCATCAGAAGCTTCTCAGTTCTTCAGGCGATCAAATAAAGCTTAAAATTAAAATTTCATTAAAAATTATTTATTCGTTTTTGAGATACAGCGTCGACGGACAGATACACGTTTTTCAAAAATGGTTGGAATCGTCGAAAATCGAAAGAGATTTCAAAATACATATTTTCGTGAAATCTCAAATTCGAAGAAAATCATGAGATCAATACTTTCTTGTACTTTCTGAGGAGAAAGTAAAATAAAATTTATAACAAAAGTAGGATTCGTTAGTGGCTGAATGGCCAAACCTATGCCAAAAAACAAAACAAAAATTAGGATTGTAATTACATTAAAAAATGGGGGGGGGGGTTAAGTGGGCCCTATCTTATAATCAAATCAGTTAAACTGAACAAAGTGTTTTATTGGTGTAGGAATGCAAATAAACCTTTTCGATTTTATTTTACCTAAAGTACTAAACTACAATCAGTTACGTTGAAACAATTTCTTGAGTGTATCAAGTTGGCACCTCAATGGAAAGTTCTGATAGTTCTGAATAGAGTTCTCAATTCCTTTTGATGTATCTAGAAGTGCTATCAACTAAAAAAAAGGGTTATGTAAAATTGGGCTGTCAGGAATTTTTTTGAAAAATGGGGTGCCAACTTGACACCGCACCATTGTTATCGAATAGTTCTAAACTAATGTTAAGATGTATTTGAGTTAGTAGTATAGTTCGTGATACTTTTAAAAAAGAGTTCTATTGAATTTCTAGAGATAAAAATTTTCAAAGTTGGAAATTCCAAATATTTAAATTCATATTACTCGCTTAATATTGATTGAATCAAAATTTTTCATAACAACTGTGGATGGAACTCACAAAGAACTACAGGAAACACCAATCGGAACTATCCGGAATTATCAAAAATATTTTTTTTGAAAAAAGTCGCAAAACCAAAAAAAAAATATTGAGAGTTCCATGAGTTCTGAGTTAATTTTCTATTTCTACTTATTAAGTACAATAATTCTTTCTTATGAACAAATTCTATACAATCACGATTTATGGCATTTTTAAATAAAGTTAAAATTCGAAAGACAATTTAATTTCGGAAATACCTATTTCCTGTCATTTAATCGCAATTTGCTATTAGATTTTTCGTTACAACTCCTTGAGTAGAACCCATAAGTCAAATCAGAACTCCGAGAACCATTAAAAAAATCAATATTTTGAAAAAAATATGTTTTGAAGTCGCAAAGCAAAAAAAAATATTGAGAGTTCTATGAGTTCTGAGCTAATTTTATATTTCTACTTATTGAGTACAATAAATCTTTCTTATAAACAAATTCGATACAATCACGATTTATGGCATTTTTAAATAAATGTAGTTTGTAAAAAAAAATATATTTTCGGATTTTTTTCAAAACATTGCTTGTTTTTAATAGTTCTGGGAGTTATGATTTAACTTATGGGTTGTACCTTGCCATAACGCCCCATGCTAATTTTCGGTTGGTGAAAAATGGTTGAAAAAATTTTTTTCCGGAAAATAATTACTCTGCACGGTTTTTCTCATAATTAAGAACCGTCATGAACATTCAATATTTTTCCCCTTTTTTCCCGAGTAATGGGCGAAAATCATGAAATAACCAAATGACTTGTAATGTAGATCAAAATGTTCACAAAAGAACGGACAATTCGTGGTTACAGCAGAATCGTTCTTGTAGTTTTCTTGCTCTGATTGGTCACTCGAAAGTTGTCAAAAAATGTTGGTCGATTTTGAGAATTTTTTGGCGCGGTCTCTGGAGATGTTTATGGATAATATGACACTAATTTATAGCTGCATTCTTCTAAAATCCATTACTTTTATTCCCAACCATCTACCATATCCACAAAACGAAATTCGTTTGTTTGAGCAAGCCGCTGTTCGTCAGATTAAATATGCAGGGTCTCGATATTCACTTCCCGTAAGGCTTCATGTTGGTAAAAAATGGTCCACATTTTTATTTTCGGGAAAATAATTACTCTCCGCGACTTTTCCCACCGCTATGATTTTTTTTCAGAATTTTTCGGGACCCAAAATTTTTCCTCATCTATTCCTGACCAATGGGAGAGAGAATAATAAAATGGCAAAATGACTTGTAATGTACATTAAAATGTTCACAAAAGAACGGGGAATACGTTGTTAAATTTTTAGCCAAATCGTAATTGCAGTTTTTCGTTTCAGATTTGGCACTCGTAAGTTGGCCAAAAATTTCGGTCGATTTTGGGCAGATATGGATTATTTTACAAAAGTTTGTAGCTAGATTTTTCTAGAATTCTACGTTTCCATTCATAATTATCTGCCGTATTCACGAACCAAGATTTGTTCGTTCGAATTAGTCGGTGACCGACTGCGCAATAAAAAAATATTACTTTTTCACTAAAAAAATCACAGAAATTTAAAAAAATATTCCGAATATATATTTTTGTGTACTGTTATTTTTAGCAAATAACATGTTACAGCGTTATAATCTACACATCTATTTGTAGTTATATTTGAAGAAATGAGTGAAAGGAACAATCCTAAAAACATAATTATCTAGGAGGCCACGTTGAGAATTTTCTTAAATATTAGCTTTTTAGTTACTGTACATATAATTAATAATTATTGTGGCGCCAGTTGTTGAAAAATAATCACAGCCCTAAATAACTGGAAATTGGGAAATTCTCAAAAAATAAAGTGAAAATTGAAAAACCCAAAGTCGCACCCTAGATAATTACGTTTTTTAGGCATGTACTTTGAATTAATTTGCATTAAATAGAATTCCGTTTTTGTTTTAGAGTTTTAAGGATCATTCTATTATGAAAAATGCAATCATTTGAAAATGATTACGACTCATCGGATTCTTACCAAAATTGAAACACTAATTCTACCTATTAATACAAATAAGTTGGATGCATATTTGCGCATATTAAAAATGTTTATGAGTTGATCAAAAATGATCAGAAAAAATAATCTGTTATTTAAATAATAATTATAATTTATTTTAGGTAATCCATGGAATCAAATTTGTTGCTCAACGTTCTTGGTTTTCCTAATTTTTTTACCCTATATTAGGTGAATTCAAAAATATAGTAAGAAACATTTTTAGTTTTTGGCGGATGGGTGTGAAGTTAGCAATAGATTTCAGCAATAGATTTTAAAATTCATTTTTTTGCCATTAAAATGTAAATTTCCAAAAACCTTCTATAAGCAGGGTGGGGTTACTACTGAAGAATACACATGAACCTCCCCCACCCCAAAATTTCAACCCCCTACAATTTTTCACACTATATAAAAAAAATCTCCTTTTTCACTAACTTCGATGACCGATAAGAAAATGCTGAAAACATGTAATTATTCTACATACTTAGACCTACTAATACAAAAAAAAAAAAACGTTCCGGCACCTAGATCACTTTAAAACAAAATTAAAAACGTGTCCGCCCCATGCACCGTGAAGAGATGCGCGGGCACACTTACTACAGTTTTTTACGATGTTCGATGTCCGTCTCGAAAAAGTAAAAAAATACAAAAACAATCTAGATATACAGGTCTAACAACAGGAGAAATAAAAAAAACGTGCCGGCCCTTTGATCACTTTGAAAAAAAATAAACAATCCGACACACTCTCCGAAAATGAATGCGCCGTCACATTAACTGAAGTTTTTTTCAAAGTTCGATGACCGCCATAAAAAAGTTAAAAATTTATAAACAATCTAGATATACTGGCCTAACAAATGGAGAAATAAAATAAACGTGCCTGCCCCTTGATCACTTTGAAAAAAAAATAAACAATCCGACACATTCTCCGAAAATGTATGCGCCGTCACATTAACTGAAGTTTTTTTCAAAGTTCGATGACCGCCATAAAAAAGTTAACAATTTATAAACAATCTAGACATACAGGCCTAACAAATGGAGAAATAAAATAAAAGTGTCGGCCCCTTGATCACTCAATAGGAGAGTGTCGGAACTATAAATTGAAAAATAACAAAATGGGAGTTTTTTCAAAATGCCGCGGCGTGATATAAATATGTCTTGATGCATATTTTAGTAGATTTTTACGGTGTAAAAATGATGCAAATATCAAAAATTGGGTCTTCCAAGTTAAAAATTAATTGAAAAACTTTTAGAATTCTTTTAAGGATCTAAATGACTTTGAATGGCTTTGAAAAAAATTCATCACATATTTATTTGGGTCTATTTTCATAATTTTTTTCAGAATTTTTAGTAAAAAAATAATGTTAAAAAAACACATTTTTAAACCTCAAAGAGGGCAAAGAGAGTTGTCGGTCTACTCACCATGGAGATCTTCGTTGTACACTCTCTTATCGGGTAAATTTAAAAATCAAAAATCTACCGGTATGGGTATTTTCACCATATTAATCTCTTCACGCCCAGGTTCGCCACATGTGGCGACAAGCAAAAAATATATATTTTACAAATTTAAAAAAAATTACCGCTATAGCGCAACTATGGAAAATGTTTTCATATTTTTTTGCAAAAATGAGTTTATGACAGTGGAATAATATTTCGTAGAAAACCGTAACAACAAATTTTTCAATAAACCCTGGATTATGCTATAATCCAATCAAAGTAGCATGGGCGCGAAGTGGTTAACCCAAGGTATCCTTTGCTGTTTTTGAATGTTAACATACGCTACATTTGACTTCTAAAAGATGTCATTTTTTACTATTAAAATATGCTATTGTTGACTGGTAAATTATACCACTTTAATTTTCTAAATATGCTATTATAACTAGGGCTGTGCAAAATAATCGATAAATAATCGATTAATCGCTTGTATGATTATTACTAGAAAAATAATCAATTAATAGATAATTTATTATTTTTGTATTTTTCGATTAATCGAATAATTGGTCATCTGATTATTTGATTAATCGATATAATCGATTATTAAAAATGATCAATAATCGTTTATTCATTTCCATAATCGAACACCCCTACTTGCCATGCATAACATGCACGCCATCCAATTTTATTGGATCTTGTCATCAACATTATTCAATTTCATTCGTTGAAAAGTAAGTAAGTATATTTTCTTAAAGTTTATAGATTTCAACAGCTATTACTGAAAACCACTGAATTTATTTGTTGGCGTGCCTTTGCTTTTGGGGATCGATTTGAAATGGCACACTACATAAATCCACTCTGCCATTGTATTTATTAATAATCATACACTTGCATGCAGAATAGATGTGTAGAATATCGTGAGCATACGTACATTTACAAACCTTTCAAATCGCATGCTTAATAGTTTGCAACTCGTAATGAACAGTTATTAAATAGTCTGCCATGCATGAGATGAAATCTATTCATTCTTAGTTATACTACTTATTATAAAGTAAACAAACCTTGCACGAATAGAGTATTTATCAATGTTAATACAGAAGACAGAAGGTAATTTACGGCAAACAAAGGCATGTGTGTAATACATTCTGGATTATACGTTCAACCTTCGTCGTGCTGCGATAATTTAAAGTTCAAAGTAGTTGCCAGGAACGGGAAATTATGTGAGAGGACGTGCCAAATCTGATAGTTCAGACCTTGAAATTTCAGTAGTTCTACTTCAGGAGAAATGAATTCTAATTCTACAACGGAACAGACATTACTCCCCGTTTGCCCATTTCGACGGTATTGTAGCGTTTAAAAGTCACCCCTCAAGTGCTTCAGATTATTTCTTTCGGATAACAATTTTTTTTTTCTCTCTTCTCGATAATTTCTCCAGAGAGGCCACTATCAATTCATCAAAGCCGGCGCTGCGGAATTTTGCGCGGGCGTAAGTAAAACTGTCACCGTTCATAAAAATATGTGTCTCCAGATACTGGGGGGAAATACAACTTCTGTCAATAAAATCGTCGACGTATACACAAGTCTATAAAGAATATAGATTTCTTGTTCCAAGCTTTTTTCTTTCTATATCCGAATGTTTTTCCCGCTCCATGTTCGGGGAGTGCCAACGGCGATAACATAAAAATAAAAACGGGTTATTCTCAGCCCCATATCCAATTAATTTTCTCAACATTCGTTTTTACACTGTGACTATGTCGAAGAGAAATGCTCGTTTTTGTTAGGGTAGGCAATAAAACAAGAGACTGTGGTTTAATGCCATTTATCATACGGGGAAAAATGTGTATGTATTTTAAAATTTTACAAATATTGTCAGTTATATACAGGGCTTTTATTTTAACGCCTATGTTCAATCGTAAAATAATCACATCAACGCATGGCGTTTTATTGAAATTGTAAGGAACTAAGTACAGAGAGGTGACAGTGATACAGCTTAACGCATTACGAATAATATATTTTTTTTAATAATAAAGTCCCGATGGTTGTCTGCTCGGATACGATATTTGTATTCTTCGGTGGTGTAATACATTTTTATTAATAACACAATTTTGACAAATAAGTAAAACAAAGGAAGGATGGGTGCCCACCCATTAACGCGCTGATGTAATTATTTTACGATTTAACATAGGCATAATATATAGCTTTTTATATCTTTAACTGGCGATAATAATGGAGTTGTTAACATGCAATATAATAGTGGTTTTAAGGAGCAAAGTTATTTGAAAGGATATTTTTGCCACTGATTAGAATCTTTGACCTAAACAGCTAATATCTGTTCACATTAGTAATTTCTATAAATAGTGTTAATTCTAATTTTGTATGAGTTAAACATTTTAGTACTTATTTTTAATTTCAATAGATCGTAGTATACAGGGTGTCTCAGACATGACTCCCCAGGCCTATAACTTTCTTATTTTTATAGATAAGTATAGAAAACCATATATATTTTTAAATGGGAGCAAATTCTCTTTAAAATTATAAGAATAAAATTTTCTAGAATATCTGCTCATATTTTGACAGAAAAAAAAATCAATTTAAAAATCAACCTTTAATCTCATTTTTCTCATTTTTTTTCTAATGTAATAACCATATTGGTTTACATGATTGTAAAGAGAATAAAAAATACTATTATAATATGGAAAAAACAAGTCCAGTGCCATTTGAAAAAAAAAGTTGAACATCACACAAATATATATGGTTTTCTATATTTATCTGTAAAAATAAGAAAGTTATAGGCCTGGGGAGTCATGTCTGAGACACCCTGTATATTTCTACTTTATAAAATAGCAAACATACTATCTGTTTCAATAATGGATATTGAACATTAATTCAAGCAATATAACCTAGGGTGTTTTTTTACATATTTCCACATAATCATTCGTACATTTAAGAATGCTTCGGCAAAATAAAGAATTTGTTCATTTGCAGAACTCCTTTCAAAGGAATTCCCAAGTCATCCAGTTCGAACAGTTTGAACCATTACGAGTGATTGGTAAAGAGCATTAATTATAACTGACGTGCGTAAGCTACCTTTCCCCTTCACACGTCAGCACTTGTTTCATTCCTGTAACCCCTGAAGTATTTTTTCCTCGACACACACTTTTCCGGAAATTAATGATCGACATCCATTACTTCATTTATTTCATGTTCCAGTGATAAGTGATCCACCCTAATTTCGATTTGTTTCTTGAATATATATTTTTGAAAAAATTACGTAATATTTTAAATTAAAAATGAAATAATAAATCGCAAACTAAATCAATTAAATACACCGTATGTTTTTTTTATCGTGGGCCATAGGATTTTACATGTTAAAAATTATACTTTGTGTTAATGTACATTTTATCATATAATTTTGAAGCAAATTTTAGTTAGTAAAATAAAACAATTATTTTTCTACATGATGCGCTTAATTATAATAATTTTAACATGTTTTATTCCATTAAAAAGTGCATTTGCTTGGAACCGGACGATCCGGATACGCTGCAGAAAAGTTATCAACTATTTCCCTAAAATAAAAATTCACTGACTTCTTGTAGAACTATTTCCCTGCTGGACAAACCTCTTATAATTGCCTTTACAAATTCCATCCGTTCTTCAACACTATAAACAGACATTTTCTGGTATAAATTCGTTTGATTTCTTGCCTCACTAATTAATCTGACATTTCGGAAATTCAAGGTATTTTGATTATATTTGCACAGTTATTTATATTAAATAATTTCATTTTTTAATGGAATAAAACATGTTTAAGTAATTCTAATGCAGCGCATCATGAAGAAAAATAATTGATTTATTACTAAAATTTCCTTCAAAATTTTATGATAAAATTCACATTAAAACCAGGTATACTTTTAGCCTGTAAAATCCTATGGCCCACGATAAAAAAAATATACTGTATATTCTACTAATTAAACTGGTATATCTGTATTTTTAAAACAGAAGCCGTAGACTTGTTGTAAATGAATTAAATGTTTAAAAAAATTGCTCTTATTAATTTGTATTTGATGTTTTGTCTTGTCTAGGTGTTTTCTATTATTTTTAAATGTTTATCTTGAATCTAAAAATCGGAAACATCACCTAATAGTGTTTTCCAAAAAATATAATCCTTAAGGAATTTTAATTTGTTGCGGAATATCAATTTAAAGTATCCGCCTCTTATTAAATGCGGGGCTCTGGGCGGTTCTCATTAATAACACGATACTCTCGGAAAGAAATATTTAAACAAAATACATATTAAAGCCATCTAATGAATTCCTTACAAAGTAAGCAATTAAAAGTTTATAAAAATGGGAGCTCCGGGCCCTTCGCCTTCGGCGCTCGCTGAATCTGCGCCCATTAGCATCCCCTTTATCATGATTTATACGGTGGTAAGTTTCATTTTTATCTGGAACGTGAAACCCCCAACTCCAGCAGATAGGCTATATTTAGGAGTAATGGAGTAATCAAACGGTCCTTCCTGGAGGGTAAATCGTTATTATTCTTGAAGAATTATTAAAAGTTTCTTACAAACCCCAATCGAGCCGATCTCAACATAAATTAACAAAATTATATATCATCGATAGTCAGCATATAATGACGATTATAGCTATTACTATTTAATATTTTGACGAGATAATAGCTATATAATTTATCAAAGTAAAATAATTTTTAGACTTATATAGTCTGTTAATAACTTTTCATGAATCAATCGTTTAAATCGAATCATTCATTTAATTTTCTATTGCAAAACACACTAGAGCTTATTTTATCAGATATTTTTTATAAATTTATCACCGAATTCCACCATTCAAAGACCGAAAGGAAACAATTCGAGAAAACGATATTAATACACATATACGTCATGGTAATTTTATTCGTGAACCGACGATCCAGAAAAACACGCCGATTACATAATACACTTCCTTCGCTGTTTCGTGAGTCTGGTCCATTTTAACTTTTAGCCGGAGCCCTTTGCGTCCAGATCGATGAGCCCTTTCTGCAAATTCCGTTCCATCAACAAGTTGATTTATCATTGTCCGTCCCTTTTACAAAAGTCCTTTTAAATCGAACTTTGCCCGCCGTTCTTTCCCGCGTTACCCTCAGTCATCAATTTCTATGCCAGCTTTAGGGATGATTTAGTGCCTAGCCTAACGTTAGCTGACTGAATGAAAATATTTGATTTAAGGTGAGCTTTAGTTGCATGTGAAGAAGAGCATATTTTAACACTAATATTGTGCACTTTTACCGACAGCGATGATCGTGTTTGAATAAAGTCAATCTAGTGGCAGTGTGATTTAGTACAATAATCAATTAAAGTTAGCATTATTGAAGTGAAAAGAAGTATTGATTTGTTGGATGGTTGAAGTAATTGGTGTGATAAGTAAAATGTGCGATGGGAATATATGGCGATAAAAACCGTTCTACTATATCAATAGCGCTGAATCACTTAATAATTCCATTGAAGCGTTTCCCAATCATGAACGGACTGTACTGATGATAGCCTACTACACTCTGTGTACTAAACGATTAATTTTCGAATAGCTGATAAATCAGCACAAAATGCTCATAATATTTGTTTGTGTACAAATTACGGAATAAGATTTGCTAAAAGGTACAACTGTTATAGTTTGATCAACGGATCTTTGCGTGCGAACTGAGTGTTCTCGCCTTGGCCGACATATGAAACGCGTTATTGCCTCTAATTTAACTTATCGTAGACGGAGTGAACGCAAGAAAATCGTCGGAACTAGGTTCGGCTGTCTATGACGTGCACGCAAATCTGTTGATCAGTGTATTAACTTTCAAGCGAGTTTGGAAGAGATCTTAATAAGAAGCTCAGAAGACGCATTGTATGGAGGAAATCATGTTCAAAAGTTTTCATAATTAACAGCGCCAAAAATTACACATCTTGTTCAAACTTACTCCCTCCGTTGCGTACGCAAATCATAGATTTTCATATATAACCTAGATACCTAACTCAATTCGCAAAAGTGAAGCCTTGGCAGCCATTTGCAGGAAAGGTGAAAAGTGTAAACAATCTGTTTTATTTACGTGTGACCATTGAAAAGTGCTTTATACAATTCATAATTGTAGTTGTAATCATATAAACGATATTGTGATATAAGGTATATATTTTAAAGTGATTTAATCAATTGGAGTTATTGAGAACAATTATTCAGTAACTTAACCTCAAAATGCCTGCTTCTTGTTCAGCGTCTGGCTGTAAGAATACCTTTAAAACTGGAGGACCGTTTTTTTGGGTAAGGATTAATACTTATAGCAATAAAATGTAAAGGTTATTAATATGTAAGTGTCTATGTGTATAGAATGGGTATTAGTTATAATAATTTGTATTCGGAATAAAACACTTTTAACTTTGTTATAGCACCATATTTATAATTTATGACTATAATTTCGACTATTCACTAGTCATTTTCATAATTTATGTTTGAAAATTATTGGCGAATAGTCGGTACTATAGACACAAATTATCAATTTAATGGTAAAACAAAGTTTATAGTGTTTTATTTAAAATTACAATCAAGATGTATGAATCGTTTGAATAGAGAAGAATGGCAGGCTGCACAATATTGAAATGGTTGCTTGTTGCCAGTGGCGTATGGATTTCAAGAAAATTTACTAATTGGGAAGGCCAAATATAATGCGAAGGCGTTAAAAGGCGAAGGTGGGTAACGCATTAGTGAGTCGATTAAAAGAGTTGTGGTATCAATCCAGTTTCTGTTGGTACGCAGGGGTTCTTCTCTATTCAAGCGATTTATACCACAAAGTAATCACCTCCAACATTAAAGATTTATTAATTTTAGATTTCCTTTAAAAAACAATGAGATATTAAAATGTTGGATTAGAAATCTAAGAAGAAACAATTTTACACCAACAAAAGCAAGCAAACTTTGTAACGATCACTTCAAAGAAAGTGATTACTTGGTAGGCCGGGAACATATATAAGGAGATTGAGACCAGATGCAGTCCCTAGAATATTTAGCGCTTTTCCAAGTTATTTGGAAGGTAAAGGAAGCATCCAAATGGTTTTAAAAAATGAAACGTTAGGGTACTCTAACATCGAAGAACCTGGGAGTTGATCTTTCAATAGAAAGTACCAGCAGTAGTACTTCAGTATCACAGCAAGATGTCAATGTGGAATTAGGACAACAAATTAGTGTGCAAAGCAAAATAGAGAAAGAGGTACAAACTGATGTTAGTGTTGAATTGGAACAACAAAGGAGTGTGCCAAGCAAAACAGACAAGGCCGTACAAAGTGAAGAAAATACGATTGAAAAAAAAATTGAAACTAAAAATTAGAACTTTACAACAGAAAGTTAGACGACGCAATCAGAAAATTACAAATTTTAAAGATATGATTAAGACTTTGAGAAATAAAGGCATTTTGCAACAAGAAGCGGAAAATTTACTGACACAACAATTCGAAGGTACGGCGCTTGATATATTTAAAAATCAATCTAAAAATTCTGGAAGAAATGCCAAGGGTTTTAGATATACACAACAAATGAAACAGTTTGTTTTAACATTACATTATCATTCACCTAAGGCGTATGAATTTTGCAGGTTGGTGTTGGTAAATTAGTGCATGTTAAATTTGTTTATTTTAAAGTTAACTTTGTTATTTTTATTGTCTTCATTTTTCCAGGAGCATCCTTTACTTGCCAGATAGGTCATCCCTTGCCAATTGGACATCATCAGTAAATGCAGAACCTGGATTTTTTATAGAAGTTTTTGCGGCATTTTGTGATTTTAATTTAGCAGATCGTGATTGTAACCTAGTTGTAGATAATATGGCAATACAAAAACAATTAATTTGGGATGGAAAGTTAGGCGAATTTATAGGTCATTGTGACTTTGGAGAAAATTTTAGTCTTGAAAGCGATGAAAATCTAGGGACCGAGGCTCTCGTTTTTATGTTAGTTTGCTTGAATGGGAACTGGAAATGGCCTATAGGTTATTTTATTCAAACTAAGCGTGATGCTTCAATACAGGCTGAATTAATCAAAACTGCTATTATGCTAGCCAGTGATGCGGGGTTAAAAATTTGGGGCATTACCTGTGATGGAACTGCTACTAATTTTTCAAGATCTCAATTTTTAGGATGCAATATACCGGGTGTGGCACTTAAGACGCCTCGGACCATAGCTCCTTTACGATAAAAGCTATCGAAAAAAATCTAAGAACAAAGTGGAGCATAGTTACCGTCGCTATGTTTTAAAAATATTTCTAATCATCAGTGGCGTGCCGTACTCCAGTGGCGTACCAAACTTATGTTTTTTTTTAATGGAATGCCCTATTTTTTATTGCAGATTTGGAAAGTGCTCGACGAGTACTTATTTTTTTATCTTACATGTTATACCCTTCACTTTAGCGGTTTCGCTGTTATAACCCCTTCTTTCAAAATTGCGCCCCATTTTTGAGATTTTTTTGTAGAGAAACTAATTGACGCCGGCGCCTAAATTTTGAATTGAGGTACAGGTTAAGACCTCGTATACCTTCACATAATTTTTTTTCGGGTAATTTATGGCAAAAAAATAATTTTTGATTGATCTTCGCATGTTGTCATTTTTTCCGAAAATTTCAAATGGCACCCCCCTAAAAAAATTACGGCGTTGTACAGCCAAAACTCTAAATTTTTCATTGGTGTAAAAAAAATTACACATTGCATAACAAAATTTCGGAGAAAAAAGGAATTTCATCGCAAATGTCGGGAAACGTTTTCCGTTCCCAAGTGTGCCATGAGAAAACAAAAGATTGGTAATTGTCAAAGTAAATTATTAGACGCCAGTAGCAGCCATAAGTCATTTTTGATAAACGTTCTAAAAATGTTCCGAACTCAAGAGGAAATGGTTGACATGATATTTATTCTTGGAGAATGTAACAAGAATTGTTTCTTGGCATCACGAGTGTACGCTGCGAGATATCCGCACAGGGCACATCCAAATGAACGTGCGTTTCAAAAAGTGTTGGAGAGATTTACTACTACGGGAAGTGTGAAACGGCCAAGGAGAGTTAGAAAGAAGGCAGTTATTACCGAAAATAATGAACTGCGGTATATCACCAGAAGTTGCGGTTATGCCTCCAGCAGGAAGGTCGTCATTTCGAACATTTAGTTTAAGTTGTTAAATTTTCTTTATCTGCATTTTTCATATCATGTTGAATAAATAGGTACATACTATTATGTTGACCGTATTTGTGTATTTGTTTTGGTACTTTGACAATTACCAATCTTTTGTTTTCTCATGGCACACTTGGGAACGGAAAACGTTTCCCGACATTTGCGATGAAATTCCTTTTTTCTCCGAAATTTTGTTATGCAATGTGTAATTTTTTTTACACCAATGAAAAATTTAGAGTTTTGGCTGTACAACGCCGTAATTTTTTTAGGGGGGTGCCATTTGAAATTTTCGGAAAAAATGACAACATACGAAGATCAATCAAAAATTATTTTTTTTCCATAAATTACCCGAAAAAAAATTATGTGAAGGTATACGAGGTCTTAACAATTCAATTCAATTCAAAATTTAGGCGCCGGCGTCATGTAGTTTCTCTACAAAAAAATCTCAAAAATGGGGCGCAATTTTGAAAGAAGGGGTTATAACAGCGAAACCGCTAAAGTGAAGGGTATAACATGTTAGATAAAAAAATAAGTACTCGTCGAGCACTTTCCAAATCTGCAATAAAAAATAGGGCATTCCATTTAAAAAAACATAAGTTTGGTACGCCACTGGAGTACGGCACGCCACTGATGATTAGAAATATTTTTAAAACATAGCGACGGTAACTATGCACCACTTTGTTCTTAGATTTTTTTCGATAGCTTTTATCGTAAAGGAGCTATGGTCCGAGGCGTCTTAAGTGCCACACCCGGTATATGGGGAATATAAAACCATTAAAAATTATTTTAGGCATTAGAAAATTTGTTTTATACCTGATGCTTGTCATATGGTAAATTAGCACGTAATGCCCTAGGGACATACCAATGTCTTGTGGAATGGCGTTTCATTGAAAATTTAAATAAATTTCAAGAAAGCATGGGCCTTAAACTTGCCAACAAATTAAGCAAGACCCATATTGATTAAAAAAAAATGTTATGAAGGTGAAATTAGCTGCCCAAACTTTTAGTTCCTCTATGGCTGATGCCCTTGAATTTTTAAATCAATTAGGTTTTAAACAATTTCAAAATTGTGAAGAGACTGTTAAATTTATTAGATGCATAGACAAGTTATTTGATTTTTTAAATAGTCGTAGTCCATTTGGAAAAGGTTATAAGAAACCTGTCTACGCAAATAATATAACATTTTTGGAGAATACTATAATACCTCTCATCGAATATTTGTACTCTTTAAAAGACAACGAAGATAATTTTTTTATATAAAGGAAGGCGAAGAACCTTCATTATCGGTTTTGGTACAGCAGTTTCATCTGTATTTCAAATATCAAGAAACCTGTTACCTGATAGCCCTAATTACAAGTACTTACTTACGTACAAACTTTCGCAAGACCATGTTGAATTGTTGTTTTGTCGTATTAGAAAAAGGTTTGGATTTACCAATAATCCAAATGTTCTACAGTTCAAAACAGCAATGAAGCAAATTCTTTTAAAAAATAGTATACAGCCTTCTGCTGCTGTGAATTGTGTAGCATTTGGTAATAATTCAGTAGGATGTGTCTTTGACATAAAATGGTCAAAAAAAGTTTTCATTGAAACAGAGGAGATATGTTCTAATGAAGAAGATCTTAAAAATTTAAGTTATATTTTCAAGAAAACAACAGTTCATTAACTCAGATGAAGGAAAGTATACTATATTATGTTGACGGATATATAATTAGAGGGCTTTTAAAAAAAATTCTTGCAATTCGTGTGCTGAAAATATATTATGCTTGCAATCGGAACATAGTATAAATTTTCCGTACTAAAGCATTTCAAAAACCGAGGAGGATTAATATCACCTTCGGAAAGTGTATTCAAAATAATTAAAGCCACCGAAATTGAAATTAATATTGTAACAAATAATTCAAAGACTACTTTAATTAGAAACGTTGAAAGGAAAATAAAACATTTTGTAATTAATCAATTTGCTACGCAGAAAAATATTTTTCCTAATTTATATTGTGATATTTCATTAGAAAACAATCATAAAATTGATTTAATTGTATATATTTCTAAACATTACATAAAAATTGGGATGCATGGTATAGCAAAGTGGACAAATGAACATAATTTAAAAGTTAGTAAAAGGCATAAATTAAATAAACTTGTATTATTTTCAAACCAATAAATAATTTTTAAGTTAAGTATTTTAGGAATAGAAATTTATTTAATAACGATTTATTTGTGTTTACAATATCATATCTAGTATTATTTGAACACCTCGTATTCAAATTTTTCCTTTACTACAAATGGCCGCCATGCGACCTAGAGGCTTCACTTTCCAAGCAGCTTGCAAGCGGGAGTTAGATATCTAGGTTATATATGAAAATCTATGACGCAAAGACACAGTCTTCAGTACTTCAGCTACTGTCACTCGCGTTGAAATTGTGTCTTTCATGTATTGCGCGTCTTGCAAAATCTTCCCTTTCAACTCTATTTGGGATTTCACTAGTATACGGTAGACTAAATTATTCCTGCGACCCCATGATTTCAAATCCGCACTCCTCATCGACCAGTGAATCAGGCTCTACCTCAGCCAATTCATCGCCTTGGATAATTGTTGTTCAGCCACTGTTGTACGCTCTGGAAGTGATGGGCAGGGTAGCCATCGTGATGATAAATCTTGCGGCTAGTGGCTCATCTTTCAGTAACGTTATAAATTCCTTAATGATTTTGCGGCCGAAAGAATGGCCAGATCAAATTCTAGGTGACAAAATCATTGAGAATCTTCGCAAGTGAGCTTTTTATTTCGATTTTTTTGGGTTATGAGTCTTAAAAGATCAAAAATATGCCTTATAATAGTTCCCAATAGCATCCTGGTCAAATTTGGATACATCAATTCATAGAATTCTTAGAATTATTGTCAGGTAACCGAGATCTTCAACGTCGGTGTTTATTAAAATACATTTTCAGGTAAGATTTGCTTCCTCAACCCCGAGGAGAGAATTTGAAGCCATGTGACTCCATGGTTTCAAATCCGCACCAAAGGATCGGGCCCCACCTCGGTCAATCTATTTCCTTGGATAATTTTTGTTCAACCACTACCACACGCTCTAGAAGTTATAGACAGAGCAGCCCTCGTGATGATAAATCTTTTGGCTAGCGGCATATCATTCAGCAACGTCATCAATTCCTTAAAATGTTTTAAATGTTTTTGCGACCGAAATTAATTTGTCTGATGAAGCCACTGTGTGGTGAAACATATGTCGCAGTGTTTCGACATTAAAAATTTGTGAAAATTCTCAACACATGTGTTTTACTTACCACATATATTATGGAATTTCACCAAGTAACAGCCTCATCAATCCAATATTTAATTAAAAAAGCAAAAAAATACTGGATTTTATTTTACATTGTCGCAATCAGTGGTGGCTCGTGGAACATGTTGATGGCAGAGCCACTTATACAATATACCCTCCCCCTTCTTTTTTGAAGAAAAAAAGAACGATTTATCTTCCTAGACCAAAGGAACTGGAGAAAAAATCTTTTAAGGAGTAATTAAAAATTCTTGCTGAGCTTGAAACTAGAGGTAGTTTCATGGCTCCTTGGCTCTATATAACGAGCCGCTCCTGGCCGCAATACATGAAGTTTCTTTAAATTATTAGTGTGCATTCCAATGGAGCTGGTAGTTGCAGATATCTTTGACCTTACCAGTAATTCCTTCAGGAGTAAAATGATCGCAGCCATATACGTCAACTCTTACTTCAATCCGCTATAAGTTTAATTGTTCACACGGCACTGCATTAGCACGCGAAACCATAATACACGGTTAAAAGTATACACGAGATGCGAATTCGCGACAATGTATTGTCTTCGTGTTCCACCGCGGAAGTTTTTTCGCGGTGCATATAAATCTTCCAAACTGCATTCAGATTGCATCAGGGGATAACGGCAATTAACGAATGGCGCTACATTGGTAGTCTACATTACGGCAAAACATCCGCGTTACACGTTAATTTCTAGTATGTTATTAAATTGCAATTGAACATATGACGACCGCAATGACAGGTATACGAATGGGCCATCTAGTGTCTTCAAACTCTGAACTTATTTTCCAGGTTAGCATTTTTCTGGTTTTTGTCAGTCTCGCCGCATAAATTCATACTTTCGCTTCTAAATAGAGTCGAAAAAATCGAACTACAGCATAGTGTAGGATATTAATAAGTTCGTTAAATTTGCCATTAAAAAATTAATAATACTTATATACTTTGAATATTATATTCATCTGTTTCATATAAACACATAATAATAGTATATATTCGAACGAAAGATAATAATCACTACTGTTGGAATTATAATTAGTAATCAAGCGAGTCCAAATTATAATTAGCTTGTGAAATGAATACAGACAATCGTTAGTAATACAGATTATAATTGATTATCTGTTATGTATATTCAACACAATTCAAATTCATACAATTTAGACATTACCTTCTGAAATGTTTCAATCGATAGAGTGGTTGAAATTAAATATGTTTTCTATACAATAATTAATTAAAATAAAACTATATCTTAAATTATTTTTTAAGATCCATCATAATAGTTTTTTTTTTAGTTTTAATGGCAAAGGCCATTAACTAAATTCTAGATAATTATATTTATTGAAATGAACAAATGAATAATCCAACGACCACGGATCCGATTTCTCGGAGAGGAAAATGTTCCGCCCGGGCGGGGAATAGAACTCTACTCGTGATGCAGCAGGAACATGCACCCGCTCTTATCTACTACAACGGGTCGCCCATAAGAGCTTAAGTTTTTTATAAAATGAAGCAATTATTTGTAGGGCTCGATGTTTACTCCGTTTTTCGTTTAAACATTTAGACGTGTAAACGTTTACCGCTTATTTGTAATGAATAAAACACGTTTAGTTGAATAAACGTTTACAACACGTTTAATCCGAATAAACGTTTACACGTTTAGCTAAATAAACGTTTACAACACGTTTAATCCGAATAAACGTTTACACGTTTAGCTTAATAAACGTTTACAACACGTTTAATCCGAATAAACGTTTACAACCCGTAAACTAGAAATCAGTTCTCATATTTTTATACTCCATTTGGGGGTCCAAAAGTTATATCTTGGCGTTTCGTAAGATTCCAAATATTTTTACACAATCGATTCAAACAGGAACCACCTGGTCTATAAGGGGCTGGACCCTTTAAACTTCGAATGCCGACTTTTCGGACGGTTTTCGAGAAACTATTTATTTATTAAGTTGTCCCAAATGATAATTATTTATTCATTTTTTTTTCCGCTACCGGAAATATTGTAAAACACGGCGAACGAACTTCGAAACAGATATTTGCAGGATGTGTTATACGTTTCTATATTCAACGATTTTCGTCAACATGTATAACGTGTAAACGTGAATATCCGTTTACACGTTTGAAAACGGCTTGCTAACTAAGAACACGATTATCCGTGTACACGTGTTTCAATTTATTAACGAGCCCTACTTATTTTCTAGTTCGGGATGATGCAGTTTCATAGAAAAATGTATTTCAGCTTGTTCTTAAAAATCGCACTGGGAAATTAAAAATTAAAATTTTTCAGAAATATTTCATTTAGTCCATTCAATTTTTTTTAATAATAATGACAATAATAATTTTTGTTCACGAAAATGTTATAATGTGCGCATTATTTAATTCTATGGGCAGCATTAATTGGGTACATTTAACACTCAATTTCTTAAACACTTGTGCTTATTAAACACGCACACGCATTTGCGTGTTTAATATGGTAATTAAACACGATAATCCGCGCTTTAATTCACAGAACGCAATTTATGATAATATTTTGTTTACACTGTTTAATACTGATTTTAATTTCTTTTCAATTGTAATGGTAATTACAACTTTAATTTCGATTTTAATTTTGATTTTGATTTTGATTTTGATTTTGATTTTGATTTTGATTTTGATTTTGATTTTGATTTTGATTTTGATTTTGATTTTGATTTTGATTTTGATTTTGATTTTGATTTTGATTTTGATTTTGATTTTGATTTTGATTTTGATTTTGATTTTGTTTTTGTTTTTTATTTTGATTTTAATTTTAATTTTGATTTTAATTTTCGAGTATAGTGTACAACTCGCATATAATGACGGCTATTAATCACGAGAACGATGTTTGCGGAACGAGCCGTAGGCGACTGGAGCAAATCGTTTGATGCTCGTTGTACAATATACTATTATTTCACGGATAATCAATTTTACAGAAATAAAATTAACATTAAAGCAAATAGAAAAAAATCATAAAACATACAAATAAATATAAATAAACGATAATACAATTCGCAATACAAAAACATATTCATTATCAAAAAATAAGAGATTAAACAAATAAAACACAAACCAATATTGATAAATTTGTATAGATTAATAATTGCACAAACTGTGATTGGGAATTAACACATAAATCGAAATTAATTTGGATTAAGAGATAATGTATTTAATGTGTGCATAAATCGAGACCTAGGTTTGACTTACGGTATGGAATACGAAATAAAGAAAAATGCCGAATTGATCTGTCCGATACATTGGCACGGAAACTGATTTAAGAAAGGAGAGAAGTATAGTCGAGTCTGAAGATATTTGGCATGTCTGGTTATTAAGAATTGAGAGAGACAGAAGAGATGGACCGAGCATGGTCCCAAATGAATCTGAAATATCAGCCGCACAAACGAGGTCGACCAAACATGTACATAATATTGTTTGTCGATAAACTTTGCACCAATCAATCCTGGGTGTCGGTAGAGAGATAAAGTTCCCTCATATGCCAAATATCTCCAGACTTGACTATACATTGAACCTGTTGAAAAAAATATTTTTAAAAGACATCCAATATTTAGAATTGAAACTGAATCAATATCTGTTTTATTTCAAGTCATATTAGCTACGTAATATGCTATAATGTATATATCTAAATGAAATGTTTCTATACTTTAAATACATCAAAACAATCATTCCTTAAATGCATTCTCTGGAGTATTTAGAATCAACTGGTGCTAAATTATTTAAGACGCCTTGAATGAGATAATTGGGTTTACGTAAAACTTTTCTTTTTACCAAAGTTTGAAGTTTCGGGAATAGAATTGGATAAGATTCGGACAGCCTCGAAAAAACTCTGCGACCCAAATGTACCACGAAACTATTTAAACGTAATCCGATAAAATGATAAAAAGTTGTCGCATCGAATCCCAGCGTTTTGCAGTTCAAGATTTTGCCCGATATCCAACACATAATTAAAATTATTCAATATTCTTGAGTAAAATGTATTCTTTTAAATTTTAATATTTAAATTAAATAAAGACGAAAAGATCATCCTGTTTGTATTTTATTATAATTAAGTAAGGCAAATTGTGGTTAGGGCAGAAATACCTATGGTCGATAACCCAGACAGACACTAAGATAATTGTTCAAAATACAAATTTTAATTATTTTCTTCTATATTGTTAAAGTATCTGCAATAAAGATGTGGACATCAAGATAATTTGCATTTTTCCTATTTTTCATCCAAATATTGCCTCTCAACCTCCAGCTAATATTAACGTACAGTTACTTATAATTAGTAATAAATAAACTAATTCCTTATGTAAAATTATCCCTAGACCACAAAAAATACACTAATTAAGATTAATAAATTATAATCATGATTAACATTTCTTTTAACACTGTCAAAACGGTAAAATTAATCGACCCTCTACACAACTGCACTCGCAAGAAACTTGAAGTCTTCCTTATTGCCGAAGATTTATTACGTGACGGGATAGTAAATGTGGGCTAGCCCATTCAACTTTGTGGGTATTTTGACACACTTTAATAACATAGTCCTGCACGAACAAAAAGCAAGCAAAAGCTTATTATGCGGACTTTTCTAAAACTCAGCGTTTCGTTTAGAGTTTGCAAACAAGAAAGAGGAACTTTCTGCCATTTTAAAGTATGCCAGCCCTCGCACTTTAATTAAAACATGTTCATTCACAGAGAGCTTCGAGGCGATCCATTCAAGTACGTTTTGAATTATTTTATTAGTTTTAGGCGGAACAATTCAATTAAATTAAATATTTACGCGCGTGTGGCTGTTTTAATACATACAAAATTACATGATAAAATAATGTATGCAATAATTTTATCAGGTAATTTTGTATGTATTATAACTGTTACATGTGCGTAAATATTTAATTTAATTAAATTGTTTTCGCTAAAACTAATAAAATAATTCAAAACATACTTGAACCTCACATGCAGGTATATTTATATTCAGGGTGTGGATAAAGTCTAGATTGAAATTCATATTTCTGTGTTGGGTTTGATCAAAAAACCCTGAAACAGGTCTATTTCGTTTTTATTCCGTGCACTTTATGAAATTTGATTCTGTGGCCATCTGGTTCCAACAAGATGGAGCACCTCCACATTGTGGGCTCGACGAAATTTTCCCAGGGAGATGGAACGGACGAAGGGATAGCAATTGAATGGCCTGCCTGCTCGCCAGATCTCACACCATTAGATTGTTTTATGGGGCCATGTGAAATCCAAGGTCTACATAAATAAGTCAAATGCCATGGATGACCTGGCCAACTGTAGACAGTTCGTTGACAATTTCCTTTTTTTGACAATTGTTGATTAGCTGCTCACAGAAATAAAATTCAATTTTTTTAAATTGTTTTTTTTCAAAATAGCTATTTATGTAACAAGTCCACAATATAGCACTTTATTGGACGAGACGTTTTATGGCCAAGCGAGCGAAGCGAGAGAGGCTGATAATGGAGGCGAGTCCATGAAGTGCTATTGTGGACGAGTTACATACAAAGCTTTATGTTCGACTGCTTTTAGCATGTTTGGAATACTTTTTAAATACAAACTGAAGCAATGTATTTATATATATTTTAATCATAGTGTGCATTTGCTGCCACACTAATGTCATTTATTGTAAATTTCATAGACAATGGATGATTAGGTTAAACAATCTAACTCGAGCAGTAAACGTCCAAACCTTGCAAACTTTTTCAGGAGTAAGTGTAATGAATAAGTACTATCGCTATAAACCACTATCATAGTTGATCTCTCTTTTGCATGAGTAATTTGCTTTGTATTTATTAGGTGTCCTAACCAAAATTAAAATATGTCATTTCTGACACTGACATAAGAGTCCAATTTACTTTATCAATTATGGGACATTTTGGCCTAAAAAATAACCCACAAAGTAATAAAAGTAATAAAAATTATTATGAAAGATACCAAACAGTTTACACCGTTTCATGAACAATAAAGTACCCAACGACAAGGGATAATGAAAGTTGGGGGTTACCATTTGAAAAACTAATGGCCACAGAATTAAATTTACTACGTCATAAATAGCACGGGATAAAAATGAAATCGACCTGTTTCAAGGTTCCATCAAATCCAAGATAACATAAATATTAATTTTATTCCAGACTTTATCCACACCCTGTATACGAAAACTTCGTGGATTCAAAGAAATTCCTGAATCCTAGGATATGGGAAACAATTTAATTAACCAAAAGCATATTCGAATTAATTTATATAATAATAATAATATTTTTTTATTTGTTAACTCAAACTTAAATACAATGCAGCAAAATAATAAACGTTAAATTAAAAAGGATTAATAAAAACGAATCTAGATCAGCTTAGATATCAGAAAAAACAAATCTGATATAGCTGTTACTTCCCCTAGATCGTAATAACCCAAAGGTATAGTGCGGTATGCACTCAAGTTACTTAAATAATAATAACATATATAAATAAGGTGTACAAGTAAGATATAAAAAAATAAAATAATATTCAACGTTACAATGTTAAATGTTAAATAGAAAATACCATGTTCGTAAAAGAAATTAATTAAATTCATTTTGCTCTACTAATAACTTGTTCTTTATAACTGAATGTTTGTTACAAATTTGGCCGTAAAAAGTTGCGGAGTATCCTTGATAACCTTGAGCGTAAATCCAATCTTGCCAATTCTGAGAACTTTTCTATTACGATGGGAGAAAGGAAAAATATTGATAAAACAGTAAATCATATACTGAAGGAGAGAAATCCATGATTTTTCCAAAGGTGTGAAGTTGCAGCCTGGAGGCTACAATGTGTCGATGGAGTAATAACATAGTCTCCCGACTATGTTTTTTTTTTCACAAAGAAGTTATTTTTTTAATTTTTTTTTACCATTTCTGGTGTAAGGCTTACATATTTATTATTTGGTAATGTATAGTTTTCTCAAAAGTTTTCTGTCCTATGCTGTTATTTTAGGAACACGAAATAGGTTTAAAACTTAACCTAGAAAAAAACTTGGACGACTGTAATAGTTAAAATAAATGATTTAGCCTCATACGAGGATAAATGTTATTCCTCTTCCTAAGAGAAACATTGTTATATTTTTATCCCAAAATGTTATTACTGTCACGACTTTTATGGCTGAAAACTCTAATTTCACTCCTGTTTGCGAAAATATTATTTTTTCCAACATGCATTTATAATACACCCCCCACTTATTTATTTTTTGTCGAATACTCTCTCTCTCGGCAAAGTTGGCAACACTCATTAACTTTCAAATAGTGGCTTATACTCCTTAAACGCATATTTTTTTAAAATTATTTTCGCGAGTTCCTGAAAAAAAAAGTTTGAAAACGATGGTTTTTAAAATATAAAATTATTAACACATAAGAGAGAGAGAGAGAGAGAGAGAGGAGAGAGAGAGTATATTTATTAGGACACTTTTACAAATGACCTCAACAGGCAATTGGCCAGAGGTCTTTCAGCCTAACACATTAGCTTAAATTAACAACAATGAATTATTGCAAAATCAATTTGAGTTTTTAAAATATTCAAATTTAAAAGTAAATGAATGAATTTTAGGCTTGTTTTTATTCACGAGACAAAAAAACAAAATGAAACAATTAGGAATTGTTTTATTAGAAAATTAAAATTAAACCAACAATTCTGTTTTTAAATTAGTTTTTTTTTTATTTCGCGATTTTCAAGGGAGGTATTTCTGTTTAATTATTTTGCTTTTTAGTTTTAGAAGATTTGAGCGTAAAAAATATAAAACGCTAATTCCAAAAAGATTCAATTTTATGTACAATATGCCTTTCTGTCAAGGTATTACAAATTCAAATTTTTTTAAGCGACTTTAAGAATAATTTGAAGGGATAAAATTGTACAAATATTAAAAACACTTAATTATTCTGCACGAATCCGTAACAAACATTAAGTTCAAAGTAGCGCTCAGCGTTTACTCCATTTTTCGATTAAACGTTTAAACGTGTAAACATTTATCGTTTATTTGTAAGGAATAAAACACGTTTAGCTTAATAAACGTTTACAACACGTTTAGTCTAATAAACGTTTACAACACTTTGTTTTTAGGAAAATCCCCAATGTGTTTACACTTTCGATTCAAACAGGGACCACCTGGTGTATAGGGGGTTGAACTTTCCAAACTTCGGATCCCGGCGTTTCGGACAGTTTTCGAGAAACTATTTATTTATGGACATAATGGTTATTATTTCTTTCCGCTACCGGAAATATAATAATAATAATAAAAAGATCGGAAAATATTGTGAAACACGGCTTTTCATATAAACAAATGAACTTGCTGGGTGGTTTAAACGAATAAAACACGTTTAAACGGAAATATCAGTTTAAACGTCAACACGTTTAATTGAGGAAAACATGTTTGAACGTAAATATCCGTTTAAAAGTATACACGTGTAAACTTGAATATCCGTTTAAACGTGAATATCCGTTTAAACGTTTAAAAGCCGCTTACTAACTAAGAACACGTTTATACGTGTACACGTGTATCAGTGTATTAATGAGCCCTAGTTCAAAGTAACAAATTCTTTAAAGTAAAAATTTTAATTACGGTTTCAACTAATTTAAAAATTTTGAAATAACCCACCTATCCTATCTACAATTTAAAATTGATATTTGAACTATAAATATCCACTAAAAACTATTTACGAAGAGGTAATCAATAATAAAAATAATAATAAAATTGACAAGCGATATTGTGATCATATTAAATATAATATTAATAAAAAATTATAAATGCTTCAATTAACATTTCTGTATTTATTATAAACTGGAAATATTATTGTAACCGAAAGACTTCGGTCAATGATTTTTCTATAATACTTATATACAGTGTGTGTAAACAGTATTGCAACAAGGAAAAATTTGACAGTATTTACGTTTTTCAAAATATCTAGTTACCCTTCACTTTTTTTTAAACTTTCGTTTATCATCTATAAATTCGAAAATAGGATAGGGTTCATCCACCGCTGATAAAGCCCATCCAGCGCGCCCTGTTTGTAGTTAAAAACTACAAAATCATCTTTATTATTATTTTTTAAATTTCAATTTCTCCAATTAATTACCTAAGAAATTGGAGTGTGTCAAGTTGGCACCTCAATGAAGAGCTTTGATAGTTCTGAATAGAGCTCTCAATTCATTTTGATGGATCTAGAAGTACTATCAACTTTCAAAAAAGAGGGCTTTTAGGAATGTTTTGAAATGTTTGGTGCCAACTTGACACGGCATCCCAACATTGTTATCGAATAGTTCTGAACTAGTTTTAAGATGTGTTTGGGTTAGTACTATAGTTCCTGATACTTTTAAAAAACAGTTCTGTTGAATTTCCAGAGATGGACATTTTCAAAGTTCAAATTCATATTACTCACTTAATATTGGTTGAATCTAAATATTTCATAACAACTATGGATAGACCTCACCAAGAACTATAGGAAACCAATCAGAACTATCCGGAACTATCAAAAATATATATTTTTTTTAAAGTCGCAAAGCAAAAAAAAATATTGAGAGTTCTATGAGTTCTGAGTTAATTTTCTATTTTTACTTAATGAGTACAATTATTCTTTCTTATAAACAAATTCGATTCAATCACGATTTATAGCATGTTTAAATAAAGTTAAAATTCGAAAATAGACAAGTTAATTTCGAAAATACCTATTTCCTGTCATTTAATCGCAGTTTTCAGCTAATACCCAGACCCTGCAGATTGACGTTATCGGACACCCGCTAATACGAACGAACAAATCTTGGTTCGTGAATAAGGCAGATAATCAAAAATAGCATTTTTAACGAGTCAAACGAGTACAATTAGAAATTAATTTTACTTATCCCACCATTTAATCGGATGAACTGATGTGGCGGTTTGATTTCCTATATTACGCATATTTAGATATTGCCTATATGCTCTGCGAATTAATTATTGGTGCACAAGTGAGATTCTGTTTAGAGCCTTTGAATACAGTATTATATGCGCCTATTGAATCCATACATCCATACACTGCAACCAGAAGGATATTGCAACTCGAGTCCTTATAGTTAGTTGATATTACATAAGTTAAATCATACATATTGCCTTCTCATACAGGGAATGTGTAATTATAATTGATTCACTACCGTACATTGTGGTAACTATTTTCTCTAATTTTTGTTTATTTCATAATTTATAAATTTGATTATATTCGAAATAATTTATAATTTGCATTGCACAACAGAATTATTTTATTCTAAAATAAATGTAGTATTTACAACACACACACACACACACAAACCAAATAACCTTACATTTCGAGGTAAATATAGAACAAAGCAAGATGAATTTGAGGACAATGATACATAATATAAATAAATAGCCATACGTGTGTCCCGCAGAGGTCAAGATAATATTTCCTCCTTTCTGCTTGTCCCGAGTAAACAACCCCTCGATAAATAATTGCGTTTATTCTACTACACTCTTCCTTTCCGCACGAGTTTGCTTTACTGAATTACCTACTAATAATTCAGAGGGTAAGGTTCGGCCTACCCTCAGATTATTTAAAGGAGCGGACAATTTATATTCTCGTTTGTAATTTGTAAATTTATAATTCGAGCAGGTAAAAGTGCCCTATTATATTTTATTTTTTTTATAAACATAAAGCACAAGTGTTTGAAACCTGCCTGAGCTTGTAACAATAAGAACATTATATGTAATAGTATTTTTAATAACATAAAAAATTAATTAAATTGAATTCTTTAACGTTTAACACTTCTGGCTGAAGAATTTGTTCTGATTCTAGGATTCCGAATTGCGGACTTTATTGTAATTAAAATGTTTTCTTTTAAGGCAATGATTTTGCAGTTAGTAGTGGGTGGTCTGCTCGAATATGTCCATGTTTATATAAGTTATTATTTATGTAAGTTAGAATGGTAGCCGGTATTTTAAATTTTTAGCTACATAAAGTGTAACATCGATCAAACAAAATTAATTGAAAGACGAAAAAGTAGCCTGAATATTTGAATATTCAACCAGTTCATAAGCTGTAAACCAATGCTCAGGCTCACACGTCCTAGCGGTTCCTAAAGAATTTTCCTTTGAAAATTGCATCGGCACCAAACAAAACACTAGAACCCTTATTTTCGACCATTTACAACTATGTAGCATATTTGCAAAGATTAGTATTTATCGTATGTATCTTTATGACACTTCAACACTCATTAAACAGCGAATCTTAATTCTTACCCAATGACTTAGACACGGACACATCCTTTGGTAAATTATAGAGATGGTCAAAACTGCTACTTTTGAATCACTTTGCTACCTGTGATTGCTACTTTCTAATATCAGTTATTTTAAACTGTGACTGTGATCACGTTTAATAAACGTCGTAACACCTTCTGAAATTGTTAATGGTTTGTCAAAAATGTTTTTAATATGATTATGGTAATATTTGTCACGTAAATAGTGTTCCTTTTGATATTATACCTATGACTGAAAGTAATATTTTGGGTATATTATCTGCTATACCAAATAAACATACGACTATCCTTCAAAATTCGAGTAGTATTTGGAGATTTTTGCAGAATCTTATAACTGAATGTTTGTTCAGTAAATGTGAAAAGTTGAAAAGTTTTAGGTATGTGGCAAATATTTTTCTATTTTGGTTTTACCTCTGAAAAAACGCATCTTCTGAAAGATGATATGCTCTGATGATTATTTTGAAATAAAATAATTAACCAATAGAGATATGGATTTTTGAAAATTTTCGTTCTAACTTTTTGAGCACTTGAATGAAAACATCGCAGAAAAAATATAAAACGCGCAGACAAACAAAATTCAAAATTAATTTTGTCAACAATTTTCAATAGATATGCATTTATCCAAATTTTTGTTTTTGAATTTTTAAGCACCTGAACAAAAACATCGCAGAAAAAATTATAAAACATGCAGGAAAAATTCCGTAAAAAATCATCCTTAATGGCCGAAGTATCGCTCATTCAAAATCAATTTGGTTTTTGTAAATTCAACCATTTTTAATAGAGGTGTGGATTTTTGAAGATTTTCATTTTAATTTTTTGAGCACTGGAAAGAAAATATCGCAGAAAAAAATATAAAATGCGTAGAAAAAATTCCTTAAAAAAATTTCCTCGATGTTCGAAGGATCGCTTTTTAAAATCAATTTGGTTGGTTTTTGTAAATTTTACATTTTTTAATAGAGATATGGATTTTTGATAATTTTCGTTTTAATTTTTCACCAAAAACATCGCAGAAAAAAAATATAAAACGTGCAGGCAAAATTCCATTAAACATTTCCTCAATAGCCGAAGAACCGTTTATTTGAAATTCAATTCGGTTTTTATAAATTCAACAATTTTCAATACAAAAATCCTTTTAAAGATTTTCGTTTTAATTTTTTAACACTTGAAGAAAAACATCGCAGAAAAAATATAAAACATGTACGCAAAATTCCAAAAGAAATCATCCTCAATGGCCGAAGTATCACTAATTTAAAATCAATTTTGTTTTTGTAAATTTAACAATTTTCAATCGAGATATGGATTTTTGAAGATTTTCGTTTTAATTTTTTGAGCACCTGAATAAAAACATCGCAGAAAAAAATATAAATCATGCAGGAAAAATTCCATAAAAAATCATCCTCAATGGCCAATATATCGCTATTTCAAAATCAATTCGGTTTTTGTAAATACAACAATTTTCAATAGTGATATAGATTTTTGAAGATTTTCCGTTTAATTTTTTGAGCACGAACAAAAACATTGCAGAAAAAAATATAAAACATGTAAGCAAAATTCTATAAGAAATTATCCTCAACGGCCAAAGTATCGCTTATTTAAAGCAATTTTATTTTTGTAAATTCAACGAATATGGATTTTTTAAAATTTGAGTATTATTTTTTTGAGCGCTTAAATGAAAACATCGCAAAAAAAATATAAAACGCGCAGACAAAATTCCATAAAAAAAGTATCCTCAACAGCCAAAGTATCGCTAAATCAAAATCCATTTGGTATTCTTAAATTCTACAATTTTCAAAAGATATGGATTTTTGAAAAAAAAATAATTTAATTTTTTGAGCAAAATATAAATCATGCAGGAAAAATTCCATAAAAATCATCCTCAATGGCCACTGTATCGCTAATTCAAAATCAATTTGGCTTTTGTAAATCAAACAATTTTCAATGGAGACATGGATTTTTGAATATTTTCGTTTTAATTTTTTGAGCACTTGAATGAAAACATCACAGAAAAAAATATAAAACGAGTAGAAATTTTTTTTTTTTTAAATATCCTCAATGGTCAAAGTATAACCTGTCCAAAATGAATTTGTTTTTTGTAAATGCCACAGTTTTTAATGGAGATATGGATTTTTGAAAATTTTAATTTTAATTTTTTGAGCACTTGAATGAAAACATGAAACATGAAAAATTTCATAAAATTATCATCAGCAGCCGAAGTATTGCTTATTCAAAATCAATTTAGGGTTTGAAAATTCAACAATTTTCAATAGAGATATGGATTTTTTTGAGCACCTGAACAATGAGCATTTGGACATTTTCGCAGTTTTTATTTATTTTTTTCAGTTCATGAAGTTTGCAATTTTAAAATTAGTTTCGTGGTATTGTGGCTTGTGGTTCAATTATATGCCGGGCAAGATATTTTTTTCGTTTTTATAAAATCTCAATTAAATAATTAATAATTGTCAGTACATAAGTTGTAATTTATTTCATCTTATATGGTATACTCTGGCATTTTATAAATATTTGTTATTTTTTAATTAAATGTTTATTCAAATTTTAAATACAATACCGTGCTCAAATGGGGGAATAAAGTAATAAATATTAAATAACATTTAACATTAAATATCCTTATACTGTCTTCTTACAATTATGTTTTAAGTAACAATCACAGTTTGTCACTGTTTAAATTGCAGTGATTTTAAGGAGACGCGCTACACCTATTAATTTTTTTTTTCGATATCTCCTAAACTATTTGATATTAAAAAAAATCTCTGCATTAGTTATCCATTATCTTCAATTGTCTAAGGCTTACCGTAAAGATTTCTAACGAATTCATAATAATAACAAATATAATTTAGAAAAAATAATAACATTGAGAAAATCTAGACGGTATGTTTTGGTATTTATTATTTTGTCGGGTAGCGCCGGGTCTTAAGTAGCAGTGATTTAAAGAAGCAGTGATTTAAAGAAGCAGTGTTTTTAAGTGGCAGTGATTTTAAGTAACAGTGATGTTAAGTAGCAGTGATTTCAGGTAGCAGTGATTTTAAGTAACATTGATTTTAAGTAGCAGTGAAATTCGCCTATTAGTAACAGTAACGACCTGTGATTTTTCAATACCAGTGAAAAATCACAGATACGCGAAATATCGCCCATCCCTAGTAAATAACATATTATCACGAAGAGGGTTAATATAGTCGACCAATAGGAATATGAGGAATGTGTGTGACCTTAAGATAAAGTTAATCATTAATGTTGTTATAATTGTCGATGGTTGCCGGTGGATTTCTCCATTCAATGTATGTGACGTGAAGATAAAAAAATGATGCAATTGTGATGTATCTATCTGTAATTGTACTTTTTCATAAATGCCAGTAAAACGTCCGAGACTATCTGCTGATTTACATTTCCAGTACGGATGAGATACTTTCTAATCCTCTACAGCAATCATTTCTTTTAAAATCATTTAGCAGTTTCAATATTTGCATTGAAATAAAACAAATTTAAAAAAAGCAGTAGTGCAGTTAAGATAAGATAAGATAAGAATTGATTAGTCTGTTCATTGCTTATAAAACAATATTAGACAATTCATAATTATAGTGTTTAAAAGCGATATTTTAAACAAAATAACACAAAACAAAATAAAATAAAATAACACAAAACAAAATAAAATAAAATAAACAATGATGCAGGTTTACAACTAAAACTAAAGTAATCAAAAGATGTACGTGTTTAAGCTTATAAAAACATGCACTAATACAACTTTATTGGTGGTTAATACCGATGATAATAAAGTTGTTTGAAATATTTCAACCTCTAAAAAAAAATACATTCACGAATCATATAAAATGCAATAATCCATGTTTTCCCAAAGCTCGATGAAGGTAAAATGCGAGCATAATTTCCCATTGGATTTGATGTAAGCAGTGGAATATATATTTATTGGAAAATCAAATTACAATACCCTCGACTCTTTTGCGGCATCAAAAAATATAAACACCTATATCATCGTTCAAATCATCTGGATGATTGAAACGTAACATTTGGTTAATTCCAATAATATCGATTGTTAATCTATTCGAGTGGTCTCATCCTAACCCAAGCAGCCGTCACTAATTTTCCATTACAGAACCCGGAAGCGCATTAATTATTTTTCCATTCGATTAGCCGTAATCATTTCCAAAGAATTGCCAAACAATAAATTAACTAACAATTAATTAAACTGACATTAATTGTAGATATTACACCGAAATATAACTGCTGTTATTGGGGTTGTAGATAATTAGAGGTCGTGCAGTGCGAAAGGCTAAATTGCATTCTCCGGCTAGTTCGAATCCGGCAGGTACATGACTGGATGAAAGGGCGCAATTAGTGCTGGCTAATTAAAAATTGAAGGTTGAAGTAAATTGGTGCACATTATTGATAAATTTAGTTGTTTTATTAATGATCTTGGCCGGAGACAATCGTTCGGATTTAATTAATGTTAATGAAAAATCGTTTAATGAATCCATGATGATGATTTATTTTGCCTATTATCTATGTGTAAATTAGCACTACCTGCTGACCTAAAGTAATCTGTTAATACAATCATCAATCTTAAAATATAGTCATCCATGATTTTTCTGTATCTGAAATAATGGAAGAATTAAAGGCTGAAAAATTGCCTGTTGAGGTAATTTCTCTCTCTGGCAGAATTGTTGTTTGAAAGTCACGAAGATAGGTTATTATATCCTATCCTGTAAAGATGTTTGATAGTCGATGAGAAATAATCAAATACGAATGCACTGGGTTCCAATTTTCAAGACACATATTTTAGAAGTCTGCGAAAGAAATTAAAAAAAAAACATTACCAAAAGATTTAACCTTACAAAACTAACTCAAAATTAGTTCTGGTTGACAAATCAATAAAAAATGTTCAAATATCTCTCATTAGTTTTCTATACATTTACAAATAAGCATTCAGGTTTCAAGCTTTAAGCTGCAAGTATTAAAATTCTGCAAAAAATAGAAAAACGATCACCGCAGTATTTCAAACTTTCAAAAATTACTCAAAATAGACTCTGCTTTATGTATCTGTAAAAATTTGCAAAATCTGTTATCTTAGCATGAATACACTGGGTCCTAATTTTTAAGACTTATATTTTTAAAGTCTGCCAAAGCATTCAAAAAACTAATTGTTTGATGGTTGAGGCGTTAACTTCGTGATACATTTTGGAACATAAAATCTTTAATTTACTTTATGTTTGAAAATGATCAGCTTATGATCGAAACTCGAGTCACTAAAAAATAAAGTGTGATACTAACAAATAAACTGTTTTATTTAAAATAAAAAAAAAACATTTGCCAAAATATTTACCCTTTCAAAACTAACTCAAAATTAGTTCTGGTTGATAAATCCATTAAAAAAATTCAAATATTTCTCATTAGTTTTCTAGACATTTATAAATGAACATTCAGGTTTCAAGCTTTAAGATGTAAGTATTAAAAGTCTGCATAAAATAGAAAAACGATCACCGCAGTATTCAAACTTTCAAAATTTACTCAAAATAAACTCTGCTTTATGTGTCTGTAAACATTTGCAAAACCTGTTATCTTAACATAAATGCACTGGGTTTCAATTTTGAAGACTCATATTTTTTAAGTCTGCTAAAGAAAAAACGAATTGGTTGATAGTTAAGACGTTAACTTCGTGATAACTTTAAATCTTTAACTTACTTTAACTTAATGATCGATCAGCTTATGATTGAAACCCGAATCACTAGAAAATAAAGTGTGATATTAACAACGAAACTGTTTTATTTAAAATCTAAAAAAATATTTGCCAAAAGATTTAACTTTTCAAAACTAACTCAAAAATAGTTCTGGTTGATAAATCCATTAAAAAAAATTCAAATATCTCTCATTAGTTTTCTGGATATTCACAAATGAACATTCAGGCTTCAAGTCAAGTCTCAAGATGCACGCACATTTAAAAAGTCTGCAAAAAAATAGAAAAACCATCGCCGCAATATTCCTACTTTCAAAATTTATTCAAAATAGTTTTTGCTTCATGAATGTATAAATATCTGCAAATTACTTTATCTAGATTTTAAAATAATCACACATGAAAGCACTGGGTTCAAATAATCAAGATGCATATTTTCGAAAATTAAAAATTCAAATTTTAAAATTTACTTAAAATAAATCTACCTATAACAAATATGTAAAACTCGTTGTCTAGCTATCTAAATAATCAGACATAAACATACAAATAAAAATTTAAAATAAAATTCGTTAAAAAAAAAACGTCGCCTATAAAGCATTGCGATAAAATCCTTCAAAAATGATATTAAATTCAGTAACGGTTTTCCAAAAAAAATATTAATATGTTTTTCAAAAAAAAAAATTGATTCCTAATAGATTTTTTTAAAGTTATGTTTTCAAATTAACAAAATCTCGTTAATTAAATATAGGATGAGAAGCCAGGATTAAGTTCCCCAAAACTTATATTCAACTAAAAACTGTTATCCTTTCAAAACCAAGTTAGCATTTCAAAATGCAAGTATTATCAGATGAACCATGGATTTTAGACAATTTTTCATTTTTGAAAATATTAATAAAAACATTAAGCCCCGTGCTAATATTTTGCAACCATCATTTGCAAAAAAAAAATTTAAGTAATAATTTTGGCTATTAAAAATACTCCGACTTCCGATTTTTTTTTAATTTTTGGGAGTTGATAATACCTACTAAAACATTACAATTAAATTTTACAAAAATTATATTCAAGTGAAAATACCAAGAATATTACTTCAGACTTCGGATATATTTCGAATTTTAAGGTAGTTATTATTTTTCAAATATTGGCTATTAAAAATACGACGATTTCCGAATTTTTGAAATTTTTGTCAGTGGAAAATACTTACCAAAACATTATAATTAAATTTTACAAAAATTATATTCAATTTAATGAAGATTCCAAGAAGATTACTATTCTTCAAATATTGGCTATTAAAAATACTGCGATTTCCGAATCTTTTAAACTTTTGTCAGTGGAAAATACCAACTAAAACATTGCAATTAAATTTTACAAAAATTAAATTCAATTTAGTAAAGATCCCAAGAAGATTACTTCAGACTTCGGAAGTATTTTGAGTTTTAAGCGAGATACGATTTTTCAAATATGTATTTTAAAATTACAATCGTAATTTCACTTCGTAAAATTCAAGAAAAAAAAAACGCTTGAAATCATAACATAAAGTTCCCCAAATTCAGAAGGTGTGACTTATTAATGTTTTTGAAAATATTCCGACTATTAGGGAAAAATGAAAATGTCTCAGTGTTTTAAACGGAAGGAAGGACATCTACTTAATATAACATGAAACTTATTTTTACTTTCTCCGTTACGAAGTACGAGAAAGTATTGTGATCGTGATTTTTTTTTCAAAAATTTTTTTTACGGAAATATCCGTTTTGGGGTCCCTAGATGCCATTTCAACAATTTCTGGAAAAAAAAAATTTGTGTCTGTGTGTGTGTGTGTGTGTGTGTCTGTGCGTGCTGTATCTCAAAAACTAATTGACCAATTGATATGAAACTTCGAACATACGTCTTATTTGATAATCCGGAGAACTGAAAAGCTTTTGGTAAAATTTCGTACACCGGAAGTGGATGTTTACCTTAACTGTTTTTTGTTTTTTGCCAATATTTTCTTAAATATGAAAAATATCACAAAAACATTTAAACAAACATTGAAGACAACAAAGAAATGAACATCTTTTGCTTGAAAATATTTTTCATAAAATCATTGCTATTCGAGAAAAAAATGTATTATTATTTTTTTAATTTTTGGTTTATAATTATGAAACGATAATAGTTACAACACATTTATTTCAATAATAATTGTAGAGAATGCCAAAATGAACAACTTCTAAAGAATAAGTTTTTTTCTAAATCTCGTTAGTTTTTGAGTAAACTGAGTTTTTGAATTTGAAGTATAATTTTTCCATCTTTCATAATTTTGACGTTTTAAACGTCAGTTTCATCCGAGTTTACGCAACGCTCGATGTACATTTAAAATATGATTTCAATTGAAAATAAACCATGAAAACGTAATATAAATGATACCATCAAGTCGGAGAAAGTAACATGATGGCCACATCACCATTTTTAAATCAGAAAACGGGTACTATAGGAGTAGTTTTTTTTTTTTTTGGCTTGGAACCTGGTCCATTCTGCCAGAGGTACCATCTAACTATTTTGTATTGAATTCTCATATTTATTTATATATACAATCATTATTTATTATATATAATGAATGGGGGGACATACACTGAACATCCATGGACCCGAACGGCCACTTCTTAATTCCGAAAAAGTGACCGCCCGGATGGGATTCGAACCGACGACCACGAGGCCCGTGAGCAGGAGCTCTACTCACTAGACCACCGCGTCCCCAGGAGTAGTTTTAAAAAATGCACTGATTTTCAGATGAAATAAGAATTTTTCAAAATATTGAAGGTTGTTGAAATGAGGCGCACTTGGTTGGTTTCAAAATTTTTACTATTAATTTCGACTAGTTTTGATTTTTACATTGTGAAACCAACCAAGTGCCTCATTTCAACAACCTTTAATATTAAAAATGTTTCACCACATGATAAACGAGAACCAAATTCAACAAATTTTTCAAAATGTTGGCAACATATTAGCGAAATATTATAAAACGCAGTAATAACATTCAACAAAACTAGCGTGTAATTAAAAAAAATGTTGGTGTTTTAAAATAACTTTAGTTTTTGAAAATCAGTACATTTTCAGATGAGATACGAATATTTCAAAATATTTGTATTAAACACTTCTGAAGAAAAATCGGAAGAAAATATAAAACGCGGGTATAAAATTCCAAAAGCAATACCTTCAAATAAATAAAAGTCGTTCGTCTAAAATCATTTAAGATATTTATTTGAAATAAAATATAAATTTTGGAAAAATTATGGAATTAAATTAAAATTCTCAGTTTACTCGAAAACTAAAAATTTCAAAATAAACTCTGCTTGATGAATATACAGGGTCCTGCATTTCACCTCCCGTCTTCTATAGCTCAGTTACTAATTAAGTTGGAATTTTTATATCTTTCAGAATAAATTTGCATCCTCGAATGCATTTCAGGAAAATATTTTTGATTATACAGGGTGTCCCAAAAAAGCGTGACGTCAAGATGATATATTTTTCTTAAATTACGTGCTATGTATTTTATTGCTTATTTGGGTACCTTTTATGGTTGCCTACATACTCCTATAATTTTATTGGAATCGATTCAGGGATATCAGCAAAAAAATTAAAACTAAAAAAAATCAGTTTTGCACTAATGGTTTAAAAAATGAATAAAAAATGAAAATAGTGCCTTGTTAATAATCATTTAAGGTACTTATTAAATAAGGTCTGATAGTCCCGTTAACCAAGTTTGATCGATATGAATTATACAGGGTGTCCTAAATGCAGTGTCAAACATTTCAAACTTTAAAGCACTTTATTTTTCTTATTTTATATTGGAGCTCTGTATATTTTTATGCCATTCCATGCAGAATTAAAAAAACAAACATTTTTTCTAATAACAACCCTGTCCCAATTCCTAACGCATTAAAAGTTATTTGCAGAAAACTTGTTTTATCAACCATTTCAATAGCCATTTTACTAAATAAAAATCGAAGGTGGCTTTGAAAAACAATTTATTGACATTAAAATTTAACAAGGTGGCAGAGACTGTTTTGACTTTAGTAATGTAAAAGTTTAAAGCATTCTTAACTTAAGCTCTTTGTACTCAAGAATTATTTTTTCCATGACAAAATATTAAAAAGGCTGAGATGTCTCAGAATCAATTTTCAAGCCTTGTTGAAAGGCAAAAACCGTATCTCGATATCTCGATTAAGCTATACACGGCGTTTTTCCTTTTTATTCACATTTTCTAAAACGGCCGTAACTTTTTCTTTATTTCAATTTTTTATTAAAAACGGCTTCAACCTGTTTTTATGTACAACTCAGTAGCGAATTTTTAAGTAACGCACCGTTTCTGAGTTGTGACACACCCTCGGGCCAAATAATTTTACGCCCTTGATATTTAAATAACCGTTTATTTTATTTACATTCGCTACACTATAAATTACTGAACTGGCGCAATTAGAATTTTTTTTTCACGTTTGTACGTTTCCCGGCCAGTATTTTCTGAAATACGTACTCTGGGAAAATATATGTGGAGGCTCAATTACACTTCAGTCGAAATTGCAGGAATTAACCGCACGCCCTTTATTTACCCTGGGCCCTTTTCGAGGGTCAGAAAGGACGTGATGTGTTTGTGTGTTTTGGCGTTTTCCACCGAAGAAAAATAACGGAGGCAAAGGGTGGAAGGCCCTTTATACATGCGGACGTTCAAGGTTGGTTTGTGAGTACACGAGTCGATCCTCGAATTTAGTCTAAGCCACTTTAAATGGTTTATAAAGCTATTATAAGCATTACATGGGAGTTATTTACGATTCTGGTAAATAAAACAAAGTAACAGCAATTAGAAGAAAAGTTTTGCTACGAGTATATAAATTTATCGAAGTGAATAAAATTAACAAAATATATCGTCGGTGATGCGGTAATTTAACCAAATTTGACAGTAGAGGCAGAAAACTTATTTATGGCTGTCTGGGAAAAGATTAAGTACTAAAATCTCAATTTTGGTAAAAATTGCGGTTAGGCGGTATTGCCGCTTCGTCTATGATAATCACTTACTTAATAGAATCTTAACCCTTTGCACTCGAGCGGCGCTGCTACGGCGCCCAGGCGGTTTGATGCGTTCACTCAAGCGGCGCTTCTACGGCGCCCGAGAGATGTGATGCATCCTAACCTCACCTAACCCAACCTTACCCAACCGTATCTAACCTAACCCAATGATTCTAAAGTACCTGTAACTCGTCTCGGGCGAACCAGCAACTCGTCTCTAGTCCCGGTTCGCCCGAGCGAAAAATGCCTCGGGTGCAAAGGGTTAATTTTTGGTTGCTAGACCAACCAAATTTGAAATTTTATATGTTTATGAATTTAATCTGTATGTTCAATTTAACCCAGGTGATCCTAAATTAAATTTCACTTCGGTAAAATGATATCGTAATACCCGAACAATTTTAACAGTTCAATTTTCTCGATATAAATTTTTATGCCCATATATATTTTCACCTTTTTACCGTTCATCGAATTGTTGAAAGCGTTCCGGAAATTTCATCTTTTAAATATTTAACATTTCGTAACGTTTCGGAGGGATATCGTTCCCTCTATATTAATACCCATAATGGTCGAAATTTCTGTGGGAATGATGGGGATGGCTTAATTTACAGTTAGCTGGGAAAGTTTTATTGCCGCGAGGATTTCGCGTCGGAATTTATCGGCGCCATATTTTTATTTGCACAAACGAAAAGATCTCTGGCTTTCGTTTACTGATCCTCGGGGAATGTATAAAACTGAAACACTCGGTTTAAGGTATTACAATAAGTTTGGTGTAAATATAGAACATTTACTTAAAAAAAAAAGATGTTAAACTTTTCCTCTAAATCACAAATGTAACGATAATTTCAGTTTCATAGACTGACAAATTTTATACATCAAAAAGAATTCAATTCAGCCAAAATATTAGTGGCTTATTTTTATGAAACTTTAATTTTCGTTTATTACATCAGATTTTAAAACAGACAGACATTTCCAACGAAAATAATTCTATTACAAATTTTTGTTGTGTACATTCTCCACATTGCATAACCCGCTTCCACTTTATGGCCTTTGAATTGGCAACGATTTACACAAAGTTTCGTTATTGCTCCGGCCGGGGACGTCCCGGTTTCCTTTGTAGCATCTTCGGAGATTAGTACTATTTGTAACTTATAGTTTTATGTTCCTACCATTAGCTTCTTACTAGAAATTGTTTACTTGTATGAACATTACAAGTTATTTGATTTGCCCTAACAAATATTCACTTTGAAACGCTATTAGGGCGACATCTACAGTCTAGTGGCAGTTCGAAACCGGTCAATGACGTGGAAACAATGATTAATGTTTAAATGTACAGTTATTTCTGAATCTTGACGGGAACAGGCACAAGAGCCAAGTTTAGTAAGTCGACGCGATTGTAATAATAACATATCTCGAGATAAGATTTTACGAAACATTGTGGAGCAATTTTTCGATAGTTATACTATACTGACTGGTTGGTCATACATCTGAACATAGGGCATTCACATTATATATCATGATTATGCTAATTGGTGCTTCCTATATCTATGGCAAAGAAAGGCAGTGGCATCAAATGAAAAAGAAAATATTCCGCGGCGTTCTATAATGAAAAGATTAATTTTAAGTAAATTTTGAAACTGAATCGAACTGACATTAGCCTACACAACAGTTGTGGTTTTTTTGCCCTTGTGGGCCTAGCATAGAAAGCTTGTCTACAGATAATCACAGTTACAGTTAATCAAACATTTGAATTATAAGGCTTAAATTTATTTTCGTTTATAGATTTTGTCCAACACAAATAACTGCTGTGACGCACAGCACATTAAATTTAATTTTTTAACACCAGCGTATAGATGAGAGTCTACTTAAGAAATTTAACCAATGAAATTTCGGGTAAAATTGTTTATAACTTTTTAATGATTTTTTTCTCGAGTCCGCCCAAACTGCCATTATAAAGTGACAAGACTTCAAGATCCAATAAAACAGTATTTAACGCGTTTTTAATCAAATTTGTTACACCAACGTAAAGATAAGAGTCCACTTCAGTAATTTATACAATACAATTTTGGGCAAAGTTGTTTACAACTATGCAATTATTGTTTTTCTCGAGTCCACCCGAACCTCTGTTATTAAATGACTAGATTTAAAAGTCCAATATAGCAGTGTTTGACGCATTTTAAAATTATTTTTTAACACTGTCGTGTGGATAGAAATCGACTTAAGCGATTAAACAATAAAATTTTGGGAAAAATTGTTTATAACTTTTATGTTTTTTTTTTCTCAAGACCACCCAAACTGCCATTATAAAATCCATGGCTATCTTCACATCGGTATCTGAAGAGTTTCAAGTGGATGGCAATTGTTTTTATATTTATTTTAGTCAGCAAGGTTATTGCAGATTTTTTAAAAGTTGTGGTTTAGTTATGTCTAAATCTAAAAATAGGGCGGTCATATTTTTATTGTAATTACATGTAAAGCAGAATTAATTTTCAGTCATTTTTTATACTGCATCGCAATTGTTTTTTTATATTTTTTTTTCGAGGCCCAAACTGTCGTTACAAAATCCGACGCAATCTCCACATCGGTATTTTAAAAGTTTCAAGTGGATGGCAATTGCTTTTATCACCAAGGCTATTGTTGATTTTGAAAAAATTGTTCTTCTAAATTTATCGCAATTATTATAATCCTGAATGCATTTTTAGTAAATTTGGGAAGTTTCAATTTGATGGCGACTGATATTATACTTTTGTTTTGTCACCATAATTATTACAGATTTTCAAGAAATTATGCTTGTTCTCATGGATTTATCCCAAAATATACTTACATGATTTTAATAGTTTTTTTTTTCTATGGAATCATAAATTTTATATAAATTTTCTTTTTTGTTTTGTTTTTAGCGTCGGCTACGAGGTCATCTGCCACCTGTATCTAGAATAAATTATAAGTCAATTTGGGAAGTTTTAAGTTTTTAAAATTATTGCAGATTCTTAAAAATTATCAATTAAACTTAAAATTTATTAATTTATGTAAGTGGTATATAAGTGGCTTTATAAAGTCGAGAAGAAAGAGAATCTAGTTTTGAGTAGATTTGGAAACGTTTAAGTTTTTAATATGATTGAAGATTTTTCAAAAATTGTAGATTTATCTAAAAATTGATTAATTTATGTAAGTGGTAATGGTTTTATAAAGTCTAAAGTCGAAAAGAATTAATTTTGAATAGATTTGAAAAATTTTAAGTTTATAAAATTATTGCAGATTTTTCAAAAACCATGGGTTTAACGTAAAATGTATGAATTTATGTTAGTGGTAATGGCTTTATATAAAGATTTGAGCCGAGACGAAAAATTAATTTTTAGTAGATTTGGAAAATTTTAAGTTTTTAAATTATTGTAAATTTTCAAAAATTATGGATTTAACTGAAAATTTATGAATTTATGTGTCAATGGCTTTATAAAGTTTCAAGTCCAGAAGAATTAATTTTGAGTGGATTTAGAAAGTTTTAAGTTTTTTTAATTATTGAATGTTTTTCAAAATTTATGGATTCATCTTGAAATTTATAAATATTAGTAAGTGGTAATGGATTTATGAAGTTTCAAGTCTATAGCATTTTTTTTTCTATATTTGTCGAGTCGGCAAAATTATTTTAGATTTTTAAGACAATTATGCTTTGTTCACATGAATTTATTTCAAAATTTCTGGATAATGTCTTTGAAGTTTTTCATTGACGTCCTACATTAATTTTAAGTAAATTTGGAAAGATTCAAGTCGATATCAATTGTTTTTATATCATTTTAAGCCACCAAAATTATTACAGATTTTCAAGAAATTATGTTCACTAAGATTTATCTTAAAATCGAAAATTTGAAATTATATTTGATTTATAAAGTTGAATCAATTCTGAGTGAATTTGGAAAGTGCCGAGACTGTGCCAATTCTAGCTGAACTGGATTTCAACATACCCCACAACAGGACCTCCAAGAATTCACCTCTCTTTCGTCTGCGTTTTTACAACACAAACTTTGGCGCGAACAATTTTCTTCATCGGAGTATGTCCATTGCGAATGGTATAGTAAAGGAAAGTTGGTTCAACTTATTTAATTCCTCTTATTTTTCTTTTAAGAGGAATTTAAATACGAGACTAGTAGTTTCATTTCTTTGTTGCATTATTTCAGCTTTGGTATATTTTCATTTGAATTGATTTTTTAATTTTTTTTTTAAATTTTGTATTTTATTTTTTTTAGTAACATTTTAGTTTAGACAGATGTCAAACTTGTATTTGATTTTTTTAGTTACATTTTAGTGTAGGTAGTGACCAAATTTGTATTTTATTTATTTTTTTTATTTTTTTATTTTTTTCGATAAAAAGGAAGGATGGTTGATGGGATTTCGGGTTAAGGAGAGTGAATGATATTAGGGAAATTGGCGTAAGCTACTTGGCTATTCTGCCACAACCGATTCTTTGTAATAAATTCATATATTGATATGAAGGACAACCACTAGACATCCATGGACCCGCACGGCCATTTTTCATTCAGAAAAAGTGACCGCCCGGATGGGATTCAAACCCACGACCACGAGGCCCAGAAGCAGGAGCGCTACCCACTAGGCGACCGCGGCCCCATTATTTTTATTATTTTTTCTTAATTTAAATATTTATTTTTGGTTTTGTATTGCTGTATTTTGTGTTTATTTTTGTAAAAGGGGTTACCCGTAAATATATTATTATTATTAATTGTTTTTAAATATTTTTTTTTAACCATCGGACAGTGATCAAATTTTAGCATAACTAAACTAACTAACATGTTCTTGTGTAATTATTTGAAAATCTAGACAAGGGCTGTTTTAACATTACGATTCAATTGTAAATATGGAGCATAATCTAGTCTGAGTAAATTTGAAAGAAAGTCTGATGATGACAATCGTTTTTTCTTTATTTTTTCCAAACCTTCAGAAATGAGGAAATTCCGACTGGATTGTTTTCTTTTGTGATTATCTCAAACTTGAGTGAAGGGGTATTTCTTTATTGAGACTGAAATGTAAATCTGAATCTATTTTAAGTAGTTTTGGAAATTTCATGTTAGTGGCGATTGTTTTTATATTTTTTCAAACCATTACATTAGTCAGTGAGCTTCGGCACATGTCTGCAAGCTAAGTTTTTAAGTGATATTCTCGAAATCTGGTAATGTTATTTTTTATGAAATTTTGATTGAATTATGAAGCTGGATTTATTCTGAGTAAATTTTGAAATTTTCAATAATGTGGCAATTATTTATATGTTTTTTAAACCACGGGACAGTGAGCAAGTGCAGCATAAATACCGGGTGTTCGATAAAAAACGCCCAACATTCTTTTTTAGTTCATTCAAATCGGTCAATAAATAACAGAGTTATGTCGTTGGAGATATAAGATATGTTCTTGTGCGATTAATTCAAAATTTACTGTTACAATATTTTTATTTAATTTTAAAGCAGAATCTAGTTTGAGTAAATTTGAGAAGTTTCAAGTCGATGACGATTGTTTTTATATTTTTAGAACCTTCAGGAAGAGAGCAAATTCGACATGACTACAAGCTATTCTCTTGTGATTATCTCAAACCATAGTGAAGGGGAATTTTAGATTTTGATTTAAATATAAAGTAGAATCTATTTTAAGTAAATTCGGAAAGCTTCAAGACTGTGGCGATTGTTTTTATATTTTAAACAAATTGCAATTGTAAAATAAATTTATTAAAACGAAATATAGCCTGAATATATGAATATTCAACCTGTTCATAACACTGCAAAGCAAAATTAAGTCTTACTAAGACTATAAACAAATAACTTATTGAAACAACTACTTCCCCGGCTAGTACCACGCCGGACATTGAATGAATTGAGTGGAGGTTGCCTCTAATTTATTAAGTTGCATATGTTCAGATGTATGTTCTACCACTCTTTAGTATACAGGGTGCCCATTTTTCGAGCGGCACCACGGGTATTTCAGTTATCTTAAGAGATATGAGGTTGGCTAGAGTAGGCAAAGCTGTGTATTATAACTTTGAATTAGCTATTTTGTTTTCAAAAATGGCGAAAAAATAAAAAGAATCAATTTTCATTTCCACTTCTCTTATGCAAAAACTATTACTACTGCGCATTTTAAAAGAAATTATTGGAACACTTTTGAATGGATGCTTTAAATATGTTATCAGATTTATTGTCGCTTTCAAGATGGCGGAGAAACCAAGGACAACTTTTGTTTTTCTTACGGCCGCCATATTGGATTTTTACGTTTTTTGAATGCAAGATTTTTTCTGATGATATATCTTACATTATGGTTTAATTTTAAATAGAGAGTGCCATGCAAACATCACACTTTTCTACAACAATGCGAATTACAAAGCCAAAAACAGTTTTGCACTTTATTTTATTATTTAATTCATCGACTTTCGAGTAAAGGAATATACATTTATTTATCAACACGTTTCTTTAGGTAAGGTTAGGTTAAGTTTACATAAAAAAATACAATTTATAAACGAATAACAATCTCAGGAGATTATTACAACGTATTTAAAACTACTGCTAGGTCACTTTCATAATCACACGCATATTTAACCTATCCATCAATGAACAAAGCAATAAACAATCCTTTTAATTTTTCTCTACGCAAAAAAGCAGATACAAAAGTTTGTTAAATAATTCATGAATATCTTACATTTATTCATTAGTCGCATCTTTCTCATCTCTTCCTAGTCGACTAATTGTTACACGGCGCTAATTGTGATCAAGTCCCGCATTGTTCTGGGGTAACAATGCTATAAAAGAGTAGCAGATCCCTATAAATATTTTTGGGAAATTCCCGGAAGACGGTCTAATGAAATAATTATTAGTGTTGCTGCTCATTTTTCACAAGAAGGCCCTCTTTATGTAGCAGACACTCCTCTTTTACGTCGTAATTAATATTTACGGAGATGATTTGTCTTTCTCCGGCAAAATTAATTTTTCAGCAGAATTAATATTTAAGCATTAAACTTGTATTTATTAATCACTGACGACCATCAATTTCTGAATAGTTTTGGTTTATTTTTTATTTATTAAATACTTTAATCGGTGTATCATATGAATTTTTTATGCTGTGACCTACTAAAACTAAAACCTGGTCACATTGCTCGATAAAGAGAAAAAAACATAAATTGATTTTATTTTTTTGTTTACTGTATTAAACTTAATCCTTTCATTGCTATTATTTTATTTTTGTAACGTTTACATCCATCAAATACATCCCTACATATACATTATTTTAGTAACAAAGTAAATCAATTCAAATACAATTGTTGAGATATTATCGTTATTGAACATCGTTTAAAGGAAATATTTCTCATCACATGTACAGTGATGGTAAAAAACAGGGTTTTATAGCTTAAAATAGGTAAAAAAAACTTTTTTTTCTGATTGAAACAATATTGAGTGATATTGCCTTAGTTACGATATGTCATAACACACTTATATTTCCCTAGGGAAATATGAAGTGCTCATATTTCTCTAGGAAAATATAAACATCAAAAAAATGTCATTAGGAGCTTCTCGCAAGAATTGTTTTAATTGCTCTCGGAACAACACCTCCGATTTCTTAGAAAGGTATCTTTTATGGATTTTGCAGCTTTGGATTTTACGGAACCAAACATTCACGGTCTTTCGTCGCTTGCGTTTAACACATAGTTTGACATTTCACCGATTTATGAAACAAATCAAAAATCAAAACAAGTAAACTATGATATTTACAAACAAGGCCCTTAGCAACGTTACCAATCCGATAAATTCAAAAATTTACAATCCAATATTTTCCCATTTACAGAACAATATACTTTCAATCAGAAAAAAACTATTGATTACAACACGGGAAATATGAATACATTTAATACTATTCATATTTCCCTAGTTGTAATAATAGCTATATGTCACCCATTCATGCATGCGAGTTTTCATATTCTAAATAAAATTGATGCACGTGTGGCCAAAGCAGCCTACTATCAAAAGGAGATTGATTCACATGAGAGAAAAAATGTGTCCTATTTATTTTGGCCGCAATTGTACATCAAACTATTTTTCTTATGCCAATGTAAGATGCTAAGCATAATTGTACTTTTGTTCAAATAATCCTACATGTTATGTAATTTAAGCTAACGTCCCAGTTGTGTATTTATAATTTACCGTATAATTCTCGCAAGATAATATTATGATTACAATGTCCTCATATTAATCCCAATTCATCTATTTCTCGCTCACTAACATTGTTTGCCGTTATTTCCCCAGCGTCGACTCTTGCCTTCGAGGTTTCCCTTCTCTTTTGTCTAAATAACGTTGTACACTATTACATGGGTTGCAATTATATTTAAATACCGTGTACAATTTCACCACCATTTTTAACTACGCATATGTTACGTACAAATCACCATAGTAACGTAAAAGTGGTCTTTGTTGGTAACGTCTCCACTCTATTATTATCTTTTGTTGTCTCATTGTATTACTTCTTGGGACGTGGTCACCGTATCGCCATTTGATGAAGTTATAAAATCTCACCTAGAACCGTAAATTTTGCGATCGATTTTATTTTGTTAGTTTGTAACTTTTGCTTCGGGCAAAAAATATTCAAAGCTCGAACGTGAGTTTCATCATTAGTGGTCAAAGCCGATGCCAAAAAAAACTTTCAAAAATATAACTCGACTTTATTTGCAACCTCTAATGTTATTATTATTATTCGTTTAATGTTGTGTACTATAATATAACGTAAGGTCACCTCTAATATTATTATTATTATTCGTTTAATCTTTTGTACTATATGACGTAAGGTCACCTTTAATGTTATCACAATTAATGATTCTACATCCTATAAAGATTTGACACTTCCGTTATGTTCAGTTGAAAGATTGACTTTTTCCACCTACAAAAAAGTAAATTAATTATCCGTAATTTATTATTGCATAATAAAGTTATCTGTGTCGGATTTCGTGCGAGGAGGGCCCGGTATTTATTCGCGTCGTAAATATTATCCTTCTCGCTGTCGTCTTTATTTTATTCCACTTGCTATATATCATCCCGTACATCATCCATTACTTGTTGTGGCTTTTTATGTAATAACATCCTTTGTTGATCCTGATATATCTCTTCCCCGGGCTCTGTCACTTTGCGCAATTATACTTTCAAATATTACTTGCCGTCAGAATGGGCATTATCTTTTCCTTCCCTTTCCTCCCATTATCAAGTTATTTCTCATCAAGGGGGTTTTATTACAAGAAAGGAAGTGATGAATATTTCAGCTAAATTCATAAGTAACTCAACACCTATATAAACTTGGATGTAATGTATGCATATGAGACTTGCTTTTAGTAACTCAGCATTATTTTTATACGTGTCAATGATCTTACAACTTTATTTCCTTTCTTTTACTTTTTGTATCCCAAGTATAAAAGTGAAATAAAATTAATATGAAACCCTTCTGAAGATGTTGAAGAATAGTAGAGAAAAATTGTTTTATTCAGTATATTAAAACAACTAAGTATATGAAGTAATAGAATGTAGCAATTATTTCTATTTCTTCATCAGACAATAAATTACACACCGGTTTTGGACTCTTGGTCCTGATCAGTGCAGTAGAGTAGCAGATTTGCTATGAGGGAAATAACCCATTTAGTAGCCTGAACTGATCAATTAAGAATTTTGTTACGGTTCAAAATTGACACCCTGTAAATGTTTGCATTATCTAATTAATACTAAATTCAAATGTGGGAATTCATGATAGGCAATCCAGTTCACGCCGAAGGTGATTTATGAAAGAGGAGGTTGGGGACAATGAATTCTCTAAGATTGGCAAAATCGGTTTTGAATCGTGACAGCTTCTTTTACTTCCGGACGAGCAGAGACCATAGATTTTCATATATAACCTAGATACCTAACTCAATTCGCAAATTCTAGTTTTAGTATATATACCTTTGTATTTTGTATTTTAAGTACTCAGTTTGATAATGATTACCGTGTAATTGAAACTAGTCACGTAAAGTAAAATAAAAGTGGTATAAAAAAGTTAAGTGTTTTCTTTATATCAATTCGCAAAAGTGAAGCCTTGGCAGCCATTTGCAGGAAAGGTGAAAAGTGTAAACAATCTGTTTTATTTATGTGTGACAATTGAAAAGTGCTTTATACAATTCAAAATTGTAGTTGTAATCATATAAACGATATTGTGATATAAGGTATATAGTTTTAAAGTGATTTAATTAATTGGAGTTATTGAGAACAATTATTCAGTAACTTAACCTCAAAATGCCTGCTTCTTGTTCAGCGTCTGGCTGTAAGAATACCTTTAAAATTGGAGGACCGTTGCAGTTTTTTGGGTAAGGATTAATACTTGTAGCAATAAAATGTAAAGCTTAATAATATGTAAGTGTCCATGTATATAGAATGGGTATTAGTTATAATAATTTGTATTCGGAATAAAACACTTTTAACTTTGTTATAGCACCATATTTATAATTGACTATAATTTCGACTATTCACTAGTCATTTTCATAATTTATGTTTGAAAATTATTGGCGAATAGTCGGTACTATAGACACAAATTATAAATATAATGGTAAAACAAAGTTTATAGTGTTTTATTTAAAATTACAATCAAGATGTATGGATTGTTTGATTAGAGAAGAATGGCAGGCTGCACAATATTATAATGGTTGCTTGTTGCCAGTGGCGTACGGATTTCAAGAAAATTTACTAATTGGGAAGGCCAAATATAATGCGAAGGTGGGTAACTCATTAGTGAGTCAATTAAAAGAGTTGTGGTATCAATCCAGTTTCTGTTGGTACGCAGGGGTTCTTCTGTATTCAAGCGATTTATACCACAAAGTAATCGCCTCCAACATTAAACATATTATTAATTTTAGATTTCCTTTAAAAAACGATGAGATATCAAAATGTTGGGTTAGAAATCTAAGAAGAAACAATTTTACACCAACAAAAGCAAGCAAACTTTGTAGCGATCACTTCAAAGAAAGTGATTACTTGGTTAGGCCGGGAACATATATAAGGAGATTGAGACCAGATGCAGTCCCTAGCATATTTAGCGCTTTTCCAAGTTATTTGGAAGGTAAAGGAAGCATCCAAATGGTTTTAAAAAATGAAACGTTAGGGAAAAACCTATGGAAGTTGATCTTTCAATAGAAAGTACCAGCAGTAGTACTTCAGTATCACACCAAGATGTCAATGTGGAATTAGGACAACAAATTAGTGTGCAAAGCAAAATAGAGAAGGAGGTACAAACTGATGTTAGTGTTGAATTGGAACAACAAAGGAGTGTGCCAAGCAAAACAGACAAGGCCGTACAAAGTGAAGAAAATACGATTGAAAAAAAATTGAAACTAAAAATTACAACTTTACAACAGAAAGTTAGACGACGCAATCAGAAGATTACAAATTTTAAAGATATGATTAAGACTTTGAGAAATAAAGGCATTTTGCAACAAGAAGCGGAAAATTTACTGACACAACAATTCGAAGGTACGGCGCTTGATATATTTAAAAATCAATCTAAAAATTCTCGAAGAAATGCCAAGGGTTTTGGATATACACAACAAATGAAACAGTTTGCTTTAACATTACATTATCATTCACCTAAGGCGTATGAATTTTGCAGGTTGATGTTGGTAAATTAGTGCATGTTAAATTTGTTTATTTTAAAGTTAATTTTTCCAGGAGCATCCTTTACTTGTCACATAGGTCATCCCTTGCCAATTGGACATCATCAGTAAATGCAGAACCTGGATTTTTTAAAGAAGTTTTTGCGGCATTTTGTGATTTTGATTTAGCAGATCGTGATTGTAACCTAGTTGTAGATGGTATGGCAATACGAAAACAATTAATTTGGGATGGAAAGTTAGGCAAATTTATAGGTCATTGTGACTTTGGAGAAAATTTTAGTCTTGAAAGCGATGAAAATCTAGGGACCGAGGCTCTCGTTTTTATGTTAGTTTGCTTGAATGGGAAGTGGAAATGGCCTATAGGTTATTTTATTCAAACTAAGTGTGATGCTTCAATACAGGCTGAATTAATCAAAACTGCTATTATGCTAGTCAGTGATCCGGGGTTAAAAATTATGGGCGTTACCTGTGATGGAACTGCTACTAATTTTTCAAGTTTTCAATTTTTAGGTTGCAATATATATGGGGAATGTAAAACCATTAAAAATTATTTTATACCTGATGCTTGTCATATGGTAAATTAGCACGTAATGCCCTAGGGACATACCAATGTTTTAAAAGTAATGAAGGTCTTGTGCAATGGCGTTTCATTGAAAATTTAAATAAATTTCAAGAAAGCATGGGCCTTAAACTTGCCAACAAATTAAGCAAGACCCATATTGATTGGAAAAAAAATGTTATGAAGGTGAAATTAGCTGCCCAAACTTTTAGTTCCTCTACGGCTGATGCCCTTGAATTTTTAAATCAATTGGGTTTTGAACAATTTCAAAATTGTGAAGAGACTGTTAAATTTATTAGATGCATAGACAGGTTATTTGATTTTTTAAATAGTCATAGTCCATTTGGAAAAGGTTATAAGAAACCTGCCTACGCAAATAATATAACATTTTTGGAGAATACTATAATACCTCTCATCGAATATTTGTAATCTTTAAAAGACAGCGAAGATAATTTTTTATGTAAAGGAAGGCGAAGAACCTTCATTATCGGTTTTGGTACAGCAGTTTCATCTGTATTTCAAATATCAAGAAACCTGTTACCTGATAGCCCTAATTACAAGTACTTACTTACGTACAAACTTTCGCAAGACCATGTTGAATTGTTGTTTTGTCGTATTAGAAAGTGGTTTGGATTTAACAATAATCCAAATGTTCTACAGTTCAAAACAGCAACGAAGCAAATTCTTTAAAAAAATAATATACAGCCTTCTGCTGCTGCGAATTGTGTAGCATTTGATAATAATTCAGTAGGATGTGTCTTTGACATAAAATGGTCAAAAAAAGTTTTCATTGAAACAGAGGAGATATGTTCTAATGAAGAAGATCTTAAAAAATAGTTATATTTTCAAGAAAACTACAGTTCATTAACGCAGGTGAAGAAAAGTATACTATATTATGTTGGCGGATATATAATTAGAGGGCTTCTAAAAAAAATTTCTTGCAATTCGTGTGCTGAAAATATATTATGCTTGCAATCGGAACATAATTGCTCACAAATATAAATTTTCCGTACTAACGGATTTCAAAAACCGAGGAGGATTAATATCACCTTCGGAAAGTGTATTCAAAATAATTAAAGCCACCGAAATTGAAATTAATATTGTAACAAATAATTCAAAGACTACTTTAATTAGAAACGTTGAAAGGAAAATAATAAATTTTGTAATTAATCAATTTGCTACGCAGAAAAATATTTTTCCTAATTTAGATTGTGAAATTTCATTGGAAAACAATCATAAAATTGATTTAATTGTATATATTTCTAAACATATTTCATGCATGGTATAGCAAAGTGGACAAATGAACATAATTTAAAAGTTAGTAAAAAGCATAAATTAAATAAACTTGTATTATTTTCAAACCAATAAATAATTTATAGTGTGTTAAGTATTTTAGGATAGAAATTTATTTAATAACGATTTATTTGTGTTTACAATATCATATCTAGTATTATTTGAACACCTCGTATTCAAATTTTCCTCCATATTTCCTTTACTACAAATGGCCGCCATGCGACCTTGAGGCTTCACTTTCCAAGCAGCTTGCAAGCGGGAGTTAGATATCTAAATAGGTTATAGGTTATATATGAAAATCTATGGCAGAGACATTCCTGGACTGCAACGTGGACAAATCCGTGCGAATTAGAGCGTTGATTGCTAGTGTTGTTGGATCGTGCGCATCAAACGATTACGAGTTATATTGTGCTCTTGAGGGAGGATTTAGTTTGGGCCACGAATTAGCGAATGAGGTGGATTTTGTTGGAATTATTATTTTTTGGGCCGCCACATTGCTTCGTCGTAGACGGATTTCAAGTCCACTCCACTGTGATTATTTCTCTAGGAAACCTCAGAACACCGGAGGTAAGCATTTTTGGCGCAATCAGAGTGTTTTTAATATTGTTTAATATCAGGGGAATTCTTAGGTTTTTTTTTGTACCGTGGGAAGTTTCGTTCCTGTTTGGAATTTCGTTCCGGTTGGAAGTCGTGTACATAACCTGTTCGTGTTCCTATCGGAGTTTGTTTCGGATGCACACGCCTTACGGTGAGAATTACCTGCACCAGCTGATCAAGACGTGCACCTTGTCCCGTTTTGAAGGATCGCACTGCTGGAGGTTATCCCGTATGCATTAGAGATAAGGTCGGATTGTTATTGTTATTGAGGTTGTGATTATTGTTATTGTGTTTTTTTCTGATTGAAACAATATTAAGTGATATTGCCTAGTTACGATATGTCATAACGCACTTATATTTCCCTAGAGAAATATGATGCGCTCATATTTCCCTAGAGAAATATGATGCGCTCATATTTCCCTAATAACAAAATCGTAGCAACATACCAAATCTTCAAAATACGATGCCGACACCGTTCACCAAATTTTTGTTCCCTCCAGTCTTTAAAATCTTTGTACACTTTGGTGTAAGCAGCTTTGGATTTTACCAGAACCAAACATTCACTGTCTTTGCCGCTTGCGTTAACACATAGTTTGACATTTCACCATTTTATGAAACAACGTAAAAATCAAAACAAGTAAACTGTGATATTTACAAACAAGGCCCTTAGCAACATTACCAATCCGATAAATTCAAAAATTTACAATCCAATATTTTCCCATTTACAGAACAATATTCTTTCATCAAACATCATACAATTGTCATTAGGAGCTTCTCGCGAGAATTGTTTTAATTGCTCTCGGGACAACACCTCCGATTTCTTAGGAAGGTATCCTTTATGGATTTTATAGCTTTGGATTTTACGGGAACCAAACATTCACGGTCTTTCGTCGCTTGCGTTAACACATAGTTTGACATTTCACCAATTTACGAAACAACGCAAAAATCAAAACAAGTAAACTATGATATTTACAAACAAAGCTCTTAGCAACGTTACCAATCCGATCAATTCAAAAATTTACAATCCAATATTTTCCCATGTACAGAACAATATACTTTCAATCAGAAAAAAAACTATTGATTACAACACGGGAAATATGAATACATTTCCCTTGGTTGTCTATACAGCCAACCTTGGGAAATATACTATTCATATTTCCCTAGTTGTAATAATAGCTATTAGAGTCATTTATTTTCAGTGAAATAAGAGTGTTATCCTGGTCATTTTATGCATTAATTTAACAAGCAATATTGTAGTTGTTCATGAATTTAATCAATTAACGTATATTGTATTAGTCAATTATTAAGCGAGATCACATAACTTCATTGGGTGTTCATGCAATTTTATGTCAATTATTTAGAGCTTCTCTCAAGACGATTCATTAAGTTTGGTGCCGGTTATTATGATTACCCTTATCACAGGCGATTGAGTAGCTCGGAATAGAGGTTAAGTTTGTGGAAACTGACCCGTGATCAAGGTCATTGTTTTTTGTGTGAGCCGTAACGGTTAATCATAATTTCCGAGTACAGTAATTGTTTATCGAGCCGTTTTGCGTTTTCAATCGGACGATATCGAGGACATTACTATTTATATCTCGGTATTAGTGTATTACTCCCTGACACCAAATGGATACAAATGTAACCTTGTAAAGAAAATAGCTATTTTCTACCCATCCACCATATGTTTTGTATCACTGTTTATTAGACTAGGAGTCGGATCGTCGATTGATTGTGGCTGATGGCCGGATAATTATTAATTACCACATTTAAATATTTGTGCTTGCCTAAATACGACATTGCTAGTTAACTACATCTAGTCAAATTCAATTTGAAACCTTGACTTAATTAGACCGCTCTTATTGTGCTGTAACTGATTGTCTGCCTTCTAATTGGTTTATTTTCCTAGATTCTTCTTGATCCCAATTTAAAATGGGACGAGCAGGGTGAAACATTAGCTAAAACTCTCTCAAAAAATATATTTTGTTTACGAGGGATGTCAAAAAGAGTTGGTCACGCCCAACTATTAACTGCATACCATGCACTATTTGAGTCTAGGTTACGGTACGGTGTAATTGTATTCATACCCCAGACATCGTATATTTGCCTTACAACGCTAAGTTGTGAGAATTATTGGTTTGCCTTATAGAAACGATTGTAAAGAAGCCTTCATAAAAGAAAAAGTGCTTACTTTTCCATCTCTATATATCCTTGAATGTTTGGTGTATGTACGATCTCACATTGAGGAATACGATATACATAAACATAAACACCTAACAAGAACTAAAGATGAATTTACTTTCAGACATCTAAGATTGGAAAAGTCGAGAAATGGCCCCAATTATTACGGAATAAAGTTCTTTAATAAATTAGCAGCAAGCTCGCGAAATTTAGAAGTTTCATTATTTAAAAATCATGTTAAGGAGTATCTTCTGAAGAAAGCTCCATATTTCATCAATGATTTTCTTCAGTACAATGATGTAATATAGTCAACCTACTGTTTTGATGCATGTATGCGTGTGAATATGTTCTGATTGTTCTTTTATTTTTTTAGATATTCTTTTAAATTATTATGTAGTATATGTTTAGTATTTATATCTTATTGTGATGACTTGTGTAACACATTTGTGAGAAACACCAATAAACAATTATTATTATTATTATTATAGATTGAGAATAAATTGGCCTATCGTATGAGATTTGTGTGATTGAGAGTGACTTTGTCAGGACCCCTCCTTCGTTTGATGGTGTCACGCCATATTCGTGCTGTCGAAGGATCGGTTCCTGCTTTCCCGTAAGACTATGTTTATAAGCAAATGGCGCCTTATTATTTGCTTTGTTCAGAGAACGACCCCTGATGCCTCTGACCTAGTCGGCCAGAGCGGTAAGTGTAACATCCCTTGTAGTCTGCTTTGACCACCTGCATGAGTTGCACCTTAGGCAACTGTTATAACGTTAGTACGTTGGCATCGGAGAAACGTTTTAGGATTGTGGGCAACAACGTATTATATTTTAGTGTAAACGTTATAAACTGGTGCTCTTGATTTTTGCGACTTAACAAACTGACGTCCAATGTTATTATTATTACTAGATAATTTTTGACAAGTAATAAACCGTACTACCTAATTAAAAATTAAATTCATAATCTCACACCCTAAATACATGAGAATATTTCATTTCCACCCTCGCGCAACGAATACGCGCAGAGTCGTAACAATTGCAAAATTTCTCAAATTTCATACATCGGCATAAAAATATAAGCACATGAATAGGTTTTACATTAACCGTATTAGCTAATAAAAAAATAAAATTTGCAACATCGAACCCTAAACACATATAATAATAAATAAGCGCGGACTCCTACTAACAATTGCGAAATTTCTCACAACGTGATAAATAATACAAGCACATAAATGGATTCAACAATAACCGTACTAATAAAAAAATTAAATCCGTATCACCACATCCCGAACACTTGGAAAATAATTAATTTCCACCCCCACGCAATGAATACGCACCTAGTCCTAACAATTGCAAAATTTCTCAAACTTCGCACATTGCCATAAAAATATACGCTTATTATTGTCAATTTTAATCTGTGATGCTAATTTATTTTTACAATGTATCGCTATTTTATTTATCCAAAAAACTTTATGTATGTATTTCCTAAGTTTTATTTATAAATTTTGAATTTCTAATTTACAATTTTACTTATTTATTATGTTTTACCCACACAAATTATTTCAACTTTAATTTTAATTTTAATATGTATGTTGTATTTAGGTTTAGAGTTATATTTATCTGAATTCCTCTGATTTTCCCTACTTCTTAACACTGCAGTGATCGCGCATCTAAATGAGACAACAGTGGTCTCGCGGACTACATACGTAGTCCATTTTCAAATTGAAATAACTTCTTTATTTTACTTAGGAATTATAATCAGTAAAGTATGCTTAACTATATAAAATCAGCAAAACTTAGTTATAAACTCTTTTTTATAACTATTAAACAAAAACAAAAATACTTCTAAATTGACACAAAAATAACAGCGTCCCGCGATTAGTCTTTTGAAAGTACCTAGCGCCACAAAAAACTAACGCTTACCGTTTACGAAATAAAACTGATTGCCATACCAGTGGACTACATATGTAGTCCATGCGACCACTGCAGGGTTAAGTTATACTAATACTAATTAAATAATTTCAATTTTAGTCCCTTATTAATTAAAATGTTTACATATTATATTAAGTTTGTCTCCACAACATAGATTTTTGACTTGTGTATAACGAAAGTTACTGGCACCAATAAAGTATTATTATTATTACAGCGGCGATTTAATTTTGAATGTTAACCCTTAGGGCCGATTGGTAATCGTGTTGACCACCAAACTTTTTAGTGGAGGGAGACCATACGGACTGGAAACATCCTTAGCAGAATCTCTCATGCCTTCGACAGGAAAATGTTCACACTTTTGATTCAGCTATATACGGAGGGTCTTCGTCCACCATTTATTTAATTATATGAATACTCCGTAATTCATATAATCGAATTAATTTATTACCCTTCTTGTCTGTCCATGCATGTGTGATTGTGCACATCACTTCTTCGTATGATTGTAAACATGGTTACTAACCAATCAATATTACACATTGTATTTAATCGAAAGTACTAACCTTCTGCAAATGTCCGGCGCATTTTCTTTCCTCGGATTTGCCCATTTTCGCTACCGGTCGACAAACTCATCCGGCGCTATACACTATTATTTACGATTTCTTCACTTTACAACGTATTACCGGCGGCAATTTTTACACAGTACTTCTCTTCCATATTTACACTACATGTTCACTTAACACACACACACACGAATCGATCCAAAAAATCGATAAAAATGACGCCGCGCGGATGCGTTTACGGAGGGACAATCGAAGCACGATTTCTTCGCCGTGTCTCTCTCTCTCTCAACCGCACCTATGAAATATTCACGCGTATGCATCGAGTCGGCGGCGACATCCCGCAAGTCTCCAAGCATTTGTTTGTTTATCGGTTAAATTGTAATGCAGGTGTGATAATTACGGGCGTACATTATTGTAAATACATCGAGTGAATAACAATGCAAGTGATGTTTGTGAATATGGACCGTGCTGATACTACGAACACAGAATTCACTGTTGGAAGCTGCAATTTGGAAGTTTTAAGGTCAGTGGTGTTTGAAAATAATTCTCTTATAAATCGAAGCTATATTATTAGAGCCATATAATACGGATAAGTATCTTAATCAAACAATAATTAAGTAAGATTTAATTGGGAATTGTTCTTGGCGTGTTTTCATGTTTGTGCCGTACCAATTGATTGTGTTATCGTATAATTAATGGTTACTTTATTTTCTATTTCTATTACATTCCCATTGTTTTTCTATTGCACAGAAAATCGACGTATTTTTAACAAACATTTTTTTTTGCTATTGAAGATAGCTGAATTTTTTTAACGGCAATCAATTTTTCTGATGAAGAAGAAGGTATACTTTAATGGTCCACGATGATTATTAAAAAAGTTGAATTTTTATAAAAATTTTCTAGGGAAAATTAAAAATCTCTAATTTTAATTGAATCCGACTAATTGACATACGAGGAGCACAGATTTGAAAACCTCGTTTAATTTGGAGTTTTCGTTTAGCCGCAACGGCCGTTCAAAGACTGAAAGATCGACTTTTTTCAAAAAATTTCAAACATGTTCATTAGAGTTGTTTTAGCATATATGGGGGAGTTTATAAGTATGTGAAAATCAACGGGAAAACCCGGAAATTTGTTCGTATAGATAAAAACCTAACAACTGTCCATTTTGAGCCATATCGAAAATCGCTTAACCGAGCCCTAGCCCACTAAATTTTGAAAAAGTCGGTTTATACCTTTTTTTTTCATTTCGGTCCCCTTTACTATTAAACAGTCCACCCTAATGGTCAAATTATATATTGTGTCGATAGAGGATGTTAATACGAATCCAAAACGAATTTATTTATTCAAATCGGACTAAAATTGACGGAGTTATGATTTTTTTTAGTTATATCATACTTGTATATTTTGATTTCGTGCTTTTTTAGATATTAACAATTAGTGTAGTTTTACTAAAATTTCTTGTGATACTCTTCAAAGGTTAATAATAAAATTTACTTTTGTTACTTTGTTGGTTAATAGAGTATTAAATTCTTCAATTAATTTGACTTTTCGGTCTAAAACAACAAATTTGACTTTTCGGTCTAAAACAACAAAAATTTTGCTAACAATCTTACGGCCGGCAATATAATCGTAACGTTGGGGCCAAATGATGCATTCAAATTGCATAGCCCGCACCGATTAATAATATTTAATAATAATTAAATCGTTTATATTGTGACCTAATCCTTCAGCGACGGTAATCAGAAGATAACCAGCAATGCAATTTTTCTTTGTTGTGCTTGTGGTTATGGTTCAATTTCCTGATCCAGATCTGAGGCAGTATTATTATTCAAATCAGCTGGGCTGTTATTACCATTTTCGCTACCATTTCTCTTCAGAGTTGCTCTTCCTTCTAGCCCCTTCTAAGCGCTTTTTTTGTCTTCGAGTTTCTTATGGCATTGCTGTAGGTGATGTTTTCATAGAATCAATTTCTAATTTTTCGAGTTTATGGAAATATAGATTAGGTTGCAAACCAAAATACATTGCCAAAATCTGGCCCAAAATGATTTTGCAAGAAACTTAGTATCATCTCAAATGATTTGAATGGAACCAAAATCTGGCCCAAAATGATTTTTGTAATGAGCTTATAAAATAATTTAAGGCACGTTATTTGAGATATATCTGTCAAAATTTCAAGCATTTGCGGAAAGAAATGTGACATTTACAGAGCAATTTCAGTGCTCTTTCAGTCCAATTAATTCGTTTTCGAACGCAGCTATTTGTGTTATTCTAAAGTTAGATTAATTTTTTTTGGATAATTATAAAGGCGCATTATTTGAGATTATCTGTCAATATTTCAAGCATTTGCGGAAAGGAATGTGGAATTTATAGAGCAATTTCTGTAAAAAGTGCATTTTTGGTCTACTTAATTTGTTTTCAAACGCAGCCATTTTTGTTATTCTCAAGTTAGAATAATTTTCTTTGGGTAATTATAAAGGTGCATTATTTGAGATTTATCTGTCACCTTCCATTCCCTCTCTGCATTAATAGAAATTGTTTACCTTCTTCAATTATCATCGTTTCCAATGCATTTTCAGGAGCAACATCGAACAAATGTTTTTTTTTTTTACAAATTATTTTTCTTAATTTACATGTGCTGCAGTTTTTCAAGAACAGTGCTTACTAAAATTTTGCCATTCTTCATGCCATATCAACACTTTTTTGATTTTTAGGCTCTATATTTTGGATTTTTTAAACTGAACTATTGATTATATTGCGTGCATTTTTTATTTTTTGGCAGTATTTTCGAGTTTTTTGGTATTAACTTTTGATTTTTGTGCATTATTTTAGATTTTGTCACCTGAATATTGTTCTTTATGCATGCATTTTTTAATTTTTTGTCAATTATTTCGAGTTTATAATAATAATAATAATAATACTTTATTCATACCATTACCAAACGGTTCACACAAGTCACAAAAATCGTACAATGAGATGCAATATAGTGCTAAATAATATGTTACATAATAACACAATATAAAAATATACGGGTCGGAAACTTATTTTAGGCTAAAAATTTAATTTGGGGGCCACAAATTTTTCTTTTACTTGAATTTTCAATTTTTAAGTCTGCATTTTTTATTTCTGGACCGGGATTTTTGATTTTCGGGCCAGTTTTCCCCATTTATTACTATTTTTTTTAACCTAAATATTGGTTATTTTGGCCTAATTTCTCGACTTGTTTGTTAAAATTTTCGATTTTTTGCTCCGCTTGGGCTCGAATTTTTGATTTTTGGCCCTATATTTTGGACCTTAATGATTAATTATTATGCACGTAGTTTTTTATTTTTTCTTGATATTTCCCAGTTTTTAGGTTTAAATTATTGATTTTTTGCCCTTTATTTTAGATTTTGTAACCTGCATATTGTTCTTTCTTCGTATTTTTTTTATTTTGTGGCGGGTTTCGAGTGTCCGGTCAAAACCTTATTTTGGACCAAAGAGTTATTTTTGGGGATACAAATTTTTGTTTTACTTCAATTTTCAATTTCTTGGCTCATATTTAAGATCTTTGCCCTGTTTTTTTTTCGGTTTTTGACTAATTTTTTAGTCTTTTGTCCCCAAATATTCGATTTGTTTGTTAGAATTTACGATTTTTTTGTCGGTATTTTTTATTTTTAAGCTCGATTTTTTTATTTGTGGTCCTATATTTTGAATTTTAACCTGAATTATTGATTATTGTGTCTGCATTTTTTATTTTTAAACCCGGGTTTTCGATTTTTGATTTCTTGGTTCCGACTGTGGATTTTTTTTAGTATATATTTTAGATTTTTCACCAGTATTTTCGATTTTGTAGATAAAATTCTTGATCTTCTGTCTTACATTACCTTTATTTTGATAGAAATGTTCGATTTGTCTGTTGAAATTTTCGATTTTTTTGGTCTGAATTTTGTTATTTTTCTGCCCGAGTTTACGATTTTGGGTCAAAATGTTTTAATTTTTTGGCCTGTATTTTACATTTTTTACTTGCATTTTCGACTTTGCGGTTTAAATTTTTGATCTTCTGTCCTTAGTTTTCTTTATTTTGGCCGAAATATTGTTCAATTTCTGAATCTGCGTTTTTGATGTATGATTTTCTGTCATATTTTTGATTTTGTTTTTTAACTGTTTTTTATTTTTTGGCTATTATTTTCGAGTTCTGGTCGGAAACTTACTTTGAGCTGAGGGTGAAAATGGCAAATTAAATCTCTTGCGGACTGTGGCGCAGACTAAAACCTCTGCATCAAACTAATATTACCAAATGTCAAAAGATAAAAACGAGATTAATCGTGGCTCTCTTATAAAGTAATTCCAATTTCAACGAATAGAGTGGTCTTAAAAGATTCATAACTTCGTCAATTTTAGTCCAATTTCAACAAATAAACACGTCTTGGATTCACATTAACGTCCTCTATGGGTATCATATATAATTTGGCCATTAGGGTGGATCGTTTAATATTACGGTGGACCAAAATGAAAAAATGGTGATGTGGCCATCATGTTACTTTCTCCGACTTGATGGTATCATTTATATCTACGCTTTCATGGTTTATTTTCTATTTAATCATATTTTATATGTACATCGAGCGTTTTGTAGAATCGAAGAAACTAACGTTTAAAACGTCAAAATGATTAAAGATGAAAATGGTCAGTTTACTCAAAAACCAAAGAGATTTCGAAAGAAACTAATTTTTTATGAGTTGTTCATTTTGGTATGCTCTACAATTATTATTAACATAAATTTGCTATAACTGTTACCGTTTCATAATTATAAACCAAAAATGAAAAAAAACAAATTTCTCGAATAGCAATGATTTTACGAAAAATATTTTCAAACAAGACTTGTCCATTTTTTTGTTGTGTTCAATACTTGTTTAAATGTTTTTGTGATATTTTTCACATTTAAAAAAATATTGGAAGAAAACAAAAAGCCCATTTCCGGTGTACGAAATTTTACCGAAAGCTTTTCAGTTCTTCGGATGATCAAATAAGACATGTTCAAAGTCTCATATGAATTGCTCAATTTGGCCAGTAATTCAAGGTCATGTAGACTGACCATAATGAAAATAAAATCCAAATGTTTCTTAATTTGTTTTATAAACATTATTTTTTTACTGACGAAGGAGTGAATGAAAAATTCTTAAAAAAATATGAAAATAGTCCACCCAATTAGCCATTTGACCAATTTTTTCCAAGGTCATTCAAGGTTATTTCGACACTGAAAAAATTTCAAAAGATTTTAAACATACCTTTTTAAATCGATTTATTAATCATTATTTTTATACTGACGAACAAGTGGATGAAAAATTCTAAAAAAAATCATGAAAATAGTCCACCGAATTAACCATTTGACCAATTTTTTCCAAGGTCATTCAACGTAACTTTTTAAATCGATTTTTAATCATTATTTTTATACTGGCCAACGAGTGGATGAAAAATTCTAAAAAAAATCATTAAAATAGTCCACCCAATTACCCATTTGACCAATATTTCCAAGGTCATTCTATGCCATTTAGACACTAAAATATTCCAAAAATTTTTGAAATCGAATTTTCAAACATTATTTTTTTACTGACGAACGAGTGGATGAAAAACTCTGAAAAAAATCATGAAAATAGTCTTCCCAATTACCCATTTGACCAATTTTTTTCAAGGTCATTCTAGGCTATTTAGACACTAAAATATTCCAAAAGTTTTTGAAATCGATTTTTTAAACATTATTTTTTTACTGACGAACGAGTGGATGAAAAATTCTGAACAAAATCATGAAAATAGTCCATACAATTACATATTTGATCCTTTTTTTCCTAAAGTCATTCAAGGTCATTTAGTTACTGGAAAAATTCCAAAAGTTTGTAAATCGATTTTTTTTTAATTATTTTTTTACTGACGAACGAGTGGATGAAAAATTCTGAAAAAATCATAAAAATCATGAAAATAGTCCATACAATTACATATTTGATCCTTTTTTCCAAAAGTCATTCAAGGTCATTTAGTTAGTGGAAAAAATCAAAAAATTTGTAAATCGATTTTTTTTAAATTATTTTTTTACTGACGAACGAGTGGATGAAAAATTCTGAAAAAATCATAAAAATCATGAAAATAGTCCATACAATTACATATTTGATCCTTTTTTCTAAAAGTCATTCAAGGTCATTTAGTTACTGGAAAAATTCCAAAAGTTTGTAAATCGATTTTTTTTAAATTATTTTTTTACTGACGAACGAGTGGATGAAAAATTCTGAAAAAAATCATCAAAATAGTCCATATAATTACATATTTGATCCTTTTTTCCAAAAGTCATTCAAGGTCATTTATTTACTGGAAAAATCCAAAAATTTGTAAATCGATTTTTTTTTAAATTATTTTTTTACTGACGAACGAGTTGATGAACAATTCTGAAAAAAATCATGAAAGTAGTCTACCCAATAATTACACATTTGACCAATCTTTTTCAAGGTCATTCTAGGCCATTTAGACAGTAAAATATTCCAAACATTTTTGAAATCGATTTTTCAAACATTATTTTTTTACTGACGAACGAGTGGATGAAAAATTCTGAAAAAAATCATGAAAATAGTCCATACAATTACATATTTAATGCTTTTTTCCAGGGTCATTTAAACCCTAAAAAAATCCAAAAGTTTTTTAATCGATTTTTTAAACACTTTTTACACTGACGAACAAGTTGATGAAAAATTCTGTTAAATTTCATGAAAATAGTCCACCCAATTACCGATTTGAACGCTTACGAAGTTCCTTTATTTAATTATTTATTTACTTTTATTATTTTATTTATTTATAAAAAGAATCGATTTTTTGTTTTGATTAAAAAAAAAACTGAGATTTTGGCAATTTGCGTTGATTTAAGGTGGAAATTTTCCAATGATTTTTAAAAATGTGTTAAATTCGCTACATGTTCACGTTTAAATCATCAAATCTAAGAACGCATTCAGCAGTTACGTAATAAAAAAAATTGTTCTGACTTGAAAATTTGCGTTTTTTGACAATTTGAATTTTTGGCAATTTGCCAAAAAAAAGATGGAAATTTTACAATGATTTTTTAAAACGTATTAAGTTCGCTACATTTTCACGATTAAATCATAAAAATCTAACAACGCGTTCAACAGTTATATATATTTTTTTAAATACGATTTCTTGTTTTGATTTAAAAATTTACGATTTTGGCAATTTGCATTGATTTAAGGGGGAAATTTTCCAATAACCTTTCAAAAAGTGATAAATTCGCTATAATTTCAAATTTAAAAAATCAAAATCCAACAACGCGTTCAACAGTTATATTATTTAAAAAAAATACGATGTTTTAGTTTTGATTTTTGACAATTTACATTGATTTAAGATGAACATTTTCCAATGATTTTTTAAAATGTGTTAATTTCGTTTAAATAATCAAAATCTCACAATGCGTTTAGCAGTTATGTAATTAAAACATTTTTTTTGTTTTGACTTAAAAAATTGCGTTTTTGGCAATTTACGTTGATTTAACATGGAATTTTTTCAATGTTTTTTCAAAAAGTGTTAAATTCGCTACATGTTCAAGTTTAAATCATCAAAATCTAATGACGCGTTCGACAGTTACGTAATTTATAAAAAATACGATTTTTTGTTTTTATTAAAAAAATTGAGATTTTGGCAAATACGTTGATTTAAGGTAGAAATTTTCCAATGATTTTTCAAAAAGCGTTAAATTCGCTACATTCTTAAAATCCAACAACGCGTCCAGCAGTTATATGATTTTTTGTTTTGATTTAATAATTTGCGATTTTGGCAATTGATTTAAGATGAAAATTTTCTAATATTTTTTTAAAATGTGTTAAATTTGCTACATTTTCACGTTTAAATAATCAAAATCTAACAACGCGTTCAGCAGTTATGTAATTAAAAAAAATGGTGATGTGGCTATCATGTTCCTTTCTCCGACTTGATGGTATCATTTATATTTACGCTTTCATAGTTTATTTTTAATTTAAATCCTATTTTAGATGTACATCGAACTCGGATGAAACTGACGTTTAAAATGTCAAAATTATGAAAGGTGGAAAAATTTACTCAAAAACTAAAGGGTTTTCGAAAAAAACTTATTCTTTATAAGTTGTTTATTTTAGCATTCTCTACAATTATTATTAACATACATTTGCTGTAACTATTATCGTTATATAATTATAAACCAAAAATTTAAAAAATAAAAATAATAATTTTTTTTCTCGAATAAAAATGATTTTATGAAAAATGTTTTCAAGCAAAAGATGTTCATTTCTTTCTTGCCTTCAAAGTTTGTTTAAATGTTTTTGTGATATTTTTCGTATTTACGAAAATATTGGCAAAAAACAAAAAACGGTTAAGGTAAACGCCCACTTCCGGTGTACGAAATTTTACCAAAAGCTTTTCAGTTCTTCAGATTATCAAATAAGATGGTTTCATATCAATTGCTCTATTAGTTTATGAGATACAGCGCGCACAGATAGACACACACACACACAGACAAAATTTTTTTTTTTCCAGAAATTGTTGAAATGGCATCTAGAGACCCCAAAACGGATATTTCCGTAAAATTTTTTTTTTGAAAATCACGATCACAATACTTTCTCGTACTTCGTAATGGAGAAAGTAAAAAATGGTGATGTGGCCATCATGTTACTTTCTCCGACTTTATATTTACGTTTTCATGGGTTTATTTTCAATTGAAATCATATTTTAAATGTGCATCGAGCGTTGTGTAAACTCGGATGAAACTGACGTTTAAAACGTCAAAATCATGAAAGATGTAAAAATTATACTTCAAATTCAAAAACTCGGTTTACTCAAGAACTAACGAGATTTCGAAAAAAACTTATTCTTTAGAAGTTGTTCATTTTGGCATTCTGTACAATTATTATTCACATAATTTTTCTGTAACTATTATCGTTTTATAATTATAAACGAAAAATTAAAAAAATAATAATACATTTTTTTCTCGAATAAAAATGATTTTATGAAAAATGTTTTCAAGCAAAAGATGTTCATTTCTTTGTTGTCTTCAAAGTTTGTTTGAATGTTTTAAAAAAAATTTCATATTTAAGAAAATATTGGCAAAAAACAAAAAACAGTTAAGGTAAACGCCCACTTCCGGTGTACGAAATTTTACCAAAAGCTTTTCAGTTCTTCAGATTATCAAATAAGATGGATGTTCAAAGTTTCAGACAGACACACACACACACACAGACACACACACACACAGACACAAAAATTTTTTTTCCAAAAATTGTTGAAATGGCATCTAGGGACCCCAAAACGGATATTTCCGTAAAAAAAAATTTTGAAAAAAAAACACGCAATACTTTCTCGTACTTCGTAACGGAGAAAGTAAAAATGGTGATGTGGCCATCATGTTACTTTCTCCGACGTGATGTTATCATAGCCATTTATATTTACGTTTTCGTGGTTTATTTTCAATTTAAATCATATTTTAAATGTACAGCGTTTTGTAAACTCGGATGGAACTGACGTCTAAAACGTCAAAATTATGAAAGATGGAAAAATTATACTTCAAATTCAAAAACTAAAGGGATTTCGAAATAAACTTATTCTTTATAAGTTGTTAATTTTAGCATTCTCTACAATTATTATTAACATAAATTTGCTGTAACTATTATCGTTTTATAATTATGAACCAAAAATGAAAAAATAATAATACATTTTTTTCTCGAATAAAAATGATTTTATGAAAAATGTTTTTAAGCAAAAGATGTTCAGTTCTTTGTTATCTTTAATGTTTGTTTAAATGTTTTTGTGATATTTTTCATATTTAAGAAAATATTGGCAAAAAACAAAAAACAGTTAAGGTAAACACCCACTTCCGGTGTACGAAATTTTACCAAAAGCTTTCCAGTTCTTCAGATTATCAAATAAGACGGATGTTCAAAGTTTCGTATCAATTGCTCTATAAGTTTTTGAGATACAGCGCGCACAGACAGACACACACACACAGACACACACACTCACAGTCGCAATTTTTTTTTTTCCAGAAATTGTTGAAGTGGCATCTAGGGACCCCAAAACGGATATTTCCGTAAAAAAAATTTTTGAAAAAAAAATCACGATCACAATACTTTCTCGTACTTCGTAACGGAGAAAGTAAAAAGGGAATAAACCTACTTTTTCAAATTTTAGAGGGCTAGGGCCCGGTTACGCAATGTCCGATATGGCTCAAAATTTACAGTTATTAGTTTTTTGTCTATACGAACAAGTTTCCGGATTGTCCCGTTGATTTTCACATACTTCTAAAATAAGAACCACTCTAATGTTCATATCTCTCTATATAGAATATAATGCATTTATTGTATTAAATTATCTATTGAATGGAATTGAAAGTTTAAGATAATAAGAAGTAAAAAAAATGGTGATGTGGCCATCATGTTACTTTCTCCGACTTGATGGTATCATTTATATATACGCTTTCATGGTTTATTTTCAATTTAAATCATATTTTAAATATACATCAAGCGTTGCGTAAACTCGGATGAAACTGACGTTTAAAACGTCAAAATTATGAAAGATGGGAAAATTATACTTCAAATTCAAAAACTCAGTATACTCAAAAACTAAAGGGATTTCGAAAAAAACTTATTCTTTATAAATTGTTCATTTTAGCATTCTCTACAATTATTATTCACATAAGTTTCCTGTAACTATTATCGTTTTATAATTATAAACCAAAAATTTAAAAAAAATAATAATTTTTTTTCTCGAATAAAAATGATTTTATGAAAAATGTTTTCAAGCAAAAGATGTTCATTTCTTTGTTGTCTTCAAAGTTTGTTTAAATGTTTTTGTGATATTTTTCATATTTAAGAAAATATTGGCAAAAAACTAAAAACAGTTAAGGTAAACGCCCACTTCCGGTGTACGAAATTTTACCAAAAGCTTTTCAGTTCTTCAGATTATCAAATAAGACGGATGTTCAAAGTTTCATATCAACTGCTCTATTAGTTTTTGAGATATAGCGCGCACAGACAGACACACACACACACACACACACACAACACACACACACACACACACACACACACACACACACACACACACAAACACAATTTTTTTTTTCTAGAAATTATTGAAATGGCATCTAGGGACCCCAAAACGGATATTTCCGTAAAATAATAATCTCCAACTCATTTTAATTGATAAAATTCAATCGAACATCACCCTCCCCTGATTAACATCAACCCTATTCATCATCACGTTCTCAACGCCCAATTTAAAGCAGGAAATAAAACGGAGACGCAGACTGTATATTTCTCTGGTTGCAGATGCTCCACTTCCTGCATGTGGGTAATCTGCATTAGGAAGGTGCTTTTCCTTTGAGTTCCGCCATCAAATGAACCAGAAGTAATCGAATTCATGCGGGCACTTAATACGATTAACTCGCTGCGAATTTACACTAGAAAAATTCCGAATCTTCGCGCTCCAAATGCAAAACACGTCAAAATTTTCAAAGCAAGATTAATTACAAATGCACGTCTGGCGCATGCAGAAGCAGAAAATGTGTTTGATGTTAACTGTATTATACGGTGATGGATGGAATATCACATGAAAATGCATTCGAAACTTTTATATGAGCTCAGTTCCTCACAAGATTGCCGCCTAATATCTCAGTTACTTTCAGTGTCGCCAGGAAATTTTGTCTAACTTTAAGTTGTAGTAGGAAACGGCAAACTATTAAATTGATAATTTTGATTATATTAAGTTAATAGTATTTCTATATTATTAAATTATAATTGACAATATCCAGGCAAGTGAGTTACATTGTAATTTTGGAATGAACTTAATTGTATTTATCAGAAACGTAATTACTACGAGTATACACATGTTTTAAACGTAGTTTTATCCCCACTACATTTTTTCCTAATAAGCAAGCCCCCTAATAGCGTATTAATTATATAAATATAGATGCTGTGTAAATCTATGCAAATAATTTTGCATTATTTATTAACGATATGATGATTTATCGAGGTATCGACTTTCAAGAAGTTATTTATTTCAGTTTAATTTTAATTGGAAAAGTTTTTTTCGGGAAAGTTTGAGTTAATGAATGCAGTAATTAAAACGCCCGGTTACAAGTTCACCTTGAGGTGAATGGGGGAGGAGTCGGATTCTTCCAATCGAATTCAAACTGAACTTTCGCTTTTCCCTGTGTTCTTACGGGAATTTACCGAGTCGTAAATTTCTCTGACTTATTAGAAACTAATTTGCGTTTTAAGTTGAAAAAATTACGAGGCAGGGTGGGTAGGGTGGATGGAAAAACTTGGCGGCAATACGATAAATTAAATTCCTGACAAGTTTCGGGGTAGACGTGCGCGCGCGTTCTTGGCACGGGGAAACTCGGGAAAACAAAGTGAAATTTACAACTGGCGTAGTCGGAGCCTGCGGTATTGTCTGGATAAATTCTGCCTGCAGGCGCGCCGTGATTAAAGGAGCGAAGTGTGGTCGTTGGCGGCTTAACGTTTAATTGTAAAACCGGAAGTAATGAGCTTGTTTTTGTTATAAATGCAACGGATGCGATTTTAACGCATTAATGCATGAAGCGTCCTCATTTTTCTGGAGATTTGGTAACACCTTGTGTGGTTCTACTTTTACGTACAAGGTGAAAGAGGAATATTATTTTTTCTACAACCAATTAATAAAATGAGCTTTCGCGCATTCATTTGAGAACACAAAGTAGACAATTTCCCAACGCTGCACGTTGCTATAGGTGACGTACGGCAAAGTACACTTTTCCGCACATTTCAATTAAATGCAGGCATTGCCGTCACTGCTAAAGAAACCGGCCCTGGCATGAAGAGGTTGTCACGGCTCTATACTTCCTATTAATATTAAACTCTCCAAGGGATTGTTGAAGAGTGCGGCCAGTGCGGAGGCTGCATTTTGTGGATATGCGTTATCACTAGAGTCCGGATTTAAATTTTTTTACATGTTTTATTTGCTCTTTCGTATTGAACTGGCGAATTGTATCTATACGTTTCTCTCTGATATAAATCAAAGTACCAAGTTTTATTTCGCATATAACTTAATATTTCGAGGTTTTGTCACATTAAACTTATTTGAGCATATATCAGCATATAACCACATGTAAAGTCAATATTTCCATTAATTGTAATTGATTTTGTTGAAATTTATTTATAAATTTGCGAGCGTGGAAATCTTTTTTATAAAATCGTATAAGATACATTTAAGGGATTCCCCTAACTAGCGAACGTAACCTTGTGTTATGTAGATATCAGGGGCGGCTCGCTATATAGAGCCAATGAGCCATGGCACTACCTATAGTAGTTTCAAGCTCGCAAGAATTTCTAATTAATTCTTAAAACACTTTTTTGCCTGTTACTTTGGTCTAGGAAGATAAAGGAAGTTGTCAAAAATGTCATTTTTCATCGGTCAAAAAAGGTATTTCTCATCTATTAATGGTATTTTTCAACATTTTTTATTTTTGTTGTCAAAAATTGTATTTTTTAGCTGACAATAATGGTTTGTTACAATTGTCAATAATGGTTTGTTACAGTTGCTAAGAATGGTGTTAAAAATGGTATTTTTCAGCTATTAAGAGCTGTCAAAAATGATATTCTTCAGTTATCAAAAATATTTTTTCTTATGTCAAAAAAATGTATTTCTCACCTATTAAAATGTTATTTTTCAGCTATCAAAAACAGCTTTTTGCGACTTTTTTTTTAATTTTCAAAAATGGCATTTTTCAGCTGTCAAAAATTTACTTTTGTAGTCAAAAACTGTATTTTTTAGCAGGTAATAATGGTATGTTACAGTTATCAATAATGTTTTGTTGCAGTTGTCAACAATGGTATTTTTCAGCTGTTAAAAAGTGTATTATTCAACTGTAAAAAATGATGTTTTTCAATCTATAAAAATGTTTCTTAGCTATCAAAAGCAGCATTTTTCGACATTTTTTTAACTGTCAAAAATAGCATTTTTCAGCTGTCAAAACTTGTATTTTTTTGTTGTCGAAAATTGCATTTTTTAGCAGGCAATAATGCTTTGTTACAGTTGTTAATAATGGTTTGTTAAAGAATGATATTTTTCAGTTGTCAAAAATGGTACTTTTTAGCTGTCAAAAAGGTATTTCTTACCTATAAAAATGGTATTTTTCAGCTATTAAAAGCAGCATTTTTGACATGTTTTAATTGTCAAAAATGGTATTTTACAGCTGGCAAAAATTGTATTTGCTAACAATAATGGTACAGTTGTCAAGAATGGTATTTTTCAGCTGTTAAAAATGGTAGTTTTCAGCTGTTAAGAAATGTATTTATTCAACTGTCGAAAATGATATTTTTCAGCTGTCAAAAAAGGTATTTCTCACCTATAAAAATCGTATTTTTCAGCTATCAAAGCCATCATTTTTGGTCATTTTTTTATTGTCAAAAATTGTATTTTTCAGCTGACAATAATGGTATGTTACAGTTGTCAATAATGGTTTGTTGTAGTTGTCAAGAATGGTATGTTTCAACTGTTAAAAATGGTATTTTTTAGCAGTTAAGAAGTATATTAATCAACTGTCAAAAATGATATTTTTCAGCTGTCAACTATGGGGTATTTTTCAGCTATTAAAAGCAGCATTTTCGATATTTTTTTAATTGTCAAAAATGGCATATTTCAGCTTTAAAAAATTGTACTTTTTGTTGCCAAAAATTATATTTTTTGTTTTCAAAAATTGTATTTTTTAGCTGACAATAATGGTATGATACAGTTGTCAATAATAGTGTGTTGCTGTTATCAAGAATGATATTTTTCAGCTAATAAGAATTGTATCATTCAGCTGTCAAAAATGTAATGTTTCAGCTGTCAAAAATGTAATGTTTCAGCTGTCAAAAATGATACTTTTCAGCTGCCAAAAATGATATTTCCCACCTATATAAATAGTATTTTTTAGCTATCAAAAGCAACATTTTTTGACATTTTTTAACTGTCAAAATGGCATGTTTCAGCTGTCAAAACCTGTATATTTTGTTGTAAAAAATTGATTTTTTTTGCTATTGTCAAAAATTGTATCTTGTAGCTGCCAATAACGGTATGTTTCAGTTGTCGGGAATGGTATTTTACTGCTGTCAAGAGTGGTAATCCCCAGCTGTTGAAAATAGTATTTTTCAGCTGCATCGAGTTGTATTTTAAAGTTGTAGAAAATGGTATTCTTTAGCTACGAAATATGCTATGTTTCAGCTGCCAAAAACAGTATTTTTCAGCTAGTAAAAATAGTTTTTTTCGACTGTCAAAAATAGTACTTTTGTCAAAAAGAGTATTTTTCCTGTGTCAGGAATGGTATGGTTCAGTTGACAAAAATGGTATTGCTCGGCTGTTGAAAATTAGTATTTTCCAATTGTCAAAAATAGTACTTTTTTGCCAAAAATAGTATTTTTCGTGTGTCAACAATGATATGTTTCAGCTGTCAAAAACAGTATTTTTCAGCTAATAAAAATAGTTTTTTCAACATTTTTGAATTGTCAAAAATTGTATTTTTTAGCTGTCAAAAGTAGTTAATGTTGCTGTCGAATGCAGGGGCGGCTCGTTATATAGAGCCAAGGAACCATGGCACTACCTATAGTTTCAAGCTAAGCAAGAATTTTTAATTAATTCTTAAAACACTTTCTCGCCGGTTACTTTGGTCAAGGAAGATAAATCGTTCTTCAAAAAAAGAGGGGGAGGGGGTATATTGTATAAGTGGCTCTACCATCAACATGATTCACGAGCCGCCACTGGTAGATATGTATATATTATATTATTTATATAGAATACGGGGATTTTCCCAAAAGCTAGTTAAGCTAGTACGCCTATGCAGATGATACTCGATGCAACTGTACCCGGTAATTGTGCTTGGCTGGAAGCTGCTTTATTTTTATTTTACGCCAAAATTAGAAAATATTCTTCTTAATTTTAATGATGAAGAATCGGCAGCACTTAAAAAAAAAAGATTGAGACTGAGGAGGACATAATAAATTTTAACATGAACTCTATGTCATTTAACTTTACCTAAATATAAAATCAAAATCAAATGTTGGTTCTACATATTCCAATAAATAAATTATAAATAGTTGCTATTTGTATATTTTTTTTATTTTGCAACATTATTTTTAATTAAACCGCATATAAAATCCATATTTGAATCATTTTGTCGCGTATATTGGCTAATTTTAAGCGCATATAAACAAATTATGCCTTTTTTAGCGCATATAAAAAAATGATAACGTCTTTTTTTTAGCGCATATAAAAAAATTATAATGCCTTTTTTAGCGCATATAAATCCGGACTCTAGTTATCACAAAGCGTGGGGTTGGTGCAGATCCCAAACGCATGTACGCTGTAAGGGCTGATGGGCCCTTTCGGCCCACCGGGCAAATCCCCAGTTGCCCGTGGCTGTAACTACCGCTAAATGTAGGTATTTGCTGTGCACTTGCCAACTTTTTGTTACTTGCACCAATCCTCTGGAATTTTTCATACTGCTTTTCTTACTTTACATTAGATTTTTCTGGTAACAAACTTAGCGAAATAGAGCTCACAACCAGGGGCGGCTCGTGATATAGAGCCAAGGAGCCGAGTGTGTCAAGTTGGCACCCCAATGAAGAGTTCTGATAGTTCTGAATGGAGTTCTCAATTCCTTTTGATGTATCTAGAAGTACTATCAACTTTTAAAAAAGAGTTCTGTAAATAAGTAATTGTGGAGGCTTTCATTTCGTGATACATTTTGAATAATTCAAATAAAACGAATAACTTTGTTAGTATCACTTTATTAACTTGGAGTAGTTTTCAAACTATAGTTTGAAAATGACAAGCTGAAATTGTCGAAACTATAGTAACTACTCCAAGTTAATAAAGTGATACTAACAAAGTTATTCGTTTTATTTGAGGAGTTCTGTAAAATTGGGCTGTAAGGAATTTTTTGAAAAATGGGGTGCCAACTTGACACCGCACCCCAACATTGTTATCAAATAGTTCTGAACTAGTTTTAAGATGTGTTTGGGTTAGTACTATAGTTCCTGATACTTTTAAAAAAGAGTTCTGTTGAATTTCCAGAGATAAAAATTTTCAAAGTTGGAAATTCGAAATATTCAAATTCATATTATTCACTTAATATTGGTCGAATCTAAATATTTCATAACAACTTTGGATAGAACTCACAAAGAACTAAAGGAAACACCAATCAGAACTATCCGGAACTATCAAAAATATATTTTTTTTAAAGTCGCGAAGCAAAAAAAAAAAGAGAGTTCCAGGAGTTCTGAGTTAATTTTCTATTTCTACTCATTGAGTACAATAATTCTTTTTTATAAACAAATTCCATACAATCACGATTTATGGCATTTTTAAATAAATTTAAAATTCGATAATAGAAAATTAAATTTTGAAAATACCCATTTCCTGTCATTTAATCGCAATTTGCCATTTAAGTTTTCGTTAGAACTTCTTGAGTACAACCCATAAGTAAAATCAGAACTCCTAGAACTATTAAAAAACAAATCAACATTTTGAAAATAATTTTAAGTGCGAAAAGAAAAAAAAATTGAGAGATCCAGGAGTTCTGAGTTAATTTTCTATTTCTACTCATTGAGTACAATAATTCTTTTTTATAAACAAATTCGATACAATAGCGATTTATGGCATTTTTAAATAAATTTAAAATTCGATAATAGAAAATTAAATTTTGAAAATACCCATTTCCTGTCATTTAATCGCAATTTGCCATTTGAGTTTTCGTTAGAACTTCTTGAGTACAACCCATAAGTAAAATCAGAACTCCTAGAACTATTAAAAAAAAATCAACATTTTGAAAATAATTTTAAGTGCGAAAAGAAAAAAAAATGAGAGTTCCAGGAGTTCTGAGTTAATTCTCTATTTCTACTCATTGAGTACAATAATTTTTTCTTATAAACAAATTCGATACAATCGCGATTTATGGCATTTTGAAATGACAGGAAATGGGTATTTTATCGAATTTTAAATTTATTTAAAAATGCCATAAATCGCGATTGTATCGAATTTGTTTATAAGAAAGAATTATTGTACTCAATAAGTAGAAATATAAAATTAACTCAGAACTCCTGGAACTCTCAATTTTTTTTTTGCTTCGCGACTTTTTTCAAAAAAATATTTTTGGTAGTTCCGGATAGTTCTGATTGGTGTTTCCTGTAGTTCTTTGTGAGTTCTATCCAAAGTTGTCATGAAATATTTAGGTTCGACCAATATTAAGTGAGTAGTATGAATTTGAATATTTCGAATTTCCAACTTTGAAAATTTTTATCTCTGGAAATTCAACAGAACTCTTTTTTAAAAGTATTAGGAACTATAGTACTAACTCAAACACATCTTAAAACTAGTTCAGAACTATTCGATAACAATGTTGGGGTGCGGTGTCAAGTTGGCACCCCATTTTTAAAAAAATTCCTGACAGCCCAATTTTACAGAACTCTTTTTTCAAAGTTGATAGTACTTCTAGATACATCAAAAGGAATTGAGAACTCTATTCAGAACTATCAGAACTTTTCATTGGGGTGCCAACTTGACACACTCCAAGGAGCCATGGCACTACTTCTAGTTTCAAGCTCAGCAAGAATTTTTAATTAATTGTTGAAACACTTTTTCGCCAGTTACTTTGGTCTAGGAAGATAAATCGTACTTTCTTTCTTCAAAAGGGGGGGTGGGGGTATATTGTATAGGTGGCTTTACTACCAACATGCTCCACAAGCCGCCACTGAAATTAAGTACAGTTTTTGAAAATCCACGAGTTGTGAATTTTAGAAAATTTTAATTTTCGAATTGTGTAATACTCTAGCAAAAAAATAAAAGAAAATATAAAACGTGTCGACGAAATTCTACAAAAAATTAACTAGATTTGCAAATTATCGTTTTATCAAACTAAATGGAGTTTTTGAAAATTCACCAATTATTTCACGAGTTGTGAATTTTTAAAAATTTTGGTTTTACAATTGTGTAATGCTCGAGCAAAAAACATATAAAACGTGTCGACTAAATTCTACAAAAATTAAATTAGATTTGGAAATCATCGTTTTGTCAAATTAAGTGCAGTTTTTAAAAATCCTCCAATTATTTCGTGAGTTGTAAATTTTTGAAAATTCTAGTTTTCGAATTGTGTAATACTCTAGCAAAAAAATAAAAGAAAATATAAAACGTGTCGATGAAATTCTACAAAAATTAAATTAGATTAGCAAACCATCGTTTTATCAAACTAAAAGGAGTTTTTGAAAATTCACCAATTATTTCGCGAATTGTGAATTTTTGAAAATTTTAATTTTCGAATTGTGTAATACTCGAGTGTAAAAATTAAAAGAAAATATGAGACGTATCGACTAAATTCTACAAAAAATAAATTAGATGTGCAAATCATCATTTTATCAAAATAAGTGCAGTTTTTGAAAATACACCGATTATTTCACGAGTTCTGAATTTTTTTAAATTTTAAATTTCAAATTGTGAAATACTCGAGAGAAAAATTTAAAAAAATATATATAAAACGTGTTGACGAAATTCTACAAAAATTAAATTAGATTTGCAAATCATCGTTTAATCAAATTAAGCAGGGGCGGCTCGTTATATAGAGCCAAAGAGCCATGGCACTACTTGTAGTTTCAAGCTCAGCAAGAACTTTTAATTAATTCTTAAAACACTTTTTTCCCAGTTACTTTAGTCTAGGAAGATAAATCGTTCTTTCTTTCTTCAAAAAGGAGGGGGGGGGTTATTTATAAGTGGCTCTACCATCAACATGTTGCACGAGCCGCCACTGCTCACAACATGTGCAATATCGCATGGTGTACTTATGAAATCACTGTCGTTGCTATTTTCACTGTTTCACTCTTATTATTATTTGTTGAAATAACAATTTTATCAATGTCACACAATCAACTTACGTTTACTATCGTGGACGTCAGTTTTCTATTTATCCGCCTCCTAGATGTGCGTCCAACGTTCGCCACCTCGTGGCCTAAATAATGGTATATGGTTGATTTTTATGTATATTTGTTATACATATTTATGAATTGTGTTTGAGTTTTTCTGCAAAACCGCCGTAGAAAAAATATTGTGTGTAATTTCGTCCGCAAAGTGTGTTTGTCGATTTCGATAGATTAGCACGCTCCGCTGGCGCGTCGCGTGGCGACTGTCTATTTCAATCGATAAACACATACTTTACACAAATACACAAATAGCTGTTTCTACACCGAATTAATTATATTGCAATTACTAGCAATTTTTTTGTGACAAATCGTACCTATAATTCACTGTAGTGAATAATGAATTCATAATTCACCATAAGGAATTATGGATACGGCCAATCACAAATACAAATCTAAAAATAACTATCCAATGATATTTTATTTTAATCGGAGCGAATTATCTTGCTGGATTTTGATTGGCTATGCTACCAATTTACCATTTTTTATGGCAGGAATTAATTTCTCGGTAATTGTTGGAATATAGACTGATCGAGTGTGTCGTCAACGTTGTTGATTTTTTAAATTTATTTTTGCTGGTTTTTGCACCACAAAAGGCCAAATACCAAATTTTCCATTTAAATCAGATTTTTGATAAGGATCGTACTGCGGTCCAGTAATAGCGACAAGGAACGTAAATTCGGTCTTTTTTTTACTGTTGCAAGATCAAATTGGTATTTCCTCGTCAGGAGCAACATAAAAGTTAGTTTTCACTTTTGTTGAGTAAAACCACTTTTCGTCCACATGAGTGTACTCCAATATTTCGAGTCGCATAATAATTTGAGAACTTGGTTTAACCTACGCTTCTTGTTCTCATTTTGTCAGAAAGGTTTTAAAGTAAGTCCGGTATTATAGCAAATGAACTTATTTTTTAAAAGAAAGATAATGCGATCTATTCATTGCTTTATACTTACTAAACCTGATTAATGTTAAACTGTTTGGGATCGTGGGCAGAGTCCACCCACCAAGTCTTAGAAGACATTGCTGGACCAAAGAAACTTTTTTCTAAATTTGTAGTTTGGAACTTTTTGACGATTTTAACAAATATTAACCAATTGTGAATTTATGTCAAATGGGTCTAAGCAATATTTTTTTTATGATCAAACTAACAATTTTAGAAGAAGATGCCAAGAGACAAAAATGTTGCAAATTGAATCTCTACATTTAAATCAAGTTTTTAAACAGGAAAATATAGACGCATTAAAAAGTTCTGATATAAATTATTATAGGGGTTGATTTTTTCACCCCCTTGTAATAACCTTTTAGGATTACAATAATCGTCAAAAAGTGGCATTTTATCAGGAACAGTTATCTGCCAAATTTCATTCTTCTATATTCTTTCATAGTGTATATATTAAATAAAAACATTTTTAGAGGGCTGTAACTTGCAGAGGAAGTGGTTTTCAACAAAAAAATATATGAAAGACCTCCTTTAATTTTTGCTGAAAATCACCCTTTAAAATCTTTCACATCAATTTAGAAAACACTCTATATAATATTTTTAGTTGTTAGTGGTCAGCACTTGATCGAAAATAAAACCGCTACGAATAAATCATATGATATAATCAAAGGGTTTAAATTATATTTCAAGATATATCAAGTAAACTTCACCGAAATCAAACAGTTAAATAATAAATAGGGTTAAATGGCGGAGCGGTTTGGCTCCCTCTTTCGGTGCGAGGCGTCGTGGGTTCAAGTCCCACGCTCGGACGGTAGCTTTTATTAACGATAAGTTATCGTTCGTGTCCATGGTTGTTCAGTATTTGTCCCATTCATTATAAAAATGAATTTTCAACAATATTACAATCAACGTTAGTGGCCGTACAGCTAAAACGCTTACGCCAATTCCCTTAATCATTCACTCTCCTTAACCCGCTATTCCGTCAAACATCCTTCATTAAAAAAAATAATAATAATAAAAAATAATATAAACCAAATTGACTAATTAATTTACCAAAACCTAGTAATAATAAATATTTATTTTACGCTAAACCCAATTATTTGTTACAGGTAAGCTACTCCATCACAATAAAGCACATTCACGCTCGGGTAAGTCAGCATTGAATTGAATCAATGTTTATCAAATCCATACACATATCGCAAATATTGAATGGAAATAAATTAGCAGCGGACACAATGGACTTCCGAATAAACATTGCAGGTAGCGTATTAATAACGCTGTAATGGTATGCAGAATCTGTTGGAATTTGGGGGGTGCAATACATTCCCTGTCGGAGGTAGTGCGCCACTTTTCCGCAGGAGTACACGTGCCAAAGTAAAGGTTAAACGTGGATCACCTTTTCGGAAACTTTCCATGTACGCACGCATTTCGAAAAGTTGTAATATAAAAAGTTCCACATGCCTGCAGGATTGAGGGCGAAATCCAGGCGTTTCTTATTAAAATCATGCAGTAAATATGAAAGTTTTTCAGGGCGCGATTAAATTATATAGAACTCGTGCAAACTAAGTCAATTTTCGTGAAAAATATTTTTGTCGTAATCTATGGATTTGTTACAGTACGTTTGTGATTAAAAATCAAAATAATATTTTGAGTTTTTCAAATATTTACTGTTTATACAGTAGTGGACATCTTAACTTTAGAGCACAGACAAAAATCTGCCAAGTGTATTTGTTGAGGTTCACAGATGGTGACAATTTCACTGTGTAAACAGTACGATTTTGGACGAATTTGGTCTACTTATCGCTTGATATCATCCTACCGACTGCGCCAGTTAAGTGTTCGAAAATCACAAATTGCTTTTTAAAAAAGCTGTCGAGTGCAAAGGGTTAATATCTATTTGATATGACTATCCTTAATAATATGAACTTCCAATTTTGAATTAAGTATTTACACATTAACTCATGAATTATATTGTAATTTAAATCCATAAATACTTGTAATTCAAAATAAAGCTTTTTAAAAAGTAACTTGTGATTATCGAACACTTAACTCACACCTCAACTTTTCCCATTTCCCAGTAAAGGAATTACAAAAAAAAACTATTAACTTACATTTAGTATTTCCATAAATTAGATGTAACCATTTGCAATTTAAAAAATAAGATTTTGCAAATTATTTTATTGATTTATTTATTTTTTATCGGGCTGCGGTGGCCTAGTAGCTTCTCTAGGGCGGGTTCAAGTCCCGTCCGTAGTCACTTTTTCTAACATAGGAATGGTGTTTAGTGTTTGCCCCATTTTCATTAAAATATACTGAAGGAAAAAAAATGAAATACTTGAAATTCGTGAAATTTTGATCATTTTCAAACTGCCATAACTCGGCATATTTTCAATCGATTTTGATGAATCTTCTGAGGCCGAAAAACTGAAGTGTCTTCTCTAAAGTCATGCATGCGAAATTAAGCGTAACTCCTTCCGCCCCCTCTAGCGCCCCTGTGAAAAAAAAGTTTTTTCTCTAAACCATTACAACTTTGATGATGTCTACGGAGTTGGAAAAATGTTGTCGACTCGATTCACCATAAAGGCATTAAAATTTGATCAATTCCCTATGCAGGACTCAAAGAACGAAGTTCCTACGACGATTTGGCACCAAGTTATGGGCATTTGAAAAAAATGCATTTTGAGGTTTTTCGCACATAATTCAGTGACTTTTCAACCAAATTTGATGCAAAGTAGACTGTACCCTTAAGAATAAGAAAGATACCAATGTAATCCCACTCTATTTAGGACACCCTGTATGCAGGGTGCTGCAATTCACTTTCCGTCTTTTATAGCTCAGTTGCTAATTAAATTAGGATTTTAATATTTTGCAGACTTTACTTGTACCCTAGGGCGTATTTCAGGAATATATGTTTGATCAAACAGGTTGTCCCAAAAAAGTGTGACTTCATGATGATATATCTTTTAAGATTACATGCTGTTTATTTTGTTGCTGTTTATGGTTACCTAGATACCCCTAAAATTTCATTGAAATCGATTTAGTGATAACAAAAAAATAAAAACTAAAAAAATCAATTTTGCACAATGCAATAATAATAATAATACATTTATTGTCTAACGGAAGATCAAATACAGGGAAACAAATAAACTAGCGAACTGACTTTACAATTGTAGATTACATAACTTAAATAACTAATGCATTGGTTAAAAAAAATAATAAAGAAATATAAATAAAATAATACAATCAACTTAATAAATAAGGCCTGGAAGTCCTGTTAAGTTTGAATGATACGAATTATACAGGATGGCCAAAATTCAGCGTCAAACTTTTCAAAATGTAAGGCACTTTTTTTTTATTGGGCGCATACTTTCTAACAGAAAAGTTATTTTCAGAAAACTCATTTTATCAACTGTTTCAATAGCCATTCCAATGAATTAAAATCGAATGTGGCTTTGAAAAAGGAAAGCAATGGTGTTAGACCAGAGTTAGGCCAGTATTACTAGCTACATCTTATTACTGGATGAAAAATCGGAGCTTGTGAATACGTCTACATGTTTAGGTATGCAAATTTTAACATGGAAAGTCTCAAAGAAGCGAAAAGGCATCGAAACGTTTCCATTGGTCGAACGACGATCATTTTAGCTAAATCATGCCTTTACGAGAATTTCTAGCTTTCATGTTTTTTGGTAATTTTCTGATTCCAAAAAAAAGGCGAAGCAATGTGGCTTTAATTTTCGGAGAACGATTGTTCGTTTCGCATTATTTGAACGTGATTTTTGAGTAATTATCAAAATAGAAGAGGACGCATTAAATCAATTTTCGGATTTGAGTCCCCTGGATCTCTTCTTGTGAAGAAAAGGCCTCCAAATTCAAGAAGTACTCGAATTTGATCAGAATATATATAGTACAATGTTTTTCTTATGGAAGTGCCTATTGTCAAGAAACAAAATCTTCCCTGTGGAAATGTAATGTTAAGCACAGTATGCAATTGATTTGGTGAAGTTATTTATCTGTTAATGCTAGACCGACTGGAAGTTAGCCATAAATTTCAGCCACAAATCCGGCGGCTCCACCATTTTTGCCTGTAGTAAATTTCCAAGTTTTCTCTACTAATTTACAAACAATGGATTAAAATTCATAATTAATCAAATTGCTGTAGTGCCATAGTAATAACAATAAGCTTTTAACTTGGATTTACCCCGAATTTTCGATAAGACATTTATCGAAACATGGTCAATTTTCAAAAAATCTAAAGTCATCGTTAGGTGTGGTTTAGGTTCGATATTTTCGGCCACAAATATTCCATGGGCCTTTGTTTACAATAAACTACGCCTAACGATGACTTTGGATTTTTTGAAAATTGACGAAATGAGAAGTGTCTGGGGAAATAATTATTTAAACAAAAATGAAGAATATGTGTCATTTTTTTAAGCCCAAATATTGTAAACAAAGGCCCATGGAACATTTATGGCCCAAAATATAGAACCTAAACTACGCCTAAGGATGACTTTCGATTTTTTGAAAATTGAAGAAATTTCGTAAAAGTGTCGGGGTAAATAATTATTTAAACAAAAATGAAGAATATGTGTCATTTTTTTAAGCCCAAATATTGTAAAAAAAGGCCCATGGAACATGTATCGTCGAAAATATCGAACCTAAACTACACCTAACGATGACTTGATTTTTTGAAAATAGACGGAATTTCGTAAAAGTGTCTGGGTAAATAATTATTTAAACAAAAATGAAGAATGTGTGTAATTTTTTGAAGCCTAAATATTCTAAACAAAGGCCTATGGAACATTTATGGCCGAAAATATCGAACCTAAACTACGCCTAACGATGACTTTTGATTTTTTGAAAATTGTCCATGTTTCAATGTCTTATCGAAAAATCTGGGTAAATCCTAAGTTAAAAGCTTATTGTTATAACTATGGCACTACAGCAATTTGATTAATTATGAATTTTAATCTATTTTCTGTAAATTAGCAAAGAAAACTTGAAAATTTACCAAAGTCAAAAATGGTGAAGGCCCCGGATTTATGGCTGAAACTGATTTCCAGTCGGTTAATGATAGTACGAGCGTTTAAAATTTCTACAATTAGCAACCTCGGACGTGGAACACACTGTAATTTTTCTTACGTTACATTATTTTATACAGTGCGCGCCTAAAGTATGGAATATATTCAGTAAAACCGAAATAAAATATTTTTAGAAGAAACAGGTCGATTTTATTTTATAAAAATACACATTTTTGCATGAAAGACGATTTTCGGTCGTCATTTGTTTTTAAGTAATAACGTCATTCACTTTGTTTTTAATTGCTGAAAAAATACACTCGCAAAGTTTCACGCTCGAGAATTTTTTAATTTCCCTCCTAGACTAAATCGAATTATTTTATGGACATACGTTTACTAGAAACTTAATTCAAGAAACATGGAGCGATAAGTCATTGTCACCTCTGGGCGATTGTACTATATAAAAATGTTGCCATCTTACATAAGAAATTTTTAGAGTAAATGACAATTGAAGGTGAGAAGCCGGCATTTAGAGTTTTTGCAAAATGACCTTGACACTTGTATAATAGCAATTTTTCCAAACAACATTGATCTTGATCTTCCATATAGTACAATGTAGTTTTAGCAACTTTTTTTCATAGCCACATTTTTGTGCGATTTTGCAGAGAACATCTTACACGTCGGCGAATTTCAAAAAATCTTGAAATGATTTGATATATCAAATATTATACCAAAAGCAAATTGCAGTTTGAGATATTAAATATTATACCACAAGCAAATTGCAGTTGAGTGGTCACTCAAAAACTTTTGGTTTTACGTTTTACCGAAACTGACATCAATTTTGAAATTTCAAATGGAACACCCTATATTTTTTTATTTTCCGATTCACGACGTAAGTTACTGGAAATTTTTTCGATTTTATCCATTACGACTACGACCGCAAGATCGTAAATGACCCTTAAAGTTAACTATTCCGTTTATAGCCAGTTATATTTATAATTCTAGAAAAACGATACCAGGATACAATTATAAATAACTCCCCATGAATAACTTCGCTAAAGTATTATATACTAATATATCGTACAGATTAATTTAAATTAATTATATTTGGGTCAAGAAGGTTGATTATAATTATTAATATTTATAAATTGCGGTAATAAACCCTACAATCAACCCTCACTGTATCCTGTCTAATGAGGGTTGATTAATATTAACACGATACAAATGATTCACACCTGGAATCTCTTGTATTTGTAACTAATTTGCATACTTTCCCCGACAAAATTCTAGACTGATTAATAATATAAATTTGATTCGCGGATAAAATTAGATTTAAAGCCCTAAGCACAACCATTTATTATACAAATGAAATAAAGACAAAAGTGGCCTGAATATGCAGGGTGTCCCAACCGTTTGTTCATGGAAGATTGTGTTCACACTTAAAGCTTTGAGAAAAATATATTGCTGGATTATCATAGATAGCGTCTCATTACAGGTTCTAAAAATATTTTCATATATACAGGGTGTTCCGTTATGGAGTTTCCAAAGTTAGCTTATTATTCTCAAACTTCAAACTCTGAAAATTATAATTGGGGGTGTTATTAACATTACATCACCATAAAGTAAACGCCTTAACAACTGCTTAATTAAAAAATAGTTATTTATGCAATAAGTGAGTAAAGTTGCTTTACTCGCGAGTTTCATACAAAAAATTTTCTACGTCCGTAACTTTAAATAAATTCGATAAAACCTTAATCAATGTTTATAAGTAAGTGTACTTTTTTTTAAATAAAGAAAATAAAATCATCAAGTTTTCTTGATCGGAAACAAATGTTTGACGTTTATCGGCGGAACTCGCGGTTTGTTGCGAAGCGTTCATGACACACTTTGCGCAAACAATTTTATAGTAGTGTTAAAAAATGAACCGCTACGGCACTTTTTTTCACGCAAAAGAATGAAAAAATGAACCGTTATGGCACTTTTTTTCACGCTGTTTGTAGGGTTCACGAATCACATATTTTATGAATCCAAATTAATGAAAAAAACTACATTTTATAACGGACGTAGAAAAATATATATACGGAAACTTGCAAACTATAAACTATTAAGATAATGCAATTACCCACTTTCTTAAGATAAGTGTAATTTCAAGGAACAACCAGATAGAATCGCAATTAAAGCGTAATCCATTTAAAGTTATAAACTAAATAAATTCAATTAGTGCGAGTGCAACTAATCCCGAGAACTTTAGGGACATGTAGACAATAAACATTTGAATTAAAATAAGAGAGTTGGTGAAGGATCGCTACTGCAACTGGAATTACAGTAAAACTTGCGCCCGTCTAAGTGCTACAATCAAAACTGATCTCGGAATAATGGAACGTCGTGTACAGTCCTGGCTGGAACAAAGATTCGCTGAAAGCTTATCACTGTTGTACTAACCATATACATATGTAAGATTAATTATTTTATATTATTTGATTTGATATTTGATATTCCATTTAATCATTTTCGTTCAACCTTTTCATGGACGACATTTATTTATTATATATAATACATATAGGGGGCCGCGGTGGCCTAGTGAGTAGAGCTCCTGCTCACGGACCTCGTGGTCGTGAGTTCGAATCCCATCCGTGCGGTCACTTTTTCGGAACGAAGAAGTGGCCGTGCGGGTCTATGGATGTCTAGTGTATGTCCCATTCATTATTAAAATGAAATCTTAACTTAATTATCGTTAGTGGCCGAATAGATAGATGCTTACGCCAATTCCAAATCATCCGCACTTCCTCAATCCGAATTCCCGTCAACCATCCTTCCTTAAAAAAAAATACATATGATTAACAGGCGTATGATAAAATAATTAGTTAGTTAATCTTCCAAATGGCTGCCGACTAGAGGTCTTTCTGCCTTTTATTTATTAGTACGTAAGACGCAATATGTGTAGTTAAATTAATGATTATTTATTTTTTTTAAATTTAATCTCGACAAACACTATTTATAAAAAAAAACTTGTTTAGTTTCCTAAACGAGTAAATTCCATTCACATAAATCTCATACACTCATTGTTTTTACTGGAGTTTATAATAGGGAGAATATACAAAACCTCCTTAATCTGATAATGTTGTGTAGTTAATAGACCGCGTTAAAGCTAATTAGAAATAATAACCCTCTTAGCAACCGTTGCCTGAAGCAGGTACACCGTTTCAGCTCCGGAACGCACGCTTTGGGACCGCTCCCGGCGCCGTCACCATTTTTGCCATCAAGTTAATTTTAAGGTTATGTTGGTACGAAGTACGCGCATTAACCCAATGATTCGCCCCATTTGTATGAGGAATTGCTCGCATTATTCTGTCTGACGGGCGAGTTAATAATGTACGCAATGTTTTTAATTAACATTGCATCCATTCACGCAAACACCCCATACTCCCTTTCAGCCAATAAGTGCGCCTTTTAATTAAAAAATAATGCTTTCAACTTTCAATGTGTAACAAAGTGCGACTTTGCATTTGGATTGGTACGCATGCCCCAGTGAGATGTTGAAGTAAGATTTTTTAATTTGTCCCTAGATTGGGCTAGGTTACCCTAGAAAATGTATAATTAACCACATAAATCAATATCAGATAATCAAGCCCGTGAATAGGCTAAAGCTCCGTTTCATAAGCGCCGCGATTTGCAATTATAGGAAATAGTATATTGATAAAATCGCTGTGTAGGAATAGCAACAGTAAACCAAGATATTTTATTTATTTTTAAGTTTAGGCATAAGGCTTGGCCTTGAGACACATAATATTTTGCCATCATTTGAAATAAATATCAACTGATTTATTTTTATTACGTTAATAGAATATTATATACCGAGGTAGAAAGTGTCTCATTACAGTCAAAATATTGAGAATTAAACAGGAGCTATCAGCATCAGAAATAAATGATGGGATGTATTCTGCGAAAATCTATTGATATGGACGATCCATATTTTATCATAATTGCCAATTATTTAGAAAATATTTTCGAAACATGATTTATTACCGTATGCTTTGTGATGTTAATTAAAGATCCAAATTCTCCTAAAGGTCATAGCCCTATGAGATGGTGAAAAGTCCCCGGTCCGGGATTTTGACCGCATTCGATTCGGTATCAAAAAGAATAACGCCCGGTATTATCAACATATTTTAAAGGACAGTTAAGGCTAAACGAGATCTAAGAGTGAATGTACAGTATTACTAACCAGTTTAAATGTCCTTTAGCTTATAAATGCCCGTTAATATTAAATGTCGAAGTTTCTCCCTTTAACAATTTTAGCGGCGATTTAACTTTGAGGTTAGGTTGCAGTGATTTCAGTTCGGTTTATAATCATGAATTCATGTTTCTTGAAATTTCACCGGCGACTCTTTTGATGAAGAAATATTAAATTACATGCGTAAGTAAAATATCCGTATCAGTTAACACGGAGGGTTTTTTAACGAAAGGGGCGATCACCACCTCGTTGACCTCCGACTAGCTCATGGAGTCGGTGTCACGATAAGAATTGCTACACCACAAAAGAAGAGGGATGAAAGGCAGAGAAGTGCAGATTGACGGGATAACTATTGCTATTATTCACGCAGGATGACAAAAATGTTGCAGTCACGGGAGAAAATAAAAATCAGACACTTCACTCAATGTTCAGCTGATCCAGCTGATCGGCGGCGATGGCGGATCAGTTGCGTCAGCGGATCCACGGCTTTTAAAGGTTAAAATTCAGTGCTGCATAACTGCGAATATAAAATTCACCAAAAATCCGTATGCAATCTATTGCCAACAGATCTTAAAATGATAGGAGTATTTACTTAAAACTCCTTTAAAAAGATTCATAATACCCATGACAATTTTAAATGTACCTTTATCCAAAACATCATTTAACTAAATGCCTGTTAAAAAAAAGTTGATAATACCGGGAGTAAGCCTCCTGAATTTTCAGCCCGCTAGAGCGTTTCTAGCGCGCACTAGCTAAAAAAAAAAAAAACGGGTTTTCAGTATTTTTGGGAAAACTCGAGCTACAGATAATATTTTTACTTGCGGGTTGCGGCGTTCGAAAGCACATTCATATGCCTCATTGTGATATTTTTTTGAGATTTTTCGGCGCGACAACTAAAAACTGGCGGCTATTTCAGTATTTGTAACGTAATTTTCAGCACGTTTTTTTTCTCGCAACGGAAAATTCAAAAAATGTATCTTTTGACATTTTTCATTACCTTTAAACTGATGTATTGCCAAAAATATTTCATGTAGTGCAAAAGGTCGAAAAACGTCGAAATACGCGATTTTGGTCATTTTTGACCGTCCCCATGCGATGTTTTTGGGGGTATTGAGTCATCATAAAGTCCTTAAAGGGACTTCCCGGAGACTTGTATCCCTCGGAAATCGTTTTAGCACCCTCAAAAACCCCCAAGTCAAACTTCCTGGCCCTCGGAGTTTTTGATGGTATGAGACTTTAGAATTTCTAAAGAAGACGCACAAAAAATTAGAAGATGAAAAAAATACGTACAGAGTATTTATTTATGGCAACCATATGACCAAATAAAATTTTTCGCCGCCCTAAACCTTACAGACAAAAAAAAATAATTTTCAAATGTTTTTTTATTACCCTAAATGATCTTCAACGGCCTTAAAAAAATTGAGCCTATTTGGTATCGAGTCAAAAATTTATGTGATTTTTTTCAGATTTTGACAACAGTTCCTAAGTAACAAAAAAATCATATCACATGGCAAAAAATGGGGTTATAAATACATGGTTCAAATATACCGGGTGTCCCAAAAGTTCCGGAACGGTTGAATATCTCGAAAACTAAGCGACGGATCCCAAAGTTACAAAACACGTGTTTCTTTATTTGTTGGGCGATATTTAAGAGGGGTGGGGGGTGGGCTAACTTCGTAAACTAAAATGGGACCCCCCTATTTTTTTGTAGTTTTGGATTCTCGACCGAAAACTGTTTATAAAAAACTCAAAACCCTAACTCCACCTCTCACCCCCACCCTTTACCGGAGGGTAGAAGAAAAATTATCGTTTAAAAATTCATTTCACCAGTCCAATTTTGCTTAATTTTTTCTATTATTATTCAGAAAATATTCACAGCAATCCTGAACACAATCCTTCACCCGGATTCGAAACCCTGACGGGGGTGGGAAAAGAGTTACAGTTGAACAATTCGTCTAAAGCGCCCAGTTTCATGAATATTTCTGTTCAAAAATTATAAAATTAGGCAAAAATTAGGCGCTTTAGACGAATTGTTCAACTGTAACTCTCACCCCCGTTAGGGGTTGGGATGGGGGTGAAGGACTGCGTGTGGGATTGCTGTAAATATTTTCTGAATAATAATAAAACAAGCAAAATTGGACTCGTGGAATGAATTTTTAAACGATCATTCTTCTTCTACCCTCCGGTAAGGGGTGGGGGTGAGCGGTGGGATTGGGGTTTTGAGTTTTTTATAAACAGTTTTCGATCGAGAATACAAAACTGCAAAAAAATGGTGGGGTTCCATTTGATTTCTAAGTGCCACGGTTAAATACCTCCCATCAAATAAATAAACATGTGTTTTGTAACTTTGCGATCCGTCGCTTAGTTTTCGAGATATTCAACCGTTCCGGAACTTTAGGGACACCCGGTATATGATTATGACTGAAATATTTACAATAATTTCACAATCATTGCTGTTTGTCAGTTGACAGATATTTCAATTGATATAAAGAATGTCAAAATCTTCTAAAAATATGAGTCTTTCAAATTTTCAAAGAATCAGAAAATGAAAAATTTCATTCACGTATTTATTTGTGGAAATCATATGACCATATAAAATGTTCCGCCGCTTTAAAACTTTAAACCGCTGGGCAAAAAGTTTCTTTTTTAAATTTCCAATTTTTTTTAATTACCCTAAATGAAATTCAATGACAATGCAAAAAATTACCCTATTTGGCATTTGGTTTAAAAAAATGTGATTTTTTTTATTTAGTGCTTAAAAAATATGTTTTGATAAAAAGCCTCTTGGGATTTTTAGGTCATATAGGGGTAATTCATTGATAGATTTATTTGCTTTATTGACGACTCGCAAAAGAGAATTTAATTAAAGAGCTATACCTACATATTTATATCTATATCTATTTATTTTATATTTATGGTTTTTGTTTTCGTACTTTGATATGTAATCTTATGTTTAAAAAAAATGTGTTACTTTGCAGTCGGTGATATGTTATGTTTAGAAAATAGCTTATTTAATTTATTTTAAATTTATATTGCGTGAGCTAAAATTACGTCCCCCCTGCACCATTTTTTCAACGCCTGCGTCTTTCATTCTTTCTTACATAGCGGCGCCAAACTGTGTTACAACGCCACTGTACAAAAAGTATGACAAGAAATGTCGCAACTGAAATATAATGCCTAAAATTATTTGAGACTGAAATGAGAATTATAACTGTTTTAACAAATGTATTTATTCAAAAGGTTCGGAGCAATCACTAAAGAAATAAAGACACCAGGCAAACTAATAGGGCTTGAATTGGTATTTTATACTTTATTGGCACTCTTAGTACCTCAAGAAAAAGTCTCCATAAAATTTGGAAAAATTTGCATTGCATACGTCGAGAAATATGTATACAAAAAAATAATACAAATTTTGGTCGTACATAGAAAAGGCAGAGTTTATTCCACTGATGATCTTCCACTCGTACCTATAGCTTATCTTATCCAGCCTATACGACAATATTTTGCTTCTTCCGGCTTCAATTTTAGGCATTTTTTTGGTAACAGGGGGACTTTATTTGACCTTATATGTCAAAGGAAGCGGCATTGAGTCGTGATACCTGGAAATATGTTTTAGATTCTTGGAGGTCTGAAATTTGATGACGTGGGACAAGAAATGAACGAAGGAAAATTGATAAATTGGCTTTAAATTTTTCTGGTCAATTTCTGAAGTAACTTTATTTTTCTTGAGTTTCTTCTCACTGTCGATTAACACTTATTCGCTTTCAGAGAACGTTGTGCGTTTAAACAATTTATCCCAATCAAGCCAGCCAAATATAGGATACAAAAAAAAAACTTCCTACACCATTAATTTAGAAACTTCTTTAGGAACTCAACCAGAAAGTTCATACAAATTTAGCAATAGCAGCGAAGAAATAACTCTTCGATTAGAGCCTGTTGCAGGCACCAATCGTAATATAACTGCTGACGATTGGTTCAGAAAAGAAGAAAAAGTTTACATAGATATGTAAGCTTTTGGAAACCATAAAGAGATGCATTTTATTCTCGATTTTTCTGTGGCAGGAATTCTCATCTATCTGGGTACTGTAAGAAAAAAATATATGTGAGGTTCCTCAAGAATTCCCACCACAGAAAAATCGAGAAGAAAATGCATCTCTTTTTGGTTTCCAACTGGTGTTATTCTGCCAGTAGAAAAACAGGGCAGTGGTATTGATACCTTCCATACACCATGACGATGCAATGTATGGAACAACAGGAAATGACGGGAAGCCGGTAATGGTAACTGATTACTACCAGACCAAAATTGGTGTGGATATATGCCAGAATCAGAGCAAGGAATACGCGTCGTTGGCCTATGATAGTGTTTTACAATTTACTGAACCGTTCTGACAAGCGTACATAGAGCTAATCATCTCCAAGTGAAAACAAAACACAGTGAATTTTTTGAAAATTGAGCCTGGAAACTAATCCAACCACAAATTGAAGTTAAATCAACAATTCCTCAATCACCGAGAGAAATGAAGTGGTAAAGTCAATCACCACTGGGCATTACAAATGTTCCACATCCACCCTCTTAGCTACCACTGAATTATGTTTGTCCACGAAATATAAACAAACCTTCTAGAAGGTCTTGCGTGAAGTGCGAGAGGTTTGCTTAAGAAGATCATGAGAGATAGCTTGACTGATTGTTTGAGCCAGTAAAAATAGACATTTTTTTGATCTCAAACTTATAAATTTTTGCTTTTGCAGTTTTTAGTAAATTGTCTTTTATTATAAGGAATACTTTTTTTTCAAAGTTGCACAAAAGTTACCATTCGAGCAATTTACTATTTATAATAAAAGATAAATCAAATATTAACACTTGGGTACAGGCGAGCGCTTGTGCCGGTTGCACCGCGTGCCGTGTGGGTTCGAATTCCAGCCCGGGCGAAAGATTTTTCGGGGATCGAGAAGTATTCACTCGGGTCCATGGTTATTGTGTATACTTCTGACATTATTCATTTATTCATTTCTTCATTTATTCATCCCAAAAATTAAAAATACAAAATGAAATATTCGATGTGACTAAGTCAAAAAAAAAAAAATTAACACTTGGTTTGTTTCACAAATTCGTTGTTTATTTGCTCGACTAGTTTCGCTCGTTACAGCATTTTCAAGAGTGATTTATAAAAGAAACCGACAAATGTGTTTAAAATCAGGTAATAAGGGATTTTAATATTAAACCAAGTGTTAATTAACGTGATAAACGAGAACCAAATTCAACAAATGTTAATTTTTCATTTATCTTTTATTATTTTCAAAATGTTTAACCAAGTGAGAAAGTTATTCAGGAAAAAATACTATTTATTGTCAATGAGAACTGAATACAGTAGTGTTTTTATTAACCCCATACAAGATAGATGAATATTTTGGTGTGAGAACCAGTCCATATCATAGAAAACAGTTCCGAGAATATAATTAATAAGGCATTATCATTTAAGATGTCCAAATTTTATGATCTATAGTAAAAATATAATGGTCTACGGCTGTATATCTATATGAAATAGAAGTGAGAGTGAAACTCTCTAACGGGATGTCCGATCGGGGGCTATTGAAAGTCTTATTTATTTGCCCCTGATCGGACATCCTTTAGAGAGTTTCACTATCACTTTTATTTTATTTCTCAACAAGTACGATCGTTACTTCATCCCAACATCTTTATTACAGACACATACATAGTCTTACATGCAGTATTAAATTATTAACAAATATCCAATGTGTTTGAAGATTTTTGTCAATGTTATCTACTTTCCCCGCCACTGTAATTTAAAGTTATAAACCAAATTGATTTTGAATTAGCTATACTTCGGCCATTGAGGATGATTTTTTATGGAATTTTGTCTGCGTGTTTTATATTTTTTCTGCGATGTTTTCATTCAAGTGGCTCAAAAAAATAAAATAGAAATTTTCAAAAATCCATATCTGCATTAAAAATAGTTGAATTTACAAAAACCTAATTAATTTCGAATAAGTGATTCTTCAAACATTGAGAATATTGTTTTAAGGAATTTTTTGCTACGAGTTTTATATTTTTTCTGCGATGTTTTCATTCAATTGCTTAAAAAATTAAAACGAAAATCTTCAAAAATCCATATCACTATTGAACATTGTTAAATTTACAAAAACAAAATTAATTTTGAATAAGCGATTCTTCAACCATTGAGGATATTGTTTTAAGAAAATTTTCTACTCGTTTTATATTTTTTCTGCGTCGTTTTCATTCAAGTGGCTCAAAAAAATAAAATGAAAATTTTCAAAAATCTATATCTGCATTAAAAATTGTCGAATTTACAAAAACCAAATTAATTTTGAATAAGCGATTCTTAAACCATTGAGGATATTGTTTTAAGGATTTTTTTCTACGCGTGTTATATTTTTTTCTGCGGAAGTTACGGAATGATGCGATACAGTAAACTGAAACAGAGTGTTTATAGGAGAAAGAATAGTTATTTATTATGCGCGTGTGGAATGTACGTAATTAGTCACCCAAGAGAAAGTTTAATTTTCTTAAGGGACTAATAAGTAATTCTACATAATTATAATATAACATTTTATCCAAAATCGCCTGTAACTGCATTAAATATTAAAAATTGGTTATAAACGTTTAACAGGAAAATTTAACGTGCATGATGTTAATTTGAATTATTTCAAAAATCTTACGAATAATCTAATTTTTCCGTGAGTCTGAGTTATTCTCTCACTAGTGGGTAATGAACAACATTACCACAGCAACTCGTTTATTACATACGATTTTGGATAAAAAAATATAAACTACATCTAAAATCCGATCAAGTAGTATTATTTTATACGTTATAAACTCCCAATCTTCCTGTTTACAAAAATAAAATTTTTAATAAAATATCTTGAAAATTGATTTAGTTGTGCTATTTTAAAAATCATCAGGTAACGCTGCCGGACCCTGTATTACACGCACGTATGCATAAAATCTACCCTATCAACAATAAAAATTAAATTTCGAGTTTGCGAGAAACTCACGTATTTGTATACATGTGCGATCAGATAGGCAAATAAGAGTGAAGGAAAATTTTCTGTGCATCCATAAACCTAATTCCATATCTACATTAAAATTAAATCGTAGGGTATCCTAAGCAAACCGGGAGAATATGACCGGAAATATTCATAACCCGAACCTATTTATGGTATTAGGGAAATCTGCTCGGCTCCCTTAGCCCTTTAAGTACAATATTAGTGTCAAACACAATGTGCCCTCCGCAGTTTACACACACTACCTCAGTTACATGTAAATGGGTGCTATTGGGAAGGAAGGAACAGAACGGCCCTGGCTATGCGTGCCAAAATTACCAAAACACAGAATGGTGTTTATTCAAAAGCACTTGCCTCATTCAGTTTAGCTCGCAATTATTTGCAAAACGAAACGATTGTCACAGATTAAACGATTCGCACTATAATAATCTGCAATTCATTACTTGTTAATCTCTTGAATCAACAGCAATTATAGCCCTGCGGAGATTTGTTGCATAATTATTATTTATTTACAACTAGATTAATTTTAAATTTAAATTTATTATCATTATCGTATCATCATGTATGTTCATTTTATGTGAAACATTATGAGGATCTAGATAGTACTCTCATTCCATAATTTGTTAGTTACAATACATTACATACAAAAATTGTTTTCACTTTTTGCACAGTTTCAGCTACACTGCAAATAATTTTTTTAATCCAAAATCGGGTGTTATAATCGAATGTAATGTTGCCCATTGCCCTCCAGTGAGAGAATAATTCGGACTTACGGAATACCTAGATCCTTCATAATATTTTTGAAATCATTCAAATTGACACCACGTACTTCAAAATTTCTTGTCAAATTTTTTTAACCCGCCAATGATGACCCTCTTGGTCTGTGAGACCGGGTGTGTCGAATAACTTTATTCTCCGTTATTGTTTTTTGTTGCAATTTCGAGTAGCTGTCGCATTGCAGAGCTTAAATTGATTGAATATCTTTGTTTTATTGTCAAAGAGCATACATTAAAAAAAAAACAAAAAACATGAACTATTAGTAGGGGCCGCGGTGGCCTAGTGGGTAGCGTTCCCGCTTCTGGGCCTCGTGGTCGTGGGTTCGAATCCCATCCGTGCGGTCACTTTTTCTGAATGAAAAATGGCCGTGCGGGTCCTTGGATATTTAAGTGGTTGTCGTTTCATATCTATATATGAAGATTATTACAATCGGTTGTGGCAGAATGCCCTAGATGGCTATGCCAATTCCCACTATCATCCGCACTTCCTTAACCCGAATGCCCATCAACCATCCTTCCTTAAAAAAAAAAACTATTAGTAACACGTTTCGAAAAATCTTCAGTTGAAAACCTTGGTGCGTGAGATCGGCGTCACCATTAAATTTGCGTCGCCAATTACGGGTTAAGCAATATTTCAATATTTAGAGCAATTACAGGCGATTTTGGATAAAATGTTATATTATTCTCATGTGGAATTACACATTAGTCTCTTAAGAAAATTACCTTTTTAACTTTTTCTTTTATTTAAATAACTATTAATATTTCGTTGAATCATTCAAGCGTAAAATTATCAATTTCTTACAACGTAGATGGCAATACATATTTATCAATTTATTGTCGAAATCACATGCCCTGTGAAAAGAAACCAACATATTCATCCTTCATGACATATCACTGATATCTATGTGAATATTTTATCACCCGCTGTGCCAGCCCTGTACCTAATGTGGAATGAAAACAAATAAAATACCTTTAGTACGTAATAAACTGCATGCTTTCAGTAGTCAAATAACGCGATTTCTATTTTAAATTCGGAACGATGCAATGTGCGAGCATCGTATCTTTTGATCCTTTGACTAATGAAATCTTCGAATCCGAGTGCTGCGAGTAGCGCTATCTCTCTCTGTAACAAAAAACCCTTTCCGGTTTCTTATTACCGAGATGTAACCCCAGAGGATGGGTATTGATCACGTAAAGTTGTCTCGTATAAAAATTGAATCCCTTGGTAATTATGACCTACTAAATGTAATTAAATCCTTTCCGGGCACTTAGTCAGGCCGACTGTGATACCAGTGTTTTTTTCTCTCTTTCCTTTCCAAGTTTGCAGAAGCACGCTCCTCTTAATTAGCAAGAGGAAGAATTGTAAAATTAAAACGGAACTGGGAAGGTTCATATTTTATCGAAGTTTCCATGGGGAGAACATTATTTAAAGGGGCGACGTTGTTCGAACTTTTACCTTTTGAATTGTTTTGTTCGAATTAATTGTAATTTAATTAGATTATTATGATATTTAAGATTTTAGGGTAAATAAGAGGGATATTTATGATTAAGAAAAATCTATATGCCTCAAGAATTTAAACATATAACGAATAAAATATGTATAACATATTTAGAGATTAGGCAATCATGTGTTTTGTGAAAACCCTTTCCGGTTTCTTATTACCAGGATGTAACCCCAGAGGATGGGTATTGATCACATAAAGTTGCAAGGAAATAATTTTTGAAAATACTTGTATATAATTGGCTCAAAAGTTTGAACATGCTTCCAACAGGAATCGTACTTGCAACCTCCAGCTTTCTAGATTTGCCGTTTGCCCCACAGAAGCCACATAGTTTAGATCCCGGCATCGGTCTCAATCCCGCTTGAAGAATTAGCCTATGTTTTTGGTAAAAGTATTGATGACGAGAACTCGAGTAATTTACAGCTAATTTACCACCAATTTTGTTTCTGAAGATGAGAGTAGGTCTAAAGTGGAAGATAAAATCGAGAAAGTCAGTGAGGAAAAAGACGGGCCCATTGCAGATGAGTTGGGTGAAAATGAGATCGAGGAAGATACGGTGGAAGTAAATTACAGTAAATAAAATTCTGCGAAATTCTACAATCTTTTTCTAACTAGAGTTATGAAGACGAAATCTGCAAATACAGCAATCAAGGGGCAAATCGGGTATATAGGGTGTTTCACACCACCCGTACACCCCAAATATCTCGTGAAATACAAATCGGATTGAGATAAAAAAAAATACGTCCAAAAATGTGGTGTTAAGGTGTAAACCATTTCCCCTCCCCCCTGGGGCGGTGAAGGGGGGTAACTTTGAAATCTTAAATGGAAACCCCTATTTTTTATTGCAGATTTGGATTATATACTAAGAAATGTTAGGTTTTTATCTGAAAAAAAAAATTCGATAAGCGACAGATGACCTATGATAGGCAAAAAGAATTATTGAATTAAATTTATTTTTGGCATAAAATGACAAGTTATGACTTTTTTGTAGTCATCTTTTAAATAAGGCGTTGATTGAAGTCATTTGTAATTTTATGTCATCAATAAGTTTTTGTGTGCGATATCTGAGATAAAGGTAAAAGTATTCTTTCTAGAAAAAATTCGCAGAAACGAATAAAAATGAATTTGAATATCAAATTCCGTTCCATTTCTTTCTATTGTGGTGATGTATGAATTTTTGTAAAAAAAAAAACTGGTTTTTGTTTAATTAAAAAAAATGTTAATTTGTTAATTGAAAAAAAAACGAATAAAAAACTAATACATTTTAGAGTAGAATACAAATCTGCTATAAAAAATAGGAGTGCCTATTTAAGATTTCAAAGTTACCCCCCACACGATTCGATTTTTCAAAATTTTGATACACCGAGCTCAAAAGGTTCGTCATCACTGGTCTATTATATCAGAGGAGACATGAGACAAAAAGTTTATAGCGTTTCAATAAATACAAAGGAACAATTACAAGAGCGGATAATAAACCCAGCTCATTCAATCCATCAGGAAATTGTATGTTCAGACATCTGATATTGGGCATAAGGGCGTGGTACTCCATCGTGTTGGAACCACATCCTAAGCCGTGTAAATCATCTAAAATTGCTTCGAATTCATCGATCTAATCAATTTTTAAGGATTTTATATGGCCGAAAAATCTTTAAGATTATTTATTTCGATAACGGTAAGAAATCAGACATTTGTTTATTTGAACTTTTTTGCTCAGAATAAAATTATCCACTTCCAGTTTTGAGTGTATCTTTTCTAGAAGAATCACTGTGGTAACTTACTTACCAAAAAAAAACAAATATTAATTTGGGTCCCTGAAACGATTCCGACATTTTTTGGAAAATATTTTTTTGTGCCAGTATGGTATTTTCCAATATTAGCAAAAATTGAGTATTAGAAAAATACTTCAACAAATGTCAAAGACAATTCAAAACCGAGCATCATTTATAATTTTGAAATAATTATATAATTTAACATTAATTACATATATTAAGTCATGCATCATGAAGCATTTATGAAGAATCTCGCTGAATTTTGAAAATATTTATAAACGTGAAAAATCCCAATTAAGAAATTTCATATTGAATAATCATCATTATTTAGACTATAATTATGAAATACTAAGTTACATTAAATTTATTAAAACAAAAATGGTGATGTGGCCATCATGATACTTTCTCCGACTTACTCGGTATCATAGTCATTTATATTTACGCTTTCGTGGTTTATTTTCTATTTAAATCATATTTTAAATGTACATCGAGCGTTTTGTAGACTTGCATGAAACTGACGTTTAAAACGTCAAAATTATAAAAGATGGAAAAATTATACTTCAAATTCAAAAACTCTTTTCAAGGTAAAATTTTCGATTTTAAAAAAGGTATGTTTTTTGGAATGAGCACGTTTCTCTGCTTTTTAAAGGTGGGGTCCCACCAGTAACAATTGTTTTTTTTGCTCATTGTCAGTGGGTTAATGAGCAAAGGGTACCTACGTTTAAGATAGTCAAAACGCCCCTATCCCTAGATATTTTAATTTAACCCATGAGAGGATGTTTTAGGATGTAAAAATAAGGTACCCATGGTCAGTGGGCCGACAACCCCTTCCGCCCTCTTTAGGGGCAAAAGAATTTTTTTTAAACATTATTTTTTAACTGTCGAACGAGTGAATGAAATATTCGGAAAAAAATCAAAAAAATAGTCAGCCCAATTACCTATTTGACCAATTTTTTCCAAGGCCATTTAAGGTCATTTAGATCCGAAAAAAAATCCAAAAGTTTATTAATCGATTTTTATTCTACAATTACCATTTATATACCTGGCTTTTGACATTTACATCATTTCATCCCGTAAAAAGCCATTAAAACAGGCATCAAAACATATTTATATCATGCCGCTGCATCTTGAAAAATCAATTTTTCATCTTTTCTAAGCGTTTTTACCATTATTCCTGGAATTGCCCATTTTTCAAATTTTCGGAGCATTTCGTTTTAAGCATCAAGACAATGAAAACTTTTGTTTCGCACTAAAAACTCACCAATTACTGTTATATAAGGCATATTTTTCGAAAATAAAGGAAAAAATTGGTCAAGTAGGTATTTGGGTGGATTTTTTTCAAATTTCATTCACTCGTTCGTGAATTTTTTAACCCCTTAAAAGGGCGGAAGGGTTTCTCGGCCCACTGACCATGCGAACCTTATTTTTGCACCCCAAAACATTTTTTTATCGGGTAAATTCGAAAGTCTAGGGATAGGGGCATCTTAACCGTAGGTACCCTTTAGAGTTAGATCAATTGGATTGTATTAAAATTTAAAGCATTGATATTCAAACATTTTATAAATATGGAATACAGAATATGCATTTAACAATTTTTGTAAATTACAATCGGTACCAATAGTTTACAATTTGTTTAGCCAAATGGGAAAATGTACAACTTCACAAAATATTTCACCTAGGTTTTAAATGTAGATGTGAGATTTTCCAAATTTATATACAATTCTGGAGGAGCATATGTTTCCAATAATTTTGCAAAATTTGGAATCGGTACCATTTGTTTTGCATTCTGTTAGCCAACTGTGTAATACACTTTTCTTAATAATAACAAATTCAAATAGTCATGTAGTATTATTGCATAATGTAGTATTTCCAAGGCTCTTTGTGTTTTATTAGCTTTTATAATCCGATAGAGATAAACTACCAAAAACAAAGAAAATACTTTCGGCATCACTTTCGCAAGATTGCCACGTCATCAGCCATATCTAACATGAAATAATTTAAGTCCTAATTTATTTAGTTGCAAAATTGCTCATCATAAACAGTACACATTGTTATTAACAGAAATACGACATATAATTAACAGGCATATGATAAAATGATGTTAGTTTATTAATCTACCAAATGGCTATCGACCAGAGGTCTCTCTGACCAGCATTGCCGATCTTGTGAAGTAAGTCTGTTATTAATACGTAGATAGATTAAATGAAATCGATTATTATCATAACAGCACACATTTTAAGGAATATTATTGACGATAATGGCTTTTTATATTCGACGTCAATGTCAGGATTTCTTGGAATAAAGTATACAATTACACCAAATTTTCCACATTTTGACGTTTAAATCATCAAGTTCAGATAAAGCATTTGGCAGTTGTGCAATTAAAAAAATATATCAAAATAGCTATTTTAAATCTTTAGACTTTGAAAACGTGAAATTTTGACGTTTTGCGTTGATTTCACGAAAATATTTATTATTTAACTCGTTTTTAAATTGTACCAAATTTTCCACTTTTTGGCGTTGGAATCATCAAAATCGGACAATGCGTTTGGAAGTTATGTAGTTTCAAAAACCAAAATCACGATTTTATAATCTTCAAACTTTAAAAAAATACGATTTTTGCAATTGATATTAATTTCATGAAAAAATAAATGTTAACAGTTTTAAAATTACAATAAATTTTCACAGACTGGAGTTAGCCTTAAATTTCAGCCATGAATCCGGCGCTACCACCAATTTTGCCTTTTGTAAGTTTCCAAGTTATCTTTACTAATTTACAGAAAATAGATTCAAATTCAGAATTAATAATATTCCTATAGTGCCATAGTAATGACAATAATCTTTTAACTTAGGATTTACTTAGATTTTTCAATAAGACATCTATCGAAACATCAATTTTCAAAAAATCAAGAGTCATCGTTAGCCGTAGTTTAGGTTCGATATTTTCGGCCACAAATGTTCTATGGGGCTTTGTTTATAATATTTAGGGTTAAAAAATGACACATATTCTTCGTTTTTGTTTAAACAATTATTTACCAAGACTCTTTTACGAAATTTCGTCCATTTTCAAAAAATCAAAAGTCACCGTTAGGCCTAGTTTAGGTTGAATATTTTCGGCCATAAATGTTCTATGGGGCTTTATTTACAATATTTAGGCTTAAAAAATGACACTTATTCTTCATTTTTGTTTAAATAATTATTTACCTGGACACTTTTACGAAATTTTGTCTATTTTCAAAAAATCCAAAGTCACCGTTAGGCGTAGTTTAGGTTCGATATTTACGGCCACAAATATTCTATGGAGCTTTGTTTACACTATTTAAGCTTAAAAAAATGACATTTATTCTTCAATTTTGTTTAAATAATTATTTACCTAGACACTTTTACGAAATTTCGTCTATTTTCTAAAAATCAAAAGTCACCGTAAGGCCTGGTTTAGGTTCGATATTTTCGGCCACAAATGTTCTATAAGGCTTTGTTTACAATATTTAAATTTAAAAAAATGACACATATTCTTCGTTTTTGTTTAAATAATTATTTACCTAGACAAAAAATTATCGAAAAATCGGGGTAAATCCTAAGTTAAAAGCTTATTGTTATTACCATGGCACTCCAGCAATTTGATTAATAATGAATTTGAATCCATTTTCTGTAAATTAGTAGAGCTAACTTGGAAATGTATTAAAGGCAAAAATGGTGAATGCGCCGGATTCGTGGCTGAAATTTATAGCTAATTTCCGGTCGGTTAAATTTTCCACGTTTTGACGTTTGAATCATCAAAATCAGACAAAACATTGGATTCTTAGAGTATTTTTTCTTTTAGATATAGGAGGCGTTCTTCTATGGTGATTATGAGTGTGGTGTCATAAAGAAATTGGTTGGAGGGATTGTATAAAGAATGAAGGGGGTGACGGATTTTGTTTAATGATCTAAGGGAAGCTCTCTCGCATATTTCGAATGGTAGGACTTAAGGATTTGGAGAATCAATTAAGGGGTGGCAAATAATTTTATATATTTTGACTGCGTTTTTAGTAGAAATCCCCGCTTGTCTATAGGTTAGATATCTAATGGATTTAGCCCTCGATATAATTATGCTTTGATTTGTAGCAGTGTGTTTTTAAAACTACGCTTATTATCAACGATAATAATAATAATAATGATAAACTTTATTAACGGAAAAATCTTCTTTTTACAAAAAATGCTTAAATTAATTATACCGAGTTAACTATTATAAGGTAGCGGATTGATAGGAGTTTGTGAGATGAATATATCGAAGGGAGAATTGGTAATCCGATGATAGGGAATTAGAAGTTGGCATTTACTAGGATTTATTTTTATTCTCCAGTTTGCAAACCGGAGTTCAAGAGAGTTAATTAACTGCTGCAGGGTTTGCGGGGCTTTGGGTAATGTGGAAGCGTGAGTAATTAGGGCTAAAAAAATAATTTTGTAGGGCACTAGGATTCTATGCATCAATGCCTTGGGCCAACCAGGTGTGAAATGCCCAAGCATTTTGTAGAATATAACATAAAACAAACAAATTAACAGCAAATGATGTATCTGTACGACAAAAGCAAAATTAATTCGTGTCTATAATAGCATTAAAAACCATCTTATTAGTTACAATTTTGTAAACAAATACACTTCGCTGTTTTCATATAATCTTCTTCCAACGTTCGCATTAATACATTCCTGTTTGTAGAACAAGCAAGTAAAACTTTGCAGTTTAGAATTGTATATTGTGTAAATTCAGTACTCGCCTGAAGACATTGCTTCCTTGCCAGTAAGAATTTCTAATTCCGATGGCGTTTTATAAACTTTGGTAATTTCTTTGCTGTGCAGAATTTAATAATATCTAACGTTTCAGCACTGTTTAGCAATATTAATTTATTTGGAAAATTCACCCTAACTGATTATTAAAAATATATATATATATATATATATATATATATATATATATATATATATATAACGTGAGAAGTCAGTGATGTAAATCTAGACAATTATTCACGACTCGAGTTTCGATGTGTTATCGCGCTATTGATTTCCGTTAATTTAATTAGAGCCTTTAGATGAAACAAGAAGATATCTTGTATCAAATACAATTTGCAATTAGTAGTGTTATCCGTCTCTGTTTTGCTCGTCGTAGTTTATTTTATATAAATATCCCAACATATTCCCTCCAAAATATATGAGAATGTATAAAGCCCCTTAGCGCATCGCCGAAAGAACGATATAGGCGGATAGATGGGAATGGAGCGGAATAAGGGTGTATCTAGCGCCATTCGCAGCTGCGAGGATAAAAATGTCATTATACGGGGGTGTTTTATTCGCGCCGGCGATGATTTTTACTCCGGATTCAAGTGCTCTTTGTATTCAATTCTGCTCTAAACTGCTAATGAAAAATTCACAGCCGTGTTAGGTGCATTATCGGATACCTGTGGTGCCTGGGATTTACGACGCAAACTCTAAAAAAAAGGAGTCGTATAATTGAGGCTTCTCTACGCCCTTCACATTTTTACGGCGGGGGTTAAATCTATGCAAATGCCGGGGGCTTCGGCTACGCATCACTCATCGACGTAATAAAGTAAATATTGTCTCTGTAAGCATAAAGTGTAAGGTGGGAATTTGCATTTTACGCCCTATTAATTTTATTAAACAAATTTCAAATCCTAGTTTACAAGCTGACATAAAACTCGATCAATTAGAAACTCAACCGTACAAGATATTAAGGGATGCCGGTATAAATGACGTGTGTCTGGAAAAGGGACGTATTTCGTTTACGACCTCTATGTAATATTCACTTTAATTAATTGAAAAGCGGAAATTACATTCACAGCCCGGCGCATTCACAATGAATGCGCTTCGAGCAATTAGCTGTGAAATTCATAAAAGTCCGTAGCTACATTACGTATTGTAATATTTCATTTGATAATTGACAATGTGGTTTCTTGCTATAGTTTTATTTATAATTAAATTGTTTTAAATATACTACGCCGTCATGGTGTAGTAGGTAGAGCGCGAACATCTGTCTGCATCACAAGTCGAGTGGTAGCTAGTGGTTATTATACTAAGGCCAGGCGATAGCCAAATATGAATTAAAAAAAAAAAGTCGAGTGGGTTCGATTCCCAACATTTTTCTGACCGAGAAAACTCCGCCCGGGTCCGCGGATGTTGTACTTGTCTATCTTTATTAATTAATTTATTTAATCATTCAATCTCCTTAACCCATGTCTTTAAAAAAATAAGAACAAACAAATTAAATTGAATGTTTAATGTTGGCGGCGTTTACTTCGTGGTACATCTTGATTGTAGATTGGAATAAAACACTTTAACTTTTTTATACCACTATATTTAATTTATGTGACTAGTTTCGACCATTCACTGGTCATTTTCAAACATGAGTAACTTAAATTACGGCTTTACACTTCTTATATAGGTATTAATTACAACGCTTCAACGCTTTAAAAATTAAATTGAATTAAAAAATTTAAAAATTCACTATGTTTTAATCACAAATACCATAGTGAACTTTTCAATTCAGTTTAATTATGGATTACTACGTAGTAACGTTGGCAACCACCCTCTTAATTTATGATACAAGTCATGCAAATTTATGAATTCTAAATAAAACATCCTTCTCGTAAATTTATTAGAATTATTTCCAGTTCCATATTGTTCCATTTATTTTTTGTTTGTTTTTTCCGATGGGCAGATCCTCGAATTCCCGATAAATAATATCCCGTTTCAAATTAAATTTCATTAAAGGCCCCCTCTATGGAGAACAAGGAATGCAATTAATCGCAGTGAGTTAAAAAAGGAACTCATAATGGTAATAATAAATTTAATTTATCTCGGCAGTCTTCGCTCCGGGCAAAATAAATCGACAAAAAAGCTTAAAAGCTCCCTTTGTTTGGGTTCGATATATTTAGAGCCGGATCGTATTTTAAATTGCAGTTTCATTTCGTTATATATACCGTGTATAGAACATATACAGTAATTTTTAATACTTATTTTAAAAGTATTAACCGAAATAGGAAAAAAACACAGGGCTTGAAAAGAAAACCAATTATAAAATGCATTGCTTGGAACGAAATTCCACACATTACTGATATTTTGGAGAAAATCGTCGCTTGAAACTATCAACTATGATTACGAAAGCGCAATGAGAAGGTATCATAAATTAATTAATTAAACAAATGCATGGTAGCGAAGGAGTGCAGGAAGACATGTATTATTAAAAGAACTTGGGGAATACCGTCGTAAAATATGAAGTTGAAACTGGTTGATGTGAGCAATGGGAGTTGGTTTAAGTTAAGAGTAAAATTTTAAACAAATTTCCACTGCCGCTTTGCGCCACCTATAATATCAACCGGTTTGAACTATATTATTAATAAGTGAGAAATACAGTTTATTGTTATTATTATTATTTAAAAAAAAGAATAGTGGCGCTGTCGTGAATGAGTCGAATACAACTAAATCAGTAACAACAACAAAATAAAGTTTAATTCTTGTGAAAATTTAATGTTTGGCCAAATCAGACAAATTAAGACCAATTCAAATAAAACGAATAACTTTGTTAGTATCACTTTACTAGTAAAGTGATACTAACAAAGTTATTCGTTTTATTTGAATTATTCAAAATGTATCACGAAGTGAAAGCCTCCACAATTACTTATTTAAATTAAGACCAGCTTATACAGTGTTTTATGTGAATCTGCGCAAACAATGACAATCCAATAATACAAGAAAAAATTTGTATTATGTTATATCATCAAACATCTATAGTCTGTCCATTTGCAAGAGGCAATAAGTGTAAACATAATGACGTGAGTAGTGAGAATGCACAGGGTCGCACTCTTTTCGTCGCACAGCACCGCGCGCTCACTTACAAAATGCACGGCGCTCTGCAATCGACGGGCACAAAATACAAAATAAATCCAGCATTGTATTATCCTATATGCAAAATACGCACGTGCGTATATCGGCAAATTTCCAGAGGCGGCAAAATCTGAGACATTGATAATGAGGGAAATGCCCACGCGCGAGTGCTCGCGTTCCACCGTATGACGCGAGTCTGCAGGGTTAAAATCGTGTTTATTTTTCAAAAATGTAAAACAAACACAAATAATAATAATAAATGATAAGGAATTAGTATAAAGGAAGGATGAAACTCATTGAAAATTCTTCAATCATCGCAAAATTTCTACCTTAGTACCTTGGTGACATAATTCCATATATAGCTAGGAACTGCACAAAACAAATATTTATATTTTCTTTTCTTAATTTCTAATCTGTCAGCTTAAACGATTACTATGTGCATCAGAGTGGGTATAGCATATATGGGGGAATTTAGAAGTATGTGAAAATCAACGGGACAACCCGGAAACTCGTTCGTATAGATAAAAAACTAACAACTGTAAACCGAGCCCTGGGCGTCTAAAATTTGAAAAAAATCGTTTTTTCCCCCTTTTTTTTCATTTTAGCCCCCCTAATATTAAACGGTCCACCCTAATGGTCAAATGATATACTGTGTCGACAGGGGATGTTAATACGAATTCATAACGAATTTATTTATTAAAATCTGACTAAAATTGTGAATGTTTCAGTTATATCATAGTTGTATATTTCGATGTTTTGTCACTTATTTCACACTTGTCTAAAGCAGATGAGATCCCTTCACTGATAAATGCAATGCTTGTGGTTATGGTTCTATTTCCAAAATTACTCAAAATTAAATCGAGATTATGTTTTCCTGAAAAGGTATTTCCATACCAACGTCAAATTTTACATACATTTTATTTCAATAGCGCGCGAAACTATGAAAAATTGTAGTAATTTTAATGGTTTCAAATAAATACAAAAATAATTGCCATCGATTTTAAACTTTCAAAAATAACTCAAAATACATTCAAAATTATGATTTCGGAATAATCTAGATACACACCCAAACCAAATTTTGTGTACTTTTATTTGAACAGCGCACGAAATTATGGAAAATTGTAATTATTTTAATGCTCTCAAACAAATATAAAACTTAAAATTTTCTAAAATTACTTAGAAATCATTTGAAATTATTATGATTATGTGAAAAATTTTGTCATAATTTCATGTAATCAGTTATCACGAAAAATCGTGAAAAATTGTTATAATTTTGGTGGCTTTAAATAAATATAAAGACAATTGCCATCAATTCGAAACTTTCCAAAATCACTCAAAAATCATTCGAAATTACGATTTTGGGAAAATCTGGATACACCAAATTTTGTGATACTTCTATTCGAACAGCGCGTGAAATTATGAAAATTGTAATAATTATAATGCTCTCAAAAACAATTGTTGTGGACTCAAAATGTTCTAAAATTATTAAAAAGTCATTAGAGATTATTATTACCTAAACAAATACCTACACACCATCACCAGATTTTGTGATAATTTCTTGTAATCAGTGCGAATAATCAGAAAAAGATTGTTATAATTTCGGCGGTTTGAAATAAATATAAAAACAACTGCCAATGATTTAAAACCTTCCAAAATAACTCAAAATTTATTCGAAATTATGATTTTGGGAAAATCTGGATAAATATCAAAACCAATTTTTTACTTGAACAGCACGCAAACTTTTAATGCTCTTAAGAATATACAAACACAATTGTCAAACAAAAACTTAAAATTTTCCGAAATTACAAAAAAATAATTTTAGATTATTATTATGCGGAAAACTGCTTATACACCATTACCAGATTTTCTCATAATTTCATGTAATCACTGCGATTTTTTTTTTTCAGAAAAGGAAGGATGTTTGGTGGAATTGCGGGTTAAGGAGAGTGAATGACTATGAGGGAATTGGCATAAGCCATTTGCTGTTTGGCCACTAACGTTCATTTTAATATTTGAGAATTCATTTTCATAATGAATGGGACAAACACTAAACAACCATGGACTTTTCGTTAATAAAAGCTACCGCCCGAGCGTGGGATTCGAACCCACGACGCCTCGCATCGAAAGCGGGAGTGTAACCGCCACGGAGCGCCCCCGCAAAAAATTGTTATAATTTTGGTGGCTTGAAATAAACATAAAAATCGATTTGAAACTTTCATAAAAAACTCAAAATTCATTCGACATGAAGATTTTGGAAAAAGCTGGACACACATCTTGATCAAATTGTGTGATACAATTTTTTGAACAGAACGCGAAATTATGAAAAATTATATTAATTCTATTAATATAAAAATATATAAGAACAATTGTATTTCTTTTACTTTTACTTGAATTTTCAATTTTTTGGTCACCATTTTTTATTTCCAGGCCGGGTTTTTTTATTTTTTTTGGCTATTTAAGATGTTTGGCCGGTTTTTTTTTCGATTTTTGACTAATTTTTTTGGTCTTTTGTGATCATTCAGTCGAAATATTCTTTATTTTGGCCTAAATTTTCAATTTTCTGGTCCGTATTTTTTATTTTTAGGCTCGAATTTCTTATTTTTTGCCCTGTAGTTTTAATTTGTAACCTGAATGATTGATTATTGTGTCTACATTTTTTATTTTTAAACCAGAGTTTTCGAGTTTTGGTCAAAATTTTTGATTTTTTGGTCCCGATTGTGGATTTTTTTTTAGTATATATTTCTGATTTTTGACCTGCATTTTCGATTTTCAAGATCTTCTGTCCTACATTTCCTTTATTTTGGCAGAAAATTTCGATTTGTTTGGTCTGTATTTTTTATTTTTAGGCCCGAGTCAAAATGTTTGATTTTTGGCCACGATTGTTAATTTTTCATTTTTTGGCATCTATTTTAGATTTTTTACTTGCATTTTCGTCTTTGCGGTATAAATTTTTCCTTATTTTGGCCGAAATGTTGTTCAATTTTTTGAATCTGCGTTTTTGATTTTTGGTCCCGAATTTTTGACGTTGGTCTAAATTTTTGTTTTTCTTCATATTTTTTAGATTTCTTAACTTGAATGATTGATTTTGTTGGGTGATTTTATTTTTTATTTTCTGGCTATTATTTCCGAGTTTCTGGCCAGAAATTTACTTTGAGCTTAAGAATTATTTTGGGGGTGAAAATGGCACCTTTACTTGAATTCGGAGTTTTCGGTCTGCATTTTTTACTTTTAGTCCAGGGTTTTTGATTTTCTGGCCGATATTTTAGATCTTTGGCTTGTAGTTTCGTAAAACATTAATAACTTCGTCAATTTTAGTCCAATTTCAACAAATAAACACGTTTTGGATTCACATTAACGTCCTCTATCGACACAATATATAAGTTGGCTAATAGGGTTGACCGTTTAATATTAGGGTAGACCAAAATGGAAAAAAGGGAATAAACCCCTTTTTCAAATTTTAGAGGGCTAGGGTTACGCAATGTTCGATATGGCTCAAAATTTACGGTTATTAGTTTTTCATCTATACGAACAAGTTTCCGGGTTGTCTTGTTGATTTTCATATACTTTTAAAAAAAGAACCACTCTAATGTGCATGGTAAAAAAAATCTCTCTCCAGTCCTTGAAATAGTCGCTAAACACTAGGATGGCTGCATTGAAATGGCGAATTTGAATCATTATGGAAGCCTTTACAACAATGAGTTTTTTTTTGTGTTTTTATAAGTAATGCATCATAATAATTAAATCAGAAAAATTTAAAATTAAGAATTTCCACCAGCTGCACGTTCATTACACATATGTAGAGAAGTATGTCAGTATTTCGTCCGGAAACGTTTCGGAAGCAGGTAAAAAAATTTTCGTTCTTCATTTAAATGAAGTAAATGATTTTAGTTTAAATTTCAGGTCTTCTTTATATTAAGTTTTTAAACCAATTTTCCGAATAATACTTTTGCGGGAGATGAACATAACAACCCTTAACCCATTCAGCCCTGGATTTTTAAATATGGAAAAAACATTTTTTTTTTTGTTAATTATTATTGATGGGGAGCTTCTTATGACCATAAATACCAAATTTGAACTCATTTCCTTAATTAGTATAGAAATTAAGTATTAAATAAAATAATAATAATAATTTTTAGTAAGTAGAGACATGTAAATGTTGCGGTGGTAATTGCCACCACCAGGGCCGAAAGGGTTAATCAAAGCAAGTGGAAAGACAATAATCACCGAATTTAAAGCTGTCTTTTCGAAAGCTACTCAATTTTTTGTCGGTGGTTTTCTTTCGCAATAACAAATAAATGCATGGTGGATATAAATGCCAATTTTGACGTACCACGTATATAACTGATTAAAAATATTCAGTACTTTATCAAACGTACCCTCCCCATGCATTTTTTCTTTTTTAATTCAATTTTTTTTTCAAATAGCAACCTACCCTGAATTTTAATTTTTTAAACGTAGCATTTTTAAAAGTTAATAAATATTCGAAAACAAAGGTACGCATTTGCGCCACGTGGGGTAACTGATGACCACCAGGAAGATTAAGACGTCACATATGATTACACATTTCAACTTGTCTGTTGTAAATAATATTTCACCATAGCAGGTTAAGCAGCCATGTAACAATAGCGTGGCATGCAACATTGATGATGATGTTAATTTTTTTTGACTTTGGTAGGTGCCCTTCAGTCACATCGGTTATGTATTGTTCATATTAAATGAAATAGTCATCCACAAACACCCAAGCCCTCGCCGGGATTCGAACCTGGGACCCTCCGCATTAGTACTGGCGCGCTAACGCATGCGGCTAGGGGGCCGGCATGATGTTAATTAAAACACTGTGTATACCAGCGTCCATAATTTTTTACACCGATCCAATCCGGCCTTCGGGTATAAGTATAAAATTTTACACCTTTAAATGTGAATTTTCGGCAGCTCGATCCAGAATAATGCGAGAAAAAAAAAATGATTAGTGCAATGACAAAAAAATGTGCTATCAAAGCATTCAAAACTCGACCTTAATGTCCACTTACTTAGCGACTGAGACGCGTGCGTTTGTTTACTCCGAATTGGACCTTCAAACATGCTGAGCACGAAAATCTTCAGTAAACCGCGCACCTGTGTCGTGTTTAGGTGTATGTGCTCGCATCCAAGTTTTCAAATAACAACAATCGCGACTCTGGAATACCTTCCAGCTTAAACTACCCGCTAATTGTCCCTCGGGTGAAAACTTGGAAATCGTCTTAACGCGGCGTGAAAGCATCGGGGTGCCAATAAGTGCAGTATCGCGTGAATACGTCCGGATTACCTTCCGGCGTCAAACGTACACCGAAATAGTTTAATTATTCCAAGTAAAATTCAGTGCAGCGTTTCTGGTAAAAAGTCGCTTCCCTGTCGTGAAGGAATTTGATTCAAGGTAATTGAATTGTTTTATTGAAGACATTCAAAATCATTTCAGAATAATTCAGTCGGTGGAGTTATGCATTTTTGTATTATTTATGTGGTGAAAGATTTTTCATACAGGATAGTTTGAATTAGTGGTGTTAATGCAGTTCTTGCGAATTGGGTGTATTTTTAGACTATTTTAATTATGTTTAACATTGCAACGTGTTCTCCAAAAAGCAACTTTATCAGGCTGAATTTGAAAATCAGATCTTACACCTTAACAAAAATCAGTGATTCCAAAGAATTTTTCGAACAAAAGTATGATAGCTATCACAGTTGAAAATTACTTAGTATTGAATATTTGGAACAAATTCTAAAAATCAGACCTCGACCTTTGCCAAAAATGTTTTCAGCGAAAAAATTCACTTTTTTGGCCTCGATACTAAAAATGGGCGAAATAACTTAATTTATCGCTTTTGTTATAGCGTTTTTCATGATTCTTAAAAACATTTTTTTATATTTCATATTTGGCTATCGCCTGGCCTTAGTATAATAACCATTGGTCAACATAACAATATATAAGATATCAATTATACTCTTCTCGCCTAGGGGCTCTTCAAGGCATTTTGTACCACTAAACAACACTAAGCCACGGACAATGGGAGGACCCAAGGATAAAAACAAAGGACTCTCATTCACCATTAATAATTCAAACCGTCGGCTTAATCGACCGGAAGTACTCAAAAACCCGCACATACACCTCAACGTTTCTTGACTCTAAAATTGTCTTATAATTAAAGGGTCAAATTGGAATAAATTAAGTTAAACAGAACTTCTCTCTCTTGATAGAATCTATTACAGCTCATCACAATGTGTTCCAAAGTTCCTCTATCGGCGCATTCGCAAAATGGGTTTCTTAAAAACGTTCAGCTATCAATAAAAAATGGATCAAAACTATCTTTCAGTTTCTGAATATATGTTTTTGGGTAGCCCACATCCTAGACTTTTCCTGTTGGGTTCATTGTTTAAAGTAAATGTACACTCATCCCTGAAGTAAATATTGCTCGAGAATTTAATATCTCCATTTACGTTTCCCATTAGCGTGTAGCAGAATTAATATTTTTTTATCCTCTGGAAATAATTCCTTATGACGACTGGACTTTGCAGGAATGATATTTATTCTTTCTCTAAAAGTTCTGTACAGTTGAATGATGTACGCCGAGCTCGTTAGCTACACACTGAATTCGTTGTCGTTTCTGACGGCTTTTACATCAGTTCGCAGTTTGCACATTAATATAAAATTTACAATTATAGAGAGAGTTTTTATTTCAATGCACCATAGGGATTGCCATGTTAAATTTTTATGTCTGTTAATGGTTTTTCTATTGCAAATTGTTGGCAGAATTTAAGTTTACATCTTCCTGAATAACTATGAATATATAGTTTATATAATGAAAAAAAAAAACAAAATATTAAGGAAATTAATTATATATGTACGTACGGCTGCCTAAAATTTTCACCTAATCATTCTACTTTTCAGGCCAATGAGTGCGAGTTCGATAGAATATTAATAGATTTTCTCTAGCCCACATTCTTAACAAAATAATCAGCCTTGAATCAGCTTTTGTTGAAAAGGGAAGAAAAGTCTAAGAGCTAAAAATTACGTAATTCACAACTTCTACTAGAAATAGTTTATTTACCGTAATGAAATATTGTGAGTGGATCAAATCAAAATGCAAATGTTGGAAACTTAATACTACTTTTTATTAACGAAAAAAAAATATGCTGAACGACACTACTAGAAGAGTGTGTGCCAAAGAAAATTAATATATTTTATGTTAAAACATTTATTGGGCTAAAACTCCCACGAGAAAACCATTGACAAGCATACAAATTTTAACATCTAAATCTTTATTATGCTTCCCAAGATTGCAATAATCTGAAAGCATCCTATTATCCCTAGATTTCGAAATAATAATTACATTTGAACTTGACATTTTTTAAATTTTGTATTTGCTCATAGCCATTGCATAAAAAACTCTAAAGTAATTGCTACTGACTGCTAACTTTACAAAAAGTTACTCTAAACTCATGCTTCCAGAATTTACGAAAATCTAAAAAGGATCTCCAGATTTCGCATACTTCTTTAGGCATTAAGATATTTAACACTAGCTTTACTTTGTTATGATTTAGACCAATTTGTTCAATATTCGACATGATGTTACTGTTTACCTGTTTACAATACTTTTAGATAAATAATCCTTAATAATGGTTATGGTAGTCATTCACATGATGGACTGAGATTTTTGAATCGGTAATTACAAGGCATAGCCGATATTTGTCAAATTGCAAAAAGTAATTTCCACAGTTTTTCCGTTATGGGAAAATGAGATGGCACTAAAAATACCCCATAAATAACTTATTTCTAGATTTAGAAGCAAATATTTACATGTTAAAAAGAACATATTAGAGATCTTGAGTCTTATAACTAATTGTTTTTAACATTAAAACAAAAAATAATGAGAATTGACTATTTTTACCTAATTTTAAAATAAATACACATGTCACAAAGGTATATGATGGGAAACTTTTATTCGTGATTTCTTAGAAAATGTTATTCTCCATAAAATTTGCGCTCATTCTGAACAAATGAAAAACACAAAACAAATAAATAAATGGCATAAACACAAAGACTTAAGCAATTTCTTATCATGTCTACAATTTTCTAAATGAATTTAATCAAATATTCCCAACACTTTCATCAAACAGGTGATGTTTATAAGTTATAAGCTTCGCTAAGTATGGCATGACGATTAACTTTACAGAATTTAGATGTTCATATACGGAAATAATTCTAACACCTGCGGAAGGAAGGCCGAATTATTCACCGAAAGACATCCCGAAGAAACAGTAACTTTCTCACATTTTGAAACAATTTCAAAATACTCGCAAGTTTGAACTTTAATAATAATAAATGTACTCAACAAAAAATATAAAAACAATTACCATTCTCACATTCGCTTATAATAAATGCCACATAATATTTCTGCGAAAACTATTAACATTTCATCCCTAAATTTTGAAATTATTTAATGATAACAGAGTGCCAAGTCCTAAAAAAATTTAATAATTGTATTGAATTGAAAAAAATATATAAAAACAATTGCCATTAACTTTAAACTTCTCAAATTCGCTTATAAGGAATGTTAAATAACGTTTCTGTGAAAACTATTCACACTTTATTCCTAAATTTTGGAATAATTTAACGAAAACACAGTGCGAAGTTTTGAAAAAATGCTATAGTTTTAGTGACTTGAAAAAAATATAAAAACAATTGCCATCGACTTGAAACTTCTCAAATTTGCTTATAAGGTTTGCTAAATAACATTTCTGTGAAAACTGTTAACACATCATTCCTAAATTTTTGAATAATTTAATGTGAGCAAAGAGTAAAGTTTCGAAAAAATGTAATAATTTTAGTGACTTAAAAAAATATAAAAACAATTACTGTCGACTTAAAATATGTTCAATTTTGTTATATGGTAAAAGATGAAATAGAAACTCACAGAATGTTTCCTAAGAAGATTATTTTTACTGATGAAGGTACGTTTACCACAAATGGTGTGTGTGGTTAATGTTTGGTGTGGATTTTTGAACAAAAAAGTGAAAGGCTCCTAGTTGTTTCACCAAAGCTTAACTCGAAAATTCTTAGGTTTTTAAATACAAAATGAATTTGGCAAATTTAGTATTAGCTACGAGAAATATATTTTGGTTTATGCACGATATCAAATACCAGATGAAATGAAGTTTGCAGGCTATGCTTGAAAAAGGGACACTACTCTAAGGTCTGCCGATCTACTGGTAACAGAAAGAATTTTTAAAATTCCAAACAAACATTTTATAAGATGATCTTATAAATTGTACAGCTACTGCTTCGGCTGGTTTAACCGAATCACAGTATCTGCATTGATTGATACTGTAAGTACTCTGAGTTTTATCAGTAATGAAACAGCCCTAAGACTCAAGTTAAAGATCAATCAAATTCAAGGACAAGTGTATATGGCCTCAACCACGCTCGCTTCAAATATTATTGGAATCTGTAAAATAAATCTCGAAATTGTCGCTGTAAAATTATCGAGCTTACTGTCTTTCCAACCCTCTGTGCGGACGTCATCCTCGGTCATCAAAGTTCAATAATCAATTATATTTTGTATGTTCTTGAGCTTTAAGAAATACTTTAATTGGTTGGAGAAATTTGTTTTTTTGTGTAAATTCAATCTAAATTTAAATAAAAAACTAACAACCAAGAGGTCACTTATGGTACATTTCTAAACTCAGAATTTAGAGACGAATTACAATTGGTAAAAATATACAGGGTTTAAGGTGATTTTTGGTTAAACCCGAAATGGAATTTTTATTAAAAGTCCACATATCCACACACAGTGCTTTCCTGAGAAGACGCTTTCAACCCTACTAATATGCCTTCAATTCTTTAACCGTATCCAGCAGAGAAAGGATTACATGTTTCTACTGGATGAAACATATTATAATATAAGCGATTTCACTAATGTAAAAGTTAAATAGGTAGTATAGTTATTCAAATTTTGACGTGTCTAAATAGTAATTTACGTAACAAGTTCCGAAAGTGATATTTTACGGGATGAGTACGAATCCTGCGAGTCCCGTAAAATCATGTTTGGAACGTGTTACGTACAATATTTTTTTCTGCAGCCGTTTTTTTTTATGTTAAAAAAGCAGAAACACACACGAATTGTCAAGGCCGCGTACATATATACGCAAAATCGTACCGAACGTAACAAAAAGCGTCTCGAAAGTAAAGAAATCGTTCCGAAAGTGAAACAAAACCGTCCCGAAAATAACTACTTTCGGTACGATTTATGTAAAGTGGTACTTTCGATTTAATTAATCATACCGAAAGTTTTATTTTCGCGACGGCTGCAGAAAAATGTTATGACGGCTGTAATTCCTGAACAATAAAATTATTATTATTATCTATTTTGATATTTTTCACTCTAATTTCAGTTAAAACATGTAATATTTTATGTGATAAGTTTATAGAGTATGCTGTTCATTTCAAAATTAGGTAATAATTAGAGTAGAGGTTCTGAATTTTATTAAATGTAATAATGATTACAAAACTATGGTCTGTTACACAAGAATGCAATAATGTCCACAATTGTAATATTCATCCGAATATTTTAACGTAAAGAACTCGTTACGTAGATACATTAAAGTCGCATTACAGTTTATATGAATCAATGCGATTTTCAATTGTCGAGGACAGTTACAAGGGTGATTTATCTACCTGGAACGGACGAAATTTTGCCGGTTGGCTCAGACATTTATCAAGCAGTTTCGGAGCTTTACGTCTTGTCGTTACAATACATCTTATGATATCTGCCTTAATGTCCAGCTATGTATGTCGACGACAATCTTTCAAATCTCCTTAAATATTAATCCTATTGTATAGTTCTGAGAGAAATAAGAAAGCAAACAAAATATTTTAATGCTTAGGAATACCGTTAGCCTTATTGCATTTATAAATAATATTAGTTCAAATCTACAGGATTTCAATAAATTAATTAATGAGGCTGTTATTCGTTAAAAATTCATATTCACTTTTTAAAGGGTTAGGTACTTAAGTTACTTAACCCTTTAAAAGGTGTATACAGGATTTATCGTTTAACAAACACATCAATCGTAAATTACAATTATTTTCTTCTATCTGAATTAATCTAATCTAATTATTTTGATCGATTAGTAACACTGGCGGATCCAAGAACAGGGGAGGCAATCAGGTCAATTGCCTTCACTCCTGGAAACGCGTAAGAAATAAAAACAAAATCAAAATTAAAAAAAATAATTCAAGTCTAACGACTGATTCCAAACACTAATTTTAGTCTGAGAACAGAGTTGCGCAAAATGACTTTTGTCGAAAATAGTGCAAATTTTTTTTTCAAGCCCAACAACTCATTCTGAACACTGTTTGTCTATAAAATATTTTTGTGGGACTTCTGGGAACGGAGATACGCAAAATAACTTTTGTCGAAAATAGTGCTTAAATCGACTGGAAACGCCTTAATGAATATTTAAAAAAATATTCTAAATTTTTAATTTTCTTTTCAAGTCTAACAATCATTCTGAACACTATTTGTCCATAAAAAAACAATTTGTGGGACTTTCAGGAACAGAGATACGCAAAATCATTTTTGTCAAAAATAATGCTTAAATCGACTGGAAACGCCTAAATAAATATTTAAAAAAATATTCTAAATTTTTTAATTTTTTTTCCAAGTCTAACAACTCATTCTGAACAATATTTGTCCATAGAAAAACAATTTGTGGGACTTTCAGGAACGGAGATACGCAAAATGACTTTTGTCAAAAATAATGCTTAAATCGACTGGAAACGCCTAAATAAATATAAAAAAAAATTCTTAATTTTTTTAATTTTTTTCCAAGTCTAACAACTCATTCTGAACACTATTTGTCCATAGAAAAACAATTTGTGGGACTTTCAGGAACGGAGATACGCAAAATGACTTTTGTCAAAAATAATGCTTAAATCGACTGGAAACGCCTAAATAAATATAAGGAAAAATTCTTAATTTTTTTAATTTTTTTCCAAGTCTAACAACTCATTCTGAACACTATTTGTCCATAGAAAAACAATTTGTGGGACTTTCAGGAACGGAGATACGCAAAATGACTTTTGTCAAAAATAATGCTTAAATCGACTGGAAACGCCTAAATAAATATAAGGAAAAATTCTTAATTTTTTTAATTTTTTTCCAAGTCTAACAACTCATTCTGAACACTATTTGTCCATAGAAAAACAATTTGTGGGACTTTCAGGAACGGAGATACGCAAAATGACTTGTCAAAAATAATGCTTAAATCGACTGGAAACGCCTAAATAAATATAAAAAAAAATTCTTAATTTTTTAAATTTTTTTCCAAGTCTAACAACTCATTCTGAACACTATTTGTCCATAGAAAAACAATTTGTGGGACTTTCAGGAAGGAGATACGCAAAATGACTTTTATCAAAAATAATGCTTAAATCGACTGGAAACGACTAAATAAATATTTAAAAAAATATTCCTAATTTTTTAATTTTTTTTCCAAATCTAGCAACTCATTCTGAACACTATTTTTCCATAAAAATCAATTTGTGGAACTTTCAGGAACAGAGATACGCAATATGACTTTTGTCAAAAATAATTCTTAAATCGACTGGAAACGCCTAAATAAATATTTAAAAAAATATTATAAATTTTTTAAATTTTTTTCCATGTCTAACAACTCATTCTAAACACTATTTGTCCATAAAAAACAATAAACAATTTGTGGGACTTTCAGGAACAGAGATACGCCTAATAAATATTTAAAAAAATATTCTTAATTTTTTTAATTTTTTCCACTCATTCTGAACACTATTTGTCCATAAAAAAAACAATTTGTGGGACTTTCAGGAACAGAGATACGCAAAATCACTTTTGTCAAAAATAATGCTTAAATCAACCTGAAACGCCTAAATAATTATTTAAAATATATTCTAAATTTTTTTAAAAAATTTCCAAGTCTAACAACTCATTCTGAACACTATTTGTCCATAAAAAACAATTTGTGGGACTTTCAGAACAGAGATACGCAAAATGACTTTTGTCAAAAATGATGCTTAAATCGACTGGAAACGCCTGAATAAATATTTTAAAAAATATTCTAAATTTTTTAAATTTTTTTCCAAGTCTAGCAACTCATTCTGAACACTATTTGTCGATTAAAAACAATTTGTGGGACTTTCAGGAACAGAGATACGCAAAATGACTTTTGTCAAAAATGATGCTTAAATCGACTGGAAACGCCTGAATAAATATTTAAAAAAAATTTCTAAATTTTTTAAATTTTTTTCCAAGTCTAACAACTTATTCTAAACACTATTTGTCCATAAAAAAACAATTTGTGGGACTTTCAGGAACAGAGATACGCAAAATGACTTTTGTCAAAAATAATGCTTAAATCGACTGGAAACGCCTAAATAAATATTTAAAAAAATATTCTAAATTTTTAAATTTTTTTCCAAGTCTAACAACTCACTCTAAACACTATTTGTCCATTAAAAACAATTTGTGGGACTTTCAGGAACAGAAAATGACTTTTGTCGAAAATAGTGCTGGAATCGACTGCAAACGCCTAAATAAAGACAAAAAACAAAATTTTTTCCACTTTTTTTCAAGTCTAACAACTCATTATGAATACTATTTGTCTATAGAAAAAACAATTTGTGGGACTTTCAGGAACAGAGATACGCAAAATGACTTGTCAAAAATAATGCCTAAATCGACTGGAAACGCCTAAATAAATATAAAAAAAAATTCTTAATTTTTTTAATTTTTTTCCAAGTCTAACAACTCATTCTGAACACTATTTGTCCATAAAAAAACAATTTGTGGGACTTTCAGGAACAGAGATACGCAAAATGACGTTTGTCAAAAATAATGCTTAAATCGACTGGAAACGCCTAAATAAATATTTAAAAAAAAATTCTTAATTTTTTTAATTTTTTTCCAAGTCTAACAACTCACTCTGAACACTATTTGTCCATAAAAAAACAATTTGTGGGACTTTCAGGAACAGAGATACGCAAAATGACTTTTGTCAAAAATATTGCTTAAATCGACTGGAAACGCCTAAATAAATATTTAAAAAAATATTCTAAATTTTTTAAATTTTTTTCCAAGTCTAACAACTCACTCTAAACACTATTTGTCCATTAAAAACAATTTGTGGGACTTTCAGGAACAGAAAATGACTTTTGTCGAAAATAGTGCTGGAATCGACTGCAAACGCCTAAATAAAGACAAAAAACAAAATTTTTTCCACTTTTTTTCAAGTCTAACAACTCATTATGAATACTATTTGTCTATAGAAAAAAAATGTGTGGGACTTCCGGGAACGGAGATATGCAAAATAACTTTTGTCGAAAATAGTGCTTAAATCGACTGGAACTGCCCAAATAACGATTAACATTTTTTTTTCTTTTTATTTTTTTTTCTCAAGTCTAACAACTCCTTCTGAACACTATTTGTCTATAAGAAAATTTGGACTTCCAGGAACGGAGACACGCAAAAGGGGTTTTGTGCAAAATAGTGCTTAAATCTGTCGTGAAATTTACGAAAATGTTTATTCAATTTAAAAACCTTCTGAATTCGCCGCTAGTCAGAAAGCCAATCGTTATAGATGGCTTATGTCAGTGGCGGCTGGTGGAACATTTTTATGGTAGAGCCACTTAACATATAACATATGCCTTCAATTCGAGGAAAAAATAATATAAAAAAATTTCGCAGGCAATGTTTTAAAATTTAAAATGACGAATCTGTGTTTTTAGAATTATTGAAAAATTCTTGCTGAGCTTGAAATTAGAGGTAGGGCCACGGCTCCTTGGCCCTACACAACGAGCCGCCACTGGCTTATGTTGGTATCTTATTGATTAATTTTGATACTGACTTTAACAAATAACTATTCAATTCATTTACTTATTAGGGTGAGCATGAATATTTCGAATCAAATTAACTTATGGCATGGCTCGCCTTTGTAAAGTTGTGTCCGATAATTATCCGATGAATTAATAATTATAATGAACAGAGAATTGTACGTGTAGCTCTGATGAAAATTTAAGGATGGCCAGCGTTGACCAAGTGGCCCGGACTAAGGACTAATTAAATTAATTAATTCCGTCATAGTTGGGAACTATGTCCGATAGAGACGATATTAATGTGGTAACTTTGTGTTGGTTCGGAATGTGAATACGTAATTTATCAATGTCAGCAAAATGTACATTGTCCCTAAAAAATTTAACCGGATATTGTGGCGATTAAATTAACGAAATTGTAATTGGTATTTTTAATTTAAACACAATATAATTCGTATAAAGATAATTACGTCGATAAAGTCCAAAATGATACTTGATAATATTGCTCTATCTCATATTAATGAATATTCTTTAACCTTTATTGTCTCGTTGCCATGGCAACAATTTTTTTTTTCAAAAAGCAATCGCGCTATTTTTTTTTTACTTTTGGATACAGCATTTTTATGTTAGAAATGCTAGAAAAAATATTCGCATTAGATTACAAAGGTGTCCTATTTTTGGCTGCAATTGTAACCTATATAAAAATTAATCATTTCTTATATGATAAAATAAGATAAGATATTTTTTATTCCAAAAAGAATGGCATACATTCATGGGTGAGTCAAGTTTATAATGAGCGCGTTTCGCAAGTGTTTGTAGTTAAATCTAAAAATATTGAGATTTTAATATTTCTGTCCGCCATTTTGAATTTTGAAAGTCGAATTAGTGCAATCAAAAACAAAATTTCATGTGGAAACGTATTCATATTTTTGCCAGATTTTTGAGATTTAGCCCCACTGCGTACTCGCGCGGTTCGAGTGAGACTAGTTGCGAACACACGCTTTTCAACCCTTCTTCAATAAGCACTATCCACTTCTTCTGCGTACGTTATATAATATTCGACTCTAATCTGATTACTTTTCTGTTTATAAAAAATCCATAGCAATCCTAAATGTTTATATTCGCAATCGACTAAATCATTATAAATAACAAATATTATATTCAGTTACAATTCAATTTCAAATAATCGTTCAAAAATTGTATTGGTAACGGCCTCGTGTTGCAACAATATTTTCTCGATTACGTATCGTAATTATTTTTTGTTTCAAGTTTTAACTCATATTACGTGAGCCTATTCAAATATCTGGTTGGTCCTCGATTCCATCCCATCCATCCCATAACGGTTTATCTATAAAATAATAACAAATATTTATTTGAGAGCTTTATTTAACGTATTAATCGGAGCGTGTTAGGTCAGAATAAGAAAGCTGTATTCAATTAATTACTGATCGCTCCAGGGATGGTATTTTAACAACGAGAGTGTTTTTTCTAGATGAATAAGGTAATATTTCGCTTGACTTGTAGCGAGCCATGGATGAAGCAAAAGGAACGGCTCTTAATCACCGACAACGCCCCCAAGCTGTATTCTTTTAATTCCCATTTCTATATCAAAAGAATCCGCATTAAATATTATCGCCCGCCGCCGAAGCAAAAGAGAAACTTTTTTAATTAGCCAAGCCAGCGTCTAATTGATCTCGAAGTATCTCCGAATCGATGGATTTCCAGCGACCGAAAGAGCCTCCTTTATTAATGTACCACATTGTGTTACTTTACGACTTTGCGGTCTATTAAAGACCACCCCCAATCCCTCTAATCCCCGCAATTTATGCGCGATAATATGATCCCCTCCGCGGCCTGCTTGTTTTAAAACTTAAAACTGTTATCCGTCCTAGGAAGGGAGGGGGGGGGGGAGCGGCGATGCGGGGGAGGGTGGAAACTTGGTATAAGAGGATTGCGGCATGCAAATCGGACGCAAGGTTTCATAAAAGTATCCCGTGTTTACAATGCAACGTTATTACCCTTAATAAGCAAACAAGCTTCCCTTCCAGTCTTTCGGATCATGGCGGCCGATCCGCTGAATATTTATGAAGCCATAAAAAGGAACCACGCCGCCGCACGCTCTGTATACAATGTGCGAAAATTATTTGTGAAAATATTTAACTTCAATTAAAATCAGAACGGTCTGGATGGGTGCTTCGAATGCACTGTTACAACGAATAAATTAGGCGAGATGAAAATGCGAAACGATGTTTGACTAATTGACATGCAAGCAAATATGAAGAATGTATGCATGCAATTAAATAGTGTGGTAAAATTATATGCTAATTTGTGTTTTGATTACAAAATGAATTTTATTAAAATACATGCCGAAACCGGCAGAAACTTTTCCAAAAACGCTCGAAAGTGGATGTTGCGCAAATACACCATCCTGTTAAAAAAAAAAACAACTCTTGCTGTATTTGAATAAATCATTTGAAGTGTTAAAAGAATACAACTTGAGTTTGCTTTCAAGTATTTAATTGTGATTAACTATTGGATTGAAATTAAAATTTGCGTTGCCAACTGATCTCAATCAACATAAAATGAAAAAATATATATATTTCAATTAACCTAATTGCGCGTTAAGTACAATGTGATTGCGATTCAATAAAAAAAAAATCGTGATGTGACCATCAAGTAACTTTCTCCGATTTTATGCAATAAACGTACCAACGTCACTAGTAATCAACTCAATGATGGAAATATGATAGAATAGTTATTTGTTTAATAAGGCAATGAAATCTGCTTTATTGCCGAGTTAAACACATATTTTTTTCGAGGATTGTTCAAGAGAAATTAGTAATAACTTGCAGTTTTACATACAGTGCGAGTCTCTAACTTGGAATAAATTCAGTAAATCAAACAAAGTTTATTTTTCGGAAATATGCTCGGACATGTCGATTAGTATTTTAAATTCCGCTCTTTTTGTTGTAATAAAATTTTATACAGCGTGTCCCAAATTTGAGATATGACGTCATCGACTATTTTTTTTAATAGCAACCCTAATTTTTTTATCACTATTTTTAAAGAGTATATCAAGTTACATATGTGTGCCAAATTTCAAATTTTTATTTCCTGTCATTTAGAAGATATTTAACAAACAGTATCAAATTTGAAAAATGACAATACCCTAAACGGAACTGAAACTCGTTTTGAACATTTCTAATTACTTCGGGGGAAATTAGTCTACACTCCTGTCTTATTCGTTCTTTCAACTCCTCAAGATTTGGCGGTTTGGTCTTAAAAACTTTGCTTTTCAAGTACCCCCATAAGAAAAAGTCCATAGGTGTTAAATCCGGAGACCTGGGTGGCCATTCAACTGGTCCTCTTCTGCCAATCCATCTTCGTGGAAATACATTATCCAGGTACTCACGGACACGCCTTGCAAAATGAGGAGGCGCACCGTCCTGTTGAAACCAGATGTTTCTATTCGGGACGTCAGCTTCTACAGGGCAAGGAAACAAAATAGCCAAACTCGGAATTAGCTCTTCCTCCAAGAATTGTAAATATCCCGCTCCATTGAGATTATTTGGAAAGAAAATTGGTCCTAAAATTCGATCACCAACAATCCCTGCCCAAACATTAACTTTTTCTGGATATTGAGTGTGGCCTTCCCTCATCCAGTGTGGGTTCTTGTCTGCCCAATAACGGCAATTTTGACGATTTACCTCACCATTTAACATAAACGTTGATTCATCGGAAAACAATATATTTTCTATTTTTAGAACATTTCTATCTAGTAGATCCATCATTTTTTCGCAAAACTGAAGTCTTCTATCCGGATCATCTTCGGTGAGTTCCTGGAGGATTGTCATTTTATAAGGATGAAATGTTTGCTCTCTAAGGATTCTTGACACTGAAGACTGGCTAATTTTGAGTTCCCTAGCCATCTGCCTAGAGGAGACATGATGATTTTCCTGAACAGAGAGAAGTACATCAATTTTGACCTCTTCACTCAGCGCATTCTGACGATGATTATTCGTTTTTCTTAAATGCCCATTTTCCCGAAACTGACTTTCAATCTTGCTTACGGTACTTTGAGATATGGCTGGTAAGTCAGGATACTTCTCTCTAAATAAATAAATAACTTCATTTTGTGTTCTTGTCCTATCTCCATAGCCAATCATCATTAAAATTTCGATTTTGTGGGTTTCAGTTAAGTACGGCATGTTAGTATAATTTTTCGACCAACGGTGAACAACAGTCAACACAACAATGGAACGACTAATACTCTCCTCACTCGAATATGCGTGGAATGCGATGCTACACTTCTTACTTGTTTTTATAACTAAACGTCAAAATGATAAACGTCAGTTTGAAAAAAAAAATTGGCATTCCACTTTTAAAATGCATAAAAATTCGATTAAGGTGACTTGATTTCTTCATTCTACAAATTTGATAATGTTTGTTAAATATCTTCTAAATGACAGGGAAAAAAAATTTGAAATTTGGCACACATGTGTAACTTGATATACTCTTTAAGAATAGTGATAAAAAAATTAGGGTTGCTATTAAAAAAAATAGTCAATGACGTCATATCTCAAATTTGGGACACGCTGTATAAAATTTTATTACAACAAAAAGAGCGCAATTTAGAATACTAATCGACGTATCCGAGCATATTTCCGAAAAATAAACTTTGTTTGATTTACTGAATTTATTCCAAGTTGGAGACTCGCACTGTATGGTTGATGGTGGAAGCCATTACTTTGTGATACATTTGGATTCAGAAATTCAGGAACTTTTTAATAAAATGCACTTTCTTGGTATCACACATATTTCTTTACGATTCAAAATATTAGTCATTATGTTCATATTATTACCGTTCAATAATTAAATTGAAATAAAACTTACATAATACGTAACCTCCTAAACCTTTTCGATCATGTTTCCGATTGCTGCTCGGGTTCAATTACGTGGGAAAATTAGGTAAACACATAGTGCTCGGAGAAAACTTACGCGCGGTTGTTAATACTTCGCAGAAGCCGTTATTGGGCTTCTTTCACATGCAACATCTAAAGCAAAGTCTCTCGTCCTACTGTGCCTGGAAACAAGTGCGCCGGTCGACGACGTTTAAACGCCAAATGCCGGGCCACTAGGAGCCGGACACGGCAAGCAAATTTCGCCACCGTTCGGAGACTCGATTTTTGTGCGTGGATAAGCTTTCACGAGGATAACGAGTCATCCGCAGATTAGTTATGAAAAGTGGTGTTGTTGATGTTGCATTTTTTATGTAGCCTAGGATAGTGTGGCTGGAAATTCAACATTGCAAATTCAATTATTATATACCGATTGCTATAATGTATTTATATAAAGTAAATTAATTATCATCTGGATTTATTTATAGTATTAACGAGAAGGTCCCCAGATGATTTGCCGTTTTCGATTCACACTATGCAGAAATGTAGGTGATACCTATAGAACATTCTGAAAGATATAGCCCTTACCTATGCGTTAAAAATTGGTGATATGATTAACTACGCAATTTATTATTTCTGCAAAAAAATTTTAATCGTTGAATACAATTTTCGTTTTCTCCAGTTTATGTTTAATGCGTTGTTTCTGGCTTAGATCTATCAATTGTTTTGACGAGAAATCAGAACTACAATATTTCTTAACGGATTTGGAAACTTTCAAGTTATTTTTTTTTAAATTTATTAGTTCTGCACCAATTTTCTAATCGTTGAATGCAATTTTCGTTTTCTCCAGTTTACGTTTAATGCGTTATGGTTTTGTTTCTAGCTTAAATCTATCAATTTTTTTAATAAAAAATAAGAAATACAATATTTCTGAATGGATTTGGAAACCCTCAAATTTATTCCTCAATTTATTAGTTCTGCAAATTTTTTTAATCGTTCAGTGCAATTTTCGTTTTCTCCAATTTAAGTTTAATGCGTTGTGGTTTTGTTTCTAGCTTAGATCTATCAATTGTTTTGATGAAAATTAAGAAATACAATATTTCTGCATAGATTTAGAAACTCTCAAATTTATTCCTCAATTTATTAGTTTTGCACAAATTTTTCAATCGTTGAATGCGATTTTCGATTTCTCCAGTTCAAGTTTAATGAGTTGTGGTTTTATTTCTGGCTAAGATCTATCAATTGTTTTGATGAGAAATCAGAACCACAATATTTCTGAACGGATTTGGAAACTTTAAAGTTACTTTCTCAATTTATTAGTTCTGCACAAATTTTCTAATCGTTGAATACAATTTTCGTTTTCACCAGTTTAAGTTCAATGCGTTGTGGTTTTGTTTCTAGCTTAAATCTATCAATTGTTTTGATGAAAAATAATAAATACAATATTTCTGAATGGATTTAGAAGCTCTCAAGTTAATTCCTTAATTTATTAGTTCTGCACAATTTTTTTAATCGTTGCATGCAATTTTTGTTTTCTCCAGTTTCAGTCTAATGCGTTGTGGTTTTGTTTCTAGATTAGATCTATTAATTGTTTTGATAGGAAATCAGAACTACAATATTTCTGAACGGATTTGGAAACTTTCAAGTTAATTTCTCAATTTATTAGTTCTGCACAAATTTTCTAATCGTGAATGCAATTTTCATTTTCAAAAGTTTATCGCGTTGTGGTTTTGTTTCTAGCTTAAATCCATCAATTGTTTTGATGAAAAATAAGAAATACAATATTTCTGAATGAATTTGGAAACTCAAATTTATTCCTCAATTTATTAGTTCTGCACAATTTTTTTAATCGTTGAATGCAATTTTCGTTTTCTCCAATTTAAGTTTAATGCGTTGTGGTTTTGTTTCTAGCTTAGATCTATCAATTGTTTTGATGAAAATTAAGAAATACAATATTTATGCATAGATTTAGAAACTCTTAAATTGATTCCTCAATTTATTAGTTTTGCACAAATTTTTGAATCGTTGAATGCGATTTTCGATTTCTCCAGTTTAAGTTTAATGCGTTGTGGTTTTATTTCTGGCTAAGATCTATCAATTGTTTTGATGAAAATTAAGAAATACAATATTTCTGAATGAATTTGGAAACCCTCAAATTTATTCCTCAATTTATTAGTTCTGCACAATTTTTTTAATCGTTGAATGTAATTTTCGTTTTCTCCAATTTAAGTTTAATGCGTTGTGGTTTTGTTTCTAGCTTAGATCTATTAATTGTTTTGATGAAAATTAAGAAATACAATATTTATGCATGGATTTAGAAACTCTCAAATTGATTCCTCAATTTATTAGTTTTGCACAAATTTTTCAATCGTTGAATGCGATTTTCGATTTCTCCAGTTTAAGTTTAATGCGTTGTGGTTTTATTTCTGGCTAAGATCTATCAATTGTTTTGATGAGAAATCAGAACTACAATATTTCTGAATGGATTTGGAAACTTTAAAGTTATTTTCTCAATTTATTAGTTCTGCACAAATTTTCTAATCGTTGAATGCAATTTTCGTTTTCACCAGTTTAAGTTCAATGCGTTGTGGTTTTGTTTCTAGCCTAAATCTATCAATTGTTTTGATGAAAAATAATAAATACAATATTTCTGAATGGATTTAGAAGCTCTCAAGTTAGTTCCTCAATTTATTATTTCTGCACAATTTTTTTAATCGTTGAATGCAATTTTCGTTTTCTCCAGTTTACGTTTAATGCGTTGTGGATTTATTTCTTGCTTGGATATGTGAATTGTTTTGATGAAAGACTATAAATACAATATTTCTAAATGGATTTGGAAACTTTCACGTTAATTTCTAAAGTTATAAGTCCTGCACAATTTAATCGTTGCATGCAATTTTCGTTTTCTCCAGTTTCAGTTTAATGCGTTGTGGTTTTGTTTCTAGATCAGATCTATTAATTGTTTTGATGGGAAATCAGAACTACAATATTTCTGAACGGATTTGGAAACTTTCAAGTTAATTTCTCAATTTATTAGTTCTGCACAAATTTTCTAGTCGTTGAATGCAATTTTCATTTTCAAAAGTTTATCGCGTTGTGGTTTTGTTTCTAGCTTAAATCTATCAATTGTTTTGATGAAAAATAAGAAATACAATATTTCTGAATGAATTTGGAAACTCTCAAATTTATCTCAATTTATTAGTTTTGCACAAATTTTTCAATCGTTGAATGCGATTTTCGATTTCTCCAGTTTAAGTTTAATGCGTTGTGGTTTTATTTCTGGCTAAGATCTATTAATTGTTTTAATGAGAAATCAGAACTACAATATTTCTGAACGGATTTGGAAACTTTCAAGTTAATTTCTTAATTTATTAGTTCTGCACAAATTTTCTAATCGTTGAATGCAATTTTCATTTTCAAAAGTTTAATGCGTTGTGGTTTTGTTTCTAGCTTAAATCTATCAATTGTTTTGATGAAAAATAAGAAATACAATATTTCTGAATGAATTTGGAAACTCTCAAATTTATTCCTCAATTTATTAGTTCTGCACAATTTTTTTAATCGTTGCATGCAATTTTCGTTTTCTCCAGTTTCAGTTTAATGCGTTGTGGTTTTGTTTCTAGATTAGATCTATTAATTGTTTTGATGAGAAATCAGAACTACAATATTTCTGAACGGATTTGGAAACTTTCAAGTTAATTTCTTAATTTATTAGTTCTGCACAAATTTTCTAATAGTTGAATGCAATTTTCGTTTTCACCAGTTTAAGTTTAATGCGTTATGGTTTTGTTTATAGCTTAAATCTATCAATTGTTTTGATGAAAAATAAGAAATACAATATTTCTGAATGGATTTGGAAACTCTCAAATTTATTCCTCAATTTTTTAGTTCTACACAAACTTCTTAATCATTGAATGCAATTTTTGTTTAGTGTTCATTTGAATAATTGGTTCTCATCGAAGTTCCGCTTCTACCATACATTGAGTCAGAAAAAAAAAATTATATCTCAGAGACCCTTTTAAATCCCACGATGCCGCTTCCACCTAACATTTTGCACATTTCACAGGTCATTCTGAAAATTTTTAAAGAAAATCTAAGGTGGCACTCACCTTTCAATTTTAATTTCAATTTTTCAAATTGAAAAAATACACTGAACGTGTGAACTTAACATATTCTACATTTTTTTTCTGAAAAGTTCAATTCATTGTCATTAGGTTTTGTCCAACATAATCCAACAACAACCAAATCAAATGTGGAACTTATATGGCCTTAAATAAGCTTATTAAAAATACTATCACGAAACACAGTAAGAACCGATTCCGAGAACATGCCAGTTTTTTTTTGGGTCGTCATTTTGTGGAATGCCCCATTCACGCGACATGTACGTATTTTTATAGTCAAAATGAAAATGATTATCTTTCTCTAGACTCTTGGAAAAGTAAATTAATTTGTAAGAACGTCGATTTTATTTATACTCAAGGAGAATTTTCTTAGGTAAGATGACATAAACATCATTCATTGGTGGGTTGAAATTTCAGGGACGTAAAATCATCTTCGCGGTAGTAAACGAGAACGAGGGCTTCGAGGAATAAATGCGAGCAAGACGTAAAAAAAAAGAGCGGGAACCCGAGTTGAGTGATGGCCAGGACTCCCATTAACCTTTTGGAGCTGGATCAGTGGAGCGAGTACGTTTTATAAACACCGTTTAAGGATAACTCGAGGCAGTAATGCCTAATAGGCACTTGCCAGAAGGGCGAAGAGACAGAGACTCCTGGGATATATCCTGTCCGGGTTATCAGTTATTGTCCTTTAAAATACCGAGATGAAGCTTTTGTAGGGCCGCATGCCCAATTACACAGATTTCGTAACATGACTGACTCAGAAATTTAATTACTCTCCCCCCACAAAATAAACAAAGGGATTATGCAAAAAGTGTCATACAAATATTATTATCGTAAAGATAACGCGTTATTTATGGCGAAAATCCCTTTCGTAAACGTGTGGAAGACATTAAGGGTCGGGGATGAATTTTTCAGGAACGCCACGACAAATCATGTATTATTGAAGAGGCATTTAACCCTAAAGCGGAGATTTATTCTTCTGACTCGTGAATGAGGGAATGAGGCCCTGCAAAAAAACGCCGCTCGCCCTTTTAGGGCCGGGCATATGCTTATAAAAGTTAAGGTACCATATTTATATCGGTAGTAAAGATAAAAGGCGTAGGCGGATATCGAGATGATCGTAAAGGATGGTTTATTGTTTTCGGCGTTACGGTAATGAAGCGCGCATATAAATTGATAAAAAGGATGCGGGATCGGACGGATCGGTATCTACGGGAATTACCTGAATGCCTTCTATTTCTGATTTATGATCCATAAGTTATTTATAATAGTAATAAATGCTGCAAAATAAATACATAAAAATTTCGGCTCGGCATGAAAATTTGTGCAGGACTTATAACTTTAGAAATTAACGTGAAAGTTTCCAAATCCATTTAGAAATATTGTATTTATAGTCTTTCATCAAAAAAATTGACATATCCAAGCAAGAAATAAATCCACAACGCATTAAACGTAAACTGGAGAAAACGAAAATTGCATTCAACGATTAAAAAAATTGTGCAGACCTAATAAATTGAGGAATTAACTTGAGAGCTTCTAAATCCATTCAGAAATATTGTATTTATTATTTTTCATCAAAACAATTGATAGATTTAAGCTAGAAACAAAACCACAACGCATTGAACTTAAACTGGTGAAAACGAAAATTGCATTCAACGATTAGAAAATTTGTGCAGAACTAATAAATTGAGAAAGTAACTTTAAAGTTTCCAAATCCATTCAGAAATATTGTAGTTCTGATTTCTCATCAAAACAATTGATAGATCTTAGCCAGAAATAAAACCACAACGCATTAAACTTAAACTGGAGAAATCGAAAATCGCATTCAACGATTGAAAAATGTGTGCAAAACTAATAAATTGAGGAATAAATTTGAGAGTTTCTAAATCTATGCAGAAATATTGTATTTCTTAATTTTCATCAAAACAATTGATAGATCTAAGCTAGAAACAAAACCACAACGCATTAAACTTAAATTGGAGAAAACGAAAATTACATTCAACAATTAAAAAAATTGTGCAGAGCTAATAAATTGAGGAATAAATTTGAGGGTTTCCAAATCCATTCAGAAATATTGTATTTCTTATTTTTCATCAAAAAAATTGATAGATTTAAGCTAGAAACAAAACCACAACGCATTAAACGTAAACTGGAGAAAACGAAAATTGCATTCAACGAGTAGAAAATTGGTGCAGAACTAATAAATTAAAAAAAAAATAACTTGAAAGTTTCCAAATCCGTTAAGAAATATTGTAGTTCTGATTTCTCATCAAAACAATTGATAGATCTAAGCCAGAAACAAAACCACAATGCATTAAACATAAACTGGAGAAAACGAAAATTGTATTCAACGATTAAAATTTTTTTGCAGAAATAATAAATTGAGTAGTTAATCATATCACCAATTTTTAACGCATAGGTAAGGACTATATCTTTCAGAATGTTCTATAGGTTTCACCTACATTTCTGCATAGTGTGAATCGAAAACGGCAAATCATCTGGGGACCTTCTCGTTAATAAATCCAGATGATAATTAATTTACTTTATATAAATACATTATAGCAATCGGTATATAATAATTAAATTTGCAATGTTGAATTTCCAGGCTACATTAAAAATGCAACATCAACAACACCACTTTTCATAACTAATCTGCGGATGACTCGTTATCCTCGTGAAAGAGATTCACACCGAACATATTTGCATATTTTACATATTCGCCACTCTTCTTTCCATTTTAAGATATTCCGGCTCAGCCGGTATAGCCTTACAATGTTATTCAATTTCATCCCGCCTGTGTGTATACGCGTTTTATTTTCCTTTTTCCGGATGCCCCTCTCAACTGGAAAGAGATTCTTACGCACCTCAAAGTGAAAAATCTAAATTTCGGAAGAGTCACCGCATAACTTAATAATAATAAAATTGAGCTTCCAACATTCCGACAAAAACATGTAATTGCGTTGTTAAAGCATTGAAATATTAATGTCTGGTGTGTGGAGGCAAGAAATGAAATATTTATAACACGAGTGAAGGATATCTCGAAGTGGGAGAAACAGAAATCTCATTTCCACACCGATGATTCTACAAGTTCTAGATGGATCGGGTTTGTTTCTTTTTAAAACGGACAAAGCGCCATTGTGCACTTTTTTACCTAGAGCTGAGGACTTGAATTATTTATGAACCAGCTCTTGTAACTTTATTACAAGAAGCCAACACTTTTATCTAACTCGTACCTTATTATCCCGCTGCGAGTGAAATTGCATTTATTCAAGTTCCGTGTTCGCCCGGGAACGTTTAATAATGCACATGCTCCAGAGGGGAATAAATTCTGATGACGGTCAGATACATACGAAATTTCTGTTGTTCGTGGATTTATATTTTCATATTATGTAATTTAATAAACAAAATACGATTGAAAAGTTAGTGTTTATTTATTTAATCAGTGTTGAATTAATACTAGAACAGGGCTAAGGTTTGAATGGTTTCCTCTGGAATTAATACAACACTGCTTTAGCAAACTAGTGTACGTTTACTTCTTCAATGAATACTCAATTTTCAATGGTATATATTTTTTTAATTACAATATATGAAAATTGAGCACTTGGCCAAAAACATCGCAGGCAAGATTCCATAAAAAACTATCCTCAATGGCCAAAGTACCGCTTATTCGAAATCAATTTGGTTTTTGTAAATTCAACAATTTTCAATACAGAAAATCTTCAAAAATCCTTTTGAAGATTTTCGTTTTAATTTTAAACATCGCAGAAAAAAATATGAAAATGCAGGAAAAATTCCATATGAAATCATCCTCAATGGCCGAAGTATCGCTTATTCAAAATCAATTCGGTTTTTGTAAATTCAACCATTTTTAATGGAGATATGAATTTTTGAAAATTTTAGTTTTATTTTTTGAGCACTTTAATGAAAATATCGCAGAAAAAAATATAAAACGCGCAGACAAAATTCCATAAAAAATCGTCCTCAATGGCCGAAGTATAGCTAATTCAAAATCAATTTCGTTTTTGTAAATTCAACAATTTTCAATAGAGATGTGGATTTTTGAAGATTTTCGTTTTAATTTTTTGGGCACCTGAATGAAAATATCGCAGAAAAAAATAAAAAATGTGTAGAAAAAAATCCTTAAAACAATATCCTTAATGGTTGAAGTATCGCTTATTCAAAATCAATTTGGTTTTTGTTAATTCAACAATTTTTAATGGAGATATGAATTTTTGAAAGTTTTAGTTTTATTTTTTCAATCAATCATCCTCAATGGCCGAAGTATAGCTAATTCAAAATCAATTTGGTTTTTGTTAATTCAACAATTTTTAATGGAGATATGAATTTTTGAAAGTTTTAGTTTTATTTTTTGAGCACTCGAATGAAAACATCGCAGAAAAATATAAAACGCGCAGACAAAATTCCAAAAAAAATCATCCTCAATGGCCGAAGTATAGCTAATTCAAAATCAATTTGGTTTTTGTAAATTCAACAATTTTTATTATTTAATTTAAAATATCGCAGAGAAAAATATAAAACACGTAAAAAAAATCCTTAAAACAATATCCTCAACGGTCGAAATATCGCTTCTTCAAAATCAATTTGGTTTTAATAAATTCAACGATTTTTAAAGGAGATATGGATTTTTGAAAATTTTAGTTTTATTTTCTTGAGCACTTGAATCAAAACACCGCAAAAAAAACTAAAACGCGCAGATAAAATTCCATAAAAAATCATCCTCAATGGCGGAAGTATAGCTAATTCAAAAGCAATTTGGTTTTTGTAAATTCAACAATTTTTAATAGAGATATGGATTTTTCTAGATTTTCGTTTTAATTTTTTGGACACTTGAATGAAAACGTTGCAGAAGAAAATATAAAACGCGTAGAAAAAATTCCTTAAAACAATATCCTCAATAGTCGAAGTATTGCTTCTTCAAAATCAATTTGGTTTTTGTAAATTCAACAATTTTTAAGGGAGATATAGATTTTTGAAAATTTTAGTTTTAATTTTTTGAACACCTGAATGAAAACTTCGCAGAAAATAAAAAACGTGCAGACAAAATTCCATAAAAAATATCCTCATTGGTCGAAGTATCGCTTATTCAGAATCAATTTGGTTTTTGTAAATTTAACAATTTTTAATGGAGATACGGATTTTTGAAAATTTTAGTTTTATTTTCTTGAGCATTTAAATGAAAACAGCGAAGAAAAAATATAAAACGCGCTGTCAAAATTCCACAAAAAATCATCATCAATGGCCAAAGGATAGCCAATTCAAAATCAATTCGGTTATTGTAAATTTAACAATTTTCAATAGAGATGTGGATTTTTGAAGATTTTCGTTTTAATTTTTTGAGCACTTGAATAAAAACATCGCAGAAAAAAATATAAAACGCGCGGACAAAATTCCATTAAAAATATCCTCAATCGTCGAAGTATCGCTTATTTAAAATCAATTTGGTTTTTGTAAATTCCACAGTTTTTAATGGAGAAATGGATTTTTGCAAATTTTAGATTAAATTTTTTGAGCTCCTGGATGAAAACTTCACAGAAAAAAATAAAACGTGCAGACAAAATTCCATAAAAAATTATCCTCAGCGGCCGAAGTATCGTTTATTCAAAATCAATTTGGGGTTTGAAAATTCAACAATTTTGAATAGAGATATGGATTTTTGAAGATTTTTGTTTTAATTTTTTGAGCACCCGAACAAGGAGCGTTTGGTGATTTTTGCAGTTTGGTGAATTTTTAAAATTGGTTTTTATTTATTTTTTTCAGTTCATGAAGTTTGCAATTTTAAAATTAGTTTGGTGGTATTATTTTAAAATGCATATAAATTTAAATAATTGCAACTTTCTTGCGGGGGTTTTCATAACTAATGTCTAGCGTACTGTATTATATTGTTTTTAACTTGTTCTTGTTTGTTTGTCACACAAAGTTGTCGCAATTTTAAATTTTAAATTGTAATTTGAATTTTTGTATTTTTATATTTATATTTTATTTTATATTTTGTTTTATATTTTATATTCTAATTAATACTTTAAAGTACAGGGTGAATCCTGTGAATATATTATTATTATTATATTTAGATATTTGCAGTGAATCTTAAATTAAAATAAATTTTGAGTCAATTTGGGTTTATTAAGTCGTCGGACTCACTTTCGATCAAAGCGAGTTTGTGGTTCAATTCTATGACGGGCAAGATAATTTTTTCGTTTTTATAAAATCTCAATTAATGAATTAATAATTGTTAGTACATAAGTTGTAATTTATTTTATTTTATATGGTATATTATGGCATTTTATAAATATTCGTCTTTTTTATTAAATATTTATTCAAACTTTAAATACAATACTTTGCAAAAATGGGAGAATAAAGTAATGAATATTAAATAACATTTGGAAATGCCACATTGTACTGTCTTCTTACAATTATGTTTTAAGTAACAGTCACAGTTTAAATAGCAATCACAGTTTAAATAGCAGTGATTTTAAGTGGCAGTGATTTTAAGTAGCTGTGATTTAATGTAGGAGTGATTTAAAGTATCAGTGATTTTAATTAGCAGTGATTTTAAGTAGCAGCGATTTTAAGTAGCAATGATTTTAAGTAGCAGTGATTTTAAGTAGCAGTGATTTAATGTAGCAGTGATTTTAAGTAGCAGTGATTTTAAGTAGCAGTGATTTTAAGTAGCAGTGATTTTAAGCAGTAGTGAAAAATCACAATACGTGAAATATCGCCCATCCCTAGTTTTTATCATATTATTTCAAATAAAAAACTGAAAATGTACAAAATAACATTTTTTTTTATTTTTAACGTTCCTAAAAAAAATACTTTTTTTTAAGTCTAGGTACACTTTTCGTCAAAACTATAAAAGCTATCGACACGATTTTTATTTTGTTTTAAAGGTGGAATCGCTACCTACCAAAATGTCTGAGATTATTTCCATTGTTGAAATAGTGATTTGTTAAAAATATAAGGAACTCATAAAATGTTCTTCATGTCATAATTCTGAATCCAATTAATATTTTTTTAATTCCTTAGTCGTAAATACTTATTTTGGAGGTATGAGCATGTGTGCAAAATTTCACAGAAACCGGTCCAGTAGTTTTCCAGAAAAGTGTACCTAAAAGTCACGTTTTTTTTTTTAATGGAAAATAGCTGATGAAGTCGGTTGTTTTTCTTTGGTGGGTGGGCTTTATCCTAAAATTCAGGTGGTGGTGTGGCCGTATCCTATAATCCAGCTTTTCACGAGAGCGCATTTTTGAATGTATTATAAGTAATTTTGAAAAGTTTAAAGGCGATGACCATTGTTTTTTTCTTTGGCGGGTGGCCCGTATTCTACATTGCAGCTTTTAACGAGAGCATATTCTTGAATGTATTTGAAGCCATTTTGGAAAGTTTTAAGGCGATGATAATCTTAAATGTATTGTAGGTGAGTTTGGAAAGTTTTAAATCGATGACAATTTTTTTTACGGGTGGGCTGCATCCCCAAATCCAGGTGGTGAGGGGGTTGTACCCTACAATTTAGGCTTTTCGCGGGGGCACATTCTTGAATGAATTGCAGGTTTTAAGGCGATGACAATCTTAAATGTATTGCAGGTGAGTTTGGAAAGTTTCAAGTCGGTGACAATTTTTTTTATGGGTGGGCCGTATCCCTCAATCCAGGTGGTGAGTGGGCCGTATCCTACAACTTAGTTTTTCGCGGGGACACATTCTGGAATTAATTGCAGGTCATTTTGGATCCCAATCTCAGACTCAAATCTCAGACCCCAGACTCAGACCTCAATCTCAGACTGCAATCTCTTTATTTTACCAATATGTAAATATTGAAACAGGTAATTATTTGAATAATAGTACTATTTATAACATGCAATTTTTTATGTATAAATCAATTTTTGGCTCGGCATTAGCCAGGGATATAGGTTTTAATTAATTATTTGTTTTTTAGTTTGCAAAACGATATTTTGTTGAATTACGAACAAGTATTTTCAAGCTATATTTTAATTAAATTTGTCACGTTTCACACTTTTTTGTTTTTCAAATCCCCGTACTGATAAAATTTCGATCCCTTTTCAGTTATTAAAAAGTTCATCGTATCCATGTGATGTAACAAATGCAAACAGAGAGGAACAATAAACCCATTAACATGCAAATGTCTCGCTCTAATAATGTAATTGAGTAGCTAATCAAATAACACAATCAATCCATTCGATATAATACACACACGGCTCGTGGTAATTTAAATTAGATTCAGTGGGCATTAACCATAATTTGCGGCGGTGGAAGTGGACTTGGTAAACGAGCAGAAATTCCGATAAAGTTACTTCGGTGTTTTCGGTCGGTCTAACCGTGTTTATTGATGGAGCGTATCTTCACTTCAAATAAATAGCGGCATAATAACGGACTGTTCGAGGGCACTGTAGCTTGAATACACGGAATGTCCATTAGTTCACCTGCGACAACCAATTGATCGATCTGGCAAAGAGTTTCCTTCGCAAAAATAGCTCCAACTTTGGCGGAGGCGCGCTGTTAATCTAATGGCTTTAATTATTTATGGATCTGGCCCGGATCAGGGTTTCTGTCGATAAATCAACCGGAATTTGCAGGTACGCTTTAGGAAAAAGCCCTAGCAGTGGATTTTATTGCCGTGGAAAAGAAGAATTAATCAAAACGAAAACATGAGGTCGCACGTCCACATTTATCCCACGTCGGAATTAGACGATTTATTCGCGAGCACAGGAATTGGGAAGCATTAACAACACAATGACAGCGAACAATGTCGAACGACAACGGCGCAATCCCGTTACCACGGAAATATGTCCGTAATCTAGTTTTACGTCCATTGCGTTTGATCTATTCCTAGACGAATTCTACTCTAAAATTGCGCCGCTGTCTAATCGGACACGAAACGATTTTTATTTATCGACGATTGCCACCACCTTACTATAGCATCTGATTTGGTTTTAGTGCTGGTAATCAGAAAATATGTATGAGGCCATGTCCCAGTTTCCATTCAATTTGGGAATTAAACTCATGAAGGAAAGAAAATAAAATTCCTTTGTTAGAAATGTATTCCTTAAAATCAGTTGAAATTATACAATTTTAATATATAGCATGTTTCTTAATATTAGGGCTGATTCCCTCGGTTATTTTTAATATAAAATTTAAAATTTAATTTCATTACAAAAAATACTTTTTTTTTTTTGAAGAGAGGATAGATAGATAGATACTTTATTATTTACATAGATACATACATATTGTATAAAATAAATGTTCAATTACATACATCTAATATATAAAATTTTCGTGTCACAGTGTTTGTAACAAAACTCCTTCGAAACGGCTTGACCGATTCTTATGAAATTTTGTGTGTATATTGAGCAGGTCTGAGAATAGGACGTAAACTATTTCTAATACCCCTAACTGATGGGGGTGGTCCACCGCAAATTTTTTATTTTTATTTTTTGGACAAAATTTTTTACTTTTATTTTTTTATGATTCGGCATTAAAAAATACATACAACCCTAAATTTTCACCCTTCTACCACCAACCCCTATTTTTTAATAGCGATTTTAGTACTTTAATAATTTTCTACTCTTGGCGATCGACCGCTCGATCAGTTATTCCTTTTCCATTGTTTGCGCCGACGGTTATTAATGGGTTTTAATGGGCTTACCCTGTAGATTCGTATCGATAAATGTAAATAAATAAGTAGCTGAAATTATAAAAAAAAATATAAACAAAATATTAACAGCAAATGCTGTACTGAACTCAATTGCAACACTTGCATCCGATGAACAATTAAGTCGGCTTTAAATACATAAATTGGTGATAACGATTGATTTATAATACGCGCGTCATCTCTTGGTGGTTGGAATGTCGCTCGCGGTGGTGTTACGAATTAAAATATTCTGCGGAAGATTCTGTGCGCGGTTGAGAATTTTTTTAATAATTTTGCCATTTAGTTCAAATTCGTTGATTATTAAAAAAAATTATGAATTTTTGAAGCAATACTTGCATGTTAGAGCGATCATGAATTTCAAAAATTTAAACAATATATTTCAACTGGCGATACATGTTTTTATTAGTAACAATACACTTCTTACATTCTTTAGCTTTAATAATTTTGTTATTTAGTTCAAATCCGTTGATTATTAAAAAAGTTATGAATTTTTGAAGCAATAATTGCACGTTAAAGCGATCATGAATTTCAAAAATTCTAAAAAAAAAAATTTCAACTGCCGATACATGTTTTTATTAGTAACAATACACTTCTTACATTCTTTAGCTTTAATAATTTTGTTATTTAGTTCAAATCCGTGGATTATTAAAAAGTTATGAATTTTTGAAGCAATAATTGCATGTTAGAGCGATCATGAATTTCAAAAATTAAAAAAAAATATTTCAACTGGCGATACATGTTTTTATTAGTAACAATACACTTCTTACATTCTTTAGCTTTAATAATTTTGTTATTTAGTTCAAATCCGTTGATTATTAAAAAAGTTATGAATTTTTGAAGCAATAATTGCACGTTAAAGCGATTATGAATTTCAAAAATTCTAAAAAAATATTTCAACTCGCGATACATGTTTTTATTAGTAACAATACACTTCTTACATTCTTTAACTTTAATGATTTTGTTATTTAGTTCAAATCCGTTGATTATCAATAAAGCGATTATGAATTTCAAAAATTCTAAAAAAATATTTCAACTCGCGATACATGTTTTTATTAGTAACAATACACTTCTTACATTCTTTAACTTTAATGATTTTGTTATTTAGTTCAAATCCGTTGATTATCAAAAAAGTTATGAATTTTTGAAGCAATAATTGCATGTTAGAGCGATCATGAATTTCAAAAATTAAAAAAAAAATATTTCAACTGCCGATACATGTTTTTATTAGTAACAATACACTTCTTACATTCTTTAGCTTTAATAGTTTTGTTATTTAGTTCAAATCCGTTGATTATTAAAAAAGTTATGAATTTTTGAAGCAATAATTGCACGTTAAAGCGATTATGAATTTCAAAAATTCTAAAAAAATATTTCAACTCGCGATACATGTTTTTATTAGTAATAATACACTTCTTACATTCTTTAACTTTAATGATTTTGTTATTTAGTTCAAATCCGTTGATTATTAAAAAAGTTATGAATTTTTGAAGCAATAATTGCACGTTAAAGCGATCATGAATTTCAAAAATTCATTATTCGTTCGATAAATGTAAATAAATAAGTAGCTGAAATTATAAAAAAAATATAAACAAAATATTAACAGCAAATGCTGCACTGAACTCAATTGCAACACTTGCATCCGATGAACAATTAAGTCGGCTTTAAATACATAAATTGGTGATAACGATTGATTTATAATACGCGCGCCATCTCTTGGTGGTTGGAATGTCGCTCGCGGTGGTGTTACGAATTAAAATATTCTGCGAAAGATTCTGTGCGCGGTTGAGAATTTTTTTAATAATTTTGCCATTTAGTTCAAATTCGTTGATTATTAAAAAAAATTATGAATTTTTGAAGCAATACTTGCATGTTAGAGCGATCATGAATTTCAAAAATTTAAAAAATATATTTCAAGTGGCGATACATGTTTTTATTAGTAACAATACACTTCTTACATTCTTTAGCTTTAATAATTTTGTTATTTAGTTCAAATCCGTTGATTATTAAAAAAGTTATGAATTTTTGAAGCAATAATTGCACGTTAAAGCGATTATGAATTTCAAAAATTCTAAAAAAATATTTCAACTCGCGATACATGTTTTTATTAGTAACAATACACTTCTTACATTCTTTAACTTTAATGATTTTGTTATTTAGTTCAAATCCGTTGATTATCAAAAAAGTTATGAATTTTTGAAGCAATAATTGCGTGTTAGAGCGATCATGAATTTCAAAAATTAAAAAAAAAATATTTCAACTGCCGATACATGTTTTTATTAGTAACAATACACTTCTTACATTTTTTAGCTTTAATAATTTTGTTATTTAGTTCAAATCCGTTGATTATTAAAAAAGTTATGAATTTTTGAAGCAATTATTGCACGTTAAAGCGATCATGAATTTTAAAAATTCTAAAAAAATATTTCAACTCGCGATACATGTTTTTATTAGTAACAATACACTTCTTACATTCTTTAACTTTAATGATTTTGTTATTTAGTTCAAATCCGTTGATTATTAAAAAAGGTATGAATTTTTGAAGCAATAATTGCACGTTAAAGCGATCATGAATTTCAAAAATTCGAAAAAAAATATTTCAACTGGCGATAGATGTTTTTATTAGTAACAATACACTTCTTACATTCTTAAGCTTTAATAATTTTGTTATTTAGTTCAAATCCGTTGATCATTAAAAAAATTATGAATTTTTGAAGCAATAATTGCACGTTAAAGCGATCGTGAATTTCAAAAATTAGAGCCTAAACCGTTTTCGGCCATTATCGTCACCACTTTATTTGCTCAATTTCAATGGGCCACACACGGACGACGGCGCAGCGCAGTGGAGCCGTCGTTCGTCACCAGTAATAAGCCACGTATTGACGACGACGCAGCGCAGCGGAGCCGTCGTTCGTCACCAGTTACCTTTTTTAATTTTTAAGGGTTACGCACGGACGACGGCGCAGCGAAGCGGAGCCGTCGTTCGTCACCAGTTTATTTGCTTAATTTTAATGGGCCACACACGGACGTCGTCAGTCACCAGTTATCTGCCTTAATATATATAAATATATATGGACCATGCATGGACGACAGCGCAGCGCAGCGGAGCCGTCGTTTGTCACCAGTTACCTTGCTTGATTTTAAAGGACTACGCACGGACGACGGCGCAGCGCAGTAGTTACTTTGCTCAATTCATGATTCTGGTATCGATTTTAATACGTTGGCAGAAAATAAAACGAAGAATGTTGTGTATAATAGAGCATTACAATAATAAACACTACGTTTTTGAATATTTTCTTTTTATGAATTATACCAATTCGCATTCAATATTCATAGTTAGGACTGGACAACGTCTGTCGGGTCAGCTAGTATAAATATAAAATTCGTCAAGTCAGTAAAAATGAAATCTTATTTGGAATAGTTACAAAAACTAGACGCAGTAAAAAAGAAATAAGACTAAACCTGGATCAACAATAAAAAAGAGAAGTTGTGCACTTAAATTTAATTTGTAGGATCAGGAGATTCCTCTCATTTACCTCACCTGGATTTAAGAAATGAGTAGTATTCATCAGGTGAATAAGGTTCTATTGCCATCAGCAATGAGATAATATTTTGTTTTGAGGAGAGAAGATCTTTTATAGACGCCCCTATAGTGGGGCAGTGTTGGAGTCCTCCCCCCGAAGGGCGGGAGTATACCAACTAAAAACTCTCCTCAGAGTAGAGCGGAAGGAGACCGAACCTTGACCGTGGTCAACCGCAGGGGATCAAAAAATACATTTGTTGCGCTCAAAGATGTTTATAATCATTAATCATTAAAAAAAAAATTGGTTTGTTTTTTCTACCAACACACTGTGGGATCAATTGAGTTAATAAATAACACATTTAGTTCTGCTTAAATTATACGTTATTATTTTCAATTATGGTATAAGATTGTCTACATTGTTTAGTACCTACAATGATAAATTGAATTACTCTCATGCATAATACATATTACCAAGTATTCCATTTCCACAAGGTTCTGAATACATACGGGAAAACAGATGCTTATCGTACAATATATTATTCATAGATATCGAGTTATAATTCAGGCATGAATGTGTATTCCATCTTGGTAACAGCGCTAAATGGGGACAGTCCCTTGCCTGGGCATTAGCCGAACATCGCAGGCGGTCTTATCTATTCCGAAAAAGTTTCGAAATGGGCCTTTATCGACATCACGAATACCATGAATTAGATTGAGTGTGCCTTAATTTGACGGCGAGTCCGGCCTTTGCTCAGTTTAATACCCGAGTGAGTCCGTATCCTTATCCCAAAGGGAGTTATTAAATCATATTTCAATCAGTTTCTGGAGACATGATGGCGGTTTCTTATTGAGTTTATTTATCGGCACCGGGGAAGTTTTAATCTGCGTATTTTATGGGGTGAATTTTAGGGGTGTGCCTGGTTAGGGACGAAGAGGGACTAATATGGAACGGTCACGTAGGGCAGTAAATTTTTCATTATTGGTCTCGCTTTTCCATGTTTGCTCGACAATATTTCTATGATTGGTTTTCTATGATCCTATTACTCTTGAGAATTGATACTCGATTGCAACTATTCAATATTGATGCAACAAATAAACAGAAATTATCTTAATTAATTGTTTTAATATTCACACATTTGTAGTGCATAATATGAAATGGACATCAATTCTACGTATAAATTCTAAATGTGTAAAAGTGTTGCCTTATTATGACATTTTCAAGAGACATTTTTTTTAGAGAGACCCCTTATGGACATAATTTACGACTACTCATAATCAGTGTCCAAAGTTAGGTTATAGTTAGGTCTCAATTTAATATACAACAAAGACACTGTCACGAGCTGCAGCTTAGTTTTTACAACTACAGTTAATATATTATTGGGATCTCTAATTCTGGCCAACCAAAAACAAAATTATCTGGCCAGCTTTGCGGAAAATAGGGTGACATTAAAAAAGTACATCAATAGTATCACATGATAGAAGACCTCAAATTACTTATGTGCAAGCCAGGGATTTCTGTTCAGTATTGAAAAAAAAAATGTTTGTAATAATTTTTACGATTTTCGACAGTTTATATCCTTGCAAAAAGAGTTAAACTAAAAAAATATGAGATTTTGGATTTTTTAAGTGCCAAACATGGATCAATGCTCGATAAAAAATATTTATAATAATTATTACGGGTTTCTTCCTGTTTGTATATGTTAAATAGACTTCCAGAAAAGCACTGCAAAAATAAAATTTAAAATTCCTGACGCTCTACCGGTGAATGCGCCGGGAACACGTTTTTTCAATGTCACTCTTTATAAGAAATAAATTATTGTTGTGTGTATTAAAGATCTATAAACATAGCGATGATTGAAATTGATGATTGAACGAAAAATTGTTATATTTGCGGTCGGAAAAGTTTCGAAGAAACTATTTGATTCAAGCAGAATGATGGAGTTGATCCTCTTAAGTAACAAGCTCGATAATACAGAAAATTCAGAAAACGTATTCGGCAGATGGATAGATAATAAGCTAGGCAAAGTCTAACGATTACCATCACTACTGGTACTATTTTATTTAAAAGAATTTTAGAAAAAAAAAAAAACGAAAACATGTATAATGATCAGGGGCCGATTTTAACAGGCCTGGTTAGGATGACCCGGTGGTTTTAATTCCCCTTGGTCCGGCCCGAAGCGACGATTATTTTTCCTACTATCAGTCCTAATTTGCTGGTGTAAGGTAGAGCTTTGCGCCCTAGGGCAAAGAAAGCTGAATGTTAATTAAAGTTTTAAAAGGTGTCAATTTGTTTTAGGTTGTAATGTGTCAACTGTTTCAGCGGAAGGTCAAAAATAGGTTCATTCTGGATAGATTTTAAAATTTTGAAGGTAATTTTAAGATAAGATTAATGTCTAACAATTATTCTAATCTTCGAATTTTTTTCCTTCGTGCGAGTTTTAACTTGTTCCATTTTGTTTCCAGCTGCGTTATGTTACTTTTTTGGCGATATAACAAAAATAAATTCATTTTGGATGGATTTTGAAATTTTGAAGCTAATTTTGTCAGAGATTAATTTTTGGCAATTTTTTTATTACCGAATGCAATCTTTCTTTCTTTTGTTTGTTAAGTCAGCTGTATATCTTATTTTTTTAAATATGTGTCAAAAACCGGCTTATTATTTTGTAGCTAATTTTAGCAGCGATGATTTTTTTATAGTTTTTTTTTTAATAGCTGAATGTAACTTTCATTTATTTATTTTCAGTTTTACGTATTGGCACTGTATCCAGCTGTGTTATCTCAATTGTTTTAAAAGAAGCATTTCAAAAATAGATTCATTCTGGATGAATTTTGAAGGTAATTTGAGCAAATTTTTTTTAAAATTATTTTTCAATTCGCCCAGTGTTGTTCTTTTGTCCAGTTCGTTTCGAGTGTTGCCATTTTGATTTCAGCAGTGTTATGTAAATTTTTTAAGGGGAAATCAAAAATAGTTTTGGTCCGGATTTTGTAGCTAATTGTACTTAAATTTTGACTCTTGCTATTTTGTTTCTAGATATATCGTTTGTTTTAGTGAGACATCAAAATTTATTTCAGTTTGGATGTAATTTGCAATATCAAAGCTAATTCCAGCGGAGATTAATTTTCCAATTTTTCAAATTGCTGAATGCATATTTGTATAGTTTAGGTTTTAAGTGTTGCCGCTTTGTTTCTAGCTGTGAGGTCTTAATTTTCTTAGCGGTATCTCAAAAATAGATTTATTTAGGAATTTTGAAGGTGATTAATTTCATACATTGTTTCAAATCGCCGACTGTAATTATCTGTTCTTCAGTTTCATTTTTCAGTCTTTGTCCTTATCCTGGGGTGACGGTTGAGATCTGAAGATGTAGATTTACTAGTTTGTATCACAGATGGCGGGAGACTAATATCTGGAAAAGAAGATTAGGTGATTGTGTTATGATCTTTGCTTTAATCCAACAATTTTCTTCCTTTTCCTTTCCATCTTCTTCTCTTAAATTTTTAAAATCTTCAAAAATCCATATCTCTATTGAAAATGATCGAATTTACAAAAACCAAACGAATTTTGAATAAGCGGTACTTCGGCCATTAAGAATATTTTTTTATAGTTTTATAGTTGCATGTTTTATATTTTCTTCTGCGATGTTTCTGTTAAAGTGCTCAAAAAATTTAAACGAAAATTTTCAAAAATCCATATCTCTATTGAAAATTGTTGAATTTACAAAAACAAAATTTATTTTGAATAAGCGACACTTTGGCCATTGAGGATAATTTTTTACGGAATTTTTTCTGCTTTTCTTTATTTTTTTTTCTGCGATGCTTTTGTTTTGGTGCTCAAAAAATTTAAACGAAAATTTTTAAAAATCCATATCTCTATTGAAAATGGTTGAATTTGCAAAAATCAAATTGATTTTGAATAGGCGACACTTCGGCCATTGAGGATAATTTTTTCTGGAATTTTTCCTGCGTTTTTTCTATTTTTTTCTGCGATGTTTTTGTTCAGATGCTCAAAAAATTTAAACGAAAATTTTCAAAAATCCATATCTCTATTGAAAATTGTTGAATTCACAAAAACCAAATTGATTTTGAATAAGCGGTACTTCGGACATTGAGGATGATTTTTTATGGAATTTTTTTCTGCGATGTGATCATAGTCACAGTTTAAAATTACTGATATTAGAAAGTAGCAATCACAGGTAGCAAAGTGATTCAAAAGTAGCAGTTTTTCCCATCTCTAGTAAGTACTTATGCTTCATGCTTTAAGAATAGAGAATTATGAAATCAAATGAGTGTTTAATTTAAAAACCGAATCAAGTAAATTAAGAATTTCATCAAGATGTAGCAGTGGAAGTATCAACTATATCTTATTTATTATTATTTTATGAGGCTTCTTAATTATAAACTTGAAACAAAATAATGTAAATAAATTACAATCAAATGAAATACAAAATCAGGCCACCTGCCACTCTTAATTCTAAATTAGTTATTTTTACCCTTGATGTAATTTCTATTTATAAGTTACACATCGTGTCTTGTTTCGAGTGTACCAAACGAAAACAGGAAGTAGATAATATTATTCTGGACATATGTCCGATTTATTACCATTATCGAGAAAATCTTAGAGATTTTTCGATCGTAAAAAAATCTTACAAATTTTCAGTATAAATTTATGAATTTAAACAAAAATATTTGGATAGGTTAATGTACATTTAGGGGCCGCGGTGGCCTAGTGAGTAGCGTTCCTGCTTGTGGGCCTCGTGGTCGTGGGTTCGAATCCCATCCGTGCAGTCATGGACGTGCGGGTCCATGGATGTGTAGTGTATGTCTAATTCATTATTAAAATGCAATCTTCAAAAACTTATATACGTTAGTGGCCGAACAACAAATCGCTTACTCTCCTTAACCGCAATTCCATCAAACATCCTTCCCTAAAAAAAAATGTACATTTGACAGTTGTTTATGCAAAAATAACAGAGCAACTTCTAAGCACATAAACCATAACCATACACTACATCAGTATATTCAGAATTACTTAAACGAGAAATCATTAACAAACTGGCAACGCAAATAAGTTGGTAAAAACTACTGTCAAATAAAAATTAATTTGCTCAAATATTTTTGTTTAAATTCATGGCAATCTAATAAATTTATACTTCAAATTTTTTACGATCGAAAAATCTTTAAGATTTTTTATTTCGATACCGGTAAGAAATCGGACAAATGTTTATTTGAATTTTTCTGTTCAGAATAATATCATCCACTTCTTGTTTTCGTTTGGCACACTTGAAACAAGACACGCTGTATATACCGATTAATAAAGATAATAACAAAGTTTAATATATAAAATAAGAATTCAATACAGGGTGTATTTGAAATAACGAACAGGCTCGTAACCACAAAGAGATTATATTATTTTTAAACATTATTCGCAATTATTTTGTTTAAGACTGTAACAAAAAGCCCGCAATTAATTATTAAAGTTAATGAGTGAAAATAATGTGACCTAATTTTTAAACGGCATCGGCTTTAGATATCGAATTACAACAAGCGCGTAGAAAATATCTGAGTGCCCTTTAAGCGTCAATGAACTTGAGGACTGTTATCTTTTACAAAAAAAAAATGTTGCGATAACACTTCAAATTTCGGCGGCAAGAAATCGTATCTCGCGTTTTAAATAAACAAACACACATTCCATGCAGACCTAATTAAATGAGAAAAGCATCGGTTCTCAAAATGTTTAAAAAACCTCGAAAAATTAGGAAAATTCGAAAAAAAATTTTCGAATATATTTTAACGGAAATGGTTTCACAAATATTTTGTGTATGTGCCCTTAAATGCCTGTTAGTTATTTTAAATACACCCTGTATAGGAGAGGATTTATTACTGAAGCAAATGTGTTTCGCTAAATACTAATGATTAATTACCGACGTAAAAATTTGTTTGGCCTCATTTATGTTTTATACAAGCACGCACGTGTTAGAATGATGGCTTATCAAATGTTTTTGATAAAATGTATTATAAGGATGATTAAAAAAAATACACCGATTGTATTAAATATTCAAGGTTAGTTCACAAATGAAAGTTACATAATAATATGATAAAAGCTCCGGCCGATGGCATTTTCATTTCATGCTTGTGTGCATGTATAAATTGTTTTACTACTACTAGAATAAAAGATACTTGGCATTTTGATTTGTTTAGTTGTTACAATCCCGACTTATTTCAATCAACTGTAACAACTAAATAATTTGTTAAATTATTTTTAAAAGAACAAAATGTCTTATCATGTTTTACCAAGTATACAACGAGAAGTCAATTAAACTTATGTTAAAGTCACATTCTTATAAAATCCATACCGTGCAGATTATAACATTTGAATAAATCTTAGCATGGAAAGTGCATTTTATGTCCCTTTGTTTACAGAAAGAAAGAAAAAAACATAAACCCGTCACATCAACGGAGCACACTAAAAGCGGGAGCTTTATACAAGATGCGGGTTTTTGTCTCCAGTGTTTTGCATATTCCCTTTCAGTCTGCAGCATAATTTGCTGACACGAAACCGCTTTATTTGTCTAAATCTCGTTCCACACTAAATCCGCGAATTTCTGTGCAGAACTTCAAATTGCACACAGCTCGGCGTGATGTACAATCCTTTAACGAACCAAGTTCACTTGGCAAGAGCAAACACGGCTAGAAGTCAAGATTATATTCACCTACAATTTCCGGAAGATGGACTGTTTATAGATAGGTGAAAAATTCCACACGAGGTAATTTCAATTAAATAAATGTGCGCGCGTACGCGGCACAAATAATATTAGTATTCTAATTTATACTCGCTTGAAGGTGAAATAAGTATCTCGGAATTCATAAGTGGAATTATATTAAATCTGATTTAGGGTTTGAACCCATTTTTATAATGGAATTGGTGAAACTTTCGTATGAAAACTTTTAGAATTGCCTAGGATTTGTAGAAGTTATTATGTAAAATATTCGGTATATACCGGGTGTTGACTTGCAATACGCAGCATTTACAGTTCAATATGAAAATTGTTATATTGAGAAATTTGTATCATCATTCATTTCAAAGCTAAAAATTACATAAATTTTATGTATTGTAAAAAACACCTCTATGGTCTATTGATTTCTCGTAAACAAAGAAATATAACTACACTGGAGGAATAAAAAATAAAACACTTGAAATTCGCGAAATTTCGACCATTTTCAAACCGCCATAACTCGGCGTATTTTCAATCGATTTTGATGAATCTTTGAGGGCAAAAAAATCATCAAAGTTGGACATAGTTTCCAGAAAAAACTTTATTTTTTCACAGGTGCGCTAGGGGGGGGGGGGCGGAAGGGGTTACGTTTAGTTTCGCATACATGACTTTAAAGAAGACACTTCAAAGTTTTTTGCCCTCAAAGATTCATTAAAATCGATTGAAAATACACCGAGTTATGGCGGTTTGAAAATGATCGAAATTTCACGAATTTAAAGTGTTTCATTTTTTTTCCTTCAGTATATTATCAAAAGTTATAGGTATTTATCGAAAAAAAGGAATTAAATAAAAAAATACATAATAAATAGATCAATTGTCAATAAAGTTCTGAACGTGTAACAGACAGTTTAATGACGCAACTGTAGATCATCTTTGCTTACTTGGATAGCCTATACTGAAGTTATGATGCAAAATTTCATGTCAATATTTTAACGATGTTTCCAAGACGACCCTACAGGATACATAAAATTACAATTTATTTTATATAAACAGATGGTATAAGACAGAGTATAGAAACCGAAGGTGGATAGTCCATCATCTTTTAAACAGATTTATTTTCAGATAAATATGATATATTTATAGATGGTACAGTACTGAAAGTATGGATTCGCTGCAGAGTAATTATCGTGAATGTAATGAAATAACGAAGAGGTACTTTTCATAAAACGCTCTGGAATTATTTTCTGTCTTTATATTTATTACATGTTAGCGCTTTATGCTGTTTGCAAATATAACTGCGTCGCCTCCGCAATATTGCACGGTTATTCTCTCTTCATTTAAAAAGATCCCAGCTTTTAAATCTTCGAGAGCTTCCCTGAATATGTATTATGAAGGGATGTTAAATAATAACGGAGATAATGTACATCATTGCCATCCTCGCAGGATATTTATTTTCTCTGCTTTCTCTTCTTCCACTGTTCGTTATTACTTGCTAGCTACTACGTAATAATTTGATAGAATTCTCTCACGACGATTTAAATGTACTTGTTTCGTTGATAATAGATAGATTTTGGCTGTAACCTAGCATATCATAATAATACCATGTTATTTTGATTCCTAAAATTAACCGGAAGTAAAAATAACACGTATTCTTAAAATAAACAAAAGGGTATAGCCAAATAAGATGGTCAAAAGTGCCCCCAAAGCAAATCAATAATCGCGATGACTGGATGAAAGATAATTAAAAATGCCGTTGATTGCTCGAAATTCCACCTCCTGAAGCAATTCGTTGTCGAGATATGACTGAAAACGTGAATTTTACGTTTTATTTTTTTTCTCATTTTCTATGGCACGAATCAAGCTGAAACCACGTCTACCCAAAACAAAACAAAAATTACATCTCATTTCAAGTTACTTGTTTTAAAGATAGTTTTTACAACAAGTAACGTCAAAAATGACAAGACGTCGAAATAAATAAATTATACATGCACTGCACTGAAATAATTCAGGCAGCCAATATCAAATTACTTAAATTATTATAGGGATTTTCAGAAAATGTGCCGTCAACTATTTTCGACTTACTGATCTCACTGTATATTTATAAAAAATCTGTGAAAATTAATTCTATTTTTTTTGAGCAGCTCATTGATCAGTAAAAATCGTAACTCAAATAGGGCAACTCTTTTTGACAGTTTGTATTGGCTAAATATACTTGCAGAGAGGGACTGCAGAAATAAAATTTAAAAAGCGTACCGCACTTTTGGTGGCTGCGCCAGGAAATATATGGCCAGAAATGTATATCTAACTTCTTGTCGGTTATAAAATATGTACGAAAAGTATTGGGCATACTTCATTATTTTCTTGCGTAAAATATGAGTGAATAACTTCGTTTTTTCAAATGGCACACCCTGTATTTAGTAACGTATCCTCAAGTAGAATCCAATTATCTTTCAGATTATAATAATTATTCCTGATATGAAAATCGCCGAATACACGAAAACTATTGAGATTAGGAACAGGGAACCCTTATACAATCTGAAAGATAATACTATTCTACTTAAGAATTCGTTACTAAATACAGGGTGTGCCATTTGAAAAAACGGAGTTATTCAACTTTATAAGTTGGGTTTTTCTACCGCATTTCAATCACCTTGTATAATTTTTTGCATGAAATCATTTTTGGCTCTATAGTTCGAAACTTCAACCAAATAATAAAAATGATTTTAATCGTTCAACGTCAAACACTATGGCAAAAATAAAATTTCACCCAGATCATGCATTTCAACAAATCTTCAAATATTTCGAAAACGGCAAACAATAGGTATAGGGAGTATTGAAGTAACTCACCTTTATTTGCTCCATATAATTCAAAAATGACAAAAAATACAGGGTGTTCCATTTAAAAAAAACATAAGTTTGGTCTGTAACTTTGTTATGAGACACCCTGTATAAATTTAAATATTTTTAGGGCGTGCAGCCCACTATTATACACAACTTTTGTATAAAACATTTTTCGAAATTTTGAAAAATAAGCACGTGATTGACCGTTCCCAGAGTTCTGAAATACCCTGTATACTATTTCAAAGGAGCTTCTTTATTTGCTTACATTTTTACTTTATACTGATGAATATAATTATTTTCATAGTCTTACTTCGATCTAAATTACCCTCGCCCCACTAATTCCCAAATTACACGCTCCGGCTATTCTTTGACCATCAATTAGGGACATAAATAGCCCCTAAGCACAGCATTTGGCGTGCTCTCTTTTAATTAATTTTGGGCACGTGATTACGGCAATTAAATGTTTACCGGCGGTTGTAATTTTATAGCTAATCAATTGAAGAGCTGCGATTGTGTTAAACGGCGAATCTGATTACATTGAGCGGAGGGGAAAGAAACCCGAATTTTCGATTAGATTTGTGAATGGAGTTTCGGATTTGATGGCGCGTGAAATCAGAACAGGGACAAACAAAGTGCTCATATGCTTTGTATAAGACACGCCGCCTTTAGAAACAACCCATTCTTGTGTATGGGATTAATTAATTCCCAACCGGATTATGGCAAATATTAAGTACCCTTCAAGTCGCTTCCCAAGGAAACGCAACAATTTCTACTTAATTACCTTTGTCCGGCGTACAGGCAGTTATTTCAGTTATTAGAAGGAATCTGATTATAGAGACTGCTGAGTCAACAGTGTTATTATCTTTTACGGTCAATTGATAAATAATCGAATGAAGGATGCCGACGCAGTATCAACGGTATTATGCTTGACGGTTTGATGAAGGCCTCCACTTACGGCACAAAGGGACGCACCGTGGTCCTTTTCAAATAAGCAGTAAAAAATTGGTTACACGTGAGTGGGAATTTGTATCTTCCCACAATATGTAATAGTCGAGCGAAGGCCTGTGATATAGACGTAAAAAATGTACATCCTTTCATTCCGACGCCTTACATTGGCGCGACGGATATTATTATTTATTTATTTACTTATTTATTTATTTAACGAAATCTCTATATAAAAATAATAATACAAAGAAAAATGCATAAATTACATTAAATTAAATTGAATTAAATTTAGCGTACATACATACACAATAAATGAAACCAAATTGAAACATAATAGCTAGAAACTAAAGCTAAGAATTATAAAAAAAATATGAATTATGAAAAAGTCATATTCAAATTAATAACACATAATGATTTACGGAACAAGCTATAATTTTTTAAGAATAAATCGAAATTCGGTAAAGGCAAGAGGCAATTAGCAGTGTGTGATAGCCTAGATAGAGGTTTATTAAGACCACAGTTAACCCGACTGGTTTTCTCCCTGAAGAGTTTTTTCAATCTGGTTGAGGATCCTCCAGATTAAAAAAACAATAGTAAATATAGTTATACATTTTTGTATGTTTACAAGAGCTTATAGAGTCATTTGCACAATATACTTCCAAACTAATTAGATTTCGAAAAAAACTTTCTCTACAATGAATATTAATCTAATTTGATGTTTCATAATTATAATCCGAAAATACAGACACGCAGATGCACAGACACAATTTTTTGTTCTAGAAATCTTTGAAATGGTCTCTAGGGACCTCAAACCGAAAATTTCCGCAAAATAAATTAAAAAAAAAAATCACAATACTTTCTCGTACTTCGAAACGGAGAAAGTAAAAATGCCGAATTAAACAACTTATAAATAATACTTTTTTTCAAAACATCATTAGAGTTCAAGTAAACGATATAGATTATTAGAATTTGAAGTATAATTTGTCATTTTCAACTTTTCATAATTTTGCCGTTTCAAACGTCATAATCTTCAGATTCTGCATAATAAATTAAATCTGAGAAAGTAACATGATGGTCAATGGTAATTCTCATTGTTAGACCTGGATTTTTATTTTTTTGTCAATATTTAATATCTTTGGCCAATATTTTCCATTTTTGGCCTAAATATTCTTTAAATTGGCCTAAATTTTTAATTAATTTGTTGTAATTTTCAATTTTTTCGTCTGCATTGTTCATTTTAAAGGCCGAATTTTCGATTTTTGGACTTCATTTCTGTTTTTTATTAATCTATGTTTTGGATTGTGTACCCTGAATTATGATTTTTATGCGCGAATTTTAAATTTTTTGGTCGGTATTTTCGAGTTTTTAATTAAAGAACTGTATTTTAGATTTTACAACCTACATTTTTACTTTCTCCGTTACGAAGTACGAGAAAGTATTGTGATCGTGATTTTTTTTCCAAAAATTTTTTTTACGGAAATATCCGTTTTGGGGTCCCTAGAAGCCCTTTCAACAATTTCTGGAAAAAAATTGGTTGTGTCTGTGTGCGTGTGTGTCTGTGTGCGTGTGTGTCTGTGTGTGTGTCTGTCTATGCGCGCTGTATCTCAAAAACTAATAGAGCAATTAATATGAAACTTTAAACATCCGTCTTATTTGATAATCTGAAGAACTGAAAAGCTTTTGGTAAAATTTCGTACACCGGAAGTGGGGGTTTACCTCAACTGTTTTTTGTTTTTTGACAATATTTTCTTAAATATGAAAAATATCACGAAAACATTTAGACAAACTTTGAAGACAACAAAGAAATGAACATCTTTTGCCTGAAAACATTTTTCATAGAATCATTTTAATTCAAGAAAAAAATTTATAATTTTTTTTTAAATTTTTGGTCTATAATTATAAAACGATAATAGTTACGGCAAATGTATGTTAATAATAATTGTAGAGAATGCTAAAATGAACAACTTACAAAGAATAAGTTTTTTTTCGAAATCCCTTTAGTTTTTGAATAAATTGAGTTTTTATATTTCAAGTATAATTTTTCCATCTTTCATAATTTTGACGTTTTAAACGTCAATTTCCTCCGAGTTTACAAAGCGCTCGATGTACATTTAAAATATGATTCAAATTGAAAATAAACCATGAAAGCGTAAATATAAATGATACCATCAAGTCGGAGAAAGTAACATGATGGCCACATCACCATTTTTTATATTCAGACCCGAATTTTCTACATAATTTCAGATTATTTACTTTATTTCATATTTTTTATTTTAATTTAGGCGTTCATTTTTTCGCCAAGAAGTTGGTTAAAATAATTCCCTCGCAAGTGTTTGTCAAATTTTAACTTGAAACAAAAATGGACGCCTAAATTAAAATAAAAAACATAAAATTAAGTGAATAATCTAAAATTATGTAGAAAATCCAGGCCAAAAAAAATAAAAATTCGGTTCTAAATATTAAAAAAAAAAGTGGGTAGCAGAATACGAAATACAGTTCTTTAAATAAAAACTGGAAATACCGGCCAAAATTTTTTATTTTTTTTAAATATGTTTGCCTGAATATTTTACTCTTAGACCTAGATTTTTTATTTCGGCCTATATTTGAGATCTTTGCCATAATTTCCTAATTTCTTCTCTCCACATTTCAGGCCTAAGTTTATAATTTTTGATCTGAATTTTCGATTTTTTCGCCAATATCTCAGATTTTGTAACCTGTATTCAAGTTTTTATTTAAAGAGCAATATTTTGGATTTTGCAACCTACATTTTTTTTAATATTTGGACTCGTATTTTTAAGTTTTTATTTAAAGAACTTTATTTTTTCAAGTTAAAATTTGACATTCAAAAAAATATAGTTGTATATTAAATGGTGTATTAAAACTACTTAGTTGGTGAAAAAATGAACGCCTAAATTAAAATGAAAAATATAAAATTAAGTGAATAATCTAAAATTGTGTAGAAAATAGAAACAAAAAATTTTTTTTCAAGTTAAAATTTGACATTAACTAAAAAAAAAAATAATTGTATATTAAATGGTATATTAAAACTACTTAAATGGTGAAAGAATGAACTCCTAAATTAAAATGAAAAATATAAAATTAAGTGAATAATCTAACATTGTGTAGAAAATAAAAACCAAAAATGTTTTTTCAAGTTAAAATTTGACATTAACTAAAAAAAATAGTTGTTTATTAAATGGTATATTAAAACTACTTAGATGGTGAAAAAATGAACGCCTAAATTAAAGTGAAAAATATAAAATTAAGTGAATAATCTAAAATTGTGTAGAAAATAGAAACAAACAAATTTTTTTCAAGCTAAAATTTGACATTAACTAAAAAAATATAGTTGTATATTAAGTAGTATATTAAAACTACTTAGATGGTGAAAAAATGAACGCCTAAATTAAAATGAAAAATATAAAATTAAGGGAATAATCTAAAATTTTGTAGAAAATACAGGCCAAAAAATAAAAATGTGTGAATATTAAAAATGTTTGTTGCAAAATATAAAATACAGTTCTTTGAATAAAAACTTGAAAATACCGGATAAAAAATCAATTAAAAAAAAAATTATTTTTGCCTGAATATTTTACTTTTAGACTTAGATTTTTCATTTAGCCCTATAATTTATATCTTTGGCATTTTTCAATTTCTTTGCTTCACATTTTAGGCCTAAATTTATGATTTTTGGTCTGAATTTTCCATTTTTCGGCCAATGTCTCAGATTTTGTAACCTGAATTATTCATTTGCATGCCCAATTTTTTAGCCCGTATTTTCGAGTTTTTATTTAAAAAACTGTTTTTTAGATTTTGCAAACTTCAGTTTTTATAAACAAATTGGGAATAACCTTACTTGTTGCAGAAAGCATAAGATAAATTACAGATACATTTCGTTTTATTGTATTTACAGTTTTTATATTTAGACCCGTATTTTTAATTTTTGGCCTGTATTTTCTACAAGGTTTGTTATTTTAATTTTAGGATATTTACTTGTTATATATTTTTTTAAATTTAGGTTTTGGTTTATAGTTTTAAGTAAAAATTTTACATTCACTTAAAAAAGTATAATCGTGAGGGATTTATTTTAACCAATTACTTAATTTTTGATTTTAGTATCTAAATTTGATTGTAGTCTATATTTTAAATCTTTGGTGTGTAGTTTCCATTTTTCTGGTCGATATTTTTATTTCTGGGCGTAAAATTCTTTATTTTTACCAAAATTTTCAATTTGCTTGCAGAAATTTTTGATTAGCTTGTAAAAATTTTCGATTTTTCGGTGCGCATTTTTATTTTTAGGCACAAGTTTACGATTTTTGATTTGATATTTAGGTTTATCAATCTGGATTATTGATTTTTATGCGCGTATTTTTGATTTTTTGGCTAATATTTTCTAGTTTCTGGGATAACATTATTTTGCCTTTTATCTTTGTTGAAAAAAAAAACATTTAACTATTTTATCTGTACCTAATACTCTAAGAAATGCCGTATATTATTTATTGCAAATACATTTCTTTGAGTTTGGCGAGCCATAAATATTGTCTTCGCGGGTCGCAACCCAGGGTTTTGCACATAACTGGTCTTAGATTACGGCCAAACATCCACGTTACACGATAAAAAAAGCTTCACCATTTGCGTTCACGTTAATTTGCAGTAAATTATCAATTTGAAATTGAAAATATTATAGCCACAATGACAGATATACGGGTGCGCCGTCTAGTGCCAACCGTGCAAAATAGGTTTGCCGGGATATGCTTTTTCTGTTTTAAACGAGCCACCTAAGCCGTGAAAATCGAATGTTCGCATAGATTAGGATACAAATAGTTTTGCAGTAAATTACAATTGAAAATATAACAGATATACGAATGCGCCATCTGGTGGTGTCAACCACTAAACTATTTTCCGCGCTAACCTTTTTCTGGGTTTTACCAGCCTCGCCGCACAAATGCATACTTTCGGGTCCCAGTTCAGCCATTAAAAGCGAACTCTCGCATAATTTAGGATAAAAAAATTATAATTCATAAATCAAGTGTTCAATGGAAACGGGCAACCCCAAAAAGCTATCTTTCATGATAAGTAAAACAAAATTTAGATATACGACTTGGTGAGTGGGTCATCCAACAGTCTTATGTCCATTCGACGATGCATCACGCAGAAACACCATACCTCAAGTTCGATTATTAGATAAACGAATGTGGCGACACGTTCTTCGCCGATCCGTTAAAGGAGGGCAGATGGGTCGTAAAGGGAACGATTCATCATAACCACCCTGGAAATATCGTTTAGGGTGCAATTTACGTTTAGGATCGATACATCAAGTGTAAGTCGAGTTAGTTAGTTGTCTTGTTGCGCCCCTCGAAGCGGGCGACCCTCCACCGCACCACGCACTCACTTAAGGTGTCTTCACGCTCTTTGGCTTCTGTTTAATGGAACAGTTACGTGAAAAGAATACTGAATTTTCAGTACCGGAATAATTTAAGGGAAGGATTCGGATCAATTTTTGCGCGCGCCTTTGTGTGTGTGGGTGAGGGTGAGTGGGTATATGTGTGCAACTTTGTTTCCGCACGGAAGTTCCGACCTGATTAGCAGTAATTAAAATAGTTGAAACTTTTCCAGAATCAGCACATAGTGAACCCCAATTAGGATGTTCCTTGTTGGAGGACTCTCACCTATTTACGTTACGGCTTTGATGTTGTTTTGTGGCAACTCAATGATGTGTTTATTGTGGTAATTTTGGATTCGAAGCAGTGTGCTGTGAAGCGAATTTATACTAATATACTCATTGTAATAATAAATTGTTTCGTAATTTAAATTACACTGTATTGCGGTTGTGCTGATACATTTATTTAGTTATATAACGCTAATGAATAGAATGGCAGTCGTTCAAATAAAGTGTAGATATGAGAACATATAAGATCAGAGTATCCCCAAGACATTTATACACCGAGTGGTAACCACTAAACCTGGCCGTAGCAAAATAGTAATTTTTAGAATTTTAATTAAATGTAATGTCATTGATATGGTACACTTTAATGTCAAATTCACGGACTTTCGGTCCACGTATATGTTTGTGTGTGAGTTATTATATTCTTGAGCCCCCTCCCCCCAAGCCAAATTTCTGGGCTGCGCGCCTGACTAAACTAGACCAAAGAAATAACTGCTATTTGAAAGCACATGTGTATTCATTTTCTTCGTTGAAAAAAAAAAAACGTATTTGTACGTAGATAATACCTGGGGGTTTTAATGATGGATTTGATAAAAGCCCTAGGGATCTTGCTCCTATTAACAAGGGACGTCTCTTTATCTCGGCGCGGTAAAAACTCTACAAATAAGAGTGGATCCGGTAAAAAGCGGACGAGCGGCGCCTATCAACGCGACGATTATCGAGATAAGTTCGGCGGTTGTATCCACCGCTAAAGTTATTTTCCACCCCTTTTATTTTCCAGTAGAAACTTTTAGGTCGTAGATAAATATTTGATGCGCTCTAATTGGAATTTTAAATTTGAATAGAGATAATTAAGCGGGGGACAATTACTCCGATCGATTCCGTCTGGTTTAATGAGGAAGAAACTTTAACGTCACGACGCTATTAATAAAAAATATTCTGATAAGAAAATATTCATATTTTCGTGATTGTCGACAATTGTAATAACAGCTGACAAATGGTTCTAGACACGCAATGAGCGTCTAAATAATAATATGTCATAATCTGAGTAGACTTATACAAACATCGACCTATAAAAAAAAAACTTAAATTTAATTTTTTATTAAAATAAATATTCACATATCGCAGAGTTTCTAGTAATACTTTTCAAGAGGTTATAAGTTTTATACGCTGTTCTACAGTATTTGAGGAATGAATCCATATCTAGAGTTCGCATATTTAGAGATAAAACATATGAAGAAATCACAAAAATAATTTAAAATCATCAATTTAGAACGAAGTCATTTAACCAGACAAAACATCATTTGACGTACAAAAGTTCACAAAAACAATTTAAAATCATCAATTTAGATCGAAGTCATTTCACCAGGCAAAACATCATTTGACGCATAAAAGTTCCTGGGGCACAAATAAAATGTGTGAAATAATACTTTTTTTATATAAATGGTGCAGCAGACATTTAACCCTGAAACAGTACCCTGGGTACTGGTATACCCTACGAATTCTAAAAGGATCTGCTAACTTGTAATAGATGGCAGCATTTTATCGAAACTTCCTGGGAGTTGGCGCGTTAGAATTAATCTGGAAAGTCCAGGGTTCGAACTCCGGCAAGAGTGTGGATGTCTAGTGGTTTCCTATTTTTATTTAACCCTGAAATGGTGGCCGGGGCTCTGGTACTCACCATGACTTCTAAAAGTTTTCGCTAACTTGTAATAAATGGCAGAACTTTCTCAAAACTCCCAGTATTGCAAAAATGTGAATTTTCACTGTGCGTTTTGTAAATTTTTGTTTTGGCTAGTTTCGGGACTTAAGGTACCAAAATCGGTATATTTTTACAAGTGTTCCAATTGGTCATACTTTCACTTTCAGCGATATAAAAGGATTGCAGCACAGCTGTTTTTTTCTTATAATCAGAATAAACCACTTTCGAAAAAAGAACTGCGTTATCTGGCCGACAATTGTTGGACATTGGTGATGATCATTCTGACATCGGTGAAGAGTTATAGAAGATTTCGACTAGACTCAAGATGATAAAAATTAGATATTAGAAATCAAAATTGCGCTAGTACCAAAATTGCACCAAGTACGCGATGCACAGTGGGCTAGATTAAAAAAAGTGTGACAAAAATCGAAAAGAAAAACTATTCTATTGAAACTGTGTATGTCTAGATTTTTAAGGTAGCTGTTAACGAATTTATCGTCTAAAATTAAATAAACAAAACAGCCGACCGTTGCGCAAATTTGTATTTAAAACAGTGTGTCTGTAGGTTTTTAAAGTCGTTAACCAAATTTAAATTACAAGTTTTAAAAACAAAATAACTGATTAAAAATGGCGGATGTAAAAATATTTTTTGATTAAAAAACTGCAGACATAACGAAGTTTGAACAGTAACTATGAACAAATTATACTAATTAACTGTTTTTTTAACTAATTACTTATTATACTTAATATTTATGACGTTATCACAAAAAATTGAAGAAATATGGAAACATGTGAATCATAAAATCATTTATTACAATCTGCGATGACAATTTTTAAAAATATTTTATTACAGCATTAAATTCAGCATTTTATTTAAGGTACCACTTAAAAACTAAAAGAAAATATTATATAAATTAGAATCATCGTAACTAGCATTGCATAATTCACGAGAGTCATTCAAATTGTAATGTGCTTTAAATTGTCTATGTTTTAACCACAACTAATTTTTTGCAAAAGATTAAACAAATATTAGCGACGTGAGATTAGACGTGTTACCGGCATTATTAAGTGACAGATTTATATAACTGTCTTCTCACGTTATACGAGGTGTGTGAGAAAATTAATGAGACTGAATTTTTTATTTACCAAAGTTTCTATATTTTTCAAATAACAATATATACCCGCAGAGACTTTGTCTTCAGTCTTGGATAAAGAAACTGAAAAGTGATTTAACGTTTCAATTACTAAAATTGTCGCTCAGAATTACGATTTAAAAGCTTTTAAAAAGCCAAACGTTAAAATTCGTATTTTCGCGCCTTTTCGCCATCTACCGGACGATAGATGAACTGCTAAGTGCGTTTTTACGACAACGCCAAAATGCTCGAACTTTATACTTATAATCAAAGTGTTAAAATCTAGCAATGCGTCACACATGAAACAATAGACGATTTAATTCTGAATCGAATGACGTATAAAATAGCTGAGGCAATTATGCGGTTTTTACGTAATTTGCGAATGAAAATTAAGCATGACCCCCTTACCGACAATTACAGTTCACTGTACTTAAACATTTAACCAAGAAGAATTTGCAATATTTTTCAATCAAAAATGGGTCCCAATACTTACAACTGATTAATTATTCAACTTGTTATTTTAATAATGCCTTACAACATGAGAAATCCTAATCTTTATATCGGGTACCCTCTGTTATCCAAGGGATGAACTAGTAAATCATTTGTGGAAGTTCCGTCATCATCGCTTCATACTTTGACTAGATGTATAACTTTACCAAGCACTCGAGGTGTTGCGCCGTGACCATCTTAAATTCAATTGACTCCGGAGATTTTTTATCGCGTTCCCTCGCGTCCTCCGAATACTTTCTCACTCTACAAAAATTGCATCCCCCCGCCTTAAGTGCTCGGTAGAGTTTTACCATCACAGTCTCACTTGCAAATAAAAACTGCAGTTATAAATTCCTGTGACTTCTAAAGTTGTATTCTGCATAATTTCGGATTTTGCAAAAAAATTCGTTCAACAGTAGATCAAGTAAAGATTACTTGATTCAGTAAATGTCATTGCTGATTTTACCAGATAAAATTATTTTCTAACCTGTAATACTTGTTTGCATGGTGGAAATATGAAATTTGGATACATTTCTTAAGGCTACCCTTCATACTCCTGGATATTAATTTGTGGCTAATGTGTTGTCAAACACAAGTGAAATAGAAGAATTAGATAGAATCGTTTCTGGAACCAACTTTATGGATCTTCGGTATTTTTCCGCATTTTTTACATCGCCTATAATTACATTTTTTGGATATATTTCTTAAGGCTACTCTTCATAATCCTCGATATTGATTTTTGGCTAATGCGTTGTCAAACATAAGTGAAATAAAATAATTAGCGGATAAAGTAGTTTCTGGAACCAACTCGATCGATCTTCGGTCGTTTTCCGCATTATTTGCATCACTTATAGTCACATTTTTTATTACTTTTGCAGCATCCAATTGTCCATGTGATCAAAGGCTTATTTTATTAATATAACAAGTTCTTCTGTCGATATTTTTGACCTTTATCTTCTGTATTTCGATCATTCGTTGAGAACGGAAAATCCAGAAGAGGGACGATCTATAAGAAAGACAAATGTTATTAGTTACATGCGAATACTTCTGGTACTTGATGTACAATGAGGTGCAATGAATATTAACTTCGAATCTGCGAAACTTAAGTTCCCTTAATTTCTTCGGATTTTTCTAAGCTTCAAAGTTGCGAAGCTTCGAATTATTAACACCTTTATTATAAATCATAAACCTGATTGCGTTGCAGAACTTTGTTGTTTTTCAGTCAAAGTAACTACAGAGATAACCGTTCTTCAAATTTACTGTAAAATCTTCTTTTTGATCTTTTCAATTCTGGCCATCTTTCTCTAAATTTGTGCCATGATTTGCGTTTAAATGGAATAAAACACTTTTTGCTCTGTTTGTATAACATTTAGATTTATTCGTTTAACCACAGTATCGGTAACTCAGCTTGCCATTATCAAATCTAAAGACTTTAGTATACTTTGGTCAATTGATATTTGCGTGTGCGTCACTTCACCAGAAGAGTTTTCTCGCCTCGAACGACATAGGTACACATATGACTGCGTCTAATTTAGAAAGTGTTGTTCAGCTATCTATGACGTGAACGCAAAGATCCATTAATCAAAGTATAGTTATGTAGAGGTTTCCTACACAACAAATATTAAATGGTTTTCGTTCTTCTGGTATTACAACTCGATCGTATAAAATATTCTTTATGAGTATAAAAACTTCCTTTCTTGTGTCCCACTAAATCGACATATTTTTAACATCTAGCAGCTGAATAAAAATTTTCTTCGAAATACAATTAATGTTTTCCTGGTATTATCTGAGTGCCGGAGAACTGGTTTTTAGAAAATATCCTTGCGGTAAACTCGACCAAGATGGAGCCGATTCTATTCATCGACAAAAAGAAACCTGGCAGAATGATACTTTCCGGACTATTTAATACAACTCTAACTCTAGCTTTACAAGTGAAGTATCTGGGAATAATCCTTGACCCCGAGCTGAGCTGAAGTAAACCCTTACAAACCAGAATTCTGACTATAACACCCAGTCATAGGAAAGACATGGGGATCATCCTTGTGCAGTCTGCTCTGATATACGCAGAAATTGTATGGTGGCCAGGTATTAAACTTAAAATTGCAACAAATTAGCTTCAACATATTTGATATCTTGCATGTACGGGGTCCACTGGATCACTCACCGCCCCTAACTTAGCCGTGGATGTTCTATTGGGCCTTCCTCTCTTGGAGCTTCATGTACAAAAGATGGCTCTACAAGCGGCAAGTCTTAGTGGTGTCCTAAGGAAGAAGTGTTAAAACCACCAACCTATTTGAGATTACAAGACGCCAAAGGCTTGGTATCCTAAGGCAGAAGTGTTAATTGTTAATACAACCTACCTGTTGATACTACACGTTACAAGACGTCAAAGGCTTGCTGGTGAGAAAACAGCGTCTAAGAACGCACCAGAAGCACTTAACAAAGCAGACAGCTATGGTTTGATTGTTATACTGACAAATATTTCCGAAGAAACATTAAAGATAATCGTGCATACGTCCCGTGAAGTTTGGAATGGAATCCAATTGATTGCAGAGACCTAGGTGGCCATTCAATTGCACCCCTCCGTCCAATACATTGCCCTGCGAAATTATGATTTAAGAATTCTCGAACTTGCTGACTGAAATTCGGGAGCACCATCTTGTTGAAACCATACATCTGGCTGCAAGACTTGCGAATTTATTGAATTTGATTTAATCTCTTTTATTTTTGGTACAATTTTGGTGGATATTTGGTGTGAGTTTCCAAGTTCACAAAGGGGTTGGTAGGGTGCCAGTATCTACATTAATGGCTATTTACAGAACCAATTAGCATAAATGTAGCTTCGCTACAAAAATTATGTTTTTGACAAAATTTTGATCAGCTTCTGTTCCTTCCATCATTATTTCTGAGAATTGATAAAGTTTTTAAAGATAAAGTTTATAGCTTTTGTTTAAAGTTCTTTAGTTTCTAGAGAAGTCTCGATATTTACCTCGTTGTACATATTTTAAATTTGAAATATATTGATCATAATAACTTTCAATAAATGTTTAACATAAAATATAATATAATGGATGAGGATACGATACGTATACGAGATTTTTGGTTTACTCTTATGAAATCGTGTTATATCTATCAATTTTCATAGACGTACTGTTTACTCATTGCATACTCAAAAAACATTTTCTGTAAAATTCTCGACAATAGTGTAAATTGCAAAATTCGTTCAGCAATTATTAGATTCCGAGTTTGAAGCCGTGTGCATTGCGCTGGGAGGATTTGCGGGGCTGGAGGGTTGTTTTCACGATCCACGCACGTAGAGCAGATATATCACGGGTTTGAGCATGAGGCCGAGCACGGACGCCGATGCGTGCGGAATGGTAAAACGGTTTTAATCATTCCTCCCAGCGGCATTTTATATTTTAATTAAGCCACGATGGGGAATGGATAGGTCCAGTAGCCAGACAAGTCTCGTTAATGAGACAAAAATATGACCACACAAAGCATTCAGATTAGCGACATGTGCAAAAGTTGCATCTATAAACCTTGCGATTTACATAACTCTTCATTACAGCATAAATGATGAAATGTTGAAGTACCAGTAGTTATCAAAAAAAAAAAAAAATGTGGCCACCACTTATTTTGAGTTATTATATCTATTAATCATAGGAAGAAACATCTTGTTTGCAGAGTGATAAGTTCAGCAGTGCTCAGTTACAACGCCAGAAAAAAACTCTCTGGTCGTTAAAGGGTTAATGAAAGTATATCTATATAAAACTGTTAAATCATTGATATAATTGCAAATGTAAAGTTTCTTGTTTATAAAGAAAACATACAATTTCATCCAACTCGGGAATCCCTCCGTCAGCATCAAAATTGTATGCTTTTTTGGCGACCCTTCACGAGTGATGCAATTTAACTTTAATCTCGAATTTGGTTATTTTCTGTCTGGAAAAGGGTGAACCTTCTAAAAGCCCGCATCCATTTAACAGTGAAAAAACACCTGCCTTTCGTGCTGCAGGATTGAAACAGGGCCCGGCAAGGGCTGACGCGCCTGTATTACCCACGGTGAAAGGGATTCAGGTTAAGGTGTCCTGTAAGTGACAGGTCGTGTAGGTGTCAGCCGCCCTAATTTGGCTTATCGCGACGCCTTATGCGTCGAGGGCGTCGTTTTCGTTTTATTTAACCTACCGAAAACTTTTCATCCCCTTCCCTTTTATCCCTCGGCGAGTCTTAACCATAACGAAATTAGCCGGGGATGGGGAATTGCCTAAACGGCCGGAATTTTATTGCCGCGTGCCTGTTTACAAGATTGCGGGAATTTCCAAAGGTATTAAGAAAATTGCTCTTTGCTGGAAGAAAAGAAATATACACACACCAAACAATGCAACTGTTTACTTGTTAACGGTTATGTACTTTATCAAATTATGCAATTCGGAAATGAACAAATAATATTTACATTGTGTGTATTAATTAACCCCGCAGCGGGCATTGATTTTTATGATATTATGAAAGCGTAATTGAATCAACTATATATGGAAGTATTGAATTCATTTAAATTATCCGGTAATTAATTGCATTTTTTTTGTTGAAAATTAATCTCTGTAAAAAAATGATGTCGAGAGAGATAAATAGTCCAAAATTGGAACTAGTAGAAGCCAATAAATCGAGAGAATAAAGATGGCTATCTAGATTATTATTCATTGGAACAGGATTTATGAAATATATCCTTACAGATAAAAATTCCAAGGATGCTTTCGGTGAATTATTTTTTCCTAATTTAATTCCTTACGTTTTTCGATATAAAATATATTCTGTAAAAAATCGATGCAAAGGCGGTATTATCTTAAAGGACGTTCTTTCCTTCATCAAACAAAGGATGCTGTCCTTCTTTGGGCATATAATGCGCAATAATAAATAACATGTAGGGTATATTCAATGGCAAAACAGGACAGAAGACGTCGAATACCACAGATGCGAAACTGAACCGTCATCGACTGATCGATTTCGAACTGCGGTCATAATGCGGCCATAATGCTCGCCAGCGTCCACTGTGAATACGGCAGGAAAATACGAAGTATTGTAACATCCAACTTTATTTTTAAATTATTACTAAATCATCGTTTTTATTAAAACTTCGATTCGTCGTGTGTGAGATAAAACTCGGTTGAAGTTCTTGTTAGTTAGAACCGTCCCGCGGTCAATTTCTTTCTTCAATCTTCTGCAATCAAAACATGAGTTCGTAACTTTGAAGAGACTGGTTCAGTTTAGAAAAAAGGCTAGTGGGCGTGTTGTCTGTACTTACCCCAGAAAATACATATAGACCTATTCATGAGTAAGGGCGGTATACTAACTAAGTTCGGAACATTCAAATAATATTGGTATCCTTTTCTTCTACCTGATAACCGAGCGGATATTCCCAAGACGTACGATTTCGTCGGCCGTATGTAGAAAACACACACGCGGCCTGCGTAGCTCGGTCTTACACCGAGCGGTAGAAGGAGAAAGAAATAGTTTACGGCGTCTCTTACTTACCGGTTATTTCATAGGCGCGCGCGATTCAGCCTATGGTGGAAATTTGCAACGGACACTAGTTGATTCGGACGGACAAGACATCCCGACCGCCATCTCTGCTGAATAGCTCTATAGATGCTGTGCAAGCTGCAGTGTCAAGGAGTAGAAGTTGGCGAAATTACTTTTTTGTGTGCTGCCTCCAAGGAACGAGTCGAGTGAAAACGTATTGAAGAGCTAAAAAAAATGAGTCGACTAATAATTTCAAAGAGTCGACTTATTTTGATGTGAAAAGAGTCACACAAAGGTCATCTTTTTTAAAAAAACAAATTTATTGCCAAAAAATAATTTGAAAAACAACAAAAAAAGGTCAAGAACTGAAACATTATGCTTGTGTATTGTGCCTACAATTTTGTGCAAACCTTTTGGCTAATATCAATGAGGATGCTAACTTCATTGTAAGTCTTTGGATGTCTGATGAAGCCCATTTTCACCCATAAGCAAAACACGTTGCAAAAAAATCCTGCTGCGCTTCACTAGCATCCCTTATACAGTGCTAAAGTTACTATATGGTGTGCAGTGTTGTGTCGTGGGGTAACAGGCCCTTACTTCTTTGATGCTGAAGGGGGCTCCGCTGTCACTGTGACGTCACAACCTTTTGTCAATATTCTGGAGACGTTTTTGGCTCCATTCTCTTCATCTTGACATTCAGCACACCTGATTTCAACAGGATGGAGCCACCTTACACTCTGTCCGACAGCCTATGGCAGCAGTATTAGGGGATCGCATAATTTCATTTCATATCATTCGACCGGCCCGATCTCCAAACCTCTTAGTCTGTGACTTTCTATGGCGACATCTGAAGAGCGTTGTATACCAGACCATACCTTTTTAAGTTCAAATTGGGAATAATCGATTTTAAAAACAAATTGGGATAAACAACTTCAAAATGAGAACAATCATTTTCAAATTGTGACCAATCAAATTCAAATTCGTGATTAAGTATCTGTCGTTTAAATGTCAGTTTAATTCATTAACTAAGGAGTATTTCAGTAGAAATTCCTTATATAAAGAAAAAGGAAGGAGATAATGTACGAAATTAAATATCTATAGAATAACAATGGAGACTGGAGATGTTTAGCAAATATCTTCAATATTTAAAAAAAGCAACTGCCTCCAGATTGATGAATCAACAAACTGAGAATCGAAATTGTGCGGCGGAAATAGAAGAATAAAATTTCTGGAGGAACATCAAGAACATCCCAAAATTACTTTAAAAGAAATGAAATTAAAATTTAATTAAAGTTATGGAATAACAGCGTCTACCGACTGTTTACTAACATATTGGGATGGATTGTACTTTACAAGATATTCGAAGAGAACCGTAAAGGGCAAATTCTGAAGAAAATAAATTTATTTTCTTTTTCGTAATTGGGCAATTCCACGTCAAGTAAGCAGTCCGTTTCACGCGACCCTTTCCGATTTCGCTTAAATTTTCTACACTTGTTTGGGTACCCAAAATATAATTTCAAGCCAAATTTCAGAACTCTAGGTTACATAGTTCGCCTCGTAGAGCCAATTGAATTTTACGGCATTTTTTTAAGTACAACTTTATTTTTTTTAATTTCATTTATCTTAATTGCCAGGGAAAATTTTAGAACAGTCATAATCGATGGGAAATTTCACAAGGAATCGAATGCAGGGGTCAGATTTTTGATCTTGTTGCACATGCGTAGAAAACTCAAAAAAACGTGTCTTTTTTTCAAAAATTCATTTCTCAGAAAAAAATTTGAGAAAATACAGCCAAAAGTATGTGCTTTAAGATACTTGAATAAAATTTTCCGAGACTAGTGGTAGTTTTCGCTCTAAAGCCTCTTGAATGCACAAAACTATTTTTCAATAAAAAGATTCGCACATATTGATTAAATTTTCGTGATTTGTGTAATTTCTATCACAATCATAACAACATTATGCTAAACCAATTCTTGCTTGTAGATTAATGTTATTAATGTTTAAAATCGTTTAATTTATGTTCTTTCATTAACGGGAAATAAAGTCGAGTTCTCGGCTGTCGAAATCGTGAGACAAGTAACATGTTTTCACAAATAGGAGAAAAAGTCGATCGTAAGAGGAATAACATTTCTCGCCCAATGGAAAGAAATGATTACTTCTCTCCCTAGGGAGAGAAGTATTCATTTGTCTCCCTAGGGAGAGAAGTATTAATTTCTCTACCTAAGGAGAGAAGTAATCATTTCTCTCCCTACGAGGTTCCATTATTTATTTTAACTATCACGACTGACAGCGTTTTTTCTAGGTTAGGTTTTAGAAACAAACGTTTTATTCTTAAAATATCCCATTTGTGAAAAAAACAGTATACTTATATTTTTTCACAAACGGGAGAGAAAGTCGATTTATCAGCCTTCAAAATCGTGAGAGAAGTAACATTTCTCTCCCTAGGGAGAGAAATGATCATGCGAGGTTTCATTATTTATTTTAACTGTCACGTCTGACAGAACTTTTTTCTAGGTTGGGTTTTAGGAACGAACATTTTATTCTTAAAATGTCCGTTTGTGAAAAAATAGTATATACAGGGTGCCCGGATTTCTTAGGGACAATATGGGCAACTTCTGCATTTGAAGAGATAGAGAGATGGTCAAATTAGCAAAAAATTGCAGATTAGAGAGCTTATTGAGAATCCACCCCCAAATCGCACTTGTCATGGCCTCCACAATAAAAATTAAAAGATTATCTGAAATTGAAGAAATTGGGAGATTTTGTTTTGATTTTTATTTTGAACAAGTGAGCCTTGACAATTGGGATTTGGGGGTGGATTCTCAGCAAGCCCTCGAACCTGCACCTTTTTGCTAATTTGATAATCTCTATATCTCTTCAAATGCAGAAGTTGCCCATGTTGTCCCCACGAAACCCGGGCACCCGGTATATCTCGGGAGAGAATGCTATTTTTCCCTCGGTGCGTTGTATCCCTTAGGCTTTCGCCCTAGGGATACAAATTTGCACCTCGGGAAAAATCACGCATTTCTCTCCCTTGATATATAATCCACTATTTTCCTCGGTGCGAAAGCCCTAGGGGTACAAATTTGCACCTTAGGAAAAATCACAGTTTTCTCTTCCTTGATATATCGGGTGTTTCAAACCATCCGCACATCCCAAATATCTGGCGAAATACAAATCGGATTGACAAAAAAAAAATTTAACTTCATGTGATATGAAATGTGAACTACCACCCTTCTCCTTGGGGCGGGGAGGGGGGAAACTTTAAAATCTTAAATAGGAAGGCCCTACTTTTTATTGCAGGTTCGGATTCTACGGTAAAAAATATTTTTTAATAAGTTTTTATCCGAATTTTTTTTTCGATTAGCTGTTATTGGCGCTATAATCGGCCAAAAGATTTATTGAATTCAAGTTATTTCTCGCACCAAATAACAGATTATGACGTTTTTTTTCCAAGTCATATTTAAATAAGGCGTTGATTAAAGTTATTCGTAAAATTTTCACATTTCATATCAGATGAGCTCAAAACAAATTTTTGGACGTATTTTTTTTAATTCTTGCTGCTAGCTTAATTTCTTAAAAATATACAAAAATTTAAAGTATATCCATTACTTTATGATAACCCCATATCTATGAGGCCTCAGGCCTCGTTCGCACGAGCGTTTTTAAAACGAGCAAACGCGCGTTTTTTTTTCTAACGTTGTTAATCGCATTTAATATAACTGTTCACATTAAGCGTTGTTTTAACGCGATTGGTTCTATTGACAACGTTGGAAAAAACGTGCATTTGATCGTTATAAAAAACACTCGTGCGAACAAGGCCTTACACGTGCATTACATACGCATTTTTAAATTGCAACGTTCTGCACGCAAACGTACAGCTGCTCTTCAGAGTTCTGAAGATTAATTCGAATCAAAACCTACATTTCCACGCATACAAGGTGGTAATTGAACTCTGCGAACATGATTAGCAAAGTCGTTTGAAACCATCTGAGAACATGAAATGCTACTGAATGACGAGGTGTATTTTCATCTCTCTGAAACAAACAAAACTTTCAAGAAAAAGACACATTTGTTATAATCAAATTCGACCAATATATGTAAATACTCTAGTCTAGAATTAAGAACTTCAGATCAAAAAAAAATTGAAAATTTAAGCGCAAGGAAAATAGTTTGTCATGTTTGGCCTCAATAATAACTCTTTGGCCCAGAATAAGTTTGCGACTCAAAACTCGAAAATATGGCAAACAAATCTTGCATAAAAACAATAAACTTATTTAAACTTTAAATATTGATTGACGCCACTTTTGCGTTTCTAATAATAAACTTATTCTTTATAAGTTGTTCATTTTGGCATTCTCTACAGTTATTAAAAAAAATTGATGTAACTATTATCGTTTCATAATTAAAAACCAAAAATGAAATAAAAACTTATCAAACCGTACAGTAAATAAAATTAAGTAAGAAAGTTCTTTCTTCACCTCTGAAGAATTAGACGCTGACAATTTGTGGTTTCAGCAAGACACATTACGAAGCTAACTGGAAGTTTTAAGGTAGAGGTTCCCCAATCGCTTGATATCTCTGATAGACGAAATCACGTAGACACCAGCGGCGGCTCGTGGATTTCCGTGGGTGAGGCAAAGACAAAGATGCCGCTCGCGCTGCACTACTTACTCTAAGAGAGGAAGCAAATATTCTGTTTCCTCGCCCCCGAACATCCACGAGCCGCCGCTGGTAGACACCACGCTCGGATATAACTCACTTTTTTTCCTGTAGAACTACCTAAAGGCGAAAGTTTTTAAACATCGTCCCAGGAGTCTGGAAGCCCTGATGCAAGCAATGCGCACATAAATTCGCATACCTCGAGAAACGTCAGAGTACTCTTTCAGCAATGCAAATGACGGACGACACTTGGCATTTCTGAAACTGGGTGAAAAAAATACTTCCAATGTTGTAGATCTAAAATGTCCTAATAAATTGGTTGTATCTCTGTATTTATCTTAAGATCACGGTATTCAGATGTGACGAGCGACTATGAGAAGTCATATTAAAGAGAGAACAAAACTGGAGGCGGGCTCGTAAACATCACGTATCTACCCTTTCCATTTTTTTGCTATATACGATGCGTGGCTCACACAAAGGCGAGAACTATAATCACGCCCCCTTGAATATATTATCGTTATCAGCATCCACTTGATTTTTAGAAATTTTAAGAAATCTAACTTTTTATTGAAGTTGAGTAATTGGCAATCAATAATGATGAGTTTTAGTATGGTCACTTTAAATTGAATTATCTATGCATCAAACTCAAAATAAGTTACTATAAAACAATTTTACGCTAATTAATGACAAAAAAATAAGAATTTGTTTTTTTTTACAATAACACATAGTTCAAGACATAAACAATTTAATTTTATTTATAATTTTTGGTTTCTTAACTGTTTATAAGATCAACTTTAGGAGAACAATATGAAGTTTCAAGAAGCGTACGAATTCCCTGCCCTGAACCGGCGGTTACACGACACTGGTTAACCAGCCGCTAGATTTAGCAGCCCTGGTAAATTTGAGATCTGCTGACCAACAGCAACCAGCTTCTGGTAAAACAGAGTCGTGTGACCAATGCTTTTTTTTGGCATAGGAAAGTAGTCCATTCTGCCAAAGGTACTATTTAACTGTGTATAACATGACCACCGCTTTAGAATTAGAAATGTAGATTTTCCGCACCCGCACAATACATAAACAGCATGTCGCTAGCCTACGGGATAATTTCCTAAGGAAATGAAAGTGCTCCGAATTAATGGCGCGGGCGATACGCCAGTTCCTAGCCTACTGATTACCAATTCATATAACATATCGTCGACGAAGCGACAATACCGCTTAACCACCATTTTTACCAAAATTGAGATTTTAGTACGTAATCTTTTTTCCCAGAAAGAAATCAGTTTTTTTGTCTCTCCTATCAAATTTGGTAAATTATGAGAGATAAGCGGTATTGCCGCTGCTCTGATGATATCAAAGAGTATATAAGAAATTTAATATTTTGGGTTATATTTGAAATAATTACTATGGAGTTTCTTGTTTAGAACCATTTCCATATTTTATAAACATATTCGCCCGTTATAATCTCAAATTTTACAACGTTATAAAGCAATAAATTTAAATTATAATGCAGTCTACCGGCTAGTGTTAAATTTGTGAAAATAATCACCGTAATAACAGACCCAGTGGCCGAAATACGAGGTGTGAAAAGGGCTGTCCGCTCTCTCTGTAGATTAGGATTTTTCATGCGGTAAATTTTCATAGCGCCATCATTAATTATAGAAACGCGTCGGTGTGCGGAGTTGTGAACTACGCTGAATCCTAGCTGGATGAGAGGGTGGAAAGTGGTGGAAAAGGCGGCAGTTGGTAAATTAGCTGCAGCCGGGACACCCGAAACCTAAACCTATTGTTAACCAAAAACCGAGGAAACGTAGGATCTCCACCCCCACGCATCCATATTTTACGTGGCGGATTTATCGGCCCTGGCATGAATTCAACGCGCAACTTTTTCATCCCTAATACTCGCTCGCCCCATAATATATCTTCCAATTTTCTCATAAATCACACTATCGCGGCTACTTGATATACATATTTCATATTGGAACTAAATTAACTCGAGATACGTTTAGATGTTGCAAAGTGATCCTGTTTGCTTTAGCTGCTTGTGCAGAAGTTTAATATTTATGAAATGTGGAATATGTAAGATCTTGTATAATAGATTTGTAATGATTCAGTTTATCTTAAATATTTAATTTTTTTTCAAAAATTTGTTTCATTGCACAAGTATTTAAAAAAAAAATCGGTCCTTCGAGGGAACACCTACTATATATTAGTATTTATAGAAAAAGTTTCAACCTTACAAACTGCGCCCCGGTTTGACAGTCCCTGGCTGGAATGACCCCACATTCTTATGAAAAGCATGTGTTTCGATCTGAATACGAAAAGAAACACAAACTTAAGTAAAATAAAAATTGGTGCTTCAAATTTTATTTATTTACAATTTAGCAGCTCTCCCACGCTTCGCTCGTTCGTGCGCCAACTACCGCAAGTTGCTAAGGCATATTTTCTGCCCTTGGTGCACAATATACCATTTACACGCATCAAGAATAAAATTTTATTAATTGAAATACTGAAGCGAGTTACGCCGTTTAATTAATTTTCCCGTTGCCCACCCACAGATAATTTATATTTGCAAAGTGAAATCTTTGAGCGAAAATGAAATTCCGGTTCGTATTGAAATCACATTAAGCCTTTGAATACCGGCGCGGTTAATTAGTTGCGGTGGAAGCACTTATGTATCGAAATTGGTTACATGTTTATACTGGAATTCGGCAAAATGTATACACACAAATATTTGGTTCAAATCATTATTTACGTTCTAAGGTTAACTAATACAGTTAAGTTTATATTAAGAATTGTATTGAATTTATTATGTATGTTATATTTAAACACAGATCGTTAGGATAAAAAAAATCAATTTAATCAATATTGGTTAGAAAATTGTAGCTTTTATATAAATTTCTTAGTCTGTTCATTGCTTAGAAAACTATTGGTAATAAGTGAAATATTAAACCAAAAATAAAAATTATAACATCTCCAAGAACTTAATTGAATTCAATGTTTAGTTCAAATACGAAACTTTCGCAAAATCCACTTTTGTAGATTTCACGAATGTTTAATATTTATTTAATGTACAAAAAAAATATATTTCATATTTCAATCAAATTATGTTGAGAAATTTCCAAAATTCCAAGCAGTTTAGAAATTATTTAAAATTAAAACTGAAAGTCGCGATTTTCTAAAAAATCAAATATCTCAATTATTATTAAAAATGCGGAAAACAGTTTAAAATAAAAATTACTTGGTTCATTTGCGCAAAATAGAATTCAAAATGGCGGTTCCCGAAATATTAAAACCAACTTTTCTATTTCAAATGGCCGCCATATTTGATTTTTACTCGCCTAAATAGACTTTTCTCTTTTTCTTTTTGATTAGAAAATCGCATTTTTCAGTTTTTTTTTAAAATAATTTCTAAAATATTTCAACATGATCTGAACCAGCAAATAAAACTGTACGGTATCGCCCAGATCTCTAGCTTTAAGAATATAAAAGATACCCATGCACTCCTACTCTATTTAGGACACCCTGTATAAGGCCTGAAGGTACTGAGAATAAATTATTATACATTAAACACCACTTTTACACTCTAGAGCAAATTGTATGAAGACCCCATAAATTAAAGTTAGTTCTACAGCAAGAGGTAATTTCAGGCCGAAGTAATCCATTCCTACCAAAATGTAATTTCACTAATTTATGGATAACTCCAGATTTGTACGAGTTTCATATATTAATTGGTCGTAAATTTTAAGTTTTAAAACAAACAAAAATTTCATTTCCATAAAGGTGTATATCATGTTCATGTTATTTCTTTAATAGAATGCCAAGCGTACAGCTTGACGATCAATAAAATTAAATTGAACAGTAAACGAATTTTGTTAGTAATATCTACAGTGTATTAGAAATATACAGGGTTGGGCAAATGTGTTGTAACACTTGGTTTCTGGCTAAACGTTTGCGTTTTTCTTATTATTTTTAAAAGAAATGTAAATGAAAAATAGTGTGGCTGTTGAAAATGAAAGTAAGCCACCGAAGAGAATAAATGCAAGTCCATTTAGAATTAATGTATTTTTGACTTACCATGCAATCATTGACATTCATTCGCTGAAAGTAAAATGGCGACACTTGAAACTCGAATTGGAGGAAGGAAAATTTACATCTCGCGATTGGAAAAATTGTAAAAAATCCATCACAGCTAGAATTACCTTGAAAATTTGCAAGTCGACTTAGAAGTAATGTATTTTTGACTTACTATGAAATCGTTAACATTCCCCAGCTGAAAACAAAATGGCGACACTTGAAACTCGAATTGGAGGAAGGAAAATTTACATCTCGCGATTGAAAAAATTGTAAAAAATCCGTCTCAGCAGGAATTATCTTCAAAATTTGCAAGTCGACTTGGAATTAATATATTTTTGACTTACCGTGCAATCATTGACGTTCCCTCGCTGAAAACAAAATGGCGACACTTGAAACTCGAATTTGAGGAAGGAAAATTTACATCTCGCGATTGGAAAAATTGTAGAAAATCCATCACAGCTAGAATTATCTTCAAAATTTGCAAGTCGACTTAGAATTAATGTATTTTTGACTTACCATGCAATCATTGACGTTCCCTCGCTGAAAACAAAATGGCGACACTTGAAACTCGAATTGGAGGAAGGAAAATTTACATCTCGCGATTGGAAAAATTGTAAAAAATCCATCACAGCTAGAATTATCTTCAAAATTTGCAAGTCGACTTAGAATTAATGTATTTTTGATTTACCATGCAATCATTGACATTCGCTCTCTAACAACAAAATGGCGACACTTGAAACTCGAATTGGAGGAAGGAAAATTTACATCTCGCGATTGGAAAAATTGTAAAAAATCCATCACAGCTAGAATTATCTTCAAAATTTGCAAGTCGACTTAGAATTAATGTATTTTTGACTTACCATGCAATCATTGACATTCGCTCTCTGAAAACAAAATGGCGACACTTGAAACTCGAATTGGAGGAAGGAAAATTTACATCTCGCGATTGGAAAAATTGTAAAAAATCCATCACAGCTAGAATTATCTTCAAAACTTGCAAGTCGACTTAGAATTAATGTATTTTTGACTTATCATGCAATCATTGACGTTCCCTCGCTGAAAACAAAATGGCGACACTTGAAACTCGAATTGGAGGAAGGAAAATTTACATCTCGCGATTGGAAAAATTGTAAAAAATCCGTCACAGCTGGAATTATCTTGAAAATTTGCAAGTCGACTTGGAATTAATGTATTTTTGACTTACCATGCAATCATTGATATCACCTCGCTGAAAACAAAATGGCGACACTTGAAACTCGAATTGGAGGAAGGAAAATTTACATCTCGCGATTGGAAAAATTGTAAAAAATCTATCACAGCTAGAATTATCTTCAAAATTTGCAAGTCGACTTAGAATTAATGTATTTTTGACTTACCATGCAATCATTGACATTCGCCCGCTGAAAACAAAATGGCGACACTTGAAACTCGAATTTGAGGAAGTAAAATTTACATCTCGCGCTTGGAAAAATTGTAAAAAATCCATCACAGCTAGAATTATCTTCAAAATTCGCAAGTCGACTTAGAATTAATGTATTTTTGACTTACCATGCAATCATTGACTTTCCCCCGCTGAAAACAAAATGGCGACACTTGAAACTCGAATTTGAGGAAGGAAAATTTACATCTCGCGATTGGAAAAATTGTAAAAAATCCATCACAGCTAGAATTATCTTCAAAATTCGCAAGTCGACTTAGAATTAATGTATTTTTGACTTACCATGCAATCATTGACTTTCCCCCGCTGAAAACAAAATGGCGACACTTGAAACTCGAATTTGAGGAAGGAAAATTTACATCTCGCGATTGGAAAAATTGTAAAAAATCCATCACAGCTAGAATTATCTTCAAAATTTGCAAGTCGACTTAGAATTAATGTATTTTTGACTTACCATGCAATGATTGACTTTCCCCCGCTGAAAACAAAATGGCAACACTTGAAACTCGAATTTGAGGAAGGAAAATTTACATCTCGCGATTGGAAAAATTGTAAAAAATCCATCACAGCTAGAATTATCTTCAAAATTTGCAAGTCGACTTAGAATTAATGTATTTTTGACTTACCATGCAATCATTAACATTCCCTCGCTAAAAACAAAATGGCGACACTTGAAACTCGAATTTGAGGAAGGAAAATATACATCTCGCGATTGGAAAAATTGGAAAAAATCCGTCACAGCAGAAATTATCTTGAAAATTTGCAAGTCGACTTATAATTAATGTATTTTTGACTTACGATGCAATCATTGACATTCCCTCGCTGAAAACAAAATGGCGACACTTGAAACTCGAATTGGAGGAAGGAAAATTTACATCTCGCGCTTGGAAAAATTGTAAAAAATCCATCACAGCTAGAATTATCTTCAAAATTTGCAAGTCGACTTAGAATTAATGTATTTTTGACTTACCATGCAATCATTGACTTTCCCCCGCTGAAAACAAAATGGCGACACTTGAAACTCGAATTGGAGGAAGGAAAATTTACATCTCGCGCTTGGAAAAATTGTAAAAAATCCATCACAGCTAGAATTATCTTCAAAATTTGCAAGTCGACTTAGAATTAATGTATTTTTGACGTACCATGCAATCATTGACATCACCTCGCTGAAAACAAAATGGCGACACTTGAAACTCGAATTGGAGGAAGGAAAATTTACATCTCGCGCTTGGAAAAATTGTAAAAAATCCATCACAGCTAGAATTATCTTCAAAATTTGCAAGTCGACTTAGAATTCATGTATTTTTGACTTACCATGCAATCATTGACTTTCCCTCGCTGAAAACAAAATGGCGACACTTGAAACTCGAATTTGAGGAAGGAAAATTTACATCTCGCGATTGGAAAAATTGTAAAAAATCCGTCACAGCAGGAATTATCTTGAAAATTTGCAAGTCGACTTGGAATTGATGTATTTTTGACTTGCCATGCAATCATTGACATTCCCTCGCTGAAAACAAAATGGCGTCACTTGAAACTCGAATTGGAGGACGGAAAATTTACATCTCGCGATTGAAAAAATTGTAAAAAATATGCCACATGTAATTAAAAAAAAAAACAAACATCTAGCCAGAAATCAGGCGCTCCGATACATTTGCCCAACACTGTAAAATTCCTTATGTATTACTAATTGAATTGCGTTAGAGAAACAAGTTATAATTACAATGAGGAGCTATAGAAAGCCTATTTATTTATATTTTTAATAACAAATGGCTTTACGTATCAAATAAATTAATTATTTATTAAAATTCAACCATGGGCGTCTAAACTACAGCAAAGCTACATTTTACCGGGTTCTAAATTTGAAAATGAATTATATTATGGCATAATATGATTATATACATTTTACTACTGCAACGTAAAAATTTAAAGAATTAGCAACATAATTTATAATACTTGAATATTTTCTACCTTAAACTATAAAATATTTCCATGTAATCAACAAAACCAGGATCTACTGACGTCGGTTGGATGACACGACCACGGCTTCGCACGTGAGTAATGATGATGTCCGCCCTTGAAGTCGCCCCAACCTGTCTCTCATCCTGGGAGACGTAATAAAGTTTGACGCGCCTTCGCTACCATCACCGCTAACTACTACGTGGCCGAGTCGAGTGTTGACACTGTAAAGAGATCTTTACGGGAGTCCTCAAAAGGCCATTTCACCGTGGGTAATGCAATGTGCTACTTTATACTGACCAGAGTTGGTTATTGATGTGGGCCTGATCTAAGTCAACTAGGGTTTATTGTGCCTCCTCGACGCAGCTTCACTTTTCCCTCCGCTGTCCTAGGGGACGGCTACAAATATAAACTTACGATTCGCCGCATTTACCCCATTCCTACGAAAGGATTAAACAAATGAAGTAAAGTCGGGGATAATGGAATACCACTTTTATTTATGGAATTATTTCAGAAAGTATTCAATAATATTAAATAAAAAGATGTAAAGAAAGCCTCCACAATTACTTATTTAAAAAGATGTAGTAATGCAAAATATGGTATTTCATAGTACCGCTTATATTTCGTAATCCCCGATTTTAGCGAACACCAAAACTTACATTTGACAGTCACTGCGTGATAAATGTCTGAAAATATAAATAAATAGATGGTAATGACTAGGCCAATCGGATTATGGTAACAAAGTTAAGAAAAAAATATTTTATGTTAATAAATAAATAAAGTAATTTTCTGCTTGCCGAAAAGTTGTTGGGTGATATGAACTATGTATATGAGGCAATATGGAATACTATTATATTTTCAACATGAAAAATTCCAACGACAAAATTATATTATATTTATTATTATATATACTATTATATTTTCAACATGAAAAATTCTAACGACAAAAATCACAAACATAGCAATCCCGTTTGGAATTGGCGCACAATTTGTGCAAATCTCGCATCTTATTCACATTTCTTCCCTTAAGTAAGCCTTAAAACTTCCTCAGCAGTAAAGATATTCGGCATCATATTTTGGATTACTGTTAATATTCGGTAATTATTCATCATCATTCGAGTTGTATTCCAAGTGCGGAATACTTTAGTCTAAATCATCAGTAGATGTGTCTTCTACCAGTTCCTTTATTTGTTTTTTTCCGAACACAACTTGGACTTGCTTTGGCATCAACATCCATTTTGCTGCTACCAGGTTTTGTATCATCGGTAGGCTTTTTCTTTCCTTCGAACACAACTTTTTTCAGTTAATTTTTTCATTTTTCTTTTACGTAATTTTTGTTTAGGGTTGTTGTTAAAATTTTGGCTGTTAAGAACAAACATAGGAACTAAGTTTTCTGGAAAAACTGCTTGTCAATTTGCCCCTTCATCGACATTTTCGATGCCACCCGGCGGGTTTTTGTTATTCCCATGTTCAGCAGGCGCTTCTTTATTTTAGTGTGCTTCCTCTAAAAAATCTACTTCGGTAAAAATATTTGTGTTTACTGGAAAGGGGCCCGTTTGTCGACATCCATTGACTGCCCTTTCACCAGTTTGGATTTTCAAATAAGCTTTACCAAGCAGGCCATTGATCACTGATATCAATATGATATACACTGCTCAACATTTGAGCTGGTATACTTACAAGAACATATATAAAAAAAAACAATTTACTACTTTTTGAGCAACACCTTCTTGCTTAATTGATAGTATATGGTTCTGCAAACACTTTTAGGGCAATGAATTAAAAGAATACAACTTAAATTACGAATTTAAAATGTTTTAATAGAAAAATAACAAAATCTTTATTTTAGTATTACAGAAAAGTTTGCTCTGGAAGGAAATGATAACAAACACTTAAAGATGAATAATGCGTGTGACCTTCTCTAGCTCTTATGACCTCATGGAAACGTCTTTGCATGCTGGATATCAAATCCCGAATGTAATGCTGAGGAATATTTAGCCATTTAAGAAATTCGCAAAAATTCTCTTTAAACTTGATTAACTATAAGCATTAGGCATTTGTTCCCATTCCGAAACAGAGCCCTGATCATTTAGGAAATGATGCCAAATGCCTAAAAATGGTTGTTTGCTTTTACTGCATTTTATATGAGTGTACCAGTTCAAATGTTGAGCAGTGTATTAGACGATCATTTTTCTTCAAAAATTGGCGAATTTCTTGATTATAAGCCCCCACTACGGCTGCATTTTATGCATTATATGAGGCGGTGAGCAAAATAAAGTTAGGTGGTTTTCCCTAATACCGACAATAACATCTAAGTTTCTAGAATGTGTGTGATTCCCGTCCAAAATCAAAAGTACAGTACTCGTAACATCTCTGTCGCACAGAATACGAAGCCGTACCATCCCGTTCTGAATTTAAACCAATACTTAAGTCCATATCAATTCAGGCAGGAGGGTTACCTGCATAGTCTTGCCTTCATAATTCAGGAAAAGGTAAATAAATCATATTTTTTTGTTAAGAAAGAAATTCTTGGCCCGAGATACATACAGCCTAATTGTCGCCGCGGCGAAATTTTAAAATGCTCTATATCCGGAACGGTTCGAGATATTTTGTTGCGATTTGTTTTTATGTAGAAGGTATTATTTTTTGATTGAAATGTCATCATTTATTGGGAAATATGTGTTTATGTTCTCGTGTTTGATATTTGTTTTAATTAAAAAATATTTTATTTGAAAAATGCCAACCCAAAAATTGTGAATTTTTGACTGTTAATTAGTACAGTACCATACAGTTTTACATTCCCGGAAAATGAGAACTTTCACTTTTGACTTTTTTTTTTATGAATATTGTTCTTATTTTAGCTTCCTTTATTTATTGCATTTATTTAGAGAATTCATCTGAAAAATACCACTCATATACAACAAGAGTTGTATATCTAAGGGTAGTACATATCCTGAAAAGGAGAACACGCCGCTTTGGTTCTGGAATTTTATTAGGAAATCTATTTTCGGACCAATATGTGCTCAATCTGATGATGGAATGAAAATTATAAATTAAACAAAGTTGGAACTGGTGCAACGCTTTTATTCTTCTGTGTTTTATTTATATAAAACCTCATAAGCCATTAAAGATCTTCTTTTAAAAGAATCTGAAATCAACTAGATAATTCCAGAATGGAACAGTACCTTCCAGAAAAATCTGGAAACATCCAGATAATTTTTGAATGTAATAGAACTTTGTTGAACACTCTGGAACCATCCAGCTAATTCTATGTATTTGACCAAATATACTGTGTTATGTGCTACTTGCTACTGCTGAAATCTAACTTCACAGCCATACACTGTGTACATAAAGTAAGGAACATGACTTAGCACATGCAATGTTTTTTTTTTAAAGGATACATGATTGACAGGAGTTCGGGTTAGGGAATCGAGGATTATAGGGATTTGGCTTAGCCAGCTAGGGCATTCAGCCACAACCAATTTATATAATTAATATTCATATTTGAATGAAATGGGGACAAACACTGGACACCCATGGACCAGGGAATTTTCGTGTTGAAAAAGTGACCGTCCGGACGGGACTCGAACCCGCAATAACGGGGTCCAGAGGCCGGACCTCTACCCACTAGACCACCGCGGCCATCCACATGCATTGTTGATACAATCAATGATTTACAATATGTAAAACTCAAAAAAAAATACTATCAGAGCCAGAAAAGATCTTTATTATTTCTAAAGTTTCAAAAATCGTTATCAGCTGTTTGAAGTGACCAAGTTGCTTATGCTAATTAAGTGCCATAATAGTACGGTACTAATCAACATAAAAAAAATCAAAAATTTTAAGGTTGCCAAAATTATTTTTCCTTTAATAAAAAAAATAGAAGGCTACAGCAAGAGAACTTTCAAAACGAGTTATTATTTGATTCAGAAAAATAGTAATTTTCAAGAAAAAATCGCAAACCATTCCAGGCATAGGGCATTTTAAAGTTTTGGCGAAAATTGAAAGTAACGAATGGATGGCGACTGAAGCAACACTTTTGGCGGCCTGTATCTCGTGCCGGAATTTTTTTTAATAAAACCAAAACATACCGGTGTCATTTGTAAATTTAACACATGTTAACTTCAAAAGCATCGGTACTATGGTTTTGAAGACAACTGCAAGAGTTTCTGTAAATTTGTAAAATCTGAGGCACTCATTTGTATTCAGATCTATATACAAGTTGTTTTCGGTTAGTGGACAACGTTCCTATTTCTTGGCCTCAATGTCGCTGATTCAAATCCTATCCTTGACATTATTTGAGCAAGGTTCATTGATAGGTAAAGTAAGTTTATTAAAAAAAACCTCAAGTGTGCCATGATTTTTTATTTTTTTAAATTTAATTTGGTAACACATAGGTTATGTTACTTATTACAACTTATTACAAAATGGCGGCGGTGACTATAAGCCGTTCGCACTCCGAGAGTGAAATAAGTATCTCTGAAATCGATAATAACGGAAAAATTTGCTTCAGTTGCAAAGATCAAGTTAATATTCAAGGTGAACAATGTTTTATATGTGAAATGTGCTATCATCTAGAATGTTTCAAGTCTGAAAATAAGTTTGGTGTACCAGCGTGTTCAGCATGTGAAAAGAACGGAATACAGAAGAGTAGTCTGCAATTATGTTGGCAAATGAAACAAGACATTACAACGATCAAGAATCTACTAGAAAAACAGGAAAAGTCCATACATCATAAAGACAAGGTAATTGTAAATCTGGAAAATGAAATTAGTAACCTTAGAAAATTGGTAAACAATGGAAAATTTTCTGATCGAATACCGAAGAAGAACCCTGTAAATGAAAAGAAAACTGTAAAATCTGTCCCAAAGGAGTCAAATTCGAGGAGAGATGGCGCTAAAACAACAAAATTAATACGGAATTCCTCAATAATGGTCAGGACAAAAACAATGGAGCAGAAAAAGTAAACGCTACTCAGTTTGGAACTATGGAAAATAGTATTACTGATAATACCGTCATTAATACATTTGATTTAACGGAAAAAGAGGAGCTGATAATATCAGAAAGAGAGCAGGAAACCCCAAATATTTCAACAAATCAAAATAAACAAGAGAACCTGGAATGGAATATTATAAAAAGAAGAAAACACAACAAATCGGTAGCACACTTTAACGGCACAGCTGAAGATATGGATTTACCTATAAGTAACGATAAGAAATGGATCTTTGTATCCCGACTACATCATGAAGTTACAAGTGATCAATTAAAAAATTACATTTTGAAACATAGTAGAGTAAATTGCATTATTGAAAAACTCACATCGAAATATGAGGGAGCCGATTATGCATCATTTAAAGTGGGAATTCCTACAAATGCTACAAATGAAATTATAAATCCAAGTTTCTGGCCTAAAGGAACTTTTATAAATAATTTCTATCGCAAAAGAAGAAATAATTCTAACAAAATAAATGAGTCATCCGGTTCTTCTGAAACTGTAATACCATTTTTTCGTTAATGAAAATGATAAAATAGGCAATACAAGATCAAGCTCATACCATAAAAGATTTAAACATACAACAAGTGAAACCGCGAAACCAAATAATGTAAAAGTGATACACCAAAACATCCAATCATTATCTAATAAGATAAATCAAGTGTATAAATTTGCACATGATGAAGAAAATGTGGATGTACTATGTATATCTGAACATTGGTTACAAGACAAATCAATGACGACCACCAATTTCACTGGATTTAAGCTTAGTGCATACTACTGCAGGACTACAAGAAAACATGGCGGCGTTGCCATGTATACAGCAAATCACGTAAAGACACGGACGGTAAAAGAACTCGAAAATATTTCAGAAGAGGAATGTGCGGGAGCAATGTGCGTTTTCAACAAAAAAGAGATTTTAGTGATTGTATTGTATACAAATGGACTAAACAAAAACGGCTTTTTAATTAAACTATCGATATTATTAGACTTTCTACATAATAAAAAATCACCTTTTATAATTGTTGGTGATTTCAATATTAATATATTAGAAAAAAGTAATGAAACAGACACTTTTAATAATTTAATTAAATCATATGGTTTTAAAATTTCAATAAACGAACCAACGAGGGCCAAAAACTGTTTAGACAATGTAATCACAAACTATGGCGGATGTGAGGCAAAAGTGATACATGCGGGAATATCTGATCATGCGGCACAAGTTGTAAATATTAATAATTATGCACACACAAAAATATGGCCGGTAAAGTTTTATTTAATAAATGAAATACAAATAAGTTATTTCTGCCAACGTATAAAAGAAGAAACGTGGCATTTTCTAAATGAGCACAATGATATCGACCAACAATTTGTAGATTTTGTAACAACTTATTTAAACTACTTTTATGAAGCCTTTCCGCTTGTAACTAAAAGAAAATATAACAAAACTCTTACATTTAACACAAGAGAAATTATTGATATAAAAAATAAAATATCAATTTTTAGTATAATATCTGTCTATATGCCGGAGGCAAATAATATACTAAAAAAATACAAAAAACAATACGATAGTTTGTTAAGAAATGAGAAGCGACGATATTATGAACATCAAATATTAAATTCAGACAATAAAATGAAAGCTTCATGGAGGGTAGTAAAAACATTAACAGGTAATGGTATACAAGAAACAATAGATATAGATGAAAATGACGTAAAAAAACTTGCAAATAATTTTAATACTCACTTTGCACAGAAAAGCACAAAATTAACATCAAATCTTCTAAAAGTACCTCATGAACATAATATACCTATTAATCAAAAAAGTTTTTATCTTCTTCCGGTCACTCCTCAAGAGGTAATAACATATGCTCTAAACATGAATGACAAAAAAACTGCCGGAATAGACAATATTTCAAATAATTTATTAAGGAGGACCATTCACTTAGTAGCTGATCCATTATGTTATCTAATTAATAGATCCTTTGAATATGGTATTTTTCCACAAATTTTTAAATATGGGCTGATAAAGCCATTATTCAAAAAAGGAGATAAACAACAAATTAACAATTACAGACCAATTACTATATTATCAGCGTTCGACAAATTAATTGAGACTATAATCGCGGATAGACTAAAAAAATTTTTTAATTAAAAACAAGTTAATGCATGAGAGTCAATACGCATATCTTCCAAATAGGTGTATTGACTTATCATTGTATTCATTTTTCCAAAAAGTGTCCATGAGTATGGAAGAGGGGTTTATGGCATGTGGGGTTTTCCTTGACCTGTCATGTGCTTTCGATTGTGTTGACCATGAAATATTACTAACAAAACTGTATCAATATGGTGTTAGAGGAGTGCCATATCAATGGTTCAAGTCATATTTAGGTAACAGGAAACAAATTGTTGAGCTGAAGAGAAATGGTAAAAAAACCAAGTCAGAGGCAGTAACAGTAAACATAGGCGTTATGCAAGGCAGCGTTCTTGGACCTCTGCTCTTCATAATATACACAAACGATTTTTTTATGTTAGATTTTTGTAATAGACATCACACAAGTGGTTTTGCAGATGATTTTAACATATTAGTAACTACAACGAATATGTACGAGTTAAAAATAGAATTAACAAATATCCTTCAGATATTAGAAAATTGGTTTTTACAAAATAAACTTATATTGAATTCTGAAAAAACATCTTACATATATTTCACCACCTCAAATAAAAAAAAAATCCCCTTCTCAAATATCTTTAGATAATGGTAATATCGTACCTCTCAAAAAAAGTGTCAAGTTCTTAGGGCTTCATATCAGTAATACATTGACGTGGACGGAACAAATTCAAAACGTATGCGCTAAACTTAGTAAGCAATGTTATAACTTAAGAACATTAAAAGGAAACGTGTCACATGATATATTAGTGAATGTGTATTATGCAACTTTTCTGTCCATAGTGCGTTATGGGATAATTCATTGGGGCAGTGGTCACATAGAGGAAGCATTCATAATTCAGAAGCGAGCAATAAGAATAATAATGGGGATGAGATACAACGATTCATGTAGATCAAAATTCAAATCTAATAATTTTCTCACTGTTCCTGGTATTTATGTGTTTGAATGTGTTCTTTTCTGTTTTAAAAATAAAGCGCTATTTATTAAAAATAGTAATAGAGAGGAGTCAAGATATAAAGAAAACTTGTTATATCCTAAACATAGGCTATCTCAGACAGAAAAGTGTGCATTTTATGCATGTATAAGGTTTTACAACTTGCTGCCGAATGTCATCAAGGTCTCAAAGAAACTGAAACACTTTAAAAAGTTGGTTTTTGAATATATAAGAAACATTGAGCCCTACTCAATCAATCAATTTGTGGCAAATTTTAAAGAACAATAAGTGGATACACTAATGTAAATGAGTAATTAAGCGTAGCATTCAAGCTTTTATTTGTTTTGACGGTTTTCAGGTGCTTATGGACTATTTTGAATTTGTAAATTTAATTTTAGTTACTATGTATTGTCCTGAAATAAATTGATTATTATTATTATTATTATTATTATTATTATTACCATAAATTCATATGCTGTGACAAACGAAGCAGAGAAATCGTAGGTTCATCTTCCAACATTTCTTGGGTTGTGTTAATAGCATCCAGAGTACGTTTGATTGGTCTACCACTTCCTGGTTTACGGAGACATAACAGATCATGATAAGGTATTTTTAAATTCATCATAAATAATGGGAGCGTTAGGAAATTCTTCCTGAAACTTGGCCAAAGGTGCGTCGAATGAATACACCCAATTTCCATCCATTTTAGTCCCATTTCGGAAACAACCTCCAACTAGTAACGTTTTTTGCTGGTTGCTGTAAACCATCAAAGGTGTGATCACGGGCTAATTGTGACTTTTAGAAAGATCTGAGGTTTTGTACGTCAATTCCTAACATGTATACCAACTTATATTTTTTTAAGGACATACGATGCTACAAATCGTTTAAGGTAGTAGATAGCTACGCCTATATCATCCTTGCTCTCCCAATCCGAATTACTATCAACAAAACAAAAATTAAATTCATTTGCTCAATCATATAAATTCGTGCAATTGCATACCGCCAGGGTAACAACTCTTCAGAATCACAATACTCTATCATACCTTGTACGCAGAAAGGAAGATATGATCCTTCACGGGCAGAAACATATTTTAAACTTAATTTCTTACAAATTGTTATAATATGGGAGCATATATTCTGCTGGCTGGTTCTTAGAGTGTTATTTCATTATTGTTTAAATATACTTTTAGGTAATTAATTATTTTAATATTTATTATACACCGAAAGACAACAAGCCATCGACTGAGGACTTTCAGCCATCTTTATTATACTTTTATGGTTTAAGTAAAAGTAGGCTTTGATATTTAATCCACATATCCCTTCTCCGGAAGAACATTACCGCAAGTGAAAATTATCCAGTTCCTTCAATTTCAATTGCATCGTTGGAATTATTTAAGAATAACTAGCCTGGAAATAAAGGGCACATTTATTCTAGTTTTTGATGGGCATATTCAAATTTTGCCCAGCAACCTTTTATCGATTCTGAGACTGTAATAATCCTCGTAATGAACTAAAATAAGTCTAGGAAATCAAAGACAGAATTGCAATTATGGTAATATTGTTGTATTGATTTAACCCTTTCAGCGCTGGATTTTTAAATTTGAAAAAAAAAATTGTTTGTTAATTATTATTGATGGAGAGCTTCTTAAGACCATAAATACCAAATTTGAACTCATTTGCTTAATTAGTATAGGAATTAATCAGTGAGGCTTTGTTGAAGTGACATCTAGTGATAAACAGCAAAAATATGGATTGTCATAGTAAGTACAGACATGTAAATGTTGCGGTGGCAATTGTCATCACCAGGGCCGAAAGGGTTAAAAGAAGACAACATTTACAATTGCGTCATTGTTCCTCCGGAAGAGCGATATGCTGTTAGTTGTTTCTGCTTTGAATATTAACGTAGACATGATGGTAAATAATTTTCATATCAAAACTTATTTGCATTATTCGCTTTCTTGATCCATCACTATAACCAAGTTTTTATTTTTTGCGCTTGCCAATAACATTTAAAATTTATTTCGCCTGCATTGTTCATTTTCCATATTTTGTGTTGGTGATTTGATCTTTAGCAAATTTGAATTAAGTCAGTCCAAGTTTTATGTATAGAGAGTGCCATTAGGTTCTGACCCAGTGTCGGAAGCTGCAGTCATTAAACGCTTCAAATTTAACCCGTATATTAGTAAGCGTGTACGTCGTGGAAGTTAGAGTGGAGTTTAAAGTTCCGCAGTTCTATTTTAACTTATGTTGCCTGAGGATTAAGGGCCGCAGCCGCAACATCCCTATAAAGCAATAATATACTTAGACAGTAAGTTGGATAATCAGTTTTATTGCCCAGAAAACTTCATAACAATAAATATGGACCGCATAAACGCGTAATTAAACTAGGCATTTGATTACGCTCAGATACTTCCGGCTTTGCATATATTATCTTGCTCCAAACTATAAACTAACAATTATTAGTGTAAACGATTTCCAGAAAATTTAGTTATTGTCGCAACGCATTTTTCTTAACATTGCAGTTATACACTATATTTTTTCGCCTGCCTCTACCCAAACCATTTATTTCGGTCATAAAAATCGGGCCGAAACTACGGTTTAGCGTATCTAGCGCAGAAAAAATAATATGCATAATCTAGACAACCTTCCGCGGAATATTAGTAGGCTATGCAAAAATCTGACAGTGACAGTTCAATGGTGCGCTATATAAAATTTCCTGAAACACTGTTTTTTTCTTAAGGCAGGCGAAAAAATATCGAGTGTAACTCATGCCGAAATAATTTAGCAACCCCTCGCTCGCTCCTGTTGCTAAAAGCGGCGGGTTGCTAAAGCCTATTTTCGGCCCTTGATACACTATATACTATTAAGAATACATTACATCAGAATAAAAATGACTGATACAAAGAACGTGTTTTTTTTTTATACGAAAAAAAAATATGTTCGTGGCATGAAAAAACCCATATATCATGTTATTAACTTTATTTTTAGTGTTAACACCATCTTGTTCTTTTCATGTTTTATATATGGAGGTTTCGGTTTTCATTATCGCACTCGAGTGAAAAAAAAATCTCACTAATGGGGTCGCACGGTTTGGAAGGGCCGACCCTGTAATTAGGATCTGGCCGGATAATGAAGTCTCGCGGGTTCTGCACACTCTGAAAAATGCGGCACTGAAATTGCTTTCAGTTTCCCCTACCCTAGCGGTGTCGTAAAATGTTTTTCTTTTTTCCAATCATTTTTAATGGACGACACGAGACGGCCCAATAACTCCTTATCAAAGTGAAATTTCGCCGTGGTTTCGTCTTACTCCTCTCAGAACTGATTTATACAACCGCAAAGATTACATTTCACGTTGATTCAATTTACTTGCAGAATCTATGAACGTTCGAACGTGATTTATTAACTTTATTATTAGATGACGAATTACCATTGTTTCTCTCGTAGACATCAAAAATACAAATCTGATGAAACTGTTTAAGCCGACAGAAAAAAAATTCTTGTAGAATACTCGTTAACGCCTCACATTTTAAGTACTTCTTAGCCCGAAGCCATTCTGAATATTTTACGGCAGATTTGGGGTTTTCTCTGTGGGCGGATTTGTCACCGGACGGTATCCGACACAAGAAAGGGGAAAATATAAAAATCATTCCGACGTCCATAAAGCACTGCTAAGACTTTTAAATCGCCCGCTCCTACAATGCGGGGGCGTTTAAAAGGCCCTTTTTATTTTACGATTTAAGGAGTCTGTCCCTGCGCTTACTTAATATTGTTCAATGGGCCCTCTTCTTCCTGTAAGTCCTTTTTTATAGCGATCATTATGTCCGCTGGAATACTTAAGTTTTCTTCCTCGGGCAGTTATAATTAAAACCGACGCAGCATTTAGTGACCATTAATGTAGAACTATAGATAAATACAAGTTTTATTTGTTGCTCTGTATTATGGTTATGGAAGAAGTAAGTATCAATACGTCTGTATATATTCAGGATTGGACATACAGGGTGTTTCAGAGCTCTGGGAACGGTCAATCACGTGCTTATTTTGAAAAATGTTTAATACAAAAGTTGTGTATAATAGTGAGCTGCACGCCTTAAAAATATTTAAATTTATACAGGGTATCTCATAACAAAGTTACAGACTAAACTTATGTTTTTTTTAAATGGAACACCCTGTATTTTTTGTTATTTTTGAATTATATGGAGCAAATAAAGTTGAGTTACTTCAATACTCCCTATACCTATTGTTTGCCGTTTTCGAAATATTTGAAGATTTGTTAAAATGCATGGTCTGGGTGAAATTTTATTTTTGCCCCAGTGATTGACGTTGAACGATTAAAATCATTTCTATTATTTGGTTGAAGGTTCGAACTATAGAGCCAACCATGATTTCATACAAAAAATTATACAGGGTGATAAAAAATGCGGTAGAAAAACCGAACGTATAAAGTTAAATAACTTCGTTTTTTCAAATGGCACACCCTATATTTAGTAACGTTTTCTTAAGTAGAATCCAATTATCTTTCAGATTGTGTAAGGCTTCCCTGTTCCTAATCTCAATAGTTTTCTTGTATTCGGCGATTATCATATCAGGAATAATTATTATATTCTGAAAGATAATTGGATTCTACTTGAGAATACGTTACTAAATACAGGGTGTGCCATTTGAAAAAAAAACAGTAAGTTGCTGTTATGATATTTTTAGAGCCACCCACAACTCAATTCCACGTCCGAGATATTTTGAAAATTTTCTTAGAGCTTGTAAAACGCTTTCACGAATTTTCGACTATTTCAATTTAATAAATATACCTTCAGAAAGGCACTGCATAAAAAATCTAAAATAGAATGCGCCAAATTGCAGTTATATTTTTAAAGCCATCCGCGACGCAATTCTTCGTTCGAGATATTTTGAAAAATTTCTTAAAGCTTCTAAAATATTTTCATGCATTTTTGACTATTTAAATTTATCAAATATATCGATAAAAAGACATTGCATAAGAGAAATCACGGAATTGCACTAATGATTTCTTTAAATTTTACGTCCGGGATATTCTGAAAAAATTACAAGTGCTTGTAAAACATTTTTGAGCATTTTAGACAATTTTAATTTATCAAATATACTGTTAAAAAGGCACTACATGAGACAAATTGAAAATAAAGTGCATCGAATTGCTGTTATGATTTTTAAGTCCCACCCACTTTTTAATGCTTATTGTGAAATTTCCCAAGGGCTCGTAAAACATGTTCCTGCATTATATTTGTTAAATACACTTCCAGAAAGACACTTCATAAGTAAAACTGAAAATTAACTGCGCCGAATAGCAGTTATAATTTTCTAATGCCAGCCACGACTTAATTCGCTTCCAGATATTAAAAAAAATCCTAAGGGCTTATAGAATATTATCACGCATTTTTGATTGTTTGTATTCGTTAAATATACTTCCAAAAAGGCACTCTAAAATTAAAATTGAAAATTAACTGTGCCGAATAGCAGTTATAATTTTTTAAAGCCAGCCACTGCTTAATTCTCTTCCAGATATTTAAAAAAATCCTAAGGGCTTATAGAATATTATCACGCATTTTTGATAGTTTGTATTCGGTAAATATACTTCCAGAAAGGCCCTTCACAATTTTCAATCAAGTTATGAATTTTTGAAAATATCCCTTTGTCAATGCCACTCGAGCGCAAATAAATAAAAATTAATTTGAAACGCAGGAGTAAAATACTACAAAAACTCAGTTCACTTCAATAAACGTCGATCTTTGAAAATAATTTTGGTTTTTAAATGTGCTGCAATTTTCAGTTGTGTTATGAATTTTTAAAAATGTAATTTTTCAATGACGAACACTCGAGTGCAAAAATTAAAAATTAATATGAAACGCAAGGATAAAATCCTACAAAAATTCAGTTCATTTCGCAAGAATTCGACCCTTCAAAATAATTTTCGTTTTTGAATGTGCAGCAATTTTCAATAGAGTTACGAATTTTTGAATTAAAAATATGTCGAACTCTCGAGCGCAAAAAATTCAAAATCAGTATCAAATCTGGGAAAAAAATCACTTTACAAGACGTCGATCTTTCAAAACCATTTTGGTTTTCGAATGTGCAACAATTTTCAGTTGAGTTGCGAATTTTTGAAAATGAACACTCAAGTGCAAAAAATTAAAAATAAATATGAAATGCAAGGATAAAATCCTAGAAAAATTCAAACCACTTCACAAGACGTCGATCTTTCAAAATAATTTTGGTTTTTGAATGTGCAGCAATTTTCAATCAAGTTATGAATTTTTGAAAATGTATTTTTTTCAACGACGGACACTCGAGTGCAAAAAAATTAAAATTAATTTGAAACGCAGGCATAAAATTCTACAAAAATTCAAATCACTTCACAAGACGTCGATTTTTCAAAATAATTAAGGGTTTTGAATGTATTGCAATTTTCAGTCGAGTTGTGATTTTTTTTTAAATGTAATAACGCACACTCGAGTGCAAAAAAATTAAAACTCAATATGAAACGCAGGGATAAATCCTAAAAAAATCCAGTTTACTTCACAAGATGTCGATCTTTAGAAATAATTTTGGTTTTTGAATGTGCAGCAATTTTCAGTCGAATTATGAATTTTTTTAAATGTAATTTTTTCAATAACGATCACGTGAGAGCAAAAAAAATACACTTCACAATTCAAATTAAAAATTAACAGCGCCGAATAGCAGTTATAACTTTTTTAATGCCAGTCACGACTAAATGCTCTTCCAGATATAAAAAAAAAGCTAAGGGCTTATAGAATATTATCACGCATTGTTGATAGTTTGTATTTGTAAAATATACTTCCAAAAAGGCACTTCACAATTAAAATTGAAAATTAACTGCGCCGAATAGCAGTTTTAATTTTTTAAAGCCAGCCACGAGTCTATTTATCTCTTCTAGATATTTAAAAAAATCCGAAGGGCTTGTAGAATATTATCACGCATTGTTGATAGTTTGTATTCGTAAAATATACTTCCAGAAAGGCACTTCACAATTAAAATTGAAAATTAACCGCACCGAATCACAGTTATAATTTTTTAAAGCCAGACACGACTTAATTCTCCTCCAGATATTTGAAAAAAATCTTAAGGGCTTATAGAATATTATTACATACTTTTAATAGTTTGTATTTATTATATATTTATAAACTTCCAGAAACGCACTTCATAAGTAAAATTAAAAATTAAGTGCGTCGAATAGCAGTTATAATTTTTAAATTCCAGCCATGACTCAAGGCTCTCCGAAATATATTTAAAAAAATCCTAAGGGCTTATAGATTATCATCATGCACTTTTAACAGTTTTTATTCATTAAATACACTTCCAGGAGACACTTGGTAAGTCAACTTGAAAATGAAGTGCGCTGACTAGCAGTTATAATTTTTTTAACTATCCATGCTCAATTCTTTCGGAGTTATTTAGAAAAATTCCTAAGGGTTTGTAGAACATTATCGCGCATTTTTGACACTTTGTATTTATTAAATGTACTTTCAGAAAGAAATTATTTTTAGGCTAAATTTAAAATAAAGTGCGCTGAATTAGTTATACAGGGTGTTTCAGAGCTCAGGGAACGGTCAATCATGTGCTTATTCGTCAAAATTTTGAAAAATGTTTTATACAAAAGTTGTGCAGAATAGTGAGCTGCAAACCTTAAAAATATTTAAATTTATACAGGGTTAAAACTGTACAGATTTTAAAACTAAAAATAAAAACATGCAAATCACCAACAAATTTTGAAATATTAAAGTAACCATCAACTTCAGATATACGAAACCTTGTATGAAACTAAAGCTTACTTAATGAACTTTTAAATTATGAAATAATATATAGTGTTCCATTTGAAAAAAAAATAGAAATTGTGCAGTTTGCGAATGGCTATCACCCTGTATAATACGCTGAGTTGTGCTTTGGTTGATAGAGTAATTTTGAAGACTAAAGTTCAACTAAACTTTACCACTAAATTAGAATGAATTATCTTTATTAGTTTCGGGGGAGCACTTTAACAATTTTGTTCAAATTTTTATATAAACAACTGAATAACACGAAAACGGCCCGGTTTCAATCCCCTCAGCCTAGGTCATTTTAATCTCCAAGTAACAAGGAATCCAAAAATGGTAAAATATACAGGGTGTTCCATTAAAAAAGACATAAGTTTGGTCTGTAACTTTGTTATGAGACACCCTGTATAAATTTAAATATTTTTAGGGCGTGCAGCTCACTATTCTGCACAACTTTTGTATTAAACGTTTTTCAAAATTTTAACAAATAAGCACATGATTGACCATTCCCAGAGCTCTGAAACACCCTGTATGTTGATATGAACTTTATACTAGGAATAGTCGATACTACCGCCTCCTAAACTATTAACTATTCTTGTAAAACACTCTGTGGATATACAGTGGCGTAACTTCATACGCCTTGGAGCAGTTCTACTGTTGGGCTCCACAATTCTATAAGAAAAATCGAGTACCTTGGTCATTAGCCGCTGGTCTTGTAAGAAGTAATGTTGGCCGATTTTTCAGAGCATGAATTAAAATAAGAAACAAAATAACAAATAATTAAAATAAATGTAAGTGGAGGCCGCGGTGGCCTAGTGAGTAGAGCACCTGCTCATGGGCCTCGTGGTCGTGGGTTCGAATCCCATCCGTGCGGTCACTTTTCCGGAATGAAGAAGTGGCCGTGTATGTCCTATTCATTATTAAAATTAAATTTAAATGTTTACGCTAATTCCCAAATCGTCCGCACTTCCAATATTTTAGTATTAATAATTTTCTTTTTAGTTTCGTATAAATAACCCCATTTTTGCTAAGATCTGATCTTGAAGGCCTCGAAAAATAAGATTTTATTTTCCGCACTTCCTCAACCCGAATTCCCGTCAACCATCCTTCCAAAAGTGAGCTAAGGTAGGCTCTAGTGATGTTAGGTCACTGCTACAAAAGACGATTGACAATAGATGTTATACCCTACTCTACCTACTTACACTCCCTTCCATTGCTTGCACCATCCCTGTCTTGCGCAGTCTCGTGTATCCTATGAGGTGCATGACAGTGGCGGTACGATTGATTGTGAATTTTTCTTATCACTGAAAACCGCTAATTTAGTAAAGGTTTCCAGGGTATGAAATTTACAGGTTAAAACTTAAACACCAAAATTGCAAAAAAAATCACCGTATTTTTATATAATACGCAACATGGATTTTATAATCAAATTATTTATGTGTCTATTTAAATTCACTCCTAATAATATTATACGCACACAAAATCCGTCGTTCGGCTATTTATTAGGTTAATTGGCTTAATTATTCATTATGAGTGAACTGAACTGAATAGAATTTATGATAAACACCGATTATTAATTACCCGTGCATTATTAAATGTACGCCTATGAAAATTATGAGAAATTCAGTTAAAAAATATGGATTGAAATAATAATTTCGTTAATGAATAATCATGCATTGTTTATAATAAATTTATAATACTAATATGAACTGTTATTTTAAAATTTACAATCACAACAGTATCATCAATTTGCGATAAAGAGCCATATTGAATTTTATTATTAAAGGATCGTTATTCCAGAGGGCAAATAAAATAATTTAAATTATATCCTGCAAATTTCTATTATACAAATCAAGCAATTTATGATTTGTATAATAGAAATTATTTAAATTTTGTTAGAAAATAATTATACACTGGCCTTAAAAATATGATCAGGTCAACATGAACGTTTAAAATTGTGAGAAAAAAAAATAATAAGATAAGATTTTTATAAAACTATTTTTGAGCCCTTCTTTGTTATATGAATTATGGATAGTACATCTTTACCAAAAGAATGTTTTTCTTGCAGAAGGTATGTAGCGAGAATGGTTGTACAGTCAGAGAAAATACAAATGCGAAACTCACTCGGTGAGGGAATGCTGCCGCATGTCGTTGCTTAGTTCGGTCGAAACTCGCCCCTGCTTAAGATACAATTATGAGGTAATAAAATTTACAAGCCTAGTTCCCTTCTCGCCCCTAAGTGATCGAGTGACGGATTCCATATTTCTGATTTTTTTCATCTTCCAAATTTTGGTGCGTCATCTTCAAAAATTCGAATAACTAAAATTTTTACGTTATTTTAATACTTTTTTTATTTATTTATCAATTGAAGAGTAATTTTATATAAAATTATTGCTCATTTTTTGATACTTTTTTTTAATTTATTTATCAATTGAAGAGTAATTTTATATAAAATTATTGCTAATATTTTAGTATTCATAATTTTCTTTTTAGTTTCGTATAAATAACCCCATTTTTGCCTAGATCTGATCTTGAAAGCCTCGAAAACTAAGATTTTATTTTTTTAACCAGTAAAAATTATTATAATAATCTGAAAAATTTACATATATTTCTTACCCGAATAAAAGGTTATTTAAGGTATTCATTTTTTTAAGTGTAACCTTTTTTTTCGCCCCTAAGTGATCAAGTGACGGAAAATTTTATCTTTAAAATTTATATCTTTCAAAGTTTGGTGCGTCATATTGAAAAATTTGACCTTTTTACGATATTTCGATATTATATATATATATATATATATATATATATATATATATATATTTATCAACAATTGAGCAGCAAAATGTTATCAAAGTAATAAATGAGTAACAGTATATTTATGTTTAGTTTAGATGATTTGGAAATTAAGTAAAATATTGTAATGTTATAATAAAGAGCTTAACGCTACTTTCTTTAGCTTTTAAACGCCGTATTTATTTTCCTGATTATAAGTAAAAAAATATGAAAAAGACCCTAGCGGTCTTCACATTTTTGAAATATCATTGGATAATGTAATTTTTTTTTTAATTATAAGTAAAAATACCCTGAAAATTCATCTAGTAATTTTAAAATTTTTGAACACGTGTTTTGGCTTAAAAAATATGGAGATATTGGAATCAAATACATTTCAATTATTAGTTTATTATCATATATTTCAATTCCATTTAGTTCTATAAATATTCAGTTCTATGATCTACACTGGAGAAAAAAAAAATGAAACACTTGAAATTCGTTAAATTTTGACCATTTTCAAACCGCCATAACTCGGCGTATTTTTAATCGATTTTGATGAATATTTAAGGGCGAAAAACATTGAAGTGTCTTCTTTCAAGTCATGCATACGAACTTAAGCGTAACCCCTTCCGCCCCTCTCTAGCACCCCTGCGAAAAAAAAGTTTTTTTCAGGAAAGCATGTCCAACTTTGACGATGTCTACGGAGCTGGAAAATTTTTGTCGACTCGATCCACCGTAAAGGCATTAAAATCTGATCAATTCCCTATACAGGACTCGAAGAAAGAAGTTCCTACGACGATTTGGCACCAAGTTATGGGTGTTTCAAAAAAGTGCATTTTGAGGTTTTTCGCACATAACTCTTCAACTTCTTCATAACTTCTTTTCAACCAAATTTGATGATTCTTTCGGGAAAAAATCTCATATTTTTTCGAAAATTTCACGAATTTCAAGTGTTTAATTTTTTTTTCCTTCAGTATATATATATTAACTTTTATTTACGGGAAATATTCAGAGATTTTATACCTTACAACGTGTTTGTGACTATAAGGTAACGATAGTATTTAATGCTTATATTACCCTTTTCAAACTAAATTGCTAATTAACTTAAAAAAAAACTACGTATTTAAACTTTATTTACCTACCTTTCAGATTATTTTTCAGGTATGTAAGGAAGAATTACGATTGTTTTAAATTTTAAGTTGTCACTCGATCGCTTAGGGGCGAAAAAAAGTTAAACAAAACAAATTTATATACCCTAAATAACCTTCAATGACCTTGAAAAAAATTACTTAATTTGGTATTTGGACAAAAATGTATGTGAATTTTTTCAGATTTTTATGGTGGTGAAAAAACAAAAACCTATTTTTCTAGGGTTTCATGGTCATATCTTGACAAAAATGGGGTTGTTTATACGAAACTGAAAAAAAAATTACTAATACTAAAATACTAATAATAATCTTACATAAAATCAATTGTTGATAAATTTATAAAAAATATCGAAATATCGTAAAAATATCAGTTATTCGAATTTTTGATGCACCAAACGTTGAAACATGACAAAAGTCACATAGATGGTATGTATTACTAGCAGTCATATGACGAAATAAAATTTTAAGCTAAGCAATTTTCTTTTTTTTTTCTCAAATATTTCTTTAATACAGACTCTAAATAACGTTCAATGACCTTGAAAAATTCACTTAGTTTGGTATTTGGGTCAATAATATAAGTGATTTTTTGAATAATTTTTTAGCGGTTAAAAAAATTATATTTAAAAAAAAAATTATTTTAAACAAAGTCGTGAAAAAAACCTGAACATGTTTCTGCAAAAAAGCCCCGATTAAAGTGTTCTAGAAAAAAGTACTAAAAAAAATAAGTCCCTATAAAAAGTACTGAAAATAGCGTCCTAACAAAAAAAGTCTGAAAACAATTCCTGTCTTGAAAAATGTCCTACAAAACAGTCTCGAAAAAAGTACTATATTTAGTCTAGAGAAATCCTGAAAAATGCCATACAAAGAAAAATCCTTAAAACAATCCCAAAAACAGCCCTCAATAAAGTCCTAAAAAAGTCCTGAACATAGTCCGAAAAAGTCCTAAACAAAGAGTCCCGCAAATAGCCCTTAACATAGTCTAGAGAAGTCCTGAAAAATGCTATACTAAAAATCCTGAAAAGAATCCTGAAAAAAGTCTTGAAATAAAATTCCGAAAAAGGTCTGAACAAAGTCCTGAAAAAAAACCGAAAAAAGTCCTAAACGTAGTTCAGAAAATTCCTGAAAAATGCCATGCAAATTTTTTTAAAGATCCCGAATAAAAGTCCTGAAAAAAGTAAAAAAAGGCCTGAAAAAATGTCTGTAAACGCAGTCCTTGATGAAAAATGGTGATGTGGCCATCATGTTACTTTGTCCGACTTTATATTTACGTTTTCATGGGTTTATTTTCAATTGAAATCATATTTTAAATGTACATCGAGCGTTGCGTAAACTCGGATGGAACTGACGTTTAGAACGTCAAAATCACGAAAGATGGAAAAATTATACTTCAAATTCAAAAACTCGGTTTACTCAAAAACTAACGAGATTTCGAAAAAAAACTTATTCTTTAGAAGTTGTTCATTTTGGCATTCTCTACAATTATTATTCACATAAATTTGCTGTAACTATTATCGTTTCATAATTATAAACCAAAAATTTAAAAAAAATAATAAATTTTTTTCTCGAATAGCAATGATTTTATGAAAAATATTTTCAAGCAAAAGATGTTCATTTCTTTATTGTCTTCGATGTTTGTTTAAATGTTTTTGTGATATTTTTTATATTTAAGAAAATATTGGCAAAAAACAA